>OY740796.1:39891918-41314709 GCA_963514005.1 Raja brachyura
TTGAATGGTACATTACAGTGAAATCCTTTTTTTGCATCCAGTTCATGACAATCCTACTAAACATCAGGCACAATCATACTAAGTATAAGAGTGTGAGATAGTCAACCCTATAAACTGGACACTATAAATGGTCCTTGTTGCTGGCTGGTAGATTCTTGAGTTAGTTAGATTAGGTTAGATTAGATTTTATTGCTTGTCATTCAAACCTCAGAGAGGCTCAAACAAAACTCTGTTTCTACAGCCATACAAACAAAACAATTCCTACAAAACATACAAACAATTCAATTTACACAAACATCCATCACAGTGAATCTCCTCCTCACTGTGATGGAAGGGAAAGTCTACTCTCTCCCCGGCACCATTTCTCCCCCGATGTCCAAGCCCCAGGCGGGTGATGTTAAGTCCCACGGCCATTGAGGCTGCTCCTGGCGATATACGGCCCTGATCTAGGCCCAAAAGTCACAAAGTTGGAACCCCCGGCAGGCGCTGGAATGTCCTGCGGCCATTAGAGCTACGCCGGGCGATGTACGGCCCCGGTCCGGGTCGATCCAACCTCGCGACACGAGCGGGAGATGTTGCGTTGCGGGAGCTCCGGAAAGCGGTCTCCCACCCGGACCCGCGAGCTCCTGATATCCCGACAATCCACTGGCAGTAATCTGCAGCTGGAGCTGGAGCTCCGGAGTCGGGCCGCAGCAGCGAGCCACCACCGCTCCCCACACTCCGAGGCCGGTGTAGATAGTGCATGTCCCTTTAATTATAGATTGTGTAGCTTCCCTGACCACTCCCCGTTTAACCAGTATATTAATGTCCCTCCATCCCCTGGTACTTTCTCTAGTAGTTTGAACGTACAGACCATGTACAGCTAGGGCACTAGTGCATATGTAATCAATAAAGTCTTAGTAAAGAAACACTGTGTGAGTAACATCATTTACATGGTGTCAGCGGGTTCTACACCCACGCCTCCTGTTTCTCGCGTTTAATTGTTTTTTGCCCCAGTTACCTTTCCCGGTCGGATCATGGCTTCCTCCTGCCGTAAGCCAGAACCTCTGGTCTTTGACGATGACATCGCTCACTGATGGAATGCTTTCCGTCGGGACTTCCAGCATTATGTGGCTATCGTTCACCCAACTGCTTCCGTTGCAGTTAAAGCTTCACTACTTTTGAATTTGGCCGGCTCTGAGGCTCTCGAGCGCTCTGAATCGTTTGAATACGGGCCAGATGAAGACCCCACGGACCTGAATTGCCTATTCGGGAAGTTCTCTGAAATGTGCGACGTCCCCACAAACTCTATCCTGGAGCGCTTTAAGTTCTTTGGTCGTCGTCAGAATCCCGGTGAGTCTATCGGCAACTACTACGCTGCCCTACGGCATCTGGCTAGACGGTGCAAACTGGCTGACGTGACCCCCGACACCCTAACCCGCGATGTTTTGGTGTACGGTCTGCGGAATGAAAAGTTGCGTTCAGAGATCCTATGCAAGCCGGACCTGACCCTCCATGGTGCTCTACATGCCTCCAAATTGTCGGAGGCTGTTACCTCTGCTGTGACCACATCTGACCATGAGGTTCGAGCGGCTACCGTTGCCACCCGGCGTCCTGCTCAGCAAGCTCGCCGTGAGACTAGCTTTGCCTCCAGCTCCAAGTCAGTGCTGCGTTGCCAGAACTGTAACTTTGTGGCTCATCGTTTCGGTGTTTGCCCTGCTATGGGAAAGACTTGTAATTTCTGTAAGAAGCCGAACCATTTTTCAACTGCCTGTCATTCTCGCAGAAATCTTGCCCAGCAACAGCGTAAGCCTTCTAATTACCTGGTACGGGATGAGACTGTGTCTAGTTCTTATCATCCTCCCGAAAACCTCCCTCTGTCTGATTCTGACTCTTCCCAGAGTGAGCTCAGCGTGTTTTCAGTCAGGAATACACCTGCCATGATAACGGACCCGACCGTGCAAGTTACTGTTAATGGTGCGACTTACTCGGCCGCGACGAATGTAATGTCAACAAGCCTCTTCAAGAAGATAAGGAATAATGAGAAGGTTACCACTGAGTGCTCCGTCCTTCGAGCCTATGGGGGAGGTCTGCTCGTTCCTGTGGGAAAAGCTACCCTGAACTGCGAAGTGCTGAAGACCGTTCGGCCCCTCTCTTTCTTTCTGATAGACGGAAAATGCGTTCCACTACTGGGTGTTCAAGCATGCCAGGACCTTGGGTTGGTCAATTTCCACCGGGACATTCGTTTAGTACAGCGACCTCTAGACCCGCTAGCCGAGTATCCTGATCGGTTCGACACTAAGCTGGGGATGCTCCCCTGCAGCTACAAGATCTCTCTCAACCCTGATGTGGATCCGGTTATACGGCCACCACACCGAGTCTCCTTTGCCATGAAGGATCGAGTCGAGTCCACCCTTCGCGACATGGTGGCTACGGGCATTCTGAAGGAGGTGAGCGAGCCGACCGAGTGGGTCTCTACCATGGTCGTTGCGGCCAAGAAGGACAAAACTGAACTACGGATCTGCATCAACCCTAAAGACTTGAACCTGGCCATCAAGCGCCCACACTACCCCATGCGCACTGTCGAAGATGTGGCGGCACAGGTCGGCCCAGCCACGGTGTTTTCGGTGCTGGATGCGAAGAGCTCGTTCTGGCAGATACCGTTAGATGCACGCTCATCTTACCTAACAACTTTCGCCACGCCTTTCGGGACGTTCCGTTTCCTGCGCATGCCGTTCGGGATCAGCTCCGCCAGTGAAGTCTTCCAGCGGACGATGGAACAGCTGTTCGCGGGGCTCCCATGCGCTATCATCGTCGACGACATCCTTGTGTATGGAAAAGATGTCGAACGGCACGACCATAACCTCCGACTTGTTTTGGATCGGGCTCGGGAGGTGAACCTGAAGCTCAACCCCAGCAAATGCCGGTTCCGCGTCCCTGAGGTCACCTATGTCGGTCACGTTTTCACAGCGTCCGGACTGAAACCAGATCCTCAGAAAACCGCTGCAATTTCCGAAATGCCTGCTCCTGTAGACGTACCTAGCCTTCAACGATTCCTCGGCATGGTTAACTACCTGGGAAAGTTCATCCCTGACTTGAGTGAGTTGAGTACGCCCTTACGAGAATTGGTCAAGAAAGATACTGCATGGTCCTGGTTCCCGCAACACCAGGCTGCCTTCGATATGCTGCGGTCCAGACTCATCTGCACTCCGACGTTGAAATATTTTGACCTAAACCGGCCAGTCGTCATAACTTGGGATGCCTCCAAGTTCGGGCTGGGTGCTGCCTGTTTGCAAATACATGATGGAGTCCAGTTGCCTGTGTCTTTTGCGTCCCGCACAACGACTCCAGCTGAGCAGCGGTATGCACAGATTGAGAAGGAACTGCTGGCTGTCGTGTTTGCCTGTTCTAAGTTTAAGGACTATATCCTGGGCACCGAATTTTCCGTCGAAACAGACCACCAACCTCTGGTCACCATCCTCGGTAAGCCGATTCATGCTGCCTCCTCCAGGCTGCAGCGGATGATGCTTCAATTACAACGTTTCAACTTCTCCGTTGTGTACCGTAAAGGCAAGGACATGTTTATTGCTGATACTTTGTCTCGGGCTCCCCTGCCCTCGACCACCCGTCCCCTTATGAGGCTTCAAGCATGATTGTCCTAAATTTTGTCGATTTTGTGCCTTCTAAGCAACTGAAGTCTCTGGTCAAGCACACTGCTGCCGACGCCTCTCTCCAACAGCTGGCGTCGGTCATTCAGCGGGGCTGGCCCGAGCGGCGCTCTTCCCTACCTGCTGCGGCAGTTCCCTACTTCTTGGTCCGTGATGAGCTGGTGCTGCGAGATGGTGTTATCGTCAAAGGCCACAAGGTTTTGGTGCCTGAGGCTCTGCGGCAACAGTATTTCGAAACTGCTCATCGTGGCCATCCAGGGGCCGAGGCCACTCTCTCCATCGCCCAAAGCCAGTTTTACTGGCCTGATATGGCTGCATACTTCCGAGACCGGGTGTCCTCATGCCCGACCTGCAACAGTCTCGCACCGCAACAGCAGCGGCAGCCCCTTTTGCAGCAGCCCGCACCAGACTTGCCATGGTCTGCGCTGGCAACAGACATTTTTGAATGGCACGGCAAGCACTTCCTGGTGCTTGTCGACTCTTACTCTAGCTGGTTCGAGGTCGACCAGCTGTCCTCTCTCTCCTCTTCTGCTGTCATTACGAAACTGCGCCGCCACTGCGCGACCTTTGGATCGCCCGCTAGCCTGCAGTCAGACAAAGGCAGCCAATTTACAAGCGCAGAATTCAAGGACCTTGCTGATAACTGGAACTTTCGCCACTACACCAGCAGCCCTGAATACCCTCAGAGCAACGGCCTGGCCGAGCGAGCGGTCCACAGCGCAAAGGACTTGTTGGAACGCTGCCGCATTTCAAAGTCTGACATTTACCTTGCTTTACTAAACCTCCGCAACATCTCCCGTGACAGCGTCTTGGGGTCCCCGGCGCAGCGCCTCATGTCCCATGTCACGCGCCCTCCCATTCCGGTGGCCCAGCAAACTCTCATTCCCGCTGTTCTCAAGCCTGCCATGGTCCGTGAGCGCATTGCTGCTAAGCAGTCCATTCAGAAGCGCTCCCATGATAGGTCCTGTCGTCCTCTTCCTCCCCTTTCTCCAGGTCAGGTTGTCCGTATGCGTTCCACCTCCGGTCGCCCTAGACTCGCGGTTGTTGTCGGAACTGCTGTTTCACCTCGCTCCTATCTGGTTAACCTGGACGGCACAGTTTACCGTCATTCCCGTCAGCACCTCCGCCTGGTGAATGAGCCTCCTCCACCTCCTGCTCTTCCCCATGCTTCCCCTCTGTCTGCTTTCCCTATGCCTGCGCCTTCTCGGCCCGTCCTTCTTCCTGTGCCTGTTCCCGTGTCTCCGCCTATTTCTCCCCCTTCTCCCCGATCGCCTCACGTCCCTTTGTCACCGCGCGTCTCCCCGCTTCGTGGTTCCCCTGTCGTGGGGTTCCCCCCTGTCTCCGTTCCTTTGGGGGAAGGGGGTGTGAGCGGTGTTCGCACCCGCTCAGGCCGCATTGTACGGGCACCTGACCGTTACGGCGATTATGTATGAGTGCTGCTATTTTTATTGTCTGTTATTTCCATTTGCCCTGGCGCATGAGACATGGTCGCCAGTTATGTTCTTTTCTTTTATAAGTGGAAGGATGTAGATGATAGTGCATGTCCCTTTAATTATAGATTGTGTAGCTTCCCTGACCAATCCCCGTTTAACCAGTATATTAATGTCCCTCCATCCCCTGGTACTTTCTCTAGTAGTTTGAACGTACAGACCATGTACAGCTAGGGCACTAGTGCATATGTAATTAATAAAGTCTTAGTAAAGAAACACTGTGTGAGTAACATCATTTACAGCCGGCCAGCCCCAAGACGGTGAGTCCGCAGCTCCGCAGGCTCTGTGACTGGAGCCCCCAGGTCGCCCCAGTCGGAGGCCGCTCCACGGTACCAGGCCCCAATGACAACGGAGACCCGACAGAGAAAAAGTCGGGTCACCCGTGCAGGGAAGAGATTTTAAAAGTTTCCCCCTCCCCCGACATATTGACAGCTAGAAACAGTACAGAAAAAAACACAAACAAATACATTTAATTAGACCAAAAAAAAATGTAAAAGACAGACAGGCTGTGAGTCCTGAGGTGACGTGAATCGCGCCGCCACAAAAGGGGCAAGGTAGCTGATGTTGTGAGAGTAGGAGAGGTAGCTGATGACAGGGAAAATTGATGATGGGAGATGGCTTTGTGAGCCAGCATGAACTGGATAGACTGAATGGTCTCTATCCATGTTGTTATGGAAATTAGGAATGAATGAAATTTCTGTTAGGAAAATGGCAAGAACGTTTTTTTATTTGATTTAATTAAACTATTCTAAAATGTTCCTTTTAAAGTGTTCACGTGGTTTCCAACAGTTTTAGGTATATCGTTGTTTTTTCACTCTTCAAGTTCTAAAATGCTTTAATATTTTTGCAATTTATTTGCCATTTTTATTAACAGTTACTGAGTGGTTTTGAATGCTTGTGAATACCAATTCACACAGCAGCTTTGACAGCTGGTGAGCCCAAGGGGCAAGTTTCACTCTTTGTCAAAATGGTTCTGTCAGTGTAGCCATCCCCTTGTGCTTGGAGGTGCCTTGTGCTACCCTGCCTCTTGCTAATGGGCAGGGAGTCGGCTTTCCCAGAGGAAGATTGTGCCCAGAATCCTGCGTGAAACAGCATGGTACACTGCACTGACAACATGAGGCAGAAGAAAATCTGCACCACTGCCGACTACTGAATCATAACTGGTAAACCCAATAATAAAATAGACAATTTGCATGCAGCTTGGGTACCATAGGAAGTTCAATGAGGAGGAAGGTCTAAAACATGCTGGTAAGCCCAAAAACCACCTTGACTGGTTTAAATAAACTCTACTTCAATAAGCCACAACGGAAAGATTAATTTCCTGAGCAGCTGTTGCCTGCTGTTCATGCACCAGGAAAACAGATTCTTGCATGGAGTCAGTTAAAACTCCAAACAACAAAGAACTGGAAAAAAGTTGTGACTTAATGGATCATTTTTGTTATTTTCGTTCTCTATGTTATGTATGCTCAGCACTTTCAAAAATAATATGCGGGATTATCATTGTTTAAATGATAATCCTCCAAATGTACCCTTTAGTTATTTTGCTATCTTAATGGCCAATGGTTTGAATAAGACGATCAATTGCAAATGTATGGTTTATGTCCAATTATTTGGTTGATATTCCATAATCTACCACTTCTTTTTGTTCAAATTTGATTCAATTGGGAACATACATTTTTGATTAAATTACAACCTAGAATCAAGACTATAAAACAATATATAATACACTGACACAAATGGAGGTTTACTGAACCAGTTTGCTTAGACAATAGCTTTTCTTTTCATTGGACTATTTGGAGTGTGAGCAAAAACTAGCACACATCTCAGAAAATCCTCTCTACCCTTGTCCCTTTCATAGTCATTCTTGATTTTCTCCACAAGAATCATCTCCTTACATTGCTTTCAAAATATCAGAAACCTTGGCTTTTCTTACAGCTCAAGTAGCCAATAACGGATTCATTATTTAAATCAACTGCTCGTTGTTGTATCCGCAAACTTCATTTAGCCTCTGTAAGTTTGCATTTTAATTTTGAAATGGAAATACCCGTGAATCTCAAAAAATACTTCTTGTAATGTCATTCTCAAGAAGGTCTGGTGCATGATTAACAGCTTGCAAGCCATAGGATGGTTCTGTGCCCAACTTGTCACAGTGAGTGATGAGCCATAAATACACGTAGCTGCCTTAAAAACAGGCTATGCTTTCAACATTCCTTGGAGCACAGGAGGATTAGGAGTGATCTTATAGAGGTATACAAAGTCATGAGAGGAATAGATTGGGTAGATGCACAGTCTCTTGCCCAGACTAGGGGAATTGAGAACCTGAGGACATAGGTTTAAGGTGAGGGGGGTAAGATTTAATAGGAACCCGAGTAACTTTTTCACGCAAAGGGTGGTATGTGGATGGAACGAGCTCCTGGAAGAAGTTGTTGAGGCAGGTACTGTCGCAACATTTAAGAGACATTTAGACAGGTACATGGATAGGACAGGTTTAGAGGGATATGGGTCAAATGCAGTCATGTGGGACTAGTGTAGATGCGACATGTTGGCTGATGTGGGTGGTTTGGCCCGTTTCCACACTGTAGGACACTATGACTCTATCGCTCAATGAACACTCAGTGACCAGACAGCTTGTTTTGAAAATAAAACAGGTGGGGATGGAGCAGGATGATGATGGTAGGAGAAATGTGTGTGCCCCAGGGTTAATGTGGGAATTGGTGAAGCCTCAGCCAGCATATTCCTGTCACCCTGCATCAGCATGAGCTGCATCAGCACCCATTGTCACTGGGTCAAAGCTTCACTTTCAGTTGTGGTTGTTGATGTTTGAAAAGATTTTTAAATGTCATTAATATTCAGTGATGATTCAAAACAATGGAAATTACTTTTTGGCTCAAAAATAATTATTTAAAAATAAAAAAAGGCAGGAAAAACATGCATGCAGTAAATAATTTAAAATATTTTCATTAATTAAAATAAATGATATGTAAAAAAACCATTGACTTCCTTATCTCCAGATCAGTCATCCAATTAAATGGTGATAGGGCAGTGTAACCCAGTTAACCGAGATTTGCATTTGGCCAGGTTAAATTCAGAATGGCCAAGTTTCGAGTCCCAGGCCACCCTTTCAGAACTGCAGGCTACAAGTGCATGTCCAGTCCATCGTTAGCTCTACTTATTAATTCCTGCCATATCTCCAACGTAAAATGAATCTACATTTTTCACAGCCTCAGAAAAACAGCTCAAAATGTGTTATTCGAACAAATCCATATTGAAAACAGCTCTGTCAGAATAAGGAGTGACACTAAAGCTTTTATCTACCATACTGATCAATTTTATGCCATCCAGAAATGTATTTTTTCTTGTTACTTATTTTAGCTGGCAGCTGTAATGTATTTCTAGTACTATTAATCTCGAACGGGAGCTATCTCTTCCGACTTCAGTCTTGGTTCTTCACTTCAAATCTCCTTTTCATGCCATGCTGATTTTGATTTTGGATCAGCTTAGTGAGCCTGTGCTGCCATTTGATTATCATAGTGCAGGAACGATGAATAAGGCAACAATTTACAATAGGTGTGTAGATTGCACTGCCGCTGAAACTACCGACCATATGGAATGCATCCAGGGTGAAAACCAGAGATAAGAATGCTGAAAGTGGGCATAACTTTCAGGCCATTACTTGGAATAAAACTGCAGAAGTAGTCATGAAAAACTTTCATGCTAAATATTTGGTATCTGAGAAAATTAAAAGAAGGTGAATAAATAGCAAGATACTGCTGCTTTTGCTTTTGAGTGTTTGTGTCTCTTCCACTACAAGCTGAAAAAGATGATGCATGTTCTAAATATATCAGATTGTGGTGATGGTGGAGGTGGAAATGCATGTTTAGGGTAGTGGATGGGGTGTTTAGATTATGCAGTTGTTTTTCTGCATCCCTATAGTATTTTTCTGAATCTACTTTTTTTTTAAAATATATAGATCTTTCGTTACTCAACTTTCTGACTGTAGCTAAGTCCAGCTAATTCCACATCTAGTTATGTTAAAAGTATAAATCACTGATTCACAAGATTTTTAGAAAATAACTGTGCAATATTTTTCTACCAAATTTTACTTAGATCTTTGGAATCAGTCTCCCCTTGAGAATAAATGATGCATGATAGTTTAAAATAACTATATTTAAGTGATTGTTTTGCATTTCTGATCATGATATTGTACATTTGAACAAAAAACTCAAACATGTCATAATTCTATTGCTGTTGCCTTTATTTTGTCAAGTGATGATGTGAACAGGTTCCCCATTGTAAGGCAAAACTGTTTTTTTCATTCATTTGTGAGACGTGGATATTGCCAATCAAGGCCTGCATTTATTGTTTATTTGTAATTGTACTAATAAAGCTATAGTGAGGTGGCTTCTTGAACAGATCTTCCTCCCTGATGTTGAGATTTAGAAAGAGCAGTAATTGAAACATGGCAATCAATCAATCTATCTATCTATCCATCAATAAAACTCTTGTTATCTTCCGGTTGCGTGATCTTCCTATTTGCGTAAAAATGGTTTGTGATAGCGCTACGATTTTTTGCCAGTTCACTAACTGTTCTCCTTTGCTGCATGTCCACCAAGTTTCGTTCCTATCGGTTGAATGTCGTAAAAGTTAGTGAGGTTTAAAAACGTACGTGCGCAGATCGCTCTCTTCTGCCAGTCAGCACCACACAGATTAGTCTCTTCCCGTCACGGTCCACCTCATCCTGTGCCATTGCATCTTTACTGGAGCTGAGTATGGCCAGCAAAGGTTTCCAAATGGACGTTCGGAGGGACCTGAAGCAGCCCAGCCCCAAGCAGCAGCTCCGTCCCGACTCAAGTAGCAGCCCCGCGTTGGAGACCCAACCCAGCCAAGAGTCGGAGACCCAGCCCAGCCCGGAGTCAATGATGTCACCAATGTCACCAAGCGGAAAGCAGAGAATCTGATCTCGGCGGAGGAGAGCGACCAGCGACCAGCTCCCGCTGTGAGTCCCCATCGCACTGCCAATTCCAGCCACTACCCCTCTGGTCCCCCTTGCTGGCTCCTCCCCCTCCCTTGATGCCCCCCTCTTCCCCCGTGGCTCTTCCCCGTCTATTCTCCAAGCTCACTCCCCCTGCCCACACACCCCTCTCCCCCACAACTCCACCCGTCGACACACCCCTCTCCACCCGCACAATACCCCTGCCCACACCCCTTCTCCCCACAAGCCCCCTGCCCACCCCCGCAAAACCAACACCCCCAACACACCATGCCGCCCACTCACCCCCCGCCTACACAACCCCCCCACTACCACTCTGCTGCCCCCACAACCCCTCCTCCCCCAGAACCCCCCCCTCATGCCCACAACCCCCCCCCCCCACACAACCGTCCCCACAACCCCTGCGAGTTTGCTTTATTCCCAGCCTCTGCTCTCCTTATTAATACATTTCCATAATGGTTATCTGGCTAGTGCAGCAATACATTATTTCTGGACATGGCCATTGCCTGGCTTTGTCAAGAAAATCAATTGAAATTGTTCATATTGCCTGCACCCAAACTAGAAAATGTTCAGGCATGGCTGAATGGCGATATGAGCAATTTCAATTTTGAAGGATTTGTACATGAAATGACATGTTATGCTTCAAACAGCAAACATGTTCATGATTGAAATTATGGGATATAAATTAGCTGGATGGGAATTGCTCTGCTTTTTATGAACTTGGTACACCTGGACAATTTTCCACAGTTCATTGGTTCTTTTATTGTCACATGTACCAAGGTACAGTGATAAACAATTAATACAGTATAAACAGCTGCCAATGTTGTTGCGCTGGAACAACCTGGCTAGAGATGCAGATGATTTTGAAATGCAAGCCTTTAGTCCCAAAATAAGAACGCTGTCTGATCCACAACCGCTTTACTAACCGGCATTCTGAACTGTTTCTTGATATTTGTGGATTATATCACATTATCTGAAGTCCTGCTTTGATGAAGAGTGCCTCAGAAGTTGACTCATCCATCAACACATCCAGCTATAGATGATTGAAAATGTTTCAAGCAGATCTTCAGCACTCACTGGACAGTCTCCAACACATTGGGGATCGGGATATTTGTGGAGTTCCTGCCATCTGTTAGATATTGAATTGTCCACTGCTTTGGCAGCACCGTGGAGCCATTTATCTCAAATGTAAATGATGTAATCAATTAGCAATGTTATTTTTATTGTTCATTGTCCAGGTAGTCCTGGCCATGTCTTCGCAAGGTTGGTTTCTCATTTTCAGATAAGCCGAGATGAAATTAGTGTATCTTCAGTGTGCAGGCTGGACTGTCTCCAAAGCTAACAATATCCCTGTAGAATGTTGCACCTTGGAAAAGTAGATTAGCTTGTTGATAGACACAAAATGACTCAGTCTGAAGAAGGGTCTCGACCCGAAACGTCAACCATTCCTTCTATCCGGAGGTGCTGCCTGTCCCGCTGAGTTACTCCAGCATTTTGTATCTATCTTCGGTGTAAACCAGCATCTGCAGTTCCTTCCGACACATAGATCAGCTTATTTATTATTTTGGTTCTTCCAAGACTTAACATTGGCTCAGTCTGGCAGCTACCATTCAGAATTGAATTTGCTTTGACTGGTAATGTTATCAAGCAGCACCTTGCGATAGACATTGATGTCCCTCATCCAGATTACATTCTGTGGTTTTGCTGCTCTCAGATCTTGTGGATAATATTCAACATGGAGGAGCACTGACTTTCAGCTAAAAGAGGACTTTGAGTGATAATTAACAAGAGATTATCTTGCTTGTTTATGACTTATCGTAAAGTCATCTTCAATATTTGCAGAAGGAATCATTGGGCAGTAAGTGCAGATTGGAATTCAAACAATTTTGTAACTTACCATTTACGAGTACAAAAAAAAAAATGTATTTCAACTAGCGAACACAATGATGCTCTATTAATCTGCAAGATGGCAAGACCCTTAACAGTATTGATGTTTATAGAGTTCTTGGGTCAAAATCCATAACTCCATTAAAGTGGCTACACGAGTAGACAGAAGGCGTAAGATATGCTTGCCTTCATTGGTCAAGGCACTTATTATAAGAGTCAGGAAGACATGCTGCTGCTTTATAGGACATTAGTTAAGCTGCATTTAGATGTTGTGTGCAGTTCTTATCCATACATTTCAGGGAGGATGTGGAAGCTTGGGAGAGGGTGCAGAAGAAGTTTACCTAAATACCTTGTGGACTCGAGGGTATGAGTCAAACATAGCTTGGATAAACTTGGACTGTTTTCTCTGGAATGTCAGAGGGTGAGGGGAGACCTGATAGAAGTACTTAACATTACGAGAGGCAGAATTGGGTAGATGGTCAGAACATTTTTCCCAGGGTGGAATTGTCAAAGATGAGTGGACATAGATTTAAGGCAAGAGGGACAAAGTTTAAAGGAGATATGCAACATTTTTTTCTACACACTGGGAGTTATGTGTGCCTGGAATATGCTTCAAAGCGTGATGGTGAAGGCAGACATGGTAGTAGCCTTTAGGAGACTTTTAGATTAGCACATGATATGCAGGGCTGGAGAGATATGGATCACGTGCAGGCAGAGGAGGTTAGTTTCACTTAGCGTCATTTTCGGCATGTTTTCGTGCTGCATTATTCTCATATTCTATTTTCTATGTTCTATGCTCTAATTGAATCTTGATTAAAATATGTACACCATGTCAAAGATTTAATATATTATCTATGATCCTGCACGTGCATTTAAAAAATGAAAGTATTTTAGGCAATTTATTTAACTTAATAGTTGGGTGGAAAATGTGAAAGGAGACGGTTCACAGACAGTGCTGAGCTGAAATTAAACTCATTGAAGATGTTGATAACTCAGAAGAAGCAATCTCATACATTCGACTTGTGACTGTGCCAGTTCTTAGAAGGAAATTATTGTTTTGTGATTTCAAATTTCCTAAAATTTAACATTTATCACCACATTTTTGCTGTTAAAACAGAATGAATGTAAGAGAATATGGTTATCTGAATACTTAATGTTCTGTATTAACTCTGCTATTGCCTGATGAATTGTTATCGCATCTGCAGCCAATTCCAAACCAGCTGTCGTATTCCTTGCATGATGTTGCCTATAAAATAATGTACAAACTATATAACACTCAACTCAACCAGTGACACATACACTAAAAAAATGGACATAAAAGTGAGAATAGTCAATTTACAGACATATTAGAATATAGGAATAGATTTGTACACCTTTCTGGTTAAACAATTGGTGCAAGCTATCAAGTGGCACAAGTCAACAATAACCAATTCACCGATGCCCAATTTTGATTTCACCAGGAGTGCTTTTCACCAAATATCACTGCATCCGTGCCCCAATCGTGGACTAAATAACCGAATACCAGTGTTGAGAGCTAATTCCCCTTGACTGCAAGATCAGTGTCTTCGGATCAACTATCCTCTGTGGCTTTATTACCATTCAAAGTGCTATAAGTTCTCAGATGGTCGAGCAGCTTCTGTGGAGATTGGGGTGGGGAAGAGGAATTATTCATGCTTTGGGTCAAGATCCTGCATCAGGGCTTTTAATTCCTTTCTCCTCACAAATTTTGTTTGACCCACTGAGTCCCTCCAGTAGACAGTTGCTGTAAATGGCAGCAATTGCTGCCTCTTGTGCCTCTAGTTTACAGCTGCTAAATTAATGGCTTTTTTTCCACTAGAAGTTCAGAATTGGGATTGGTCACCAATGATTGCAGAACGTTCAGTTCCATTCACAGCTCCTCAGCAAATGGAGCAGTATGTGTCAGCATAGAACAAGTCTGTGCAACATTCAGGCATGGGTGAGAAATAACAAGTCACACAAGAAACAGCAGTTGCTTGAATCTTGGACAAAAAAAACACTTGGAGAAACTCAACAGGTCAGGCAGCATCTGCGAAGGGAACTTAACCCCCCACGCTGCCTAACCCACCGAGTTTGATCAGCACTTTTTTTTGTTTAATAACAGGTTACTATAATAACACTTCAAAGACATTTAGACAGGTACTTGGTTCAGAAATGTTTAGAGGGATACGAGCCAAACATGGGCAGAAGTCATGGAAATGATGCATTTTGGTTAGCATGGGAATGTTGGGCCAATGGGCCTGTTTTCATGCTTCTATGTCTATGACGTTACATTTGTACTACAAAAGTGCCAGCTACTGATTATCTCCAGCATTATGGAGTGTAACCATCTGCTTTTGACACACAGTGATCTGCATTGCTAGCAGCAGATCACTGTGAGACCAACCCAACAAATACCATGATTAAAGATCAAGTCAGGTGGTGGGTTTCTTGCAATGAATAACTCACATCCTGACATCCCAAGGACTTCCCACTATCGATGATGCACAAAGTAGGAATATGCTTCACTTTCCTTGATGAGTGCAGTGCTAACAGCACTCAAGATGCTCCACAGCATCCAGTATAAGGCAGCCCACTGAGTTTATACCCCGCAAACCATACTAAACCCTACAACGTTATGCATTGGTTGCAGTGTGTATTACCTACAAAATACACTGTAGATATTTAGTGGATCTTTCAAATAACACTTCCAAAATCTCCAATCTCAGCTACTAAGTATGAGGAGAGCAAGTGCATAGAAATACCACTACCTGTATGTTCCCCTCCTATCTATCATCCATCTTTGCCAGAAATATATCACTGGTCCTTCATTATCAACTGATTTAAATCTGGACCTCCCTCCCAACAGCACTCTGGAAGTAACTTCAGCAGAAAGTGTGCAGTGCTTTAATAGGTGGCTCACTATCAGTTTCTCAAAGGCAATTAAGGGTAGGTAATAAATGCTGGCCCATCCCTCAAGCAAGCTTATGAATTGAATGGAAGTACTTTAAGAAAGAAAGTGACAAATCTTATGGCAAATAAAATAAATCAGGAATAGTGTTTAAGTAATAAAACGGATTAAAATGTAATAATTCATTGAGCACTAAACGTTAAGATACAACAGATTAATTTGATTGAGGGAAATGGGTTTTTATCAAAGTAAAGGCTGTTCATTATTTTACCATTTTGTCGGAGGAAGGTCTGTGAAAGATGCTTGAGGGGATTACTGATTTGCTTACGTGCAATCTGAAGGGACTATTGAGAAAATAATGAAGTTTTGGGTAATCAGATGAGCAAGTATAAAATCAGATCCAGATGCTAATTTATATGGAAAAAAAAAAGCATCGCGTGCTGGAGGAACTCAGTGGGTCAGGCAGCAACCCTGGAGAACATCGATAGGTGCCATTTCAGGTCGGGACCCTTCTTCAGGGTCCGAAGAAAGTTCCTGAGTTTAGCAATTTGTGTCTATCTGCAGATCCTTGTTTCTGCCAATCTATATGCACAGATTTAAAAAAGTGTGTAGTTACTTACACGTTTAAATGATGAAGTTATTTGATTTTGAAGATTCTTTGTAATGGCCAAGGATGATAGAAAGAGGCAAAGGGGTTGTGGATAACAATATACAGAAATAGTTCACTTGGATAGCAGGAATTATTTTTATTTTTTGAAACATTGAATATGATGATCTTTGATTTAGATATACTCATTGTGCCTTCATTATATTTCAAAAATCACACCCGTTATGTGAACCAATAGGCGGTAATTAGGGCAGCATAGAGGCACAGCGGTAAAGTTGCTGCCTTACGGCGCAGAGATCCGGGTTCGATGATGACTATAGGTGCTATCTGTACGGAGTTGGTATGTTCTCCCCGTGACCGCATGGATTTTCTCTGGGTGTTCTGGTTTCCTCCCACATTTCAAAGACATGCAGGGTTGTAAGGGTCTCGACCCGAAACATCGCCTATCTCCTTAGATGCTGCTGCACCCGCTGAGTTTCTCCAGCTTTTTGTGTAACCCAGGGTTGTAGGTTAGTTGGCTTCTATAAATTGTCCTTAGTGTGAAGAATAGAACTAGTTTAGAGGTGAGCCCTGGTCAGCGTTGCCTCGGTGGGCCGAAGGGCCTGTTTCCATGCTGTATCTCTAAACGAAACTAAATCACCCTGAGTGACCAACCTCCTGATTGTTTCATCGCCATCGTGCAAAGATGTTCGCTAGTTCTGCTTTCAATTTTTTCCTCTTCATTGGCACCTTCAACCTTACCCTGACATTCTGCACAGTTCCTGCAGCTCTGCATTTCACAGCTTTTACATGCCCCTTTGGTATAGTTCTCCCTCTCTCACATACTTCATGAATCTATCATGCAGATGGCTTGATTAACAGCTTATCAACCTGGCAACTTTTGCCTCACCCTGGAGATATTCCCGTTCTCCTATCCATCCACCTCCCATTCTCTCTTGATACAAAACCACACCCAATTCATACCTGGGTTGCAGGAACTAATAACTGGCAAATAATTAAAGTACATCCAAATGCACTCCGTAAAATGCAGAACAAGATAAAGAGAATGTGATTTCAAAAGAGAACATGATGCCACTGTTATTCACGGTGGATCAAGCACAAGCTAATTGGTGTGTAACAGAGAACTGGTATTAATATTATTAGACAAGTGATGTGTGGCAACTGGGCTTTCACTACCAGAATCAACATTAATAGCAAATAATTACTTTTATTCACACATTTATTTCAAACAATTGACTACACGGCAAATAAAAATAATTTGGGATCTAAATTCAGAATTTATTTAAGACTGAATTACATTCAGAAGTGAAACTGGTTATTCCTCACTATGATGTTAAACATCCCACATTAGAAGTGTCTTTAAATAAACATAAAAGCACCAAAAGGATGAAGTCATGGTTTCATCTGAAAGTGAGCATACTTTCCTTTGATCAAATCTGAGCATATGTTTATCTAATCCTGTATTACTTATTCTTTCCACTTGCTTTTGGTGTTGTCAGACAGAGCTGAAACCAAAAACTTATTAACAACCTTTCATGAGCTTTTGGTAAGCTCATAGAATTTAAAAGAGTTGATTGCAATAAAAACTAACATTCATCTCAACTTAATTAGCTTCGTAAAAAAAGATAGAAAAATGACCAGCTTTTCATTTTCCTTCCCTTAAATTTCTAGAACTCTTATGAATCCCAGTGGATCTGAGCATATAATTGTGCTCATGATTAAATTGTTCCAGGATTCGAATCTCAACTGCTGCTAACCTCCTCAAAGTGCTGTTGGCAAATTAATTGGTGGATGATTAAAGAAATTGAGCTGAATGAGCATATTTTGTTCAAATAACTATCAGCCAATAGTTACTTGTGCAGAAGAGGTTTGTGTTTTGCCTCATTGTGTATCCTCGGGTTTGGTGTAGTTAAGCCATAATCATATAGGATGGTTGGGTATGCGAGAGGGGCATGTCCTTTCTCTTATTTTCTTGTGCTCCCGCATTTAATTAGTGGTTGTGTTGATTCATTGGATATAAGGCAGGGAAAATGGTCCAACTTGCATTGGCGTTAATACTCCATATGAGCCAATTTGTATTTAACTTATCTCAACTTAGCCCTTCAGCACTTTTTCTGCAACTCTCAGACACTCATCCAATGTCCTGTATCTGTTCTACAGGGTCACAATAACTTTATCACAGAAAGTTAGGATTTGTCCTTTTTGGTCCATTTACCCTTTACCCCTATCAATGGTTTGTTAATTCTTGTCTGGCAGTGTCTGATGTGAAAATTGGAAGTGAAAATTGATTGATTGATTAAAAGGGACAGCAAGGACACAGGCCCCTTGGCCCACTGAGTCCATGCCAACCATCAATCGCCCATTCACGTCAGTTTCATGTTATCTCACTTTTGCATCAACTTCCTTCATATAAGAGGCATTTTTACAGAGGCTAATTAGCCTTCAAACCCTTTTTACGTCTTTGGGATGAAACCAGAGCACAAGGAGGAATCCCATGTGGTCACAAGGAGAAGATGCAAACTCAACACCAACAGTGCCTGAAGTCAGGATTGAACCCGGTCACTGGTGCTGTGAGGCACCAGCTCCATATTTGCACGTGTCAAATCTTACTTCTTCAGCACAAATCTGCCATTTTAAATCTGTTTTTCTACTTTTTCTGTCCCACCTTCCTCAAAGAGTCCATGCGTTTCCTGAACATTGCTTTCAAATTTGAAAAGAATGGTTTTCCCTGTACATACATGTTCCAGATCTCCTGAAGACATCATGCAGTTGGGTGGCACAGTGGCATAGTGGTAGAGCTGCCACCTCAATGCCAGGGACCTGGGTGCAATCCTGATTATGGGTGTTGTCTGTGCGGAGTTTTTACGTTCTCCCTGTGATCACATGGGCTTTCTCCCTTTGCTCATGTTTCCTCCCACATTCTAAAGTCATGCAGGTTTGTAGGTTAATTGGCTTCTATAAATTTCCCCTAGTGTGCAGGATGTGAATCTGGATAACATAGGACGGGTGATCGATGATCAGTGTGGACTCAATGGGCTGAAGGCCCTGCTTCCATTTTGTATGTCTAAACTATACTATCTCTTAACTAAACTAGAGTTTAAACTCCAGCACACTGAAAATTGTCATGCAAGGTTTTTTGCAATTAAACAAGCACATCTGTTCACCATTTATTTGCTGGCTGCAGTAGATTCTGGCTGACATGTACTCAATGAATCTGTGCGCAAAGGATTGGATTTTGAAAATTAAATATGCATTCACCTACATGAAGCATACATGAATTAGTCAGATGGTCTCTCCACATGATGCCGGCACATTGATAAGTAATCAATTATGTGAATATTTCTGTTTTCTCTTATTTGCTGCACTTTTAAAGATGCCACAATATATCTGCCTAGTCCAGACTAAAGGCAAACACAATAGTGTACATTGTAATATTTTGCAAAGCAGTTGGATCATTGAGACAGATGGTTCCTCATCTTCCCATCAGTTACCATTTTATTCACTCTTGTAATAACAACTTTCATTTTGATTATCGTACAATTAAAAGAGATTGTCACCAATAAAGTCTTAGTTCAGTTTAGAGATACAAAGTAGAAATAGGCCCTTTGGCCCACCGAGTCCGCGCTGACCAGCAATCATCCATAGACTAGTTCTATCTTCCACACTAGGGCCAATTTACAGAAGCCAATTAACCTACAGACTTGTATATCTTTGGAAGGGACCATTATCCCCGACAATTAAAATGTGGACAGTAGAAATGATGGAGACATTACAATTGGAGAGAATTAGATTTATCCTAATGGATAAACCTGAGATTTTTGAACAAATATGGTCTCCATTCACTGATTATATGAAGGGGTAGCTGGGCTCAGCATCGAAACTCAATGAGTACCCGGTGGAAAGATCAAACAAAAATGTTTAAGATCAGATTTATATACTTGTCTCCATATATTATAATTAGAAATTGTTCCACTCATTGACAAGTTGTATACCGTTTTCTTTTCCACAAATATTTTTATTTTTTATTTTTTTGTTTTTGTTTATTTTATTTTTATTTATTTTTATTTTTTTTCTTCTCTCTCTTCTTTATATTAATCAACTATAATCATACTCTTATAATTATTCACTATTCTTTCTTTATACTTTTTTCACTCTATAAAAAAAAGTGAGGCCAATATATATATTTTGTTAACATTTATATAATTTTGGAAAGATGTATCAACTATATTTGGAAAAAAATGCTATATTATTTGTTATATGTATGGCCTCTAATAAAAATATATTCCAAAAAAAAAGACTTGTATATCTTTGGAATGTGGAGGAAACTGGAGCACCCGGAGACAACCCACGCTGTCATAGGAGAATGTACAAACTCCGTACAGCCGACACCCATATTCAAGATCGAACCTTGAGACTCTGCCTCTGTAAGGCACAATCTCTACCGCTGTGTCACCGAAAGCCATTTGTTTTTTCTACCTGCTGCGTGGAGAATTTATAATAGATTCTGTGCTGTTTGTTATGTTTCAGGCAGACTTTTGCTTAATAGAACATTGGTATTTTAAACATTGGTAGATTTTGAATTACATCTGTTAAAAATGTTGTTCAATTACACATGGGTGCAAGACTGACCTGGGGACTTTACATTCAAACCAGATAAAAGGTTCATGTTTGATCGAGGTCTAAGGCTTTGTAAATTGAGCATAGGTCTCCGTTTTGTTTTGACTCGCAAACATCCAGTCCTGTCCAAAGCTACTTTTGCGATTGAGTGATTGACCTCGACAATATTAAAACAAATGAGTACGTTTTTTATTGTTACAGCCCTTAGCACACAATGCAGTTAAAATTGCACTCATGTGTTTCTGGTTGTGGTGTGATCTGGTGTGGCTTGTGGTATATTGTTCAACATAAGTTGAAACTGACACAACTGTTTATGAAGAGCAGAACCCATCCACCTCAAGAACAAGTTTATCATCTTTGCTGTTGTAAAGGCTACTTTCATTTTAAATAAAGAGCTACATTTAGAAGTTGCATTTAATTATTTCCATATTTTCGAGACTCATAACAATTATAATGCATAACATTGCATTTAATGGTTCCATCCACTTAAATATTTTGTTGGTTATCATACATTTTGGTGGATTTCCAAGTAATTTATTATGGAAGAACCTATATTTTCTAACATGTTTTACTTATCTCTCTGCTGATCAGCAATTATGTTAACGCAGTTCAATTAAAATGTACGAATCAGTGGGATCATATATTGCAATTCTCATTCTCCCCACCGTGGGAAGCCCTTTGTAGTGCATGGTTAATTGGTCCAATCATTTAACTCTCCTTTGACAAAAAAAAACAATTATATTTGAAAACTATTCATTCAGCAATATTTTAATTGGTGATTGTTGTGTGAGATGTGACTCAAGTTCTGTACCTGCCAAGACATAGTTCAAATTTTGAGAGATTTACACTTATCCAAAAATTTGTTTATTTTGGCGAATGCAGTTTAAATTTGTCGCATCATTCTGCGGTTTTGAAATTTTGTGATGAAGAAAATGAAATTAGTGGAGAAAGGCAGTTGACATTATTAATGTTGGCCTTTACTAATGTTTTGTGTACACTTTCAAATGATATGTTTATTATAGTCTGATGACAGAATATTGTGCTATTTTGTTACGCAATAAAAATATAAGAAATTGTTTGCACAATATAGTCTACAACATTTAGAAGTATGCTAGACTACGTGAGACCCATTGGGTCCCATGTTCACACAGGAGGGCTGGTCCTCCGACGCAATATTCCACCTCTCCACCAATTCCAGTACTGGTGGCCAGTGGGGGGGCTTTCTGGAGTGCTGGTATGGGTTCTTGGGGTGGCAGCTCAGTCCCTCAAGCCTGATGTGCTGGCAGCTCACTAACATGGTGAGTTGACTCCATGAAATTCCTTGAAATTTCATTTCAAGCAGGGTGCAAGGCCACCAAATTCAAATCCATTTTCCAACCATTTCAAGCAGGGTGCAAGGCCACCAAATTCAAGTGCAGTTTCCTACCACTTTCAGCAGGGTACAAGGCCACCAAATTCAAGTGCAGTTTCATACCATTTCAAGCATGGTGCAAGGCCACCGAATTCAAATGCAGCTTCATACCATTTCATGCAGGGTGCAAGGCCACCACATTCAAATGCAGTTTCATGCCATTTCAAGCAGGGTGAAACCACCTTAAAACCACACAAAACACCAAACTCACAGTTCAGTAGACATTCAGTGTGTTCAGTTGATTCACAGCTCAGACAGAGTCGTGACCTCTCCCTCCCCATCTTGCAGAGACTGAGCCACACCCACCCACTGCCAGGTTTTATAACCCTTCCCCCTCCCACCGGAAAAGGTGTGGCCATCATGGCGTGATTGACAGGAGAGAGATTCTCAACATTTTTTAAACAGTAATAACAGCTTTATTTTTCAATGATGGGAAGAATCCTCTGCACCTACTGAGCGGAGGGGGGACTAGGTAAGATGGCCAAAAACCACAGTCGTAAGTGGTAGCGTTTTATCTAAAATCAATATACAGTGCAAACAGGAAGTTAGCTAAAGCACCCAAGCCACCATTTGCAGTAGTGCCTTTTAACTTCAAGCCAAAGCACACAAGCCACCATTTGCAGTAGTGCCTTTTAACTTCAAGCCAAAGCACCCAAGCCACCATTTTCAGTAGTGCCTGTTAACTTCAAGCCAAAGCACTCAAGCCACCATTTGCAGTAGTGCCTTTTCACATCAAGCCAAAGCACCCAAGCCACCATTTGTAGTAGTGCCTTTTAACTTCAAGCCAAAGCACCCAAGCCACCATTTGCAATAGTGCCAGTTAACTTCAAGCCAAAGCAACCAAGGCACCATTTGCAGTAGTGCCTGTTAACTTTGGCCCAAAACACCCAAGCCACCATTTGCAGTAGTGCTGTTTAACTTCAGCCCAAAGCACCCAAGCCAGCATTGGCAGTAATGCAATTTAAATTCAGCCCAAAGCACCCAAGCCACCATTTTAAGTAGTGATTTTTAACTTCAGCCCAACGCACCCAAGCCACCATTTGCTGTAGTGCCTTTTAACTTCAGCCCAAAGCACCCAAGCCACCATTTGCAGTAGTGCCTTCTAACTTCACATTAAGGGCACTCACAGTTGAGTAGACATGTGTTCAGTGCTATTCAGAGCTCTGGGAGACATGACCCTCTGCCTTGCTCCATCTTGCAGAGACTGAGTGAGGCACACCACTTCCTGGTTTTATAGTTCCTCCCCCTTCCTCCAGCAGGGGCAGCAGAGAGAATGGGGAATGTTTTAAAAACATTAATATCTCTCTGATTTTTCATCGATGGGAAAAATCCTCTGGTCCAGGAAGGCGGAGGGGGCTCTGAGTGAGCTGGCCAAAAATGACGGCTGTAGGTGGCAACGTTCCTTCGGAAATCGCAGCACAGCGAGCCAAATGCGGTCAAGATCAGACTTTTAGTAATATAGATTAAGTAGTCATTTCAGCACAATTTCTGAAAGTATTTCAAACAGTTTCACTTTTTTTGTTATTGATGGGAAGAAGGGACTACACTATGAATTGGGCAGAAAATTGCAGTTGTAAGGATGCCAACACTGTATTTCTATAATTACTCTATGATACAAAGGCAACTCCTGTCATCTATATGTATGCAATTAAGTGCAGTAATTCACTGGTTGCTGTCAGTGATATCATATTTTTCCTGCTGCATATGCCATCGTAATCAGCATTGAGTCAATTAATTGAAAATAACTTCAACTACTTGGACAGTATTCTTGGTGTAAAATATGCTGAAAATATCATGAGTATACTGAGCTATAAACAGTATTCTCTAATACCATTACAGCTAATCAGCTCCTAGCCTAAAAAATATACACAATTTTAATGTATAAATATAGTTCTCACAGAAAAATAACACAATAATTTATTGTTTTTAAAATGAAAATAGATTATTTTAGAGCCATTAGATTTTATAGTTATTTCATTATTTCATGTGTATGATTCTTTAAATCTCACTGTCAAAAATGAAAGAGAGATCACAAAAAATGTATTTTTATACTTCCTCCTTTGTTCTCTGTCAGTAATTTTCATGATAATTGCCTGTTCGGGCAGAAGTGGTGTTGAAGAAGGAGATTTTTCTGGCACAAAGTATACAGTATTTGAACCGTTATGGGCATGCTTATATGAGCACTGTTTCTCCACTGAGCAGAAAACTGGCCAATATAATGTGCCAGACCATCCTGGACCCTGTCCAAAATCACTGGCTCTAGTTCCAACTCTCCTGGATGTAATTTCTCCAGATTAGGAAGGCTGAACAAGTTTGCTCCTAACCCAACACACACGCTGTTGGGTGAAGCTGGTTCCAAGGGGTGTGCAACTGGTTCCAAGGAGTTCCAGGCAATATTTCCTGAAGAAGAAACACAAAGCTCTGGAGTAACTCAGCATGTCAGGCAGCATCTCTGGAGAAAACGGATGGGTGACGTTTCGGGTCAGAAACTTGCTTCAAAGTTTAGTTGCTGGAATGCCCTGACAAGATTATCAAAGGATTTTCACACTTATTTTTTAATGTCTGGATAATCATTTATCTAACTTTTTATTTAAACCCATCCCTTAATACCTTTGACCTGAAATATCAAAAAGCAAGAAAAGTAAATACAAATTAAAACAAGGTAGAATAGGTTCAATACATAGTACTCACTACTTTTTCCATGTCACTGATTGCTTTCAATTGAATTAGGTTGCTGATTACATGCGATTTCTCCTCATGACATGCCATGGAAGAGCTGCTCAGATTCCAATACTGTTCGACTTCTGGACAAATGAAATAGGATAGGTCAAAACAATTATTTCCATTTAAATGATATTCTTGCCTTTCAGGAAAATGCAATGCATTGTTTTTCACAATTGATTGTGTCAAAATGTTACTGGAGGAAGGAACTGCAGATGCTGGTTTACACTGATGATAGACACAAAATGCTGGAGCAACTCAGCAGGACAGGCAGCATCTCTGAAAGCATTCCTTCTATCCTGAGATGCTGCCTACTCCGCTGTGTTACTTCAGAATTTTGTGTCAAAATGTTAGCGTTTTGCTTTTTTTAATTGCTGGTAAATAACCAAAACTTCAGGTTTGAGAAACATAGAAAATAGGTGCAGGAGGAAGCCATTCGGCTCTTCGAGCCAGCACCGCCATTCATTGTAATCATGGCTGATCATCTCCAATCAATAACCCGTGCATGCCTTCTCCCCATATCCCTTGATTCCACTAGCCCCTAGAGTATCTAAAGGGCCTGCCCCACTTACGCGACCTTGGCTCGCAAATTACGCGACCTTGTGGTTGCTTGAGGCGTACGGGCACCCTATGGCCGCGCGGGGCCGGTCCCACTTAGAAGTGCGGAGTTGTGTGGGGCTGGTCCTGACATCGCACGGGGCTCTGAAATTCTTGAAGTGACTGAAATCTTTGTGCGCCAACGGACTGTCGGCACGCAGGAGCATTGCGGTCGTACGCAGTGTCTTGACGTTGTACGCAGCGTCTTGACGGCGTGCGCCTAGTGCATGGCGTTGCGTGATGACATCACCGCCCAACACCGTGCGATGCCCAAATTCAGTTGGCCCGCCTCCTGCCCAACTGATTGGTAAGCATTAACTTCACGTTAACTTTGCGTGAACTCCGCTTCAGGTTGGTCGCGCCAAACGTATGCAATCGCATGCAAGTGGGACAGGCCCTTAACTCTCTCTTAAATCCATCCAGTGACTTGGCCTCCACTACCCTCTGTGGCAGGGAATTCCACAAATTCACAACTCTCTGGGTGAAAAAGTTTTTTCTCACCTCAGTCTTAGTTCTCAGTTTTGTTCTAAAACATTGATCCCTTTCCATTTACAACAACAGAGTGCCCAACAGGAGAGTTTGACCCTCTTCTGATTTAGATTTAAATATATTTTAGATCTTCATTACACTGGAAAAAACAATATCCATTAAACAAGTTGTAAATGACTGGCAACATGACCAACTGGTGTGATATTGATTGAAGTTTTCTGCCACTGTGACTTTGAAACAATTGCATAATGACTTAAAGAACCTATTGTGGAAGATCAAGAAGAAAAGATTGCAAGTTTCATACATATTGCTATATTTAAGAGGGCGTTAGATGTGGCACTTGTGGCTAAAGGGATCAGGGGGTATGGAGAGAAGGCAGGTACGGGATACTGAGTTGGATGATCAGCCATGATCACATTGAATGGCGGTGCAGGCTCGAAGGGCCGAATGGCCTACTCCTGCACCTATTTTCTATGTTTCTATGTTTCTATATATCATGCATGAGAAATGGATAAGGTCTAAATTTATTGTATTAATCTTATTTTGTTTGATAAAATTGGGGAGACGGTTCGATATAAATAAATTGTTAAATTATAGCAGTCGTAAAATTGTGCAGTGTAACGATTTATGTCTCAAGGTACTTAAAAATAGGCTTGTCTGCAATCCTTTGGCCCAGATTGTTTTGCTCTGATTACTAGCTCCCACATTTTATGGCAATGATGTATAGTATAAATCTATAATAATAAAATCCAATTGGAGGAATAAAACCAAGGTTATCAGATCTAATGTGCAGCCCTTACAATTAATCATATTTAATTTCTTGTCGGTATGACACCATTTCTGATAATTCCATAACATTATTTTTATTTGCAGAATGAAATATTACAATGACAAAATTTAATACAAACAAAATTTTCAGTGCTTTATTCTTTAAGGGGAAATGCTATTTCTGATTTTACCCTGAACGAAATGGTTTAGTTTGCTATTTAGTTTGCTATTGAATTAGTGCATTCAGTTCTTGATTGATTAAATTCCAAAGCTGCATAACTTATGCTGCATAACTTAAAAAACAGAGGTTCCCACATTCAAAGGTATCCCAGTTTTCACGATTTGGCATCTGACAAACTCCAACAAAATGAAAATAAATATGAAAGTGTTTCTAGTTACAAACTAGTTAGGATGCTGTCGTAGTGTTATTTCAAATAATCATCCATATTCAAAAAGGTTTATTTATAATGTGTT
Organism: Raja brachyura; assembly: GCA_963514005.1. The sequence goes on from OY740796.1 coordinate 39,918,525, forward strand.
AACACTTTTATCATGTAGGTACTGGCATGTCTTAAATGTGGAGAGTATTCTATTTGACTACTTCAGTCAGGATATGCATCACAGACATAAGAAACAATCCCATTAGAAAAATGAAGTTCACCTTCTTAAATTGTGTCACATTTATTACAGAAAATATTGAGATTATTCTGCTGTAAAATTTGTGTTCTTTAGCTTTATTATCTTACTAAAGTGTCATCAAAATGTCTGGTCTGTTTATTGTCATTGCCTAATTATTCCAAATTTGTATCTATTTGTTTGTGGAAGACAAATCTGCAAACCAAGCCTGAATAAATAATACAGACATCTTGAATGAAATCTAATTTGGGTAGAACTTAAATTCTATTCATTCTAGTTAAAATGAATAAGAGATGACTTTTATTGCTTTATCCAAGTTTAAGTTGTCCCAAAGTACTTCACTGCCTGTTATCTACCATGTGTTATCACTGTTTTGCAAAAATAGAATTCTCCCACATCTTTTAGCTATTTTAGTTTATTGTCACATGTACCGAGGTACAGTGAAAAGCTTTTGTTGCATGCCAACCAGTCAGCATAAAGACAATACATGATTACAATCAAGCCATTTACAGTGTATAGATACATGATTTTTTTCAAATCATATTTTTATTAGAAGCAGTGTACAGTAGTATAAACCACGGCATATGACAAAATACATTATTGTACATCTTCCATTTAAATTTTGACAAAAATGAAATAGAAACGGAGAAAAAGAGCATGAAAGAGAGAGAGTGAAAGAGCTAGTGAATGTGTAAACCCCTAAACTACCAAAGAATGTAGTCACAGAGTGAATAAGTAAAAACTTACAAACAAAAAAAAGACAAAAACAAAAAAATTTAAAAAAGACCAAAACGTGTGATATACCTACTTCGTTCCTAAATCGGTTTAATTCCGAAGTTGTGTTGCACCATACTATGCTTGTAATGAATCGATGAAAGGAGACCATTTCTTTAAAAATTGTTCTGATTTTCCTGCTGTGACGAGTCTCATATCTTCGAGATGTAGCGTCTCAGACATGCTTGTGATCCACATTTTAAGAGTTGGGGTGGATGCATTTTTCCAAAATTTAAGTATACGTTTTTTTGCCATTATCAGGCCATAATTGGGGAAACGTCTTTGAAATATTGATAGCTCAGAGCAGGCTCCTGTTGTTCCAAAAATAATCAATTCTGCCTGGGGGCCCAGTTTTGTTTTTAATAATTTTGAGAAGATTTCAAAGATTACTTTCCAAAATTTATGGGGTTTTATGCAAGAGGCAAAGGAGTGTGTTGTAGTTGCTTCTTGAGAAAGACATTTGTCACAGATAGGTGATACATTTGGAAACATTTTGTTCAGTTTAGTTTTTGAGTAATATAGTCTGTGTAGTATTTTAAATTTGATTAGAATATGTCTTACATTAATCAAACAATTATGTATATTGTAGCAATGTTACAAAATTTTGAGATTTTAAAAATCAAGTCTGCAATTTATCCCATCAGATAAAACAGTAAAAGAGGTTTAATTTGACACCTAATTCACTTTCATATCTTCAGTATTAAGAAAGTTATGGCCATTTTCATACTCAGAAATTAGCATCTTGTTCCCCATTGCCTTTCAATTGACTTAACTCAAAAGCTGTGATCTGGATCAGTTAAAAGCCCATAACTTTCTTAAAAATTAATAGAACTCAATGAAATTTTCACTTATTATAGATTGAATAATTCTGAAATAAATATGAAACAATCTTACTTGGATGACCTGAAATTAAAGCATATAATTAGTTAGTTATCTAATTGTAGCTAATTACAAAATTCAATGAGTAGATCTAAACATCTATCCATTTCTTAAGAAAAGATAAACTTTTTTTAAATTGCCTAAGTGTCCAAATAACATTCACACAATAATCCACAATATAACATAATTTTTAAATCTCATTTTCATGAATTTCTGGGCCAAATGGAAGGAATTTAGTGTTTGATTCCTGTAAATTAATGGCCATTTAAATGAACTGGCGAGTGGGTTTTAGTGGAATGCAGAGGATTGGAACATTGCGGTTAGCGGTGAAGTCGGGAGGAAAAATACTGTTGGTTCATACATTCTTTTTGGACCCCATTTCGCAACATGAAAATATTATTAAAGCCTCCCGAAAAACCAACTTTTAATATAAAAATAAACTATTTACCTTTTTTTCTCGCCTACGCAAAATCCTTCCGGTTGTCGGTTCTCACGGCTTTTGAAGATGATTTTTAAATTACTCTAGTTAACAGATAATTTAGAGTAATTTAAAAATACCTTCATTCATGAAATGTCGGAGCGATTTTTCTTCCGCAACGAAATCGCCCGACATTCATCGATTTTTCCTGCCTGTGGAAAAACGGCACTTTAAGCCCGCCCCCCCCCCCCCCCCCCCGAAAGGCGCCAAAGTCGCGCACACAGGGAGCGGCAGAACTGCAGCGCTGCTCAAGGTAAGTTTTGTAACATACCTAATATAAGAGATATTTTTCCCCATCTGTCTTTGGGGATTTGTGTATAGATACATGATAAGGGAAGAATGGTTAGTGCAAGGTAAAGCCAGCAAAGTCCAATCAAGGATAGTCCATGGGTCAGTCACCAAAGAGGTAGATAGTGGTTCAGCACTGCTCTTGGGTTGTGGTTGGATGATTTGGTTGCCTGATAATAGCTGGGAACAATCTGTGTTGTTTCCATTTTAGGACCCTTATTATCCCCTCACCACAGGAATCAGTCCAGTGAACTTTAGTCCCACCATTTCTAAGGGTAAGTATGATTAATTATAACACCAATGACAGAGGCAATTAGAAGGGACTGGGAACAAGAGTTATTGATAAAAATTCAGAACGGCAGATGGGAACAAAATCTATTATATGTACATCAATGTTCGATTAATGTAAGGCATAACCTAATTCAATAAAAAAATTTACACAGATTATATTGCTCGAAAACCAGATTGAATAAAATATTTCCAAATGTCTCCCCCATTTGTGATAAATGTCTAACTCAAAATGTCACTATAGCACATTCCTTTGTACCTTGTACAAAACTTCATAAATTTTGGAATGAAATCTTTGGAACTTTTACAAAACTATTCAACGCAAAATTGAACCCCAATACAGAACTGATTATCTTCGGATCAATGGAAGAGGGACGTAAATTAACTACGTTCCAAGAAGCTCTTTTTAATTATGGTTTAATAACAGCAAAAAAACTTATACGCAAATTCTGGAAAAACACAACCACGGCAACGTTCAAAATGTGGATTTCAAATATGTCGGAAACGCTACATCTTGAAGTAATGAGATTCCACCTACTAGGCAAAATAGACCTATTCTTAAAGATTTGGTCTCCTTTTATCGACTTCTTACAAGCACATGTATCAACATAACATAACCTTAGAAATTAAATGGTTCAGAACCGGGTGGCGGATGGGTAAAGATATTAAATAGGTATATCTCTCCTAATTTATTTTCTTTCTACTTTCTCTTTTTCTTTCAATCTCCTTAGCTTCTTATCTCTACTCTCCGTCTCTCTCGCTGTTTCTACTCGCTTGTCTATCTATCGCGACACCCTTTATTTCCCTTTTTCTTTCACTGCTCTTATATTATTAAATTAAAAATAAGAAGTTGTACAAGAATGGTAATGTGTATGTATGTATTAGGTACTTAGGTACCACACCACTGTACTTCTAACAAAAAATAGAAAAAATAAAAAATAAATAAAAAATAAAAGAAAGTATGATTCATTATTTTATAAGGAGGCCAAAATTGTACTTTATTGTATACAGTCGGGGATTGGCTTAATGATTGCCATACGTAAGGGCCTGTCTCACTTGGGCGACCTAATCCGCGAGTGCTGGCGAATTTGCCTTCGACTCATACTCGCAGCATGGTCGACATGAGGTAGTAGGAGGTCTTCGTAACTCTCCTTCATGCTCGAGAGTGGTCTCCGTGTACTCGAGGCCTCAGCCAGGTTGCGGCGTTTTTTTTTCAATATGTTAAAAAATGCCCGCGAGTAAAAAAAGGTCCCATGCAAAAAATCGATACTTTTTTTACTCGTAGGTTTTGTCGTAGTAGATCACAGTAGGTCGGCATGTTAGTCGTAGGTTATCGAGGGTAGTCAAAGGTAGTTGAAGTTAGTCGTAGATAGTCTTCATTATAGTCGAAGGGAGGTGGAAGGAGATTGAAGGAGGTCGTCTTCACTCTCCACTATTCGGTGTCCAATTTTCCCGAAGTTAGTCATAGCTAGTCGAAGCTGGTCTTCAACATAGTCGAAGGAGGTCGAAGGAGATCTTCTACATAGTCGAAGGAGGTCTTCAACATGTCATTTTTTCAAACTCTTCTAAACTCGCCAATTAGGTCGCCCAAGTGGGACAGCCCCTTTAGTGAGAATACAACTACAGATGCCTGTCAGATTTATATGAAGGAAAAATAAAGCTGTAAATCGAAATATAATGATTTTCATTGGATTGGATGGATTAGCTCTAAACCAAGCTTTTGATTGAGAAATGTAGAAACATGGAGAACGTTTGGTGCTCCGTATACATTTTCATAATACATATTTACATGAGAAACTAATATTTTACATTCATCTCATTAAAGCTTTTATTTTGATATCATCCCTGAGCTCATGACATTTTAAGCTACTATTAGCATTTCTGCATCAGTTCACTATTGTTTATTGGTCAATAATTGAATTATTCCCAATTCACTGAGTACAGTATGTGTAGAGGTGATGAATGAGACCTGTCTGGATTATAGGGGGTGCAGGGAAGGGTGGGGATGATCCTCTTTTGGATCCTAGAAATGTGAACGTTTTCAGCTTAGACTAAACCTGATGAAAGAATCTGCAGTGTGAAGTTAACTGGCATTCAAGAAAAGTAAACCAAAGTGTGAAATATCAGAAAAAGTTTAACATACGTGAGGGAGATTATTATTCAGGACAATTAACAAGAGTTGAATTTTATTCTGGAGCCCCAGCCAAATTAAAGACATGAAAACAATGCTGAATACATCTAAAGTAATTAACTATTAAAGCTAGCAAAGTAAGCAGTTGGAATGAAAGCATCATGTTCATGGTAAGAAAGAAATGCATTGGAATAAGTCTTGCAGAATATAATACGTACTTTTCTGGATTGCTCGCATAATGCAAACAAATCTTTGTTGTGACAAGCGACTTACTAATCAGAGTTGAAGTGTGATACACACGACATAGTTACATGACACTACTTAAAGGAATAATAACCCCACCGACATTTAGTGACTACACATGCCAGCTAGCTAGTAACAGTATATGCTGTACGTGTAATATGTACCCAACTGCTAATACTAAGGCTAATTGCTTACTGGTTAAATGTTACAGTTTGAATTTTATCCTTTATTCATAGTGTATATCTGGATGGAAATGTTGGTGTAATTTACATTGAATAATTTGCTACATGCTCATTTTGGAGCTTTATATCATTGATGACAGGACTTGTGGAACCTTTACTTTCAAGATTAATTGACTTGGACTAAATTGATTTGGGTTTAATCCAACCATTGAATCTCATCAACTACGGAACTGCACTTAGACTGTTCAAGCAGCTCAGTTTATACCAATATTAAAGATATTTATTCATCAAATATTATGGGTGTTTCTGCTGGTGTTCAGACTAAAACAACATGTCGAATAGGAAACAAATTTACCATTTCTGTACTATTATGTGAAGATTTCTTTTTTTGACATCCATAAATTATAATAATTTACTTTCACTGAACACTTACAGATACTTCTTTATGAATTAATATAGACAACACCATATTACTTTCTTTCTTAAAAGATGATACTTGAAGCACAAAGATGTTAAGTTTTGAGAATCTTTTGCTGGATAAACCAAGAATGATGAAGGGATCTATCGGAACAGTATATTAACCAAGCAATTATTTTATTATTGATATTGTACTTTTTAAAAGGAAACACAAGCCTATTTTAATCTTAGCAATTCACCTAATAGGCAGGGTTATTGTTCTATATTAAATGTGTTGTATTCTGGGATCAATAGACCGTGGAAGAGCAGATAAAACAGATCTGTACTCTCTGACTGGGATTCTACTTTGCTGTGTAAATTATTCATGACCAAACTGATACAGCATCAGCTACTAAGAACCCTGTAAAAGGCTTGCACTATCATCCATAATCGCTGAAAAAGCAGCTGTGAAATTTGAACCATTAGGACTTGCCACTGTGTCCTAATGTAATATAATATTATATTAAAACGTTTGAATGGACTAATTAAGAGCATATAAAGGAGTCCTGATTTTCTGTTCATCCGATCATTTCTACGTGCACCTAAGAAGAAAGTGGCTATTGATCTTTACAATGTTTCTTATTAGGAGATGGCTGTAACCTCTATTATGCTCTATTATGGTAAGTGTTTGACACCCAGTTAATATTTTCATAAATTTGTTGGGGATTGTGTTGGAATAATGGAAGTTTGTAGTACCTGCATTTGGGATTGCCTCATTTTATAACAATGGATTAATTTGTGCCTTCAAGGTTGAGTGCACAGCACAATGCGTTGTCATTTAACTTTCTCTACCAAGAAACAATGTAGTCGTCAAAATGGACTAATATAAAACATGATACGTAAATTATAATGTAGTTAGTGGCTGCTGACTCTGTTCAGCTGATATTAGGATTTAACCTTGTCGGTGTTCAAATGATTTAGTTTTCTCTCTCAGATAAACCTTTCAGTTCACAAGAAAACTGTTTCAATTTCTACCAAAATCGCCTTTTGAAATCACCATTATTATACTTCGGTAGTTCACTCACAAAGCTTTGCAATTTTCAGACAGAGGAGTTCATGACAAGGAAGAATGTATACTTAAATTCCTGTAAGTCTTCTATTGTGAAGATTTGAAATGGTCTTCAAATTTGCAGCCAATTCCAGTGGAATCAAGCAATGAAATTCCCTTTCTTTATTCAGGTCTGTGTAGCTGGGCTCTTCTGGCTAACTGTGATCAAATAAACAACTGGAAATCCATGAAAATGAAATTACCACTCATGCTAAGAGTCTGAAATCAAGAGAAAAATGTGAGAAGCACAAAGCAGATCAGACAACATCTAAAGAAAGAGAAAGAGATTTCAGGCCAGAGATCATTGACCAGGCTCTCCTTCCGATGAAGGGTCTTTTAACAAAACATTATCACTCTTTTTTCTTTCCACTGATGTGACCTGACCTGTTGGATGTTTCCTTCATTTTCTGCCTAAATACCTACAGGTGACGCTACATTCTGACAGATTCAGTAATGTCATCTGTAAAGTGAACTGGGAGAGACCCTGAAATGAGAACCACCATTTGATAGCTGATGTAAATGTCTTGATGAAGTGCTCACTTATTTTGTGAGTTGGTGCAAGATCATCTGAAAATATGAACATGACGTATTTACTGCTGGAGGCTATTGCATTGAATTAGTGAAGTTGTTTGATACCACAAAGTATTCATCAAGTCACTGCAAACAGTAACATGATTAAAATAAGATCTGCATTGTATTTGTGATTTAGTGCAAGTGATTCAAAAATAAAGGTTACATTAATAATTAATTGTAGCACAAAGTGTCTGATGTTCTCTGCTTTTAATCCTTTTCCTGACAAAGATGGGAAATAGATTTGCTTCATAAAACTGCAGCTGATGTTGTTGCATTCTGCTTTAGCCCTGGTGATTTTTAGCCTTAAGACCTAAAAATCACCAGTTGTCAATAAAATAACTTGTTTTTACCTTTCTAAAAATTGGAAAGGTATGAGGCGTAGTTTTCCTCGCTGGATTTGTATTTTCATAAGAGTATAAATAATACGGGTTGCAGCAATGCACAAAAAAATACACTTGGTTATTTTGAAGTTTAGAGCTTTGGATTGGGAATTTTCTGCATTGATGGACCTACTGGTTGGCCCCTGAGAGACCAATTATAAAGGTCTGCAAGGTTTTTCATTTTAGCCTTGGTGCCTTTTTAATGTCAGTTCTTGGTAACCACGGCTCTGAAACCATCTTCCACTGTTGAATGGCTTGGTTGAATGTTCATTAGTTTAAAAAAAAACATTCTTATCTTATTTATCAACATAGGAACCATTCCAGACATCCTGGATGTAATGATGCAAACACAACAGTGGTGATTGAATTCAAATACGGTTTCAATAGGTAGCAACATTGTATTAATCAGTAGTGGGGTTATCTATTTTTAGGTATTTAATTTGCACTTTGGTTTCCTATTTTAGAAGCAACATGGCGACATGTATTGGAGAGGCTATTAAAAGTAAGCAAAATGAATATTAAGTTTCCTTATGTTTCATTCAAATGCATTGTGGTAAATAATGTAATCTCCAATCATTGGAGGCAGAAACATGGTCTTGAACTAAACGATTGTCAAAATGAATGGTAGATTATTAAATGGCAGACAAGCCTTTATTCCTTATATTCTAATATTATAGGTAAATAATTAAGACATCAATGACTGGGCCTCTTGTATTGATGTAGATTCAGTAAATGTCACAAAAATAATCTGACCTAAATATGTATTTCCCTTTGACTTTCTCTCTGCATCTTTCTGTTTATCTACCTGCCATTCCAACTCACTGTCTCACATTGTAACTTTGTCAACTTTGTCAATTTTTAAAAATCAACTTAACTAATTCCGTCAGATTTGTGATAACTGCGGCCTCTCTGACAATGTGCATTTTGAGATATGAGATTCAAGATTCAAGATTCAATTTAATTGTCACATGCCCCAATTAAGGTACAGTGAAATTTGAGTTACCATACATCCATGCTGAATAAAAAGCAACAAGACACACAGCCACATAAAATAAAATTTAACATAAACATCCAACACAGCGGAATCCACATTCCTCACTGTGATGGAAGGTAATAAAATTCAATCATCTTCCTCCTTTGTTCACCCGTGGTAGGGGCTTTTGAACCGTCCGCCGTTTGCCGCTGCCGACGGCCGATGTCTGAAGCTCTCTCGTCGGTATGATGGAAATTCCGGCGTCGGGACAAATGAAACAAATGAAGCTCCCAAGTCGGCCTCCTCTTACCGGAGACCGCGGGCTTCATGGTGTTAAAGTCTACATGCCCGAGTTGGAGCTCTCCACAATCCTCGGCAAAGGATCACAGCTCCCGATGTTAAAGTCCGCGCTGTGCCCGCAGCTTGAAATGCCGGGCCAGTCTCCAGGAAAGGCCGCCAACTCCACGTTGTTAGGCCACAGGGGAGACGGAGATATATGAGACGGAGAAAATTGCATCTCTGTCTAGGTAAATGACTGGAAAAAAGTTTCCCCCGATCCCCCCACCCCCCACATAATATATACCAAGAAACATTGAAACACATTTAAGACATACTTAAAATAATAAAAACGAAGAAGGGACGAGACAAACTGTTGACGAGGCGGCCATTATGGGCGCCACTCGATGAAATGCCAAGACTGGTTTTCTGTGTTAAAGAAGGAACTGCAGATGCTGGAGAATCGAGGGTTACACAAAAAGCTGGAGAAACTCAGCGGGTGCAGCAGCATCTAAGGAGTGAAGGAGATAGGCGACGTTTCGGGTCGAGACCCTTCTTCCCTCCTTCACTCCTTAGATGCTGCTGCACCCGCTGAGTTTCTCCAGCTTTTTGTGTAACCCTGGTTTTCTGTGTAATTGTTTGGGTAAACATGTGAATAAGAATGCTTTTATCTTAGTTTAGTTTAGAGAAACAGCCCTTCAGCCCACCGACTCCACGCAGTAAAGAAAAGAGGAACAATATCCTTCCTATGTTCATGTGAGAATGCTAGAACAATACAGCACAGGAACAGGCCCATTGGTCTTTCCTGATCATGATGCTAAGATAAACTAATATCATCTGCCTGCACATGATCCATATCCCTCCAATCTCTGCATATCCATATGCAGAAGGAGAGGAGCTGAAATCAGAGGTGCAGAAAATATACTAGAAGCAATATTATTTCTAAGTTTCCAAGTTTGTTTCCATTGAATGTAAAACTATGCAAAGAATAATGTTGCAACATAAAATGTAAATGCATTGTGCTTTTGAGTCCACCATATAAATAACTGTAGTGAAATAGCAGAGTTCAGAGCATAATTATACTTCAAATTATTTCTCAATTGGAATTGGCTTCAAAGGTTAAAAATGTCGTTTACCTCTTAGACCCCTTCAGTTTTGTAATACATCGAAGTACTGTGACCATGAGCAGCAAATGGCAGAAGATTAAGTGTATATGTGCAATCAAATGTGCACTGCAATCATTACTTAATGTTTCAGGAATTCCTGTGTGCATGGATAGGGTGTAGTGAGTGAACATGTGCACAATGTGGTAATAAATACCACTACAGTGTACCACAGTCTACCACTCAGTGTATTCGATGCCCAATAAAGTATGATGCCTATCTCTGGCTATAACTCATGGCAACATTGCTACACCCTGGTGAAATGTTTCTAAATCTATTCTGCAAGTAGCAATGATGCCCCATTGACATCAGGGAGTGTCAATTTATTTCAAATCTACCATTGACACAGTTATGATATTGGACCCTCACTAGAAAATACACTTTACCTGTACCTCTTTGTAAGAAGTTGTAAGAGCAGTTTCTTCACAACTGTTATCAGACTCTTCAACAAACCGCTCATGGGCTTAGGATATATCCTGGTCTTCCAATCTACCTTATTGTAATCCTTGCACTTTTTTAAATCTGCATTGCCTCTGTATTTTTAACACTATATTCGGCATAGTTTATTTTCTCATTTGTATTCCATGATGTACTTGTGTATGATTTGTGTGGATGATACACAAAATAGTTTGAAAATAACAACAAACGTGTACGAGTAACATTATTAGTACGTTGGCACTATGAGCTCACCACCTGCAGTCTTTAATTGCCACAACTTAACTCGACTGAAACCAAAAGACTGATCTTGCTTCCCAGGGTTGCTGAGTGATAACTCCGCATGGTGACAGGACTTGTCAGTGATATAATGGAGTGATGTGTGCAAACCGGCACAAATCCTACACATAAAACCCGTCAAAAAATACTTTCCAACCCTGGCAAACCCCGACTGTTCGCTTTGCTGCCTTTCAAAGTTGGGTTAGAATGTTTTAAATATCACAAAAGAGACACTTGGAATCTATTCAAAATGAATTAAATAATTACATTATAAATATTGTTTTAAAAATGTAGACAGCTCAAAAATAATTTCTAACACTAAAATTGTCTTTTTTTATGATCTTATCTTCACCTTTGCTTTCTTATCTACAGCCTGTTGATACGTAAAATTGAAATTCACTGATATTAATGTGGTCACAGATTTTGCACCAGGTCTACTGTTGCAGAAAGGTTAATTTATGCCTGGGTGAATGCAGGCGATTTACAGACACTGAATTACATGTGGAGTCCCAAAGCCAAATTAACTGTCTGATTCAATATTTCCAATCTGAAGATGTTCACAGTTTGCTTGTTCAATAATGTGTGTGCAGATGTCACAGACTTGCTTATGTTTAAATGCGTGCCAACAGGATCTTGATGTAATAATGATCGCCGAACACTGGCTTTGGAAATAACTTGAAACATTTCACACCAGCAGCTGGTGCTCCACCACTATCAGATAATTGCTTTATCAGAATTATATATATATTTTAAGCAAAATTATCATACGTCCAAGCCTCAACATGCCACAAGTGCTATGAAATTGAGTTGTAATTTATTGAACACGATTAAACCCATCAATTGTATTTAACAAACTGGCCTTTAACCAATTGGAATTGAAACCAGGAATTTGAATATTTAATTCAATACAAAACGAATGTACAGAAAATGACACAAAGAGAGATTAAGGAAAATTAGGATTATTGTCCAGGAATGCTACCTCACCCACTGAGTTACTCCAACACTTTGTGGGTTTTTTTTAAAGAAAAATGAGATTGAGCAAGAGAGGAATAAAAAAGTGAGAAAAATACACTAAAATTCCTTATAATTAAAATCTAAAGATTGAGACTCCACAATTGTTTAACAAATATTATGGAGGAACAGGGTAACTTGGACAGTCAATTTCCTATGCATGTGTGAATGGACACCAGCTGTGTAGTCTGATTAATACCGTTTCAAAGGTGAGTAATGCTGGCATCACCTTGATTCAATCAGCAATCAACTTCTATATGGTCCATCTTTTAATGCTAGCCTTATTTAGTTAAGACAGGAAACCAAATTGACACTTCAGCACAGAACTGAGAGAAAGCACATGCAGGAAATTCCGTTCTTGGCATGTTACACCATTATCCAGTCTTCCTCTGGTGATGAGTGATAAGAATATGCTGGGGACTTAAAAAAAACTGTAGATGAGTTTCCTGCTATCTAACTTGAGTTAGAGAGAGCTCTAGGGGCTAGTGGAGTCAAGGGATATGGGGAGAAGGCAGGCATGGGTTATTGAAAGGGGATGATCAGCCATGATCACAATGAATGGCGGTGCTGGCTCGAAGGGCCGAATGGCCTCGTCCTGCACCTATTTTCTTTGTTTCTATGTTTCTATCCCCGCCACATGTCCAAATCACAGCACCAAAACTGATATTTGACATTTTATCCATTTGGTGGGATGTATTATGCCTGCCGATTACTGCTAACTTTTTCCAATGGAATGAAATACATATTTTCAAAATCGGACAAAATGGACCATTATGCTCGCTTTTTTTCAACATTCCATTTATCGCCTTCCATTTATTGCATACTTGAATTAAGAATAAGTAATTCTCTATAAGAATAATTTATTTCAACCTTAAATTAAATAGCTGGATCATATTAATTATTACGATGTTCTTTGAAAGGAGAAATGATACATACTACAGTTTTTTTTAATGGAATAGCTTAAGGCAAGGCCATGCCAGCAAGAACAATAACGTTCAAATGAAAACATATGAATTAGAAATCATTATGCTTTTTTTAACATAAAAGACAGAAATGTGGAGGGGATCTAAAAAATGATATGTGGTCATCCTATTCAGTAGTCACTCTTTATCTGACGTTACTGCTTTAACAATATCCTTCTTCTGAAGGGTCTCGACCTGAAACATCACCCATTCCTTCTCTCCAGAGATGCTGCCTGCCCCACTGAGTTACTACAGCATTTTGTGTCTATCTTTGATGTAAACCAGCATCTGCAGTTCCTTCCTACACCTTAACAATATCCATTATTGCCTGCCCATTGTTTAAGATCACATCCATTGTCGTAGATCTCACACGTTACCAGGTATCTCTCCAGTTTGTTTCCTGAAAGGTTGAAGAAATAGTAACATATGGAAGCAGGAAAAATAATTGACAAGTTGTTTCATATGTAAAATATCTCGCCCTGTAGAATAATGTGTTGTTGTTCGTTCTTAATGCTGTTTGATTTAATCCAGCTATTTTTAACTTCCATTTTAATAATATTGGAAAAAGATGAATCACGCAAGATTACAGAATATATATATATAAAAGTAAATGCCCTTTATGAAGAACCTATACAACAAAATAGACTGCAAAAAAGTCATTAGTACTTTTCATTTATTGACCTCAGTCAGGACACAAATGAGCAACAGAAAACATCCTTACATGTTTTTTCTCCTGTTCAGTCCCAAATATTATTTGAGTGAATTATGTTTGCGGTAATTTTCAGTAATGGAAGATTTACAGTTTAAAGTAATTTAATACTAGAACTACAAGAATGTTTCTCAGAAAATATTTAGTTTTACAGCATATTGTAGATTCCAATCAGGTTTGTATTGAAGTAGAACTGTTCTTTTGAGAAGTGCTTGTCTTTATTCCATGATATTATCTTTTTTTAAATAGCATCTCACAACATCAGTGATTACTAATTAATTAATAATTAACACCCTTGAATCATCTGAGCAACAAAGTCATACGTGGAACTGTTTTGGGGGCTTGGTTTGTAAGTAAAGGGCCTGTCCCACTTGGGCATCATTTGCGCGTCACGCAGATAGCGCAAGAAGATTTTGTACATCCCAAAATCCTGGGGCGCCGCGCGCAAACCTGCCTACGTCACGACACACCATGCTCGCCAAATGCACACCATGCACGTGTCATGACGCACGACATGTGTGTCGTGAGGCATAAATTATGTTGCATAAATGACGCACAAATTATACCCATTGGAATAGGCCCTTTACTCCCCAAACTCTCAAAGTAAACTGCCATAAAAGCAAATCATATTGTGAAACTCCATAGGATGTGAATCGGCTGATTAGTTGTTGTCTTAGGGGTACACTGTGGAGAAGCTGATGTACTTCAGTGAACAGAATCAAGGGATATGGGGAGAAAGCAGGAGCGGGGTACTGATTCTGGATGATCAGCCATGATTATATTTGATTGGTGATGCTGGCTCGAAGGGCCGAATGGCCTACTCCTGCACCTATTTTCGATGTTTCTATGTTTCTACTTTCTGCTTTTTGTTCCATTAACCATGATGAGAAATCAAAGTCTCAATGATGAGAGTTTAATTAGTTTTAACAGCAATAATGAAAACAGGATTAGGCAAGGACTTTTCACTCAATTTATGAAATTGTGATCTTCAATTTTTTTTAACGTTTGCTCTTTTTAAAAACACAAACAGGAGCATGCATCGATCACTGTAATGAATCATTCACAAGGTGCACTTGGTTGTCATTCAATACAGATAATAAACAAACATATTAAGTTATTGTGTAGTTTGAAAAGTTAAGAGTCGATGTTTATGTTTCTCTTGGCTGTGGTGTCTGGAACCAGGGGTCATGGTATCAATTTCAGGGATTGGACATTCAGACTGCCCTGTGGTCAATACAAATGCCCATGTGGTGAATTACTGATGTGTGCCATTTGGGAATAGTCTGAGGAGGTGTAGTTAAGGCAAAGTTGCTTTGCACTCAAAGGCACTTCAGTGAATCGCATGTGCTAATCAGTATTGGGTAGCATTGTAAAAATATCCTCAGCCCTTACAATTAATTGGGGGGGGGGGGTCATAGTGGCACAGCTGCAGAGTTGCTGCCTTACAGTGAATGCAGCACCGGAGACACAGATTTGATCCCAACTACGGGTGCTGTCTGTACAGAGTTTGTATGTTCTCGCCGTGACCTGTGTGCGTTTTCTCCGAGATCATTGGTTTCCTCCCACACTCCAAAGACGTCCAGGTTTGTAGGTTAATTGGCTTGGTAAAGCAATATCTCAAAATAAAAATAAGCTTCTAATATAGAAACATAGAAACATAGAAAATAGGTGCAGGAGTAGGCCATTCGGCCCTTCGAGCATGCACCGCCATTCAATGTGATCATGGCTGATCATCCAACTCAGTATCCCATACCTGCCTTCTCTCCATACCCCCTGATCCCTTTAGCCACAAGTGCCACATCTAACGCCCTCTTAAATATAGACAATGAACTGGCCTCAACTACCTTCTGTGGCAAAGAATTCCAGAGACTCACCACTCTCTGTGTAAAGAATGTTTTCCTCATTTCGGTCCTAAAGGAATTCCCCCTTATCCTTAGACTGTGACCCCTTGTTCTGGACTCCCCCAACATCGGGAACAATCTTCAGCATCTAGCTTGTCCAACCCCTTAAGAATTTTGTAAGTTTCTATAAGATCCCCCCTCAATCTTCTAAATTCCAGCGAGTACAAGCCGAGTCTATCCGATCTTTCCTCATATGAAAGTCCTGACATCCCAGGAATCAGTCTGGTGAATCTTCTCTGTACCCCCTCTATGGCAAGGATGTCTTTCCTCAGATTTGGAGACCAAAACTGTATGCAATACTCCAGGTGTGGCCTTACCAAAACCCTGTACAACTGCAGTAGAACCTCCCTGTTCCTATACTCAAATCCTTTCGCTATGAATGCTAACATACCATTTGCTTTACATGTAGTTGGTCACACATGCAATATTGTTAATTGTAAAATTCAGTTTACTGGTATTTAATGTGCAAATTCCAATAATGGAATTCCATTTCAAGCAGAGTGCAGGCCACCACATTCAATTTCAAGCAGAGTGCAGGCCACCACATTCAATTTCACAGCATTTCAAGCAGAGTGCAGGCCACCACATTCAATTTCACAGCATTTCAAACTGAGCGCAGGCCACCAAATTGTCAAACAACTCATTGCATTGTCGTTAGGGGCTAACAAATCATTTAATGCAAGTACATTGCAGACTCACAGTTCAGTTGATTCACAGCTTAGAATGACAGTTGTGGCATCTCCCTCATGATCTTCCAGAGTGACTGACTCACGTCCAGGCATCCGGAGTCCTGCCCCCCCCCCCCCCCCCCCCCCCCCCCCGGAACGGGCGTTACCTTTATCGTGGTGATTGACAGGCAAGAGGACATAGAAACATAGAAAAATAGGTGCAGGAGTAGGCCATTCGGCCCTTCGAGCCTGCACCGCCATTCAATGTGATCATGGCTGATCATCCAACTCAGTATCCCGTACCTGCCTTCTCTCCATACCCCCTGATCCCTTTAGCCACAAGTGCCACATCTAACGCCCCCTTAAATATAGCTAATGAACTGGCCTCAACTACCTATCAGCTGATGTCAAGATTTTTAAACACTCATAACTTTCTTTATTTTTAATCGATTGGAAAAATCCTCAGGGCTGCCTCAGCGGGGGAGGGCTGTGAGTAAGATGGCCAAATATCATAACGATACAAGGTAGCACTTTTTCTTAACTCAATATACAGTGCAGACAGTAAGTGGTCAAGAAGAGACTTTTAGTTATATAGATGTGAAGGATGTGTTGTGGATGAAATATCAGAATTCCTGTTGCTTCTTGTCAGATTTGGAAGAAAAAAAAATCACCTTTGATAAGCAAAGGATAAAAATAATCTTTGCAGTTCATTTATTTTCAACCTCGTTGGGTTGGCCTCAGGCTTCATGTATTAATTAATTGTAGAGTGGATTTGCAGATCACTACAAGAATTTTGTTCTGGTGCCTAAGTTGATTTCCCTGGGTTGTTGTGCGTATGTTTAAATGCACCATAGCCACCATAAACTGTGGGCAGGTTTCAAAGGGATAGAGAAAGAGCATAATGTTTCAGTGCACTCCTTTGTAGTAAGCTGAAACATGTAGGCACTGATTTAGTGTTGCTATCAGAGGAGATGGACCATGGCGACTGAATGATTCCCCACTGTGTAAATCCTCCCTCTCCTGATGTTGTGGAGTTTCAAACATCAGTTTAAAGGGATTTCCAGCATCCTGGAGGTGTGATTTAAAGTCCACCCAGGCAGCAAAATAAGCAAGAAAGAAGTTCAATGTCCAGTTAAGCTTTTGTAGTGTTAAAGATGGAAAATGAATTGTCAGAAGAAAAATCTAGTTTGACTAGCATTATATTTTTATTTGACTAGATTTCAATCCACATGCCTTAATTTAGGTTACCTTTGTGATGGGTTGGGTGGGGGGGCGATTGATAAAGGGAGTGTGCAAAGCAAACATTTTGCCTAGGATTGTCATTAAACGTATATTAAGTCATGCTACAATACTTCTAAAGGGAAATTCACCCACATGTATCTTTTGTTTGACTCCTCCCATTTCCTCCAAATACAAGGCGTAGCTATGGGCACGCGCATGGGCCCCAGCTATGACTGCCTGTTTGTAGGGTACGTCGAACAATCCTTGTTCGAGACATACCAGGGCCCCATCCCCGACCTGTACCTCCACTACATCGACAACTGCATTGGTGCTACCTCCTGCACCCACACAACTCACTGACTTAATCAACGTCACCACTAACTCCCATCCGGCACTCACAAACACCTGGACCATTTCCGACACTTCCCTACCACCATCTCCATCGCAGGTTATAGACTTCTGACCTACATCCACTGTAAACCCACTGACTCCTATGGCTATCTAGACTACACTTCTTCCCACCCTGCGTCCTGTAAGGACTCAATCCCCATCTCCCAATTCTTCCGTCTACCCAATACCCCGGCAACACTGCTCTCTCTCCCCATTCACCCACTTGTAACAAGGGCACTGTCCCCCTAGTCCTCACCTTCCACCCCACTAGCCGTCACATACAACAAATAGTCCTCCGCCATTTTCGCCACCCCCTCCCCGGGCACTTTCGCTTGCAACCGCAGGAGATACTACACTTGTGGCTTTACCTCCCCCCTCGACTCCATTCAAGGACCCAAGCAGTCGTTCCAGGTGCGACAGAGGTTCACCTGCACCTCCTCCAACCTCATCTATTGCATCCGTTGCTCTAGATGTCAGCTGATCTACATCGGTGAGAGCAAGCGTAGGCTTGGCGATCGTTTCGCCAACACCTCCGCTCGGTCCGCATTAACCAACCTGATCTCCCTGTGGCTCAGGATTTCAACTCCCCCTCCCATTCCGAATCTGACCTTTCTGTCCTGGGCCTCCTCCATGGCCAGAGTGAGCACCACCGGAAATTGGAGCAGCACCTCATATTCCGCTTGGGCAGTCTGTACCCCAGCGGCTTGAACATTGTCTTCTCCAATTTCCGGTTGCCCTTGCTGTCTCCTCCCCTTCTCAGCTCTCCCTCAGCCCCCTGGCTCCTCCTCTTCCTTTCTTTTTCCTGCACCCCCCCCCCCCCCCACCCCACCCACCCTACATCAGTCTGAAGAAGGGTTTCGGCCCGAAACGTTGCCTATTTCCTTCGCTCCATAGATGCTGCCGCACCCATTGAGTTTCTCCAGCACTTTTGTCTCTGTTTGATGTTCCAGCATCTGCAATTCCTTCTTGAACACTTAAACTCTGTTCTGTTCAACTGATTTTCCATCAGTCGTTTTCTGAAATAGCGCAAGATGAGAAGGTTGAAACAGTGAAGTTTGGATGTAAATTGGGATTCCCCCAATGGAACTGTGCATGTGGAGTGCCAAAGTTGTCGTGGTTTACTCTGTAATGAACATGAGCATAGCTAAGCCACATCACCAAAATATGATCCATTTTGCTTTCCGGTTGGTGTTCTTTTGTATTAGTTGGTTGATGAATTTGCCACAGCTGGAGCCTAATATGTACATTTCCCAAACATGTTATAAAAGTTTCACTGTAAAAAGTTGCCAAAAATACCTCTGTGAATTAGATAAATCAGTTTAATCAACTTGTGTAGAAAAATAAACTGGGTCCAGGAGCAGTATGAATAATTTGCCAGGATGGTGTGGAAGGCAAGCAGTAATTTGATTCAGTAATTTAAGCAGTAATATAATTTGGATCAGTCTGAAGAAAGGTCTCGACCTGAAACGTCACCCATTCCTACTCTCCAGAGATGCTGCCTGTTTGGCTGAGTTACTCCAGCATTTTGTGTCTACCTAGTAATCTGATTCTGTCTGCAAGTGGATTGAAGCAGAAATGTTATAAAGTCTTGCTGAAATGTTATGGGGCTTTGATGAGCCCCATGTATGCATATGATCTAGTAGCTGATAAAGAGGATATATTTACTTGAACATTGTGGCTCAGGATCATGTGTTGGTGTTTAGAATGTAATTTCTACTGATATTAAGTAGACTGTACACCTCGCAGTTTGGAAGAATGCGGCGATCCCAGAGAAACACTGAAAGTTAAAAAAAACAATGCATATGTTGGAACTCTTAATTACAAACTGTAAATTATTGGAAATATTGAGCAGATTGACTAGCAACCGTGGGGAGGGAATCACAGATGATCTTAGCATTGATAACTCTTCCTAAGAAATTGATGAACTGCACCAATGTTGCTGATCTGAATATTTCAAGCATTTTATTTTTTTTTAAGATTCTGAAAGGTATTGATTATTAACAAAAAAATGGAAAGACTTCAGAATTTAAATATGGGATCATGGTTTCAGAAGTGGGACTGGCTATTTGTGAGGGAGTATTGTAAATATTTAAAATTTGCTATCTCAGATAGGAGCGTGTGATCAGTCATGGAGTGATGCAGTGTGGAAAAATGCCCTTCGGCCCAACTTGGCCACACCGGCCAACACGTCACAGCAACCCTCGTCCCACCTACCTGGGTTTTGTCCATATCCCTCCAAACCTGTCCTATCCATGTACCTGTCAAACTGTTTCTTAAATGTTAGGATAGTCCCTGCCTCAACTACCACATCTGGCAACTTGTTCCTTACACCCACCACCCTTTGTGTGACAAAGTTACCGCTCAGATTCCTATTAAATCTTTTCCCCCTCACCTTAAATCTATGGCCTCTGGTCCTTGATTCACCTACTTTGGGTAAGAGACTCAGTGCATCTATGCAATCTATTCCTCTCATGATTTTATACACCTCAATAAGATCACCCCTCATCCTCCTGCGCTCCAAAGTCCCAGCCTTCTCAACCTCTCCCTATAGCTCAGACCGTCTAGCCCTGGCAACATCCTTGTAAATCTTCTCTGTACCATTTCGAGCTTGACAACTTCTTTCCTATAACATGGTGCCCAGAACTTATCACAATACTCTAAATGCGGCCCCACTAACGTAGTGTACAACTGCAACATGACCTCCCAACGTGTACACTCAATACTCTGGCTGATGAAGGCCAATGTGCCAAAAGCCTTTTTGACCACATTATCTACCTGTGACTCCACCTTCAAGGAATCATGCACCTGCACTCCTAGATCCCTGTGCTCTATAACACTCCCTGGAGCCCTACTATTCACCTAGGCCCTGCCCATGTTAGACTTCTCAAATTGCAACATGACACATTTCTCTGTATTAAATTCCATCAACCATTCCTCAGTCCAGTTGGCCAATCGATCCTGATCCTGCTGCAATTTTTCATGACCATCTTCACTATCTGCCAAACCACCCACTTTTGTATCATCTGCAAACTTGCTCATCTTGCCGTGTATGGTCACATCCAAATCATTGATATAAATGACAAACAATAGCAGGCCCAGCACCGTACCCTGAGGCACACCACTAGTCATAGACCTCCAGTCTGAGAAGCAACCTTCCTTCCATAAGCCAATTTTCCATCCATTCAACTATCACAACTTGGATCCCATGCAATCTAACCTTCCATGCCTACCCTGCGAATGCTTTGCTGAAGTATCAGTTTATTCAAAGGTGAGATGTATTGTTGCAACTTCATGCAAAACTCAATGGTTGTTTGTGTTTGCATTGTATCTGTGCACATAATCTATCGTTTACAAAAAAAAATCACCTTACCTTTAACTGTGTAGGCAAATATTCATTTTGCAAAATATTAGGTTATTGGGTTACAGGTTTGCTGTAATTATTTCTATCTGTCAGGATTCTGCACCATAACATGCTCTTTGGTTTGTAAACAATTAGCTGGCTCCGAAAAGAAAACTGGCAAATTTGTTTTCACGCGGAATAATGTAACACCCAATGATTATGACTTAAAAGAAATATTAAAACTGCTGAGAGCAGTCATGCTATTGAGCACATAGAAGACTCCATAATGTTGTTAGTATAAATCTGGCATATTAATCCCAAAATAGAGATTTTAATAAACCCACCAAGTAATCTTCATAAATGCAACTGGAAATGTAATTAACAGTTTAAATACGTCTTCATGGAATATGTTATGGCAATTGCTTATCCCACAATGCAACTTGAAATCTAAGCAATAGAGCTTTGTAAATTCTTAGGTGTTCATGGAAATACCAATCAGACTATAGATTGGTATTAGTTTATTATTGTCATGTGTGCCAAGATACAGTGAAAAATATTTTCACGCTATCCAATCAAATCATACCATCCATGATTACTATCAATCCATACATCAGTACGCCAGGTAGTGCAATTAGAAAAATACCAGTGCAGAATATAATGTTCCAGAGAAAGTGCAGATTTAAAAAAATCTTCAATGTCTGCAATGGGGTAGGTTGGAAGAACGGGACTACAACCTTGCTCATGGGAGGACTGTTCAGTAGCCTGCTAACAGCACTGGAAAAGCTGATGGAGTGGACATGTGACCAGTAATTCACTCCAGCACCAAATATCATGGTGAATGATTTGTTCAAGAGAGATGGCATCAGTAACATGGGTATGCAAGTTGTGATGGAGATCGAAGATAATGCTTGAGATGTCCAGACAATTTACTGAAATAAAACACAATTTGAGACATTAAAAGGGTAGGAGGCGGTGCTGAAATTGTATTGCGTGGGATTTGACTGCTTTTGTGGCCACTGTTGTTGTAATTTCAGCTTGGATATTATTTTGCCTAGTGGCAGCATATAGATAAGAAAGTGGGATCACAGTTAGCACAAAGTTAAATCGATGGCGGTAACTAAAGGGAATGACGTTGATTCTCTGGCCGTATCTGGCTCCATGTAAATGTAAATGGAGTTTAACAAGTGCAGATTCACATTACCCACCACGAGTAGAGAGCTCTCACGCACCCTAATAGCACAGCCGACCATTGCGGCATTATTATGATGCAAAAATTAAGCCTGTTGATACTCATTTTGAAGATTGCGTTCACCTTCACTTGGAGCCACAGTTCGTTGGATCTGAGGGGAGGGGAGAAATCAGAGACTAGAATACATGGATGAAAAAATGGCCAGAAATGGACAATGCAGCCCCCCATAAATAAGGTGGGTGTTGAGACTGACAGATTGGGGTATTTGGATGAGTGGATGTCCTGGAGTTGAGATAATATTATTATAAAGTATGATAGGTCATCATTAAGTGCCTCAAATTTATTTGTATTTTATGTGAATCATCAGATTCCAGAATTAATATGTCATTTGAGAAACCGTTCCCCTGACAGGAGGGCAGATCTTCAACAGTGCTTGATTAAGGACTGACTTTTTGAAAGATTGTTTATTCGTAGGTGAGCCACATGATTGGAAAAGATTGTTAATGAGGGTGCTTCTTCGGCAACTTGTCACCCAGCCCTCAGACACGAGTGCATGCTCTGCTTGCCTGACAGTGCATTGGAACTGAGACAAGGCTGACTTGTTGTTCGGGAAAAGATTCAGTGCACAGCACATATTGAAATGAGCAATCAATCCCTGCTAGAATCAGATTGATCCATCTTCAATGTTTGCGCCGAATATTAAATCCATTCTGCTGAACGAGTATGAAGCAAAATAGCAGGGTTGCCCTGCAAGCACGAGTCAACTAACACCCTGCAGAGCTTCATGACGACTGTACACACAACGATAGACTGTCATCGAAAATCAAAGCGTGTTAACATTTAATTGAGTTTCTGATGGATAGACAACAGATCGAAGTGATTGCTCGAAAGGAAGAGAATGTAGGTTGTTAATTGGAATAGAAGATTGAAAATTGACAACAGATCTCAATAGACAATAGACAATAGGTGCAGGAGTAGGCCATTTGGCCCTTAGAGCCAGCACCGCTATTTAATCTCATGGTACTTTTTAATTTTCCAATACAATAATCAGCATCAGTTGAAGCAAGATGTAGTGGAGCATATGAGGGGCATGCCTGACTGTTTGCGGAAGATCATTTAAAGTACCTATGTATGTGTAGGAAAGATGTGGATCAATCTCTGGTTGATGGATGAGTGATGACAGTAGAAAACTGCCAAGGCGAAGATAACAGAAATCTGTAAGATTGTGGGGAAGAACTATTCTTAAAGAGCGTCGCATTGATGAAAGTGTGAAGATTAAATGTGCAACAAAAAGGCGATGGGCTGAATTTTAATCAGAGTTTGAGAGACTGAGGCAGAAATAACCTGTGGGAACCTAACGTGCCCTCTGGCTCGCCGTCTCCTATTAGTCAATTGGATTTGTAACATAGCCTTGCCCAACCAATAGGTCATTTAAACCACAGAATTGAAGCAGTGAGTTTTTAGATTTGATGGAAGAATCTTTTGGGTTTCTTCAGATTGCAAAAAAAATAACAGCTGGTGTCTTAGTTTCACTGCTCGCCCGATAAAGTTATGGGTCGCCTTCCAGAAGAACACCAGAGAAAGTGCAGATTAAATTAATGGGATCTCTGCCTAAAAAAAAAAGTTTAATCACTGTATAAACTGGAATATTATTTTATGTTTTCCCACAAAAGGCCAGCGGTGCTTTGTTTCACTTTCTGATCAAAAGTGACAATGGTTATTGTGATCGAGATTTATTGGAAGGGCTGAAGGGGCCCTTGGGTGGAGGTGAGGAAGGAGATGTAGGGACAGGTATTACATTTCCTACGGTGGCAGGGGAAAGTACCTGTGGATAATAAACAATAGACAATAGGTGCAGGAGAAGGCCATTCGGCCCTTCAAGCCAGCACCGCCATTCAATGTGATCATGGCTGATCATCCACAATCAGTACCCCTTTCCTGCCTTCTCCCCAAACCCCTTGACTCCGCTATCTTTAAGAGCTCTATCTAACTCTCTCTTGAAAGCATCCAGAGAATTGGCCTCCACCGCCCTCTGAGGCAGAGAATTCCATTGACTCACAACTCTGTGTGTGAAAAAGTATTTCCTCATCTTTGTCCTAAATGGCTTACCCCTTATTCTTAAACTGTGGCCCCTGGTTCTGGACTCTACCAACATCGGAAACATGTTTCCTGCCTCTAGCCCTTAATAATCTTATATGTTTCAATAAGATCCCCTCTCATCCTAAATTCAAGAGTATACAAGCCCAGCCGCTCCATTCTATCAACATATGACAGTCCCACCATCCCAGGAATTAACCTCATGAACCTATGCTGCACTCCCTCAATAGCAAGAATGTCCTTCCTCAAATTTGGAGACCAAAACTGCACACAATATTCCAGATGTGGTCTCTCTCGGGCCCTGTACAACTGCAGAAGGACCTCTGCTCCTATACTCAATTCCTCTTGTTATTGGCCAACATGCCATTCGCTTTCTTCACTGCCTGCTGTACCTGCATGTTTACTTTCCCTTTTCCCAACTTGACACAATTTAGGTAAGAATCTGCCTTCCTGTTCTTGCCACCAAAGTGAATAACCTCATATTTATCCACATTAAACTGCATCTGTCATGTATCTGCCCACTCACCCAACCTGTCCAAGTCACCCTGCATCCTCCTCATAGTTCACACTGCCACCCAGCTTTGTGTCAGTGGGTTCAGTGGGGATGGATGAGTGAACCAAGAAGTTGTGGATGGAGTGGACTCTACTGAAAGCAAAAAGGAAGCATTGACAGTGACAAAAATGTCAGAGAATTCGTTTTTAGATGTGGAGGCTGGTGGGGAGAGAGGTGAGGAACGGGCACTCTGTTCTTCTTCCATCTGGGGAGAGGAGTGAGAGAAAAACTGCAGGACACAGAGGATATGTGGGTGAGGAATCCATCCTCAAAAGTATGGGGGAACCAATGTTTACTAAAGAAAATAAGACATCTCTGATATCCCATTGTGGAAAGCCTCATCTTGCAAACAGATGCAGTTCAGATGAAATTTGAAAGTAAGTGATGGCATCCTTGCAAAGAGCAGTATGGGGGGAGGTGTAGTCAAAGTAACTTTGGGAGTTAGTGGGTTTGCAGTAGGTTTAAGGTGATAATTTGTCCCCTGTGATCAAGACAGAAAGATTGAGAAAGATATTACAAATTGTCGAAATGCATTTAATGTCAAGTTAGCAGTAAATTGATGAAATCACATGGTTTTGCATTGTTGCAGTAGGCAGGCCTGATGCTTTCATCAACTTAGCATTCGGGAATGGTGCTGGGAGAAGGAGCATTCAATGTAACCAACACATAATCAGGCATAGGTAGGGCCTATGCAAGTGCCCATTTTACACTTTAAATATGAAAAAAGTGCGATTCACCCAAAGGTCTGCAGAAGGGTCTCGACCCGAAACGTCACCCATTCTTTCTCTCCAAAGATGCTGCTTGTCCCGCTGAGCATTTTGTGTCCAAAAGATAAGTTTTTAAGGTAGAGGACAAGTTTTACCAAATGGAGGAGAGTGGTAGTTAAGGGGACCAGTTTGGATCAATGTTCAAGGACGAACTGGAGGGCCCAAGGCCTTCCTAGTAGGGAATGGAAGTGTGATTGCTGATCTGCGTGGACTCTGAAGTGGATCTGGTGGGCTGAAGGGCCTGTTTCCATGCTGTATCTCTGAAGCCCCAAGTCTAAAGTCAAATGGAGAAAGAGATTTTGTGAGTGTGTGTGTATATACAATCAAGATACTTGCACAGTTCTATTAACAGCAGAGTTCAAAATAAAGGTGATTAATTATCATCTTGTCTTCTGTAGAAATAATCTGGTACAATTATTCCAGATGATAACACCTGTTTAAAACATTCACTTCCCTCGCTATTGCTTTAGCAGTGAATGTCACAACAATACAATGAAGTTATGTAATTTGCCGGTACCCAGATCATCGACAAATGCAACACTTTTGCTGAATAAATTAATTAATATCTTTTCTTTTTACACATTTTTTTTCTGGAATGATATACTGCATTAGAAAAGGTGAAAATTAGAAAATTCTATAGGTACAAAGTGCAGGTGTTAATCACTTATATTCAGTGAACCACAGCAAGCAATTTAACTTCAACTGTTTGTCCAGATACCAATAACAAACCGCTGGGAAAGGAGATGCCCTTTTTCATCAAAATTAATGATGGAATGATTAACAATCATTTTAAGTAGCTTAATAATTTCTGTTAAAAGCTAACATTACTTAAATTAAGTAACAAAGGGCTTGAAAATAAAATTAATGCAGATGTTCGAAATCCATCTAAATATTTAGCAAAAGACTAGAATGTCTATCAAAGGTAGACAAAAATGCTGGAGAAACTCAGCAGGTGAGGCAGCATCTATGGTGTGAAGGAAATAGGCGATGTTTCGGGTTGAGACCCTTCTTCAAACTGATGTGACGGTGGTGGGGGGGAACGAAAGGAAGAGGCAGAGACAGTGAGCTGAAGGAGAGCTGGGAAGGGGAGGAGAAAGCAGGGACTACCTGAAATTGGAGAAGTCAATGTTCATGCCGCTGGGGTGTAAACTGCCCAAGCAAGATATGAGGTGCTGCTCCTCCAATTTATGGTGGGCTTCACTTTGGCCATGGAGGAGGCCTAGGACAGAAAGGTCGGATTCGGAATGGGAGGGGGAGTTGAAGTGCTGAGCCACCGGGAGATCAGGTTGATTATTGCGAACCGAGCGCAGTGTTGGACGAAGCGATCGCCAAACCAATGCTTGGTCTCACCGATGTAGAGCAGCTGATGCCTAGAGCAGCGGATGCAATAGATGAGGTTGGAGGAGGTGCAGGGGAATCTCTGCCGCACCTGGAAAGACTGCTTGGGTCCTTGAATGGAGTCAAGGGGGGAGGTAAAACGACAAGTGTAGCAATTCCTGCAGTTGCAAGGGAAAGTGCCAGGAGAGTGGGTGGTTTGAGTGGGAGGGGACAAATTGACCAGGGAGTTACAGAGGGAGAGATCTCTGCAGAAAGCAGACAGGGGAGGAGATGGGAAGATGTGACCAATGGTGGGATCCCGTTGGAGGTGGCGAAAATGTCGGAGAATTATTTGTTGTATGTGACGGCTGGTAGGGTGGAAGGTGAGGACAAGGGTACTCTGCCCTTGTTATGAGTGGGGGGATGGGGAGTGAGAACGGAGTTATGGGGTGCAGAAGAGACCCTGGTGAGAGCCTCAGCTATAGTAGAACAGGGGAACCCCCGTTCGCTGAAGAATGAGGACATCTCCGATGCCCTGGTTTGGAACACCTCATCCTGGGTGCAGATATGGCATAGACGGAGGAATTGGGTGTAGGGGATGGAGTCCTTACAGGAAGCAGGGTGGGAAGAAGTGTGGTCCAGATAGCCATGGGAGACAGTGGGTTTATAGTAGATGTCGGTCAGTAGTCTATCACCTGCGATGGAGATAGTGAGGTCAAGGAATGGTAGGGAAATGTCGGCAATGGTCCTGGTGTATTTGAGTGCCGGATGGAAGTTAGTGGTGAAATGGATGAAGTCAGTGAGTTGTGTGCGGGTGCAGCAGGTAGCACCAATTCAGTCGTTGATGTAGCGGAGGTAGAGTTCAGGGATTGGGCCCTGGTACGGCTCGAACAAAGATTTTCGACGTCTGAAGAAGGGTCTCGACCCAAAACATCGCCTATTTCCTTCGCTCCATAGATGCTGCCACACCAGCTACGTTTCTCCAGCATTTTTGTCTACCTTCAATTTTCCAGCATCTGCAGTTCTTTCTTAAACAGAATGACTATCAAAGTAGCTTGGAGATAGTTGATAGCTCGAAAGTTAAGCCAATTGATCAGAGATGTATAAATCAGTAAAGTTTATGTTAGATCTAATGTCTATACCGAGCTGCATGATTTCTTGGACCATTATAAATCAAGCTTATTTATTCCCAGTTCAAATACTTTAATAAAGGAACGATCAAGGCTCTATTTCATCTGTTCACTGTTTAATGATTCCTGCTAGAAAAGCATGAATTTTTGAATATCAGGTCAGAACAGCATGATCTTGCTGCATGCTGACATATTAATAAATGCTATGGATGAATATAGACCATTGATTTGAGGTATTATTGGGCAACTAATGCAGTTCAAATGTTCAACAACAAGGACTCAGTGTATTTGGGGGCAGGATAGGGAAAATTGTTGGACAGGAATAAAGAACACAGTCTGTACTGGAAAAGCATGGATTTACCAATCTTGATGGTTGCTTTAATTTTAAGCCATTCTTGCTCATGTACTCCATCATCGACCCTGATTTGCCTTCTGTTCACATGAATAAATATGGAATTGCTCAAGATTTCAGTCTGCAGTGATAGTTAATTGCATAGTTCTAATTAACAGGCTTTGAATTTATGCATTTTTTTTCCTTGCTGCCCACTTGTAATCAGTTCAGTTGTCTGCTGCAGCACAATGCACTCATCAGTCATTTCACATTTGAGTTGCCGCCAAAAGAATAACATGATGGCATCCATTCAAAACCAGCTTTCCGCTTCTGGAGATGACATTGTATGATGTACATCTGTTAACCTGTAAGGTACAAGGAGTCAGTGCCTTGAACAGAGATTTCCCAATGGACAAACCATTTCCTCCAAGTTTGGAGGCAGGATGTAATTGCAACTATCCAATGTCAATGGTCAGCACCTGCTTCAGAAGTCGTAGATGAGAAGGTGTCAGTTATTAAACAATAACATTCACCACGAGGTGATTATATACAAACAGTGCAATCTGGACATGGTTCACTTCAGTAATTATCAAGGAGCATCTGGAGATTTTACAGAAGGCAGCCATCCTTTAGTTGCTGTTTGTGCTGCTGCATTCTGTCCAAACAATCTGTTATCATTGGAAAGTTATTGATAGTTGAGATGCTTGCAGATGGAAGAATAGAGAAGTATTATCCAACTGTGACAATACATTATGAACCAACATTAAGTGTCAATTATTCAGATAGTGGGTGTTTTTATATGTTTTATACTCTGAGAATAGATGGTACCTTTGGAATAGATAGTGCTTTTGCATCTGCCTTACTATCTTGCTTCAGTGCAAGTGAACCTATCTTTCCAAAATTGATTGTATTTTTATCTGATAAGGCTTCCTTCGGTGATACTGTGAAAGTTGGCACTATATGATCTGTGCATAATCTGGCTCTTCACTGCAGAAAATGAATTGGACGGTGGAAAGAAAGTAACAGGCAACTGTTACATCATTGAATAGATGCCTTTACATTGATTCATGCCGTGCTTATCGTGTGATGTATAAAGAAACATACTTTTGAGTCTTTGGAGTTTCTAATCATTTGGAATCTTAATTTCCCTCAGTTATTATTGTAGATAATGCAGCCAGTCATCATAAAGTACTATACGGTCATTCTTTAACCAATATGTAGTGCAAATCACTGCAGCACATTATTCCTGTTCAGGTACTCCACACAGGATTGAATAGACAGCAGTAGGATACCTAGACCTGAATTGAGAAACTCAAAAATCAGGGTTATAACATTTAATATAGACACGAGGAACAGCAGATGCCGGTTACGAAAAAAGACACGCAGTGCTGAAGTAACTCTGTATGTCAGGTAGCATCCCTGCGCAACATGAATAGGCGACGTTTTGGATTGGGACCCTTCAGACTGATTGTAGTGGGGGGGGGGGGGGGGGGGGGTGTTGGAAAGCTCGAAGAGAGGTGGGAGTGGAACAGGTGGTGCAGGTAACAGGTGTTTTTGAATGGCAGAAGGTTGGACAAAGACCAGAAATAAAAAGACAGAAGGTGTGAGAGAAGAAATTCAGGTTACAAGAGGTATGAAATGTAAAGCCAAGGGAAGTAATATAAGTTGAAGTGGATGGGGGGGGGGGGAAGGGTAAAATTAGAAATGGCAGCACATCCAGGACGGGCACAGGGAAATGAGGGGTGAGTAGGGTGAAAGAGGGTTTGTTTGAAGGTTAATTATCTTAAATTCAATGTTCATACAGTGACGTTGTAAACTACCCAAGTGGACTATAATGTGCTGTTCATCCAGTTTGTGAGTGGCCTCACTCTGGCAATGGAGGATGCCCAGGGCAGAAAGGTCAGAAGAGGAAAGGGAAGGAATGTTAAAATATTTAGCAACTAGGAGATCTACCATGTCTTGGCAGACCAAGCTCAAGTGTTCTGCGAAACAGTCACCTAGTCTACGATTGGTCTCGCTGATGTAAAGGAGGCCACATCAGGAGCATCAAATGCAGTGGATCATCACAGCATTTACTTATGTGTTCCTTTCTGTTAAAAGGTGGAAGGATATGACCTGTGTTCTCCATTGACCCGTGACCTTCAAAGAACGCTGACACCCTCTTCATCGATTTGATTCATATCCCAAGTTTATCTCCCAAGCTGTAACATACCCTTTCTGCCTTCCCTTGTTAAATTAAGAATATTTGAATGTTCAAAATTCTGTTGCCCGTGTCTCATCTTACTCTACCTCCTTTATGGCTATTTCACCCACTCTTGATGTTACATGTTTGGTTTGGACTTCTTGTTTCTCAAGTTTATTTTGTTAACTGTTTGTTTCAATTAGTTCATATCCTCATCTCTATTTCCTTATATTTACTTCCAGCCTATACATATGGCTCTCCGAAATCTTTGGTACCACGTATAAAATTCTGGTAGGACTGGACAGACAAGATATAGGAAAGATGGTCCTGATGCTGGAGATGATCAGATCTCATGGATCACAACCATAACAAAATGGATTATTCTTAGTCAAGAATTCAGAGGCAGAGAGGGGTGCTGATTCATAGGTCCACGTTTTTGGAGACGAGTTTGTTTGGGATTATTGTGTTGAAGGCAGAGCTATTTTTAATAAATAGGAGTCTAATGTAGGTGTCCTTGTATTTGTTATGTAGATGTTCCAGCAACCAGCATCAGGCCAGGGAGATAGTGTGAGCCATGGACATCTTGCAATCGTATACAAACTGCAGTGGATCAAGGCTGTCTCGGAGGTTAGAGAGGACTAGATAGGACTGAAATGCCTTATCTGCAGAGAAGGCATCTCAAATCATCCTCATATTACTAATCTGAAGACTCTGCTTAGAAGGGTTTTGACCCGAAACGTCACCCACTCCAGGGAGTTACGCCAGCATTTTGTGTCTGTAGTCAGCTTAGATTGTTGTTCTTTGGTCCCTGGAACACACCTTAAACCCACTGAAGCTTACTGAACTGAGCCAAGGCGGATGCTATAAGACTGGCAAATATAATCATTTGGCATCAGGTTTTGGATGACATAATTGAACTATAAATATTTCTCTCTGAATCCCTGCCTGATGCTGCTGAAAACCCAGTAGTTAAAACTGCAGTGACATGAATGCTGTGCGAATATAGTGGGTAGTGCTTGGCTGCCATTTTAATCCCTGGGTTGTCGTTTCCACAGTATGGCCAGAGTTAAAATCACAGCTTTTAATTGTGAGTTGCAACGGTCAGCAGAAAACAGCTTGCAAGAACATTTAATCCAGAACAAAACTGTGATAATCAAATAAGAAAATTAGAATGTGTATTTTCATGCTGTCAGGCCACACTGATACAAAATTAAAAACTGGCCTAAACCAGCATAACTACAGTAAACCCAACCCGTCCAAAGATGTATATGTGTATATATGTGTGTATATGTGTATATTTATATGTATGTATATATATATGTCTATATATATGTGTGTGTATATATATATATTTATACATACACACACACATATATATAGACATATATATATATACATACATATATATGTGTGTGTGTGTGTGTGTGTGTGTGTGTGTGTGTATATATATATATATATTCCCTTCCAGATTAAACCTGGACCTTGGCATGAACAACATCCCACCTGTTAACACAGTTTGCACCTGCTGTTCCCACTTTTGTGGACCAGCAGCCTCAATGTACAACTTTTAAAACTGGGTCACCAAACCTGAATCGATAAAGATTAAAAAAACGCTGATGTGTCTGCCGGATCTCATTTGAGTCCAAGGCATCCAAAGCTGTCCCAACCTGAACCCTACATACAAAGGCTTGGTTTGCTTTGACAGGCTATAGTTTCCATACAATAATAAGAATGCAGTCTGAAGAAGGGGCCCGACCCGAAACATCACCTGTCCAGAGATGCTGACCTGACCTGCTGAGTTACTCCAGCAGGTCTTTTTAGTCAACCAGTGTCTGCAGTTTCTTGTTTCTCCACTAAAAATGCTCTTCCAAGTTCAGAGGTCATTTAATATAAAGTCACAGTAGAAGCAGTAAACCCTTTAGCCTCAACATTAATTCAACACAAGGGAACATTTCTTGTTCTGTAACCTTTTGAACCTCAATGAATACATCACTGAAATCATAGCAGGATCTTGCACAGCAGACTTCCATTATAAACCGGAATTATTTAAGAAGCTGCTGTGATGCAGTGGATATTTTTTTCGAATTGCTTTATAAAAATAATTTCACATTCCAGAGGTGCCCCTTACCTTAAATATGTTGTTCAAGTAATGAATGGTAAAAATAAAACACAATCAAAAATTTAACACCAATTGTTAAAAACTACTTTCAACTGACGCACTTAATTTTCAGTAATTGTTGCACTGACTTCAACTGAAATGGAAGTCTATGGCTGAATAGTTTTACAGCGAGACAAAATCTCACAAGTAGCTCTTTTCCATGGTTGAGTAAAGCTTGACAGAGACAAGTTTATTGAGCAAGTGGAAGGCAATCTGGCACTCTCTCAGCAATGGATCTGGTTGTATGTTAAAGAAATCTTTATATTTAAAAAAAATGCAGTTTCCCATTGGAACAGAGCAATTCAAACATTGCGATGCAAATGTTATCTTATTGAATTTTGCTTAATCATCGGAAAGGCAACCTTTCTAAATACATTCATCAGCATTCCCTTGGGATCGAGGATGATTCACTGTCACTGCAGTTTTTTTTAGTTCTGCCATAGTTGATGATGCCCATATTGGGAATGTTGATTTCACATATGAGGCAGGAAGTGGGTGTTGGGGTAGCTGAGTGAGTTGCGTGTGCAATGGTGCACTCATTCTGCCATTTGCACAAAATTTATTTATGCTCCTAATGCATTCAATCAAGGTTCTCAATACCATCTCAAATGCTGCTTCTCCATTTTGGGGAGTCATGGACTAAGGATTTAGTAATTTCATGTACATCAATGATCTAGATGATGGGGTGGAAAATTGGATAAGTAGTATGCAGATGATACTAAGATAGGTAGTGCTGTGGATAATGAAGTAGATTTTCAAAGTCTACAGAGAGATTTGGGCCATTTGGAAGAGTGGTCTGAAAGATGGAGGATGGAGTTTAATGCTGATAAGTGTGAGGTGCTACATCTTGGCAGGACAAATCAAAATAGGACGTACATGGTAAATGGTAGGGAATTGAGGAATGCTGTGGAACAGAGGGATCTAGGAATAACTATGCATTGTTCACTGAAGGTGGAATCGCATGTAGATAGGATGGTAAAGAAAGCTTTTAGTGTGCTGGCCTTTATAAATCAGAGCATTGAATATAGGAGTAGGGAAGTAATGTTAAAATTGTACAAGGCATTGGTGAGACCAATTCTGGAGTATGGTGTACAGTTCTGGTTGCCTAGTTATAGGAAGGATGTCAACAAAATAGAGAGAGTACAGAGGAGATTTACTAGAATGTTGCCTGGGTTCCGGCAACTAAGTTATAGAGAAAGATTGAACAAGTTAGGTCTTTATTCTTTGGAGCACAGAAGGTTAAGGGGGGACTTGATTGAGGTCTTTAAAATGATGAAAGGGATAGACAGAGTTGGCGTGGATAAGCTTTTCCCATTGAGGGTAGGGAAGATTCAAACAAGAGGGCATGACATGAGAATTAAGGGACAGACGTTTAGGGGTAACATGAGGGGGAACTTCTTTACTGAGAGAGTGGTGGCTGTGTGGAATGATCTTCCAGCAGAAGTGGTGGAGGCAGGATCGATTTAACATTTAAAAGTAAAGTGGATAGGTATATGGACGGGAAGGGAATGGAGGGGTATGGTCTGAGTGCAGGTAGATGGGACTAGGGGAAAATAAATGGTCGGCACGGACTGGAAGGGCCGAGAAGGCCTGTTTCCGTGCTGTAATTGTTATATGGTTATATGGATTGCAAGGGGTTAGTTGACATCTTGGATCAACTGTCATTATGATCTACTATCTCAAT
Organism: Raja brachyura; assembly: GCA_963514005.1. Next base: position 39,953,077 of record OY740796.1, read on the forward strand.
TACACTTTAAACAATTCCCATTTTTTAAAAAGATGGACACAAGATGCTAGTGAAACTCGGCGGGTCAGGCAACATCTCTGGAGAAAAAGAATAGGTGACGTTTCAGGTCGAGAACCTTCATCAGACTGTGATGAAGGCTCTCGACCCAAAACATCGCCTATTCCTTTTCTCCAAGATGCTGCCTGACTTGCTGAGTTCCTCCAGCATCTTGTGTCTAACTTCAGTGTAAACCAGCATCTGCAGTTCCTTCTCCCATATTTTTTACTTGCTTAATCCAAAATCCTGAACTCTGTGACTAAGTCCTTGAAGACGAAGAACTCCAAAGATTCAGAACCTGTCAGGGGGAAATATCATCCCACCCAGGAAAAGGTGAAATGATACATGCTGACAAAACATAGAAATATTCATGATTGAAAACAATGGGATTTCATTTTTTTTACATACGAATGGAGAGAATTTCTAATCGATGAGGATAACAAAAAAGAGTTGGCTAAATTAGTGTTCCCGCAGATAAAAACATAATTTAAAAAAGCATTCTGTGCTTCCCAACAACTTAATGTCTTTAGTAACAGGCAGGCAGCATTCCAAGATTGCATTTTCTGTGGGGACATAGACGTATTCTCACATGTTACTGTATATCGGGGTTTGGCACAACTGGCATATTACAGTTACAAACCATTGATGCGGGAATTTTATAACTGACTCCTAATTTGTTATTATTCCCAAGATGAAGAATGAGGGCGTCATTGGCAACTCAAGGTCATTTCCATCTCATGATTATAATTTCAGCTTGTCACATCCTCAAAATGTGTCAATGTATTTTACAAAGCTAAATTTGTTTGCATATTCCTACATTGTCTGTAAACATGCTTTGTCATATCAGTGTGTGGGATCATGTCAGCGATAATGGCTGATATAAATTGACAGCAATTCTCATCCTTTGAAAGCTATTAGAAGGATCAGGATATCATGCATGTAAATTAATTTTCAGTGTGAGAGAGAAACCTAACATCTCACCTTCTCTGCAATCAACCTGTGATTGTTTGGTGCAAAATTTGTAAATATAGCACCAGATGTTTCCAGTTGCAGATGGGGCCAACAAGAAGCTAAATGTATGATAGTCACAAATAAAATTCAATAAGAAATTCAGGAGAGACTCCTTTCACCAGAGAGTTGCTGGAATATGGAACACCTGCCCATTGAGGTCGAGTACAGATGCCATTGAGGTGAACCTAGGCGTAACATCGGGAAGGAATGATAAATTATGTTTTTATTTAGTTTAGAGATACAGCGCGGATACTGGCCCTTCAGCCCACCGAGTCTGCGCAGGCCAGCGATCCTCGCACACTAACTATTTCTCCGGGTGTTCTGGTTTCCTCCCACACTCGAAAGACGTACAGGTCTGTAGGTTAATTGGCATTGGTAAATTATAAATGATCCTTAGTGTGTATGAGGGTGATAGGAGTGTGGTAGGAAACCAAAGCACCCGGAGAAAACCCACGCAGATCACGAGGAGAATGTATATCTTCCATACAGGCAGCACCCATGGTTGGGATCGAACCCAGGTCAAGGCGCTGTAAGGCATCAAACCTACTGCTGTGCTACCATGCCTCCCGATGAAAGGGTTAAATGAAGAAAAATGTTAATCGAGTTGTTGGAAGCGTACACATGGATCAGTTGAAATTGGTGATCTAATTCAATGCTGTAAACATTTTGTAATGCATCGTAATTTTTGTCTCACCTTGATGCTGGTATGTAAATCATGAATTCTGTTTGAACTTGACATGAAGTGATGTCTACCGTCACGCATTTTATGGCGGTTCATCAATATTCATGGAGAACCTTTAATTTGTACGTAATGCTTCCAAACACTGAATCTTTCTTTCAAATGTTCCCAGTTTCTTGGCAGAAGCTACATCATCTGGGCACCTGTTTTTTCTTGATACAACAGAAAATGTAAGACGGGAATCGATAGTTGCAGGAGTTGGCCATTCAGTCCCTCAGTATTGGTGCATCATTTGTGCTTGGTTTACTGCCTCAAATATCATGTTACAGTAAGTGCTGGTTCCACATGCCTTGATTCCCTTTAAATCCAAAAAATTAATCCCTTTCTGTGTGAACACAGCCAAACACCACAGCCTGCATGGGTGCAAAATTCCAAAGATTCACCGCCCCTTCCTCATTTCAGGCCTAACTGGCTTGCTGTTTACTTGGAGACACTGATCTTTGGTTGGAATATTCAGCAGGTCAGGCAATAACTGTGGAGAAATAAGCAGAGTGAACGTTCAGGTCAATGACATTTAAGTCAGTTTCCACATCCATAGATGCTGCCCGATCTGCTGTGAAATTCCAGCTGTTTGTTTCCTTTGAGATTTTGTGAAAGTTTGTGTAAGAAGGAACAGCAGATGCTGGTTTAAACCGAAGATGGATACAAAAAGCTGGAGTAACTCAGCGGGACAGGCAGCATCTCTGGAGAGAAGGAATGGGTGACGTTTCGGGTAAGGTGTCTGTCCCGCTGAGTTACTCCAGCTTTTTGTGTCTACCTGTGATTGTTCGCTTTTATAGTTTGCTATGGTAGAATTGCCTAGATTAATCATTATTGTGTACACGGTATTTGCAATTCAGAGTCAACTGCAGCATTAAATTAAAATAACCTTATCAAACCTACAACCACAGACTTCACTATCTTTTACCAGTATGGAGCTAAGTTTCAATGTTGATTTAAAAAAAAACGAATGTCCCTTGCATTACTCAGATGTTAAATAAGTGAATTTGATAACTTCAGAATCAGAATCAGAATCCGAATGCCTTTTATTGTCACTATACACATGTACAATGAGATTAAAAGCTGCTCCTACTCAGTGCAAAAACAAAACAAAAAGGGGGGGGGGATAAGGTGCACAGTTTCTGCAGCGCTATATACATATCAATAAAAAGACAATGGATAAATAGAATGGATAATAGGATTCCTATATCCAGTATGGGTTACAGTTACAGTACAAATTACAGTAGGTGGATAGATGAAAGCCCGGGGGTTAGGCTGTGAAGTCAATGCATGTGTGAGTTCAGGGAGATGATGGATTTTGGGAAGAAACTGTTCTTGAGTCTATTTGTCCTTGTGCTGATGCACCTATAGCGCCTCCCTGAGGGTAGCAGGTTGAACAGGCCAAATGCAGGATGGGAGCTGTCCTTGATAATGTTCTTCGCCCTGCTGAGGCAGCGGGAGGTGTAAATGTCCATCAGAGAGGGGAGAGGGCAGCCGATGATCTTCTGTGCTGCCCTGACTACCCTCTGAAGCCTCTCCCTGTCTGCCATGGTGCAGCTGCCGTACCATGCTGTAATGCAGTATGTCAACAGGCTCTCAATGGACGAGCGGTAGAAGGTCAGCAGCAGGTTGGAGTCCAGGTTGTACTTCCTGAGGACCCTCAGGAAGTGCAGCCGCTGCTGAGCCTTCTTGATGACCGCTGTGATGTTGTCTGTCCAGCGGAGATGAGGACGCCGAGAAACCGGAAGGTGTGGACCCTCTCCACACACTCGCCATTGATGTATAAGGGGGCTAAGTCGGTGCTGTGCTTCCTGAAGTCGACAATGAGCTCTTTGGTTTTTCTTAGTGTTCAGAGCCAGGTTGTTTTCTGAGCACCAGGCTGTCAACTTCAGGACTTCCTCTCTGTAGGCTGCCTCATCTCCCCTTGAGATGAGGCAGCCTACAGAGAGGAAGCCTACTTAATTAAGACAAAATAATTGATTTTTATTTTATACTTTCATTCAAGTGGTCTTCTTCTTGTGTATGGCGTGCACAGCCTAAAGTTGCAGGACAACGTTTTATTTGATCTTATTTGATTGTGCACGCCAGGTTGATTGCATTCATCGAAACAGGGCGGACCACGTGAAGGTTGCAATCTCCCACCCCATTCAAGTGGTGTTCTTTATTGAGACTTGTTCATCAAATATACTGATTTTTGACTGAAATTTATTCTCGATATACTGACATCCTGTGCATGTTCTGAGTGTTTCTGTTTATTACCTACCATGACCATTTACTCATTATGAATGGACCAGACCCGAAACATCACTTATCCATGTTCTGCAGAGATGCTGACTGACCCATCTGAGTTATGTTCAGCACTTTATGACCTTTGGTGCAAACCAACATCTGCAGTTCCTTGTTTCTTCTCATTGTTCTTGTCGGCATTTCAGACGAGGGACAGATGCCTCCAAACATGAGAAGGGTAAAGTTCCAGGGTTCCAAATTAAACAATAAATATTGAAAAGACTATGTAGTTCAGGAACCACAGACACTGTCTGTACTGTGGAGTGTCTCTCAATCTTTGTGTTTCATTTCTATTTGCCACCTGATAAGCAGTGAAATTAAACTCAAGTAGGCTGTGATTGCCTTACAAATAACAGAAGGGATTATTAGTATGCTTGTGATGGATGACTCCATTGGCACACAACCAACTTGTTTACAGCTTGGGTGCTTAGGGTCCAAGAGACTCTCTGCTCAAAGGGAATCACTCTCTGTTCAAAGGGAATCATCATCATCATCATGGTGATTAAGTAAACTAAGTGTTCGCTGGCAATTGGCATTGCTTTATTATTGTGCGATGTGCCCGAGATAAGATGAAAAAAACATTGTTTTGTGTGCTATCCAAACAATTTGTATCATACATGAAAACAATAAAGCAATAAACAAGGTATACAAGTATGCAAGGTATACAGGCAATACAATAGATAGTCCAAAGAGAGAAATAATGAGAGTGCAGAATATAATGGTGCAGCTACAGAGAAATGTGAAGCATGTACCATCTTTAAACATAGAACAGAGCTACACTGCAACACCCAAGTAAACTGACATCAGTTTCTGAAAAAAAGCAATGGTTGAAGACACGTATTATTCTAATCATATTCAACTTATATTTGAGTGAGCTGGCACGGATGAACTGCTGGGTAAATACTATAATTTTAAGGTGGATTACTGAGAAAATAAAAAAGACTTGAGTTTTGTCATCAACAATGAACATACGGTATGTGCTGCTGACTTTAGATGAGGGGCTGGAAAATTGCATTGGGATCCAGAAAAGCAGATATCTCTTCTCAGGGAACATGAAATGAGACACATTTTTTGCTGGAGAGCTGGTGTATCTGGCAATGGGGGTGGCAATTGACTGTATAATTAATGGGGTGATTGAAGAATATTCACATGTGATAATGCAGGAAGTTGAAAATCATTTAAATATTGCACAGGAAGCAAATGAAAAATTGCAACATACATATGAGGTTCAAGGAAGAAATAGATTATCAGCAAATAAGCTAATATAATAATGAATTATAAATTAATCTATTGTGTTAAATTTTCTCATGAAGAAATAAGACTCCAAATTGCATTTCCAACCCAGAAATCTTGGTCAGCAGCAATGTTGACTTGGTAAATTTAAGGGCCTGTCCCACTTGGGCGTCATTTGCTCATCACGCAGGTGGTGCACGAAGATTTTGTGAATCCTAAAATCCTGGGCTGCCACGCGCGACTGGGCATCACAGCCTACGTCACCACGCACCATGTGCGCGTAATGCATGCCAGTGCGTGCATAATATGTGTCGTGACGCGTACATGATGTCAAGTAAATGATGCCCAAGAGGGACATAACCTTAAAAAGCACAATCACTCCTTACTGTAATGAGCATTAGTGAAGGTTCTGACTTTGAGAATATGAGGTAGATTTTGAAACTCAGAAAAGAATGGGGATTTCCAATGAATTGCAATGAAGATTTAACATTGCAGCTTGCACTGAGGCAAAGCCACAACTCATGGGTTTTCACATTTAATGTGCAGATGCAAGAACTTGCTGCTGGTTTTATACAGTAGTACTGGCAAACATTGTGCCGCACTGTTATTGCAGCACTAAATTCTCGCTAAATTTCCTGCCCCTTGCAAATGATTCAGATGTGATGAAATTACAAAGTTCAGCTTTCACAGCTTTCAAATTTATTATTTAAATAAAAGGCAGCAAATAAAATTTCTCATCTGAGATCTCCAACCCAAAGCTTTGAAAGAAGTGTTTTTTGAAATAGTGGATGCACTTGGTGTCATCTTCTGAAATTCCATTTATTCTCGAGGAGACGTTAGCAAATTTAGAGGTTAGCAAATATAACCCCGACGTTTGAGAAATGAGTGAGAAAGAGAATGGAGAATTACAAACCTGTTGGTATGACATCTGTGGAAAGGAAAATGCTATAATGTATTATTAAGGAAGTGAGAATAGGATATGTCAGAAAATAATATAGAATTGAGACAGGCATAATGGATTTATGAATGGGATATCATATTTGAAAAAAAAAGTTTGGCATTTGAGATTGTAGAACAGAAAAGGAGAATAAGTACTGTGGTGTATTTAGTTAATGTGCCACGCACATTTTTTTTAAAGAGCAAATAGGATTGGGGGCAATATACCGGCTTGGATTCAATGTTGAGTAATAACAGGACAAAGAAAGTTGGAAGTGAAGGGTCATTTTCAGATTTGCAGGTTTGACTTGAACGATGCCGCAGGGAACTGTGTTGAGAGCCCTGGTTGTGCACAGTCTATATCAGTGATTGAGATCACAAATCATTTAGGTTAACAGGCATAAATTATTCAAGATTCTGGCGGTGTGACTTGCGAGGAGATTTACGAGCGACTTTAAGGGGATATAGACAGGCTACATTAATGGGTGAGGACGTGATGGATAGAATATATTGCAGAAAAATGTGAAGTTACCAACTCTGGTTCAAAAAAAAAGAAAAAGTATTTTGTTTAAATGGTGAGGGATTGAGGGGTGTAAAAGATCAGAGGAGCCTCTGGGTGTTCTTGTACAGAAATCGCTAAAGTTAACGTACAGGAACAGCAAGCTTTTAGGAAGGCACGTGAATTTATTGAGAGAGAATTCAAATACCAATGTAAGGATGGCTTAAATCAATTATGTCGGTCACCAATGAGACAGCATTTAAAATATTGTGTCCAGGACTGGTCTCATTACTGAAGGGTGGATACATATGGAACAGCAAGAATGCAATGAAGGTTCATCAGATTGATTCAAGGGATGAGGTGAATGTTTAATGAGGATTGATGAAGAAGATGAGGCCGATATTCGCTGCTTGCTAGGTGATTTCATTGACCCATCCAAAGATACTTATGGGCTTGTCATGATAGATAGATAGACGGCCGAATCGAACCTGGGTCGCTATCTCAAAATAAAGAGCCAGCCTTTTAGGACAAAGATAAGAACCCATTTTTACACCAAAATGGGAATGAATCAAAGGAATTCTCCATACGAGGGCTATAGATTTCAAATGATAAGGGAATCTTGTTTTTCTTGGTTTTCTGGTCCTCCAAAAATATTCCAAATGGAATTTAAACTGGAGGTGGATATAGAATCAGTACAACAAGAGGCACTGAAGTAAAAAAAAACAGATGCAGAGAGTTGCACAGTGAAGTGTGTGACATACCACTCCATAACTATTTTGTAAACTTCATCTTGGTTCACCAGTGATCAAATGCATCTTATCCAAAAACTAGGAAAACAGAGGTACTCGTGAGTTCTGTGCAAAAATAGCTTTTTCGTCCCAATAAAGAAAAGACATGATGGAAAGAAATGCTGGACAGTATTGCAGGTTTTGAAGCTTCAGGCATAACAGCAAAGGATTAAAAGAACAGGGGGCATTGCGCTATTGATTAAGGTCACAACCGCAATAGTGATAAAAAATCTCCATGAAGGCACATCAAATGAGGCTATATGGGTCATGTTTAGAAATAAACAAAAATAATGATTACTCTGCTGAGTTTACACTGCAGGCCTCCAAAATATCAGCAGGCAAAAGAGTACAAGTTATGAAGGCAAATCTTCCAGGAAATTGGAGGAGGCGTAGGCTTATAGTTGGGGATTTCAACTTGCCTGTCAATAACTGTGATTGCTTTGCTGTGAAACACTTAATTGGGGTGGAATTTTGGAAGTGCTTTCAGGAGAGCCTTTTGGACCAGTACTTACTGAAATCTGCAAGAAAATCTTGGAATGAGGCTCAACGAGCAGTTAAACTGCGCCTGAACATTTTGGAGATAATAACCATAACATATTAAGTTTCAGGGCAGTTCCGGAAAGAGAGAAGGGTCTGGAAATTCTGGTCCTTGATGGGAAATGTTAATGTAATCAGACAGGACCTGACAAAGGTAGACTTGGAGAAATGACATCCAGGTACATCCAGGGACGTGGCAGTCATTTAAAAATGAAATTGTGAACATTTAGAGCTAGTGAGTTCGTTGAAAGTTAATGAAGGCAAGAATGGCATGTCCAGTGAGCCTTAGATGTTAAAGGTTTGATAATGAAACTAAAGGAAGCACAAGTCCATAGAAGGGTCCTGACATGAAACATCACCTATCAATTTTCTCCAGATATGCTGCCTGACCCGCTGGGTTACACCAGAACTGTGTATCTATTAAGGGAAGAACATGGCAAGAATAGAGTATTGAAAATGGGAAAGGCCATTTAGGAGCATAGCATGTGCAAGGGGACACATGGAAAAGAAAAGAAAAGAGGAACCACAAAATATCAATGGCAGTCTCAATTAAAGAAAATCCAAAGAAAATTATATATCGTATGAGTAATAGGGTCACCAGGGATACTAAAGAGGCAATAAATATGTAGAGCTAGAAGATGTGTGTGTGGTTTTCAATGAATACTTCTCATCGGTATTCACTAAGGAGAATGGCATAGTCCTTGCAGATTTGAAGGAAGGGGATGGGAATACTTGAGAGCAGGTTAACATTAAAAAGGAAATGTATATTTTATATCTAAGTGAGATTAAAGGTGGTTAAGTCCCTGGGGTTTGTTGAGTCCTATAGCAGGCTATGAGGGGAGGCAAGGAAATAAATTGCTGGGGATGTTAACAGAAATTTTTAAACCTCTGTTGGCCACAAGTTAAGTCTCAGATGAGACAAGAACAGCGAATGTGGAATCTTTATTCAGGAAATGCAGCAGGAATGAGTTAGTAATTGTAGGCTGACCTTAGTCGTTGGAAAGTTATTGGAAAAATAATTCTGAGCGACAACATTCCTTTACAGAGACACAGGGAATTGTAGACGCTGAAAATGTGTGTAAACCACAAAACACTGGCGGAGATCACTCGCATCTCTGGAGGACAAGGGTAGGCGATGTTCCAGGTTGGGACCTTTATTCAAACTGATTGTCGTGTGGGGGTTCAGATTTTCCTGATTATTCCTTCCTACTGCAATCAGTAACCCACTGAGTAACTCAAGTACTTTGTGCTTTACTCTGGATTAATCTACAATAGCAACAGCAATGTTAGATATAACCATATAACCATATAACAATTACAGCACGGAAACAGGCCATCTCGGCCCTTCAAGTCCGTGCCGAACAACTTTTTACCCTTAGTCCCACCTGCCTGCACTCATATCATAACCCTCCATACCCTTCTCATCCATATGCCTATCCAATTTATTTTTAAATGATACCAACGAACCTGCCGCCACCACTTCCACTGGAAGCTTATTCCACACCGCTACCACTCTCTGAGTAAAGAAGTTCCCCCACATGTTACCCCTAAACTTCTGTCCCTTAATTCTAAAGTCATGTCCTCTTGTTTGAATCTTCCCTATTCTCAAAGGGAAAAGCTTGTCCACATCAACTCTGTCTATCCCTCTCATCATTTTAAAGACCTCTATCAAGTCCCCCCTTAACCTTCTGCACTCCAGAGAATAAAGACCTAACTTATTCAACCTATCTTTGTAACTTAGCTGTTGAAACCCAGGCAACATTCTAGTAAACCTCCTCTGTACCCTCTCTATTTTGTTGACATCCTTCCTATAATTGAGCGACCAAAATTGTACACCATACTCCAGATTTGGTCTCACCAATGCCTTGTACAATTTTAACATTACATCCCAGCTTCTATACTCAATGCTCTGATTTATAAAGGCTAGCATACCAAAAGCTTTCTTTACCACCCTATCTATATGAGATTCCACCTTCAAGGAACTATGCACGGTTATTCCCAGATCCCTCTTTTCAACTGTATTCTTCAATTCCCTACCATTTACCATGTACGTCCTATTTTAATTTGTCCTGCCAAGGTGTAGCACCTCACATTTATCAGCATTAAACTCCATCTGCCATCTTTCAGCCCATTTTTTCAACTGGCCTAAATCACTCTGTAGACTTTGGAAATCCTCTTCATTATCCACAACACCCCCTATCTTGGTATCATCTGCATACTTACTAATCCAATTTACCACCCCTTCATCCAGATCATTGATGTACATGACAAACAACAAAGGACCCAACACAGATCCCTGAGGCACCCCACTAGTCACCTGCCTCCAACCCGACAAACAGCCATCCACCATTACCCTCTGGCTTCTCCCATTCAGCCACTGTTGAATCCATCTTGCTATTCCTGCATTTATACCCAACAGTTGAACCTTCTTAACCAACCTTCTATGAAGAACCTTGTCAAAGGCCTTACTGAAGTCCATATAGACAACATCCACTGTTTTACCCTCGTCAATTTCCCTAGTAACCTCTTCAAAAAATTCAAGAAGATTAGTCAAACATGACCTTCCAGGCATAAATCCATGTTGACTGCGGCGATAGTCAACAAGGCTTTATTGGTGGAAAATCCTGTTTGACTCAAAGATTGAGATTTTCATATCTTCTTCTTGCATATGACATGCACAGCTTAAAGTTGTAGGTCAAAGGTTTTTGATGCAGTAACAAAACATATTAATGAAAGTAGAGTGGGTTATGTAGTTCATATGAATGTCATTCAGACCTTTAACAAGCTCCACACAAAGCCTAATCCAAATGGGTCAAGCTATGGGACCCCAGGGATGTTGGCACATTGCATCCAAAAGGAGCCAAATGATGGTGGAAAGTTGCTTTTGTGAGTCTGTGACCAGTAGTACATCATAGATATCATTGCTAGGTCCCTGGTTGTCAAAGCATTAACAATTTGGATGTAAATGTAGGCAGTGGTTAGTGAGTTTGCAAATGACACAACATTTGGTATTGCTGCTGACAGCAAGGATGACAGTCTTGGGTTAGAATGATATTGTTCAGTTGATAGTGGACAAAAATGCTGGAGAAACTCAGCGGGTAAGGCAGCATCTATGGAGTGAAGGAATAAGTGAAATTTCAGGTCGAGACCCTTCTTCAGACAGTTTTTCCAGCATCTGCAGTTCTTTCTTAAATATTGATCAGTTGATAAATTAGATGGATCAATGGCACATTTAATATAATTTTGATAAGTGTAAGGTTGTACATTTTGGATGTTCCAAAAAGGCCTTGGGAATATTGAGGACAATAGGGAACTTGGTGCACGTTCAAAAATGCCAAAACAAATGCAGCACAGTAGGGAGGTGGTGAAGAAGAATGTTGGCCTTCTTTAGCCAGGACATTGAATACACAAGCATGCAGATTTTTACGACAATATACCATTTTCATTGGGCCACAGCAGGAACAATGTGTACAGATATGATTACCACTCTTTTGGAAGAATGTGATTGCACTGGAGAGGATGTAGGAAAGATTCACTTAGGTGTCACTAGACATGGAACTTTTCAATTACAATGGGCTGAATCGGTTTTGTTTTCCTTGGAGCAGAGGAGAAACATGATCATAGTATACAAAGTTAAGGCATGTACAGTGCCCTCCATAATGTTTGGGACAAAGACCCATCATTTATTTATTTGCCTCTGTACCCCACAATTTGAGATTTGTAATAGAAAATATCACATGAGGCCATAACACCCCTGCCACCGTGTTTCACAGATGAAGTGGCATGCTTTGGATCTTGGGCAGTTCCTACTCTCCTCTATACTCTGCTCTTGCCATCACTCTGATATAAGTTAATCTTCATCTCATCTTTTTCCAAAGACCCTTTTCCAGAACTGTGGTTGCTCTTTTAAGTACTCCTGGCAAACTGTAATCCGGCCATCCTATTTTTGTGGCTAACCAGTGGTGTGCATCTTGCAGTGCAGTCTCTGTATTTCTGTTCATGAAGTCTACTGCAGACTGTGGTCATTAACATATCCATACCCGACTCCTGAAGAGTGTGTCTAATCTGTTGGACAGTTGTTTGGGGATTTGTCTTTGTTGCAGAGAGAATATTTCTGTCATCAGCTGTAGGAGGTCTTCCTTGGCCTGCCAGTCCCTTTGCGATTAGTAAATTCACCAATGCTCTCTTTCTTCTTAATGATGTTCCAAACAGTTGTAAGCCTAAGGTTTGGCTGATGTCCCTAACAGTTTTATTCTTGTTTCCGAGTCTCATAATGGCTTCTTTGACTTTCATTGGCACAACAATGGTCTTCACGTTGATAAACAGCAATAAAAGTTTCCAAAGGTCATGGAAAGACTAGGTGCTGAGAGCTCTCTTACACCTGCATTAACAAGCCAATTAAACACACCTGAGCAATTACAAACACCTGTGAAGCCCTATGTCCCAAACATTATGGTGTCCTGAAATGGGGAGACTATGTATAAACACAGCTGTAATTTCTACATGGTGAAACCAAAATGTATAAAAATGGCCACATGTGATGTTTTTCTTACAAATCTCAAATTGTGGAGTTCAGAGGCAAATAAATAAATGATGGGTGTTTGTCCCAAACATTATGGAGGGCACTGTATGTAAGAAGTGCAATTTCCCCATAATACAGACACCTAAGTCCAGTGGGCATTGGTGTAAGATGATAGGTCAGAGGAGATTTGAGGAAAGATTTTATCAACCAGAGGCTAGTTATAATATGGGATGCATTGTGTATGAAGTTGTTAGTTGCTGGTGCTTTCAGAAAGAGCACTATAACTTCCAGACCATAAAAGGCCATCAACCAGGTTCTAGTAAATAGTGATCTACTAGATAGTCAGTGAACATAGCTGTCCATAAGGGCTGTTGCTGTGCTGCATCACTTTCTAATTCTACCACTTCTCGACTTGCCCCCGCTCAAATTAAATTGGAAGAAAATATCATTCCAGTTGGAAGTTTTGTCAGTTGTGTAACGGTGACTGCTAGATACTAATAATACAAACATTCAGTATAGGGTGACTCATAATTATGGTGGAGGAAGTTCTGAGCTGCTCCTGCTTAACCGCAAACATTGATATTGAGGGAAAACATTGAAAAGGAATCCATGGTCCATTTTAATTGCAGTTTGTCGATTCCATTTGAAGGAATCTAAGCAACAAAGCTTCCAGTGGAAATCTGCTGCTGATATTTTGTAAAGAAATTGTGACAACACAAACCCAATCCAATGGAGCATGTTATTTAGGTAAAAAAGACACAAAGTGCTGGAGTAACTCAGTGGATCAGGCAATATCTCTGGAGAACATGGGTAGGCCCTTCCTCTCTTCCAGTTATATTTCCAGCTGCCCAACAATCAGTCTGAAGAAACACCCCGTCTTGAAACGTCACCTATCCATGTTCTTCAGAGATGCTGCCTGACCCGTTGAGTTACTCCAGCACTCTGTGTCTCTATTTGTAAATCAGCATCTGCAGTTCCTTGTTTCTGCATTATTCTAGTACTTCATGAAGACTGGTTAAGAAATAAGTGCATATGTTTTTGCATAGTATAGAATTGAGTGTTCAATACCCTTCGTTCACTGAGCTTAACCGTCTGATTACTGAAACACGAAATTTAATTCTGGCCTCCACTTGTTTAAGATTAAGAAGTTACTAGACTAAGTGGGACCCGTTTGTAAGTGGGACCAGTCACACGGGAGGCCTGGTGTGCCCTCGCAGCCCATTCCCCAATGCAATATTCCACCAATCACCCATTCCCCAACATAATATTCCACCACTCACCCAAAGCCCCTAACTGTGCAGGTGTGGCTTATTTCACCTCATCCCCCAGCACTCCTTCTCCCTCCTCTTCATTTGTGAGAGGGGAGGAAAGGGGGTGTGTGGCATGAGGGGTGTGGGGTAGGAGGGGAGTGTGTGTGTGTGTGTGTGGACAGAGGGGTGTAGGAGGGGGGAGAGGGTGGTGTGGGGCGAGGGGGGGTGTGGAGGAGGGGGTGGGGGGGTGAGGCAGGGGGCATGTGAGGCAGGACGTTCTCCTCCGCTGGGATAAAAGTATCCGTTTTCTGTCTTGCGACATCTCCGACGTCGTGCCAGGCTGGGTTGGACCGGGCCTCTTCTGATCCCTCCGAAAATTGTGTCTGGTTGGAGACCAGGCCATCCAGAGCCCCCATCAGCTCTAGTAGAGTCTCTGTTTTCCATTTGGCGACATCGGCGACATCTCCGGCCACCCAGAGCCTCCCTCAGCTCCAATGACGCAGGGCAAGGGGCGGACTGGCCCGCGAAGTGACAGGAGAAAAGACCAAACACGCGGCGCCAACTGGTAGGAGAGGAGATCTCTTCTTCTTGCGTATGGCGTGCACAGCCTAGTTATAGGACAACTTGTTCTATTTGATCTTATTTGATTGTGCACGGCAGGCTGATTGCATTCATTGAAACAGGGCGGACAACAAGAAGGTTGCAAATTCCCACCCTGAGAGGAGATCGATCTGCACACATGCGATTTTTAAACTCGATAACTTTTACATTAGAACCCCGATCGGAACGAAACTTAGTGCACTCGCAGCAGAGTAGAACGTTGAGTACGCTGGCGAAAAATCGTAGCGTCATCACGTACCATTTTTGCCAAATAGAAAGACCACACAAACTGGAAGATAACAAGATCAGAGTTTTAGTTATGTATAGATTTGTACAGTTTATCGCATACAATTGTTCAAGTTAGCTTCTTCAGCAGCACAAATATATACAATTATTAAAAGGAAGTATATGTATAGTTGGATGCACTACCTGCAGGACACACAAGCAAATGCTCCAACATTTGCAGTTCAAGTGACAACAAATGAAGGAACTTCTCAGCAACTTCTGATGTACAACAAGTGCAGTTAAATATAAAAATCCAAACTTAATTTTGCAATTTCCTGTTCCCTTTATAGGGTGCTTTGTGTTGGAAGCAGCATAGAATCAAGGGTTTGACGTGGTTCAATTATTTATACAAGGCACTTATTGCAAGAATCAATGAAAACACTTATCCTTTGTTAGATACATTGTAACTGAGATTTTAGAGGTGTGTTATCATAATTGCTGCTGAATTACTTTTCAGACCATGTACCATTTGTTACAAAAGAGTATTCTATGAAAACAAATCTATAATAGGGATTAATTTTGTTGAGAAACTAAATGCTTTACATTTTTTATGCATAAAATTACACCAGTGCACAGCCTAATTGTGAGACAATTTGATGTTGTACCTGTGATATCTGCGATGGCTCTGTTTGGCTGCAGGATTAGACAGACCTTTCAATGGATCGTATAAAATCCTCAGATGTAAATCATCTGCACAGTAAAATGAAATAAAGGTTAAGAAATTAATCAGGAATTACCAGCGCACAAGTGAGAAAGACAGATGTAAGAAACAATTTTAATTTGGGTAGACACAATAAACTGCAGATGTTGGTTTATGTGGATTCACACCAATTTCTCACCCACCTATATTCCTTTCTCTGGCATTTTGCAGCCCCCCCCCCCACCCCCTGGATCTGAAGAAGAGTCTTGACCTGGTAGGTCACACATTCCTTCTCTCCCGAGATGCTGCCTCTTCCACAACTTACTCCAGCAGTTTGTGTCCACCTATCACTCACCAGACATTATGCTGCCCCACCTCTCTTCCAGCTTTCTCCTTCCCCCTCACCACAATCAGCCTGAAGAAGGGTCCCCGCCTGAAATGTCACCTCTCCATGTTCTCCAGAGATGCCGCCTGTCCTGAGTTATTTCAGCATTTTGTGCCATTTTTTGTCGTCAGCTGTTGCACTCTTTCAATCATAACAGATTAGAGAATGTCTCAACTATCCATAAAGTAGTCCAATATGGGTACTGCATAAAATTTACCAAAATTCATGCAAATATCATGATTTATCTGCATATTGTATTTGCAAAAAATTCAATTATGTAACCTGTTGAGCAACCAACAGCAACTTAGATTTTCAAAATAACTCCACTTTGCAAATGCTGGAAGATCATGCAAGTATTCATCCAATAATATTGAGACAACAACTGCCTTACCATCATTACACAGAATATCCTGGCCTTTCATGATGAACTGGAATGAATTCTGAATGCTCTAGTGATCAGTATTTGAACAGCAGGGGTGGGGG
The DNA here is from genome assembly GCA_963514005.1 of Raja brachyura. The sequence continues at coordinate 39,969,286 of OY740796.1, forward strand.
TGTGAACATTCAAACCAATAGTAAAATGCATATCCTCTCATCTACTGACTCTGAACATTCAGAAGGATCTGGGAAAAACTGCTTCATTGCTTGAGGTGAGTAGCAGAGATGTATTGACTTTAAGCACAGGATGTTAATATGTTCACAGAAAATGTTTTTTCCTAGCATAGCTTTGTGTGCTACAGCCTGATTAAATAGAATACAAGGTCTGCAAAATGTATGATATGTCATATTTACAGTATCATTAAAAGATTGTGCTGATGTGATATTAAGCACCAATGTACAACGATGTATTGCTGTGCACTTCTGATTCTCAGTGCAGTAAGTGCCGTGGTAACAATGGAGATTCAGAAAATGTGCCAAGTGTCGGGCTGGAGCTTTCTCCTTCGGGATTGAGGAAATGTATTAGAAAGCGAAGCAATCTGCTGTGATCTTGTGCACCTATGTGGTGTTGCTAAGCGTAACATAAAAAGAGCCCAGAGGGGCAAAAGGCCAGTTGGCTTTGTCAGACGTAGAATACAAAGAAGTGACAACACTGACCACTTGACCCAGTTAGTCTCATTTCGCTGTGAACTTCCACACAAGGGATTCCCTTCCTTGCATTGGCCCGACCTGTTTTATTTCCTTTCACCTGTCCAATTCTTCAGTTTAAAATATTTTATTTAAACTTGTAGCTGTGCCTTTTTTCCTATCAGGCAACTGCAGCAACAATTTACTAAATTTGTGTTATATTTGTAGTTTTTCACTTCAGGTGTTATCTTATTTTCTCAATTTCTTTCAGATCCTTTCATCACAATCCTAATAGCGTTCCTCTTTAATTTTAATTGGATTCTGTCGTTTTCATGAATCGCAAAATCCCATTTATTTTTATTCTACAAAATATACACATACTGAGTTTTCTGTGTCTTTTCAAAAACAAACATTACATTTTTGGAACGGCCCAAGATGGGCCAAAAGGTCTGTTTCCATGCTGTGGAGGTTGATGCCTATTTTTATTGAACAAACAGTGCTATTATTTCTCACCTCAACTAGCTTGCTCATAGCTATCTAAAATATTGGACATAAAATCTGAAATCTTTCTTTCCATTCATTGTTGCCATATCTTGCTGCTCTCAGTATGCTCAACTGCCTTTTGTATTTTATTAGTTATATCCAGATTTCTCTAAGATAGACACAAAAAGCAGGAGCAACTCAGCGGGACAGGCAGCATATCTGGAGAGAAGGAATGGGTGACGAAGTCTGAAGAAGGGTCTCGAACCGAAACGTCACCCATTCCTTCTCTCCAGAGATGCTGCCTGTCCCGCTGAGTTACTCCAGATTTTTGTGTCTATCTTCGCTTTAAACCAGCATCTGCAGTTCTTTCTTACACAACAGATTTCTCTATCTCTTTGCTGAAGGTTTACTGCTTGACAAAGGTAAGCAATGCAGCATTTTAAGAGCTCCCTTCATTTTTAACTCGGTTATGCTTCGTGCAAGGGGCTGAGATGAAGTAGAATTTGTTTGGTGTATCCAAAAGGCTTTCTTGAAACAGTTTATGGATTGTCAAATTAGAGGGTGGACCATGCTAGACCTCGTCATGGCAACCGAGCCTGAACAGGTGACTGGAATTTCAGTGATCACAACTCATCAAGTTTTAAGATAGTCGTGAATAAGGATCATTTTGTACCTTGGGGGAAAGTACTCAATTGGGGAGGGCAAATGACAACATTGTTAGATGGGAGCTAACGAGAGTAAAATGGGAGCAGCTGTTATGGAATGAATCCACATTGAACATGTGGGACTCGTTTAAAGAGCAGCTGGTCCGAGCTCAGCGCCATCAGTCTGGTGAGGAGAAGGGACAAGATTTGTAAGGTAAAGGAACTTTGGATGAGGGGAAAGGTTGGAAAATTAGAAGAATATTTGAGGCTCTGGAAGATGAATTCAGACGGGGAATAGGAATATGAAGCAAGCAGGAAAAAAACTCAAGACGGGAATTAGAAGGGCAAAAGGGGAGCAGGAAATGTCAATGGCAAGTTAGACTAAAGAATATTTATATATACATTAAAAACAAGTTGGTAGCCAAGGAGAAAGTAGGTCTACTCAAGAATAAATGAGGGCATTTATGTTTGGAGTCTGAGGATGTAGGTGGAACACTAAATGAGTACAAGGTCATCAGCATAATCATGGACCAGTCTTACTCTGGTCTCTCCCTCTTTTCCCCTCTCCCATCAGGCAAGCGTTACAGAAATTTGAAAATGCAAACTTCCAGATTCAGGTATAGTTTCTTCCTGGCTTTTATCAGGTAACTGAACTCATCTGAAATGTCCTCTGGAGTGCAGTCCCAATCTATCATCTACCTTATTGGAGACCTTTAAACTATCTTTAATCAGACAATATCTTGCTCTAAATATTGCTCTTTAATCTGTATCTGTACAGTGTGGATGGCTTGATTGTGTTCATATATAGTCTTCTTGTTGACTGGATAGCACGTAACAAAAAAGCTTTTCACTGTACCTTGGACATATATTTGTGTGTGTATACACGGGTGAAAGTGTAGATGGGTCAGTTAGTAAGTTCACAAATGATACAAAAATGTGTGTAATTGAAGCGGGCTGTGAAAGAATACAGCAGGGTACAGATATGGATGGAGAAATGGCAGATATATCTGGACTTGTATATTGCACTTGTGGAAGGTCAAATGTGAGGGGGAAGTATGGAGTTAATGGCAGGAAACATTATGTCATTGATGTACCAGGGAACCTTGCGATATAAATTTGTAGCTCCATCAATGTAGTGAGAGTGGTAATGAGGGGTTATGCTATGTTCACTTTTATTGGTCAAGAAATATGAGTACATGAGGTAGGAAATCATCTTTCAGTTTAAAAAAACATTGGGTGAGCTATATATGAAATATTGTTAGCAATTTTGTCCCCCCTTTTTAGGAAGAATGTGGATGGTTTTGAATGAGTGTAGAAGAGGTTAAAATCAGGATGCTGACTAGATTTGAGGGTATTTGCTAAAAAGGAGTTTGGACAAACTTGGACTGTTTTCTCTGCAATGTCAGAAGCTGAGTGGAGACTTGGTTCAGGTTGATAACATTTATGGTGCTTGGGGTGGTGATGGAAACAATAATTACGTTAAGGGACTTTTGGATGGGAAAATGAATATGCAGGGGTTGGAAGCACATGGATCATGTGTAGGCAGATGAGATTCATTTAATTTGGTATCGTGTTCGACCAAGCAGTGGACTGAAGGGCCTGTTCCTGTGCTATTCTACATTCTGCTTTGTTTTTTCCACCTCTTTCAAAAATTAGGTGAAATAATATTTCCAAGAACAGTATTCTCTTGATACTACACATCCAACTAACCTGACTACTTGTTAACACTAGACCCCAGTGTTTTGACCTTAAATGTTCTCTGCATGGAGTTTGCATGTTCTCCCTGTGAATACATGGGTTTCCTTCAGGTGCTCTGGTCTCCTCCCGCATCCCCAAAAGATGTGTGGGTTAATTGGCCACTGTCATTTGCTGCTTGGTGTGGGAACATGGTTTGATGAGAACATCGTTTGAAAAAAAAATGGGTTTGCTGTAGGATTAGTGCCGCCTTTTAGAGATATTGAGGGCCAAAGGGCCTGTTCTTGTCCTGTCTTTTCTATGTTCCAAGTCCAAATCCCTTTTATGAAAATTTGCTTCACTTTAGCCACTTAGTTCCCCTATGATTATTTTTTCCTGCCATTGTGTTTCCTTTGACTCTGTACCAAATCTCTAATTAGTCCATTTAACTTTATTCAACTTCTCCTCGTCCCTTTCTAAATTGCTTCCGTGGATGGTGCAATAATACCATTTTGCAACAGTGTATTAATGAATTATATTTCAGGTAAAGAGCATATTACCGTGGTTTAGATATGATTATCACTGTTATGATGATGTATTGTGAGATGACTATAATAATACAATTGTGCAACAGTGTATTAATCAATGATATGTTAAGGAAAGAGCATATACCGTGCAGGTGAAATTGTGTTAAAAGGGGAAGAGTGCGGTGTATGTAATATAAATGGTGTTACCTGCCTCCAAGTTAAAGGGGGAGGAGTGTTAGGTATGTGATATAGTTAGCATATGTGATGTCTTGTGCAAGTACGAATGTGCGGGGAAGACTCTGGGGAGACTCAAGGTGGCATCCTGGAATAAAGAAGCTTGTTAGTGTACTCCCGTGTCCGAGTGTTATTTTAAGTCTGTTCCAAGCACCCAAATACACAACAGATGGGGTATTATTTCCATCTATTTATCTTCAATATCTTCTCTTATTTAGCTGTACTTCCCATTCCCTTGCCTCAGCATCCACCCACCTCTCCCACCACCCTCCTTTTACTGTGGTAGATGCATTGTCATTTATTCTTTCTGTTGATAAGCATGTTTATATAGAAGAAGCTGATCTACATTCATCATTTATGCAACTGGTCCCCATGATAAGCCACCCTCCTGCCTCTTTGTGTTTTATAGATTTCAGAGAATCATAGAGCATGGAAAAAGGATCTTCAACACATAGTATCTACATCAACCATTAAGATTGGTCATCTACACTAGATGACATCTACCATTGTCTATGCTAATCCCATTCATCCAAAAATAATGTTTATCAACTAATCCCCACCCTCAAGTTCTCCCATTGCCCATCTGCATTAGGGGAAGGCCACATATTGGCGTATAGTAAGAAATTGGAGCACCTCGGGTCAAAACTTGCATGATCACACAGAGGGAGAGAGAGAGAGATTTAATTACACAGACAAAATCCTAGATTGGATCAGAGTCTGGTGAGTTGATGCTGCAGCACAAGTAGCTTCACTTCCAAACTGAAATTGAAGCGCATTCAAAGCGAAATATGAAGCATAATAACTGAGCCTTCTCCTCCTTAAAAATCTTTCCCAGTTGAGATACTTGAGCAGCACGGATGTAACAAAATATTTGGAAGATTTCAGTCCTGAATTCAAAAAGGTCATATTACGGATGTTAACTACTGAATTGTTATTCTGTACTACATCTGTAGTTGTATTCCTTTTTCTGAGCATCAGTTCGTCCTTGATATGTTCTTGCTTTAAATTGAGTCTTCATCATCTCCCCCAACTTTTGCAAAGCGTCTATTCTGAGCATTCCTGTGTGACTTTCCCTTTCTGCTCGGGTCGTCACATCAGCCTCCTCTGCTCTCTGCAGTGTGGCATCTCTGACACAAAGTCTCAATCTAAAAACAGCTTTCTCTCCATGATCCATCAAAATTTGTCTTCCTCCAGTACTGAGATTTAGAGCCTGAGCTTCTATCAATTAGGTTTGAGTCCACACCTGGTGCTTAAAACTATGGTATCCAGCAGGGACAGCACATCACTGCCCTCCTTCTGTTACTGACATTTTCAACTCTTCATTAAGTAGAGGATGTACTTGGTTTCTTCCACTTGCAAAGATATGTTCCAAACATATACATTTTCTCCCCATTTCAAGTTTTAGTTTACTTCAGAGTTACAACCCGGAAACAGGCACTACAGCCCATCGAGTCCGCACCAACCAGCGATCCCCGCACATTAACACCATCCTACACACACTCGGGACAATGTACACTTATACCAAGCCAATTTACCTACATACCTGTACGTCTTTGGAGTGGAGGAGGTAACCGAAGATCTCAGAGAAAACCCACACGGTCACGAGGAGAACATACAAGCTCCGCACAGACAACATGTGTAGTACAAACCTGGGTCTCCGGCGCTGTAAGGCAACAACTGTACCTCTGCGCCACTGTGCTGCACTTGCACTTCCTTTTGACCCGATTAAGCGACACAGTTGCACTTTTCCAGTTTTACACTCAAGGTGTTCAGAGTTGATTCCAAGGCCACCTTCCTTTCATATTATTAACATGAGGCACAAAGCACTTTCAATTTTAGTCAACCCCAACGACATTGTTTTAATTAACACCTCGCGTGCCCTACTTGCAGTGACTATCTGTTAATTGCCAATGGATGGGTTATTATGCAAATCCATGTTTAAATAAAAGATGGTGTTGGCATGAAGTAATACTTTATAAAATAACCCATGTTATAAACAGATCAGGCTTTAAGGTTGCTGCAAATCCAGAGTTAATTTAACATCGTTTTGATTTGTTAGGTTTGACAGATTTGAATCTAAAACCACATGTGAGCTCCATTATCATATTGAGCTTTGAAAAAATGTCTTAAGTATGCAATGAAGAAATATATCATCCACACATTTGCTTCTAATCAACTCAGTGTTGTGGGCAATAGGAATATAAGAAAACATTTCAGCAACCACGCTAACCTCGACTAAGGTTTAATGGTAAACAATGCGCGTCACACAACACTTGTAAAACTCATTCCCAGTTCATCTGACATAAACAGCACTATAAAGAGGTTCTATATTATCAGTATAAATGAATGTGAGTACAGCTAAAAATAAGCACTATCTTGATTTTCTTCAAATTCCATTTACATATTTTTTTTTTAGCTGATCATTAATATATTAACTGTCACCTTAATTTCCTCTCTGCATGAAGATATCCAGAAGAATGTTAACTTTAGTTTAGAGATACAGCATTGAAGCAGGCCCTTTGGCCCACTGAGTCCACACCAACTATTGAACTCCCATTCACACTAGTTCTATGTTATCCCACTTACCGCGTCCACTCTCTACACACTAGGGACAATTTACCAATTTACTAGGGCCAATGAACCTACAACCCACACATCTTGGGGATGTGGGAAGAATACGGAGCACCCGGAGGAAACCTTCATGGTCACAAGGAGAACGTGCAAACTCCATCCATGCAGTACCCTAGATCAGGATTGAACCTGTGTCTCTGATGCTGTGAGGCATCGGCCCTACCAGTTGCGCCACTTTTCCACCCACTCTTATCCCAGCCTACCATATTTATTTGTTTCGAATTTCATGTATGCTCCAGCCTCTATAAGAATTCATACCTAATCTGCAATAGAGATAATTTATTGATGTAAGATAGGATTTCTTATTCTGCTGGTGGATGTGTAAGGCGATAATGTCACTGTGAGGGCAAAAGACCATGCAAGCAATGTCTGCCGTGATCCAATAAGATTTGAGGGTTTAGAAGTGCATAGAAAACCATGAATTTTATATCAAATATTATTCAGGAGGAAAACAAAGAAAGAAAAACGAGGCTAAGAGAGAAAAAGAAACAATGAGAAAGGAGAAAAACTGCAAATATATTAAATTATACATATAAACCTTAAATCATAACCTTAAGGAAAATGTTGGAGTGTTGAGAGTATTTATATTATTAACATGTTTTATGATGTCTAATCAGGAAATAATGTGTGAATGCATTGGCTACATGAAATGCTGTGGTATTGCCGGAGAAAGCGATTTTGCAACCTCTTGTGACTTGATTCAGGCCATTTTACCATTATCAGATTTTATTTGTTAATTAGTACATTGATGAAATTGGAGACCAGTACTCCAGGGATGGCTGCATTACCTTTACCGCACACCCTAGCAGCAAATTCTGGACCGATATTTATATTATGAAAACAGTTTATTTTATCTCCGCAGTTCCATAAACTAAGGAAAAGTAAACTTATCAGAAGGCATTCATCCATCACAAAATCAAATTTGGTTTCCAAAGTGACATTTTAAATTTGTAACAAAGGAGAGAGATTGAAGTGGATACACAAAGTTTCATATTTTTACATCTCCATAAAAGCGCTGAGTTAGAGCAGGATTTTAGCCCGTGAATCTACAGTGGTAATGAAGATTGGAAATAGCATGTTTTTATCACAGCATTTTTAAAACTTGAGACTAAGATAATTTTAAGTAGTATTCAAGAGCAGAGAGACTTGTGAGTGTTTGTACACACATCTTTGAAAGTGGCAGCATGGGTCTAACCGGATAGTTAATGGAGCTAATGAGGTACCAGGTTTTATAAATCAAGGCATTTTTAAAAAAATTTCAAAATATAGGAAATGTCTTGTATAGTGCATTCACTATGACTTTCTAAATGTCCTTTCATGTTATTAAGAATTAAGTGCTACAGAGGGGGAAAAGAGCCAGTGTTTTGGCAGAAACAATCGCGTTTGCAGAAATGTATTTTGAGAGTCAATTATGTAATGTGTCATGTGTGGAATTTGTACTTTACTGCATGGAAATCTGTGATTTTTACATATGCTTTATGAAATGAAAGATGCAATTCAGTGCATCTTTTCAAAAACAATCCTGAAGCATTGGGCTTTTTATAATTGGAGTGAGGATCACTGAAATGCCACATTTTGTGGCATTTCAGTTTTTTAGCAAGTAAGCTTGACGTTACTTTTCTATAGTTCTCTTAACATCCACAATGGTTGATTAACATTAAACTCAATTAGTTATGTTTGAAATGTATTTGAGAAAGCTACATTGTAAGAGGAGGAATTCTGAAGGTTTTGCGAAATAGGAATTAAACCGAATTGAGACTTTTTCGCATTTTGAGACAAGAAAAAAGTCCTTGCATTTCAATATTTTTCAGGAATCTGGCAGTCACTTGAAATGTTAATTACTGCAAGCTGCTTCCTCAAGCTGCAGAGAATACTCATTATAGTCCATTGTGAAGAAGGTTGTTTCAAAGGCATTGATATTTGACTGTTTACTGGCACCATTGTTCTTTGACAATGCAATATTTTGCCGTGTTATTCAAATTATTTGGAGCAGCTTCTGTTTTGACCAGTTGGTTCGAGCCTCCGCTAAACACAACGATCACAAGTGTCATTTAAATTATGCAATTGACAGCTCTGTTGGCTTAAGATTTTTTTAAATCATTATTCCATGAAGAAATGTGTAAAGTCAGAATTACATGACACAATCCATCAGTACTTCTGAAATTACCAGAGATAAGAATGGCAGGAAACTATTCCCAGTGAATTTATCACAGGTCAAGATTGAATTGAGTTTTACCACAAGAAATGCAATTATTATTTTTCAATATTCTTGAGAGGAATGGTGACATTTGTGACATTAAATATTTGCTCTTTGTCTTTCACACTGTCCAGTTGCTGAAAAAATTCTTGGAGCAGTTGAACTCCAAGAAGTACCTTATAAATTACAGGTTCTGCCAGTAAGAATTTATCAGTGGTAACCAAAGATGACAGTACCTAACAGGTGGAGTGTGTTTTTAGACACATGTACCTGAAAGGTTTTATTTGTAAGGTTGCTCTTATTTATGTTTAAATTGTTAAAGCTCTGCGCTCAAAGAATGTTATTGCCATAATCAAATTGCAAATACAGTACACCGAGACTTGTAGCATTTAGAAATTCAGAGATTTTTCCAAATATTAAATTCCTCACGGCTGCATTTTTATTTAAATTAAACTATCTTGTATCACTCGGTACCACTGCAAGCATATTTAAAAAAGGAACTGAAATATTGTTATGTCTATATCTAGATATCCTTCATCTTAAACGGGTGGTAAAAATAAAGACCAGCTCAGCCTACTTTCTTTAAATGGAGGTTATTTTAGCTCTGTGTGATTGGGGGGAAAAATTTGAGAGTGAAAAATACTTCACTGTCTCTGAGAAGCAACTTAATATTTTTATCTTTTTCTCAAATATTTTTCTGTGCAATCTTCTGCAGTTCTCACACCTGACAGCACCTTCCTTTCCCGACAATGATGCAAATTTTGAATCGCGTTTCTGTCGAGCCGCTTAAACTTTTTAAAAAATGTTTTAAAACAATCCAAGGTGATGGTCTATTCAGGTGATTTTGAACGAAAGCTGTATAATATGGCATAACTTGTATCTTGTGCAAACTGAGTTTGTAAGTGCTTTTGCCTTATTCTAATGGTTGTGCCAACATCAACCAAATATCTGGTCTTATTTGGGCGGCACAGGGGACGCAGCAGTAAAGTTGACCGAAATGAGGAAAACATTCTTTACACAGAGAGTGGTGAGTCTCTGGAATTCTCTGCCACAGAAGGTAGTTGAGGCCAGTTCATTGGCTATATTTAAGAGGGCGTTAGATGTGGCACTTGTGGCTAAAGGGATCAGGGGGTATGGAGAGAAGGCAGGTACGGGATACTGAGTTGGATGATCAGCCATGATCACATTGAATGGCGGTGCAGGCTCGAAGGGCCGAATGGCCTACTCCTGCACCTATTTTCTATGTTTCTATGTTGTCTTACAGTGCTTGCAACGCCCGAGACCCGGATTTGATCCCAACTGTCTTTACGGAATTTGTGCGTTCTCCCCATGACCACGTGGGTTTTCTCCGAGATCTTCGGTTTCCTCATAACACTCCAAAGACATACAGGTATGGAGGTACATTGGCTTGGCATAAGTGTAAATTGTCGCTAGTGTGTGTAGAATAGTGCTCGTGTGCGGGGATCGCTGGTCGGTGTGGACTCAGTGGGCTGAAGGGCCTATTTCCACACTGTATCTCTAAAACTAAAACAAGAACTTATCCTAAATTAAGTTAATCTCCTTTTCACTTTGAAAATGATTCTACCCTTTGCTGGCTTTTGTTGAGGCTCCAAAAATGAAGGACATCACCAGTTATGTTTTAAAAATATTCCATAAAAATGTGTTTTAATTCACAAAGAAATTGTCAACTGGATAAGAGTCTCATTGGTACATGGTTATTTTTGGCATTTATTTGCAAGTTATTTTATATCTGACTATTAATTGACGTGAAGGGGATCAGATGCCTAAAATAGACACAAAATGCTGGAGTAACTCAGTGGGTCAGGCAGCATTTTGAGAGAAAAGCAATAGGTGACGTTTTGTGTCTGGAGTCTGAAAAAAGAGTTTCGACCCGAATCCCTTTTCTCCAGACATGCTGCCTGACTTGCCGAGTTACTCCAGCAGTCACCTATTCCTTTTCCCCAGAGATGCTGCCTGACTTGCCGAGTTACTCCAGCATTTTGTGTGTAACTTCAGTGTAAACCATCACCTGCAGTTCCTTCCTACACACAGGGTTAAGATGTCTGTTCGAATATAACGGAATAAGTCCGTAATCCACCATGTTCAAATAGTTCCGAGCAAACATTGAAATATATCAAGGTGGGTTTTTTAAGTAAAAATTTTAAGTTAAAATCAGGTGTCTTCTAAAGTGCTGCTTGGTTCATGCCAAATTGTATTTGTGAGAATATGTGATAGGCTTTGAATAAAATTGTAGACTGGAGACGTTTCTCAGATATAGCACTATCTGGTGTGCAATTTATGACCTGATGGCCCAACATGACCAAAGTGTAAATTTCGCCCCATTCATTGCAGATAGTATTGTATCCTTGGAAGTCATGACCAGTTTAGCATTGTTGTCCTTATAAAATGTTATTGCATGTTAAGCCATTATGTTAGCTCCCTGCCATTGATCAGACCTAAGTAGCTGTGCTGAAGATGAGTAAACGTCATTTGCACCTGCTTGAAAAAAGGCTACAATATTATTGTTTTAAAGCAATATTATTGCTTTTGTGGAAAAGCTTAATGATTTGATTTTAATCAGTTTGGCCAAATATAATTCCATTCTGGTCGTCCTGTAAAGTTTATACAGTTAGACTCAAAGTGGGTACTGGGAAACACTTTTTAAAAATTCCTTGTCACATGCTGCAGTTCAATAAACATTGGGAGGAATGCACTTGATGTGAATGTGGCACAAGAAAATGATTTCAACTACAGCCAGTAGAGGGCTCAGGTTCTTAGAAAGAGAAGATTCTTGGAAGAGCTTGTTTGAACTGATTAGAAAAGACAAAACAGAAATCAACAGATTATATTATAATCGTAATTAATGATAACTCATTAATTCAAAAATTATGAAGCAAATAATATTGCAAAATATGTGGTGGATGTTCCACAAAATTTGTGATTTAAAAATTACTTTAAATAAAATCTGTTGTCTGACCTCCAGGTCAATCTGTATGCCATGCTTTCATGTGAATGTTTTTTCTGCATTGACATATAATAATAAAAGCTTCTTGTAGATATACACATGAACTGCTGTACCATAATATCATTGTGTTAATCCATCCACTTCAGTAGATGTGAGAGTATCACTCCATGAATCATTCAGATATCACCGACTTAAAGTTTTGAATTTTAAAATATGCATGAAAAATGGACCATAATGGTCCTTAGTAGCACAGTCATCCGTTATGTCATCCAGTGGGTTTTATTGTTAATTATTATTCCGTGTTAATATAGGAAACCTCTCAATTTACAATCAATTTATTTATTCTTTCAGAAAATGCCAGTATCTAGTTAGGACAATAAATCATGCGTGATGCAGATCATTAGAAATCCATTTCCCAAGTAACATTATGAATAAATATATATTTATTTAGTTTAGTTTAGAGATACAGCGTAGAAATGCCACCGGGCCCGTGCCGATCAACGATCGCCACAAATTAACACCATCCTACACACACTAGGGACAATTTTTACATTTACCAAGAAAATTAACCGACAAACCTGTACGTCTTTGGAGTGTTGGAGGAAGCCAAAGATCATGGAGAAACCGAAGCAGGTCGCGGGGAGAAAGTATAAACCCCTTTCAGGCAGCACCTGTTTTTAGGATGGTAACTGGGTCTCCGGCGCTGCATTCGCTGTAAGTCAGCAACTCTACCGCTGTGCCACCATCTATAACACTTGCAGCAGACTTGCAGTAGTTTTCTTGAAGTTGCTAGGAATTAGAATTGTTGCCTCTTTTTATGAAGCGCATTGTCATGTTGAATTTTGTCTGAAATGCTTACATAAAGAAAAGGTACAGGAGAGAGGGACGTATCATGAGTAACTTATGAAATGGCCTCTGTCTTATGAGACACGTTTATTAAATGAAGCAATTATTCTTTTCCCTTTGCACGAGATGCACTGACATCTTTTGAACTTTGTTCTTAAGTTTTATGGCTGTTGACAGCTGCTTGTTATTCCAGTGGTGTATGTTAATCATGACGAGAATCTTTTTTTCATGTTGTTGAAAAAGGAAAAAAAGGCACCATTCCTTTATAACGCAGTCGATGTCTTGGTACGGTAATGTTTAAGAAGATTTTAGAAAGTGCAGTATCTGTTCATGGTTTAGTGTTTCTATATATAATTATGGTATCATAGGAAACCAAAGGTTAACATTTTGGATAAAATGCAACTGAATAGAAAAAACAATTGAGAAGCATAATTGCAAATCACGTGGTGAGCCATTGGCAGGGAAATATCATCAAAATCCATGGTATTAAGTAAAGAACGAAATGTGCACAAATTTGCTGCAGTAGCTTAGAGATTTGACAGAGGGAGCTGCCTTTTTTTAATATTGACACATAACCTGTTGGTTAAAGGCTCTGTCAGTGTTTGCCTTCAAATTCTTCTTCCTCCGATGCTTTGGTACATTAGTTATCAGAAAATGAGATGAGTGCACTTTGTCAACATCATCTTTGCCCCAGCAGGAAATTGTTTTATTGCATTGAAAACCAGAGTAATAAAACTGCCAGTATAGTAAAATAAATTACACTGTCATGTGTGCCAATAACAATGCTGGTTTGGAGCAGGAGTGCAGTGCAAACCCATTTAATGTATTGCACCAAATAACATCTTCAACCTTTTGAATGTTTAGTGACATTTAATTAAGTGCATATTCACATGAATAGTGTGTTTTGCTATACAAGCGTGGTGAGTTGGCTAAATGTCACTATTACAAGGTGTTGTATTTGACACCAAAATAATTATTTAAAAAACAGCAGAGAATAACATTAAACAAAATAATATCATAATGTGTTAAAGTGGGATTGACAGAACATAATTCTGTCATTTCTTTGGAAGGTTTATTAATGCTTTTTATTACATCTGGTTAACTGTTTTCTCGTGACTTTTGTGTGATATTTTCATATGATATGAAATATTTAAATTAAATTAATAAAATAGCTATTTAAATATTTATGCATGAACATGTGGATAGCATAATAGGAACATGTACTGTTAGTGAGATTGATGTTTGTGTCAAAATAAAGCAGCCTTGTGCTTTAACATAATGCTTCTGACAATGACAAACTACAAGGAGCTATTAGTATTTTCTAATCCTAATCTCTGTTAGGGTATCCAGTTAAGAACAGCTGAAGACCTTGCTGTGTGTTCATGTGACTCCTGTGCTAATTGTGTAGGTGCTTCGGGAAATGCGTTTGAGAAGCACTGTACTTCCTGATTAGTGCCAGTGAACAGACACACAGCGCACAGTGTATAGCAGTTAAGTGTCTGGTCCCAGCTGAGAAAATGGTTCCATTATCTCCCAGCTGTATAGACAAATCATAAGGGCCTGTTATGCGTGGGTGATCAGTGCAGTGGAGGCAGTGACTTGCTATGAGGCTGAACCTCTGTTTGATGTAACAGCAAGTGGAGAGGAAACTGATGATTTTCACCATTTAGTTTGGTAAGTACACAGGAATGTTTTTTGTACTAGTGCAGCTTTGTAATATTTTAACCTGCTTTTGCTACTCTAGTTAGATCATGAAGATGCTGCTTGAGCGTATGTGGGAATCAGATAAGTGTTTGATGTCTGCTTTAAGCAAATTATTATGTTTTTGTGAACTCCAATAACTGTAAATGCAAGCTGATGTTACTATAAATGTTTTCTTTATAAATAATATTTCTTGTGCACATGTTTGCCAAGTATTCATTTTTCCTCGGTATTAAGTGACAGATTTTTTGTTGAAAGATATTGTAGATTTCAAGACAAAAGAGTGAAGGAGAAATATTTTTTCTGACATTCATAGTTATCACAGACATGAATTGATCTAAGCAAGTGGGTAAAGGTATTCGGAACTGCTCTTTATTTCAGGAGTTGTCTGAATGGTGCTGTTATGTATCTTCAATCATCCTAAAATCCAGACCTTCAGCAGGATAGTCTTTAAAGGGAATGGGATCTCCCCAAATTGCAAATAAATAATCAGAGCTTTTGCTGCCAAGAATGTAGTAATGCTGCCAAGTGGCTCGGTAATGGATCTAAGAGATGAAACATGCATGCAGCGTGAAATCTGAGATAACTTGTATGCAAAATGTTAACAAAAGGTATGTATTTCATTATCATTAACAGTAATATCACTCCAATCATACTGCAATAGAAATTGCATGGATGAATGATACTAAAATTAAGCATTTCAGGATACAAGTACCGATAGCCAAGTTTTTTTTGAAATATTAGTGCAAGGTGCAATGCAATGCAAGTGCAGATTCAAAGCAGAATTGATTGTCTACATTTGAAGGGACAGACTTTAGGGCAGAAGCTTGCGAAAGCTGTTCAGGAATATTTAAAACACAAGATAGGTTGTCTTATTTAAATGCAAATACTTAAAGAGATTAAGGATTCAATATCTGCAATGAGGACAACATTTTCTTAAAGAACGCCAGTTCATTTATGTTTTAGGTTTATGGGAGACATTATTTTCATGTACATGAATGATTATCATGGTTGAAATGAATAAAAAATAAAAGTAGATTTAAAAAAAAACCCAGTTGATAATGGAGATAATAAAATCATTTGCTGCTCATTTCCAACCTTGTGGTTTAGATCATTTACTGATCCTGACCCCTGCTAATAGCACCAGCAACTTCCTGCACTATGTTTTACTGTGTCTAACACTGGCGCCATAAATCTGAGATTGCTCCATTAGATGGGTGGTTTGATATCTTGCACATTACTTGTCATCTGTTTTTATTTTCTATCAAAGTGTGCATGTGTTGTGAAGATAGTTATCTGTTGATTTGTCAACTTGAAAGATTTGTCCATCGGATAGTGTCAAAGTTATTTTAAAAAGACAGTTTCAAACAGTTTCATTAGCAGATGGCAGCCACAAAGAAGAGGACAAACAGTTGAAAGGTGTGGTGAAAACATAGCAATACCTTGTATGATAACACAACATGCCTTTGTGCTGAAATCAGAGATGTGATTACTTGGCTCAGATTTGTAATAAGAATGGTGGTGACCCAAATACCATCTCTGATATTATGGAGAGCATCATACAGCAACCTCTGTCATTCACAGACGTACAGCTAAGCTGATGTTTTGATTGTCCTGTTCACTCAAGCTGATCTAAACTTGGAGAGATGTGACATTGAACTAGTTCATGGGCAGAATGTCACAGGGCATGACTTTGCCTTTACATCAGAATGATATTGGGTTGTCGATTCAATGTCAGGATTTTTTATGAAGTCTAACCTGCGGGTAAGAACCTCTCTGGCACTGAAATTCAATTGGTCATCATTTTCTCCAAATTGAATTAGATAATTTAAAGAAACGTTTTTACTCGCGTTATCTTTTGAGCCTTTCTGTGAATAATATCTTCCATTTTATTTTTCTTCCACATAAAAGAAAACACAAGTATCTATTTATTTTTTAATTGCAGCATAGATTCTGAAGGTATAATCTTTCCACTGACTGGATAGCACACGAAGAAAAAGCTTTTCACTGTACCTCATTTCACGTGACAATAAAATACTTGTTACCGTTCGTTTTGAGCCAACTTAGACTTTGGTAATCTCACATTTGATCCTGATCCAATTAACTTTCAGTTTCCAATAGAGATGATTTGTGTCATTTAAGTATTTTATATGTCACAGCCAGTCTTTATTTCCATTTGCGTCCAACTCAGGCCAAGCATTTTTCAGGAGTGTTAGGAAACCTGGCAACGAAAGCACGAAAGAAGTGCAATTGGGTTCTGGGACTTCCTTGTGGCCACCAGGACAAGTAAATTCAGTTATGTTTTTCACTCTCCCCTCACTTACTGATTGTGCTTTGGTTCCTCCACAGTAATCTTCCACCACCTCACACAGAGCCACAGAGATATCCACAACTCTCTGTTGGCCTTTTTAACTTTATCTTCCTCTTTATCTTCCTTTTACCTCTCTTTTTATGACCTTTCTGTTACTTCGTTGCCTTGCAAACTTTCTCACTCCATCCTCTGAAACTGCTCCTCCCTTCTCCACCAATCCTTTCATTCTCCACTTATCATTTGCAATCTTTGAGCTCACGAGATCCTTGTGACCCTTCATATCAAGTGGCTGATTGGACTCTTCCTTTTCTCTACTCCCCAATGATTGCATGGAACCAAAGGCCAGCCACCCACCCAACAGCCAATCACACTCTCATGTTGGCTGTCAAATAATTAAAGATAAAGTCCATTGAGTTCTGCAGCTAAATTTGCCAGGACCTAACTTGATATTTGAACCTGCCTGCCTTTTTAGGATTGTGATTCTTCCCCTACGTTGTTGTCTCCCCCCCCCCCCCCCCCCCCCCCCCCCCGCCCAATCCCCAACATCACCCAAGCCTGATTCCCCTGTCTACATCTCAGTAATGTTGGTTCCTGGTTGACTGGAAATTCTTCACTTGGATAGCTGGAAGAGAAACTATGGTATTTGCCCTGTTCACATAATTTCCACACACTCTGGAGAGGTTAAGCATACTGCAGTGCATTGTGAATCATCTCGGGTTGCTGTGCAGAAGCTGATTAATGTCTGTGGTGGCTGTAATCGTGATGTGTGGTATGGCTGTTCCCTTGCTGCTGACTGCAAAATTCAGTCTATTGTGTCATTCACTACATTTTGTGACACCGTTATTATTTTTTGAATTTAGCGTATAAAGCTGTTAATGTATTTGTTTCTTGATATATACGTCTGGCAAATTTCTTCTTCCCCTTTTATTTTTCTCTTGGCTTTCATTACCTGAAAGTACTGCCTCGAGTATGGGAAATAATTTGGGAGTTGGGCAGTAAATGCTCATACATCATGAGAAATGGAGAGGAGAGATGGGATTTCCAACACATTATTTTCACCATCTAGACATACATTGTTGCAGAAGTCAATAGACAATAGGTGCAGGAGTAGGCCATTTGGCCCTTTGAGCCAGCACCACCATTCAATGTGATCATGGCTGATCATCCCCAATCAGTACCCCGTTCCTGCCTTCTCCCCATATCCCCTGACTCCGCTATTTTTAAGAGCCCTATCTAGCTTTCTCTTGAAAGCATCCAGAGAACCTGCCTCCACCGCCCTCTGAGGCAAAGAATTCCACAGATGCACCACTCTCTGTGAAATAAAGTATTTCCTCGTCTCCGTTCTAAATGGCTTACTCTTTATTCTTAAACTGTGGCCCCTGGTTTTGGACTCCCTCAACATCGGGAACATGTTTCCTGCCTCTAGTGTGTCCAAACCCTTAACAAGACGTGGAAGTGGGAACTCTGCATGCTCTTTCTTTGAAAGTAACGTTGCCAAATTTGCCGCTGCAGTGGCCCTACCAATTGCCCGGCCCATGGCATGTAATCCAGAATATAGACACAAATAATATATCTCTCGTTCCACTTTCCCATGACTTTCAGTTTGAAGAAGGGTCTCAACCCGAAACGTCACCCATTCCTTCTCTCCAGAGATGCTGCCTGCCCCGCTGGGTTGCATCTTCAGTTTAAACCAGCATCTGCAGTTCGTTCCTACGCATGTAATCCAGAGCAGTTGAACTATTGAGCCGGAGGCACCTTGGCAAGCTATTGATGAGGGATGCATTATTGAAGATTTCAGGCAGTGTCGCATAAATTTTTATTGTCTTGCTCAAGGTCTCAGCTGCAACTTGGTAGTTCCATTTTTACCTGGAAGCCTGTGAATTATGCGTTCAAGTCCTTTCCCAGAGATGGGTGCAAAGTTAGATTCATGTGTAGGGAGGAGCTGCAGATTCTGGTTTAAGCTGAAGACGGACACGAAAAGCTGGAGGAACTCAGCGGGACAGGCGGCATCTCTGGAGAGAAGGAATGGATGACGTTTCGGGAAGAAGGGTCTCGACCCAAAACATCACCCATTCCTTCTCTCCAGAAATGCTGCCTGTCTCGTTGAGTTACTCCAGCTTTTTGTGTCTATCTTAAGTTAGGTTTGTGCTCTCTGCACAGTACCGAAGGAACAGACATGCCATCCTTCAAATGAGACTTTAAATTAAAGCTCTGTTCCTTTCCCAGCACTGTTCAAAGAAGAGCAGGTTCTGCCAGTGGGCTCAACAAGATCTAACCCACACCCATTGTCATCAGGTCAACAGATTGTCAAGTTAGTAATTTTTAGCTGTTTGCAGGATTTGCAATATTCAAATTAAATAGCATGCCATATCCATCACAACATTAAATGCTGTTCAGAAACATTTGATTGTAAAGATATTTATAGAAGTTTTGCAAGACACGATTTAATGTGTTAACACCTAGTTTGCAGTGGAAACCTTGAAAAATATTTTTGAAATAAACTGTCTCAGAAAATTTATGATGACTTCATAAATACTTTAAACATGGCTCAAGGAAAAAAAATCTGTTTTGGAATTTGTAAACATCTTGTTTTGAATGAAAGATCTTAAAACAGGATATGTAATGTCAAACATGTAATTATCATCATTTGAAGAAGACATCGAATTTCTTGAATTATGATGTCCCTCCCCTCCCATATGTTAATAGCTAGATACAATTTAATAGTTGAAGGATTACATTAAAATTACTTATTTTTAAATTACTGTATGGTGATTGTCTCAAACAAAAGAAGGGAAATAAGGACTTGCTCAAAACAAAGCCACGGTTCGGTGAAGCTGAGTATGTCATCACCAAATGGTTTGGATACCAATGAGCAAAACAAACTAACTGAAGAAATACAAAATTATGACAACAAGAATTGGTACTATAAAAATTGCCCCCGCACCAACCTAATTGTCCAGACAGGAATCTGAGAGAAGTAAAAGAAAACTTTGAAATCAGTCAAATTGATTTATTTTGTTGTTTAAATAGGAAATTAAATCTTTAAACAAGCCTTACATTATTGGTAGCAAAGTTAATATAATAGAACAACTTAATGCACATATAAAATACAACAAGCTCATAATGATAAATCAAACTTTATTAATAGGTTTGGTGACAGTATGAATGAGGCACATCAGGGCCATGATTCTTCTTTAATGACCGAGAGTAAAGGGCCTGTCCCACGATGCGAGTTCACCCAAGAGCTCTACCAAGTTTTAAAAAATCAAACTCGTGGTACCTCATCACGAGTATTTTTTTACTCTTGGAAATTTTTCACACTGTTGACAAAACTTAACGACTTTCCGCGATTCCCGAGTTCCTGCCGTTAGCATTACGAGCCGCCACGAGACATACACGAGCTCCGACGTACCCGCTACGTACATTCAACGTACTTATCACGAGTTTGATTTTTTTTTTAAACTCGGGAGCCCTCTTGGGTGAACTCACATCGTGGGACAGGCCCTTAATGCACTTATCCATCTTAAACCAACTTGTCAATATGCAGGAATTCTAAAAGAAAGGGGAAACATTGCAAACTGGTTTTATATTTACAGTTTATTAATTTGAAAATAATACAAAAGTCTGGACATTCATTTCACAGGTATTGCATTTTTGTTAAAGTTTCATAAAACGGTTGTGTCACAGAGTTGGCAGGTGACCATATTTCCATTGCACAGACCCCAGTGATAGTAACTTATCATCTGATCTGTGTAATGAGTTTAACCAGTTCTCATGAGAGGAATAGATTGATAAAATGCACTGAATCTTTTGCCTAGAGTAGGGCAATCGAGAACCAGAGGACGTAGGTTTAAGGAGAGTGGGGGAACCCGAGGGGTATTTTGTTTTTACACAGGGGGTGGTGTGTGTATGGAATGAGCTGCTGGAGGAGGTAGTTGAGGCAGATACTATCGCAATGATTAAGAAACATTTAGACAGGTACATGGATTGGATAGGTTTAGGGGGATATGGGACAAAAGCAGGAAGGTGGAACTAGTGTAGATGGGGCATGTTGGATGGCATGGGCAAGTTGAGGTGAAGAGCCTGTTTCCATGTTGTATGGCTCAATGACAAGGACTCATCAGTTAATTGATGGGGCATCCTCAAAAGGATTATTGCAGCCTCTATAAAATTGTCTTTCTTATTGAACGGCAATGCACATGCCACAAAGAGTGAGATCTGAAAATGCACAGCCTGTGTTTGGTCACAAATGACAGTGATGTTAAAGAGGCTTCAACAAAAGGGATGCATTCAAGTGGAAGCAAAGAAAAAAAAGTGAATAAACTAAGTGGAAATTTGTGTTTGCTTTAAGACTGCAAACCATCTGTTGTCATCCTCACTGGGCAAGAAAGAAGGGATAGAGAGAGTTAGTCATAGAGTGATACAGTGTGGAAACGGGAAAGACATGGACTTATTTTCAATCAGAACAGGATAATCATGCCTGTGTCTCAAGCAAAAATGACAACCCTAAGAGCATGCGGTGTGGCTGCTGGGGGCAGACTATTGCAGACTGTGTAATACATCTCTATATGGACCTCTCACTCTGCAAGGCAAATTGTTTTTCTTTCACTCAAGTTTTATTTATATTACAGAATCATTCCAACTTCTGTTGCCTTGGGTTTATTTTGCTTGAGTTATTGTTAAAATGCAACCATTCCTGTGTTAATATTCCAGTTGAACTTCCTCGCTGATCAGTGGCATAAAGAGATATCTAGCCTCTATGCAGATACATTAAAAATTGAGACTACCTATGGCCAATACAGTGACAGTCATTTAATCGTGGGATGAGAAATTTATTACCCATTTCGACTTTTTCTACATATATCTGCAAATTTTATTATTTCTTTATAGCACTTTCTGATAGTTAAAGCCAAGCAGAGTGCTCTT
Organism: Raja brachyura; assembly: GCA_963514005.1. The sequence goes on from OY740796.1 coordinate 39,990,935, forward strand.
ATGAAATCAATGTTGATTATGGATCTATCCTTACAACTGGTTAATTATTAAGGGTGGTTAATGGACCAGTAGACAATTAAGTTGAATCAGATACGATCCTTGAACTATATATATGTTAAGTAGCTCATTCTCTATGAAAAACAGACTCTGCACTTGTAACACATGAACATGTATTCCTCCATTATATTTTTGCTGAAGTACAACATTTCAGCATGTGAATTCCAAGAGACTGGATTATGCTTCTGAAATATTAATGTATTGGCTCGCTGCAAATGCACAATTAGTGTCTGAAAATAAACAAAGGTGTTTTATCTATTATAACGTAATAGTTGGTGAACTTGGTGGTTTTCTCTTTAAGCTAGCAGTAGCAGAACCTACTTGTATGACTCTTTCTCTACATTTGATCAAAAGTTATTAAATCTTTCAAAGGGAACAAGATCAGATTTCTGACTTGTCACAACCACTGTTCCTTGTCCAAGAATCCACTGCCCATCATTGAACCCAATCCGCCTTTTGTGTGAGACAATCCATTTGCAACATCAATATCTTCTTTGACCTGAAATGAACTTTAAACCCAATGGATTTTGTGGTTGCATTGATGGTAAAACTATTGGTGTTCAGTATCATTACACCACAGAACTGACAGCGACTTTCATATTTTGAACTATTATTTTGCCGTGTGTATACTGCTCAGAAGATATACTGTATGTACAGTTTACCTTGCGAGCCTCATATGAACAAGGTATTTCTTTGCACCCTGGTATATATGATAATTAACTCATCTGTAAACTGTATCTGTCTGCCCTAACCCTGAAGCTCCTGTCAATGATTCAGCCCTCTTGAGTCTTTACTTTTTTGGCATTGATCTGCGCTGGAATCAGTTGAATGAAAATTAACTTAAAGCATTTATGTACTAATGAAAATGTTTGGTTTATTGCATGAGATGGATGTCAGTTTTTCTACACAATAATTGGGAAAATACTGTCATGCCAAACTTCACCCACCACAAAACAATCTAATTTTATACATTTGGACCTCAAAATTGTTCATTTTGTGATAATTGATCTGTTTCCTTTATTATATGCAGAATATAATAGTTTATATTTAGTGTTCTGTTAAAACTTTTACTTTTTGTTTGTGCAGTCTGCAGGGAATTGTGTAATGTAATTTACTGCTCATTCAGTTCACAGGTTCCGAATTCGTTCAGATTCAGAACTAATCTGAAATCATTATTTCTATATGCCAGCACTCCTGGTGACAATTGTATTGGGAAAGGGCAAGATCACACCAGAGAGTTCTTCTGCCTCCTTTTTTGATGCCCACCATTTGATAAGAATGACTAAACATGTGAATATGCCAACAGTGGATGTATGTAATAATCCCAGAGGTTTTATTGGGATTGGACAAGATAACACAGCAGGAACACAGGGGGGATTTAACAATAAGTGTGAAAATGTAAACTCCGGTTGTTCCTATATTGATTCCCAATGTCTGTCAAGGAACACCAGGCTGGTTAATTAATGACACGTTATTCAATTTACTCAGCAGTGTTTGAAAGGCCTTAGCTTTTCCAAAAGTAGAATGAAGAAAGCTGGAAGACCTGTTGGGAGTCCACTGGATTAGATACTGTATCATGGAGTTATTAATTATTATTAGATATAATCATTATTAATGAATCGGGAGTCATTATTAATACATACCAGTAATATCATACAGAGCTCTCATGAACAGTATCTGATTCACCGCTCCCCTGTGATACCAAACTGTACTTGAGGGTGAGTGAAAATACTTGTGGAGATTAAACACAGTGTTTGGGATTGTCTATTTTGCAAAGTGCTGTTCAGTCATTTGTCCACAGGGAATAATATAGGCAGCTGGCTCGGGTTTATATTGATGATGCAAGGTTAGAAATAAGCGTTTTGACCTGAAAAACTTTTTACTGGCGCATGTTGAAGAAATTAATAAATTATTTTCTGAAGAAGTTTAGCAGGACCTGTATCCAAAGGGTCTTTGGTCCAAAGAGATAGGAACACATTCTATACTTGACTTAATAGGAACTTTATTCTTTTATGAAAAATGAATTGTTATTTGTTCACTTAACACTAAGCTTTGAGACAGGCAGCCGTGTATCCTTCTTGACCATATTCCAAGTGCTTTTATCCTGAACATCCATTGATTGTGACAAGTCAAAAATCAGATCTTGTTCCAAATTCTTTGAAAGATTTAATAACTTTTGATCAAATGCAGAGAAAGAGTCATACAAGTAGGTTCTGCTACTGCTAACTTAAAGAGAAAACCACCAAGTTCACCGACTATTACATTATAATAGTAACACTATCAGACACTAATTGTGCATTTGCAGTGAGCCAATACACTGATATTTCAGAAACAAAATACAGTGTCGGGATTCATAGGCTGATATGTTGTACTTCAGTATAAAATATATTGGAGGAATACATGTTCATGTGTTACAAGTGCAGAGTCTGTTTTTCATAGCGAATGAGTGCTTCACGGATATAGTTCGAGTATTGTATTGATTTTTGTATCCATACAGAAAATCAGTTGGGCAACAAGAAGTAATAATTCAATGAGAATAATTGGGTGGCAATGAAGCAAAAGCATTGACAGTGGCGCATGTGGGATAAAATGGTTGTATTTTGGAAACTTAACGTCACACAAAAAGTGTGTCTGCCCATTCATGACATCACATTTTGCAAAAAGGTAATGGAAGTGTATGATTCCATATGTATCTCCCCTGTTTGCATGTGTATGTATATGTGTGTATATATATATATATATATATATATATATATATATGTGTGTATATATATATATATTATATGGTTTCTGAGAACCATACTGCCTCATTGTTGGTACCAGTGGAACAGCATCTAAGCATGAGCCATTGTGCTGGGGGGAAGAGGGTGTCAACTATTACTAACTGATGATGCAGATTTTCGGCATTTACACCCCCACACTAATTGTCAAGCATTGCTGTTAAAGCAACAATTCAAGTTGAAAATTTTTTGCATTGAAATATTGTTGTAAGGTGGTCTGATTGAGTATAGAACATAGAAAAGTACAGCATAGGAAACTCATTGGGTTCTGTAATAAAAAGGTTTCATTTGATCCCGACGTGTTGCAACACCAGGGTAGTCAGGCTTATTTTACAATAATGTGAAACATTAATTGTGGAAGTTGCAGTTACAGCTTTGTTTTCTAGTTCTCGGATAAAACTGATTCTATTCCCATGACATCCTCGTGATGGAATGGTAAACTCTAAGTTGAGGCAATTTGAAATGGGGATGAATTCCGATCCATGCCAGTGATATCCATTACTTGCAAAATGCTTAGGACTGGTTTTGTTCTGACTTATTTCAGAAGCTTTTACTTAATAAAGTGAACTTGATGGTTTATTCTCTGAGGAACATTTGTGCTCATAAAGAAAAGAAATCAGTTCAACGGAATAAAATTTGTCCTCTCATTCGTACTAATGTTCTTAGGAAAAGCTCTCATTTATTGTAATATTGAATAAATACAAGATATCACTCTCAACTGTATTTCAACGGTGCAATTTTCCCAGATTGCACAATTGCGACATTGCCTATGGTGATGATCACAGTAACCTTAATGCTATTTGCAAAAACGGTCAGATTAATGCTGAATCATGCTTAAAAATAAGTTCAGAACCAATGGCACATTTTAACTGCATTTAAATTCATTTAATCCACTCAATGTTGGACAAGAGATAGCAGTACTGATTAAGTACATATTACACAACTCATTACAATATTGATTAATATGTACTTAACCAGACTTTCATTGCACTTGTTCATGCACTGCAGCATGATATTTTGAAGGACTTTCTCTGTTGACAATAATTCAAGAAGATGATAAATTTCCATTGTGTGTCCTACTTTATTCTCCTTCTGATCTTAATAACATAGAAAAAGGATTAGACTTTTTGGCTCCTTCAGTTTATTTTACCATTTAATTAGATCATGGTGATGTGTATCTCACCTTCATCTGCCCTCGGGCCTTAAGCTTTTACATCTTCGCCTGACAAAGTGGATCAGCTTTAATTCCGAAATTGTTTTAAGTTTTTAATTTTATAGACCAAGTGGGACCCGTTGGGTCCCGTCCCCTCAACGCGTGATTGCGAGGGGAGGGGGCGGCCTATGGCGTCACACACACACACACACCAACCAACCTCTCTCACACACACACTATCCACCCACCCCCCCACACGCACACACTAACCACCCCCATTGATATTATATTAATTATTCATTCACTCCTTTTATCCCATGCCCTGTCCTATCCACTCACGCACAGCCCCCAACTCATAGGCGTGGCTAGAGAGGGATAGAGAGACAGGGACACAGAGGCACAGAGAAGGACACAAGAGAGGGGCACGGAGAGGGACATGGAGGGAGTGGAGCTTGCTGCCTTTTGGAGCTGGGGTTTCCGGGTGTCCACTGCCATTTGGAGCTGGGGTTTCCGATTTGCGGAGTCATTTGTGCGGGCGGCCCTGCTGCTGCTGCGAGCGGGCAGATGGTCAAAAGTAGTGGAGGGCTGGCCGATCGTGGCTTCTGCAATGGGAAGCCCACCCACTTGCATGACAGACGATCGGGTGGGAGAGACAGAGAGGAGGATGTCCCCCGTTACTGCCAGAGATCGGCAGGTGGGATCAGGATTACCAGCGAGGAAAAGGCGTCACGGTTTTCCGTGTCCTGTGGAGGAACCGCAGGTCTCCATAGACAGCCTCTCCCAGAGGGAGTAACGGCCGCCAGGGCCACCTTCCCATCGCGCTGCCTTGCACCCATGGGACGATAATGGCCGCCGCCGCGTTCTAGTACACGAGCCAAAGCGCGAGCGTACTTCATGTTCAGAGGCTGGGCTGTGGGCGGGGCTGGGCGCTGCGCTGCGGACGACCCGGCGACCGCTAGTCGACAGCAAGTCAGGAGGCGAAAAATTAGCTCAGTCGGGGGGGGGGGGGGGGGGGGGTGTTAACGTAACAACTTGTCAGCTGCTTTAATCCAAAACCCGGGGGGGGGGGAGGGGAGGAGGGTGGCTGGAAGGGCTCCAGTGAGCAAGAGGAGCCATTGCGACTGCAGGGGGGCGGGCCGCTGCGCTGCAGATGGTGGTGACCGGCGTTCGCAGAGGGCCTCCGACACCGCGTGTTCCCGGAGGGCGGGCGGTCGACCCCGGTGCGGCCATCGGCTGCCTGCTGCCTGGACCTGTGTGTGGCCATCTTCGCCGGGCCCAGTAGCAGACGAATGGGGAGATCCCCTCCCAGCCCTCGCCCCTCTGTACCAAGTGGCCAGGTTTCAGGAGTGTGCATCTGGAATGTGGCTGGGGCTTGGGGAGCGGCCCCTTCGGATGGTTGAGCTGTGGCTGGCGAGTCCGTGAGCCGGCTCGGGTGTCTGTTGCATGCCACAGCCATGAAAAAAAAGTGCGAGTGGACTATGAGTTGGGAGGCGACAAAATGACTGAGTTGGAGGGGGGGGGGGTTAACGTAACTCGCCATCGGCTTCAATCCAGAGCCGGTGGGGGGGGGGGGGTGGCTGGGCCATGTACCTCACAGCTCATGGCTGCGCACTGAAAATTCTGCACAGCTGGCCGCAAGGGGCAAAGGAATTGTGACCTCATCAGCTCGCTTCATCAGTTAGATTTTAAAAAGATGTCAGATTGGTGAACAATTTTAGTAAAAACCTCGGGAAATAATGAATCAAATGATGTGATTTTTGAAATCATGACGTAAATCTCTACCGGAATATGTAAAAATTTCTCTGTTACCGCGTAGGGTTTTCGAGGAGATGTGAATCAAAGAAAAAGTTAACGAGCAAATATCCCCACAAGCAAACATCCAAGAACAGCGTTTTATAAGTTACTAGACTAAGTTGGACCCATTGGGTCCCAGCATCACACGGGGAGGCTGGTCCCCTGGGGAGGGTGGTGCTTTCTGGAGCGCTAGTATGGGTGTTGTAGGCTGAAGGCCTTGGTTTCCGGAGGGCTAGTATAGACATTGTGGGCTGAATGGATTCTTGGGCTGGCAGCTCAGTCACTCAAGCCTGTTGTGCTGGCAGCTCACTCACTCACGGCTGGTGGGCTGCCAGTTGACTCGCGGCTATTCCTTGACATTCCATTTCAAGCAGGGTGCTAGGCCATCAAATTCAAGTGCAGTTTCATATCATTTCAAGCAGGGTGCACAGCCACTAAAGACAGCGAGTCGTGACCTCTCCCTCCTCCATCTTGCAGAGACTGAGCCACGCCCACACTTCTGGGTTTTATAGTCCCTCCCACCAGAAGGGGCGTGGCCTCATGGCATGAGTGACAGGAGAGAGAATCTCAACATTTTTTAAACACTAATAACACTTTTATTTTTAATCGAAGGGAAAAATCTTCGGCACCTGATGAATGGAGGGGTAGTCTGAGTAAGACTAATCAATATAAAGCGCAAACAGGAAGTGATCAAGATTAGACTTTTAGTTATTTAGAAGGCAAGGTAACTTTAATTAGGCAAGGCAACTTTAATTAGGCAACACAGCTTTCGCATTTCCAAACCAAAGGCAACACAGCTTTAGCATTTCCAAACCAAAGGCAACGCAGCTTTAGCATTTCCAAACCAAAGGGAACGCAGCTTTAGCATTTCCAAACCAAAGGGAACACAGCTTTAGCAACAGCTTTAGCTTTTCCAAACTATATTTTCAAACCACATTAAGGGCACTCACAGTTTAGTAGACATGTGTTCAGTGTTATTCACGGCTCAGACTGAGAGACGTGACCCTCTCACTTGCAGGCACTGACTGAGGCACTCAAAACGTCCGGGTTTTATAGTCCCTCTGGAAGGGGCGTGGCCTTCAGGAGAGAGAATCTCAACATTTTTAAAACACTAATAACTCTTTTATTTTTCATTGATGGGGAAAATCCTCTTCTCCTGTGCAGCAGTGGGGGACTCTGAGTAAGATTGCCAAAAATCACAACCGTAAGTGGCAGCATTTTTTCTAAAATCAATTTACAGAACAATAGGAAGTGGTCAGACTTTTAGTAAAATAGAAGATATGATGTTTCTGTCCATAAACTCCACTAATCACCGTAAACACGACAATTATTGCATTCATTAATCTTTTAAAATGAGATATAATTCTGGTCTACGTGAGCAATAATCCAAATTCAACTACCTTAACCCAAATATTATTCTATTTAATCTGTGCTCCGGCATACTGGAAGTTTCAATACCGGAAGTTTAACCAAACTTTTTAAAAAATGTGTAAGAAGGAACTGCAGATGCTGGTTTAAACCGAAGAAAGACACAAAAAGCTGGTGTAACTCAGTGGGACAGGCAGCTTCTCAGGAGAGAAGGAATGGGTGACATTTTGGGTTGAGACCCTTCTTCAGACTGGTTAGGGATAAGGGAAACGAGAGGTATAGACGATGATGTGAAAAGATCAAGAACAATGAATGAAAGATATGCAAAAAAGTAACGATGATAAAGGAAACAGGCCATTGTAAGCTGTTTGCAGGGTGAAAATGAGAAGCTAGTGTGACTTGAGTGGGGGTGGGTTAGAGGGGAAATACCGGTGCTACCTGTAGTGAGAGAAAAAAATATTCATACCACTGGGCTGTAAGCTGCCCAAGCGAAATATGAGATGCAGTTCCTCCAATCTGAGTTTAGCCTCACCCTGACAATGGAGGAGACTGAGGACAGAAAGGTCTGTGTCGGAATGGGAAGGAGAAATAAAGTGGCCAGCAACCAGGAGACGAGATTGGTTCAGGCGGGCTGGGCGAAGGTGTTCCTTGAATAGATCACCCAGTCTGCATTTGGTCTCACTGATGAATAAGACTCCACATCTTGAACAATGGATACAGTAGATGAGTTTGGAGGAGATGCAAGTGAACCTCTGCCTCACCTGAAGGGGGGGGGGGGGGGGGAAGGGATGACTTAACCAGGGAGTTTCAGAGGGACCTGTCTCTGGGGAAGGCGGAAAGGGGTGGAGATGGAAAATATGACTAGTGGCGGGATCCTGTCGGAGGTGGCGGAAATTTCAGAGGATTATCTGTTGTATACGACAGCTGATGGGGTGGAAGGTAAGGACTAGGGGGGCTCTGTCCCTCTTGCGACTATGGGGAGGGGGAGCAAGAGCGGAGTTGCGGGGTACATAGGAGACATGAGTGAGGGCCTCATCCCTGATGGGAGAGGGGAGCCCCCATTCCCTAAAGAATGAGGACATCACGGATGATCTAGTATGGAACACCTCATCTTGGGCGCAGATAAGGCGTAATTGACAGTTGGGGATAGAGTCTTTGCAGGAAGCAGGGTGTGAAAAAGTGTAGTCAAAATAGTTGTGGGAATCAGTGGGTTTTTTAATAGACGTCAGTCAATAGTCTATTTCCTCTGATGGAGACTGTGAGATCAAGAAAGGGGAGGGAGGTGCCGGGGATGGTCCAAGTAAATTTGAGTGCAGGATGAAAATTGGTGGTCAAGTTGATGACTTTCATTGGCTCAACTTTGGTCCTCCTATTGATATACAGCAATAAAAGTTTCCAAAGTTGATGGAAAGACTGGAAGAAAGACTAGGTGCTGAGAGCTCTCTTATACCTGCATTAAGGAGGCAATTAAACACACCTGAACAATTACAAACAACTGTGAAGCCCTATGTCCCAAACATTATGGTGCCTTGAAATGGGGGGACTATGTATAAACACAGCTGTAATTTATACACGGTGAAACCAAAATGTATAAAAATACATAAATTCTGTATTTAAAATACATAAAATACATAAATTCTAAATAAAAATTAAATTCTGACAATGTGCACTTTAATCACAAGTGATTTTTTTTTTCTATTACAAATCTCAAATTGTGGAGTACAGAGGTAAATAAATAAATGATGGGTCTTTGTCCCAAACATTATGGAGGGCAGTGTGAATAATATACTAATAACACTATCCTCTGTTCCATACCACCATTCCCCTTCATTCGCCCGAATGAATGGTGTCACTGTTCCTGCACTAAATTTAACGAGGCACAGGTTCAACTGGTCAGTTTCCTGTTGGAAGTACTGAGATATTGATAGAAGTTCATGCTCAACAATGACTGCAAGACTGAATCATTGTTAAGATATTGCTAACAAAAAAACAATCTAAATGCTTGCCACTTTCACCTTCTCTTGTGAATCCCTATCTGACTTAACTGGAAAAATTCTAGCAACACCTCACAGAACAGCCTAAATACGTCCACAGCATCTAACACAATGGATGCAAAATGGAGTTTACTAAGGTACAGTCATAAGGTACTAGATGAGCATTTTAGGATGGGGTGTACCGAATGGGGTCTAGCTAAGTGAGAATGCTTAAATATTGAAATATGAACGTTAGAAAGATACAATGAGAATTTCAGCACTTCAGTTCTAACCATAAATCAGAAAATTACCCGTTAAATAAAAGATGAAGATACAGTATATATGGAAATTTGTGTCACTATACCACAAGGTTGGTATTCTGCAGTGAGAAACTTGCCTCCTGCTTCCCCAGTCACCTGAACTAATATCATTTTGTGTAAGTTGGTGTCAGATTCTGTTTGGTAACACTCTTGTACTGCACCTTGGGGAATGTTGACACACCAAATGTGCTGCATAAATACAACTTGTTTGTGGGAGGAGATGTCAAAGAATCATCGGCAAATCACTCCTTTGCACTGAGTCTGTGGTACATTTTGCTAACAGTGCAACGGCGGTTGAGGGAGTCAATGTTTTAAAGTGACATCCCATCTGCCAGGTGATTTGCCTCATGTTTTCAAAAAGCAGTTTTTGAGACACATTCATATCGACAAGTAGAGAATTTTCAAAAGCAACAAAATTGAATTGCTAGAGGAACTCAGTGGGTCAAACAGCATCCATGGAGTCAGAGGGATGGCCAGAGTTTTGGTTCGAGGTTGTGCGTCTTGATGCAGGATCTTGGCCCACATTGTTGACTCACATCAGTCTGCATGGGTGCTGCCTGGCTCATTGCATTTCCATTTTAGTTTGTGTTTTGCTTCAAACTCCAACATCTGCAGTCTCTTGTGTCTCAATTTTCAACAGCAATTCTGGTGTATCTTGAAATGCTTTGGGGGAATTGGGGAGACATTCTTTGCAGAATACTCAGCTTTTGACTTTTTCTGATCAATGATGATTCCCTATCCCAGATGTTGTTGGTGGGGTGTTTGATGCTGGTAATGCAACTGCAAGTCGGGGAGATGTGGTTAGGTGTTATCTTATTGGAAATGCTATTTTTCTGCCAATATAGTGACACAAATTTTATTGGTCAGTTTTGACCTGTCTCAATTTTGCTATAATTCTACTGCATTCAGGCACAAATGGTTTCGCTACTTGCAGAGAAATGGGAAGAAAAGGTTTGATTTTTTAAAAAATTGCTAGGGAATGGGTTTGCTTTCTGTGTAGGTGCAAATTTGATGGCCCAAAATAGCCTCCTCCTCTGTCAACAGGAATTAAGATGTGAAACTAAATTTTATGCAATTATTAGAAAACCTCTTAAACTCATGGCACGAATGCTGGTGGGTGATTTCTGCAAATACGACGATATCAAAAGCACATTTTGAGGGGAAAAAAAAATCAAACATTTTGCGTTTGTATTATTTAATAGTGCTGTTGCAACATTTCAGAATCAAAAGTGATTAGTTGACATTTGCTTAATAACACCCATTTTCCACTCTGGGAGATCATAGCAATATTATGTTAGTTATACACAGAGCAAGTGTCATATTGATTTTTCATATAATCTATTCATGACCCTTCTGTTGCTGAAATACATAAATTCAGTCAGTTTGCTCTTTGACGTTAAAAACAATTGCCATGTTTTTTGATCTACCAGCACTTCTGAACTAGTCTACTTAGCTGTAAACTAAGAAAATATCCGTTCTGGAGTAAATTATTAAGAAGCTTACAATAATATGTAAACAATTATTAAGCTATCTTGTATCAGTGTTATGTCTTTGCAATATTTATAAAGTTTTGGCTAACAAATTCACATTTTTCCTTGAGCAATGCAAACTATATAGGAGCATATCGTCCTTCATTGCAATCCGTTTCATTCTCATAATTTATCTTTGACTTTATGACAATAGAAGATGATAATAATGTGGCTCTAACCATTTGCTGAATAATTGTTAAATAGTGGTTCATGTGCCCAGTGCAAGCAATGAATTCTACTTAAAATATATTTTATCTACAGATTGCTAATGACTTTCTCTCTGAAACTCGGTCTAGAATTTCGAACAATTGGCCTCAATGAGATCAGTGATGTCCACAGTCACTAATCTATGCCACTACTTCTAGTGAAAATTAGCAGTGAAAGAAACACTGGTAATTTTTGACTTATCACGTTTCATTCTGTTTGCTGGCAGTCAAAGAGAAAGGGATGAGAGTGATGTTTTCACAAATAAAATGAAAAGGTCACTGATATATTCTGGATTTTTATTTGCTCACACAATACTTACAATATGAATTAATGGATCAGCATTTGCAATATGCTGTGGATTTGTTTGTATGGTCTCCTCTACCACTTTTTTCTGTTCAAAGACTTGAATTGTACCAATTACTTGGACTTCCGGGCATGAGACTATTTACTCTGTACTAGCGTCTCTTTATTTGCAAATGGGAATGTACTTCTGGTTGACGTACTCTTGCATTGTGCATTCATAACATTTCATTTGGGTCACTTTTCCCCATATAAATTCAGAACGCTTGACAATTGCTGCACGAAATAAAGGAATCAGAACTTATTTAATTGAGAGGGATTTGTAGCTGAAATAGTTGCAACTACGAGTGGATATAAACATCCTCTATTCTTAAGGTTACTCATATGAGCATGTCTGAATAAATTGTTGCTTTGAATAACTGAGGTGATATTTTTAAATATACAATGCCCAAGATATGTTTGTTTTTATGTAGTGTAGAATATAAGTTCACTGAGCTCGGTGATTTAATCAAGAGATTGTTTGAGCTTTAGCGGTATTTTCTTGGAGGATAAAAAACACTGCAGCTTATTTCAGTTAAACTCTGAGAATAGTGAATTGAATTATCTCCAGATCCTGTCACCATTTTTTATTTTGCCTGTGACAGGCTCTATGTCCACTACTACTTCTGTCTCCGTTGCATTACCTGTCTCCATCCCAAGGCCACTCCTACTGATATTGCTTCCAATGGGCACAACTACTACATTTTCCTGTGGATAGCCTTAATAGTCTTCATATTAAAAGGATCCCATTTTCTCCCTGTGGCCAGCTACTCACAGTCAGCTACATGCGTATGAACCTTTGCCTCATCCTTATCCAAACACAAGACGGTCTCAAAATCCCTTTCTTTATATACAAATCGTCTCCACAATTCTTTAACCTTGTTCTGCAGAACCACATTATCCACGCTTTCTCCCCACCACCACATCAACATCCCCCAGCCTTAAACATTATGTGCTGCCTTATAGTGAATCCCCAAAACGTTTCCTTCGCGATCTGATCCCCACATCCAGAAATAGAAACATAGAAAAATAGGTGCAGGAGTAGGCCATTCGGCCCTTTGAGCCTGCACCGCCATTCAATGTGATCATGGCTGATCATCCAATTCAGTATCCCATACCTGCCTTCTCTCCATACCCCCTGATCCCTTTAGCCACAAGTGCCACATCTAACGCCCTCTTAAACATAGCCAATGAACTGGCCTCAACTACCTTCTGTGGCAGAGAACTCCAGAGAATCACCACTCTCTGTGTAAAGAATGTTTTCCTCATCTCGGTCCTAAAGGAATTCCCCCTTATCCTTAGACTGTGACCCCTTGTTCTGGACTCCCCCAACATCGGGAACAATCTTCCAGCATCTAGCTTGTCCAACCCCTTAAGAATTTTGTAAGTTTCTATACAATCTTTAAGATTGTATAGAAACTTAAGATTTCTATACAATACTTTAAGATTCTGTAAGATCCCCCCTCAATCTTCTAAATTCCAGCGAGTACAAGCCGAGTCTATCCAATCTTTCCTCATATGAAAGTCCTGACATCCCAGGAATCAGTCTGGTGAATCTTCTCTTTACCCCCTCTATAGCAAGGATGTCTTTCCTCAGATTTGGAGACCAAAACTGTACGCAATACTCCAGGTGTGGCCTCACCAAAACCCTGTACAACTGCAGTAGAACCTCCCTGCTCCTATACTCAAATCCTTGCTCAAATGAAGGTTGGGCCATTAGACATTACTGCTCTGTGTTGTGGTTCCATCCCTGAACAAATTATCCAGTCCACTGCTGTGAAGGTTCTTCTTCAAACTGGCTCATTGACAAATTGTTTGGTCATCACCCTAAAAATCTAATTCTTTAGCTGGGAACAGGTTTTATTTCCTGACACTTTTGTAGCCGATTCAAAATGGGTGGATTTGGATAGTTTCCTCTGTCAAATGCACTATCTAAAGCCAAGCAGTTGGTTTTCAGTTCATTTCTGGTTTCACTTGTAAATGTGTCAATAATACAGCCTGCTTCCAAACTCTCATTTCTGCTCAATGATATACATCAGCAATGCCAACATTTTTTATGGATTTCCTTCGTGCAATGCAATATTCCAGCATGTCTGCTCTTATTTTTCTCAGTTTAACTTCCCGATTGATTTATGTTCTGAAAAGCATATTGAAAAATTGAACATCTGTTGCATGTCATTTAAAATGGGTGATGCATTTGATATATATATAATCCACATTTGATACAAAGCAACCAAGTTAAATATTTTCAAAGATACATGAAGATGAGGAGAGAGAGTGATGGACCTATTATTGTGCCAAATAAGATTGAAAGGCTTTTACCTGGACTTGTTTATTTAAAAATCCCTCCTGAACAAATTTTATATTAGAAATACTTTAAAATGTGTTGCTAAGCAGCCTGTCTACATGCTGTTCGATTCTACATATTAAGGTATTGATGCGACTGCAGACTTGTGATACAACAGGAGCGCCAAATCCTTTGAAATCCTGGTGGGTGTGACCCATCAAGTCCTCTCTGAGGTAATTGACTTCTGCAAAATCATTTATAAAGGTTTTTGTTGATTGGACCACATTATCGAGTTTGCAACATATGTCCCAAGCTAAATTCTTGGGTGCGTCATTTCTAATATGGAGAATTAATTTCATTTTTCTGGAAGGCAGAGTTGAATCTGCCCCTGCAAGGAGAGGGGCCAAGAATATGACGCATGTAAAGAGTTTTACTTAATGATTGAAATGACATTGAGATTTTTTTTAATAGTACTATTTATTTTAATTTTCCCTGTATAATTGTGCTGAAGCAGGACCAGAATCTACCTTTTTGCATGGTTTATTTTTAATTTAAATCTTAACATATTGTTTTTAAGGGTTGTAATTTCAATCAAATAATTTTACATTGTAATGCTGAGAAAGAAATACGGACAGTGGGGCTTTTAATGCATTGTGGCTTTTATTTATTTTGCTCTGGTCACATCGGCGGAATGTTTCCTTTTAAGTGCAAACTCTACCAGTTTAAAAACAATTATTCTTAGTAACTGTTAATAAGGTGGCAAGTCTTGAGCAATTAAGGGTTATTCACTTGCATTCTGTATATTCACTTGCATATAGACTATGATTTCTCAAATCTGTTTAATTTCTCCAATAAAACATTTGAACATATTTTCACAGAGAATATGAGCCTGTTTCTTTTTCTTAACTTATTGGCATTTTAGTTTTAGTTTTCATTTGTTTTTACATTTTTGTGTTGAAAGGTTCAAAGTTCCTTCCAAATGTTTAGTCCAGCTAAATGTACAACGTTTGAGCATTGCTACAATGCACAGAGTACTGCTAATATCCACTTTATACCTATTGGATTAGTGAGAGATAGGTGCAGAATTAACACTGTCAGTCAGGTTGTTCTTTCTCCTCCAGCTCCGAAGGTCCTATTGTATCTATGCCAGTTCCTATTGTATGTATGCTCTTGCAAATGTCAGTACGTGTGGGACTGATGTGGGCAGGTATTGTGCCTGTAATTAGGTGAGGACAGCCTCAGTGATTTATTTCAATCCTCAAGGTAAAGTGCGAATTGAAATTGACACTGATGCCAATGGTGGTTGAATACAGTTTGGACGAACTATTTGGAGAGGACGGAGATGCAGAATCAACCGAGAATTTAACTCTTCAATAATTTAAAGTTTGTGAATGATTCTTTTTGGAAATTTCCTGGAAGCATTAATTGAAATCGAACCATGAGGAAATGTACCAAATGATTTTAATCCTGATCTGTGTGTGTCCAACATCGATATCATATCTGGATATAGCGACCTACTGAGCATAAATCTCCAAAGATATATGCACAGTCAGATTCTCCAATAAGGTGAAATTGTTAGCTGGCTCTTGATGCTACACCCACTTGCAAAGTATTGACAATGTAAAAGAGAATGTTGTCACCTATATACAACACTAAGAAAATGATCATCTGTTTTTACACTGCTGACCAACTTCTTACATGGCAATATTTTCTGATTAAGTAATGCTGTCAGTACTGTTTGACCTAAAAGAATTAGAACAGTAAAATTGACAAATAAGCATTGTATCAACAAGCAAAATAAACCTTTTGTGGTGTTTTAACTCCACTACCACAGACACTTCCCCCTGGATTGTCCTGCCTTTTAAGTGCTCGTGAGTAAAGAATATTGATAAACTATTAATATCCAATGTGCAGTGTAGCAAAAGCATATGATTTTGTAATTAGAAATCCATTTAAACACTTCTCTCTGTCTTTGGAAACTAATATTGATTCAAAGAGTTCGAACAAGAAGTCAGCTAATAATGGTATTCTGTTTTCTTATTGCATGGTTAAACAAGGTACAATCTTTACTAAATGTAATACTGTCATTTAGCAGCATAGCGCCTTTGTATAGTACTGTACCATAAAATTCATTAGCATTGTTGAAAATCATTGGGGAACAAAATGTGAGGATGTTGTGCCTCCTTTACATCAGTCAAATAACTATAGGCAATTTGGCCCCTCTGCTCTGCCCGGTCACTGAATAAAATCCATGTGTCTCATCCATTTGCCTAATCGTGACATGCATTGATTCTTTCAGAGTTCAAATATACATATATTTTTGTATATGTACATATATCTATATATGTACAGATATAGATATATATTGATTATGGACCTTAGTTTGTTCAATGGCTGATCATTTACATCCCTCAGTGATAAAGAACTCCACATATTTACTCCACTTCGCATTGAAGAAACTTCTCATTTAAATCCTTCCCTTGAGTTGATATTACTTTAGTTCATGATCTTGCAGTTTTAGGTAGAAAAGTCTTGACATCTACCCTGTTACCTCTTCTTGGAGTCCAGTACATGTCATAGAGATTTTATTTTTCCATTCAGTAGTGAATATATGTCAACCTTAATCAAAATCAGGGTATACATTGAAAGAGATATCCAAGACCTTACCTAAAATGGACACAAGAAAATACCAGTAAAAAAATAATTATGATAAATTGAGAAAAAATCTCTAGAATTGATGATATCCCACCCAGAGTTTTAAGAGAAGTTGGCAGATGTGCTAAACACAAACAATCATAAACGTTTAAAATTTTCCTCAATGGTATACAGAAAACATTATGGGAAAATTGTGTACAATCCCTTCAGTAGTTAAATATATTTTCTAAGGAAGTTATTGGAGCCTATAATTAAATGATGTGAATGAACATAGATGGTTTTGAAAAATTCAGTTTATTAGAGAAAACTGCATTGATTTTATAATGGGTAGATTAAACCTTACTAACCCGGGGCATTAAAAAAAAAAGAACTGATATAAACAGTGTGTAGCAGAAAGTATGCTCCATCATTAGAAATATAGCTGAAGCTTGTGAGGTTAAATGCAAATTATTGAACCTGCTAGGAAATGAGATGAGTAGAAATTGGTTGAGTTGTAGAAGATGGAGATCAAGGATTATTGAATATGTGTTGTAATTAGGAGAATGTGATTTCTGTTGTCGTCTCAGGAATCCGAGTTGGGGATGCAACAATACACTGCATTTACAACTTGTTTAGTTGAAGGGCCAGATGGCCACAATAATGTAAGAGTAAGTGGCATTGTTATGATCAAAAGAAACATTCAATTCCAAAAAACAATTAACAGATTGGCAGAAAAAGGCTATCTTATGCATGAAGTTCCTAGATGAGCATTGTCCTTCCTGAATGGTGGAACGTGGGAGGGAATAATTGGACCACTCCTGATCCTATATAATTGGCTTGTCCAAAGGCAAGTTCAAGTGCCTGTTTATTAATCTTTGTTTCACTGTTGTATAGCTGACATTCTGCAACTTTATTAAGGTAAAACAGATCTGTTTTTGGTCTGTAAATTATTTGCTGCATGTTCATGTATAATAAGTATATTTTTGAAAATCAGATTCAGATTCAATTTTAATTGTCATTGTCAGTGTACAGTACAGAGACAACGAAATGCATTAATACTTCAACCGGTGCCAATATTCATATCTTCGTGCCAGGTGTTTTCTTCAGGACTGCATGTTAAAAGCAGGCTTAAGCAGTTTCTAAACCTTGATAATTTCTCTGGTCTTTAATTAGAATATCAACTCACTTGGTTACATGACTGAATTTAATATTGCCTTCAACTTCATTATGGTTAATACTGCCTGCATTTCCTAATGTGCTATTTTATATTGATTTTAAAGACTTACAGAGGAGATTATTAAACGATATGTGGAGAGTGAACATTCAGTTTTAAATAGTAATTGATTTTAAGTGTGGCCTAACTTAAATCACTTTTAAACTACACAAGTAAAATTAAAATGTCACTATAATAGAAAAAAAGAGCAGCCCTAGTTTCATCAAAATATTAATTTGACCTATTTTTAAAGTAAATAAATGGCTTCTCTTTTGTTCCAGTATCTGAGTGGTTAATTATCTTTAAATATGATCAACATGCAATTTGTACTCTTGTAATATATTTAAATTATTACTGAGCTGAACTGCTTTTGAAGTAATTGAGCCGAATAATGAGCAATTTGGTCCCCAATCAGTGAGCAGCATCCCTTGCCACTTATATTTTTCCAAGATCCATAAAATCATGTAAATATGGAGATGAACATATAATTTATCTGAAACAAAGATCACAAATACAGAAGTGACAATTAGAGATACAACTAAAATAAAAGAATTTGAAAACAAAACTAAGCATCTTTTGGAATTTAGTATCAGATCAGTCTACTCGAGCAGAACAATGGAGTCTGATGAAGGGTCTCGACCCAGATGTCACTCATTGGTTTTCTCCATAGATGCTGCCTGAATTACCAACTGAATTACTGCAGCATTTTGTGTCTATCTTAATGGATGGCATGAAAAGTTGATTGTTTGTGCTCTTACCTGTTCAATAGCGCTGCAAAATGCTCAAGATGCAATCTTGCAATAGTGCAATCGCAGGGTTGGGTGGGGACGTGACTTCCTGACATCTAGCATTTGTGTTCAATCTACTGTACATTTCTGGTGCATTTGCAGATTGACAATAAATGTTTCTATTACCACCAAAACTACTCTTATGTAAAATGAAATAAATCCTTAACCGATCAGATTAGAGGATTATGTAAAGACTGAGAAGAAAGTGTAAATTAGAGTGAATTTCATGCTAAATAGAGGATGACAAGGAAAATAAAGAGGGCTGGAAAGGTTTCCTGGTCTTAATCAAATAAAAAACAAGCAAACGTTAAAAATAAAATGCATTTTAAATTTGAATTAAAAAATTTCTGGTAACTTAATGCATCTTGAAATGAGTCATCAATTAAAGTTGTTGAATTTCATTGCTCGAGATCAGTTGTACTTAATAAATATAATGTTGTTGCAAGTGTACTTAAAATGAACTGAACAAAGCTATCCCCATGAGTTTAATTTGTACCTACTACTTAATATATAACAACTTCAAGCCAGTTCTCTGGTGAGCGAGACAAGATACCATTTTTATAAAGCTAATAACACGGTGAATAATAATTTTGAATGTTTGCATTTAATCATTAACAAACAAATACAATACAGCAAATGATGGCATGGCCTTGCATACAATATATGTAACATAATCCCAAGCACCCAGGCTAGTGGGTCAAGCAGATAAACTCTTCCTTGAAAAAGGTTTAATTTTGGATGTGAGCTCTCGTTCCAATTCCCTTAATCTGTCATGGATGAGCAGATTCTAAGCATTGTCCTCCAACATGCTTTTCCTATAGTTCTTGCTGGCTTTGAAAAGCTTTATTCAGCAATCTCCACATTCGTTCACTCAGAGCATGTGGACTAACATCAATAACTGAATACCAGCAATTTGTGTTGAATTGATTACATGAATGATAGGCATGTTTTTGATTTTAAGCTTTGAGTGCAAAACAAACATACATTAAAGTAGATAGATATTATGCAAATCGAATGAGACAATGGGATATGGGGTACAGGTCCGTAAACTGCATGCAGATAGAAAAAGTAGTTCAGAATGTTAAGAAAATGTTGGCCATTATTACGAGGGGTATGGACTATTACAGTGGGGAACTTTTAATATGACTTTTTAGAACATTACTGACATTTCACCTGGTATATTTTGTATTGATTTGACCCCTATACATAAGGAAGATGAGTTTGTGATGGAGGCAGTGCATTAGAGATTCACTGGATTTATTGCTAGAATGGAGAGGTTGAGTAGGTTGGGCATCGACACTTAAGGGCCTGTCCCACTTGGCCATCATTCGCGCACCATTTACCCGACCTGCTACCACGTGGGTAGTGCGGGACAGGCACATGGAGAGGTGTGGATGAGTGTGGACTTTGTTCTGCACAAAATCTTCGCGCGCCACCGGCCTGTCGCATAACTGACTGCCAAAGTGGGACAGGCCCAAGACAATGGCGCGACACAACGTCTCACCTCCAACAGCAGCAGAAGCAGGCAAACGATCACCGAGCTCGGCCAGGGGCTCAAGGCCGTTGCGGATCCGGATCTGCCACCACATCTACTCCCAGAGCGGGGCCAAGACGATTGGAGATAGACACAAAGTGCTGGAGTAACTCGGAGGAACTGGCAGCATCTTTGGAGAGAAGCAAAGGGTGACGTTTCGGGTCGAGACCCTTCTTCAGATTGAAGAAGAGTCTCGACCCGAAATATCATCCATTCCTTCTCTTCAGAGATGCTGCCAGTCCCTCCGAGTTACTCCTGCATTTTGTGTCTATCTTCAAATGATGTCACACGCTCTAGACGGCTGTGCAGGCGCAAGATGACGCGTTCAACCGTTGCGTGTCAGTCGCTACCGGTCTGTCGCATAAATGATGGCCAAGTGAGAAGGCCCTTTAGGGGTGCAGGAGAACGAGAGATGATTACATTGAAAAGTAAATAAACTTTGTTGACAGGGCCAGGTTTCCCATCGAGAACATAATTTTGGAATAAAGATCACCTTATTTAGACACAGGTGTCAAGGAATTTCTTCAGAGAACTGTGATATTTTGCTCTTTTTATCCCAGAAAGCACAGGAGGAAATGTTTTTGAATATATGCAAGGTGGAGATTGACAGACATTTAAAAAGACCACAAGACCATCAAAAATAGGTACAGAATAGATAATTTGGGTCTTATAACTGCTCTGCTATTCAAAGGGTGGCATATGATCTTCAAGCCCATTTTGTTGTCCAACCTCCATAATCTTCATTCCCTGGCTGATTAAAAATTTTTTTTTTCAGGGAGATATTCAACGATTCAAGATGTTATAATCATAAATATTTAAAAAACATTGGCGACAGCTTCCTGTGGAAGGGGCTCCAAAGGCTCATAAGCCTCTGAGATAAGACACTTTATTCTCATCTCATCTAGACCATGATCCGAGACTTTACCATGAGACAGATCATCCCTCAGTATTTACTTGACAAGGCTCTCAACTCCAACAAATACAGACACAACCTGTTCAATCTTCCTTCAAAAGACAATCCTTCCATACCCAGGATCATCACAGTGAACTGCCTTCATTTATAATGTATATATGCTAAATTAAAGTAGCCAAACGAGTACCCAGAGATCTTGATGTGATTTTCCTCATCCGTAATATAGTTGGAGCGAGAAATCCCTGTTTTTATATTCCAACTTCTTTGAAATAATAGCTTACATTGTATTAACCTCCCAGATTTCAGCTGCACCCATATCTTTGTTTTCTGTGTTTCATGTCCAGACTTCTCAAAATCCCTTTGTGCTGCAGATTTTTGCATTCTTACCCAAAATACATAAAATGTTATCATTCTTGGCAAATCCACCTTGTGTTTAAACTGGAAGTCACTAAGGAAAGGGGAGAGAATGGGGAAAGTGTTATTGGTACTGATGAGTGGTTTGAGTTTTTTCCCTAACCAATGCTAGTGTACTTAATTAATTTACATGAAGTAAAAATGTGTTCAGACAAACTTGCAGTTATTTATACCATAAATATTTAGTTACATCTTATCTGTTTCTCATCATTGGGGACATTTAGAAGCAGGAGTTAATATCTCTGCTCCCAATGTGCTGTGATCAGAGTGAACAGAGGGTAGGGTCTTATTAACGACAGCCTGAGCTGTTCACCCATTCCACCCCCAACTTCCATTGCGTGTTCCTAGTTCCCCTGATGGTGGAGGAGGAGTTTTTATGCAAATAATCAAGATTGCTGCAGGAGATGTGAATGAGGGGAATGTGATGTTCAGACTGGCACAATAACCATTCGGCTCACTAGCTGTCACCTTTCCGGAGATTTTGGCAAACCTGCATAGTTTTTGTGGCATGTTCTGCTTTATTTCTCACTTATTGGACTTGCAGTATTTTGCATTTGTACTACTGTTTCAGTAAAAGAGGTTGTGAAGCTGCTAGATTTTTGTCAATACCTAACCAGTTCACTAATGTAATTCGGGTAAAGGGCATGTCCCACTTGGGCAACCAAATCCGCGAGTTCTGGCAAGTTTGCCCTCAACTCATACTCGCCGCATGGTCGACACAAGGTTGTAGGAGGTCTTCGTAACTCTCCTTCATGCTCGAGAGTGGTCTCCGTGTACTCCAGGCCTCAGCTAGGTCGCAACGTTGTTTTCAATATGTTAAAAAATGCCTGCGAGTAACAAAAGGCCACCATGGAAAAAATCGATTTTTTTTCTCTCGTAGGTTTAGTTGTAGTAGGTCATACCAGGTCGGCATGTTAGTCATAGGTAATCGAGGGTAGTCGAAGGTAGTCGTAGATAGTCTTCATCATAGTCGAAGGGAGATCGAAGTGAGGTCGAAGGAGATCGAAGGAGGTCATCTTCACTCTCCAGTATTTGGTGTCCAAATTTCCCGAAGTTAGTCATAGCTAGTCGAAGCTGGTCTTCAACATAGTCGAAGGAGGTCTTCTATATAGTTGAAGGGGGTCTTCAACATGTCATTTTTTCAAACTATTCTAAACTCGCCAATTAGGTTGCCCAAGTGGGACAGCCCCTTGGGGAAAACCAAATTTGGTCTCCCAATTCTGCAAGCTTTGTTACATGCTTTTTTGTGTTGCATGGTTAAATTCAAGTTCACATGGACTAGAGTGAGAAGATATTCAGGGAAATCTATGACATGCACATTCTGAGCATCATTTAAATAATATTTCATAAATTGAACTTTTTACAGTCTTTTTTAAGTTGCCGAGTGTGATGATGATTGACATGATTAATTCAAAAAAAAATACAGCAAAGAGTACCTCTGACTGGTTTATCTCTATTTAATAGAAGCTGGAAATGTGTGAATATTGTATTTATTTCCTGTACATTTATAAGCAAGTGAATGTATCCTTGGCAAAGTTTTTCAAAGCTTGCCATGTATGAGCTGGCTTACTGTACTGCGCACAATGACAGGAAGAAGCTATAATTGTGCTCTGGGGAGATGAGCTGTGAAAGGGTAGAGGCGGCTTTTGAAAATAGGAGAGAAGGCAGAAAAGAATTGTAGTTGAGTTCCGATTGGCTTGCAGAACTATGATTAACTGTGCCGGGTTCAAGGTAGGCCTGTGTTGGAAAAAATAAGGTAAATAATAAAGAGGAATAGAAATACAAAATGACAAAAGGATAATTTGTGGAGCAAAGACCAGAATCAACTTCATCAGTGCAGGAAGGCTATTGGTCTGAAACATTATCCTGGTTTCACATTCTATAGAGTCTTCCTGACCTGCAGAGCAGTTGATTAATTTTAAATTTATAACATCTGCAATTTTTTTTTCTTTTAATGTGTTGCTTGGTGTAATACATTTCTTTAAAGCTACCTCAGAAAGGCTGTTTGCTGACACGTTTATGTCCTACCTCTTGGATTGTCCTTTCACCAATGTACTTGGATGCCTAGTAACCATCAAAGGTGAATACAATCCTTCCTTTCCAACTTGGTCCTCAACACTGCCATGATTACGTCTTAACCTCTACTAAAAGCAAAAGGTTTTATCTCGACATAGATTAACAGAACAGTACAGCACAGGAACAGGACCATCGTCCATTAATGTCCGTGCTAAATATGATACCAAGTTAAACTAATCTCCTCTGCCTGCATATGATCCATATCCTTCTATTCTCTGTATCTCTAATATCCACAAAAATGCCACAATCATATCTGCTTTCACCAACACCCATGGCAGCATGTTCCAGGCAACCCTCACTCTGTACAAATAAAAACCTGCCCCATGTATCTCCTTTAAACTTCCCAACTCTGACTTTAAAGTTATGCCCTCTGGACTTTGTAATTTCCACCCTGGGATAAAGGCCCTGTCATTCCATCTCCTAATCAGTGTATCAGTTTGTATCAGTTCTCCCCATCTACCTCCAACACTCCAGAGAAAACAATGCGTGGTCTTTTTAGCTAAAGGGCCTGTCCCATTTACGCAATTTTTTTCGGTGACTGCCGGCACCCATCATAGGTCGTTGCAATTTGCCGAAATGTTTCAACTTGTTGAAAATCAAGCGGCGACCAGAACAAGGCACGACTCTTTGGGCGACTACTCACAACCATACAGGGTTTTGCCCTGCGACATGTCGCCAGGGTGTCGCCTGTATGGTCGTGAGTAGTCTCCACAGTCACACAAAGAGTCGCAGTGTCTTTCTGGTCGCCTCTGAATTTTCAACATGTTGAAAGTTTTCGCCGACCTGCAACCACCTATGATGGGTTCCGGCAGTCACCGAAAAAGTTGCATAAATGGGACAAGCCCTTAAGACTATAATAAAGGCAGCATTCTGGCAAACTTATTTCCTACACTCTCCGAAGCCGTCACATCCTTCCTATAACAGGGTGATTACTCTAAATGCAGTCCGACCAAAGTTTTTAAAAAACTAACATGATTTCCTAACCCTTGTACTCAAATATTGACTGACAACGGTAAGAATATCATATGCCTTCTTTACCACTCTGTCTACAAATGTTACTACTGTCAGGAAACTATTGATTGGACCCCAAGATCTCTCTGTACATCAATGCTGGGAGGGTCTTGCCATTAATTATATAATTTCCCCTTGCATTCGATTTTTCAAAGTGCAAAACCGCGCACTTACTCAGATTAAATTCCATCTGCCATTTCTCTGCCCATATCCATTAATGATCTATAATCTGCTGTATCCTTTGACAGCTTTCCTTACTCTCTGCAATTCCACCAATTTTGATCTTGTTTGAAAACGTGCTAATCAATCCATCAACATTCACACTCAGGTAATTTATATGTGACACCAATATCTGCCAGATGTTCCTCTTTTGTGAGCTTCTCCACTATTTGCACATCCTCTACTCGCAGCAAAGTTTTTTTTTCAGTTTTTAGAAACTCCTGAGAAACATGCACCAGTGGCTAATTTCACCTTTCTAAATTGCAAGTGGGTTATGATGTTTGACGCTAAGATTAACTCGTGATTTACAAATATGAGTATGCAAATTGAATGAGTTCCTTTGTGACCACTCTGGGCATTCTTCTGTGCCACAGCCCTGGAAAACAGATGTATGCCTGCAATTTAAATGCAAAACCTCAGAAATCTGCATATTATGAGATGGAGCTTACGTGATCTCCTTCAACCTGGTATTCGCTCTTGTTTTTACCTATGCCCTGTTTGCTTTGTTTAGATGGGGAGTGCTAATGTTATTGGCCTTCTCCATCCCAGCATCCAGGGAGCATTCCTGCAGCGGGAGTGAATTGTCAAATTTGCATGAAGACCATCAGTAAATCCAAGACGTCATATCTGACAAGATATACGGTGCACTCCGGGGAAGGTACAATGTAAGAGGCTGAACACCGGGCGTTCTGATCAGCACTTTTGGTGCAGAGAGGAAGTCCATCCCAATGTTTCTTAAATGTCATCTTCTACAGTCGAATTTGAAGCACAAAATGATTCATGTCAGCTTCATAGCATGGATACAGTCACGAGTCATGATGTATAATCAATCTGCATCAAACTTAGTCATGTCGCTGACATTGTTTTTAAAGTGCAAGGAGGGGAGAAATGTACACAATTCTAGTTCTTACTGAAAATTCATGTTGTACACATTTCACTGCAAAAACATTTTAAATTCTGCAAGTACTCAGCATGCAGATGCAGTTGCTGCCTCACAGCGCCAGAGACCTGGGTTTGATCCTGACTATGGGTGCTGTCTGTGTGGAGTTTGCATGTTCTCCCTGTGACCACATGGGTTTCCACCTGGTGCTCCTCTTTTATCCTCTAACCCAAAGACGTACAGGTCTGTAGGTTAATTGGCCTCTGTAAATTGTCCCTAGTGTGTATCTGAACTGGTAGTGTATGGGGATCACTGGTTGGTGTGGAGTCTCTGTGTCCAAATGCCTGTTTCATGTTGTATCTCTAAACTAAACTAAAAACTAAAGACAGTGTGCAGATTCTTTGATCTCCCATCAACATTTTTCAGGCTGTTTAACTCGGTCAAATCTCAGCATCAAAGCAGATGCTATTGGATTATCTGTTGGGCTGCAGATGAATGAAGTCATCCTGAATGCAAGATACAGGCAGATGCGAGATATGTGAAACAAAACAAAACCTTTTTTAAATACTCAGCAGGTCAAGCAGCATTATAGTGTCATTCAGCACAGAAACGGGTTCTTCAACTCATCATATCCGTGCTGGTCATTAATTACCCATCAGCATTCATCCCACTCACCAGCACTTGGTCCATGGACTTCTATTCTTTGGTTATTCAAGTGTTGGTCTAAATACTTATTGAAAGTTCTGACAGTACCCACTTTCAACACACATTCCAGATTCAAACAGTCTATCGGTGAAAAGCATCCCCTCAAAACATCTTCCCCCTTGCTCTCCAGGTAAAAGGTATCCTGGCATATGCTCTGACACAGGCCATCAAGGAAGCTTGCTTGCCTTCTTCTCTTATATTTGAATGCCCTTTCGTAAAGCTCTCAATATTTTTCCCTTTCCTCCTGTTCAGCAATGCCAACCATGGTGCCACAAATGTTTCTGTTGCTGTTGCTGTTTTTTGCCCTGAGTGGGGAGGGAAATTGAGTTCATATTTCAGATCAATGATCTTACATTAGATCATTAGCGAAAGGTCATTAACTGGAAATGTTAGCTCTCGGCCTCTCCCTACTGATGCTACTTGATCTGCTGACTATTTACAAGATAGCTAAAAATGGTTATTAGTTTTCCAGTTTTGGAGCTCTAAAAATATTCATGGTCAACATTAATGATCAAGGCAAGCAGAATTGTTATTGAAATTGTTCAATATTTTAACTTAGAATAACATTTTTTTGTAATGGAAAACGTCGAAGTCTTGAGCAACCATTATCCGCGAGAGAATATTTTCCTACTTAATTTGATTTATGGGTGAGGGAGCAATTCATGTTGCTGTGAACCACTCAGCGAGATTCTGCACTTCACAAAAGCTGCAAAATGCTTCCAAGTTACAGTACGTGCAAATCTAGATTTCAAAAGCAATGAGATTTAATGTTCACATAATGTCAAATCAGAAAATAGATATTTTCATCAAAGCATCATATAATAGATTATTTCATATTCTCAGTGAAAGATGCTAATTGCTTGTGGTTTAGGACTAAAAGTATTTGAAATGATGATGTGTTGTCACGTTGTACACTCGGTGCACCACGATTAGATCATGGAATCTGATCTCATTATCACTAACCATACCATTAAACATTGATTAAAGTTACCTTGATTTAATGCTCTGACCAGCTAAAAGGAACCTGCTGACAAGTGCAAATGAATAGTGTCTGAGGAGCTGACAACAAGCTGTGCGAAATGTTATCTGGGACAAAAATATGAAGAAAGTAAATATTTTGAAATGAATGTTCATTTATTTTGGTAGCAATTTCAGGGGAAGATGTCACAAGAGAGTTTAGCTTATAAACCACCAGGGGTGCCGTACGATTGGCAGCCCCGCCAACAGTTTGTTTATTTTTTCGTCTTTTTAAAAATTTTCAGTGTGTGTTAAAAGTTTGAGTAAATGTTCTCCGGTTTATTTAATGTTGTGGGAGGGGAAACGGCACGGGTGAGTTGACATCCCCCGATGCAGGAGCTGATCGCCTCGATGCGGAAGGCCCGCCGCCGGCTACGGGAGTCAAGATCATCCAGTCAACGGAGGGCTGGAGGCCCCTGACTGCAGGAGAGCAAAGGAAGGCGATTGAACTTCTATCACAGTGAGGAATATGAAGTCACTGTGGTGGATGTTTATGTTAAAATGTGTTTTGTGTGTTCCATTGCTTTTTATTTGTATGACTGATTTGTCAAATGAAATTCCTCGTATGTTGCAAAACAATAAAGTATTATTGTGATTGATATTGTGAAAAAAATATGATTTTGTAAAGTTAGCCGGAACTTCAATAAGTCCAGAGAAATTTTAATAATTTATAAAGTCTGTATCTTAGACAACATGGTCCACATGGTCAATTTATGACACCAGCATTTTAACCATTTCAAACACAATTTCCTGGTTGCGATTTTGCATGCACTCATGCACAGTATAATAAGGTACTGTACATTTCCATAATTGTTGTACTCTAGTATTATCCACCTTTTTAATTTAACAGCAATTTCAACTCCAATGCATTACAATGGTGATTCTGGGGGCAATTCTCCCTGGAGTTAACCTCAATATCTACACGGTGCTTGGATCTGTCCATTGTTTCTTGGCAAAATTACCCTGAAAATACCTTTCAGAATACAAAAGAATCAAACCCATTATGTTTGATGTGAACTTGTCCCTTTGTGTTGGCCTTCCATGTATCTTCGTCAATTCAGTCAATTACGACTGTCTCATCAATTTTCATGGTTCATTTTCACGGGATGAGCTCATAATTTAGCGGCTCCTATTCTATTGAAGTTATGTAAGCAGCCAGACAAGCTGATAATGTAAATTGCCTGTATGGATGAATCTTGTTTGTGAATGGAAAGAAAATATTTTTGCAGCTTCCTTAACTGGAAGTCTTCAGACCACAAGCTCCACTCTGGAAGCCACACTTCTCTGATATGGATTGGTGACGATCTCATCACACAATGGCCACTGGTGTAGACAACAGCTGCTGTGGATGGCGGAAACAGTTACCACGCAATTTAATCATGCAATTAATGCAATATAGTTTCTTAATGCTTCACTGAGAGATCTGGCCTCTGCCACACAGGAGCAGCTTGAAGCTATGAAAATACAATGACATCCCCCTCCTGTGAGCAGTAAGATGCTATTGACAATTAACTCTTGAGCAGCTAACAGTTCCTGAGGAGCAAAACAATGTTGTACATCAATAGCAGTCTATTTCTCGGGAATATCTCTTTGGGGAATAGACTGCCATTACTTCCGGAGAAAGCACCTCAGCCGACTGTTCTCCTGCCTGAGCAGTAACATGTCACATATGAGCAGATGACTTTGTTACAGGAGCAAATGCATGGTGTGTGGGAACTCAATTCCCCTCTGCAGGAGCAGCGATCTTCCCCATGCACATGCATGTTCAAAGATTGAGCATGTAAACGGGCACTTTGGCACACAGTGTGCAGCCCAACCGTCAATCACCCATTCACACTAGTTCTATGTTATAGAAACATAGAAACATAGAAATTAGGTGCAGGAGTTGGCCATTCGGCCATTCAATATGATCATGGCTGATCATCCAACTCAGTATCCCGTACCTACCTTTTCTCCATACCCTCTAATCCCCTTAGCCACAAGGGCCACATCTAACTCCCTCTTAAATATAGCCAATTAACTGGCCTCAACTACCCTCTGTGGCAGAGAGTTCCAGAGACTCACCACTCTGTATGAAAAAAGTCCTTCTCATCTCGGTCCTAAAGGATTTCCCCCTTATCCTTAAGCTGTGACCCCTTGTCCTGGACATCCCCAATATTGAGAACAATCGTCCTGCATTTAGCCTGTCCAACCCCTTAAGAATTTTGTAAGTTTCTATAAGATCCCCTCTCAATCTCCTAAATTCTAGTGAGTACAAGCCAAGTCTATCCAGTCTTTGTTCATAAGACAGTCCTGACATCCCAGGAATCAGTCTGGTGAACCTTCTCTGCACTCCCTCTATGGCAATGATGTCCTTTCTCAGATTTGGAGACCAGAACTGTACGCAATACTCCAGGTGTGGTCTCACATCCAATCCCGACATATTAGAGAACATTTCTCTCACATCCAATCCCGACATATTAGAGAACATTTTACAGAGGCCAATTGACCTACAAACCTGCATGTTTTGGAGATGCGGGAGGAAACCCATGCTGAAACAGTGAGAATGTGCGTACGCCACACAGACAGCATCTGAGGTCAGGATTGAACCAGGGTCTCTGCCGCTATGAGGTAGGTGCTCTACCTTCTGTGCAATCGTGCCACCCTTGTTCAGCATCTGGAAGATCAAAAAAATGGTAGTGTGGCCTGAGTGCCATGGGTTCCTTTGCACCAATATACCCAAGAGGTTGGTTAGGTGTCAATGCTTAGGGCAATGATGAGCTCCTCACCAAGGCACCTATTCACTTCCTATCATGGCCTCTCAAGCAGTACATAGGGCAATACTCCAGAGTCAACTATCCCAGGCTACCCCCTCAGTTGACTTAAGCCAGTCCATCCATGGTGCGTTTTTTTTTAGCTCACAAAAGACATTGGTGTGTTGCAGACTGTGCACCAAAGTGATGATGAGTGACCATCCAGCAATCAGACTGCTGCCACACAGGACCCACGCTACATAGCACTGAAACTTTTAGCACATAAAGAATTAGTACCAAACAATCCAAATTCTAAGTTTTAATTCCTTAATATATGAAAAGAAATTGCACTGAATGTACAAATGACTCCACATCATCAATTCAAAAATCTTGAGCAGTAACCATGCAGAGAACTCAACATGACTGAACATAATTGTTTTGTGATAAATCTTTAATACAGTATTTAACTAAAAAACTCTTGATTCAAACCATTGAAACAGATGTGGCCTTCAGAAATATTATT
Organism: Raja brachyura; assembly: GCA_963514005.1. The sequence continues at coordinate 40,021,401 of OY740796.1, forward strand.
GAGCATTGAAGTTTGTCGGCAAAAATAAATCTTAGATTGCTGTAGATTGCTGCCCGGTAGCTCCTGTGTTGCCCTGTTTTTCAGTATGGCCTCTGTGTAGTCTTCTGCTGAGAGCTACAATCCCTGAAAATGGCTGGCTGTACTCAATAATGTCTTCAACAGCCAGTGAGACTCAGTGCCTTAGGAGGTAAAGCTGTTGGTACAGTTGGGGCCACTGAATCTTTGCAATAACCTTCGATGTCTGCAAGCATTCAGTGACAATGGGAGCCTGTTAAAAAGTAAAATAAATATTCTGGGAACATTAATAATGATATCCCCACTTGTCATCGTGCTGGCATGGCGGAAGTCCGTTCCATTGCAATTTATAGGGGTATTTTTCCTCGTTCCTGTCAGGATGCCTGACCAGCGCTATGATTTGCTCTGCCATTACGGAACTGGCTTGAATGTTGTTGCAATATTCATGCACCACTCCTTTATCTGTTTAACTTTGGAGTAATTTGGCCATAAAAGTATTGACATAATTTGATTCCATGATAATGAACAAGTGTCAAGTTTCACAATCCATTGTCCATGATTCAGAATATTGCTGGTGCTTGCTAAGCACAAGCATGATTCCTTGTTGCAGGGATAGAATATCTTGCTGCTTATGACACTCAAGAAGCAATGATTTCATTCTTCACAAAAAAGTCGATGTAACTTGCCTGTATTTTTCACTTGCCTGCGTCTTAAAGAGAAGCTCCTTTTGTGCTTGCCTGAAGGATCTGTGGGGTGGAATGGACTCAATACTGTGAGCACACCTTGAACAAAAGCTTTTCCAATTTTACAATTCATTAAAATATCAAAATATAAAAACAATAAATGTAATTAAAAATGCCATGAAATGCTGGTAAAAACGAGCTCAATAGAATTTTAGCTATTAAGTGAATCAAAGGTTATTGGATTTGCAAAAAACAAAAGTGGCACCGAAGTAAAAGGTCGACCATGATCTTATTGAATGCTGGGGCATGCACAAGGGTTTGACCAGCCTTTTCTGGCTGGTGCCTGGTTAAATAAACGAACAATCTAACCGGTTCTTAACTTTTCTCGGTGAGTTGGCAACGCTACTCATTTGTCAGTCAAGCCTTTGGGTGTGAGTGTAATTGGTCTCTTTCTCCATTCTGCCAGTGCTACACTGCTGGCATCAACCATGTATCTGGAGGTGGAATCTGCCAGAGTACAATCTCCAACTCAGCTTGGACTTCTGTGCATTTCTGGACGAATGTAGAAGTCTGAGACATGTTGATCAGCAAGAGGCAGTTGGTTATTGGTTCCCTGTGGAACAACTTGCAAAAATTAAGCACATTCCACCCTCATCTTAGTGGCTTGGGCAACGCATACATGTTGAACACGATATGTATGGTGTGCTCCAGTTCCATTGACATCAGCCTCTGCTTCTGATTAACATCGACAGGCACTTTCCACAAAAATTGAGCGATTACTATGGTGAGAACATCTTTTCTGATGCCATCCACCATCTGGTGACATTTCAAAGGGTTTCCAGGCATTGGTAGCTGTGATAATTGTTGTCTTTAGAACTATAAACAGTGCAGTTCACTAAAGTTTTCCAAATCACTGACAATACCTGTGCAATTTCAAAATTAAGCTACATATGTTAAAAATCCTACAATTGTAATTTTTGTGGACCTGTGACAGGAAGCCACAGTCTTGTCATTACCATTGCCATATCTGAGGAAATGTTTCTGCATCATAGCTGGAGCTTCACGTTTCAGTGCTGCTCTCCTCATTTGTGGATGCCTCATTAGGTTGTTCATGTGGAGCATAAATACATTGGAAGAGTTTTTGGGTGAAATTGTATTTTATTGTGTAAAATAATTCTGAGTAATCCCTGGGGACCCCCACCTCTAGTGTGGCTTTTAAATCTATGGATTTAAAGCTGCACTTGCACTCCAAACCAAGGTTACCCCGACTCAAATTATCGAACAGCAATATGCAGAAAACAATCGTGAATGCATGTTTGGTGTTTGAACTCCAAGTCACCATCACTTGTCTGGTTTGTTTAAAAAAATACACAGGATAATAGAATGGATTTTGCACTTAAGCTCCACACAACAAAGTCCTCCAGCAACTGGTTCTTACTGCACAACACCTCCCTCCGATAATAAAGGCCCTTGACTATATTGTGGAAAACATGGACCATAATCTTTGGGGCAGATATAAATGATGAAACAATTTGTGGATGTTCTCAAACCTCTTTTAAAAAATGGGAAGTCCCTTTGCCTTGTTGGATTCCTTGGCCGATGACTGCTCAAAACAAATGATAAGAGAATTCAAGTTGTCATGGATGGCTTGACCCCATTCCTTCAGAGTGTATTGAAGTCATGCAGAGTGTAACAGAAAGAGGATCCCATCAATTTCAGACCATGATGTACAAGGCATTGTACAAGGCATTGGTGAGACCAATTCTGGAGTATGGTGTACAATTTTGGTCGCCTAATTATAAGAAGGATGTCAACAAAATAGAGAGAGTACAGAGGAGGTTTACTAGAATGTTGCCTGGCTTCCAGCAACTAAGTTACAGAGAAAGGTTGAACAAGTTCGGTCTTTATTCTTTGGAGCGCAGAAGGTTAAGGGGGGACTTGATTGAGGTCTTTAAAATGATGAAAGGGATAGACAGAGTTGACATGGATAAGCTTTTCCCATTGAGGGTATGGAAGATTCAAACAAGAGGGCATGACATGAGAATTAAGGGACAGAAGTTTAGGGGTAACATGAGTGGGAACTTCTTTACTCAGAGAGTGGTGGCTGAGTGGAATGATCTTCCAGCAGAAGTGGTGGAGGCAGGATCGATTGTAACATTTAAAAGTAAAGTGGATAGGTATATGGACGGGAAGGGAATGGAGGGGTATGGTCTCAGTGCAGGTAGATGGGACTAGGGGAAAATAAATGGTCGGCACGGACTGGAAGGGCCGAGAAGGCCTGTTTCCGTGCTGTAATTGTTATATGGTTATATGGTTATGATGCATTCTCAAGCATCACCTGTCCATTCTGTGGAAAAACCTGTTAGTCCCAAATAGGCCTCCGCATTTATCTCAGAACTCTCAGGGCTGGAGTGAGTGCAACTCATCCTAAACACTGAGAGGCAACCTATGAAGATGAGTTCTGTAATATTTCATTTTGTCTGCCATTTTCATCATGAATATTGAAACAGCCAAAAAATACAACTTGCTAATTATGCACATTTGCAAGCTCTAGGAAGCAGAATGAACAAGCAACTGTGGAATATATTTGCAGTTTAAAAGTCCAAGATGTTGCTTTCCTTGAGTTAGACTCATTACAATCTTGGCGAATGTGGTATATTTATCTATGAATTTTGTTTCATTGGATTGTCTTTGAATCCAAAATATTACACAATTTGGTGTCCTTATTTTTGTTTCCCTTGAATTGGTTATATTCCAATCAATAACAATCTTTCAAATTGGTAATTGTCCAGATGGCAATGGTGCACACTTGTGCCAGTTTTATGAACAATTTAGACCCCCTGTAACTTGTAAGTTGCACAAAAAATAAATTCATGGAGGACATCATCTCTGCACTATATTCAGCCCTGGAGCATCTTGACAAACAAAAACATCTATGTCAGGATGCTATTCATTGAATACAGCTCATTCTTCACATTATAATCCTGAATAAAATCATTTCTAAACTTCTGGACCTTAGCTTTGCATCTGCAATTGGCTTCCAGTCTTGACTGATCATCCTCAATAAGTTAGAATTGGGCATTACATTATCTCCATTCTAACTCTAAACCCTAGCGCCGCTCAAGGTTGCGTGCTGAGTCCCTTGCTGTACTCCTTGTACACCCATGTACACCCATTTTGCCGATGGTACCACTGTTGCTCGCCAGCAAGACACCAACAATGAGATGATATACAAGAAAATGATCGAGCTCTATGTCACAGTATCTGGACAATAGCTAAACCCTTAATGTGTGCATCAGGTTAATAAACATTCAAATCTCTGCAAACTAGCCTGTTTCCTTCACACTGATGTGGTGATCAAGAGAGCACTTTAATGTATGTATTTTCTTCGGCATCTGAGAAGATTCAACATGCTACACAGGGATTCCCTTACATTTATACAGATGTGCTCTTTAAACTATTCTGACAGGTTACATATCAGTCTGGCATGGTAACTACCCTCTCTTGACTGCTGATCCTGCAGAATGTGATGAATGCAGCCCAGTCCATCAAAGGATTGTCATTTCCCATCCAGTCCATCTTCATGGTAGTTTGCATGAGGAAGGCAGAAGGTATTGTCAAGGATACTTGCTTCCCCTTTTCTTCTTCGGAGCGAAGATACAAGACCTAGATAGCTTGGAAGTCCATACTAAGTATAGCTTCTTCCTTACTGCTATCCTGCGCCTGAACCAAACATCTCTTTCACACCCCTTTCCCGGAAGTGCTGCCACATGCTCTCAGTCTTATCTCAACCACAGTTGTTATTCCATCTTTGGACTTAAATCTCCATTTGCTCTTGGTTTTTGCATGACAATCTTGAATCATTTTGCAGTCATGCACTCATATTTATTGTTGTATTTTTTATTGCTGTATTATATTGTTTGTGAACAAGGAATTACATTGCATCCTTGTGTATTTGTTCATAGATAAATATGCAAGGATATATTTTTGTGTAATCTATAATCCTTGTAAAGAGTTAAAGCTTGATGAGGCAATTGACGCAACTCAGATGATCGATGATAACAGTGGTGAGAATAGTAGAAGTCTCTGCACCATCAGGCGCCAAAGAACTTGGGAATCTTTGTGTTCTTAATAATGCAGAAAATCAGCTGATTTTCTTTTCGCTACAAACAACAAACGATACAATGTGATATATCTCAGTTACTCACCAAAATAAAGGTGGACAATAAGTCCCGGCAAAGCCACCATTAATGTAATCTACAGCTTTTAGAAGACTTATCAGGAAATAACAGGATTGATGTTGAAACAAAACTTGTTGTAGAATTAATTAATATCTGAAACTGTTGAAGCAACCATATGCTATGAAATGCACAATGCATGACATCCAGCCCGTTTATGTGGAATTTGTCATTTATTGATGCCTCAATTAAAATGAAAATAGAAGATTGTTGCCAAAACTACAACTGTGAATTTCAATATCTATAAATGTTAAATTTATTTGGAAAGATGATTGAAAAATGCAATATACAATTAAGCTAAAATCAATGTATATTCTCAGAAATATATTTGCATGACAAATTATATTTTCATTTATTGTTGAAGTTGTTTTACAATAGCTTTTCTACTTAAAGATGTAGTGAAAGAATTGGAAGATGTACTTGTTTAATGTTCCAAGGAAATTATGCTCAGAGGAACATTGACATAATTTAGCGACAAGATCACCAACTATATTGTTAAAAAATATAGTTTCAATAAAAGTGTAATTTAAAAAGTGTACTTGTACAGGAGATGTTCTGCAGTTTCCTTGTTAATAACAGCATTTCTGTTTAAGCAGTAATAAAAGACAAGTAAATTACAATTTTGAAATATTATAAAAGTATTTTCTATGATGGTGTACAGTGCAAATTCATGAGGATGTTGCCAGGACTTGAGAGCCTGAACCATAGGGAGGGCTTGAAGGCTAAACTTCATTCCTTGGAATGCAAGAGGATGAGGGGTGATCTTATAGAGGCATGTAATAAAATGAGGCAAATAAATAGGGTGAATGCAGAGTCTTTTCACCAGAATGGGAATCAAGAAGCAGAGATTCTTGTTTCCCCATTCTCCAAGATCACAGGTTGAAGGTGAGAGGGGATTGATTTTGTAGGAAACTGAGGGAAAACCTTTTCACACTGAATGGTGGATGTAAGGAACGAGCTGCCAGAGGGGGTAGTTGAGACAGGTATTATAACAATGTTTGAAATACATTTGGATAGATACATGGATAGGAAAGGCTGAGTAAATATTGGCCAAACATGGGCAGGTGAGACTGGCATAGATGGGGCATCTTGCTCACCATGGGGAAGTTGGGCTGAAGGGCCTGTTTCTGTGTCTTATGCCTCTATGAATTTAAATGATTGTTTCATGATTGAAACCTTTTTCCAGGTGTTTGTTTAACGTGACTTTCCAGATTTTAAGGCAAGAGTAGGTCTTATTTCTTAATTTTTCAAGCCATGTATAGTGGTCACACTTTAGGGGCATACAAAATTCAGAGAATGTATAAATTGAGCAGGCACAGTCATTTGTCCAATTTACACAGATTTGCTCAAATTGCTAAATAAACTGGAGCTTCTGTTTATTATCTGAAATGAATAGACCAGAAGCATAAAGTCTACCAAATATCACTCTTTCATTGTGGATAAGCTCAGCGGGTACAATATTTACTAATATTTTAATTGTTTACCTGCATCTCGATTATTCTTCAGTTGCCTCAATTGTCAGAAAAATAAAGTTCAAACACAAGTAATAAGGATGTCATGTACTGCCTGGAAGGACCTAAATGCTCCTTCAATTCTGCAGGAACTGCATTTGCAGTTGCCTCAGTCCATATCACCATTAGCAGGCATTGATGTATTTGCTCAATTCACCTATAGACGATGTTGAAGAAGTAATGAAACAAAAACTTGAATCTCTGGTCTTTTGGTTTGGACCTTTTGCTGAACACAAATGCGTAAGCGTAGGTCTGGAGATGCATTTGCTCCAAACTTAGACAATGAGGAGAAGTATGGCTTATAAAAAAATATTTAAATCAGAATTTCAGCTTCACTGTCAAATGCAACCTGGAGAGCTGATTCTCGAAGAGACAGCATTATCCCAGGAGTAAGGACTGCTTAAAAATATGTTTTGCCAGATCCTTTAACACCTCAGTCTGACAGTGTAGCTCATCTTAACAAAATATTCCCAGCGTTGTTCTTTGTTGGTAGTATTGTATGCAAATTCAGTGTGCATAAACTTCCGAATTTTTACACATTTGTTTCAGGTTAACTTGTTACAAAGTGTGATGAGTAATCCATATAATATTGTCTACTCTCAGGATAATGGAGCACAACAAATTAGTTGAAATTCCTTGGGGAAGGTAGTGCTCATTTCGACAAAAACAGTGAGGCAGTGAGGATCAGCTACAGCTGCCTCTGCAGTTACAAAAACAGCCATTTGATTCTGTCAAAAACGCTTAAATCTGCCCGTTCCAATGTAAAATTCTGCTGTTTCTTGCTGTTGAGTTGCGTGTGAATTGTGCGTGTAAGGGTCATTTCATGAATTATAACCAACACATCACAGTTGCAATTCAATAAATTAACTGTAACATTGAAGGTAGACAAAAATGTTGGAGAAACTCAGCGGGTGAGGCAGCATCTATGGAACGAAGGAAATAGGCAACGGTTCGGGCCGAAACCCTTCTTCTGAAGAAGCATTTTGGGCCCGAAATGTTGCCTATTTCCTTCACTCCATAGATGCTGCCTCACCCGCTGGGTTTCTCCAGCACTTTTGTCTACCTTCGATTTTCCAGCATCTGCAGTTCCTTCTTAAACAATTTACTGTAACATGCTCACTTCGCTCCCAAGTCCAATTAGAAACATTTTAACTTTGTACTTGCTTCTTGATTAATCTACAGTACGACTTTGTTATGTAAACAAGTAAACAATTATTTGAAGAAGAAAAACCTTGCTCAGATGAACTTTTTTTAAAAAAAGTGAATTGGCCAGGTTACTGGAAATTTATTTCTTCAGATTAAATAGCTTTTTCTCCATTTTTTTTTGTTATGATAAAATTGAATCAATTTTATTATGGTGCTAAATTTCAAGGATGCTAATAAACTACTGTATATGTTTCACACCCTTCTCAACCTTCGAAGATGAAATATCATTATACATGTATGAACAGGATTGAATTAATTTTCAGCCTTGGAGAAAGAAAAATATTGTCTCATGATCAGCTATTGAATTGCAGGTACAAGAGACATTAAACACGAGAAATGACTTTGTCATTCTGTTTAGTTACCGTTATAACAGACTTTTATTTGAGTTCTCAATTTACAGCTCTAGAATAGGCAGAATGAACAGCTGTTCCTATGACAGTAGACCCATCTGGAATTGGACCTGGAACTGCCTCATTTTTGTCTAAGTCAGCTGCTACATTGGAGGAATTAAGCAAATTTCTTGTGCTGTGTTGTCCCAAAAGTAAATTGAATGAATGCTTTTTCCTGATGTGTTGGAATGGCACTATCAAAATTGTTAATCAAGGATTTCAACATGGATTATCCTGCGGGAATTACATGAAGATAATTTGAATAATACGGGATTAGGATTCTTGAACAGGCAAAATGAAGCAAATTTATGGGCCTGTCCCACTTAGGTGACTTTTTAGGTGACTGCAGGAGACTATGCTGTCGCAACATGTTCGCGGGTGGTTGCTGGGGAGCAGCCTTCATGGTCGTGAGGAGTTCCCGCATTCTGGGAACTAGTCGCGGCCTCATAATAAAGCCGCCATGGAGAGTAGCGCGAATTCTCGCACCGTAGGTGGTTTGCCAGGAGGTCCTAGTGGGTTGCCAGGAGGTTGAAGGTTCTCGTAGGTTGTAGCCGGTGCTGCCAGGTGAATTTCATTGGCTCATTGGGGAAAAAAAAACGTAAGCAGTATTTTTCAGAACTAAGGATAACCGACCGGTAATGTCCACCGAGCTTCACAGCCGTGTATCGTTGGCTTCTTAAAAGTTGTCTCCACTCCTTCTCCCCCCTCTCAGCCCCCCCCCCTCTTTTAAAGGACTTACGTGACCCTTCCTGTACACTGTGCTTTTGCCATCTTACTTACAGTGCCAACCTTCCTGTTCATTGCAGTGTGTGTCTGTATCACTTTAGCTTTGCACCGTGTGAATTTCACTCAGACCCACTTGTCCTGTCCCCTGCCTGCATAGCAGGCTGGTGAAGGAAGTGATGTGTGTGTGTGTGTTCCACTCTGACAATCACCGTTCCAGTTGCCGGTTTTTCAGGCGACTGCCGGCAAATTGACAGTCGCCGGCAGTCGCCTGAAAAATTGCCTAAGTGGGACAGGCTCATTAGGAGTAAGTGACCTGTCATCAAATTCCCTAAAAAACGGACACAAAATGCTTGAGTCATTCAATGGGTCAGGCATTATCTCTGGAGAACATAGATAGGTGGGGACTTTCTTCAGATTGATTGTAGTTTAAGGGAGAAAGCTGGAAGAAAATTGGGAATGGGATAAAACCTGGCAAGTGATGGGTGGATACAGGTGAGGGAGTTGTTTGATTGGCAGATGAATGGACAATCTCCTGGGTCTGATCAACTCTTTCCAAGGACATCTTGGGAAGCTAGATATGAAATCATAGGACCTCTGATGGAGATGTATGGATCACCGTTAGACATGGTTGAGATGTCGGAATGACTATAGGATGGCTAAGGAAGACACAAAATGCTGACCCTACTTCAGACTTTTTTCCAATAGGATGGCTAATACTGTGCCGCTATTTAAGAAGGGTTACAAGAAAATGCCTGGGAACTATTGACCAGTGAGCCGAACATCTGTGGTAGGTAACTTAGTGGAGAGGATTTCAAGGGAAAATGTATAGCATTTGGATGGATAGAAACTGATTAGGGAAAGTCACTTTATTTGTACATGGGAGATCATATCTTACAAATTTGATTGTGTTTTTGGAAAAACTTACCAAGAAGGTTGACGAGGGCGCCGTAGATGTTGTCTGTATGGACTTCAAAAATTGTTTTGATAAACTTCCTCATGACCAGTTGCTTTTGAAGGTGAGATCGCACAGCATCCAGGGAGAGATAGCTGCCTTCATGGAATTGGCTTCATGGAAGGAGGCAGAGGGTGATGATGGAAGGTTGTTTTTCAAACTGAAGGCCTGTGACTAGTGGTGTCCCTGAGGAATCAGTTTTGGGCCCATAGCTGTTTATGGTTCATAACAATGATTTGCATGAGAATATGCAATGTATGATTGTTAAATTTGCAGATTACACTAAAGTAGGTGAATGCTGAAGAATGCTAAAGAAACTCAACTTCAGTCTGAAGAAGGGTCCCGACCCGAAACGTCGCCTATTTCCTTCGCTCCATAGATGCTGCCTCACCTGCTGAGTTTCTTCAGCATTTCTTCACCTTCGATTTTACAGCATCTGCAGTTCCTTCTTGAACACTAAAGTAGATGGTATCTTAGACAGTGAAGAGGTGAAAAAAATACACCAGGATCTTGATCAGCTGGGCAATTGGATTGAAGAATGGCTAATGGAGTTCAATGCAGATAAATGAGGTGTTGCATTGGCAGGAATTAATTTGATTAGCATCGGGAGCACCAAATGCAGTAGATGAGATTTGAGGTGTTGTATGTGAACCTCTGTCTCACCTGGAAGGGCTGTAGTGGTCCCTGAGTGATTGTGAGGGTGAAGGGACAGGGACAGGTGTTGAATCTCCTGAAATTAGCTGGGGAGACTTATATTTGTGTGGTAAGGGATTGGTGATCAAGGAGTTGATGAAGGAAAGGTCTCTGTGGAAATTGTAAAGGGGTGGGGTTGGAAAGATGTGTTTGGTGGTGGGAGCATTTAGATGGTGGCGGAAATGTCAGAGAATGATGTGCTGGATACGGTGCTGATGGGAAGAAAGGTAACAACCAGCGAAACTTTATCCTTGTTACATCTGGGGGGAGGGGAAATGAGAGCAGTACTACAGGAAACAATGGGTGAGCGAGCCATCTATGAGGGGAGGGGGAAACCACATTTTCAAAAGAGAGGACACCATGGATGACCTAGAGTGGAATGCCATATTATCATACAGCATTGAGGAGCTCCATTCCCAACTATCATCTTCCTGCAGTTAAACCAGTTTTTGTGTCACTGCTTCTGAAATGCACAAGTAATGGTCTGAATAGCATGGTCCTGTTATGATATTTTGCTCCAAGCTGGTGTTTGAACTCTCAGTTATTAAAAGTTCATTACTATTGCAAATATTAAACAACTGACTTTGAGAATCCATTTGGAATTTTCAGTTTCAATATTTCCACATAATATGTGCACAGTGCATTTAGTTTGAGGTGTATTTTCAGAATTTAAATGTTGTGCTCAACCTCACTGTAATCTTTATGTAGCAAATATATCCGAATATTTCCCGATCCTGTTGTTCCAATAGCTAAGTTAAATGAAGCATAGATGCAAAAATGTCTCAATCCTATTTATTCTGAGGAAATCTACGTGGCGACACATAAACTTCTACACATAAATCTACACATAAACTTTTCCTGTCAGAATACATTTGCCATTTTCAGACTTTTTAGTAAACTACTACAGGTACACCATCAAATTCTGGTACCCTTGGTTCCAGAGCCTTGCCAGATTATCTATTTTGCTGGACCAACAGACGTCATGTCATAATAAGAATTCAACAATGTATCTCTGACCCACAAATTACACCTCTCCTGTGTCTCTAAAGCACCATGTACTGCTAGAATCTTAACAATTAACAAAGTGGTAAACAATGAACTCTTTCAGGAGAAGGAGACACATGTCCCAAAAGAGCATGCACCACACTCAATGCTCTTGTAATTTTGTCCAGATTAAAGAAGTGTCGGACCAACAGTTGCCTGAAAATCAGTGGAGTACCTGTAATATGAAATATTATTATCTGTTGCAAATATATTTTTGATATTTTGATTCACCACGACATTCAATTAATGTATTCTTATATTAGGAATATCTTTTAAATTCTGATCCAGGTTGTGCTCACACATCCTATGTGCGTTGATACTGCAAACCCTATGCAGCTAGATGGCTTTGCTATTTTCTAATACAGTATGTCCACAAAGAGCATTAAATCAATTCAATAAACAATTTGTTCAAGTGATTTAACAGTTGCAGGACAAGAATGAAATGGTTTGCAGAAACATGAATTTTGACACGGATTGTGAAATATTTTTTGCTAGTATCAAAATACACTCTTTGCTATTTTGACAGGTACTGAGTATTAAATTGGTAGAGAGCAAAACTATGTGTTTAAAATGGAAACATTGTATGGGAACATTGCTTAAAGCTATTTTTTCTATGTTTACATCAAATGAATCTCAAAATGTCAGGCAAAAGTTTCATGCTGAAAGGAAACCATCCTGGTTTTGGTTATTTGCACTTGCTTGTTAGTGAGTGCCAAGCTAATTGATCAGCAGAAGCCCACTATTAGTATCTCCTGTGTGAATGACACTAAATAGATTACAACTCATTGATTTCTTGGCCCTATGGTTCTAAGATTCTTTGATGCAGTCGTTAGGAGTTCCTTCACAAAGAAAAATCAATACAGGTTCTCCTTTTGGAAAACGCCTGCTAAGATTATGCACAAGCATTTGAATTATTTTTGAGATATATGGAAATAGACGGAACTTCATAGCCTGGAATCCAAATGCCATAATCACTGGGCTTGAAAGTTATAGCACCTCAGGTGCTTATTAACCATGAGAAATGTTTTTGCCTCCACTCTTTAAGACAATGTATTCCTGACTCATTATTCTGTTGTTTTTTTTCTCTCTATTTCCTCAGTCATTTAATTTTTATCTATTTATTCTGTTGTGGCACCACATTCTATCAAGAAAATAATAGTGCCAGACCTAAATAGTTGTAGAAAATCCCCTTCCCCGTACCATTCTATACCCTTTCTGTCCTTGGCCTCCTCCATTGCCAGAATGAGGGCACGTGAAAACTGGAAGAACAGTGTCATATTCTGCTTGTGTAGCTAAAGGGCCTGTCCCACCAGCATGCAACTCGATGCGATTAGCGCGACCTAACGTGGTCGCTTGAGCCGTCCGGCGTCGCGGAGCCGGTCCCACTTCGATCGCCGGAGCCGTGCGGAATTGTGCGGAGTTCGTACCGAGGCCGCGCGGGGCTCCGAAAAACCGACAATGTCCAAAAATCCCGCGCGGCAACGGTTTGTCGGCTCGCAGTCGCCGCGACATTTACACACCGCCCGGACATCTTGCCTCCGTGAAACTATTTGTAAGTGCCTCCGTGACCCTCTATGTGTGTGGCTCCGTGGCCCTGTATGTGTGTGTGTCTCGGTGCCCCTCTCTGTGTGCCCCTCTAAGTCCTGGCGAACTTACCTTGGACTTGCTTCAAGTTCGCCTCGCTTTGCGCCGCGTTGCACCACTCACCCAACCTCCGCGCGGCCCCTACTGCCGGTTTAGTTGCGCTTGCCGCATGCAGGCGCATGCTGGTGGGACCGCCCCTGTACAGGGGATCACCCGACCTCCGCGCGGCCCCCGCTGCCGGTTTGATCGCGTTCATCGCATAAAGTTGCGTGCTGGTGGGACAGGCCCTTTACAGCCCAACGATATGAATATTAAATTCTCCAATTTCATGTAATATCCCCCCACTATGCCTCCCTCTCTTACACCTGCCCCATCCTATCTTTATTCCACTATGCACACATTTTTCCCACCATCGCCCGCTGCCCTGGACCCTGGACCTTCTCTTCCATCATACGCTCATCTCCCATCCCCAAGTCCCACTATTCCCTTTTATCCCCTCTTTCCTTCCACACAGATCACCTGATCCAGCTTTACTCTACACTCCTCTTCTTTCCTTTAATGACCCTCTTTTGTCTCCCGTTCACTTCTAGCCTTTGTTACCTACTCCACCCATCTGCCAATTTTGCCTCTCTCACCTATAACCATGCATTACTTGCTGGGTTTGTTCTGCCCCACCTCCCACCTCTCCTTTTCCAGTCCCCCCCCCCCCCCCCCCCCAATTTTAATCAATTTGAAGAAAAGTCTCCACCCAAAACGTCACCTGCCCACGCCTTCCAAGGATGCTCCCTGATCTGTTGAGTTCCTGCAGCACTGTTTTTTGAGCAGCAATTCACTGGTCAGTACAATGACACTTTGATCTTGCATCAGCTGTTTGGGCACAGTTTCAACGGGGATGATGAGCAAAGAGGAAAACAAATTCTTGAATTATTAGGTTAAATATTAAAATTAAAAATCTTAACTATCATTGTGGCTAAGGTGGAGTGAAGGTGCTTTGTCAGTAGTAAAGGGCCTGTCCCACCAGCATGCAACTCTATGCGATTAGCGCGACCTAACGTGGTCGCTTGAGCCGTCCGGCGTCGCGGGGCCGGTCCCACTTCGATCGCCGGAGCCATACGGAATTGTGCGGAGTTCGTCCCGACATCGCGCGGGGCTCAGAAAAACAGACTATGTCCAAAAATTCCGCGCGGCAACGGCTTGTCGGCTCGCAGTCGCCTCGACATTTACACACCGCCTGGACATCGTGCCTCCGTGAACCTATTTGTAAGTGCCTCCGTGACCCTCTATGTGTGTGGCTCCGTGGCCCTGTGTGTGTGTGTGCGCCTCGGTGCCCCTCTCTGTGTGCCCCTCTAAGTCCTGGCGAACGTACCTTGGACTTGCTCCAAGTTCGCCTCGCTTTGCGCCGCATTGCGCCACTCACCCAACCTCCGCTCTGCCCCTGCTGCCGGTTTAGTTGCGCTTGCCGCATGCAGGCACATGCTGGTGGGAACGGCCCTGTACAGGGGATCACCCGACCTCCGCGCGGCCCCCGCTGCCGGTTTGATCGCGTTCATCGCATAGAGTTGCATGCTGGTGGGACAGGCCCTTAAGGGGTATTATGTTAGAGGCGACCTTACCAGAGTCTTGGAGCAATGTGGTTTAAGCCATGACTCAAACCACTGCAAAACTCCAGGATCAAGGCAACTAATCTCACTGGCTCATCCGGACAAGGTTAAACTATGCATGGGTTGGACAGTGGACAGTAATGCAGGGCCAAGGAATTGGCAGTTTGGGAAAGGACACACAAGTCAATGCCACAATATTTAAATCGGAGAATTCCATCATGGTATAAAGGTGTATAATCTTGAATCACATTTATGAAAGGTGAAGCAGCACCACTGGAATCTAAAAGCATGCAAGTTTGAGAAGCAAGACACAGATCAGTTCTGTATCCAGTTACATTTAAAACATAGAGAAGAACCAATATATTCATATGAAAGGCTACATTGATGTGGAATATCTATTTTTTCCACAAAAATGGGTGAAGGGTGTCCATTCCACCAATAACCACAAGGAACAATAAGGATATTTGCAAATGTACATATAGACGGACAGACATGTTTAAAGTATCCCTCCATTAGTCAAATCTAGATGCTTATGTTCCCAGTGATAGGAATTAAGAATCGGAGGAGAATCAGTATTTAGGGGTGTGGATAAAATATGGTTATTTTGTGGTCAGTAGTAAAGTAAAGATGTCAAATAAAAGTTCCTGCAAAGATTCGGCAATCACTGCAGCATGGTTTTCCATTTTCCCCCATGGTTGTTTTTTAGTTGCATTGTATTACCAGCAACAAAGGAGCTCTCGAGCAGACCAAGCACATTCAATAATTGTCAGAGAGCACAAACGGGGAATAAAAGCTGATTTTAATCTAATTTTAATTTGTTTTCTAGCACAAATAAAGATCGGAACATCCACTTAAGATTGTGATAAAAGGTGAAAGAAACTTGGAGATAAATATCCGTATCATGTCCAATTCTTTGTGAGGGAAGGAGATTACCCAGCATTTAACAATCTGTGCGATGTTAAAAACTCGCCTAACCTCATGAAGCAAAACACAAAATATCTGGGTTGTTCAATGGTTCTATAAAGAAAATAATTCTTGAAGAGCTTAACTCCTAACCAGGTCAATGATTTCTGGAGATTATGTTGCAGAATGCTGTAAAACAGCGCTTAGTGTAAACAAAGAAATGGACAATGGCACTAAATTCCTGAAAGAAAGACGTAGCAGAGCTGTTTCACACTGAAGCAGGCACATCCCTTTAACTAGATGGAATATGGTTCAATGGTTCTTTGTTATCAGATGTACCAAGGTACAGTACATACAATTGGATACAGATTAGTAAGATTATTGCCATACACAGGACAATCCCCCCAAAAGTACAAAATATATAGAAACAGCCCACTGAGTCCACATGTAAAAGTCGCTAGGTTTTGGCACCATATAATAGCCCTGTCCCACGGTACGAGTTCATTCCAAGAGCTCATTCCAAGAGCTCTCCCGAGTTTAAAAAACAACACTCGTGGTAAGCACGGAGAATGAACGTAGCGGGTACGTCAGAGCTCGGGGATGTCTCTTAGAACTAACGGCAGGCACTCGGGAAGACTCGCTAACAGCAGGTAAGCACGGAAAGACTTGTGAAGATTTTTCAACATGATGAAAAATGTCCACGAGAGCCCCGAGCACCGACGAGTGGCCATTACCGTAAATCTCTGAATTGAAATCAGGGCAAACTCGGGAGATCTCTTGGAATGAACTTGTACCATGGGACAGGGGTTCAAGAGGGAGATTTTGAAGATTCCCTGTACGAAAAATGGATGTTAAATGCATATTTGACATAAGATGACTTGTGAAGATCAATTTGAATAGGTTTTAGATATTTCTGTTACATATTGCTATTTGGATTTATTCAGTCCTTGTCAATTACATAAATACATACTAGTTCAAACTGATGCCATTATGAGTTTGGTTTCTTCTACAGAAATTTGACCACGTTTTGTACAGTTTCTGTCCTACTTGGCAATTTTGCCGGCATCATATCAGTGTCGGCAAAAGATCTTGAACATTTCAAAATCCAGGGGTGACAAAAAAAATGTTGCAACGATTGAAAAAACACCGCGTGTCATATGTCATCACGCTGCATCACTGCCACGTCATACGTCATCATGCCGTGTCACTGCCGCATCACGCTGCATATTTTTCGGTCACCTGATACATCAGCTATTGATGCCGGCAGTCGCCGATAAAATCGGCAAGTGGGACAGGCCCTTTAAGCAAATTGCTTAGAGCAGAATGCATGAGGAAAGTAGTTCATGAATACCTTCCCAGAACCACCCTGAATGCATAAAGAACATATGTATTCCAAATGTTGTGGCTTTGGGTTATGTAAGGCTGTAGTTACTGTGGCCAACTGCTGTAATGGATTATTTGTTGATCTTCAAGAAAGAGTCTCTGTTCTGCTTATCCTTCCATATATATCTCACCCTGTCCCTTAGTACTTTCTATTGCAAATGTAGGGGGTGCAACACATGTTCATGTGCCAACTCCTTTATCATAATCCAGGGAGTTAAACAGACCTTTCACATGAGGCAGAAATTCACAAGCTCCTCTTCCATCCTTATCTATTGCATTCAGCCCTCACAATGTGGCCTTGTGCATATTAATGAGATCAAATGTGGATGAGGTGACTGTTTTCCAGAACACCTGTGCTCTTTTGCAACAAGTAATTGTAACGTCCAGATTAATAGTAATTCAATTCCCCTTCCCATTCCCAAGCCGACCTTTCAGTCATTGACCTAATCCACTGCCAAGTGAGGCTAAACACAACCTAGAGCAGCAATTTGCGTGCCTCATAGCCAAACGGTATGAACATTAAATTTTCCTGTTTCAGGTCACCTACTTTCTTTGTGTTCCTTTCCCACTACTTCTGGTCAATCTAGGTTCTCTCTCACTTTGCCCACTTTCTCCCTCCACCCCGCTCTCCCCATTATCTAGTTCCCACCCCTGACTTCATTTGCCCATCGCCCATACCTCTATCCATTGGAGTTTCTTCTCCCTTGTGCTTATCCTTCCTGTCCCCTTTCCCACCTGGTTCCATTTGCCCATCATCCCTTATCTGCTTCAATTTACCAGCTTGCAACCTCTACCTTTAACTGCCCTTCTCAAGATATCTTGTAATGATTCTCTTTTTTCAACACATACTTTACCTCAGAAATGTATTTGTAATATCATGAGAATGGATTCTCTGTTATGGTTATGAAATACAATATATATATATTTTGTATCACATTATTTAATTAACTGTCCATATATTTTCAGTGGTTATAGAGTTGTACACGCCAAACATGGGCTCTTCGACCTACCATGTCCATCCCAACCTTTCTACCCATCAACACTATAATCCCATGTACATGTATTAGGACCATATCCTTCTATGAGATTTTGTAATTTTGAATGTTTTATTATTGCCTAATAAACTGTTGCAATCTTTAAAACATTTGGAGGCAAAATGAACGGGTAAAATGCTGAGTAGGGAAGGCAGCATCTGTGAAGGGAGAAATAGGGACTTCAAAACATTGTTCAAATTGCTTGATATTATGTGCTTGAGACCTTGATGATTCATCACAGAATGAAAAAAAAAGTGAAAATAACATGAAAATGAATTGGATCTGATCAATTTTTGCAGTGTCAGAATTTATGGCAATATACTTCATAGTCATGGACTTTGATTGCAGTCCTAAATTGAAAGCTTATTTTGAAATAGCTGAATCTGGCAATTAAATGTTTGACTTATGTGAAATTAAAAGCGATT
This sequence comes from Raja brachyura, assembly GCA_963514005.1. The sequence goes on from OY740796.1 coordinate 40,039,788, forward strand.
GCTCTTTATTTAATCTTCTCCAGTTTATATATCAATCATTTTAATGTGTCATATTCCCCAAAATCAAAAACAGGCAGCCAACAAAGGAGAGCAAAAGCAGAGGACACTAAGTAAAGTTCATGATTTAATCCCACGTTATGGAGTTAATGGACGGTTTTCTCCTTATAACAATATAAGCATTGGAATCTTTGGTTGGAACAGACAACAGCTTCATGGTGCATCTTGTTAAGTATAGCTATGCCATATATTGGGAAACACAATCGTAGTAGCAGAAAGCACCAAATTCCATCACAAAATAATCATTTCACAATTACTATCACCTTCTGTCGATTGACTATTCATGGTAATAGTTTTTAGACAAACAAACAACATTTGATAGAAAATGTTGGTCATTTTTTTCAATTTTCCCTCCGTTTCTAAGTTTAATAAAGTTCTTATGTTGTTCACAAAAAATTGAGTAATCATCATTTACACCCAGAGAGTTATGAATTTTTCACCCAGAGAGTTGTGAATCTGCGGAATTCTCTGCCACAGAAGGCAGTGGAGGTCAATTCACTGGATGTTTTCAAGAGAAATTTAGATTTAGCTCTTAGGGTTAAGAGAATCAAAGGATATGGGGAATAAGCCGGAACGGGGTACTGATTTTGGATGATCAGCCACGATCATATTGAATGGCGGTGCTGGCTCGAAGGGCCGAATGGCCTATTCCTGCACCTATTTCCTATGTTTCTATGAAAATACATGATGTTAGCGGGAAGACAAGATTAGGTTTCTGGAGGCTTTAGCTCTGGTTGCGGTTTGTCTGTTGCTTTGCAGGACTACTTTTCGAACAAAATGATGGTCATCAAAACAGTAATGTTTGGGCAATGTTCGGGCCCCTGCTCTGTTAATCTGCAGATTGCAGTTGGATGAATATATTTATTTAGTGCAAACTTAATCGAGCAAGCACCGCAAGCATCAAAATAGAGCAAGTGTTCTTGAAGGTTCCCGTGTGCCTTAATTGTTGAGGTGATATTGGAGAATGTAATTTAGTTGTAGGCTGCATTTTCACAGATGTTATGCAGAGCAGCCTGTCTCTACTCTTCCCTGAGGCTATCCTGACATTCAATGATTGATTCTCGCTGTTCCGCTTGCCTGCCAAATAAATGAACTTAACTGAGAAACTTATGGAATTGCAACTAAAAAACTGTTAGTAAATAGAGAGGCAGCCCAGTTGACAGCTTGTTGGCGTAATTGTCTCTATATGTTAAGGAAAAAATGCAATGTAATTCTGGAAAATTATGTTCCAGTAGCAATAACGGAAAAAGAAAATGAAAGTGCTGAGAAAAAAAATCGCCATGGTGAATGCTTGAAGGGAATTTAAGTGTTTGCTACCCTGTTGGATTATCTGTTGTAATGGGTAATGGCTCAGATGGTCCTAAACTGTTACCATAAATTAGCAACTACCACATTTCCTGAGGCTATAATCATGTTGTCCTTTTAATATCCCCCAAAAGACTAAGCAGTACTTAAGTCAGTTACTCAGATTTGAAAATTAAAGGAAATGTTTATCAGCATTAAATTTGCTTAAATGTCGGAATTGCCTTTTACTGTTGCAGCAGCTTAAGATGGAAGCTTTACAGACCAAAAAGGCCATGAAGATTTCCTTTATCGTCATAACTGTGTCAGTTAGGCTTGTGCAGTAAAATCTTCCATGCTGCAGTAATCAATCTTTTCATCACGGACTGAGTTCAGAAATGCATATTCACCATTTAGCAGTGTACCCATTTTAATGCTGCAGAATCAGATTGCATTTTCTTGCATTTTCTGATACTTTGAAAAACAAACTGGTTGCACGTACACATGGAGTTTCAGTTCAAATGAAGGAAAGAAATGTTGTTTTAATTATCATTGTGACCTTCAGTAATAATTGCAGAATAACCACTAAATATTAGACAAATTAAGTCCCGTGATTAATGTGCATTGCCTCATGGCTGGATACGTCTGCTGTTCATTTATCTTTTTGCACAGCAAATAATGCACGGAGACAAGAGAAGCTAAGGAGAGGGGAACCAACTTTTGGTGAAGAGAAATGGGCTAGGAATCAGTCAGTGCACTAGCAGTGAGGCAACCTCCATTAGATCAGTGTGGATTCTTGTTTTATTACAAAATTCCTGTATATCTGCATACCATCTTTTGTGTAGGGGTTAATTATCCTGAGCCAACCACCAGGATACACCTCCCCTGACATATTCTTCCTGACCCTGCCTGCACCTATTTATTCTGAATGTGGAAGGCTGAACAAACGGCCACATGCTTTACCACCATCCCATTAGATCCCACATGGTTGCCTTCACCCAAGAGCAAGCAGGCTCCACGTGGCAAGTACAATAATTATATCAGATTATTACAATAATCTACAATAATTATAGGCAGCATGAAGTAAATGATGTGCTTGAGGAGTATAAGGAATGTAAAAAGAATCTAAAGAAAGAAATTAGAAAAGCTAAAAGAAGATATGAGGTTGCTTTGGCAAGTAAGGTGAAAGTAAATCCAAAGGGTTTCTACAGCAATGTTAATAGCAAAAGGATAACAAGGGATAAAATTGGTCCATTGGAGAGACCGAGTGGACAGCTATCTGCAGAGCCAAAAGAGATGGGGGAGATATTGAACAATTTCTTTTCTTCGGTATTCACCAAGGAGAAGGATATTGAATTATGTGAGGTAAGGGAAACTAGTAGAGTAGCTATGGATACTATGAGTTTCAAAGTAAAAGAAGTACTGGCACTTTTGAAAAATATAAAAGTGGATAAGTCTCCAGGTCCTGACAGGATATTCCCTAGGACATTGAGGGAAGTTAGTGTAGAAATAGCCGGGGCTATGACAGAAATATTTCAAATGTCATTAGAAACTGGAATAGTCCCCGAGGATTGGCGTACTGCGCATGTTGTTCCATTGTTTAAAAAGGTTTCTAAAAGTAAACCTAGCAATTATAGACCGGTTAGTTTGACTTCAGTGGTGGGCAAATTAATGGAAAAGATACTTAGAGATAATATATATAAGTATCTGGATAAAGAGGGTCTAATTAGGAACAGTCAACATGGATTTATGCCTGGAAGGTCATGTTTGACTAATCTTCTTGAATTTTTTGAAGAGGTTACTAGGGAAATTGATGAGGGTAAAGCAGTGGATGTTGTCTATATGGACTTCAGTAAGGCCTTTGACAAGGTTCCTCATGGAAGGTTGGTTAAGAAGGTTCAACTGTTGGGTATAAATGCAGGAATAGCAAGATGGATTCAACAGTGGCTGAATGGGAGAAGCCAGAGGGTAATGGTGGATGGCTGTTTGTCGGGTTGGAGGCAGGTGACTAGTGGGGTGCCTCAGGGATCTGTGTTGGGTCCTTTGTTGTTTGTCATGTACATCAATGATCTGGATGAAGGGGTGGTAAATTGGATTAGTAAGTATGCAGATGATACCAAGATAGGGGGTGTTGTGGATAATGAAGAGGATTTCCAAAGTCTACAGAGTGATTTAGGCCAGTTGGAAAAATGGGCTGAAAGATGGCAGATGGAGTTTAATGCTGATAAATGTGAGGTGCTACACCTTGGCAGGACAAATCAAAATAGGACGTACATGGTAAACGGTAGGGAATTGAAGAATACAGTTGAACAGAGGGATCTGGGAATAGTTCCTTGAAGGTAGAATCTCATATAGATAGGGTGGTAAAGAAAGCTTTTGGTATGCTAGCCTTTATAAATCAGAGCATTGAGTATAGAAGCTGGGATGTAATGTTAAAATTGTACAAGGCATTGGTGAGACCAAATCTGGAGTATGGTGTACAATTTTGGTCGCCCAATTATAGGAAGGATGTCAACAAAATAGAGAGGGTACAGAGGAGATTTACTAGAATGATGCCTGGGTTTCAACAGCTAAGTTACAGAGATAGGTTGAATAAGTTAGGTCTTTATTCTCTGGAGCGCAGAAGGTTAAGGGGTGACTTGATAGAGGTCTTTAAAATGATGAGAGGGATAGACAGAGTTAATGTGGACAAGCTTTTCCCTTTGAGAATAGGGAAGATTCAAACAAGAGGACATGACTTTAGAATTAAGGGGCAGAGGTTTAGGGGTAACATGAGGGGGAACTTCTTTACTCAGAGAGTGGTAGCGGTGTGGAATGAGCTTCCAGTGGAAGTGGTGGCGGCAGGTTCGTTGGTATCATTTAAAAATAAATTGGATAAGGGTATGGAGGGTTATGGTATGAGTGAAGGCAGGTGGGACTAAGGGAAAAAAGTTGTTCGGCACGGACTTGAAGGGCCGAGATGGCCTGTTTCCGTGCTGTAATTGTTATATGGTTATATGGTTAAGTAGTCTGGCACCGTATCCTGTAAAAGGCTATTAGATAGTTTTAAGACAGTCATAATTATTCAGAAAGAACTTAAATTAAAAAGATAAACTCAAAGTGCATTCAAATTTTGACAACTAATTAAAACATTAAAGGGCCTGTCCTACCAGCATCCGACTCCATGCGATGAGCGCGATCAAACTAGAAGCGGGGGCCGCGCAGAGGTTGGGTGATCCCCTGTACAGGGCTGTTCCCACCAACATGCGCCTGCATGCAGCAAGCGTGACCAAACCGGCAGCTAGGGCCGCGCGGAGGTCGGGTGAGTGGCGCAAAGCGGCGCAAAGTGAGGCGAACTTGGAGCGAAGTCTTAAGGTAAGTTTGCCAGGACAGAGAGGGGCACACAGAGAGGGACACAGAGGCACACACACAGAGGGCCACGGAGCCACACACATTGAGGGTCACGGAGGCACCTACAGATAGGTTCACGGAGGCACAATGTCGAGACGGTGTGTCATGCGTCTAGGCGACTGCGAGCCGACAAGCTGTTGCCGCGCGGAATTTTTGAACATAGTCAGTTTTTCGGAGCCCCGCGCAATGTCGGGGCGAACTCCGCACAATTCCGCACGGCTCCGGCGATCGAAGTGGGACCGGCCCCGCGACGCCGGACGGCTCAAGCGACCACGTTAGGTCGTGCTCATCGCATGGAGTTGCATGCTTGTAGGACAGGCCCTTAAAATAGAGTTAAATGCAAACAAAGAAAAGAAGCCCTTCCGATGTTAAAGCAGAGGGCTAGAAGCAAAACAAATCTTGAGGAGCCTCTGCTTCTTGACTGGACTTAACAGTCAGTGTACAGTTATCATGGATGTGTAGCAGTCCAAGACCACCCGAGATGTAACGCTGATAGCTCCCAATCCTTGTGGCACTGCCAGTTATCATACAAGATTCTGGAATAAATTATAGGGCTATTAAAATGTTTCCTTTTTACAATCATTTATTGTTTATGAAGACATTTTTTTAGAAAAGCAGACCAATAATTTTTACAGAACACAAAATATTTCCACTCTCTGTGGTATGTTCATGGCTCCAAAAGAGTGGATAGTAATATGTCACTCTTAGGCTAAGTGTAGATCTGAAGAATGCATTCAGTGTTAGAGTTAAGAGATACACCAGACAAACATGCCTTTTGGACCATAGAATTCATGCCAAACATCGATCACACATTCATGCCAGTTATAAGTTATCTCACCGACTCGTCCACTCCATACACACTTGGGGCTAATTAGAGGCTAATTAACCTATAAACCCACACTTCTTTGGAAGGAAGCTGGAGCACCCACATGGTCACACGGAGTATGTGAAAACGTCACGCAGAGACAGCAGCCAAGGTCAGGATCGCACCCATGTGTCTGGTGCTGTGAGGCATCAACTCCATCAGCTGTGCCACTGTGCTCTCAGTCCAGGCTCTAACATTTCCCCCTCACCCTTATTCCACCTAAGATTAACCCAACCATTAAGTGGCGAGCCTCTAAATTTCTATAAAAGCATTGCCAAGATACAGCTGTACTTTATGCTATTGTTGCAATGTAAAAAGTGATTCATTCTATTGGAGCAAGGTAAATTGAACTGTCAATGTTATCAAAATAATGAAATTATACTTGGTGCTTCCAAAATGCAAACATTGGATTTCTTTGCCTTATTTCAGGACGGTCTTACATTATGTTAAGTTTATTTTTCTTTCTCTGCAAACCCAGATGTTTCTATATGCGTTTTCCTACATCAGAATTATTCACCTCTAAATCTGGTGTGTCATGGGGATTAGTAGCTGATATCCAGACATTCGTAATTTATGTTAAATAAATTGAAAGGATTATGGAATCTCCTTTGCAGTTCCTGTTCTGGTTTATTCTGTAATGATTGTATGTCAATACCATGTCTGGCACTGAGTTCCAAGAAACAACTGCATGAATGGAATCAGCGCTATAAGGGACTATTGTACCTGGAGATGAGTTAACTAACTCTATTGATGTACCAGGAAATTGTTGTGAACATCTGCTGTGCACGGCTCTCCTAGAAACTGGGTGCCTGTAAATGTTAATTCATGGTTTAGAATTGCCTGTGAGTGTTAGTATTGAGTGGGCCAGGGAAGGTAGTCTGGCCACTCAGCGCTAAGATGTAAGCCATTGCTATGGTCTGACAGCACCTGCACCATGTGTTAAAAGATTACCCACATCCTACCAGTGGATGTGATCACATTTGATCACCTCTAGTGGATGAGATGGAAGCTCTTTTCTCCTCTCTCACTTTTTTTGTTGATTCTGATTTTCTAAATGTTATGTGATTGCTTCTTTAATAGTGGATTACAACAATTTACCGAGGTCAAATATTCCACAAGCTTTCCTATTATTCCTCGATTTTTATCTCTCCCTCTATTGTTATATCAAGTTTAGATTAATTCAGAGGATTATACGTCTTTGAATTCAGCATCTGAGAAAGCTGCACATGCTCTGCCATTGATGTATTCAAGTATATGACACAAAGACGTCTGGAGATTCAGGGGAATCATAGGATATGTTGAATGATCAGAGAAAGCAGGTGTGATATGAGTTAAGCCATGACATTGAATGAGTTTGAGAGGGGTATCCACTTGTCCAGATTCAAATTTTTAGGTTCTTAATTGATGCCAGACATTTGCAATATTTGCATTACAATCGAGATGTCTGAGTTTTTAATTCAAATGTGCTAGGGGTACAAGATAATAAAGATGAAAAGATTTCTTGATTTTAATTTTCTAGATTTTAGGTCCAATTTTTTGCTTGAGTTCTGTAGTGCTTCCTGAATTACCAGTACATTTCTTTGTTGCGCCTGTTCGACTTCAGAACAAATTCTCCTCTTTTTTAGTGTTAATTTCATTGCTCCAGTACTTATGGCATATCTTATTGCATTCCTCCATTGCATATCTTAGTTTACAGTGACCTGACATGTACCTGACATGCACACCATAAGCACAGTTTGCACAATGCATTAACGTCACTTTTGGAAATTTATGCTTCATTGCACTAGTTTTATATTCTACAATTTGGTTTTCATTCTAGTTTGCTTTCCATTTTTTTTTTAAGTGAAGAGTCAAGTTCCTTCAATACCGTCCATATTTCCACTCATTGTATTCTAGTGGGGTACATTCATAAATCACCAATTTTTGATGATTTATTTTATAGCCTGTCATTTAGGTGCCCACTTGTAGGTTAACTACTTTTCACCAAGCTCCCTTTCATGTTTTTGAAAAGAAATAAGAATATAAATAGAAGCTGGAGAAGGCTACTCAACCATTTGTCTCTTGCTCTGCCATTCACTAGGACTGTGGATAGTATTTTAACTAGCACCGTCTTTCTGCACTATGTCCCATATTCCTTGGTTCCCAAAATTCCTAAACATTTGTCAATCCCTATTTTGAACATAATCATGCATGAGACTGAACAACACTCTTGGGAACCAAATCAAAAAAATGAACTGGCCTCTTGGTAAAGAAATTAGTTCCTATCTATGTCCTGAATGGCTGACCACTTATTTTGATACTCTGACCATGGTGGTAGTCTTCCCAGCCAGGGGAAACATCAACTCTATCCTATCTCTGACTTGAAATGATGGTTTACTTCAGAGATAATCTTTCTGCAAGAGACCAGAAAATGTAGGCCCAGCCTGTTTCGTTTTCCCTTAAAAAGGTCCTGTATATTTTGCTGATAGGAGGCGGAGGGTATTGTCAGAAAGGTTATGTAAGAATACAGCAGGACATAGATCAATTCAGAAGTTGGGTGGAAATTTGGCAGAAGAAGGTCATCCTGACACATGAAGTAATTAATTTTGGAAGTAAAATAGGGGAAGGACATACACAGTGTGATTGTTGATGAACAGAGAGACATAGAGGTCCAAATTAATAGTTCCCCGAAAGCAGCAACGCAGGTGGATAGGGTGGCAAAAAAGCTGCAGGCATGCTTGCTGTAAAAGAATGGGGTATAGAATATAGATTTGGCACTTCATGTTGCAACTTCACAAATCAGTAGTTAGGCTGCATTTTGAGTATTGTATGCACATATGGTTGACAGGCTGTAAGAAGGATATGTTTGGAGTGTGAGTACAGTGAGATTCACAGGATGCTGCCTGGATTGGAGTACTTTAATTATGAGGAGAGATTGGAAAGCCTGGGCTTGCTTTCTGTGGGGCAAGGGGGGGCTAAGGGGGTGATCTGATAGATGTATATAAAGTGTTTGAGAGTATTGTAAAGAATAAATAGACAGCTTTTGTTGCCTTGGTAGTGATATCAAAAACTAAGTGATATAGTCTAATGCTGAGAGGAAAGAGATTTAATGGGGATCTCATGGGTAAGATTTTAAATCAGTGGTTGATGTCTGGAACTTGCTACTGGAAGGATCAGATGCAATTACTATGTTTAAAAGGCATGTAGGCACTCTCTTCAGTCGACATGACAAAGAACAATATGGTTTAATGTGGGTAAATGGAATTTCTGTAAATGGGAAAAAAAGTTGACTTGAATGTGTGGGTCAAAGGTGCAGTCTCTGTGCTGTCCAACTATGACTCAGTGACCATCTGGCAAGCCCACCATTCTGGGAATCATTTCTGTGAACTTTTGCTGCACCCCCTCCATCGCAAGCATATTCTTCTCAAGAGAGGACAAACAGACCACAATGCAAAGGGTTCAAAGGTTCAAAGGGTATTTTATTGTCACGTTTACCAATTAAAGCACAGTGAAATTCGATTTACCATACAGTCATACTAAAAAAAGCAACAAGACACACAACTACATAAAAGTTAACATAAACATCCACCACAGCAGATTCCCCACATTCCTCACTGTGATGGAAGGCAATAAAGTCTAATCTTCTTCATTCTTTATTCTCTATTCTACTCAGGATCCAGTCTTAAGTCTTGTTTTCTGCCTTGGATTTCCATGAATTTTAATTAAATTAAATGTCTTTGATTTCAACAAATGTATCTAATCAATGTACATTCAGTAAACAAACACGAAGCTTGACTATTTACTTAAACTGTAACTTGCTTGAAATTGCCACGACTCATGGTTTTTAATTTTGACCTTTCCCAAAAAGTCAATTTAAATACCATTTAATCATCCTGGGACCCCTTATGTATTGAGTGATAAAGATATACAGATATTTTGTCTCATATTCACTGGCTATGACTCTAATGTTTCATTTTTATCTAGTCATTCTCTGTGATTATTGATTGATAGAAATTAGTCATAATTGCACTGTTATCTGTATATTAACCTTCACAACTCATCAACCTCACTGATTCGAATCCTTCCCATGAGGTCTTCTTCAGTACATTATACTTTGCCCTGATGTCTTCTTGTTTGTGAGGGTCAAGGTTGTCTGATTCATTTTGTGGCCTCACTCATAAAATTAAGACTTTTAATTTATGTAATGGTTGAATATACATGTGTAATCTTTGCACATTGCATGTGCATCCATTTTTGGAATGAGACTCATAGAAAATCCTCCAATGAAAAGAAGTTAATCCTACTCAAGTAAACTATTAAAATATATGACTAGTTGGAAATGGGTTGTGAAGATAATCCTGAATAAGACTTGCTGAAGGATATCAACTTGTCAACGATAAATTATCCAGGATATTGGGTTAGATCAGCCTTGTGAAGTGCTATCTGTTTCAGCATTATACAGTAAATGGAGTAATTCAGTGGAACATTTCCTAGAGATAAAATAGGCTGAGTAGAGCATAAAATGCACATGCTTTGATAAAGAAATAGGCTTTAAAAAGCAAATAGCATTGTTTCCATTCCATACTGAAATGTACTTATGACTACCTTTGGGATTTTCAAAGTGATTAATGGCTTTTTAAGCCAAGTTGAAGTCTGAATCATTATTATTGAGCTCTGCCTACATTTGCCCGCACAGTCATTATTCATCTAATTGCTCATCTCCATCTCCAGTCATGGTCTTTAAAGGAAGTTGACTCTTTCAATTCCAAGTAGTGCCCACCAAAACAAGTGAAAATATTTATACAACCAACTCACAAATATCACTAATGATATGTGCAATATTTAAGACCAATGATACCCGGTCATACCCAGTTTAAGAACGTGTTGATCTTTACAACAAGGTCACAAAAATCTAATGGATATTTTTAATTATTAGACATGATCAAATTAATCATTTACATATCATTTGTATATGGGAATTCTCAAAATGGTGATTGATTCAAAGAAATGGTAAGTCAATCAATATCTGTTTTTAAGACCAATGAATGATGCAAGTGGTGCAGTCAGCTGTTGTCAGCTTGTTCTGGTGCTTGAGAATTTATCCAAGTCTGCAGTTACTGCATTTGCATGGGAATCTTATTCAAAGAATGTTGGTCAGAAATATTCACGTTATGAAAAGGGAAAACGGGCCACAAAGCCACAGAAGTTGCCTCGTGCACAAAATAGATGGTGAGTTCAAAAACCATTTAATCTGCTTACCGGCCATTTTGGAGCAAAGAAGATGAAATGAGTTTGGCCATGGATTGTGGGTTAAACGGGGAATAGAAATGATGCAGGAAGCAGAGTGCTGATTGAGATGATGAAGAATTACATGGGGCGGGTGGTAGTTAGTGTTGGTGGGGGGTTGGGGGGGGGGGGGTTCAGTTCAAGAGATGTGGAATCGATGTTGGTTTACACAAAAGGACACAAAGGAGTAACTCAGCGGGTCAGGCAGCATCTCTGGAGAACATGGATAGGTGAAGTTTTGGTTTGGAACCTTCTATAGGCTAATTGACGTTGGGGAACGGTAGGGGGGGGGGGTGGGGGGAGAAGTTGGAAGAGAGGAAAAGCAGGTCAAAGTGTGGCAGGCAATAGGTGGACAAAGCGAAGGGTGTTTTGATAGGCGGATGATGGAATTGTTGAGATTATCAGAAATTTATTGGTGAGACATTTAGAAATAAGGATTGGATGGGGTAGGTTTGTAGCTGTTGTCAATGATACAGGTGATCCTTGATTGCGGTAGGCCAAGGTAATTTGGAGAGGTGATCAGATCCTTTGGACATTGCCAGCAATCGGGTGTGAGGAACTGAAATGCTAAATGATAAAATGAAACGAACATCCCCTGTAAATGATGGATTTTACAGATTCCCTTGTGATGGATCAGGTAAGATCAGAGTCCCTTGAACATCCAGTTAATCTTTGAATCAGTCCATTAGGTGTAACATCATTGTACATGCTTCGTATTCTTGTATGTCTTATAAATGGAGGACATTGAACAAATATCTGGAGATACAATATAAGCCATTGTATGAACAGGAAACACAAAATATTGCAGTATTGCAAAATATTGTCTGAAAGTAAACTCTTATTAAGTCAATGTAAAAGATACAATGTAAGTCAATGTAAAATTATCTTAAAGGAGACCCAATCTAAAAGAATCAAACTGAACTGCATGTTTGGTTTCATTCACTGAGCACTTCATGCTTGATGTTGTGTTAATTATCCTCTATATGTAGTCATTTATCAGAGTCTACGTATTCACATGATCCATATCACGGCAGCATTTGGATGGTGGATTTTCATCCTCACACATTTGTTCTACTTTATTTTTATCTCCAGTTCAAGCTGTAGCCAACAGTGCAATTTTAATTATTCTGATCCATACAGGGAATGTCTTTGAAAGTGAACTCCCGGCTTCCAGCGTTGCTAAGATGCACTATTAATATTAATCTGGCTGAAGTTCTTAACAAATAGAGCAAAATTGTCAAAGAAGGATCAGCCCTGAAAGAAATGAATGAAATCAATTGTTTGAAAAGCAAAGAAAAATGTTAGGCAGTTTGCATTTAGTTGGCACACCATAAGCTTTGTAACTAAATGTGCCCATTTCCCACAGCAAGCTTTAAAACATGTTTGCAGTAATATATTTGATCAGGAGAGATAAAAGTGACAAGTTGGATATTTGCCCTTTGAAGCTTTTTGTTTAATTCACCCAGCAATTCATCAATACGTCACAACAACTTCCAGGGTGTTTCTTTTACAACTACTATTGGCTGATTAAGCCCATCTATCTAAGACTATCTAACTCGTCTTTTCCTCTCATAATTTTACATATTTTCATCAGTTCTCTCCTCAACCTCCGGTGATCTAGTGATCCAGTAATCCAAGTTTGTCCAACTTCTCCTTGTTGCTAATACTTCCTGATCGAATCAGCTAACTTTTTTCTGCACCATCTCTGAAGCCTTCACATCCTTCCTGTAATGGGGCAACCAGAACGGTACAGAATTTAGCCAATATAATTCATGAATATAAACATTATCATAGTTTATAGCAATAATATTTGTATTCAATTAATTTAATTATTGCTGTGATTTTCAAGAATTAGATATGAGATAATAGATTCATACCAGCAATGTTTCTGCACTGCACATGAGTATTTCAGCAGGAATTTTGTCTGCCACAGAGGCTTTGTTGTTTTATAGTTGTCTGATAGTCTCTTCGACCTCCTGTTTGGTCATTATGGTCCTCGGGTTGTTATAAGTAATCTGCTGTGGGATGAAGTTCTGCACACTTGCACCAAAGGCAAAGTGCTGTTTCAGGAGATGATCAAAGTGCTCCTTCCAAGGAAGACCGGCCTGGATAAATACTGCTTCACTGTTGGCAGATTGGGCTTGACCAAGGATGGTCTTGACAGCTCTGACAAATCTACTCATTTTGTGGTTATTGGCTGATTGCTGCACATCCTCTGTTCTTCTTGCCAAGTGCTCTTCGGGACATGATCTTTGACTTTGAGATGCCTGCAGATCTGTTCATTTTTTCCCCTTGAAGTGATAATATTTCCAGTCCAATTTTACCTTGTGTAATTTCCTCCCATATCATCTGGCTATTATCATCAAATCCAACCCAGTGTTTCCTGATAGGCGTGCCATGAGTTTCTTCACAGGGAGCAATAAATAGGGCACTCCAACAACTGTAAACGTTCCTTCAGATCTGGAGACATTGGGCTGCCTGTAGGATGCTAACTGTGCAGACTTTCGTATTCTGCACCTTTGGGTCTTCCGTCATTACTCATCCTGCAACAGAATTTCTGTTGCCATTATCATTTCAGAACTGGGTTGATGAAAATGACAGAGTGGATTAGCTGGTAGGTCAATAGAAAAGCCATCAATATCTGTTCTCGTGCGAGTGATGTGAACACCCTTGTGACCCTTTGTGAAGGGAAAAAGATTTAATAGGAATCTGAGGGGTAGCTTTTTCACACAAAGTGTGGTGGGTACACAAAAATGCTGGAGAAACTTAGCGGGTGCAGCAGCATCTATGGAGCGAAGAAGATAGACAACGTTTCGGGCCGAAACCCTTCTTCAGGCTGATGGGGAGTGGGGGGGAGGGGAGGAAAAAGGAGGAGGAGCCCGAGGGCTGAGGGAGAGGTAGGAAGGGGAGGAGACAACAAGAGTTAACAGAATTGTGAGAATTCAATGTTCATGCCACCAGGATGCAGGAACCCAAGTGGAATATGAGGTGCTGTTCCTCCAATTTCCGGTGTTGCTCACTCTGGCCGTGGAGGAGGACCAGGACAGAGAGGTCGGATACGGAATGAGAGGGGGAGTTGAAGTGCTGAGCCACCGGGAGGTCGGGTTGGTTATTGCGGACCGAGCGGAGGTGTTCAGCAAAACGATCGCTTGGTCTCACCGACATAGATCAGCTGACATCTAGAGCAGTGGATGCAATAGATGAGGTTGGAGGAGGTGCAGGTGAACCTCTGTGCCTGTTGCCAACAAAAGTGTGGTGGGTGTATGGAACAAGCTGCCAGAGGAGGTAGTTGAGGCTGCGACTATCCCAACATTTTAGAAACAGTTAGGCGGGTACATGGATAGGACAGGTTTGGAGGGATATGGACCAAATGCAGACAGGTCGGACTAGTGTAGCTTGGACATGTTGGCCGGTGTGGGCAAGTTGGGTCAAAGGGCCTGTTTCCACACTGTATCACTCTATGACTCTATGACTCCATTTGGGGTGAAACAAGCACTCTTATGTTTTTAAAGTTTGAAGTGGACATGAGCTGCAGAGCACTTCACCACTGAAAATAATAACTAAAAAAGGATCATAATTTTAATGTGTGAAAGATGAGTGCTGGAGGAGTGAGCCATGTGTGCAGATATGTTGGAATACTCTTTTGAAGAACTGTATGTGCTTGACAATGAGTATACAGGAGCCAGTGCTGCTGTCAGCGGTAACTGGTGACAATGGTTTCACAACAGGACTTTGAAATATAATCTCCTCCTACATCTGAGCCTAGTTATTCTCACTTTTGGCCAGTGCGTGTGTAACATGTTGCATGACTTGGCAAATCACTGTCCCAATTAGCAGTTGGAAACTAGTAGTACATAAAAAATGGTATTGCAATGAACCAAGAATGGCGTACTGATTTCACTTTTCTGCTACAGATCATGTGTCCTTTGCTGATCTATTTCCTACTGCCATGGTTCATCTTTCTTTAATTATTAATGAAGTGGAATGGTCACTGCAATAAAGTCAAGTGGAGCTCCAGCATAATATTTATCAATGCTGATAAATGACTGAATTTTTACAATTAAAAAAAAAAAAAAGAATCTTGCTGATAACTTCAATTTTCTCTTTGGCTGGCTTCAGCCCATCTTCATACACTCATAAACATAAATCAATCACTTTTTGTGGGTGAGAGCATGGGTCACATGATCACAGGAATGAGTAGGTTAACCTGCGATGGAGGTTTGTCGGCACTGGGCCTGTACTCGCTGGAGTTTAAAAGAATGAGGGGGATCCTAATTGAAACATACAGAATAGTGCAACGCTTGGATAGAATAGATGTGGAGAGGATGTTTCCACTAGTGTGAGAGTCTACGACTGGAGGTCATAGCCTCAGAATTAAAGGACGTTCTTTTAGGAAGGAGATGAGGAGAAATGTCTTTAGTCAGAGGGTGGTGAATCTGTGGAATTATTTTCCACAGAAGGCTGTGGAGGCCAAGCCAGTGGATATTTTTTAAGGCAGGGATAGATAGATTCTTTATTAGTACAGGTGTCAGAGGTTATGGGGAGAAGGCAAGGAAATTGAGTTAGGAGGGGAAGATAGAGCAGCCATGATTGCATGGCGTAGTAGACTTGATTGGCTAAATGGCTAAATGGAATTGTACTCCTATTCCTTCTGACCTTATGACCTTAATAGCACACAATACTCCAGGTGAGGTCTCTCTCGGGCCCTGTATGACTGCAGTAGGACTTCCTCAAATCCTCTTGCTATGAAGGCCAACATGCCATTTACTTTCTTCACTGCCTACTGTACTTGCAATCTTACTTTCAGTGATTGATGGACACCCAGGACTCATTGCACCTCCCCTTTTCCTAATCTGACAGCATTCAGATAATAATCTGCCTTTTCGGGTTGGGACTCTACTTCAGACTGATTGCAGTGTGGAGTGGGGATTGAGAGAGGCTATCAGCTTTGAGTGTAAGAGTTACAGGAGTTATGCTCATGCAGCAATCATTCTCCTGTTCAGGAATCTGAATACGGCATGCATCTGCAATCCAGTCAACACCTTCCAATGCTAATTGTAACATTTCCAAGCTAATTCTGGCTGACTATTGCCATACTGAGATCTGTGACTATGGTGTGAGGCAGACTATGCAATATGTTTTTATTTCATTTTTATTCCATTCACTGCTTAGAAACTCTGCCTGCAGAGTATGATATCTTGACAGGGCTGACTTGATAGTGTTAAAACATAACTTTCATGGATAGTCACCAGGGAGGGAGATGGTTAGTAATTAGTTTTACAATCAATCAGGTGAACAATTACACAGAAATTAGATGTCCTGCTGCAACTTGAAAATTGTAATCATTTCCCAATCTATCCAGCCAGCTTACCTGTAAGAATAAGCTTTGTGTACAATGCTGTTGAGAGCAGTTAATTCTGCAGACTGAACTAAATTGATCTCTTAAATGTGTTTCCGTGAACACATTCATGATGCACATTCAGGCTGCCAATTCATGAGAAATCGTGCAAATATAACTGATCAGGTCTTTCCTATGTCTAACGTATGCTTCTCAGAGATGAAATAATCTTACTCCCTATGTCTTTCTTCAACAGATTTTTTTTTTTATCATTTGTTCTTGTGATGCAGTGATACTGACAAGGCTGTGTTTACTGTGTATCCAGCAACCCTAAATATAGCTAGAGAACTGATTTTTTAAAAATAAAGCATTTCATGCGGTGATTGTCCTTTCACAGTCATGTTTCATTTGGAATATGAAAATAATAACTAATTGTGAATATATGTCCGAAGCATCATGGTGTATAACTTGAAAGGGATTTTAAGGTGGGATTTGAGGATGAGCCATGGATATTGGTGATGTTGATCCTATTTTCATGGCATTACTACCTCTTATCAGTGGTAGCCACAGAGGTGTAAATTATAGCAATTTCACATAAATTGTCTTAAATCTGGAATCCATTCTATTGGTGGCAGGTGTGCACGTCAGACAATTGTTGATCTTTCAACTTCATTATCACAGAGGGTTGACATAGATTTTTGGACTCGAAGGATCAGCATGATATGATTGAACAGTGGAATTGCCTGAAGGGGCCGAACCTAAATTTTGCATTGAACTTGTTACTTACATATTGAGGGACTCAGAAGAGTAATTATTTAAGAAAGCTTGCTTTCATTGGAAGATTGGAAGAATGAGAGGTGAATGTTGTCCTGAGGAGTCCAATGCGCTGTAACAGTCGGTCATGGTACATTTAGGCATCAGTTGCTTTGCAGAACTGGAGTGTTACATCTGGTGGACAAGAACCACAAGTTTTCTCTGTTAGTGCAGCAATTTAATTTTTTTAAATTATCATTCACTTGATAGCTGTCTGGATATTTGTGTTCAAACCTCATTTATTTTTGTGTCTACCTCATTTATTTACAAATGTATTCATTACAAAATGAAAATATATCCTCAAATAACCACACTAAGGATCGAATTAAGATTTTGAATTGCCACCATAGATTTGTCTGAGCAAAGTAATCCTGTTAATGTCAGTGAAGTTTTTTTTTATTCGACTACCATGTACTCCTCTGACACTTGGATGTCATGAAGTGCATTGCATCTTTGATATGAATTGGGAAAAGTTAAGTATCATTTAAGTAAATAATGGCAGGTGACAGATTTTATTGCAGCAATTTTTTTTATTACTTTTCATTTATGGAAGAAAGACAAAATGAATTCCAGACAAACTGTTCATCATAAATTCTTATCATTGCTTTACCCTCGTAAGCTAAAAAAATCCCAAAGAATTTAATACTGAAAATAATACTGCAAATCAGCTGGATGGAAAATCTGCCTCTATTCCCTTTTATGTCATAATTTTGTTGTTTCATCCTCATACTGTTTGTAATTCTGGTATGCAGGTTGCAAATAACAAAGTTAAAGACTTGGTGAATTGCTTTATTGATCTGGGCTATGGTTCAAATGAAGTATAATCACAATTTTCCCCTTTCCCTGATCGTGTGCTGAAAATGCGATTCCACTCCCTGAAACTTCTGGTTTTATTTTGGAATGGAATACTTTATTGCAACATGCGACTAGGCACGGTGAAATTCTTTGCTTACATGCCCAATGTATACATATAGCGGCCTCCTACAGCGCTGACAAAGTTACAAAGTACGTCGGCTCCCCCATTTGTTCTCCCCCCTTCCACACAGCGGTTCCCCCACACCGGGTCCTCATTGTCCTTTGTTCTCACACCCTCCCCAATTGTCCTTTGTTCTTCCCCTACCTCCCGGCTTCACGGCGGTCCCCCCATGCTCTCATCGACCGTCAACCACGGGTCGACCCGCAAGGCCCCGGCCGGGCCCTGACCCGGGCTTCTACGCGGCGATCCAGGAGGAATTGAGACCGCGGTGCCTAAATAAAGGCCCCCGGCCGCGTTCCCAGTCCACAGCCGCGAGGCCCGTCGGGAAGCCTTCCATACATATCATTTTATACAGATGTGTATGGAAATGTGCCAAAGCAGCTGCTTTTGGCATCAAACATTTGTTTAGTTTAGTTTAGAGATACAGCATGGAAACAGGCCCTTTGGCCCTCAGAGTCCGCACCAACCAGCGATCCCCACACTTTTACACTATGCTGACCACACTAGGGACAATTTTAGAATTTTACCATGCCGATTAACCTACAAACCTGAATGTCTTTGGAGTGTGGGAGGAAACCAGAGCTCCCGGAGAAAGCCCACGCAGGTCACGGGGAGAATGTGCAACTAGAGAGCGGGGAAACTCACCACCCAAGGAAAGAAAAATGCACCAACATTTCCGTGTGATTTCATGAAGGGAGTGAATAATTGAAATGAAATTTGAGTAGGCCAATGAGACTTTGGAAGGAAAATAATGAGGGACTTTTTAAATTAAATAGTTTGTACATAAGCCTGCTGAAGCTTTATACAGGAATGAATGAAATCACTAAAATTTACATTGATGAAAATAAATGCTTTGGTAAGTGTTTGTTTCTGGTCAAAGAGAATTAAGTATAAGATATTGACCATTGAGAAAATATTTATTCTCCTGGAAAATCAGGAATCTTTGGAATTTGTTACTCCAGAAACCTGCAGATGCTCTGTCCTTGAATCTGGCCAACAAGCATGGCTATTGGACTTTGAGATTTGTTTAGATTTGGTTATTGTCATGTATTGTGCATGCTATCCAGCCGATGGAAGGACTATACATGATTACAATTCATTGTGTTCAGATACATGATAATGGGAATAACATTTAGTGCAAGATGAAGTCCAGTAAAGTCTAATTAAAGACAGACGAGGATCTCTAATGAGGTAGATAGTTGCTCACAACCGTTCTCCAGTTCCTGAATCTGGAGGTGTGCATTTTCACATTTCTGAGTGGGCAGTGAGAGGGAGTGACCTGGGTGAGACTTGTCCTTGATTATGCTGGGCAACGTGTAATATAAATGGAAGGAAGGTTGGTTTATTTCATTTTCTTGGCTGCGACCACAATTCACTGCAATTTCTCGCGGTCGTGGATTGAGTAGTTCCCCAACTATGCTATGATGCATTGTGATAGAATGTTTTCTAGGGTGTATCTGTAGAAGTTGGTGAGAGTTGTTGGGGACCTCTTGAACTTCCTAAGCCTTCTAAGGAAGTAGAGGCACTGGTGTGTTTTCTTGGTCATTGCTTTGAAATGGGTGGTGCAGGACAAGTTGCTGGTCATATTTACTCCTAGAAACTTGAAGGTTTCAACCATCTCTACTTTGGAGTTATCAATGTATACCAGGGTATGTGTACTGCTTTGCTTCATGAAGTCGAGCACTGGCTCCTTTATTGTGCTGACATTGAGGGACGGATTCTGGTCTTCATACCATTTGTTATAGGGATTAAGTAGCTAAATGAAGTTGAAATAAACAACCATGCTGTCATCTGCTGACATTTTAGCTCAATGGACATATGACATACTTCTGCTTTCTCTTGTGTTTTTATGCACAAAATACCAAATAATTATGGCTAATTGATGAGCTCCAGTGATATAATGGTAAATGGTAAGTAATTCAGAGTGAAAAGGAACAGTCTGGGACATATGGCTGAAGGAGAGCTCTGAGCTAATTTGTGCCATTGCAGTTATTGGAATGCAAAAAGAGACATTTAAACATTTGTATCCAATGCAGAGAAACAGAAGAGTGACTTCATTTTACAGGACTGAATTTTGAACAAAGAACGAAAAGAGCTTGTCAAAGGATTAAAGACATAAAATAATGTTCTTCATTTAGAAATGGCAAATGCTTAACACTATTTAACTGGAAATTGTATATAGTACAAACATTGTAGGTGAACATTATTACAAAGGCAAATATATACCACAAAAAACATATTTTGTAATTGTTTGGGATGTCATAATTATGCCATTATTTGGGACGCTTGACACTATGGATCATTCATGAAGGCGAACTCGGTACTGCATAGTTGCTAGTGTTCTGTCATATAGAATTAGTTATTAGTGGAAGCAGAGGATGTGGTAAAGGAGGAGGTTGCAGGGAAACAAGGTGAGAGAAGAAAAGAAGAGGATGTGTTAGAAAGCAGTCATATAACAAAACCATTTGGGATGCCTCCAAGCTTCCAGGCAGAAATACCAGTGTGGTTGGCCACAGTTTTCCACTACTATTGAGATGCTGGAGTAATGCTGAAGAATTGAAGAATGTCAGATGTTATGGTTCTCAATAAAGAGATGTCAAGGCAATTTCAGGCTCAATCTTGAAATATAAATATTCGGAAGCTTTTTGATTACATGTAAAAGTCATTGACAGCTGGACTAATAAAACCAGAACAGATTCACCAAGGGCAACTCATTTTTGGCAAACTTGATTGGTTTTTCTCAATAATATAGAAGGTAGTTGAAGGCAGTGTAATTATTGGGTACATGGACTTTCAGAGGTTGTTCGAGAAAGTGCTGTTCAGAAATTGAAGACCATTAGATAAAAATTGGTGTGTGAGCATGAATGCATGGATCAAAGAGAAAGATGAAGGCAACGATGAATGCCCGTCTTTATTGGAGTAAAATGAGTTATATATTTAGGTGCTCTAATTTTCATTACAGGAACATGTTGACTTGGATGCACATCGTGATTTCACAGTCTGAAGATGAAAAAATGGATTTGATTTGGTGAATTATAAGGTAGTTGAAGTAAGTGCGAGGAATAAGTCTGCATAAATAGACTTTTGGGATTACATTCAAATAGAACTGGAAGAATCCTTTAGATGACACTCATGCCTGCCAACATTTAATCACTGATATTTGAGGTGGGCAGAAATTTCTGCCAATTTCACGATCCAAACTATTTTAATCATGTGTGCAAGAGTCAGATAACTTAATTAAGAAAATTAATTAAATTTTAAATATTTGGTTGGATCTTGATTGCTGTTGATTTGTATCAGCTTTAGAGCATTTGCTTCAAAGGCTAATTAATCAAGAATGGCCTCAATATGCTTATCATCCTTGATGATTGTCAACACTGGCAGCCATTCAAAATATCAACAAGTTGCAAAATCAAAGTTTTAATCTAGGCTCATAAACTGAGAGGGAACAATTCTTTCGATGGTTAAATGCCCTTAAACTGGAATTATCTCAAACAGACTTTGGCACATGTGAGCAGAATCAAAATCAAATATGATTACTTCAAAGAGGCAGAATAAATCTGTGATCTAACGTTTTTTAAAAAAAAATGCTCGTTGCTCTTTTAGCAATAATATCCAGTGTTACATCCAATGTTCTCTGAGTTGAAATAATAAATTGAAGAACAAAATTGGTAGTTGTACATGCACAATTAAACACACCAGTGAACTGATATCTGACTTGCCCCACTGCACCTGAAAGTTTAACATTACTTGTATTGTAACCAGAAATTTGTCACCGAAACATGAAAGTCCAGATAATAAGGTCAGATATGTCAGCGATTACTGATTTAACAGGAGAAAATAAAGATGAACTTCTAGTAACTGCCATGCATAGTTAAAACAGAGGTCTAAAAATCGGTATTAGTGATACTCTGTTCCTTCACATAGTGCATAAATTCCATATTAGTAAATGGGATGTCAGTCAAGATCGTAGATTGATTGCTCTCAATACTTAATATCATTGCAATGCAGATGCAGCAAAGTTCAATTTTGAAATCAGCAGTATGAGGTTTCAACAACAGTCGTAATTGCTGTCAAATCACCTCTGTGGCACTGAAAGTTATCTTTGACAAGGGCAACATCTCATTCCCTTGGTTATTATTTCTTATTAACATTTTAATACCAGCACTTTGTCTCTCTGACTCGATCTCTGTCAGTCTGAGTCTTTTGCTGTCTGTCAGTTGTTTACTTTTATTTCACTTTCAGCATGAAACAACCAAACAAACATTTCTTCCTTTGACTGAAGATTTATTTAATGAGCAGTACAACTGGATAGTTATGGAAATGGATATTTGCTCTCCCAATTCACATAGATTCCTCATCCTCTGCTGACTGTACCACACTTAAATGGGTTTATAATTACTTCAAATTCCACCGCAAAACCTCAACAAGAATCTCTGTCAAAATTATATGTAGCAACCACAACACTGCTAAGTCTTATCAATTCTACACGAAAGTGGATTTGGTGGGGATTGAAGGGGACATTTAAAAAATTCTGGTGTAAGTAATTTATGGCATTAACCTCAGTAATTTTATCAGGTTCGAATTTCTCTTACAGTAAGTTTAATCTTTAAGTTTATTGCTTCAATATATTTTGATGAAATCTATGTCGGTAAAATATAGGAAGATTTATGAAATGGCTAACACTAATAATAATACAATGAAATGCTAAAATGGCCTAATCTAAGAGAAAGTATGCATAACATTGTGATTTGTTGTTTATTTAGCTTATTAATAGACAAAGAATCAGCAAAAGCATTTGGAAGCAAATAAAATATCACCAAAGGCTGCTTATAGGATCAGTCTTCAAAATATTTAATTGGTTGATATGCAAGGAAATGATCCACACAGCACAATATCAGAGAGAAGAATCGATATTTTAATATAAAAGGAGAAAGAAAAAAAAGGAAATAAACAGAGAATAAGAGATGGGGGGTTTCTTAAATGTGCATATTTTAATGCTAGGAGCATTGTAAGAAAGGTGGATGAGCTTAGAGTCTGGATAGACACCTGGAAGTATGATGTTGTGGCGATCAGTGAAACATGGTTGCAGGAGGGCTGTGATTGGAAACTAAATATTCCAGGATTTCGTTGCTTCAGGTGTGATAGAATTGGAGGGGCAAGAGGTGGAGGTGTTGCATTGCTAGTCAGGGAAGATATTACAGCAGTGCTTTGGCAGGATAGATTGGAGGGCTCATCTAGGGAGGCTATTTGGGTGGAACTTAGAAGTGGGAAAGGTGTAGCAACACTTATAGGGGTATATTATAGACCGCCAAATGGGGAACGAGAATTGGAAGAGCAAATATGTAAAGAGATAGCAGATATTAGTAGTAAGCACAAGGTAGTGATTGTGGGAGATTTCAACTTTCCACACATAGACTGGGAAACACATTCTGTAAATGGGCTGGATGGTTTGGAGTTTGTAAAATGCGTGCAGGATAGTTTTTTGCAGCAATACATAGAGGTGCCTACTAGAGGAGGGGCAGTGCTGGACCTCCTGTTAGGAAATGAGACGGGACAGGTGGTGGAGGTATGCGTAGGGGAGCACTTCGGGTCCAGTGATCACAATACCATTAGTTTCAATATAATTATGGAGAAGGATAGAACTGGGCCTAGGGTTGAGATTTTTGATTGGAGAAAGGCTAACTTTAACGAGATGCGAGATGATTTAAAAGGAGTGAACTGGGACATTTTGTTTTATGGGAAAGATGTAGAGGAGAAATGGAGGACATTTAAAGGGGAAATTTTAAGAGTACAAAATCTTTATGTTCCTGTTCGGTTGAAAGGAACCAGTAAAAATTGGAAAGAGCCCTGGTTTTCAAGGGAAATTGGACATCTTGTTCGGAAAAAGAGGGAAATCTACAATAATTATAGGCAGCATGAAGTAAATGATGAGCTTGAGGAGTATAAGGAATGTAAAAAGAATCTAAAGAAAGAAATTAGAAAAGCTAAAAGAAGATATGAGGTTGCTTTGGCAAGTAAGGTGAAAGTAAATCCAAAGGGTTTCTACAGCTATGTTAATAGCAAAAGGATAACAAGGGATAAAATTGGTCCATTGGAGAGACCGAGTGGACAGCTATCTGCAGAGCCAAAAGAGATGGGGGAGATATTGAACAATTTCTTTTCTTCGGTATTCACCAAGGAGAAGGATATTGAATTATGTGAGGTAAGGGAAACTAGTAGAGTAGCTATGGATACTATGAGTTTCAAAGTAAAAGAAGTACTGGCACTTTTGAAAAATATAAAAGTGGATAAGTCTCCAGGTCCTGACAGGATATTCCCTAGGACATTGAGGGAAGTTAGTGTAGAAATAGCCGGGGCTATGACAGAAATATTTCAAATGTCATTAGAAACTGGAATAGTCCCCGAGGATTGGCGTACTGCGCATGTTGTTCCATTGTTTAAAAAGGGTTCTAAAAGTAAACCTAGCAATTATAGACCGGTTAGTTTGACTTCAGTGGTGGGCAAATTAATGGAAAAGATACTTAGAGATAATATATATAAGTATCTGGATAAAGAGGGTCTAATTAGGAACAATCAACATGGATTTATGCCTGTAAGGTCATGTTTGACTAATCTTCTTGAATTTTTTGAAGAGGTTACTAGGGAAATTGACGAGGGTAAAGCAGTGGATGTTGTCTATATGGACTTCAGTAAGGCCTTTGACAAGGTTCCTCATGGAAGGTTGGTTAAGAAGGTTCAACTGTTGGGTATAAATGCAGGAATAGCAAGATGGATTCAACAGTGGCTGAATGGGAGAAGCCAGAGGGTAATGGTGGATGGCTGTTTGTCGGGTTGGAGGCAGGTGACTAGTGGGGTGCCTCAGGGATCTGTGTTGGGTCCTTTGTTGTTTGTCATGTACATCAATGATCTGGATGAAGGGGTGGTAAATTGGATTAGTAAGTATGCAGATGATACCAAGATAGGGGGTGTTGTGGATAATGAAGAGGATTTCCAAAGTCTACAGAGTGATTTAGGCCAGTTGGAAAAATGGGCTGAAAGATGGCAGATGGAGTTTAATGCTGATAAATGTGAGGTGCTACACCTTGGCAGGACAAATCAAAATAGGACGTACATGGTAAACGGTAGGGAATTGAAGAATACAGTTGAACAGAGGGATCTGGGAATAGTTCCTTGAAGGTAGAATCTCATATAGATAGGGTGGTAAAGAAAGCTTTTGGTATGCTAGCCTTTATAAATCAGAGCATTGAGTATAGAAGCTGGGATGTAATGTTAAAATTGTACAAGACGTTGGTGAGACCAAATCTGGAGTATGGTGTACAATTTTGGTCGCCCAATTATAGGAAGGATGTCAACAAAATAGAGAGGGTACAGAGGAGATTTACTAGAATGTTGCCTGGGTTTCAACAGCTAAGTTACAGAGATAGGTTGAATAAGTTAGGTCTTTATTCTCTGGAGCGCAGAAGGTTAAGGGGTGACTTGATAGAGGTCTTTAAAATGATGAGAGGGATAGACAGAGTTAATGTGGATAAGCTTTTCCCTTTGAGAATAGGGAAGATTCAAACAAGAGGACATGACTTTAGAATTAAGGGACAGAGGTTTAGGGGTAACATGAGGGGGAACTTCTTTACTCAGAGAGTGGTAGCGGTGTGGAATGAGCTTCCAGTGGAAGTGGTGGCGGCAGGTTCGTTGGTATCATTTAAAAATAAATTGGATAGGCATATGGATGAGAAGGGTATGGAGGGTTATGGTATGAGTGCAGGCAGGTGGGACTAAGGGAATAAAGTTGTTCGGCACGGACTTGAAGGGCCGAGATGGCCTGTTTCCGTGCTGTAATTGTTATATGGTTATATTGTTATATAAAAAACGGAATAATATTTCTCTATCCATAAGAGGTCAAAATCATGTGGAAGGAGAAAACAGAATATTAGTCCTGTCTGCGCACAGATAGCTCACATTTTTCTGGCAACATATCGGCCATTGACAAGTAAAATAGGTTGACAATTAGACCTGATGCAGAACTGGTGAATATGTGTGCAGTATGAAATTAAATGGCTTACACCTTATTCATTTGCATTGCATCTAACTGTGCATTCAAAAGAATCAATATAATGCATGTAACACACTGTGCTGATGTGTTCACAACTGTAGAGGTCACAGGCTAGCACTCATTGTTAACAGCCACAGACTTCCAATCTCTCGGCTTCAGTGTCAAAAAATAACTCGGTGAAGAACTCCTGTGAGTCAGAAGATCCTGAATTTAAGCACTGCATCTGAGACCTGAACACACAAATATAGTCTAACACATCACTGCAGTATATATTGGGTGCTGCAGAGGACTCTATGATTTACGGACTGTTCCCAGGGACACATTCAGAGACTGACATTGAGTGCTGCTGGAGGGTCATCAACTCGGTGAAAGACGCTCTTTGGTCTGCCCGAGGGTTGTTCACCACCCAGCAGAGCGAGATGTCCGTCGGGGAATGTTGCCGACTGGCCCACTGCAGACTGCAGGAGTACGTGCTGAGGGACGCACTGAAGCTTGGTGCAGCCAACGCCAAGGCTCGGTGGGAGAGGGCCACAGTCTAAGGTCCTTCCGCTGCTGGACATAGGGGGCAAGGTATGGTGGAGACGCCCCTCAAAATAAGGGAAGGTATCCCATGCCAGGGGGCCACATGAGTGGCACGGGTGGGGGATAGATTCATGAAATTTGAGAAATGTATATAGACTGTATGGAACAATTTGTATAGCCTCCGAAAATGTTGGATGGATTTTTCGCACGGTTTATGTATTGTATATATTTATTACTTGAATAAAGTCTATTTTGAAATATTAAAAAAAATATATTGGGTGCTGCACTGTTGGAGAAACCGTCTTTAGAATGATATGTTGGCCAAATGTGATTAGCTTTTGTTTAGCAGTCATGACTGCAAATCACCTTGATGCAGTTGAGCAGGAGGGCTGATGTTCTTAACAATGAAAGACATTTGGCAAGGCATAGTGATGCATATGCAGTGGAGTAGGCTGCACATTGTACTGCTATGTTTCATCATCTACATTATCAGGCTGGAGTCTTGCCTCCTGTCAAAGCCTTTGAACATCTTTGAAAATATTTTAAAAAAGTCACTTCAAATAATTTTCAATAAGATTGCAAAAATAATTCTAATGATAGAGATGCCCCAAACAGAATCGAGACACAAGGCAGAATCCCGGATGTAGCAGTCAAGTCTGAGTCCTTCATCTGGGATGTGCCAGAGTGCGTCATTCTCTCCACATCTTTGCCCCCCTTCTACACTCTCCAATGGACATGAAAAGATACTTTGCTTAATTTCAAAGAGCATTTTCTATGTTAATGAAGCATCACAGATTCTGCCCCCCCCCCCCCCCCCCCATCCATTTGCCATTCATAGCAAAATGATTTGAGTACAATAGCAGGGAGGTTCTACTGCAGTTGTACAGGGTCTTGGTGAGGCCACACCTGGGGTATTACGCACAGTTTTGGCCTCCTAATCTGAGGAAAGACATTCTTGCCTTAGA
Source organism: Raja brachyura (assembly GCA_963514005.1). Next base: position 40,067,310 of record OY740796.1, read on the forward strand.
GGGAGTACAGAGAAGGTTCACCAGACTGATTCCTGGGACTTAATAATGAATTCCGGCAATTATTTAATGCTGTTAACAGGTAAATTGGTCTCTTTTTTTCTCTTTTTCCCTATTTGTGAGAACCATTCAAGAATCTATTGGAGTTTGGAAGAGAGTTGGAATTTGTTGTGCTTCATTGCCTTAGAAAATCCTGAAAATCCTCAGGAATCAGAGTCGATCCCTGATGTTACTTTTAAGGACCATGAAACATTGTTTCTTATAATGGAAAAGAATAACACTGCAGATGCTAGATATCTGACAAAAAAACTGCTGAGGATACTCAGGCAGCAAGTGTGAACAGAAAAACCGAATGGATGTTTCAAGTGTTGAAGAAAACTTTATGTTCTGAAGAAATGTTAAAATTGTTTCTCCTTTCACACATGCTGCCTGACCTCCGGTGTGAAAACAGAATATTCTGTTGCTTAGTAAAATTATATTCATGATGGTTTAGATAATTTATTTATGATTTAGTCCCTCTTTCTGAATTGCTTTGTGACATCTGATTCAATTCCTCCTTTGCACTGCACCTTTTGATTCAAGAGAATTGCTGTAAAATAGTTTAAAGTGCGCTGCCAGTTTTTACTATTACAATGTTTGTTCTTCATCACCATGTTCTATTTCAATTAAGCAATTGCCCAAACAGTGTGAGTTACAGATTTGCTTCCAATCGTGCATGCCAACAGGAAATGTGGTTTCTCAATGTTGCTTTGTATGGAATAAACTTTTTTTTTTCTGGAAATGCTCTATTGGAGAAGCCACCGGAAAACCAGAAAACAAATATGCAATAAAAATAAGACATGTGTAATCCATAGACAAGATTTAATTTTCTTTGACCACATCTCAGCATGGCAGACTGCACCCTCGTGTGTGTGTGTGTGTGTGTGTGTGTGTGTGTGTGTGTGGAGAAGAATAGCAGAAGTAAAACATTAGTTTGCTGAATTTCTAAACCATGAGTAGGGATGACAACCACTTAACCAGTAAAAACAGATTGCTTACCTGTGGCTTCTTCAAAGTACAAGCCACCTCCATCGTACTTTTTAGAGGAATAATATAGAGAATAAATGTTAAGACATGGGAAAATTGCTGGAAGGATTACCTTAAAGTTTGACCCAAAAGCTATGCATTTGCTTTTGTTTCATTATCAAAGAACAGAGCTACATGGATCTTGGCATGTTTAATATATGCATAATAATATATCATGTACAGTGTCTCTTTTAGAACTGATTATCATGGTATGACTCTGATACTGCATTTTACGTAAACAAGATGCAGAATCCCCAGCTTCAGTAGAGATGTTCCCTTTATAACTTTATAAATTCATCTCGGTCTATTAGTTAATGCAAGCAACGACAAAAAATAATGATATGTTGCCGTTGAATTTTGCATAGTTTTGCATCTGGGATTAGCAGGACACTGATCTAATGGGAAGAAAATAAAGTTCTCTATGGAGGGTCATAATGGTGGAAGATAATGTATGTGAGGCTATGTTGGGAGGAGAGGTATCTACAGAATCAGCTGTTTCCTTCCGACAGGGAACATACAAGCTTGTTCCTATAGATGAACAAATTCCCAGAAACAAACAAGGAGTAGACAAAGTTGATTTAAAAAAAAGAGCAGTGAAAAGCAATACTCTTGACAGTAGAGGAGATGTGTGAAACATACGATCATTGAACAGTAGAGTGTAGAATAGGCCTTTTGGCCCACAATGTCTGTACTGAACATAATTTCAAGATGAATAATCCCCTTTGCCTGCACATGATCCATGACCTTTCATTCCTTGCACATCCATGTACATATCTAATAGTCCCTTAAAATGCCATTATTGTATCTGCCTTCAGCACCTGCATGTGCTGAATCACCAAACAAGATTCTTCATTGTACCTGTCCCTCACTGTACCTGTCAATATGACAATAATTTGAAGTTGAAATATGATGGGACAGCAAGGATGCATGGAATATCACCCCATGCTATGCTGAAGGGGATCAGGACTGCATTTGCACCTATTTTGTTAGGCTTTCTGGGTGATAGGTGAATTGGACTGTTGGCGTCTCGGGTGGTTGGATCCTGCTGATACATAATATGGTCTATAAATATGTTCGGGCAGCTACAGGAAAATAGAGTGACAATGGAAGAGCTGATGTATTTTGTACAGGTGAGCAGGAAACAAATATACCAAAGATTCAAATCAAATTGTTAATGCTGTAAACAATGAAGGATTTTGAGCTGAAAATATAGAAGTTTAGGATTGGATATGTGGTATGAATCTTATGTGTAGGAAGGAATTGCAGATGCTTGTTTTCACCGAAGATAGACATAAAATGCTGGAGCAACTCAGCGGGATAGGCAGCATCTCTGGTTTCCTTCAATCCAGAGATGCTTTTAGATTAGATTAGATTCCTTTATTGTCATTCAGACCTTTCGGTCTGAACGAAATTGTTACCATACAGTCATACATATAATTTAAAAAAAAACACACAATAAACACATATCCAACATCCACCACAATGAGTTCACCAGGCACCTCCTCACTGTGGTGGAAGGCAAACGTTTTAAGTCATTGTCTTCATCCCTCCTAGTTCTCCCTCTGCGCTGAGGCGATCCAGGCCTCCGATGCCGCTGGAGCACCGCAGATCTAAGCCAGACCGCCGCCGCCGCTGGAGCACCACAGCTCTAAGCCGGACTGCCACCGCCGCTGGAGCACCGCAGCTCTAAGCTGGACTGCCACCGCCACTGGAGCACCGCAGCTCCAAACCAGGCCACCGCCGCCGCTGTTGCACCGCAGCTTTAAGCTGGGCCGCCACGGCCGCTGGAGCACCGCAGCTCTAAGCTGGACTGCCACCGCCACTGGAGCACCGCAGCTCCAAACCAGGCCACCGCCGCCGCTAGAGCACTGCAGCTCCAAACCAGGCCACCGCCGCCGCTGGAGCACCACAGCTCTAAGCTGGGCCGCTGCCACAGCTCCACCATTAGGCCTCAGCATAGATGGTGACAGGGGACACACATCCCCCCGAAGGGTGAGACTAAGACTCTGTTTCTCCCACCCCCCCCCCCCCCCCCCCCACACCCCACACACACAACCTAATAAAACAAAATTCTACTAAACAAACACTAGACAACAAAAAAAAAGAAAAAAACAGACGGACTGCAGGTGAGCCGCAGCTGCCAGCCAGCGCGGCCACTTCCGGATGCTGCCTGTCCCGCTGAGTTAGTCCAGCATTTTGTGCCTATCTTTGGTATGAATCTTATATCAACATCTGACAAGATGGAAGTATTAAATGTATTTATTTCTTTGGACGTGTCAGGAAAGAGTTACTAAATAAAAGTCAACAGCAATTGTTCAGTATTCTCAATTATCAGCCGAAACAAGGTGAGATAGATTTTCTAAGATAACATTCAAAAGTCAACATGACAGCAAAGAAACAGTCAGGGGATTGAAATAAAATGATAAGCAGATAGTTAAGTGTCATTAAATAGGTACACTGATCCAATGTGGTGGATGTTGTTTTGGGCAAAAATACAATCATGAAGAAAGGACAAGAATTAATATGTGCAGGAATAGAGTCATACAGAATGGAAACAGGGGATTCAGCCCTGTCACCAAGATGCCTCATCCACACTCATCTCACCTACTTGCGTTTGGCTCATATTCGTCTAAACCTTTCCTCACCATGTCCAATCTGTCCAACTAGGAAGAATGATATGTAGTGTGAGAAGCCGTTGGTGGCCCTCTATGTTGACCCTGTCTGGGCAGAAGACTGCAGGCACAGAATGCCCAGATATGTGATGCAGCAATGCAAGGGAATTAGAATGATATGGTCAACTTCACCAAAGTAAAGTGAAAAACACTTTTGTCACAGAGGTTGTTTTTCAAAACTTTGATCAGGGCAGTGAAAATGAAATTGCAGGAGTACTGATAGATGACAACAAGTCAGAAAACTTGGGAAAGATTCACAAAGGATCATAGACAATAGACCATAGGTGCAGCAGTAGGCCATTCGGCCCTTCGAGCCAGCACCGCCATTCAATGTGATCATGGCTGATCATCCCCAATCAGTACCCCGTTCGTGCCTTCTCCCCATATCCCCTGACTCTGCTATTTTCAAGAACCCTATCTAGTTCTCTCTTGAAAGCATCCAGAGAACCTGCCTCCACCGCCCTCTGAGGCAGAGAATTCCACAGACTCACCACTCTCTGTGAGAAAAATTGTTTCCTCGTCTCCGTTCTAAATGGCTTATTCCTTATTCTTAAACTGTAGCCCTTGGTTCTGGGTTAGAGATGGTATGATAGCAATCAATGATGAGGTATAATGAAGTACTGTTAACACTTACCCTGCTCAAAGAGTTAAGGTGCTGTCCCACTTGGGCGTCCTAATTGACGAGTTTAGATGAGTTTGAAAAAATGACATGTTGAAGACCTCCTTCGACCTCCTTGGACTAGCTACTGGTAAATTGGACACCGAATAGTGGAGAGTGAAGACGACCTCCTTCGATCTCCTTCGACCTCCCTTCGAGTATGATGAAGACTATCTACAACTACCTTTGACTACCCTTGATTACCTACGAATAACATGCTGACCTACTACGACCAAACCTACAAGTAAAAAAGTATCGATTTTTTCCATGGCGACCTTTTTTTACTCGCGGGCATTTTTTAACATATTGAAAAAAACGGCACGACCTAGCTGAGGCCTCGAGTACGCGGAGACCACTCTCAAGCATGAAGAAGAGTTACGAAGACCTCCTACGACCTCGTGTCGACCATGCTGCGAGTATGAGTCGAGGGCCAACTCGCCAGAACTCGCGGATTAGGTCGCCCAAGTGGGACAGGCCCTTTAGCAAGGGATGGCTGGATGATTCAATGAGGGAAGAATTATGCTTCAGTGAACACCTGATTCCAATATTCCCAGAAGTAGAATAACCACCTCTCTGATCTCCCTTTTTATAAATGTACTATAAATACCACTGAGTATTTTACACCTCTCTCAGATCACCCCCACAGTCATCTCATTATTAATGAACATGTCCCAGACCATTTAACTGCTTTGTATAGAAATAAACTGCAGATGCTGGTTTTGCCTTGTGTACAATTTCAATTCTGGTTTCAGTGCAAAATTAAAAATCTATCATAATGCAATAACTGATTCTTCAGAAATCCTGATGGTTTGGCATAATCATCTGGTTCTATTTTTAGTCCAAAGAAGGGTCCCAACTCAAAATGTCACCGATCCATGTTCTCCAGCACTTTGCGTCCTTTTATGTAAACCAGCATCTGTAGTACATTGTTTCTAGATTGTATTTCACACTTCCTTTTTAATTTACTGGAAGATTTGTGATAGTTCAGTGTAATATAATTTAAAAGTGGACGAAAGTAGTGTTTGCGTATTAACAGTGATATAATTCAAATGCCTGGAAGGTCTGTGAGTCTGGCAACACCAAAGGCTTAATAGTGTAGGAAGGAACTTCAGATGCTGGTTAAAACCGAAAATGGACACAAATGCTGCAGTAACCCAGCGGGACAGGCAGCATGTCTGGAGACGTTTCGGGTTGAGACCCTTCCTGAGACTAAATAGTGCTGGACTATTGAGATTTTGTCGAATATTAATGCAGCATCTTTGCCAAAGTCTGTTTTTTAATAATATGTTTAGTACACAACTTCTAAGTACACAAATTTCTAAGTTTTATTTGTGCCAATTTGAATGAGCACCGCACTCTGCTTACTTTGTGATTTTTGTTGGTGAACTCCCATATCTCTCTACCTCACGCTGTCATTTTGATTTTTGTATTGTGTTCAATTTATTGTCATTATCTCATAAGAGACAACAAAATGGATTTTCCTTACAGTCATGTAACATAAAAATAAATAGTTAAAAAAATAAAATTAAATAAAATTTAAAAAAAAGAACAAACACAGATGTCCACGACACATCACAGCCCCACAGCGGCACCAAAATTAAGGAAGGTACCATAGTCCAGCCAGCCTTCCCGCCGATCTTCCCAGCTGTTCCCCATAGTCGGGGCCTCCCGAGCACTCGCAGTCGCCGCCATGGGCGGCCCAGTGCTCAGGCCCTCTCTCCGGGAACGATGGAACCCCGACGCCGAACCCGGATGGAGAACATCCTCAGCGGCTCGGACCTCCAAGTCAGCCACGTTGCACCGGAGTCCGCTGCACCCGAAGACCACAGGCCGAGCCGGGCGGAGTCGCCGGACTCCGCGATGTTGGTCAGCGCCGGCCGCGTTGGGAGCTCCGCGAACCACAGCTCCGCGATGTCGATGCAGCAGGCCCAGCACTCCGGAGCTTCAAACGGCGATCCCCGGTAAGGCATCGCCCACCCTGCGATGTATCCAATGCTGCGCCGCCGCTGCTGGAGCTCTGGTCGGTCCCGGCAGGAAAGGCCGCGCCAATCCAGTAGGAAGGCTGCCGGGTGGTGGGGGGGGGGGGGGGGGGGTGTGGAGCGAGGACGCGACTCGAATAATCGTCGCATCCTCTCCAGGAAGCGACTGAAGGACGGTATCCCCGTACTGTACCCTCTTCCCCTCACATAAAGACAAAACACCCCACAAAACAATGCTCTTCAAACATAACAAAAAAACAAAAAGATACTGGACTGAAGGTGGCACCGGATGTCCATTTAATCAGTATGTGGCTGCCTTATTTTTCTGATGAAAATAAGCATCTTCCACAGCTTACTCAAGATCATTCGTCAATGATGTGTTCATTATGCTTAGGTTTAAATTCTTAAACAGTTATCAAGGTAAATGCTGGCATTTAGGAGTCCTATGTTTTGTTACCTCTTTCTCATTTGTAGTTTTACTAGCTCCTGCTACAATTTTATGTCATCTGCAAAAGCTGAATTTGTCCATATAACCATATAACAATTACAGCACGGAAACAGGCCATCTCGGCCCTTCAAGTCCATGCCGAACAACTTTTTTCCCTTAGTCCCACCTGCCTGCACTCATACCATAACCTTCCATACCCTTCTCATCCATATGCCTATCCAATTTATTTTTAAATGATACCAACGAACCTGCCGCCACCACTTCCACTGGAAGCTCATTCCACACCGCTACCACTCTCTGAGTAAAGAAGTTCCCCCTCATGTTACCCCTAAACCTCTGTCCCTTAATTCTAAAGTCATGTCCTCTTGTTTGAATCTTCCCTATTCTCATAGGGAAAAGCTTGTCCACATCAACTCTGTCTATCCCTCTCATCATTTTAAAGACCTCTATCAAGTCACCCCTTAACCTTCTGCGCTCCAGAGAATAAAGACCTAACTTATTCAACCTATCAGGCAACATTCTAGTAAATCTCCTCTGTACCCTCTCTATTTTGTTGACATCCTTCCTATAATTGGGCAACCAAAATTGTACACCATACTCCAGATTTGGTCTCACCAATGCCTTGTACAATTTTAACATTACATCCCAGCTTCTATACTCAATGCTCTGCTTTATAAAGGCTAGCATACCAAAAGCTTTCTTTACCAACCTATCTATATGAGATTCCACCTTCAAGGAACTATGCACGGTTATTCCCAGATCCCTCTGTTCAACTGTATTCTTCAATTCCCTACCGTTTACCATGTGCATCCTATTTTGATTTGTCCTGCCAAGGTGTAGCACCTCACATTTATCAGCATTAAACTCCATCTGCCATCTTTCAGCCCATTTTTCCAACTGGCCTAAATCACTCTGTAGACTTTGGAAATCCTCTTCATTATCCACAACACCCCCTATCTTGGTATCATCTGGATACTTACTAATCCAATTTACCACCCCTTCATCCAGATCATTGATGTACATGACAAACAACAAAGGACCCAACACAGATCCCTGAAGCACCCCACTAGTCACCTGCCTCCAACCCGACAAACAGCTATCCACCATTACCCTCTGGCTTCTCCCATTCAGCCACTGTTGAATCCATCTTGCTATTCCTGCATTTATACCCAACAGTTGATGCTTCTTAACCAACCTTCCATAAGGAACCTTGTCAAAGGCCTTACTGAAGTCCATATAGACAACATCCACTGCTTTACCCTCGTCAATTTCCCTAGTAACCTCTTCAAAAAATTCAAGAAGATTAGACAAACATGACCTTCCAGACATAAATCCATGTTGACTGTTCCTAATTAGACCCTCTTTATCCAGATACTTATATATATTATCTCTAAGTATCTTTTCCATTAATTTGCCCACCACTGAAGTCAAACTAACCGGTCTATAATTGCTAGGTTTACTTTTAGAACCCTTTTTAAACAATGGAACAACATGCGCAGTACGCCAATCCTCAGGGACTATTCCCATTTCTAATGACATTTGATATATTTCTGTCATAGCCCCGGCTATTTCTACACTAACTTCCCTCAATGTCCTCGGGAATATCCTGTCAGGACCTGGAGACTTATCCACTTTTATATTTTTCAAAAGTGTCAGTACTTCTTTTACTTTGAAACTCATAGTATAAATAGCTACTCTACTAGTTTCCCTTACCTCACATAATTCAATATCCTTCTCCTTGGTGAATACCGAAGAAAAGAAATTGTTCAATATCTCCCCCATCTCTTTTGGCTCTGCAGATAGCTGTCCACTCGGTCTCTCCAATGGACCAATTTTATCCCTTGTTATCCGTTTGCTATTAATATAGCTGTAGAAACCCTTTGGATTTACTTTCACCTTACTTGCCAAAGCAACCTCATATCTTCTTTTAGCTTTTCTAATTTCTTTCTTAAGGTTCTTCTTACATTCCTTATACTCCTCAAGCACCTCACTTACCTCATGCTGCCTATAATTATTGTAGATCTCCCTCTTTTTCCGAACAAGATGTCCAATTTCCCTTGAAAACCAGGGCTCTTTCCAATTTTTACTGGTTCCTTTCAACCGAACAGGAACATAAAGGTTCTGTACTCTTGAAATTTCCCCTTTAAATGTCCTCCATTTCTCCTCTACATCTTTCCCATAAAACAAAATGTCACTCCTTTTAAATCATCTCGCATCTCGTTAAAGTTAGCCTTTCTCCAATCAAAAATCTCAACCCTAGGCCCAGTTCTGTCCTTCTCCATAATTATATTGAAACTAATGGTATTGTGATCACTGGACCCGAAGTGCTCCCCAACGCACACCTCCGCCACCTGTCCCGTCTCATTTCCTAACAGGAGGTCCAGCACTGCCCCTCCTCTAGTAGGCACCTCTATGTATTGCGGCTGATTTTACTGATAGAGAGGCTTTGGGTTAAATGTTTCAACAAGCACAAATAATTAAAGAGGAATTGCTTTTTCTGAACTTTGGAGATCAACACATAAAAATACAATTTTTTTTAAAAACTGAAGCAGTGAGCAATGATAAAACTTGTTACATTCATGTAATTGCAGTTCTGAACTTGAGAACATGCTGTAAAGTTATGTCATTTAAATTGTCTCAAGTAATCTATGTAAAAACTCAAGGGCAGATTTTAAGGGCAAAACAATTTTCACATTTTAGGGAACAATCCTCATTAAGAACCACCTTTCATTGAATAATATCACCAGTGTGCAAATCAAGAAATACAGTCTGACAGGCCATTGAACAAATATTGGAACAGTCTGTGATATCAATCTAAGATCAGCCAAGATTTAGTTGAGTTGCAGTTAAAGCTAAGGCACAAAATGAGTGATATTCATATTCACATATTCTTCTGAGTGACCACTGCTTGTTAAATTATGTTGTCGTACTTACCTGCAAAAACTCAATGGAGTCATTGATATGCAGCAAACCCTCTTTCAATTCTGTTCATTGATCCAATCAACCTGGCTGCTCAACACCTGGCTTGAGATCTAACTATTCCTTTGGTTTGTTTCATTCACAAGAAGTTGAAGATCGATCCAAGGCAAACATATGTTATTTAGCAGGAAGCACTTCTATGTTAACTTGTACGTTCCTTCCGAATGAAATCATGCTTCTGATTATCTTTCTTTCAGATCAAAATATACAGAAGAGACATGGGTGGTGATGGAAAGGTGTTATTTTGGCAAGAGGTCTGTGACCAGTATGTTCCATAAGGATCATTGCTGGGACTCTGTTCTTTGTGATATAGATTCAAGGCATTAATAAAAATGATGATGGGTTTGCAGATGAGACAAACATTGCTGGAATTTTGGACAGTAAAGAAGGTTGTGAAAGAATACAGTGGGATTTAGATCAGCTGCAGATATGGGCAAATAAATAGCAGATGGAGTTTAATCCAAGCAAGTTTGAGGTGTTGCATATTGGAGGTCATATGTAAGGAGAATGTATTGTTATTAGCAAGACCTTAAATAGCATTGATGTACAGAGAGATCTTAGGATCTACGTCCATAACTCTCCAAAAGTGGCAACACAAGTAGATAGAGTGGCAAATGTGTCAGATGGTATGCTTTGGTTAGGCCTCATTTGGAGTATTGCAGGCAGTTTTGGTTGCTACATGAGAGTGAGGATGTGGGGTTTTTGGAAATAGTGCAGAAGAGGTTTACCAGAATGATGCTTGGATTAAAGGGTGCTATCTATAAAGAGAGGTTTGGACTTGGATTGCTTTGTCTGGACCATTGAGGCTGAGGGGAACCATGAGAGGAATAGATAGGCGTTAACAGTCAGAACCTGTTTTCCCAGAATGGAAATGTCAAACACAACAGGGCTTATATTTAAGGTGAGAGGAGCAAAGTATAAAGGTGTTTTTTTAAAAACACAGGGAGTGTTGCATGCCTGGGGCCACTGCCGGGGGAGGTAGTGGAAGCAGACATGGTTGCGGCATTTAAAACACTTTCAAGTAGGCAGGTGCAGACAAGGAATGGAGCGATATGGCTCACATGCAGATGGAGGAGTTTAATTTACTTAACTTCATATTCAGCAGAGATATTGTGGACCAAAGTGCCCTTTTCCTGTACTACATTGCTTTATGCTCTAATGGGATGAGTGACGAGGTTAATTTCCATATGGCGGAGTTCTTGATGTCAAATTTAATTGCTGGAATAGTATAAAATGGGAATAAAACATAAACCCATTATTGCAATATTAAAGTGATCCTTTGAATGAAATCCCTGCACATACCCCTGGAGAACATTGACAACTGTTTTGAAGTAGGCTGCTCAGTTGCGAGCTACAGACTTCAAAGACAAAAAGTAGCAGCGGGAAATGGGATGAGGAGTGAAGAAGTAAAAATATGGCAATTGTGTAAAATATTGGCATTGTAAAATATATTCAATTCATGTCAGTGAAAGGTGTATTTTATGAAAAGAATATCCATGTGAGGTTTCCAAAATGTGTTAGCTGGAAGAGCAGTGAGGGTGTGCGAAGAGTACAAAAGGAAACTTCTCTGGTGATATGGATGGCAATACCTAGTGGGTAAATGCACCATGCTGTGATCACAACCGCTCGTAATTCGAATGGCAAATGGTATGTTCACCTAAATTATAGGCGATTTGGAGTGTTTGTGTGGTGAAATATTGCTACAGTTGCACAGTGGGATTGATAAGACACACTAGAAGTACCTTGCATGACTTTGTTCTTGTTACTTAGGGAAAGTTGTACCTGGTTTTGATGACGGTGACCAGAATTATTTTTTCTGTAAAAGATCTGATTAGTGATCATACCCTTGAGTTCAGAAACAATGAGGTAATATTGTTTGAAGCACATACAGTTTTTAAAAGTGTGTAATGGGAGTAGATGCTAGAAGGTGCCTCCTCTGATTGCTCCTGAGTTATGCATCAATGTGTCAAAAGAGATTGACCATTTAACAAGGTGACATTCTTTCATTCAAAGCATCAAGGATCTCTGTATTTCTCCACTAAAAGTGCTGGAGTAACTCAACGGGTCAGGCAGCATCTATGGAGGAAATGGCCAGGCAATATTTCTGGATGGGTCCCTTGTTTAGACTTATTTCTTTACCATGGAAGTGTTCAGTTGAAGATTAAATTTAAGAAAGGTTAAATGTTTTATGAGGTAGAGGACAATGACAGCATTCATGTAAAATTCATACATAATCTTGTTATTTCCAGAGTTCGATCAAGAGCCCTGACAAATTGAATTTATGTTGAGATGCATGATAGACTTTGTAACCCCTTCAAAAAAGAGAGAAATGGCAAATTCTGATGAAGGATCTAAAACGTTGACTGTTTCTCTTGTTTCTTGTAACCTGCTGACTGTATCGAGCATTTTCTGTTTTTCATTTCACTGACCAAGTCTCTTGTTTCTGTCTTACTATCCTTTGTGAGAAGTCGACATTGTTTTCAAATCAACCCAAGGATTTGCATTGGTTCCACGGTATGACCTGGGGCTGTGCTGCATTGAATGAAAAGGATGAGTATGTGGTGAAACTAGACCCAAGAAAGAGATATCTCAGAATGCCACTGGTAAAGTGAGGACCTTTGCAATAAAAGTATTGTGGGTTTACATTTAATAGTCTCTGCAAGGAGAGAAAGAAACAACAGTGTATTTGCCGCAATGTTTATTTTCCTGTGGTAATCTCTCTTGAACAGTGCATATGAAAAAAGGATAGAAATACTGAGGAGTATATATTCAAATCAAAAGCTGGTTCCCATGGGCTTATTGCTCACTGTGCACTGAAATACCCTGATGTGCTCTCTGTTGATATGCTAATGTGTTACTAGGGTGATTGCGAACTGATTCTGAATTACTTTTCTTTGGAATAACTGAAGAGAAAACACTACAACCAGTCAGTAAACATATTCACAGTGGTTACACAAAAAGCTGGAGAAACTCAGCGGGTGCAGCAGCATCTAAGGAGCGAAGGAGATAGGCGACGTATCGGGTCGAGACCCTTCTTCGGGTCGAGACCCTTCTTCACAGTGGTTGATTCTCTCGGACCATAGCCACTGTTATCTTGCTGTTGTGAGTTGTCAAAAGACTCAATAACAGCATGTAAATACTTTGAACAATAAAGAACTGGATACAAACTTAACGGATGCTTTACTTAAAACTCAAGTTCATTGTTGTAAATACCATGCAGCATAAATAATGGTTTTGGTATGGAGCATTTTTTGATTAGTTTTCAATAGTAATTGGAATTCAGGTTTTATGATCTGATACTAATGGTAATCCATTTATTGTCATGGGCAATTGAAAATTATTGCTGTAATTCAGCAAGGTATGTTTGTGGTGACCAGTGTCCTTCAATACTGACTTTGCTTTCTCTGATGATGAATAACCAGACTAATGGAACTGACCATGACTGAAAGAACTATAAAAATATAAAATCTCAGGCACTATAATAGTAAGATTAAGATTCAGATTCAGATTCAATTTTAATTGTCATTGTCAGTGTACAGTACAGAGACAACGAAATGCATTTAGCATCTCCCTGGAAGAGCGACACAGCAAATTATTTGAATAAATAACAATAAGTGTCCGGGGGGGGGGGGTGATTGGCAGTCACCGAGGTACGTTGTTGAGTAGCGTGACAGCCGCCGGAAAGAAGCTGTTCCTGGACCTGCTGGTTCGGCAACGGAGAGACCTGTAGCGCCTCCCGGATGGTAGGAGGGTAAACAGTCCATGGTTGGGGTGAGAGAGGTCCTTGGCGATGCTGAGTGCCCTCCGCAGACAACGCTTGCTTTGGACAGACTCAATGGAGGGGAGCGAGGAACCGGTGATGCGTTGGGCAATTTTCACCACCCTCTGCAATGCCTTCCGGTCGGAGACAGAGCAGTTGCCATACCAAACTGTGATGCAGTTGGTAAGGATGCTCTCGATGGTGCAGCGGTAGAAGTTCACCAGGATCTGAGGAGACAGATGAGAACTTAAATGAGAACTTACCAGTTTGAAGTTTGATCCTTATTTTATGAGGAGTTACGATGAGGGATTTCGTGAAGACCCCGCCAGCATGCATGCGCGACATTCTTCAAAGCAGCGGTGTGGAATCACAGATAACAACAATGACTGAAGATAGTAAGAATTAAGAGTCTCTAATATACCAGTTGACCTTATGATAGAGGGTTGGGAGCAGAGGGCACGAAATCCATCATCGTAACTCCTCATAAAATAAGGATCAAACTTCAAACTGGTAAATTCTCGTTTAATCTTACTATTTTACTTCGGAGTCACGTGAGTGACTTTGTGAAGATTTCAAAGCTCTGTGATTCCATGCCCTGGACCACGTCCATACTCACACACTGCCGTAATAACTGATGGAGGAAGTATGTTAACGTATTTCAGACTTGAAACTGAATAGTAATAATGTATTTGTTAATACAAACAATAAACCCCTGAACTCGGGGACAAACGTTTAGGGAACAGCACTTAAAACTGACTCCACAAACGTTGCGGGAGCGGCCACAGGTTTGTTATAAAAATGCTGAAATGTAGTTTCACTGGCCCAGCCCGCTGTTGTAAGGACATGATCCATTGGTACCTCCATGGTCCTCACCGCTGATGTGGATGCAGCCCTGGTAGAATGAGATTTTAAAATGTTAGTGTCTATACCTGCTGCAAGCAATACCACCCTGAGCCACCTGGAGAGAGTCTGCACCGTCACCCTGTGATGTGGGTTTTTATGGCTGATAAACAGACCCGTCTCCATATTCTGATGGTGCGTGTGACATTGATATAATGTCAAAGATAGGTGGCTATACAGAGTCTTACATCAACGGGGTATGCTAGGAATTCCAATTTTCAGTCCTGTAGTTCCAGGTCTGTGTTGTTTAAGTAACTCATCTATAAAGAAAGTCACTTTATTGGGGGTCGAGACCATTCTATCCAGTTTTAGTTTCTGTAGAGTCTGGACACGTTGTGCTGTGGTCAGTGCCATTAACATCACCACTTTGAAGGTGAGTTTGTCCAGTGGTAAATCCATCATCAGCGACCAGCTCCTGAGTAGGGTCAACACCAGCCCTATATCCCAGGTAATATTATATCGTGGTCGGGGAGGGTTGGAATTGAATATACCCCTCATGAGTTTGGATACCAGCTGGTGAGATCCCACTCCAATGTTGAGCTAGGATGGCAGTGCACTCCTGGCACTGTTTATGGCACTGTAACTGAGGGCCTCATCATAATGAAGCCCCGCGAGGAATTCCAGCACTTTGGGGATCGTAGCAGAGTTGTAGATCTTGGTCCGCTACAGAAGGCCTCCCATTTCCTTATGTGGGTGAGGTACTGCTTTCTTGTGGACTCTCTGCACGATGCTGTTATGATGTCCATGGTTCTTGATGCCAGCCCGAATTCCAGTAGTTGCCTCTTCAGAACCTGCAAGCCAACAGGTTCAGATGACCATGGCATGGATGATTTTCCCCTGTTATGGGATTGGTCACCAAATTCGGGCATTTGGTAACCTGTGCCCATGGTTCTTTTATCATGTTGAGGACCACCGGGTACCATGGTTATGTGGGCCAGTCGGGTATTAGCAGTATACCTGATGCAGAATCTAGTTGAATATTCTGCAATACCCGACTGATGAGGCAGAATGGGGGAAATGCATAGAAAAACCATTTTCCCCAATGTAGCGAGAACGCGTCCATCGCCACTGCCCCAGGATCTGGTTCCCAAGAGACATATGTTGGTATCTGATGGTTCAACCTGGACGCAAAGAGGTCGATATCTGGTGTTCCACATTTGGCTAT
Organism: Raja brachyura; assembly: GCA_963514005.1. The sequence goes on from OY740796.1 coordinate 40,082,933, forward strand.
AATTTTAGCAAATATTTGGGGGTTCAACATCCACTCGATGTTGTCATTAAATACTCGTGTCCTGGTGTCCGCCACTGTATTGAGCTTACCTGGAAGGTACGTAGCTGATATCCAAATATTTCTTTCAATACACCAGAGCCAAATTAAATTTGCCAATTCATCACAAGATATTGACTTGATACCACCCATATGGTTTAAATATGCCACCACAGTGGTATTATCTATTTGAAGACGGACATGTGTATGATGCAGATTAGTGTAGTAAGCCCGCAGCCCGTGAAATGCTACCAGCATTTCCAAATAGTTTATACCTTGTGATTGAAGAAGAGTAGATTCGTGCAAATCCCATCTGCCGCCACTACTGGAAGTGGTGTCGGTAGCTCCCCAGCCTTGGGCGCTTGCGTCGGTTTGTAACACGACTGATGGGTTCGATATAATGATGGGATTAAAACATTGCTAATCCACCATTGTAGCTTAATTTTTGCCTTATTTGGCAGCTGCATAGGCCTGTCAAAATGTCCAGCATTTGCTTTTAATGCTGAGATTTTTGCTCTTTGTAAGTTTTGATAGTGTAACTGGCAGCTGGAATGTAGCTACAAGCTTCCCAATCACCTTAGCAGCATATCTAATAGTCGGTTTCCTGGTGCAAGCAAGACTGTTACATGCCTTTATTATGTCTGTTGCTTTGTTCCCTGGGATAGTGACAATCGGAACACCATGCATCCCAGAATGTACGCAACTTCCCTACTACTTGTGAGGTTATACATGCAGCACTCCCAAGAGAACCAGACCCCCTTACCTCCATGGTTACCGGTGGGGCTTGATGTTCTGGGATTTTGTGGTTCGTTGTGTTGCTGGGATGTGGGGTTGGCGCATCTTCCACGCTGGTCGTTGTGGGCCCTGTCTTAAAAAAGGCTTTTGTTGATAGGGTGCGACCGGTTGATAGGTTCTGGTTGCCCTGTCGTGTTGAACCCGAGGCCTGTTAGATGTCGCGTAGGGATGCTATCTGCGATACATCGGTGGCCTGCTCGAGGATGGTGGGTTCATCAACCCGACCGCTTTTGCCTCCTCGTCCAGGTATTTTACCTGTTTTGGCAGGTCTTCACCGAACAGCTGTCTCGGTGGCGGCGTAGCAGAGGCTTTGCCCAAACCCGCGAATTTTGGGTTGAGAGTTGGGCAGATGGAGCTCTTGCGAAAGCAGTTTATTTCATATTGTGTATTGCACAGCAATGCTAGTGCATCCTGCTGCTCCTCCGTCATGTCCGTCCCGTCTATGGACCTGGCAAAGGCAGTAATGCCTGAGGTCAATAATATCAGGATTTTCTATATTCTTAATTCCTGGGCCCTGATCCCAGGACTGATGTTACCCCAGATGGGTGTGTTGATGGTAGGGACATTGAGCGTCACACAATTACCCGGAGCTTTGTACTTGTTCGTAGTCTCCGTGAGCACCTGTTCCTGCAGCTGGTGTGTGGTTAAGTAATTGATGCTGGCCACTCGCCTGGGCTGAAGAGGTTCCCATGATTGTGCTGGTTGGGCGAATGTTCGACACTACTTCCAGTAGTTCCTCCTCAGGCATCTCTTGCAACATCGGTTCTTGCACCAACCCCTCTTCAAAGTCAGCTAACGGCTGACTCTGGCACTCCCTATTGATGAGGGAGAGATATTTTGTGGTTCTGCTGTGTGTCTTCTAGATCCTAGGGACACACGCTCTTGATGGAGAAGGTCCCTTTCGAGCAGCTGCTCGAACATTCGCTCCATACAAGCCATGCGACCGTCACCGAGTTCTGATGAACAATTGGGGCTTCTACCATCGGTCCGCACCTCGTCGAGGTGATGTCTAAGGAACCTAGGTAGGTAGTCGGTGCCAGCCCCTCCTGCGGGGCTAATCAACCTCCTGTTGGTGTATCCGCCTGTCTGGTGCGATGAGTCGGCAGTGATGAGTCGGTGCCAGCCGCTCCAGCGGGGCTACACGACATCCGCGCGGGCTTGCGCCAGTCCCAGTCGTACGGGACTGATGTGACGCAAAGTCGCTGCCAGCCGCTGCTGCGGGGCTACACGACTTGTGTATATTACCACTGGTCCGCGATCTGGCGGACTGAATCGGTGGTGAGTCGGTGTCAGCCGCTCCTGCGGGGCTACTCAACTTCGGTGCGGCATTTCGCCTGGTCCACCCTCTGGTGACCTGTAATAGAGGGGAAATGGGACCATTGAAGTAGGCACTGGTTTACGCACCTTTTTACCGCTGGCCCGGTGCTGTTCGGGTTGAAGCGGTAGAGAGTCAGGGTCTTGCCTACCCTGCTCCAGCGCAGGCCTCCTACCAGTGTGCAGCTCCCTGTCCTGGTCTGGTGGAGAGTCAGGTCCTGCCGACTGAGTGGGGCTCCCCGACTTCCACACTCTTTTCCCGGCCCGTGGTACGGGTGCTGCCGGTGTAGCGGGCAGCTCCGGGGATTGCGGCCGCTGACTTCTATCCAAAGTCCCGCAGTCCTTAGAGGCATGCTTCAATGCCTTAATTCTGGTCCTCCTTTCCATTGTTTATGTAAGTAAATAACACAACTACAGAAACTAACCAACTCAAGGTTAGTACAACTTACCTGAGGGCCTTTTTGATGCTGCCAGTAGAGGAACACACTCCCCCCCAACCACCCCCCCCCCCCCCCCGCCCCCAGCTCCCATGGTGACCAGACTCCTGCTGAGGTGTGCCATGTTGGAGGTAGTGCTCGCCACCTGCTCATGCGGGAATATAGACTGCCGCTAACGGCAAGTCTCCACTTCCAGGCGTTGTGCCGCCTGCATTTGAGTCGGGGCCCCGGCTCTGACTTCGCTACCTCTACCGGGTAGCGTTGCCGTCAGTCTGCGGTATTCCTGCGGCGTTGAGTCAGAGCTCCTGCCCTGCCTTGGCAGCCTCCGACCCGGACCCTCCTTGGTCAACGGGTTTGCCTGACTTCTGCGTAGCGTTGCGTCAGTCCGCGGTGATCCTGTGGGCTGCGGTGTTGAGTCGGGGCTGCCCACTGCCGTCGCTACCTGTGAACGGCGAATCTGTGAGCCCGGACCCTCCTGGGTCAACGGACTTGCCCGACTTCCGGTCTGTTTCTGCTGCAGCTGACTCCCCACGTCCCGCAGTCTGCAGTCAGTCTCTCGAGGCGGCCCGTTGGTGGGGTACTCTGTCCCACAGAGTCCCTGAAAGAAAAAACCTTACCTGCAGGTCCGTTCTGGTGAAGGAGCGACCCTCCTCCCTGCCTGTCGCTTCGCATGTGGTCGACGATATGTCGCGCATGCGTGCTGGCGGGGTCTTCACGAAGTCACTCACGTGACTCCGAAGTAAAATTGTCGTGTGTGGAGCAATTCAGATTATACGCAGTGGGATTATATTCAGTTGTTGGTAATGAGAGACAATGGAGAATGTTTATGCAGAAGTGCACAATTACTATTATAATAACCTACTTTTGAAACAGTAATAGCTATGTTACTTAAAATTAACAAGTAATGATGCACACGTTTAAACTCGGAGAATCCAATAAATGAAGAAACATATGTTTCCTGTCTGAAGAAGGGATTCGACTTGAAACGTTGCCTATTTGCTTTGCTCTTTAGATGCTGCCTCACCCGCTGAGTTTCTCCAGCAATTTGTCTATTTTTCGTGTGGCTCATTGGTTTCGTACCATGTGCCTTGAGAAATGTCCAAAATAATTGTTTTTGGAGATACTCTGATATTAGGTCCAACCTATCTGAAAAGATGTGTGGACAACGGTATAAAGAACATAAAGTATTTATTTTCAATAATTTACAATTTAAGCATTTATTTTCAATACTATAACAATATTAATTTGTCCATCTACACTTCACACATGCCTCGGCAAGGCCACCAGCATAATCACAGACGAGTCTCACCCTGGACACTCTCCCCCACACCCCCCCACTTCCATCAGGCAAGAGGTACAGAAGTGTGAAAGCGCACACCTCCAGACTCAGGGACAGTTTCTTCCCAGTTGTTATCAGGCAACGGAACCATCCTATCACCATCTAGAGAGTAGTCCTGACCTGTCATCAACCTTATTGGAGACCCTCAGGCCATCTTTAATCGAACATTATTGGACTTTATCTTGCACTAAATATTATTTCCTTTATCTCATGTCTGCACACTGTAGGTGGCCTGATTGTAATCATGTATAGCCGTTCCGTGACGTGATAGCACGCAACAAACAGCTTTTCACAATATCTTAGTACATGTGACAATAAGAGTGGATAGAGTTTATAGAACAGTTCCAGGAGGGTGCTGGCAGATTAAACAGTGATACCATACCCTCATGAAGAAAAGAGAGAGGCAAAAACCGATAAACGGTGGACCAGTTAGATTGATGTCCGTTAGTGTTTTAATGCTGGAGTCTTGTCATTTATCAAATCTTAATGCAATCAAACAAAGTCATCAAGCTTTTATGAAACAGAAATCATGTTTGTCACTTTTGCTAGAGATCTTTAAAGATTCATCAAGCACGTTGATGAATCTACAGGGGTACCTGTAGATGTAATGTGTTTGGATTCCTGGAAGGCAATCAAACAATGCCATAATATATGGGAACTGTACAAGACCTTATAGGATTATGGGAAGTGCGTTAACTTAGATGAAAACTAGTTATCACATTGATGCAAGAGAGATGGAATGAATGGATCTTTTTCAGACTTGAAGATGCAATTAGTTGTATCAATCATTGCCCCCCCCCCCCACCAATTAGTTACCATATCTATGACTTGGTCCAGGGGATAGAACATAAAGTACCTACGTTTACTGACAATACAAAAGCAGGAGGGAAAGCATTGCCAAAAGGATATTTAGACTCCACAGCAGTGCAGAGAGGTTAAGTGAGTGGTGAAACTATGGTGCAGTGAGCTGACAGAGCTACAGCCTCACAGTGTCAGAGACCTGGATTTAATCCTGACCTTGGGTTCTGTTTGTGTGGTGTTTGCATGTTCTCCCTGCAACCTCATGGGTTTCCTCTGGCTTCTCTGGTTTCCCCTGAGATCCAAATGACATTTGGGTTTGTAGATTAGTTGCCCTTTGTAAAACATTGTACCTGGTGTGCAGGGAAAGAGATGTGAATGTGAGAGAAGATATAACTAGTATTAACGGGAGTTGAATGGTTGGTGGGCCGGAGGTCTGCCTCCATGCTATTTCTTTTAATTAATCAAAACAAACACAGCAGATCAAGGTTAATGTTGGAAAGTGTGAGGGCATGCACTTTGTTGGGAAGAATCAATAGACAATCCGTTATCTGAATGGATAGAATGTAAAGAAGTAGCTCAATGTTTTCATGAGTGAAACACAAAAGGTCAACTTGCAGATGCAGCAAAAAACAACATCTGGACAGGTACATGGATAGGATGGGTTTAGCGGGATATGGCCCAAATGCAGGCAGGTGGAATGAGTGGAGATGGGGCATGTTAGTCGACATGGGCAAGTTGGTCCCAAGGGCCTGATTCCACACTGTAGGACTCTCGGTAATAAAGAAATGTCATAGTTCAAGTTCAACTTTATTGGTATATTGGCCTTTATTGATGAAGATTGGAGTTTTACATAGAAAACTATTATTCTTATTGTACATGATGTTGGTGAGACTTTACCTGGAGTATTTGGTACAGTTTGGTCTCTCTTATTTAAGAAATAATATATTAGCATTAAAGGGTGTCCTGCGATGTTTTTGAAGAATGATTAAAAACTGACCTGCACTGTTTGGAATCTGCAGTTTCAGCAAAACTTCCTTCTTGCACTTCTTGCACTTATTAAATAAAATATCATATTTGCCTTTTCAACCACTTTGTTGCTTCGTCCTGCTGAGTGCATCAAGGACCAGACCTTCAAAACCAAGAACAAACTTTCCCTTTGCTCCAACACATGAATGAAAATCCTTCCATTTCTTTGTATTCATGGTCACATGGCATAGAAACAGATGCTTCAACCCAATGAGCCTATGCCAACCATGAAATACCTTTTATGTTAATCCCATTCTTGTCTTGCAAAATCTTCATCAACTCCTCCTAGCTTCTATCACTTCTACCAATTAGCCTACTAACCTTCTTGTTTTGGGATGTGAGAGGAAACTACAACAGCCAGAGGAAACATACATGATGAAAAGGAACATCCAAAATCAGTGCCTTAGGTCACGAGACAGCATCTCTGCTATATGTGCCACTACTGCCAACTCCCTTGCCTCGTTGCACCATTACTAATGCATGAATTCCCACTTCTCTGGATCACATTTAATTTATTTAGTTCGCCCTCTGAATCCATGCTGACGGTCGATCACTCATGCACACTAACTCACTTCACATTCACTTCCTGCAATTTTACAGGGACCAATCGATCTACAAACCCATCCATCTTTACAGCTCAGTTTACCAAACCATACATATCTTCCCCTATCTAAAATTTCCTACATGGAGACAAGCATATGATCATTTTGTATATTATTGGCAAGCCTATTCATTTTGATACCTACATTTAAGTCTAAATGATGGGCTAAGGGACCAGGAAAAGTGGACTTTGGAACAGTGCTCAAATTAACAGTCTAATCGTAAAACATCCCTCATGTTGTTGCTTTCCGCCACTGAACAAACTTTGGATCCAATTGCAAATCTTCTTTGGAACCTGCGAGTTTTTAAATTGTTGGTCAGCTTTCTATGAGGGACCCTGATAAAAGACTTGCTAAAATCCATGTTGACTCCTTCAAATGCACTGTCTTTATCAAATCTCCTGTGTACCTTCTAAAAAAAAATCAATCTACTTCAGTCAGGCCTAGCCTTCCCTTAACATGCCCATATTGACAGTACTTGATTAATCTATGGTTTAATAAATGAAAGCTTGTCCTCTTCCCCAACAATTGATTCCAATGACATGCCTACCACTTTAGTTAAAGTAATTGGCTTGTAATTACTCAATGAGTTTTTTTCCTTCCTTTTTAAGCAGTTGTCCAATATCCACAGTCCTTCAATTCTCTGGCATGATGACTCCTGTAGCGAAGAGATTTAAAAAATATGGTCAGAATCTCTGAAATTTGTTTTACCCTTCTTTTAACTTCATCTGGGCCTGGTATTTAATCCATCCTCAGTGAAGCATAACTCCTGAATAATTAGAAACATAGAAACATCGAAAATAGATGCAGGAATAAGCCATTCAGTCCTTCGAGCCAGCACCACCATTCATTATGATCATGGCTGATCATTCAAAATCAGTACCCCGTTCCTGCTTTTCCCCCATATCCCTTGATTCCGTTAGCCCAAGGAACTACATCTAATACATCCAGTGAATTTGCCTTCTGTGACAGATAATTCCATAGATTCACAACTCTGGGTGAAAACGTTTTTCCTCATCTCAGTCCTAAATGGCCTACCCTTTATTCTTAAACTGTGACCCCTGTTTCTGGACTTCCCCAACCTTGGGAACATTTTTACTGCATCGAGCCCATCCAATCATTTAAGAATATTATACAACTATACAATTCCTCATCCTATTATGTTTTACCTGCCCACTATTTCACATGTTTTCTAATTGGACCTTCCTTAGTTTTCTTTCTGTTACTACTGCTGTGCTGATAAAACATCTTTAATTTTGTTTTTTATTTTAAATGGCAGTTTTTATGTTAGCTCTTAACTTTTCTGATGTCTCTTTTAATTTCACTCCACTGTTTTTTATATTCTTACTGTTTTCTGCAATATTAAGCTCTGTGTCTGGCATATTCCTCTTTTATGCCATTTTCTTTCTGTATCTTATCGAGAATATTATAGATTAGGAAGTCTTGCACTTTTTCTTTGTTGGAACGTGTTTAACTTTACCGCCTTGTTCTGAGACTGATTTATCTTCTAATAGCTATTTCCAGTCTACTTTACCAAAAATCACTTCACAGTTAGCTTTACCCCAAAATGGAACATTGACTCTTTTATTACCTGTGATCTTTTCCAGAATTATAGAAAATGTAATTGAATTGTCATTACAATGACAAAAAAGTTAACTGATTGGAAATAACATCCACCAATTAACCTGCAGGTTTGATGTCATGAAGATATAATGGATCAGTGTTCAGAAGCTTCCTGGTAAAACATGTCTGCACAGTCTATAACGTTGACATGACTGATGGCTTTGATTTTAAGTTAGTCCTTTAACTCAGAGGCTGATAATACTCATTCAGCTCTGTTTTTATGACATTAGTTACAAATTCAGGGATCCACTTAAAGGAAGGCTCATAAGATGGCTGTCATCATCCACCCAGTTGACATGGGTGTGTTAAAAAGGGAAAGACATATGAGATGAAGGTTATATAAGAAGTCATTTTTATATTGATAATTGAAATTATAAGGTGCCATGTTGTGCAATAATTCATTATATTCGATAGGAACGCTTTCATTCCAATTAATTTATTTTGGCTGATGTACAGGAAAGGGAAATGGAAAAATATATATAACTGTAATGCTCATTTTCACCCAGAGTTGTGAATCTGTGGAATTCTCTGCCCCAGAAGACACACGTGCACTGTTTCTTTTTAATTTCACCTGAAATCATTATGTCTTAAGGGCCTGTCCCACTTGGGCATCATTTGCATGTCATGCAGATGGCGAGCTAAGATTTTGTGCATCCCAAAATCCTGGGCCGACCGCGCATCACAGCCTACGTCACCACGCACCATGCGCACGTAATGCGCACCATGCACGCTTCACGTGCGCGGCACGACGCTTGCGTCATGCGTCGTGACGCATAAATGATGTCGCATAAATGACGCCAAAGTGGGACAGGCCCATAAGAATGCATGAAATGCCCTCTGACATGATTTGTCTGTTACATATTGGTTGAAATTGTATCTTTTTACTATGCTGTCAGTAATTGCATTTGCTTTATATATTTGCACATTTCAATTTTATATTATCTGACAGTTTGTTTTCCAATTGGGTAATAGATCATCATAAATGATTGCTGAGAGTTGTTATCAGCAGGAAATGTTTGCAGTTTTGTACAAAACATAAAGAGGAATCAAATTAGAATAAAAAATCATATTTGTTAAAACATGATATTATAACATTAAAAATGGAAGTTAATATTCCTTTGTAAATCCTTCGGCTTATATCCTTTCCAACTTCTTTATGTCCTGTCCTGAAGTTTGTTGTTGCTGTTAGTTCAGAGTACCAGCATATAATGTAATCTTGGATGCCTTGACATCTGATCCATTGAGAATCTACAATATTGTCTTGTTCTTTCCCGTTTTGAAACTAAAGGGGTTGACCCACTTAGGCGACATAATCTGCGAGTTCGACACGAGGTCGTAGGAGGTCTTTGTAACTCTCCTTCATGCTCGAGAGTAGTCCCCGCGTACTCGAGGCCTCAGCTAGGTCACGGAGTATTTTTCAACCTGTTGAAAAATGCCCGTGAGTAAAAAAAGGTTGCCATGGAAAAAACAAAATGTTTTTTACTCATAGGTTTAGTCATAGTAGGTCGGCATGTTAGTTGTAGGTAATTGAGGGTAATTGAAGATAATCAAAGGTTGTCGTAGATAGTCTTCATCATAGTCGGAGGGAGGTTGAAGGGAAATCAAAGGAGATCGAAGGAGGTCGTCTTCACTCTCCACTATTTGGTGTCCAATTTTCCCGAAGTTAGTTGAAGCCAGTCTTTAACGAGGTCGAAGGAGGTCTTCTACATAGTCGAAGGAGGTCTTCAACATGACATTTTATCAAACTCTCCTAAACTCGCCAATTAGGTTGCCCAAGTGGGACAGCCCCTTCCGTTAAGTGAGACAGCCCCTTCCGAGTCATTGATCTATGAGTTGTGACTAGAAAGATTAACTGATTCCTCCTCCACATATGCTGCTTGACAATTAAGTTCTTCCAGCATTTCTGTTTACATTTCAGATCCCATGATCATTCGATTTACTCATTTTCTGACATTTTTGGTGTTTGCTTTTACCTAATAACTCTTGTTAGAACTGTCACATCTTTCTATGTTATGCACAAATCAGTTTAGTCTGTGGTAAGTTACTTGGAATAATCAGTTGACATAAGCCTTAATTATGTCTGTTTACCTGTTATGACAAAGGAGGATCCCCTTTGGCCCATTGGGTTGAAGGCACTTGCCAACAGAATGATCACACAAACAACATATCCCTCTCCAAATTGTCTGGTAGTTCAGTAATTTATTCTCTCTGCCATATACATCACATCGGTCTTAATTACCCCAAAATGTAACTATATGATGAAAGGAATTTACAGTGCTATTTAGATAACTTGTCTGTCTTTGGGATGTGAAAAGGAAATCGGCCAGCTACAAAGGGAACGTGTAAACATTCCTTGGAGGTGATGCCCAAAATCAGGATCGGACCCGAGTCCCTGCAGCTTTGCCCCGCTACCCAGATTTCATTGTTAGCTGCAAACAAGTAGCATTGGCCAGTCATTTAACACAGAGCGGTCCACATGGACATGTTGTGAACTTTTACAGTGTAACAGTGCAGCACACAGTTTATACATTTATTATAAGATATGCGGGGCATAGATTTGGAGAATGGCCACAACCATCCCACCAGGGTAGGGGAATCTAAAACAAGAGGGTAAAGTTCAAAGTGAGAATATAATGATGCAAAAGGATTATGAGGAACAACATTTTCACATAACAGGGAATGAGCTACCAGAGAAAATTGTAGAGGTGAGTACAGCTACAACATTTAAATTAGATTTGGACAGGTACATGAATTGGAAAGGTTTGGAGGGATATTGTCCAGTTGCAGGCTAATGCGATTAGCTGGGTTAGACAACTTGGCCAGCATGGATGAATCGCTTTGACGGGTCTGTGTATAGCTCTATGATTCTATGACTCAGATCTCCAAATAATCAGTGGACAAGATATTGGCATTAAATGTGCTCATTTTCAATTGTTTCAGGCGCTTACAGTTCTTCTTAGAAACTTCTCCAAATTCCAATGATATGATCAAAATTCGCTCTTTAATTAAATACTGTCATGAAACCATGAAGTGACATAATAAAATATACAGTCTTCTTCTTGCGAATGGCGTGCACAGCCTAAAGTTGAGGGACAACTTGTTCTATTTGATCTTATTTGATTGTGCATGTCAGGTTGATTACATTTGTTGAAACAGGGCGGACCACGCGAAGGTTGCAATCTCCCACCCCAAAATATACAGTGACTGTGATTAACTATAAAAAAATCCTTTGCAATTGCATATGTTAATATGATATTAATGCTACTGATTCAAGCTATTTTGTAAGTGTTCTGTGCTTATTGGGTGCTGCAGTTCCTTACCTTTAAGCTTCAACTCTGCTTGAATTGGATGATGAAGGACATGTCTCGATGTGCATATGTAAAACATGCTTCATTAGCGGTGATTTGTTTAAAAGCTGAGGAGAATTGACACTCCATACCACCCTACTGGCTTCTAGAACCAAACTAAATTGAACATTGGTCAGAGAATTTCCTGGTCTATTTAGCTGTAACAACTCCAGGAAATATATATTTGAGAATCAGAAACCAAGACATCTTCTTTTGGAGTTAGTAATTTATAGTTCAGGTTTTGGTCATTTGAGACCAAAATGATATTTTGTGAGCGAACCGCATTTTTAGTTGTCTGAGAGGGTGGTATCAACTTCATAATTCGTATTTCACTGTACCTTAATTGGTACACATGACAATAAACTGACCTTGAAATCTTGAAATGAAGTAAATTGCCTGTTTCAGTGCAATCCTCTAAATCTTCTCCTTTTTTTTGCTCCCGGGTGTTATTTTGTTAACTGGTAACATTTGTACATTTCACAATTGTTAAACTTTTGCCCTCCATGCACGTCAAGAAGATCATGTTTACAAGACAGACAGAACTGCCTGCTCTTTCCCTTACCCCGGCTTGGGAAGTGTGCTTTTGATTATTCAATGTGTTTTGATAATTGCATCATTTATTAATCAGCAGATCAATTGTATTTAGCTGGATCAGCCAAGCAAGTGCCAATTTCATTGGTGCATTCTGAGATTGGGCAGAGGACCAAATGCTTGTTTTTAATTCTCTTCTTTTCAAATTGTCTTCTCTCACAGATTAGAGGTTGTACCTTGAAAAGGAAGTCTTCTATTAACTGGTGATTGCACGAGAGGCTTATTTGCCCTTGGCAACTAAAGATGATGTTGCTATGGAAACTGCTGTTACTGCTATCATTCATTGGCTGCCTAGCAGGTAAAATACCATTAATACCTGATTTGTATGTGCGGCAATTTTTAATATTTTTGTTAGGCATAATGTTGTCTTCATTTATTAAAATGCAACATTAAATCACTTGCATGTACATTCGAGTTTGATTTGACAACGACTATTTTCTGGGAAATTATCAAGAGTTGACAAAATGCAAATATATTTGATGTGGTAATGACCTGTTAAATAGCTCAAAAGGTAGGCTGGCTTGCAGCTGTGATGTCCCACACTGACGAAGACATTTCTTGATCTGTAAATCATTCTCGCGTACTTTGCAATGTTCAATCATTTACACCGTATAATGTGAAATGAAACAATCAATTATGATGATTCAAAAGCAGGATATGAATCTAAGTGTGTTATGAATGTTTCACAAGTAATTGCCATTGTATCCTAATAATTATATCTAATGCAGGCAATGGTGAATTTAAAAATTTTGTTTTGACACTCCTAAGATGTGCACTGTCTGTTGTGTATATGTTTGTATATTTTTTTGAGATTCATCTTCTCAGCTCATTCTTGTCAAATAATGCCATGAATTATCTATTTTTATAATTTTAGAAAGAATGCATTTTAAATGCATAATGTTAGAGTAAAACGCTGATCATTTATAAATTATGGATGTGTATGGATTACTTTATTCCTGATTAATTTAGATTCAGTCATGGCTCCAATCCATAATTTACATGGAGTAATGATTAAATCTGCACTTGCAGTGAAGAAGGTTATGCATGCATCCAATGAGTCCCGTTACTCTTTTGCGGAGTCCAAGGAGACAGTACATTTTATAACAAAAGAGAAGAACAGCTTGCTATGAAAATTGTGATGTGGATACATGCTATTGCATGTTGCCAAAGTTCACACCACAACAGATGTGAAATCCACTGCTGTACAAACAATTATGATGCATTTTTTCTGGAGGCCGAGCTAATTATTTTTGAAGTCTCATTTAAGGTTTTGTTTTGGTCAAGGATGCAAGGGTAAATGATGTGTTTATCTTGTGCACATGCAAACACCAAAGGAAAGTTCCAGTGGAAACGACAGGTTTTTTGAGGTTAGGTTATCTTTCCTTGACAAATGTCACCCTTTTGGCAGCAAGTGAACTGAAACATTCAGCTTTTTTTCATCTGTAGTTTTTCATCCCTGCTGTCAGCCTTGTAAAACCAGCTGCATCATCTTGCACTGAAATAAACAGCGAGGGGAAATGATATGTACAACAGCAAATGTATACCCAATATCTGAATCAGAAATAAATTTCTGGTTATTGAATGACAGTATATTTTATTGTATTCCACACAATTGTTAATAATTTAAGTTTGAGTTGTATTTTTCCCTTCTCTTTTTTTAAGCAACAGAAAGTAAAAGACTTTGAGTTGCACATTCCATTTTCCTTCTGTTCACGTAAACACATGTTACTTAATCTCTGGCAAAGAGCTTTGATTGATCTTCCTCTGCTGTGTACTTCTAAATGTAGTGTGTTTGGTCTGGAACCTGTTGTGTCATATATTCACCATAACTCCTGCTGACAATGAGCTCCAGACATTTGAACCTCACTTTCTTGAACTCTGAGAAACATTATGCAGTATATAATGTGTCAACTGGCCATTTGGTCACCTGCAAGCAGTTTTTCCTTGCGGGCAAGAGGACAGGCGACAATTCTCTAAGCTGCTACACTATTTGCAATGTTTTTACTGATGTTTAAAGTAGTAGCTTCAAGCTTGAGAACTAGTTAAATATCAGTTTCAGAACAATAGTTTACTGAGGTTGAAAAGATGATTTTAGATGGCATCCAGGCCAGGTGATTCATTGTGTGCCAGTCACAGAAGTGGATCTGCAATCACGCATTACCATCGCTTCACTCTTAAATCTCGACTCCAACAGCAGCATTTCTTATTTTGTATTTGTACACTGTGAATGGCTCGATTGTAACCATGTATTATCTTTCCGCTGACTGGTTAGCACGCAACAAAAGTTGCACGTGACAATAAACTAAATGTGTAGGAAGGAATTGCAGATGCTGGTTTAAACCAAAGATAGACACAAAATGCTGGAGTAAGGGTCTTGATCCGAAACGTCGCCCATTCCTTCTCCCCAGAGATGCTGCCTGTCCCGTTGAAAGATAGCATTTTGTGTCTATCTTTGACAATAAACTAAACTCAAACTCAACTCAGACGTTTGACATATCATGGTGATATTGTGTCACCAAATTCTGGGGTGTACACTCAGTTCGGTTTTGGCAAATATTCTCCATTCAAATCCATTCAGAGGTTTGTTTGATATCCTATTACATTAATTGGGTAGTTTTAAGCAAAGCTGTTTTTTTTTCCCCCCCTTATATATTTATATATTTTATAAACACTGGTTCAAGATTCAACCCCCCCAGTTTAAAGAAGTCACAAAAGCTGACCAGGTTAAAATGCCTAATTTCAATTTGCTGGAGAAAATCAGTCGGTCAGGCAGTATCTGTGAAGGGAAATGGATAGATGATGCTTTGGGCAGAGACTGCATTAGGACCGAGAGTATGGAGCGGAGATAACCAGTATAAAACTTGAGAGGAAGGTGTAAGGCAGCAGCTGGCAAGCAATTAATGGAGATAGATAAGATGGGGATGATGGGCAGATGGAGCCTGGAGAGGGAGGGCTGAAGTTGGGAAATAGTGGCTGATCGATACCATGTATAGGCAGAGAGGTGGTGGCCTTTCACCCACATGTTATATCTTCTAGTTCCCCTCCCCAATTGGTTCCACCCCTCCATTAGCTGGTTTCACATCACCTTTCTTTCTTAACAGATTCCAGCATCTGCAGTCTCTTGTGATTCCATTTACCGCTTTTTAGCCTTGGTCTCTACATCCAACCTCCCCTCTCCCCATCTGGTTCCATCTGTCCTCTTTTTCTCTGTCTTTATCTGTCTCTTCCTGTCATCCACCAACCCCTGTCTCCCAAATTCACCATACCCTTTCCCCAACTGGCTCCATTTGTCCATCATCTCCATCCTTACCTGGTTCCTCCTATCACCTGCCTGCCCCTGATTTGCTGCTCCATCTCACCTCTTTATACCAGCTCTCTCTCCTGCTCATGTTCAGTCCTGATGCAGGGTCTGGACCCAAAATGTCTACTACCCCTTTGCCTCTGCAGTTGCTCTTTGACCCACAGAATTCCTTCAGCAGATATTTTTTTAACAAGATCCCAGTATCTTGTGTTTAAAATTACTAATCACTGGATCAGGAAAAGAATGTGCTTTTTTAAAAATTTCTCTCTCCTCTGTGAAACCAATGCTTTAATTGAGGAAGTAGGTACTGACATTGATATGTGTACAATTGGAAAATGCAGAATAATTATTTAAAGTGAATTTGAGTGATTGTTAAATCGGATGCCACTCCACCGAGAATTAGACATCATTATTTTTGGGAAAAAAAAGATTTTCAGTGGTAAATCCATTGTCAACCTTATTATACCATACATCCAGGAACTACTTTGTAACAAAGTTGATTAAAAAATAATAACACTGCCCAATTATACCATATAATGGAAGATTTTGCAATAGTGATTATGGAAATGGGTTTTAGCAGAACTGAACTAATTCAATTTCAAGCAGATTTCATGCACAGATGTCTTGATTATGCTAAAATCAGAAATTCTGGTCCTGTGTATTTTTTGAAAGTTGCAGGAACTAAACTAAGGCACTTAACATCTCTTGTCTCCTTGTCATTCAATTAAATCTGAACTGATATGTGGCAAAATGCATTTTCCGGTTTTTAGCTCCAATTAGGAGAAGGCAGGAACGGGGTACTGATTGGGGATGATCAGCAATGATCACATTGAATGGCGGTGCTGGCTATTAACTAAGGGGCGAATGGCCGACTCCTGCACCTATTGTCTATTGTCTACCTTGATAATATCACCCAGAATAAATCTTTTGATCTCCATCTTGAAAATGGCAATCTTCGCAGCAATCTATTTGGTGGGACAAATTCCACAGGTGGAAGAATTCTTCCTGATTTCACTTGTACACCATGGTTCTTGACTTATTAAACATAGAAAGTAGGTGCAGGAGTAGGCTATTCAGCCCTTCGAGCCAGCACAACCATTCAATAAGATCATGGCTGATCATCCAAAATCAGTACCCCGTTCTGACTTTTTCCCCCATATCCCTTATCCCCAAGAGCTAATTATGATTCCTTGTTCTATCATCCCAAAATTTACTCCACTGAATTATATAATTGGTTTGAGGACCTGACTTAAATCATCCTGCAACCATCTAAACAGAAGGAAATTATGAAACGTGTCTGGAGCATTTTGCCTTTTGCATGCTGCTGAAGTGTACCAAGAAGGTAATGCTTAAATCCTGAGATCCATGGCTAAATGTAAGTATTGTAACAACTCTCACTCCTTACCATATGACCAATATTCACATTGCTATTGAGTATTTTTATGTATGACCTACAATAGTTTTGAGTGACTTGTTCATATGGAGCCTTAAATGTCTGTGGTTCCCGGTCTCTCAGCAGTTTGAAAATATACTGATTAACTTTCTCCGATTCGATCTGGTAAAGTCATCATACCTACATTGATCTTCCTCGGTCTGTAGTTTGTAGTTTGTTGGTTGTTTGTTTGTTTGTTTTTTGCACAAAGTCCACGAGCACTTCCACTTTTCATTTCACTGCACATCCCGTATGTGTATGTGACGAATAAACTTGACTTGACTTGTCTCATTTTACTCCATTGACCATTATCTCCTGAGTTTCTGGCTAAGGTGCTTCCTAACTTAGCATCTAGTTAGACAGTTAAACATATCATCATCCAGGAATTAAACAAATAACTTTTATTACTTCAAATATTCTGTTTTAATGGGGCAGAATTATAACACATGGAAGGAGGGAATGAGTTCAATGAATCTGCTTTGTTTCCTCCAGTGAACAACCTTTAGGCCTCACTCGATCACCTTTTTCTCCTTGACCTATTTATCCAATTCTTTTACTACTATCATATTGATATTCACAACTCAATTCCAAATCTATTCTATCGTGTGACATTCTACTCTCACTAGTATTCTTTTTAGAAATCTCTTTTCATCAGTAGCCACCTGCTGCACAACTCATTATGTATGCTATCAGAACCATTTACATTTGTATAATATCTGCAAATGTTCTCCCTTCCAAAGTATGAAGATCATGCAGTCATAAAAGCTAATCTGTGATATTATTCTTGTCAAATTCTTCTCTACCTTTCCCAATAATTACACCCTGTCCAAACTGTGGAATTAGACATGTTGAACCAGCTGGGCATGTCCTGCATTTTGTTCAATTTAATCCCAACGTTTAAGAAACAGTTAGACAGGTGCGTGGATAGGACAAATTTGGAGTGATATGGGCCAAACACGGGCAGATAGGACTAGTGTAGCTGGGACACATTGGCCGGTGTGGGCAAGTTGAGCCGAAGGGCCTGTTTCCATGCTATATCACTCTAACCTCTATGATTCTAATACTGCATCCTGGATTTTGAATGATAATGCTTCTGTTTATAACATCCAAAATCTTGTTTTAACATAGAAAAACAAGAACATGCATTGACCATTTGTCCGTGTGAGCATGTTCTATCTAGCCCATTCTGAAATATATTCATTGACAGATGTTCACCACAATTCTGTAGGTTCATTAATAACTAAGTGAAGACATTTCTCCTGAATTTTGGAGACTTGGTTCTAGAGCATCCCAAAATTCCATTTAATTTTATGCCATCAGCAAATTTTGAAATATTCCTTTCAGTTCTCCTATGCAATTCATTGATATATATTGTTAACAGCTGGGGTCCAAGAACCATTCCAATTATACCTGACCAATCACTGTCTACCAAACTAAAGTCCTATATTCCCCTCTGTTTCTTATCATCAAGTAGCTTTATTCCATGCCAGTATATTATCCCAATTTTATTGTGTTCTATTTTTGCACATTAAACTCTCCAATCTGTTTATAAAGGTTACATGTGATATTTTATGGAAAACCTTTTGTAAATGTATATTAAAAAAAGCATATTTTTGTAAATGACATACTCAGGTGACTCGCTAAAAACAAATTCAGTCAAATTAGTTTGAAATATTTTGCCCTCACTTAGTTTTGCTGTCTCCACTACATTTTTCTACTGTATCCATCCAAGCATTTTTAAATGTCTTTTAATTTATTTCCAGATTATTGCTTCTTTTGTCCTTTGTCAATACTCGCATATTGAATGTTTAAAGCATGTTAAAGTGAATCATGACAAAGTGAATCATGACAAATTCTGATCTTATGTCCTGCAATAATTAGATAAGAACAGAAAATGTTGTAAACACTGAACAAATCAGACAGCCTCAATGGGGAGAAAAAAAGTTAATGTTTCAGATCTGGGTTATTTCCTTAACTGGCATCCCAGTCTGTTGACATTCCCGACAAGCACTTCCGGTCCTTTTTACTGTTAACCTCATCTAATGGTGCAGCAACCTCCTTGATTAACACAATCTACTTCCATGGTAAAGACATCAGTCAACCTCAGGCATGCATTTTGCCTCCACCAACAGATCATTGCTTTCACCCCTTCACTTCTCCAAAGATTCTTTACTGGTACTATGCCTAAAAAAATGTCCTGTCCTGTTCATTTCCAATCTCTACTCCGGACTTGTGAGTCTTTATTCCTACTTTTTATCTATTTCACCATCAAATTGAATTGGCAGTGCTGGCATGAAGAGCTGAATGTCCTGCTCCTGCACCTATTGTCTATGTTTGTACTTGCTTCTTGGAATGTATCCAGATTATACACAATCTTTGCCCACATTGAATGCTACCAATCGTTCCATTGTATTTACTTAGTTATTCACAGGATGCAATCATTGTTAACAAGGCTGAAACCAATTATTGTCCATACCTTACTGGATTCTGGATGTAGAGTCCTACTTGGCCACTTCAGAAAGCAGATTTCCTGTCTGAAGAATATGTAAACAAAATTAGGTTTTAATTTTATTTTCTCAATCAGCATCAAAGATACCAACATTTTGCTCGAGATTTATAAAATACATAAAGGAGTGTCATAGCCTCATTTGCCAATTCCAACTAAATAAGTTTGTCTTTGATTCTGAGCAAGTGATCACCCTTTCGATTAATGTAGTATTTTTCTTAAACAGGTTGCATATTATTTAATTATTTGGATTTTTATAAACCATTAACTCTAAAGTAAACTATGAACTATAAAATAAACACAAACTAAAAACTAAATTATAAACTAAACTATGATCAAGTTGTGACTTGTTCCCTTTTGTCTTCATGAACCTCCATCATCTCCTCAACTCCACCATCAACTTTCCACATTGCTCAATCTTCATTTGGCCTTATTCCCTTCCCACCATCATCCGACCCCATTTTATTTATCCCCCTGCTTTTTTCTTCAGCAACCCTCTGCATTCTCTTGTTCCCTCAATGGCATCTCAACATCAATAACATAATCTCAACTCTTACCATCTTCTAATTCCACTATCTCCTCAGCACCTCCATTGTCTCCTCAACCTACAGTATTACACTCTCACTTATTGAACATCCTCCTAATTGATTCATTAGTCCTATAATCAGCTCCTGAACTCTTCAGTTCTTCAAGTCCCCTCCATCTTTACTTCAATCACCCATCACGTCTTTGGCAAACTCAAAACATATGTTCACCTCTGTCGGCTTCCCAGCCATAAATGCTGGGGAGGAATGTGGAGAGGGGGGGTTCTTCGGATAGTAGTGTATTCAGAAAATATTCAGATCCCTTCACTTTTTCCACATTTTGTTACATTACAGCGAAAACAGCTGTTTAGAAATGTTTGCAAAGTAATTAAAAATAAATAACTGAAATATCACATTTATATAAGTATCCCAACGCTTTACTCAGTACCTTGTTGAGGCACCTTTGGCAGCAATTACAGCCTCGAGTCTTCTTGGGTATGACGCCACAAGCTTGCCACACCTGTATTTGGGTAATTTCTCCCATTCTTCTCTGCAGATCCTCTCAAGCTCTGTCAGGTTTGATGGGGAGCGTCAATGCACAGCTATTTTCAGGTCCCTCCAGAGATGTTCAATCGGGTTCAACTCCTGGCTCTGGCTGAGCCACTCAAGGACATTAAAGACTTGTCACGAAGCCACTCCTGCGTTGTCTTGCCTGTGTGCTTAGGGTCGTTGGCTCTGGAGCAGGTTTTCATCAAGGATCTATCTCTCTGTACTTCGCTCTGGTCATCTTGCCCTCAATCCTGACTAGTCTCCCAGTTCCTGCCACTGAAAAACATCCCCACAGCATGATGCTGGTACCACCATGCTTCACCGTAGGTGTGGTATTGACCAGGTGATGAGCGGTGCCTGATTTCCTCCAGACGTGACGCTTGACATTCGGGCCAAAGAGTTCAATCTTGGTTTTATCAGGAAATCTTGTTTCTCATGGTATGAGAGTCCTTTAGGTGCCTTTTGGCAAATTCCAAGTGGGCTGTCATGTGCCTTTTACTGAGGTGGCTTCCATCTGGCCACTCTACCATAAAGGCCTGATTGGTGGTGCTGCAGATATAGTTGTCCTTCTAGAAGGTTCTCCCATCTCCACAGAGGAACTCTGGAGCTCTGTCAGGTGACCATCGGGTTCTTGGTCACCTCCCTGACCAAGGCCCTTCTCCCCCGATTGCTCAGTTTGGCCGTGCGGCCAGCTCTCTGAAGAGTCCTAGTGGTTCCAAGGTTCTTTAAGAATGACAGAGGCCACTGTGTTCTCCAAGACCTGCCATGCTGCAGAAATTGTTTTATACCCTTCCCCAGATCTGTGTCGCAACACAATCCTGTCTCAGAGGTCTACAGACAATTCCTTTGGCTTCTTGGCTTGGTTTTTGCTCTGACATGCACTGTCAACTGTGGGACCTTATATAGACAGGTGTGCCTTTCCAAATCATGTCCACTCAATTGTATTTACCACTGGTGGACTCCAATCAAGTTGGAGAAACATCTCAAAGATAATCAATGGAAACAGGATGAACCAAAGATCATTTTTGAGTGTCATAGCAAAGGGTCTGAATACCTATGTAAATACGATATTTCAGGGTTTTTTTAATTAGCAAAACATTCTAAACACCTGTTTTTGCTTCTTCATTCTGGGGTATTGTGTGTAGATTGATGATTAAAAAAATAAATTAATTAATCCATTTTCAAATAGGGCTGTAACGTAACAACACGTGGAAAACGTGAAGGGGTCTGAATACTTTCTGAATGCACTGTAATCCCACAAGGTTAATAGCAATCTGATTATATTCTATGGTTGTTCAGCAAAGGTGCTTCGATGACAAAATGTGCTGTGTATACTTCACGCAGTCATCTTTCAAGAGTTGTCGTAATGAGCAACTTGTATCCTGTCAATTGTAAACCAGTGGCGTCTCAGCTAATATTTATCCAAATGGAGACAGTTACACAGGCCAAAGAGTCCATTTCCCAGGTAATACATAACTTTATAGCTCTTTGTTTCGAGTAACCACATTCCATAAAGAACTTGATCAAAACTTAAATCAAAAATTTAACTTAAATGAAAAATAGCAGCCAAACTTAATGAAGAGGTAAGGGAGGGTACAAAAATGCAAGTTGTTGTGAGGTACAATTTTAAATATGAATTGCATATAATATGTTTGCTTGATTCATTTGGAATGCATAATTCATATTGGCCCTTATCTCTGAATAAAGGTCAATTAATGGAATTTGAAATAAGTAAATATTTCAAAATTGGTAGGGTTTTGTGGTTAAAAGGACACAAAGTACTGGAGTAACTCAGCAGGTCAGACAGCATCTCTGAAGAAAGTGGACAGGTAATGTTTCTTCATGCAATTGAAAAAGATGAATGTTATAGATAAAATTGTTGCAACCATTAAAGCGGGTTTTTTTCAGTAATTGGACCATCCTCAGAAATATATCAACATTAAAAATATTTTAATTGTGTTTATCCACTCCAGCTGTTAGAAACTGTGCTGCGTGCAGAAAAGTGACTTATTGTATTGAGATGAAAATTAACGGAAGCATTTTGTTTAAGTCTACATAATCAAGCATCAACCTTCAGGAAAAACGATGGATTAAAAATGCATGATGTCCGGTATTTTATAGATCTTCCTGATAAATGTGTGTTTCATTGCTCAGAAACCTGGAACAAAAATATGAGGATCCCCTGTCAGCATTCAGTACTCAAATTACACTGAATAATTAATCCAATTAATTGACCGACAGAGTTGACTAGTAAAATGGAAAGAATAGTTGACAAAGTCCTTAGCTATTCTGCGTAAATCTAATTGTTGCTGAATCCACAGACAGGTGAGTAATGGTGGGAATATCAGCCCTGGGAAGCAACATAGTTGTTAATGCTGGCATGCTAGCTTTATTTTGTGGACGACTTGTATCAATGCGGGTAATACTCTGTGTCGCCCTTCCCAGTTTCCATGAGGGACTTGGGAAATTGGAGGAATAGGAAACCCTTGTGAAAATCAATTCTGAGCTTCTTGTTAACTGAAGTATATGAAGCCCAAAATATCTGATTTGAAATCTATGTTAAACAACTCCTGTATACTACCAAGCTGAATTAATTCTGCAACCTAATTAATGCGATTGAATAGTGTTTGAGGAAAGAATCAGCTGACCACTGAGCAGCTGTAGCCTCGTTCCTAGTCACCATTTAAATCAATGTCACAGTGACTTATTATTTTAAATTGTATATTTAGAGATTATTTCTTATTTCCAGTGTTCATTATGGTAATAACTGATACTTGGGAAGTCATTTATTTTGTTACATCGAGTGACAGTGCTCTGTAATCTTCAGTCAGATATTGGCCCATGATTAAGCTGCAATTACGTTAGATTGGTTCAGTAGCAAAGGCAAACCACTTCCTCAAATTCACACTGGGGAATTTTCATTATTTGCGTGGTGCCTTCTCAAACTTGAGGCTGATTCGTATAAACGGTAAAAATAAGGTAAAGTCAATTTATTGGGACTACTTAACATTTATGGCAAAATATTTGTATTCCTTTTCTCATGCAAGGGAACAAGGTTAAGGCCCAGTAAACAAATTTTGAAGATTCATTACCGCTGAACAATTTGTAACTTCATCTCCATTCAAATGTTTTACATTATATAATATAATCCAAACATGCCTTCATCTAGAATTGTGACACTCGTATATTTGGCACAGTGAGAGTGGCACAATGATGCAGTGGTGGAGTTGCTGCCTTGGTGCCAGAGACCCAGGATCGATCCTGACTACGGGTGCTGTCTGTATGGAGTTTGTACGTTCTTCCTGTGACAACGTGGGTTTTCGCCAGGTTCCCCGGTTTCCTCCCACACTCCAAAGAGGTGCAGGTTTGTAACTTAATTGGTTTCTGTAAATTGTCCCTAGTGTGTAGGATAGAATTAGTGTATGGATGATCGCCAACTAGTGTATAACTAAGTGGGCCAACGGGCATGTTTCCACGCTGTAACTCGAAACTCTAAACTAAACTAAATTCAAATAAATGATTACTGAAGAGGGGTTCTTTGTTTGAATGTTGAATACAATAATATGCGTACTCCAGTGAAGCACATTGCTGTGTTTTTTTCCAAATTAGGGTACTTTGAACTTTGATTTTTCCATGAAGTTATGTCACATCTTTTGGGGCCAAATCAATTAAAAGATGAGTCCAAATATTGAAAACAAAGTATGTGGTCTTTAAGTTTGTTACAGCTTTTAATCTTAAGCCACTGGCATCAAAGGGTCATTGTTATACAAGATCCGACTGCTAGTATTTAGTCCTCAGTGGCTAAAATGTTCATGCTGAAGATTTGTTTTAAAACCACTTTTCTTCCCTTGTGGACCTGTTATTTTGTTTATATTCCTCTGTAGATTCACAATTTCCCCGACTGCCAGCGAACTGATCCTCATAATTATAAAGCCTCTTCTAAATAAACCTTTCATCTCGAGTACTTTAATTTCCCAAGTGTTGTTTTGTTCATTTCGTTACCGTAATTTTTGCATGTATTACACAGCAAAATTTCCATGTAAAACCGCACTCTCCCTGCTGAATCTATATGACCCTTTAATTGCAGCTGTATATTTCAGAAACTTCTCTTTAATTCGTAATGTTGTTATTTCCTTCAAATCCTTCTTCAAAGTGAGACATGTTTCCTCTTCTATCCGCAATGTCACATTCCTTTCTGCAATTCTTCTCTCTTCAAATACTCAGAGTTCTAAACAACAGTTCTCAGTTATGTGTAGGAAGGAACTGCAGATGCGGATTCTAACCAAAGATATACACAAAATGCTGGAGTAACTCAGCGGGTCAGGCAGCATCTCCGGTGAGAAGGATGTTTTTGGTCAAGACCCTTCTCAGCTATTCTTTTCTATGCTCCTTATTGTCAAGATCCTCCAAATGTTATGTGATGAACTGTGGTATTCGTTAGCATCCCTTTAAAAAATTAACATGAAGCGGTTTGTTCAGTATCTTTCAGCTTTATTGCTGAAGTAAGCCCATGCATTTTTTTAGTCTTGTAATTCACAAAAATTGCGACCTTTTCTATATCTTAAATCTTTGAAGTCTTAAGCCAGTCCCTTCCATGATGTGTAAATTAAAATATTCATCACTGAGAATGCTGGCTTCAAACTCAAAATGTGAAAGCAATTTACTGCACCCTATTTTACAATCTTGGTCATGGTCTTCTTTTGCAGTAAATAGGATAGTGTCACTAGCGCTCACTGTCATAGGTGCACTAAATACACTATAGTCTTGACATTTCTGCCAACCTTGCGCATTTTAACCACATATTTCATGACCACCAGTGTATGATTCCCATGGAAGCTTAAAAAAACCATATAACTTAAAACGGTGTGGTTCTCCAGGTTTTCCTGAAAGCGTTCTTATTTAATTCTGGTATTACACCTAAATCTCATCATGCTCTTAGGAGCTTCTGAATCATGTAATAATCCAAGAGAAAAAAAGAATCTCTATGATTTACAGCTAAATGGCAGAAGATGGTGGCCAGACGGAATCAGACGGAATTTTTTACCCTAAAATAAAAAGACCTTTTTTACTTTAGGCAGGGATACAGTGCAGAAATAGGCCCTTCGGCCCACTGAGTCTGTGACGACCAGCAATCATCCCAAATACTAGCACTATCCTACACATTAGGGACAGATTACAATTTTTACTGAAGCCAATTAACCTACAAATCTGTACGTCTTTGGTGTGTGGGAGAAAATTGGAGAAAGCCGACGTGGTCACAGGGAGAATGAACAAACTCCGAACAGACAGCACCCGCAGTCAGGATTGAACCCAGGTTTCCAGTGCTGTAAGGCAGCAACTCTACCGCTGCACAACCGTGCTGCCCATGCACCACTGTGCTGGCCCTTTGTCATTTCCTGGTCATTTAGCAACAAAGGGGAAGTTGCCTGGGCACTGCCAGTGGTTTCCACTTAATTCAGCTGCCATTTGCTCAGCACCGGACAACTATTTAGTGACATCATCCAGTGTGCAGCAGAAGATTCTGTGACAGAAACTGGCTATTGAAAATGTGACATATGACCTACTTTTATAAGTAAAAGCAGTCACGGAGCAGATTCTGCAATAGATTTGCAAGGAGAAGTAATTAAAGGATGTTTCATAGATGTAAATCTCACTGCATCTGCTGGCCTCAGTTTTTTCATTATTCAGTATATCTCCAACAGACTTGCTTGGGGTCCTAATGCTTTATGTAACCATTGTACAGAATGCAGGGCAGAAAGGCATGCTGCTAACTCTGCCAGTATAATGACCCATCCTTTGCACTGGAGAGGCTCCCTGTGGTACCAGTCAAGATGTGGATTGATTGAGGCAGTGGGAAGGAGAGAGGGTATTCACTCACATATTACCCCTCATCTGCATAGCAGCTGCAACTTGGCTGCACGGTGATAGTTTTATATGGCTCCTTGTAATGCATTGCAGCATCAATGTGGCAGCTGCAGTCTCTACTGAGAACTGTGCAGAGAAAGATTTAGCACGTGGGTCTGGTGAAAACCACTCCAATAATTTTCTTAGAGGCAAGTAACTGCAGATGATGGTTTTCAAAAAAAGACACAAAGTGCTGGAGTAACTGAAGTGGTTCAGGCAGCATCTCTGGAGAACGTTGTTAGATGATTATTTATATCAGGAACTGGGATTTTCAACACCTCATAAAGGATAGGAGATAAATTAAGCCATTTGGCCCATCAAGTCTACTCTGCCATTTGATCATGGCTGATCTATCTCACCCTCCTAACCCCATTCTCCTGCCTTCTCCCCAACATTTTCCACATAATTTGCGAGTCACCTGAGTGAACACTAGTGCTTCACAAAGTATGCACTTATCACACCGCAAAAGGGGTGAATTCAATTTCTCGGGACCAATGTTTAATGAGTTCTTTGAAGCGGCTATCATTTCTGCCGGGATTACCTCACTCAAAAGGCTGGGGAAATCTTTGCATATGATTAAGCAGGTTTCTGTTGTTGTTCTGGTGAAGCAGTGACAAACGAACTGAAGCAAATCTATGGAATTCCCTCATGAGTGTGACTAAAATTACAACTTTATGTGCTGAGGCAACCTTTGAAGGCAATTCTGTACAGTTCATGCTCCACCAATATTAGTAGCGGCTGTTAACAATTATGTCAAGTATTGCATGAATGTAAAGCCGGGTGAAGGCATGCAAATTAATCCCAGTTACTGCACAAGGCATTCAACCCTTTTCACCTGCACAGAGCCATGGGAGACAGGCAAGCACTCAGTTGCAGAGAGTAAACAGAGATTCACAGTTCCCTCCAGACCAGTAATCGACTCAGAAAACCACATAGTACCAGAGTGCACTGGTCCACAAACGATGTACACCAGATTCTGAGGTAATTTATAAAAAAAAATCAACAAGACACGTGCACATAAGCAATAAATATTATTTTCTGAGGGGAATAGACCATGTTTGCAAACAGTATTTACACCTGCAATATATAAACATAGAACAGTTATGGTCCAGTACAAGGCCATTTATTCTATCATGTCCTTGCCAGCTCTCCATCCAAGCAATTCTTCCTTTCCACCCCCAAGCCCATTCTCTGCATTCTTAGAAATGCTTTCTCCACTATATTTCCATCTGCAATGAATTCCAGATTCCAGACATGTGAATGTTTTTTGCATTGTTGTGTCGCTCTAAATTGTTTTCTCCTTTGTTTTATACCTGTGACCTCTTGCCTTCAACCCCCCACCAAAGGGGACTGTCCACTCTCTCCGGACCCTCGTCATTTTATATTTGTATTTCAAATCTCTCCACAGCCTTCTCTTCAATATAAACATTCACTCCCACCCAATCAATCCATGAAACTGTAGTTCCTCAACCTAAGAATAATTTTCATCACTCTTTCCTGGACCCTCTGTCAAGCCTTTTTCTCCTTCCCATAATATGGTAACAAGAGTTGAACACAATGCTCCCAAGTGGGGCTGGATCAGTGTTTTATAACGGTTTAGCATATCTTTCCTGCTTTATTGATAAAGTGCAGAACTGTGTACATTATTGACAAATTTCTCCACCAGTCCTGAGAGTCTGAATGATTTTTGCACGTGTATCTTAAAATATCTCTGCTACTGCAAACTTTTTGAACAATACCCTTGTTTCTTTATTCTACCTTCCAACAACACTCACCACTTAAATATCTCCATGTGAAATCTGATAACAAGGAACTGCAGATGCTAGTTTGTTTATACCAAAGAACGACACAAAATTCTGGAGTGACTCAGCTGGTCAGGCACCTTCTTGAGAACAGAAGGGTTCTGACTCAAAATATTGCTCGTCATGTTCTCCAGAGATGTTACCTGAGTTACTCCAGAATTAAACTTGATCTGCACCTTCCCGTTCCAACATACTGGTTTGCAGTTTGAGAGAAAATATTTTTGGGTCAAATGCCACTGAGAACATATGGGGAATTCCTTGGATGTGCACGATGAGGAATTTCACAATGGAATTGAATTCAATTGAAAGCTACAGCATGGAAACAAGCCATGGGGAGAGTAGATGGGGATGACCATTACAAGCCGGTCGCACCAGAAAACTGGTTTGCACAGTTATTTCAACTAGTTTTGTCCCACATTGTATCCTGTGAGGATGCTACTCCATTCTCCAATTCCTCTGATTCAGTCACATCTATTCCAATCATGAGTCATCCTATACAGGAGCCTCGAACATGTCTTCCTTCTTCATGACCATGATTTCCCCTCTACCAAAGATCATGACCACATCACATCCATTTCCCTTGCCTCCAGGATGGAACAAGGACAGAGAATTCCTGGTCATCACCTTCCAGCATGCAGCCTTAGCATTTATCAGATTATCTTTTAATTTCTGCCACCTTCAAATATATACGACAATCAGGCACATCTTCCCCTCTTATCCTCTTGCTGCATTCCGAAGGGACCATTCAAATAATGACTCTCTGGCCAGTCTTCTGATTCCACCAACCACCTCCCTCCTTACGACACTTTCCCACGTAACCACAAGTATGCAACACTTGTCTTTTCACCTCTTCCCTTCCCTTCCCACCATCCAGGCACCTAGGAAGTATTTCCATAGTGAATCATGCACCTATTCCAATTTAATATGCTGCATTTGAAGTCCTCAAATGTTATCTTCTCTACTTTTGAAAAAGCAAGCATAGATTATAGACAATAGCTTTACAGTGCACCTGCACTCAGCCCACAGCGGCAAACCTGAACTTTCTGTGCCCGCCACTTTAATTTTCCATTCCACTTCCACTCAGATCTTCTGTACAGTTACAATGAGATCCAATGCAAGCTTGAGAAATGACATCATATCTTCTACCTGGGCACAGCCTTCCGGACTCAATATTGAATTCAATAACTCCAGATGACTAGATTCCCGTGTGTGTTTCAGTCATTCATTTGGGATATTAACTCAGTTTGTTATTTTTCTTGAAATGGAGGTCCTGCCCAGCCTGAATGAGAATTTCTTCCTGCTATTTTGCTATTCCCATGTTCTTTCACAATTGTTTTTTTGTTAACATTCTCACTTTTGAACTGCTTTCATTCACTCATTGCCAGATAGTTACATTTAAAGTTTATCCCTATGGTCACCTGGTTTTATTCAATCATAGACATCCTCATTCACACCCAACCTGCAGCTTAACAACTCTGGGAACAGAATTAAGCCAATCGGTTCATCAAGTCTACTCTGCCATTCAATCATGGCAGATCTATCTTTCCCGCTCAAGCCTTATCCTCATAATCCATGACACCCTTAACAAGCTTCTTCTGTCTCTTTCTCAGTTTTAACATGACCTGAAATATTTATTCTGTCTCTTCCCATGGATGTGACCTGACCTGCAGAGTGTTCTGGAATTTTCTGTTTTTATTTTGGAGATAAAACATTAGACTTTCAATAAAAGTGACCATTAAGCTACAAAATGGCAGAACATCCAGCTGATTCAGTCATCTATCTGAGGATATAAAGTTTGCCATCCTTGGTCAGTCTGGTATATTGATGATACCAATTCCACACAATCTCTCACTGCAACATATTGTATAGAGCAGCACTACCTCTTTGGGATAGCTGGGACAATGTGCAATGAAACAAAACTTTGCCAGCACAAACAAAATAGTGAAAATAATATTGTTGACCTCTGATGCTGTGCTTTACAAAGAGTAATGAATCCAATGATGTTCACACAGATATTTGCAGCTCAAGAATTAAAATGTGAGATGTCCTCATTGTTATGTTGATATGGTAATGGTTACCTCACATTAAACCTCAGCTAAATCGTCAGCCTACTTCCAAAACACCTGAACCACTGCTGTTTGTCATATGGTTTGTTTGCTCACAAATTCCCCTCAAAAGATATCAACTGAAATTTTAGAAAATATGTGAATCTGTAGAGGACCTCATTTGACTTAATTCCCTCGTCGTAAAGTACAACTTAGAATGGTCCTCTATTTTTATCTCAAGTTTGAATGTTTCACGCCAGATTTCAACACAAAACCCATGGATCGAAGAAAGTAGGAGCAGAAATAGCCCAATAAGCCCAAGCCTGTCCTGCCATTTAATACGATCATGCTGGCGTTCGAGCCTCTTTTGAACCATTTCGCCACCGCCCTCTGTCTCTTGATCTATCAAATATTTATTCACCTCCACTTGAAACCCTACTAATGATCTAACTTTCACCTACTACTGGGGTATAAAATTCTAGAAATTCATCACCCTCTAGGATTTCAGGTGTAACATAAAAGTCAAGGACTTTCAGTGCTAAAATAAACAGCATATTCAGTTAAAGTTACTTTTCAGCATATTGTATGTATGGGAGAGGAGTTAGGGAGGGAGGGAGGGGTGTGGAGAGGGTAGGGGAAAGGAGAATGAGGGAGAGGATTTAATTAAAAAAAAACATATTTTCATTGTGGGGGGAGTGGGGATAGAGGGGAGGTTTCATTAAAGAAAATTGTGATTTTCATTGTGGGGGGGGGGTGTGGGATAGGGGTGTTGTGAGGAATGGGGAGCAGGGGGGATAGAGGGATAGGAGGGGGGTAGAGAGGGGAGAGGGGTTATGGCGGGTGGGAGTGACTGAGGGTAGGGGGAAGAGGAAGGAGGGGAGGAAGAGAGGGGAGAGAAGTGGGAGGTTCAAGATGAGGGGGAGGAAGTGCTGGGGGATGAGGAGGAATGGAGGAGGATAGGGGTAGGAAGAGGTAATGCAGGAGGGAAGGGGGAAGAGAGAGGAAGGGAGGGGAGGAAGCAGAAGAGGGTTGGTGGAGGTTGGGAAGAGGGAGTTTAATGGAGGAGGGGAATAGGGGACTCAAGAGGGAGAGTGAGATGCGTTCACATGTTATTGCCATTTAAAACTTTAAAAACGGCAGCCACGCCTGCGCAGTTGGGGGCTATGGGTGAGTGGTGGATTAATGTGTTGGGGGAACGGGGTCCAATGGGTCCCACTTGGTCTAGTCTTTAGTTAAAGTTACGTTTCAGCATATTGTATGTAGATTTGAAATGTATAGACCATTTTCTCTTAAAGGTTCACAACATTGCTGTTGAATTTTGAGCATCTGATGTGTTATCCCTTTACCTTCACGGTTAATTCCCGGGATGGCAGGACTGACATATGATGAAATAATGGATCGACTGGGCTTATGTTCCCTGGAATGAGAGGGGATCTTGCAGAAATATATAAAATTCTTAAGGGATTGGACAGGCTAGATGCAGGTAAATGTTCACGATGTTGGGGGAGTCCAGAACCAGGGGTCACATATTAAGAATAAGGGGTAGGCCATTTAAGACTGGGATGAGGGAAAAACTTTTCGCCCAGAGAGTTGCGAATCCGTGTAATTCTCTGCCACAGAAGGCAATGGAGGTCAATTCACTGGATGTATTTATGAGAGAGTTAGACATAGCTCTTATGGCTAACACAATCAAGGGATATGAGGAGAAAGCAGGAACAGGGTGCTGATGATACAACCATGATCATTATGAAATGTACATATTCTGTTGTGCTGCGGCGTAAGAATTTCATTGTTCTATCTGGGACACATGACAATAAAACACTCTTGTTTTCCCTCTTCTCTTGAAATGCGGTGCTGGCTCGAAGGGGGGAATGGCCTACTCCTGCACCTATTTTCTATGTTTCCTTGAATGCAGTCTAAGTTTCACAAAGCTACTGCTTAAATATAACTGGTTAGCCTTTCAGCAAGATCTCTCCACTTTTCTAAGAAGAAACTGAGAAGGTTGATCTCACTCCAGTTCTGACATTTTCCAGAGAAGGTTATGACAGTTACACATAGCCAACATATTGGCATTTTATCCAGTTCGAGCCCTTTGTCAACTTACTGTATTTCCATACAGAACTGGCGCTAACATAGAATGCTGCACTGTGGTCTTCCTTTAATACTCCTAATTACCCTTTTTACATTTTGGTGTTAACAGTTGGTTGAGCCATAACTTCACACATTCTTTTAGACTGACATTATTTTGCTGCTTCTGAGAATTATTTGTTCAAGAATCTTTGCAGTGGAACTGATTTCCTTAAGAAACACTTTGTGGTTGTAAAGTGCCTGGAATTAATTATCTTACACATTTTATAAATTAAGCTGGATATCCTCATGATAATCATAATAATAATAATCATAATAATAATTATCATACTTTATTAGCCAAGTATGTTTTGCAAAATATGAGGAATTTGATTAGCCATACAGTCATGCTAATAAAAGGCAACAGAACACACAACACATTTTAACATGAACATCCACCACAGTGAATCCTCCACATTCCTCAATGTGATGGAAGGCCAAAATAAAAGTTAAATCTCTTCCCTTCATTGTTCTCACGTGGTCGGGGACCTCAAGCCTTCCATTGATGGGACAATCTTGCCCCCTGTAGCCAGCGGTGGGCCCTCTGCGTCGGGGCGATTAAACTCCTGCATCGGGGGGATGTCGGCTCCCCCCGCACCGGCGATCGGACCCCGGATCGGCGCTTGTCAAACCTTCTGCGTCGTTGGAGCTCCGGACTCGGTCTCTCTCGAGACTGTTGACTGTAAAGTCCACAGGCCGTGGTTGGGGTGTCGATCCCAGCAGAGACTGCGAGATCTTGATGTTAAAGACCACGCCCCGCGGTGGGGCTCAAAGACAGACCAGAGCAAGGCCTCGAGCTCCATGATGTTAGGCCGCAGAGCGACTGGAGATACGATCTGGAAAACAATCGCATCTTCGGCAAGGTCAGAGATTAAAAAAGTTTCCTCCAACCCCCCTGCCCACCCCCCACATAAAACAAACCAGAGAACTTTAACACAAACTTTTAAAGGAGTTTGGAAGGAGTAGGATGGGACCCACAGTCCCGTTTATATCAACGGGTCGATGGGTGAAAGGATCAAGAGCTTCAAATTCCTGGGCGTGCACATCTCTGAAGATCTTTCCTCATTCGAGAACACTGATGCAATTATCAAGAAAGCTCATCAGCACTTCTACTTCCTGAGAAGATTGCGGAGAGTCGGTTTGTCTAACTTCTACAGGTGCACAGTAGAGAGCATGCTGACCGGTTCCATCGTGGCTTGGTTCGGCAACTTGAGCGCCCTGGAGAGGAAAAGGTTACATAAAGTAGTAAGCACTGCCCAGTACATCATCGGCTCTGACCTTCCTTCCATCGAGGGGATTTACCGCTGTCGCTGCCTCAAAAAGGCTGGCAGCATCATCAAGGACCCACACCATTCTGGCCACATACTCATCTCCCTGCTACCTTCAGGTAGAAGGTACAGGAGCCTGAAGACTGCAATGACCAGGTTCAGGAATAGCTACTTCCCACAGCCATCAGGTTATTAAACCAGGCTTGAACAAAACTTTGAACATTAATATCCCTTTATCTGTTATTTGCACTTTATCAATTTATTTATTCATGTGTGTATATATTTATATAATGGTATATGAACACATTGATCTGTTTTTGTAGTCAATGCCTACTATGTTCTGTTGTGCTGAAGCAAAGCAAGAATTTCATTGTCCTATCAGGGGCACATGACAATAAACTCACTTGAACTTAAAAATACACTAAAAATAATTTTAAAAGGATGAAAGTACAGACAGACTGTTGGCGAGGCTGCCACCGATGAGCAAACCAGGTGGAATTTAATCATCAAAATTTTGTAATATTCCACAGTTTGCAATAAAATGCAGAAGTCAACATTTACATAAAGATTTGAAGGTCAAACTGAAAAGTTGTTTTTCCAATGAAGAAGGTCAAACTGAAAAGTCTAAAGATTCAATCTCCCATCACTGGCCTGTGAGACGACTTGGGGTTCACACCATATGTCTGATCTAATTCTTTCAATTCTTCATCCAAATGTGCGCAGGTGGCTGCAGATGTCTATACTTTATCGCATGTTAAACCCATCCTTTCAAGGCTTGGGAAGCTTTTATTGATTGCATGTAGCGAAGCTATTCAGAAATAGCTCTCCTCCCATCTTGATTTCAGTGTTATTCAGTATGTAACTGGCTCTGGATTTTCTATAATCTGATTTTATTTTGACAGGCAAGAGCCTGATAGAACTCAGTTTTGGCGCTTTGTAGGGCTGCCTCTTTTGCTCTCTACAAGTTGACTAGTTTCTCAGCCAGTGAGCTGCTTTGGGGTTTTAATTTGGCATCTTTAGATATTAGATTTTAAAGATACAGCACAGAAGCAGGCCCTTCAGCCCACACCTACCAGCGATTACCCCGTACACCAGCACTATTTTACACACTAGATACAAGTTACAATTTCATCCAAAGCCAATCAACCTATGAACCTGTACGTCTTTGGAGTGTGGGAAGAAATCGGAGCACCTGTGGAAAACCCATGCTGGTCACGGGGAGAACGTATAAGTAGTCAGGATCAAACCCGGTTCCCTGGCACTGGTTTTGTTTATTGTTTGCTTTTTCACACACTTTATTTACCCTGTCCTTATCAATTTAATGTTCATCCTTTGCTGCATTGGAAAATGTGTATGACACTCAGGCCTACAGCATTTTCAAGCCTTTCTTTTCATTTAATATATCCTTTAATCTACATTCGACCTTTGGTGTTTTTGTCACAAAGAATATATTTTTTACTTGCCAGTTTTGTGTAGTTCCCTGCCTACCACTAAAACCTGTCATCATATATTAAAAGTTTCCTTTTTTTTAGTTTGTAAACCACATTTCAGATTGAACCACATCACCTTCAAACTTAATGAAAACTTATACTAGAGTATATTTTTCTTGAAGA
This sequence comes from Raja brachyura, assembly GCA_963514005.1. The sequence goes on from OY740796.1 coordinate 40,117,912, forward strand.
AACATTTACAACAAGATTATTAATGAATCTTTTTCATTTCATGTACTCGATCAAAAACAACCTGTTCTCAACTCGCTTCCTCAATATCAAGCACTCTACTTTGTGTATAATCTAAGAATTAACGATCTTCATCATTAATGCTTATTTGATTTGCCCTAAATAGAGGCAATCTCCTTATTTCTGTGAAAGCATGGAAGACAATGGTTGAAGTTAAATTACTTTAAAGCTTAAATGTACTTTCTGTTTTTAATTTGTAAGAAATTGCATTAATTGGAGCCAAAAACAATTTGGAATAAAAATGCACAAACACATCAAAATGTGCTGACATGTAGACTTCTGTTAACATAATTCTAATTTTCATTTTTTTAATACATTCCATTTCTATGTTACTAGTCTTCTTATTGAGTCCACATCACAAGATTAACAATTGTTTTGCCAGAGCGGAACACATTTTTCAGCATCTGAATACAATGGCATCTTGTGCTTCATGTGTGTAGTGGTGGAAAGATTGGTGGAAACAGGGCTGTGACGTGAACGCTCTTTCCTTGGCCCCTATGTTACTAGTGATTTTTACCATTAAAGTAATCATAGCTGAGTGCATTATCTTGCTGTTCAACTCCAGGAGCTCTGTTTCCAGACAGACCTTGCTATTTTTTAATTGGTATTTAATTATAATAAAAATAGTTAAATATAAGCATATAAATTTGTTTAAGGGAAAAATCCTTTTAGCATCAATCAGCACGGACTTGGCTCTGCTTCAATTTGCCTTATGCACTGGTACAATGGATGGCCTCCAGAGTAGAACAAAAGGAGCAAAAATATCATAGTTTATTTTCGTGTTGGCAGTAATGAAGACTTGTATTGTTACATGTAGAAAGTATGATTTATGACAGTAAAAAATAGTGCTGGGAGTACAGTTTGTCAGAGCCTGAAGATGTAAGGTTTACTACTCAAAGGTTTTGACAAGAAAAATATATAGATAAATTGGACAAGGCTCTGTGATGCAAATATGAAAACGTAAGGAACTTAGAGATATCTAAGGTTAAATATCCTATGAGCCATGCTATTTTCTATCTTTCTGTACATCCAAAGAGTGACCTTACTGCATTCTAAATTAGATTGAATGCTGTCTTCACAATATTTGTGAAGCATCTGGCACTGGTGGAACTTTGTTTAGCAGTGATGGCAATGAGCTTGAAAGCTTGTGCAGCAATGATCATCAGAAGCGAACAGATGATTTAATGAGAAGCAAGGGGTTTAGGGTGATCTGATAAGTAGAGTTGTGGGTCAATCTCTTAATAGTGTTAGTGTTATTTCTCGGCAGTATGACATCCAATTGCATAATCTTAATTACTGTTGGATTCAATGGTTGGCTTTAAATGGGAAAGAAACAGAGGAATTTAAGGATGTTATTTCCAGAGCATGTATCGAGGAAACTGAAAGTGCTATTAAATTTATTGAATCTAACTGAAGAGAGGCAGATGATACCAAAGGTGGGGAATAACATTTATGGACAATGCAATAGTGGTTGTTGATGCAATTGGAGCTGTGCTTAGTTGGGCTTGCAAACGGAGGTACTGAGATACAGCTTTTGGAATTTGCTGAGGAGCCTGGAATAAATGATAATATTGAATGTCAAGCTGCAGATGATGAACTACAGCTTTCTTTATGTGATCCTATTATCTGGATGGCCCAGAGTAGAGTGGGGAGTCAGTGAAACGGCATCTATTGTGCCAATGAACAAATTGAAGCAGATCCAAGTCCGTGCTGATACAAAAATTGACTCACACCATAACCAATCTTTTTGAAGCATTTCATTATGGTGTATATGTGCTACTGGATGGTAATCATTGAGGCTTCTATTGTACCATATGCTGCTTATGGAACTGTTACAATAGATGCCCGTTTGAAGCTGGTGGAAGCCTCAGTCTGTAGAAGTAAGAGGTTGAAAATGTCCTTGAGTATTCCAGCCAGAACACAAATGAAGAAGGTGATAATGAAAATTATTAAGGGGGACATGAGTGAAAGATGGAACCAGATGGGGGAGGGTTGCTGAAGTGTGGGGTACACAAAAAGCTGGAGAAACTCAGCGGGTGCAGCAGCATCTAAGGAGCGAAGGAGATAGGCGACGTTTTGGGTCGAGACCCTTCTTCAGCATCCAGTTGCTGAAGTGTGTGTGGGTAGTAGCTGAATGGAAGCAGAAAGTTGAATGGTATGGAAATGGCTGATGGTTGGTGAGAGGGGAGGATATAATTGTTTTTATTTACTCAATAATGTTGTTGGTCATCTTCTGGCTTTGACAGGGGAAATGTAAGTGTCCAGCATCCACTTATGTCAGCCTGCATCTTTTAAAGAAAGGTGCTTTGCTTTGAGGTAGCTTCCAGGGAGGCCATCCTTGATCAAACAAAGGAGGTGATGATTTGGAGCAGACGGTAGGATAAAATATGCCGCAGGTGACAATGTTTTGAAATGAGTGTCTACCCCGCACATTCCACATGTGAAGCACTAATGGAAAGTCACTCACCCTATGATTCAGTTAGGCTCCAACAATTCACTAACTTGGTATGTAGTTACCGGTGCACATCCCCTTTCTTCCCCCCCCCATCTGCATTACATCTGACTTGCCTTCCCCATTACACCCTACCCATTCGTCAAAACACCTTTCTACCTTCATGATCCACACCTGTAAACTTCAGGGGGTTTTTTTGTAATCCCTGTTGCATTCTGTTAATCTATTTTTGTTGTTGTTTCATCTAAGCCATTTGCCAGGCACTGATAGAAAACTGTGGAAGATAATCAAGAGTTTCTTTTTAACAAATACAGCTTATGAATCAAAGTAACATATTTCATAAATCTAAACTTTAGTGTACCATGTCACTAATTTCAAGGTAGCATTCATTCTGTAAACTTTCAGAGGAAATTTTTCTTGGGATTTTGTCAACTTTCATGCCGTCCCTTCTCCAACATTCCTCCTCTTGGACTCCTCTGTTGCCCTTTTAAGGGCCTGTCCCATTTTCACAACTTAAATCAAAACCTCTGTCGAGTTTAAAGGACCTAAAAAAAAAACCAAGATCGTGGTAATCTACAAACTCCTACGACCTTCCACAACTATGTTCATGAACTCCTATGAACTCCTACGAGTATGTCTACGAATTCCCACGACTATTTCGATCCACTCCTTACAAGTAAAAAGTTGCAATTTATTTCATCTCGACCTTTTTTTAACTCGTGGACATTTTTTATCGGGCTGGAAAAAACGTCCCAACTTACCTGATGCCACAAGTACCTACGGTTAGCATAACGAGCCACTACGATACATCTACGAACTCCGACTAACTCCTTAGGACTCGTTACGAACATTCTGCGAGTTGGAATCAAGGGGTAAACTCGTGAGAATTTGTGAATTACCTCGTGAAAGTGGGACAGGCCCTTTACCCTCTCTTGCCCTTTTCATCTCCAAGTGCCACTGCAGCATCATCCATCTTAACTTCTTAATCTCCTTATCTGCTCCAATCGCATCCCCTCCAAACATATAGCCCTCTGCTCACTCAGTACTAATCCCAACATTGTCATCAAACTGGCTGACAAGGGAGGTGCTGCTGTGGATTGGCAGGATGACCTGTACCGCACTGTGGCCAGGTGTTAAAGATTGGACACCTCCTCATACCTACCCCTTGATCGTGACCCCACTGTCAAACAGCAGCCCACCATCACCCAAATCATCACCAATCTTATTGCCTCCAGCAATCTCCCCTCCAGAACCTCCAACCTTATAATTTCCCAATCCTGCACAGCCAGCTTCCCCAAATCCACAAAAACGACTGTCCTGGCAGACATTGTTTCTGCCTGCTCCTGCCCCATCAAATTCATTTCCAAATAACTAGATTCTCCTTCATTCCCCCTTGTCCAAGATCTTTCGATTTCATCCACAACAGCCCACAGGTTTTTCACCACTTCAATAACTTTCAATTGCTCGGCCCCTATCGCCTCATCTTTACCTAGGATGTCCAGTCCCTTGTCTCCATTTCCCCAAACAGAGTCCCAAAATAGATCCCTTCTCTGTTGTCAGGCGGAAATTGTCCTCATACATAACGACTTCCCTTGTGCCTCCTCTCACTTTCTTCAAGTCAAGGATGTCACCACAAGCACTAGCATGGATCCCAGTTATGCCTGTCTTTTTATTGGTTGTGTTCAAGAGGGAACTGCAGATGCTGGAAAATTGAAGGTAGACAAAAGTGCTGGAGACACTCAGCAGGTGCGGCAGCATCTATGGAGCAAAGGAAATAGGCAACATTTTGGGTTAAAACCCTTCTTGGCCCGAAATGTTGCTTATTTCTTTCGCTCCATATATGCTGCCGCACCCGCTGAGTTTCTCCAGCACTTTTGTCTACCTTTTTATTGGTTATGTTGAACACTCCTTATGTTGAACACTTCTGTCCTGTCCTCAAAACTATTTGGTCTATTTCCAACACATCTATACCTTTCTCGATCTCTCTGTGTCCATTAAAGGGGAAAGATTGCAGACCCACTGACTCCCACAACTACATTGACACCATCTTCTCCCACCCTATCTCTAACAAGGCTGACGTCCTTTGACATGTATTCACCAATATCCTGCCAGGCTTTGTCCCACCCTACCCCTCTTTTCCAGCTTCCTTATTTATACTCCAGCAGACTGAAGAAGTGTTCTGACCCAAAACGTTGAATATCCCTTCCCTCCACAGATACTCCCTGTCCTGCTGAATTCCCCCAGCACTTCATGCTCAAAACGCCAGCATCTGCAGTTTTCTGTGTTTTTATTTATCTACTGTGTTTGCATGACATAGTATTTCATGGACAAAAAATACCCCACCTGAGGCGTGATGCTGTTTGTGTTAAAGATGGACTTTAGTTTAGTTTAGAGATATATCATGGAAACAGGCTCATCGGCCTACCGGGTCCGTGTCGACTAGTGATCCCTGCACCCGAACGCAATCCTACACGCACACTGGGGACAATTTTACTGAAGCCTATTAACCTACAAACCTGTACATCTTTGGAGTGTGGAAGGAAACCACAGCACCCGGAGGACACTCATGCAGGTCACAGGAAGAATGTACAAACTCTGTACAAACAGTACCCATAATCAGGATTGAATCTGTATTTCTGGCACCGTCAAGCAGTAACACTACCGCTGTGCCGCCGTGCCGCCTTAGTCTTGCATTCTTTTGAAGTGAGGCTAGGATGCCTGGCATTACATCAGATTCTGCTGCTCCCCCAGAAGTGGTCCTGTTCATCAATGTGTCTCAAGGTGCACTTTCTGTGTTTAGCTGAGTACAGCTTGAACACCCATTGTTCCGTGGGCTTCCCATGGCTTTCCCTGATTATAACATTTGCTCTTTTTCATTGGTGAATGCATGAGCCACCAGCTGAAATATCAACCATCTTTCAACCATCATGATGGCTGGGCCCACCTTTGCTCTGGTGTTCTGTGCTCCTTCCTGAAGGGAAAGATAAGAGAGAACTGTGTAAATGGGCAGATAGTTATGCATGGTGACGATGAAGCAATAACATGGCATAGAACAAAGATAAGGTTAAATGTTTCTATAACTTGCTTCCAATAACAATCTGGGTATTATCTCAGGTTCACAGTGATATAATGTACAAGAATGTCATGTATATATCACTGAAATTAAGAATTAATTCATCTTAAATCATTAATATTTCTGATATGTTCAGAAAATTTTCTGTGTTCTTCATTGTAAAATGTCTGTGACCATAATATATTTTATCTTTATTGCCAAAGTGTTCTGTGCACTCAAGTGAAAGAAAGTCACTTGACTTTTTCTACCATATTTCAGTTGACTGATTTTCATTTTCTACCTGCATCTCATTTACTCTAATGTTAATTAACTTTAAAGGACTGTGAAACGTGGAGGTTGTCTGCATCATTAATATCATTAAACCTGAGCTATACAAAGGAGGAAAATACATGCTTCATGATTTCACTAGGACTGCTTTGAAATAAACAAGATAATTTTCACTCTTTTAACCCTACTAACAATACGTTGCATTGTGTGTAGATCTTGCTGGCATGCAGTTATGGATGACAGTATCAGGCAGACTTTCGAGACATTACTGATGAAGTATTAGGTCAAGCTTGGTTAACCATTTGTATTTTTCCACCTTTACTAATTGCTCGGTCATGTAAACATTTCTGTATCTCTACATGCTTAATATCTGACCCATCAGTTGTAATAAAGTCATCACAGGTCCACCACACTATAGACATAAGGGCATCTTTTAAAACCATATTCCAACAATATAATTTCCATAGCAATTGAATTTGTGTCAGAAACATAGAAAATAGGTGCACGAGTAGGCCATTTGGCCTTTCGAGCAAGCACCGTCTCAGTCCTGAATTTGAGCAAAGTTTTTCCTCATCTCAGTCCTAAATGGCCTACCCCTTATTCTTAAACTGTGACCCCTGGTTCTGGACTCCCCCAACATTGGGAACATGTTTCCTGCATCCACCTTGTCCAATCCTCGAAGAATTTTATATGTTTCTATAAGTTCCCCTCTAATCCTTCTAAATTCCAGCAAATACAAGCCCAGTGGACCCATTCTTTCATTATACGTCAGTCCCGCCACCCCGGGAATTAACCTGGTGAACCTGTGCTGCACTCACTTAATAGCAATAATGTCTTTCCTCAAATTAGGAGACCAAACTTGCACACAATACGCCAGGTGTGGTCTCACCAGGGTCCTGTACAACTGGCATAGAACCTCCTTGCTGTTAAGCTCAAATCCTCTTGCAATGAAGGCCAACAAGCCACTGGCTTTCTTCACTGTCTGATGTACCTGCATGCTTACTTTCAGCAACAATCACGAGGGCCACTAACTCTACTGCCTGCATGGTCACATTTGAACTCCACTTCCTTTTGAACTATGTTCCTTTGTCACAAGAGCATCAGCAAAGAACTGACATCCAGAACCCAGAATTCTCAACATCAAATGCATCAATAAATTTGTTGTGGGGATGGTGAGTGCTTTATTTAGATTGCACATCAGCAGAAACTCTGCATCATCCTTTGTGAGGCTCCTGTAACCATCCAAATGTAACATCAGCAGTCAACAGAGTGCATGCCCATGACAGAATTTATTCACTGGAAAGAACACTCAAATGAATCTCACCACTTCTCATCAACTGCAGAAGATTGTGCTGGGAGTGTAAAATGATGGATTGGTCCCCAAGCCGGATTTTGGAATTTGCTGATATCCCAATCACCCGCTCATACAATTTTAATTTCACAAGAGTACAATTCAGTCTCTGAAGATTGGCATGGACTGGCCATTCCTGTGATCTCGTAGATGGTAGAATGATTGCAAAAGTCAAATAAGAAGCTAAGGGATAAATTGTAAAGGAGGTGTGTATTCTGGAATTTATAGTATTTTTCCTCTGCTGACAAGCTCCTTCACTTATGGTATCATAGCAACATGATGGGGAGGTTTTTGTTCATTGCTTGACCACAACTAGCTTGGTATTGGACCCGTACAGCCCTTGTGGTGAAGATACCCCTCAGTTGATGTGTTGGGATTTTGACCCAACCATGTTGAAGGAATGGTAATATATTTACTCATCAGATTGTTGCTCTTGTTCTTTCTAGTAGTAGACCTCATAATTTGGGTGATGTTAGGGAAGACGTTTAGTTTAGAGATACACCGTTGAAACATGCTCTGTGGCCCACTGAGTCCGTGCCGACCAGCAATTATGCATACTTTAAATCTACCTTACACACGATAGATAATTTACAGACGTGAAGTAACCTACAAACCTGCACGTCTTTGGAATATGGGAGGAAACGGAGCACCAGGAGAAAACCTATGCAGTCACAGGGAGAATGTGCAAACTCCGTACAGGCAGCACCCATAGTCAGGATCAAACCCTGGTCTCTGGTGTTGTAAGGCAGCATCTCTACTGTTGTGCCACTGTGGTGCTCCTTTTGTTGATGTAGCTGCCATAAGTTACACTTGTGGTGCACTTTCGGTGGAGATGATCAAGGTTTCGGATGATGTATGTGGTGCCCATTAATTGGGCTGCTGTATCATAGAATGCAGAGTGTGGAGTTCGTTAGTAAAGCTGCTGAAGATGATTTAGTTCAGGACACATACTGAGGAACTCGTGATGGTGTTGTGAGACTGGAGTGATTGAGTTCCAAAAACAGCAATGGAAACAAATAAAACATAGAAACATCGAAAATAGGTGCAGGTGCAGGCGATTCCGCTTTTAAAGCCAGCACCACCATTCAATATGTTCTTTGCTGATCATCCAAAATCAGTACTCGGTCCTGCTTTCTCCCCATATCCCTTGATTCCATTAGCCCTAAGAGCTATATCTAACTCTCCCTTGAAAACCTCCAGCGAATTGGCCTCCACTGCCCTGTGGCAGAGAATTCCACAGATTCACACCTCTCTGGGTGGAAAAGTTTTTCCTCATCTTTGTTCAAAATGGCCTACTCCTTATTCTTAAACTGTGACCCCTGGTTCTGGACTCCCCCAACATCAGGAACAATTTTTGTGCGTCTAGCCTGTCCAATCCTTTAAGAATTTTATATGTTTCTATACGATCGGATAAAATAGAATAAAACTGGTGGAGTTGCTGCTTTGTCTTTCATTTAATTAAATTTTCCTTCAGGTTGTTTGTCGCTAATCTTGGTCAAATACTAACCTGCTGCCAAGATCAGCACTCCCGCCTATGCTCAGTGCCCAGCACTTCATGCAGATTTAAACAAAGGCTGTATTGATCGCTGGGGGCATGCGTCTCATTTGTATGCCATTCATTAACTCCAGTACCAAAGTAGTACTTTGATACAACTCACTAGACACAGAGGATAGTTTGTCAAGTAACAAACTGAACCAAAGACAGGGAGAGATTACAATTTCAAGGATTGCCTTGCAAGAAGAAACAGTGGGCTGGAGTTTTTGTGTTGATCCAGCGGTTCCACTCCTGGTCCACCTATAATATTGGTTAAGGGGTTGGACAAGCTAGATGCAGGAAGATTGTTCCCGATGTTGGGGGAGTCCAGAACAAGGGGTCACAGTCTAAGGATAAGGGGGAATTCCTTTAGGACCGAGATGAGGAAAACATTCTTTACACAGAGAGTGGTGAGTCTCTGGAATTCTCTGCCACAGAAGGTCATTGAGGCCAGTTCATTGGCTATATTCAAGAGGGAGTTGGATGTGGCTCTTGTGGCTAAAGGGATCAGGGGGTATGGAGAGAAGGCAGGTACGGGATACTGAGTTGGATGATCAGCCATGATCATATTGAATGGCGGTGCAGGCTCGAAGGCCGAATGGCCTACTCCTGCACCTATTTTTCTATGTTTCTATGTTTCTATAAGCATATCTTTCAATATATTTTCTGAAGTATTCTTTCGCAATCTTTTTAAGGATCACTAAAGCTAGTGTTAATGGCTAAAATTTGACAGCACGTTCCTGCCCTTTTGGATCTCCACAAGTGCAATAAGATTATTCCCATATTCTAAGTTATTTCTAACAAATAAAAAGCACACAACTCCCATGCCTCATTGCAGAATAATTTCAAATGTAGATGCTCCAGTGTACATCTAAACAAAGCATTAACTGATCCAATATCATTTTTGGGCCATGATCAATCTTTTCTATAAAGCAGTCACACTTGAAGACAAGCCTGCCATTCTCATTATACACTGCCAGTTAAATCCACTAATACATAAATCAGCTTGACAAATCATACTTAACAAATCAAAGGTTTAGTTTAGAGGTATTGTGTGGAAACAGACCTTACAACCTAATGAGACCACGCCAACCAATGATCACCCATACACTGGGTCTATCCCACACACTGGAGACAATTTACAGAGGCCAGTTAACCTCCCAACTTCTTTGAAAGAAACCAGAGCAGCCGGTGAAACCTCATGCGGTCATAGGGAAAATTTGCAAACTTGTACAGATGGTGCCGGTAGTCAGGATCAAACCGGGTCTCTGGTGCTACAAGGCAGCAACTGCACCACTGTGCCACCCTGTCTCATTGTCAATTTTTAGTCTCGACGCTGCCGTCTGATCTTGTCAGGTGTGAGGACTGATCACAGTGAAGAGGGAAACAATCAGCCAGTGGCTTCCACAGATGGTAGAAACAAGGAACTGCAGATGCTGGTTTACAAAGCAAAACACAAAGTGCTGAAGTAACTCAGTCGGCCAAGCTGCATCTCTGGAGAACCTGGATAGGTTATGTTTTGGGTCAGGGCCCATCTTTAGACTGACTGCTGGGTGAAGCTGAAGCTCGACCTGAAACGGTTCCTATCTATATTCTCCAGAAATGCTGCCTTACCCATTGAGTTACTCTAGCACTTTGGTTAAGAAGGAATTGCAGATGCGGGAAAATTGAAGGTACACAAAAATGCTGGAGAAACTCAGCGGGTGCAGCAGCATCTATGGAGCGAAGGAAATAGCCAACGTTTCGGGCCGAAACCCTTCTTCAAACTGATAGGGGGTGGGGGGAGGCTGAGAGAAGAAAGGAAAAAGGAGGAGGAGGAGGCTGAGGGAGAGGTAGGAAGGGGAGGAGACAGCAAGGGTCAACAGAATTGAGAGAATTCAATGTCATGCCAAGAGGGTGCAAACTCCCGAAGCGGAATATGAGGTGCTGGTCCTCTAATTTCCGGTGTTGCTCACTCTGGCCATGGAGGAGGCCCAGGACAGAGAGGTCGGATATGGAATGGGAGGGGGAGTTGAAGAGCTGAACCACCGGGAGGCAGGTCAGGCTGATTAATGCGGACCGAGCGGAGGTGTTCAGCAAAACGATCGCCAAGCCTCCACTTGGTCTCACTGATATAGATCAGCTTGCATCTAGAGCAGCGGATGCAATAGATGAGGTTGGAAGAGGTGCAGGTGAACCTCTGTCACACCTGGAAAGACTGCTTGAGTCGAGGGGGTAGGTAAAGCGGCAAGTGCAGCATCTCTTGCGGTTGCAAGGGAATGTGCCCGGGGAAGGAATGGAGCGTGAGGGCAGAGAATAATTGACAAGGGAGTTACGGAGGGAGTGGTCTTTGTGGAAGGCAGACGGGGGGGAGATGGGAAGATGTGGCGAGTGGTGGGGTCACGTTGGAGGTGACGAAATTGAAGGAGGTCTATTTGGTGTATGTGCCGGATGGTGGGGTGAAAGGTGAGGACCAGGGGGACTCTGCCCTTGTTGCGAGTGGGGGGATGGGGAGAGAGAACATTGTTATGGGGTATGGAGGAGACCCTGGTGCGAGCCTCATCTGTAGTAGGGGAGAGGAACCCCCGTTCCCTGAAGAATTAGGACATTTGCGATACCCTGGTGTGGAACACCTCATCCTGGGAGCAGATGCGGCGTAGACGGAGGAATTGGGAATAGGGGATGGAGTCCTTACAGGAAGCAGGGTGGGAGGAAGAGTAGTCAAGATAGCCGTGGGAGTCAGTGGGTTTATAGTGGATGTCGGTCAGAAGTCTATCACGTGCGATGGAGATAGTGAGGTCAAGGAATGGTAGGGAAGTGTCGGAAATGGTCCAGGTGTATTTGAGTGCCGGATGGACGTTGGTGGTGAAGCGGATGAAGTCAGTCAGTTGTGTGTGGGTGCAGGAGATGGCACCAAAGCAGTCGTTGATGTAATGGAGGTAGAGGTCAGGGATGGGGTCATGGTACGCCGCGAACAAGGATTGTTTGACGTACCCGACAAAGAGGCAGGCGTAGCTGGGGCCCATGCACGAGCCCATAGCTACGCCTTGTATTTGGAGGAAATGGGAGGAGTCAAACGAGAGGTAGCACTTTGTTTCTTTCTTTGTAAACTAGTATCTGCAATTCCTTGTATCTCCAGTAAAATGTTTACTTGCCGACTCACCGTTAGATCGTACTCTGTCAACAAATTGATAATGTTCAAGTGACAATGTTTAAAAAAAACGGAATTGTGCGTTAACAGTGACGTGAATATATTATGAATTACCATAAGGTTTCTGGTATTGTTGAATATAATCTACAGCAACATGTTTTAAAATTTACAGAGGAACCTCTGATTGTATGGAGGCAGGCTATGGCAGTACCATCAAAAATGTTCATAGCAAACCATTCATGAAGTTGCAAGTATCATGAGGATTATTTGGAGTGTAACTTTTTTTTAAATCTCCAAATTGATCTGATCTACAGCTACCAATAAAATAATGCTCTGTGAAATAAATACTTGGTGCCAACTTCTATTTATTGCGATTCATCGACTTAAATTGTCATGAGTGGGTGAGGGGAAGAAGCAATGTGATTCAATGAGAGTGGGCTGATCTCAATTCAAACTCAAAAGATTAGTTTAGTTAACTTTTAATTTTATGTTCAATGTGTATACGTGTGTGCATATACACATATATGTGCCTTGTTCATCTGATTAATTTTATGTATTGTCTGACATTTTATATATGGGATTTGTATTTTATTTTAAAACAATAATGACATATCTCATAATGTCATATTTAAGTTAAATCCCCAGCGGCAAATTCCCAGCAGAGCAAGCTGCTCATGTTGTTTGGAAAATTGCGGGCCCAATGATCCTTAGTTTCCATTTGTTCATGTACACCCAAGTCTACAGGCAAACAACTTTCCAACTGCAGGTCCCTGTGAGCATCTGATCACAGACACAGCTGCAGTGTTATGACATAGAGTTTTTTGTACTTGAGACCAAATAAATCAAACTGTGCCCCAGGGTTACTTAATAGTTGTGATCAGTTTGAACAAAAGCAGTCGGCTTTTGTGACCTGTCCTTATAGAATCATATAGTCAAACAGGCCCTAAGGCCCAACTGCCCAGGCCGACCAACATGCCCCATCTACACTAGTCGCACATTTTTCCGTTTGGTCCATGTCCCTCTAAATCTGTCCTGTCCATGTACCTGTCTAATTGCTTCTTAAATGTTGTAAGAATCCCTACCCCAATACCTCCTCTGGCTGCTCGGTCCTTACATGCACCCCCCTTTGTGTGAAAAAGTTATCCTATTAAATCTTCCCCCCTCCTTCACCTTAAACCTATGTCGTCTGATTCTCGATTCCCCTACTCTGGGCAAGAGACTCTGTGTGTCTACCTGATCTATTCCTCTCGTGATTTTTATGCACCTCTATAAGATCATCCCTCATCCTCTTGCAATCCAAGGAATAAAGTCCCAGCCTGCTCAATCTCTCCCTATATTTCCGACCTTCCAGTCCTGAGAAATTGGGGTGCTAATTCAATGGATTTAATCCATTGCATAATGACTCTAACAATACAGAAACATTCCAATTTTAAATGAAAATTGCATGCAGTGTTGGAGGGATACTGCACCGAAACAAACCTTTCGGCCTAAAGGCCCTGTCTCACGGTGCGAGTTGACCCACGAGGTACCCCGTGTGAAAGACTCGTGGTAGTGTATGAGATTTCAAGTTTATGATCAAGTGTTTAACCGAGTTCCCACGGGTATGTCATTGCTGCGATGTTCCAACTTACTCTCCCGAGTTAACAAGTTCCTCTCCCGTTACTCTTGAGCCAACCGTGAATGAAGGTAAGTGTGTGAGGGGTGAGAAGTCCATGCCGGGTGCCGGCCGGCCGCAGCCGCTGTTCAGATTGTTGGGAGACGGAGCTCAGGGTTCGCCTCTTGAGCTGCTTTGGTGCCCAGGCGTAAGTTGAGGTGGAAGGTGGTTGGGGGTGCGGGGGGGGGGCTCGTCTTCTGAAGAAGGATCTCGACCCGCTGAATTACTCCAGCAGTGTTAAAGAAGGAACTGCAGATGCAGCAAAACGAGCGTACACAAAATTCTGGAGAAACTCAGCGGATGCAGCAGCATCTATAGAGCGAAGGGATGGGTGACAGGAGGGTCTCGACCTGCTGAAATTCTCCAGCATTCGGATCTAAACATCACCCATCCCTTCCCTCCAGAGATGCGGCCTGTCCCGCTGAGTTACTCCAGCTTGTTTGTGTCTATCGTTGAATGGGTGACGTTTCGGGTCGAGACCCTTCTTCGGACTGAAAATAAAACTTGCCTCGCGTGAAGCGGCTTGTAAATTAAAACATAAAAACAAGAAACGCTAGACTCATTTATGTGCTGCTATTCATTTACCTGGCCTGTTGCTGTCCTCCCTCGTCCACCGTGAGCGCTGGACAACTCACTGGCTGCAAAACTCCACTGCATTCCGGGCGGAGGGCGATGATCACCTGACTGACCGGCAAGTAGAGGCGGCGGGTCAGCCAAGCCCGGCTCCCTGCCACCGGGATAGACACCAACTACTGGAGTAAACTCAGCGGGATCTCTGAAGTAGGGTCTCGACACGAAATCTCACCCATCCCATCTCTCCAGAGATGCTGCCAGTCCCTCGGAGTTACTCCAGCATTGTGTGTGTCTATGGGTTACACAAAAAGCTGGAGAAACTCAGCGGGTGCAGCAGCATCTAAGGAGCGAAGGAGATAGGCGACGTTTCGGGTCGAGACCCTTCTTGTGTGTGTCTATCTTCGGTGCAAACCAGCATCTGCAGTTCCTTCCCAATCCCACACTCTCGGCCCCGGGGGGTGGATGGAGCATCACACGTGGGCACAACCCACCCACCACCCCAGACTTGCCCCTCCGGCAGGTCTTTAACCGCGTCCTAAAGCCGTTCGTGTTAAAGAAGGAACTGCAGATGCTGGAGAATCGAGGGTTACACAAAAAGATGGAGAAACTCAGCAGGTGCTGCAGCATGAAGAAGGTCAGCAGGTCTGAAGAAGGGTCTCGACCCGAAACGTCGCCTATCTCCTGCGCTCCTTAGATGCTGCTGCACCCGCTGAGTTTCTCCAGCTTTTTGTGTAATCCTACAGCCGTTCATTGAGACGAATACGAAGCCACGGGGCAGGTGCCTCAGTAATAAAGGACAAGTTGCAGATCATCGCAGAAAGGCTGAAGATAGACACAAAATGCTGGAGTGGGACAGGCCGCATCTCTGGAGAGAAGGAATGGGTGGCGTTTCGGGTAAGTCTGAAGAAGGGTCTCGACTCCATTCCTTCTCTCCAGAGATGCTGCCTGGTCCACTGAGTTACTCCAGCATTTTGTGTCTATCTTTAGGTCAGTCTTTACTGGAGCGAACGAACAGATTATGAAACGTTCCCACGGTAGACTTACGAGTCACTAAGGTAAACGCACGGGCCACTGCGTTACTACAACGAGTTTAAATGTTTCCATTTTTAACTTGAAGAGTTAATTTGACTCGTGGAAAAAAATCAAACATGTTTGATTTTTTCCACGAGTTAACAAGTTTCCCGAGTGCCTGCCGTTAGCGCCACGAGTCGATAAGTTGCTCGTGCGAGTTCCGACGTTCCCGCTACGTGATCACCACGATTGAAAATTCAGGGTCACTCGTGGGCCAACTCGCACCGTGAGACAGGGGTTTAATTAGTCTATGCCAACCAAGATGCCCAATCTAAACTCGTCTTATTTCCCCATCTCCCTCCAAACCTTTCTGATCCATGTACCTCTACAAGTGTATTTTAAATATTGTTATTGTACCTGCCTCAACTATCTCCTCTGGCAGATCTTTCCATATACCCACCACCCTCTGAAGAAGAAGTTCCCCTTCATGCTCCTATTAAATCTTGCTCTTCTCACCTTAAACTTATGTCCTTTAATTCCTCTTCTCTGGGTAAAAGACTCTGTGCATTCACCCTATATATTGCCCTCATGCTTTTATGATGCATTCACCCTATCTATTCCCCTCATTCATGATCAATATGGTTGCAGCTGCTCCACTGGAGTTTGTTTTTCACATTTGAAAAATATACGGAATATGTAATTTACTTTATAAATTATAAGATTTTTAATAGAAACATGGAACTGCAGATGCTGGTTTGCAAAATAAGACACAAATAACTGATGTTGCAGTTCAGGCAGCATCTCTGCAGAACATGAATGGGTTTTGTTTCCAGTCAGGACCCTTCTTCAAACCCAAAGGAATGTTGGTGTTGTATTTCTGGAACAGATTGATCCCTTTGATATTAATCATTGAATCCCTTTGATATTAATCAACTGGAAAAAAATGTCACTGGAAGTTAATTTTCCACAATTATAGTGGATCAATTAAAAATGCTCATTTGATCATATCCCTCAGTAATTAACATAGAAACATAGGAAAATAAATGCAGGAGTAGGTAATTTGGCCCTTCGAGGCAGCACTGCCATTCAATATGATCATGGCTGATCATCTAAAATCAGTACCCCTGATCCTGCTTTTTCCTCATATCCCTTAATTCCTCTAGCCCTAAGAGCTAAATCTAACTCTCTTGAAAATATCCAGTGAATTGCCCCCCACTGCCTTCTGTGGCAGGGAATTCCACAGATTCACAACTCTTTGGGTGCAGAGGTTTTTCCTCATCTCAGGCCTAAATGACCTACACCTTATTCTAAAAATGTGACCCCTGGTTCTGGAGTCCCCTAACATCGGGAATATTTTCCCTGCATCTAGTTTGTACAACCCTTTATGTGACTTGGAGCAACTTGAGTGAAAAACCTTGACAAGAATGTGCTGGTCGAGAAAGGTATAGTCAGATGGAGAAATCCAATTACTTGTCGGAACATTAAAAAACATGGATTTGATAGAGAAATGGTTGCAATGTAATTGGTGCAGGAGCTCTGCTAGATAGATAGTTAATTGATGTTGAATACAAGCCTTATTTGCTGGTGTCTTCATTAATTCTTTCATTCTTGGTGTCTGGATTCAGACCTATTAGTCCTGGCCAAGTACGACTGCTTGCTGTGGTGTATGTCGGTACGAACTTCACCTGTTGCACAACACTTCACAGAGATATTTTCAAAAGGATTGGTAACTCTGAATGTAAGAATGAAACAATGCCAATATTATTTGATTCTGCAGATCTACTTGCTGCTGAGATGTGATATCAAATGATTCGCTGTCAACTTCCCGGCCAGACCTAGCTGAGACTCTGGATAGAAGAGTTGAAAGAAAGTTTTCTTCAACAGAATAGCAAAAACTAAGAAAAGGAAATGAAGGTCACGATGGAAAAAATATTTGAGAATTATACACCCAGCACAGAGAATATTGTTCTCTTTAATTAACAGATCCTGCAAAATCATTACGATTTGACATATTCTATTTTAATATTCTACTCACACGGAGTATCACATTACCAACAGAACTGGTTTATCATGAAAGGTACAAAAGACAAAAATAGAACATTGAACAGAATATGAAACTCCACCATTAATTTTCATAGCTGCGGATGATAGTGTGGGTTAGATAAAGCCATAATTATTGTCTACTGTGAATAATTTAAGATGGTATGTAAAGTTGTACCACAATTAATTAAAGTAACATTGCCTATGTTACAGTGATGCTCAATGAGTTTCAGACTGTATGATACAGAAGAGACTATATGGTCCATTCTGAGTATCCCCGGTCTGTGCTCAGTTTAACACCATCATCCAGGACTTGTCCACTGTCCTGCAGGACACATGGTTCTTCAAATGTACGGAAGTACACATCCATGTATTGGTCAAAGTGATGAGTGTTTCAGCCACCGCTAAACTTTTAACCATTGAATGGGGTTGAGAAGGAAAGATAGATCAGCCGCGATTGAATGGCAGAGTAGACAATGGGTTGAATGGCCTCATTCTGCTCCTAGAACTTATGAACAGTGGATTCAAAATCTCAATGACCCTCCAGCTAAAACAAATCCTTTCCTTCCATTCCTTTCACCAATTGCTTTAAGCGTATGTGTTGAGCCCCATTCTAAGAGCCTTCCTCGTTACTCCTTCCAGAGCTCTCATAGTTTTATTTGCATCTCAATCTCCACTATTCCAAAGAAGGCAATAGTGACCTATCCTTCCTTCATTATAGCCTGAATGTATTAGCATTCCTGTGAGTCTCTTTTGCACACTCTGCAGTCCAATCACATCTTCCTTGCAATGTGGTGACAAGAACTACAGTATATGCAATACTCAAGCTACAACTTAGCGCAAACTTCCTGATCTTCCTGATCAATACTAGGGTGGTGACTTTGTGGAATTCTTTGTCATAATAACCTGTGGAGGCCAAGTCAATAGATATTTTTAAGGCAAAGATACATAGATTGTTTATTAGTACGGGTGTCAGCGGTTGTTTGGAGAAGGCAGGAGAATGGGATTAGGAGGGAGAGAGAGATCAGCCACAATTGAATGGCAGAGTAGACTTGATGGGCCGAATGGCTCAATTCTGCTCGTATCACTTATGACCTTATCCATGTTTTTGAAAACAGTTTTTTGATCTGTGCTGCTAATTTTAAAGATCTGAGTATATTCACACTCTTAAATCACCCTGTTTCTCCATACCACTTGATATCCTCCCATATATTTGTATACCCATGCCTTATTGCAGCTCCCCATGTTCCTTGGACTCCTCCTGATTGAATGTTATTTCCGAGATATTTATGCATTTATCCATCAATATCCTCATTATCTAAACCTTTGTTCCATGCCACACACCCAATTTTTATCTCGTTTGCAAACCAATTGATTGTTCCTCTCTTCATCAGTTCCCAGAACGGCCTGTTTTATGGGCCATTAACTATCACATGTGCCTCATTATAGAAAATATTTACAACTGCGGAACTGTATTTCGAAGACGATCAAGCACAAATTACCCTATCAATGATATATTCAAGGTACCCTTATCCAATAACATAACCTTTTAGTCATTAAGTCTTGTGTTAAGCTAAAAGGAAATACTGATTGAAAAGCTTTAGCCAGTTCATAAATAAGAGAGCTGTTTACCCGGTAGAAAATTTGATTGCAGCTACATAAAAATATTTGAAATCTGCCCCTTGAATTCTAAATAGGATATTTGGATTGCAATAGTTTGTTTTCTCTGAAGCGTTGGAGGCTGAAGGGAGATCTGAACTTTAGAAAATTATGAAAGGTGTAGATAGCGGAGACGCTAAACTTATTTCCCAGGGTGGAAATGTCAAAGCTTCAAGGGGCAAAATTTAAAAGAGATTTATGGGGCAATTCTTTTTACACAGAAGGTGGTAGGTGACTGGAATGCACTGCAAGACGTGGTGGCGGTGGAGCAGATACGATAGTGGTATTTAAGAGGCTTTTGGATAGACGTGTGAATATGCAGGGAATGGAGGGATATGGATCACATGTGGGCAAAAGGATACATAGTTTAATGATATGTTCAGCATGGACATTGTGGGCTGAGGGGCCATATACTGTGTTGTACTGTTTTATGTTCTAAGTATAGGACCAGAGGGCATAGCCTCAGGATAAAAGGTTGAAGGTGTTTTGGGTATTGTTAATTGGGCAAGTAACTAGGTATTTTTAAAGCGGAGATTGCTTGGTTCTTTATTATCCGTGTTCTCCAGAGATGTTGCCTGACCCACTGAGTTACTCAAGCACTTTGTGCCTTGTTTTTTGTAAACCAACATGTGTAATTCCTTGTGCTTTACCAACAACTGTTATGCCTTGCTTGGTCTATTAAAAGCAAGACATGGTTTTTACAAAATTACATACTCCGCATTCATCAAACTCCACATTGGGCTTTGGACTTAATTTATTGTTTTGGTTTAGGGGAAAGAAACAATTAAACAGCGTCGGCTGTCAAACTGTAATTTGCATGTAGATTTTTGTGAGTGTGCCGCATTGGAAGACGAGACAATTTAGTGTGGCAACTGGTAAAACAATTAGGACATAAACATCAAATCAAAAGACAAGTCACATGTTGCTAGCTTGTTCAGTGTAACATGTTTAGTGTATGTCACTAAATCTTGGAATAGACTATATTTTTCATGGCTGGATACATACATGAGTAAAACAAATGGTTCCAGCTATCAGGAATTGACATCATTTATGGTTGATTGACTCATGACTATTGTAATAACTAACTAATGATTCTAATTGCAGCAAGAATAATGCAAGGGAGATGTGTAATTGTTGTAATCTGCTTATTCCCACTGGGGCAGTTTGAAGCCTGTAACTACAATGCACATTTAGCTAGAATTTCCTGCAGGTGGATTCTATTTGTCCATCTTGCCTTTCCAACTTAGTTTTTGAGTATTTTGCTCACTGTGTTGTTGATGATGGGTGAATGGATAGAATCTGAGACCTGCAATGTGCTGCCAAACAGTGATAGTGGGAAGTCCAATGTTGTGGCAAAACCTAATAATTTCTGCAACACAATTATATAAAATAATCACATTTTATGGAAATCCAAAAGAAAATACAGATGCAGAAAGTTTGAAAATTTAAAAAAACAAGAAAATGTGAGAAACAGTCAGCTGGTTATGTGGTATCTGTAGAAAGAGAAGCACAGTTAATGTTTCAGGTCAGATACCTTTGTCCAGAATTGATAAAGAGAGAAAACAAGTTAATTTTGATTTGCGTAGAGGGCGGGGGGGGGGGGGGGGAAAGGATGTATAGGGCAAAGGGAGTATCTCTGATAGGGGTGAGCCACGGTTGCCATTGGCATAAGTTATGGGTAAAGTCATCCCCAAGATGAGGTAAGTTAGAGAGAGAGCATGAACAAAACTGCTAAAAGAAACATGAAATGAGGGCAGGTAGAAAATGGGTAAATAAACAACCCAACATAAAAGCCACGAAATGCAGTGATCAAACACATAACAACAGATCATAGAATACGATTTGGAAAGAACAAGATGAAATGTCATCCCATAGCAGCAGGATTTGTGATTGCAACGCAGTCGATCTTTCTTGTTAACCTTACTCCATGTCATTAGTATTCAAAGGTACGCATCTTGCAGGCATGCCCCTCTTTCACTGTCTGCACACTTGTTTTTTGTCAGAGGGTGTAAGCCATTCTGAGCTCTGCTCAGATGGACGCAGGAACTGTGTTGAATTATAGCAAAGAATATTGGATGCACCTAACAAGAGTCTTGTCTCCTTGACTGCACATGAAATGGGAAAGTTGTTGTAAGCATCATGGAGTTGCCGTTGCAAGCATTTGTGACGATTGTTTATTCTACTGCACGAGTGAGCATCTGGAGGGAACATAAAACATGCTGAGCAAATAATACAGATGTGCACTGAGTGCTTGGACTTCATGAACGCCCTCTTTAAACATGATATATGGTACTCCATATTTAGCCATTTATCATTTCATAAATCTGAAGCAATGTGCTCCGTAACTTGCTGCAAAGCACAATGTGAAAAAGGACCATGAGCTCAGCACCAATGCAGGGACTTGGGGAAACGCAGGGTTTGAAGAAAGAATTGTCAAATTCCTAACCTGCCTCTACAATCAGAGAACATATCCCTTGCCTTGATTGATAAATCTATCCCTGCCTGGGACTAGATGTAGCCCCATGGATTTCATAGACCTGTAAATATTGGGCTGAATCCATCGGTGGCATCTATGGAGCGATGGAAATAGGCAACGTGCAGGTGAACCTCTGCCGCACCTGGAAAGACTGCTTGGGTCCTTGAATGGAGTCAAGGGGGGAGGTAAAGCGACAAGTATCGCATTTCTTGCGGTTGCAAGGGAAAGTGCCCGGAGAGGGGGTGGTTCGGGTGGAAAGGGACGTTCGGAGGGAGCGGTCTCTGCGGAAAGCAGACGGGGGAGGAGATGGGAAGATGTGGCAAGTGGTGGGATCACGTTGGAGATGGCATAAATGTCGGAGCATTATTTGTTGTATGTGACAGCTGGTAGGGTGGAAAGTGAGGACAAGGGGGACTCTGCCCTTGTTACGAGTGAGGGGGGGTTATGGGGAGTGAGAGCAGAATCACGGGGTATAGAGGAGATCCTGGCTAGAGAGCCTCATCTATAGTAGAAGAGGGGAACCCCCGTTCCCTGAAGAATGAGGACATCTCCGATGTCCTGGTGTGGAACACCTCATCCTGGGTGCAGATGCAGCGTAGGCAGAGGAATTGGGAGTAGAGGATGGAGTCCTTACAGGAAGCAGGTTGGGAAGAAGTGTAGTCCAAATAGCCATGGAAGTTAGTGGTGAAATGGATGAAGTCAGTGTGTTGTGTGTGGGTGCAGGAGGTAGCACCAATGCAGTCATCGATGTATGGGAGGTAGAGTTTGGAGATAGGGCCCTGGTACGCCTCGAACAAGGATTGTTCGACATACCCTACAAAGAGCAGGCATAGCTAGGGCCCATGCGCATGCCTAGAGCTACGCCTTGTATTTGGAGGAAATGGGAGGTGTCAAACAAAAAGTTAAAAGTAGATCTGAAAATATTGGGCTGAATCTATTTCTGCACTCATAGTACCTGTTACGTCTTCCTCCACTTGAAAACTATGCAGAGGCTTTCACTAAAGAGAATAGAAAGATTAATGGTGGCACTTGAGTATACATATGAAGGTTTTACTTGTCTGGTTGGAATGCGAATCATTTGGGGATAATAGACCTGCTGCAGGACAGGGGCAGCATGGCAGGAGACATTGAATCTTGAAAATCTATCTGTGGTCATGCACCAAAATGTATGGAAACTTGTAGCTATTGAACACACCTGGCAGATCTAAGATGTCTTAATTGTAGCTGGGGGTTCCCAGCAGATGAGTGCATGTTCATTCCAATTAGCCTCTTCCAAAGATGTAATTATCAGACTTGCCAAATGATCTATCAGCTAGATAGCTGGTGCACATTCATGTTATCAAGGGCACGATATTCTGCCCTGGAGATCCAGAATCCCCAAAGAAGTCAACATTGGTTCTGTGAGATTGAAATTGAAAACTATGGTGATAAAACATGGCACATAGGTGAGAGGCAGCTTGCTTAGAAATGCCTGTAACCATGGGACGTGAAAACGGACTCCTCTGCTAATGTTGATGTTCACACACAATTGCCATGGGAATGTTTAAAGGGCAACACAGAGGCACAGTGGAAGAGTTGCTGCCTGGTATCACTGGAAACCCGGGTTCAATCCTGACTGTGGGTGTACGGAGTTTGTACGTTCTCCCCGTGACCGCATAGGTTTTACCCAGGAACTCCAGTTTCCTCCACACTCTGAAGACAGACAGGTTAATTAGCGTCAGTAAATTGCAAATTGTCATTAATGTGTACGATAGTGCTAGTGTATAAGGATCGGTGGGCCAGAGGACCTGTTTTTGTGCTGTATCTCTAAACTAAACTAAACAATCCTGGATGGCAGAACATATTGTATCACAAACAATAGTGATGCTGATGTGGTAATTCAAAGCCATGAAGTGGAATTCATAATTCATCAGCTCCAGAATTTGGATCCTGACAGCAAAGTCAGCTTTGTTGGATATTATATCAGCTCTCAAATGAAATCTGTGATTGTCTTTTCACTAAGTCACCAGAGATGACAATATAGCCCAAAATGCTGTGATAATCATTTCAGAATTCCAGTCATAGTAAGTACATTTTATTTATATAGCACGTTTAAATCAACTAGCGTTGAAACCAAAGTGCTGTACATAGAAGAAATAATTAAGTTTCCGTACATCCATAGAAACATTTTAAAAATGTCATGTTGTGTGAAAGTAAATTGCAGTGAAAACTTTGCTGATACATTTTTCTGGTTTACCAATATTCCTTCCAGATTTGATCTTATTTTTTTATAAGTCAACTACATCTGATTGTAAATCAACAATTACTGATGACTATCTATTTTACAAAGTCAGCAGAGTAATTTGTTTATCTTTTGCAATCAAGATCTTGAGAGACCTTGCATTTCTTTACTCTTCATATCCTCAGAATAGCACAAAATACTTCACAACTATTGAACAAATTCTGAAGTCCAATTATTGTTTGGATATAATTATGGGTCAGAAAGGATACGGATACCCATGTGTTTGCAGAACAAATGTCTGGTCTTTCAAAATAAGAGTTTCTATTAACGTTTTTCCATATAATTCACCGCCATGCCGACACAGCTTTCAAAGCGTAAACTTTTCTCAAATTTTCTGAAAACTTTCCTTGAATTGCCCACCTCAGGCAGATGTAACATTTGTGCACAGCAAGGTCTGGAATCAACTGAGCTTTTAAGCAGGTAATCTGTTTCTGTTGCTGCCTCAGGGAAATAAGTTTAACCAGGACATGGAGAGCTACTGTATCTGATTTGATGCATACAGGGATGTGAGGCCTGTTATCCCATTGACTTGATAAAAGCAAATCTGGACGGTTAGCCTAAAGGTGTTATCTAATATGTAGGATACATGTGAATCCACATAATGTGCAAGAAATTGCTTCACTATCTTATATTTGTGTTTCAAAATAACGGTATGACACCCATGAATTTGATTATTCGATACATGACTTTTCAAATAGTTTGAGGAATCTTTGCATGGGAATGCGGATGTGGGGATAGACAAAAAAACTCCACTGAAATGGCAAGAGTCAAATTTTTTTTTTTGTGAGCACTCTGGAATGTTGTTCATATGTGACACAAACCAAATTTCAAATGCAGAGCAGCAAGGAGCAGAAAAGAGTTGAGGAGGAATTTCTTTAGTCAAAGGGTGGTGAATCTATGGAATTCATTGCCACAAATGGCTGTGGTGGTCAAGACAGTGGGTATTTTTTAATGTGGATATTGTCAGATTCTTGACTAGTAACAGTGTCAGAGGTTATGGGGTGAAGGCAGGAAAATGGGGTTGAGAGGGGAAGATAGACCAGCCATGAATGAATGGCGGAGTAGATTTGATGGACTTAATGGCCTAAGGCTGCTGCTAAAACTTACAAACTTATGAGCATTTTGTCTTAAAGTTGTGTGAAGGAATTTTTTGACTGTTACTAATATTAAATTTGTAGTCGAAGGATCTACTTTGATAATGATCAGCTTGTTTATGATGAAATAAAACATGCATCTTCTAACCAGGCAGATGCTAGCATGCTGACTTTGAGTAGTGTCTGAAGTGACCAGAATACTTGATAATGGATTTCTGCTGCATAGATAGGGTGAACAGTCAGAATCCTTTTTTCCTATGAACAAAAATATCAAACATTCAAGGGCATAGCTTTAATGCGAGAGGGGCAACATTTTTTAAGGAGATTTGCAGGGCAAGTTTTTTCACACAAAAGGTAAGGATGGTAGTTGAGGCAGATATGATAGTAACCATTTAAGAGGTTTCTGGATGGGTACATACATATGCATGGATTGGAGGGACATGGATTAGGTGCAGACAGATAAGAGATTGGCTTGGCAATATGTTCGGCATAGACTTTGTGAACTGCAGGGGCTGTTTCTGTTCTATTTTGTACTGAACCACACAACTTCACTGTCGAGCTGGTTGTTTTACATAACATATTCTCTAGCTTTATGAGTAACACTGGAAAAAAAAGACATTCAAAATTACTCAATCTCTGCTCTTGTGGTAGGTGTGTTACAAAACTTACCTTTAGCGGTGCTGCAGTTCTGTCACTGGCCGTGTGCGCGACTTTGGCGCCTTTGAGGGGGGGGGGGAGGGCGCGGGGTTAAAATGTGGTTTTCCCCTTGCCATCCGGAGCTTTATTTTCTCGGAGTGTAAACTTTTTCTAAAGATTCGTTCCCACTACTGGTAAGTTAAATTTTTTTTTTTTTAAATCGCCCGACTATTTCAGCGCTGCAGTAAAATTAAAATTAGCTCCTAATGCCGTGAACGCCGACGACGAGGACGGATTTTACGTAGGGGACAGGTAAATGAAAGTTGTTTATTTTTTCATATAAACTTGTTTGTTTAGATGACCTTAATCAACATTTCATGTTGCAAAACGGTGTTTTGGGCCCCATAGGAACTGGCAGAATTTTTCCTGCCCATATGGGGTTTCATTTCACCGCAACCGCAATGTTCCAATCCATCGCGAACCAGAAAATCCCACTCACAAGCTGATTTAAATGGTCATTAATCTACGGGCATTAAACACTAAATTCCTTCAATTTGGCCTATAAATTAATGACAATTAGATTTAAAAATCATGTTATATTGTGAATTCTTGTGTGAATGTTATTTGGACACTTAGGCTTTAAAAAAAAGTTAATTTTTTCTGAAGAAACGGATAGATGTTTAGATCTAGTAATTGAATTTTGTAATTAGCTACAATTGGGTAACTAACTAATTATATCCTTTAATTTCCGATCATCCAAGTAAGATTGTTTCAGAATGCTTCAATCTATAGTAACTGAACATTTCTTTCAGTTCTCTTAATTTTTAAGAAAGTTATGGGCTTTTGACTGTCCTCGATCACAACTTTTGTGTTGTCAATAGAAAAACAATAGGAAACAAGTTGCTAATTTCCGAGTATGAAAATCGCCATAACTTTTTTTAATACTGAAGATATGAAAGTGAATTAGGTGTCAAATTAAACTTTTTTTTATGCTTTATCTGATGGGATAATTTGCAGACTTGATTTTTAAAATCTCAAAATTTTGTAACATTGCTACGTGGGTGTCAACAGACTTGGCTAGGAATCCCTTACCACAAAATACATTTAAATCACATCTCTGGCTCTCGTGCTCAGTCTGATTAAAGCTTGAAAGGTCAACAGCTCATCCTGGGTTACACCACCGGGAGCAAAAAATTATATTAGTACTTGAACTCATGCTGTTGGCAATGGAACAAAACCAGCACTTGAAATGATGCTTCAAATTGTAGGCAGAAGTAAATTAACTTGAAAGACTGCTGCCAGAATTGTGGTTGCCAACTGTGGCAATACATCCAGATATATATGGCATGAAAAGAATATTAGGCCACTGCAATCAAGCTGACCAGAAAATACACATTGGTAAGTAAGTCATCTTTCCATGACTGGGCCATGTGGAGTACAATAAGCTGTGAGCATACGTTCATGTTTTTTTGTAATTTTGTTTTTTGCTTAAATAGCCTTGAAATCTTTGTACGATTTTCAGTTTGTGATTTACAGCTCCACAGTTCGGCTTCATTGTCTTTTATGGAATTGTTTTTTTTAAATCAAGTCTCACGCTGGATGCAATCCCCACATGAGATCACAACCTTCAATCTTGCTGGGACACAATTCGGTTCTGCAAAGCTTGGCCATAGCTTTTCTTCTTACACAGTACATGCTTTGAAGAGTCTTAACTTGATGTGTCACTCAATCATGGAAATATGTATGAAAAACTCTCATGGTCTTATTAGCAAGGTTCAACTTGCTAAGGTTCTTCTAGTCTCTGTCTGTTGACCATGCTTTGGGGCAACATTTACTTGAAGATGGCCCCTCAGTTTCCTAAGATTTAATTGGAAGGGTAACATTTTGACACAAATGGTGGTGGGTGCATGGAACAAGCTGCCAGAGGAGGTAGTTGAGGCAGGGACTATCCCTACATTTAAGAAACAGTTAGACAGGTACATGGATAGGACAGGTTGGAGGGATATGGACCAAATGCTGGTAGGTGGGGCCAGTGTAGCTGGGACATGTTAGCCAGTGTGGGCAAGTTGAGTCAATGGGCCGGTTTCCACACTGTATGACTCGATGACTCTCTGGGCCGAACCAGTCAAGACATTGTTGGTTTATTGGAGGTGTAGCCTAACTGTATCCCACCATTACTGTGCCAGGCAGCCATTCAACAAAGGTGTAAAAATGAATAGTTTTATCATGTTTTGTGCTGCTTTTTGAAAATGCATCTTGCTTTGCGCAAGCCTGCTAAAATTCAAGAGACATGTGTAAAGGTGGCTGACCACCCCCTCACCTCCCGCTGCATTCAACATATTTTTCTCTTTACTCTCAGCTGCATCCGCCCACAGGCTCTCTCCGCCCACAGGAGAGTATGCTTCATCTTTCACAGTATGGAAGCCTTTAATTTCTGCCTCATTGCTGCAGAAATCCCACATTGTATGAAAATTGACATTCTCCCCACTTTCTCCTAACATCCATTTAAAAAAAAATATCAGACTGCTCCACACAAAAAGATATTATACTATTTAATGACAAGAACAAACTCATCTACTTCAAATACCTGCCTTCATCGCCACCACATGCAACCATGGCAAAAGTCAGCAGGATCTGATCCTGCACCTGCCTGCAGTTTTGGACCTGTCTTGTCTTGTCTTGGAGGTAGACTATTAAAGATTACTAGCTTCATGCCAAGACATGTTTCAACAACTGTCCTTCTGAATCTGACTTTGACATGGAACCATGAGCTGTGCCAGTGTAATTTCCCAAAAAATATGGTGCTTGCATAACTAAGTTCACACCCAAAAAGAACAAACAACATATCTGTCAACTAGCAAAACTGATTTCAATTATTTTGCATTGCTGCATCAAACAATTTGCTGGAGCTCAATGGGTTCAGCAGGATGTGTAGATGGAAAGATATTGTTGAGCGGCATACTTTGTAAAATTATCAGTGCCGTAGATTGCTGCTACTTGTATTGCTTGGGTCTGCAAGTAAAGAATTTCACTGTGCCTTGTTACATGTGACAATAAAGTATTCCATTCCATTCCACATTTCACTCCTGATGCAGGGTATTGACCTAAAATAGCAACCTATATTGACCTAAATACACTGTTCCTTTAACAGATTGCACATGCTGGACTCACGAGCATTATGGGGAGTCTTGGAACAAAAATATTTCCTGTTTCTGTAATTAAAAAAAAAAGTAGCTGCAACATTTTTAAAGAAAGGAATTTGCACTTAGTTGTTTTTATGTGTGATGCGAGCTGGTGGCTTACTGCTGCTACCTCGTTGATCTTTGGTTTTCAACATGGACAAACTACACAGAATTAGTCATTTGGGAGGTAGAACATGCCAGCTGAGGTCAGATTAGTTAAATCTGAAAAGGATTCCTGAGAGATTTCTGTGAAACTTGCAGCTGCTTTGTTGCAGTTCACATATCTTTAAAGTGATATAATTATTTCTGTCACTTTATTAGGTTACTGCCTTTCAAACTTTTCATCTGAAACTGTGAATATTTATTGGGTGACACAGTGGTGCAGCTGATACAGCTGCTGCCTCACAGCACCAGCGACCCGGGTTCGGTCCTGACCTCGGGTGCTGTTCTGTGTGGAGTTTTCACTTTCTTTCAGCGAGTGCGACCACGTAGATTTCTTCCAGATACTCCTGTTTCCTCTCACAGCAAAGACATGCGGGTTTGTAGGTTAATTGGCCTTTACAAACTATCTCCACAGTGGACTCGGAGGGCCGAAGGGCCTTTTACAAATATGCTGCGCCCTTCTTTCTTATCCTGGAAAACAGCAGTTTGAAACATTTGATCCAGATGAGGATTGCATCAATTGCTAACGTTAGAAGTAAATTTCCTGTAACTGAAAATCTATAATTTCAGTGTTAACATTTCCATTGATACAAGAAGATATTTACTTTGCTTTATAAGTCCCTGTCCCACTTAGGAGACCTAAACAGCAACCTCTGGTGACCTTGCCCGCCATCCAAAAAAAAAAATCAAGATCGAGGCGACCTGCAACCTCCTACCACTTCCCACGCATATGTGTTGAAAGCCTTCCTCGACTATGAAGAAAACCGGCTTCGACTAGACCTGCAACTAAAAAAGTATCGATTTTTTAAACGGCAACCTATTTTTAGTCTAGGCTGGTTTTAATCATGATGAAAAAATAGTAGCAACCCAGATGAAGCCTAGACCACGCGGAAACCACTTTCGACCAATAGGGAGAGTGACCAAAACCTCCGGTGACTTCATGGAAACCTTGGGTGGTGGGCAAGGTCACCAGAGGTTGCTGTTTGGATCTCCTAAGTGTGACAGGGGCTTAACACTCCACCCATTTTAATTTATTTAAAAACAAGTGTAAGTAGTGACACAGCCCAACATGTTGTTTTTATGTGCTCATTACTTAAGTTCACAAGGATCTGCTGTTTATTTTCAGATTGCAAGGTCTCATCTGCTTGAGATTTTGGGTGTCTCAGCACACATTTTAATTAAACCATTACTTCATTTACCTGCTAAATGCATAGTTCTTCACAGGGCACACCACAGCCTGTATGGTTTAATGTTTGGTTCCTGCAGAAATCTGTGCAACATACCTTCTGGGAAATTTTATGTTGTAGTTTCAGGTTTGGTGAGGTGGGATTTATCTTTATGGATCTTTTCTTCATGCTATTTGATATTATGCAGGAGGCTCCAATATTTGTGGATGAAGGGGCACGTTTTTGGCACCTAGCCACTTCACATGTTAAATTTCAGAAAATCATTTCATTGAAGGCTTCATCTATGATTTACTGTAACTTTTTAAATGTGAAAATGTATGATCTTGAACAGACTATGATGTTCATTTTGCTCCGTTAACTTTTACTCTGTTTAGAGGGTTACACAAAATGCTGGAGAAACTCAGCGGGTGCAGCAGCATCTAAGGAGCGAAGGAGATAGGCGACGTTTCGGGTCGAGACCCTTCTTCAGACTGGTCAGGGATCAGGGAAACGAGAGATATAAACAGTGATGTGGAGAGATAAGGAACAATGAGTGAAAGATATGCAAAAAAGTATTGGTGACAAAGGAAGCAGGCCATTGTAAGCTGTTTGTGGTGTGAAACCCTCCCTACGAACTCTGTTTAGAGGGTTGGTCCTGTTTAAACGGGATCACTTGCCTCTGTTGGTCACCAATCATCTCCTTAGTTTTGTTGATATTGAGAGCAAGGTTGTTGTTTTGGCATGACTCAATCAGGTTATCAGTCTCACTTATTGTTACCTCTTATTTATCCAAAATCCGAGGTAGCATTGGCAACTTCAAATATGACAACGGAGCCGTGTCTGGCTGCACAATCATGGGTAAAGAATGAGAAGATCAGGGCACTGAGGTACTCCTGTCTTTATGGCATTGAGGAGGAGGTGTTACTGCCAATTTCTATTGATTGTGGTCTGCCTGTGAGGATGTTGTGGATCCAATTGCTTAAAGGCGAACAGTTCCGAGTTTCAAGAGCCAAGAGTTTTATTGTCATGTGTCCCAAGTAGGACAATTAAATTCTGACTTGCTGCAGCACAACATAACATGTAATCATAATACAAAATGGAAAATAAAAGTTCAGTGTGTCTACAGACCATAGATCATATATATATATATATATATAGATATAATAAATAAACAGATATAGTGCAGTAATAATAATAGTGTTATTGTTCAGAGCTTATTTGATGTCGTGTTTAATAGCCTGATGGCTGTGGGGAAAAAGCTGTTCCTGAACCTGGATGTTACCGATTTCAGGCTCCTCTACCTTCTTCCCGATGGCAACGGTCAAATTAGTGTGTGACCAGGATGGTGTGGGTCTTTGATGATGTTGGCAGCCTTTTTGAGGCAGCGACTACGATAGATCCCTTCGATGGTGGGGAGGTCAGAGCCAGTGATGGACTGGGCAGTGGTCACAATTTTGTGCAGTCTTTTCCGCTCCTGGGCGTTCAAATTGCCGAACCAGGCCACGATGCAGCCAGTCAGTATGCTCTCTACTGTGCACCTTTAAAAGTTTGAGAGAGTCCTCTTTGACATGCTGACTCTCCGTAATCATCTCAGGAAGTAGAGGCGCCGATGTGCCTTCTTTATAATTGCATCAGTGTGCTGGAACTCAGAAAGGTTTTTGGAAATATGCATGCCCAGGAATTTGAAGATTTTGACCCTTTCCACCGTTGATATTAATGGGATGGTGGGTCCCTATCCTTCCCCTTCCAAAGTCCACAATCAGTTCCTTGGTTTTACTGGTGTTGAGAGTCAGGTAGTTGTGCTGGCACCATTTGGTCAATC
Organism: Raja brachyura; assembly: GCA_963514005.1. Next base: position 40,149,532 of record OY740796.1, read on the forward strand.
GGTTGATCTCACTTCTATACCCTGACTCGTCCCCATCTGTGATTTGTCCGAAAACTTAATGATAAGTTTTGAAGGGATGATGGTGCTAATGGAGCTGTAGTCAATTAATATCAGCCTGACATACAGGTTCTTATTGGCCTAGTGGTCACTGCAGAGTGGAGAGTCAGTGAGATTTTATCTACTGTTGATTTGTTGTGGTGGTAGACAAATTGTATTGCATCCAGCTCCTTACTAAGGCAGGAATTCATATGCATCATAACTAATCTCTCAAAGCACTTCACCACTATGGATCCACAAGAAATAGGTGACATTTAGGGTCGAGACCCTTCTTCAGGAGAAGGGTCTCGAACTGAAACATTGCCTATACCTTCTCTCCATAGATGCTGCCTCACCCACTGAGTTTCTCCAGCACTTTTTGTCTACCTTCGATTTTTCCAGCACCTGCAGTTCTTTCTTAAACAAGCAGTCACAGAGTCATTCCCCTGCCTCCCCTGACTAGTTCTGAGCAATCCTCACCACTGGAACTGTGCTCTTCGGTCACTGCTTATTTGCAGGAAGAAGGAGCATAGCCAGGTTGTAGGTTAATTGGCTTCTATAAAAAAAATTGTCCCCAACGTGTAGTATAGAACTAATTATGTAAGGGTGATCGCTGGTCGGTGCAGACTTGGTGGGCTGAAGTTTCCATGCTATATCTCTAAAACGTAAAAACTAAAGACACTGAATATATTTATGAAGGAGTTGATTGCATTTCTGAATATAAAAGATATCAATCAGATATCATGGGAAGAAAGCATGAATACAGTATTGAGATAACAGCTATGGGATCAGCTATGATTGTATTGAATCAGAAGGCTGAAGGCTATCATGATCTAAATCTACTTCTATTGTCCGTATCTCTGTGAGTAACATTTTACCACATGCTTCCTCAGCTACCAAATAGCTTGAGCTGAATCGGCCAGGAGATCATCTTGAGGAAGTGCAGTTCCATGTGACAACTTTTTTGGGATACGTTTAATGATTGTTCATTTGTTTTCAGACTTGGACCCAGTATGCCAAAATTCACCATGACTTGTTAATGACATTTACATCATTAATGCCCAAAATAGCCTTCAGTACTTGTATAACTGATAATATAACTCATCTTGACAATGCCCTATTACTTGAAATTAAAATGTAACTCAACTGAGGAATCTAAGATTAATAGAAAATAAGATTCTCGTGCAAAACCGACAATATATCAATATTATCCACTTACATATAGTAACATATTACTACCTGTTATAACTAAGTTTGGGTTCATTTCAGCAATTAGAATTTAACTGAATTAGGGTCGTAATAAACTGTTGTAAAATATTGTTTTGACGTCTGAATTCCCCATGTCAAATGGTAAACAGTATGTGGAGCAAGTGGAAGCAGTGAGGCTATTTATAAAAGTCATTTGAAATCATGTTTGCTGCCTGATCTTCATGACAATGGAGACTATGCATGTCATGAGTGGATTAATGCGATGGAAATAACCTGCCAAATACCCTTTTTATGCACAGGTGTTGTTCCAGTTTGAAAGCAATTCAATGGCACATCTCTGCTAACTGGCTGCCTAGTAAATAACTTGCACCATTTAAATCTTTGCAAGTGCAATGTCAGAGGGGGAAAGGATGGAAGATTGATGCTTTTATGGCGCAGCAGTAGAGTTGCTGCCTTACAGCGCTTGCAGCACTCAGAGACCCAGGTTCAATCCCAACTATGAGTGCTGTCTGTACGGAGTTTGCACGTTCTCTCCGTGTCCGCGTGGGTTTTCTCCTAGATCATCGGTTTTCTCCCACACTCCAAAGACATACAGGTTTGTCGGTTAATTTGCTTGCGTGATTTGCGTGCCTAAATTGTCCCTCGTGTGTTTAGCGTAGTGTTAATGTGCGGAGATCACTCGTCAGTGTAGACTCGGTGGGCCGAAGGGCCTATTTCCACTCTGTATCTCTAAATGCTGTACACTTCAGATTGCAAATGCACATTAAGTTATACCACAACTTTATTTTACAACCCATTTCATGACTGGTTGTAAATATGCAAATTTCAAAAAAAAGTTTACTACTGCCTTTTTCATTGCACTTTATTTACAGCTGATTCATGCATTTTCTACACCATATTTTAGAATGATTTTGTACAAGAGGGATTCACATTTACTTTACCCTTGCTTATTTACATTTTTTAAACCATATTGCCTCCAAAAGATTTGAACTATAGATCATTTACTCAAAATGTTTTGGAAAGAATATATTCACTGTTAACTATTCATATGGTTAAGGAACTATATGCGGGTTATTGAGGTTCTTAGCAGATGTCCACTGATTGGTTTTGTAGCCCGAGATAATCTAGTGGTTTAATAAAGACTGTAAATAAGGAATTCAGAAATAATACATAATTAATATTCCCTCTCCATGTGCGAAGAAAAATAGAACGTAAGTAATGTACTCTGATGGGATATGGTGGATAAGCAATGGATAAAGTCTGAAACTGTTTATTATGCGTTAAGCCACTTGACAGTAAAATGCAGCGTTAAATTCTGTAGATTTTATGGATTATTTAAATTGTATTTATGGGTGCTCATTGGACCAGAGCTTGAGATGAGAGGATGATTTAAAATTCTCAACTTATGAACTAAGGCACAATGTGTTTTGATTATTTGCATGTGACAAATACACAACTTAAAAGATTGTTTGGGGTGTAATTTCAGAATACAAGCATGATACATCCAAATCACCTTCTCCAGTGCAATGGCTCAGCCTGCATGGACGATACTTGGATACAAAGTTGTTTCAATAGACAATAGGAAGATCATTCGGCCCTTCGAGCCAGCACTGCCATTTAATGCAATCATGGCTGATCATCCCCAATCAGTACCCCGTTCCTGCCTTCTCCCCATATCCCTTGTGCTTCATTGTGTTTTCTTACTGCCTCTTCAAGTTATGACTAGAATTTTAGGTACGACAAGCGTGTTGTATGTAATTATCTGAGAATATTTTTCAATAATCTTTTTCAAAGTTATTTCTACTGTTTCGATTAAATTTTATGGCTGAATTATATTGCTCATTAAAAAATGAAAAGCTTTCCAATTGCACGTCTTTAATCCTGAAGTGTCAAATATGCGTGAATATTTGTAAATTATTTGAAACATATTTTCATATGTTATGAATAAATGCGAGATTTAGGCTTGGTTTTTGCCTTAGATTGGTCACTCTTAATTACTTAATCTAAGATTGGCAAGAAATTTTAATGTATTTGGATCTCAGGAATGGTCAATATTATAGGTGCATTCTCTTCAAGGATCCGCATATGCCATATTATCTTAATAATTTATTAATCATTAATGTAGGCAGGTGGGGACTACTGTAGATGGGACATGTTGGTCAGTGTGGGCAAGCTGGGTCAAAGGGCGTGTTTTAACGCGATGACGTGGAACGTGATTAACGTGGAATTCTCTGCCTGAGAGGCAGGTTCTCTGGATGCTTTCAAGAGAGCTAGATAGGGCTCTTAAAAATAGCGGAGTCAGGGGATATGGGGAGAAGGGGTACTGATTGGGGATGATCAGTACCCTATGATGACACTATTGCTCGATTTAAAACTTGAAGTAATTCTTTATCCCTCAATATCAAATGATCAGATCAAAGTAAATATTTTCTTTGAGCAAATACAATGATTGAGTTAAAGACCACATTTTGTAAGCCTGTCATTTCTAATTTCAGTTGAAGCTTTGTTCATTATATTTTGCTGCTAACTCACCAAAATAGGATAATCCACATGGTTATCCACAATAGAGTAATAAATTACATTGGTTATTTGTGCTTCTCCAGCTAAATCTTAGAATTGCCAAGCCAAAAAAATAATAATTGCTACAAATTATTTTCAATTGTTTGCATTGACCGTAATTTGAAAAGTACAGATGCATCTGGATAATTATTTACTTGTCACCAGTGCAAAATGTAATAAATACCTTGTTTTCATCAATGACAATTGAAATCTGCTTTTCAAAGTGTCACTTCCAGTCTGAAGAAGGTTATCGATCCTAAGCGTCACCTATCAATGTTCTCCAGAGATGTTGCCTGACCAAATGAGTTCAAGGCCTGTCCTACCAGCATGCAACTCCATGCGTTGAGCGCGACCTAACGTGGTCGCTTGAGCCGTCCGGCGTCGAGGGGCCATTCCCACTTCGATCGCCGGAGCCGTGCGGAATTGTGTGGAGTTCGTCCTGACATCGCACGGGGCTCCGAAAAACTGACTATGTTTAAAAATTCTGCGCGGCAACGGCTTGTCGGCTCGCAGTCGCCTCGACACATAACACACCGCCTTGACGTCGTGCCTCCGTGACCCTATCTGAAGGTGCCTCTGTGACCCTCTATGTGTGTGGCTCCATGACCCTCTGTGTGTGTGCCTCTGTGCCTCTCTCTGTGTGCCCCTCTCTGTCCCGGAGAACTTACCTTTGAGACTTCGCTCCAAGTTCGCCTCACTTTGCTCCGCTCACCCGACCTCCGCGCGGCCCTCGCTGCCGGTTTGGTCGTGCTTGCCGCATGCAGGCACATGCTGGTGGGAACAGCCCTGTACAGGGGATCACCCGACCTCCACGCGGCCCCCGCTTCTAGTTTGATCGCGCTCATCGCATGGAGTCAGATGCTGGTAGAACAGGCCCTTTACTCCTGCACTTTGTGTCTTTTTGTCTCTTTCTTTACCTGGTTATTATTCTTGCATTATTTTACATTTGTATTTTATCCATTCTTCTACATCACCTTATTGTTTCCTTATAACTTTAGCATGTTGTGCCTTCCATATGTAATTGGTTTCACCTTTTCTTTGATCGTTATTATTTCCATGCGATATATAGTTTGACCTATTATTATTTTTCAACCATTTCCACCAAGCCTGGCCTGATTAAAAGCAGTTGCCAATAACAGTAGGTATTTGAGTAGAAGATGTGGTGGTCAGCAAAGTCAGTTTCAAACTATGTTATAGAAGGAAAGGCGTACAGTGAGATTTATGGATGGAATTTCAGAGCTTTGAATCTTGACAGCCATCAGTAGACGAATGATTAAAATTTGTCAGATCAGGGAGCATCACTGGACAATAGACAATATGCACAGGAGTAGGCCATTTGGCCCTTCGAGCCAGCACCGCCATTCAATCAGTACCCCGTTCTCGCCTTCTCCCTATATCCCCTGACTCAGCTATCTTTAAGAGCCCTATCTAAAGGAATAGGTGAGAACCCTTCTTCAGACAGCAGTATGAAGACTGTAGTCTGAAGAAATGGTTCCAACCCGAAATGCCACCTGTGCTTTTTCTCCAGAGATGCTGCCTGGCGTGCTGTGTTACTCCACATTTTTGTGTCTATCTTTGGTAAAAAAACATCTGCAGTTCCTTCCTACAAAATAATTAACATTTGTGTCTGAACAAGGGTCCAGAATTCAAGGACAGCCCTTGGATAAATTTCAAAATAAGAATAGGAACATTAAAATTAAAACCCTCACTGGGAACCAGTGCATATCAGCAGACATAGGGATGGATGAATGGAATGAGGTGTGGGATGGCAAATAGCAGCAAAGTTTTGATTCTTTTTTTTAATTTATATGTAAGAGAACAATGGAGTCCACCAATGCAATGGAATAATCAAGTCTGCAAATAATGAGACATGAATGAAGATTTCATTACTAGGGTACTGAGACAATGGTGGAGTCAGACAAGACTATAAAGATAGAAATAGTAATTTTGATAACCGTGATATGTGTTCAGTAGATAACATTAAAGTAAAAAAAATAAGATTGCAAATAATTCCGTTCCATTCTGGTTACCTGTGTGGGAGTGGCTGGAGTTAGTGGCTACTGCAAGTGTTGGAGAACCAAGTGCATCAGGAACAGAAAAGCATGTTAATGATAAAATAATAAAGTGAAAGACGGGTCTGTGGAGATGTGTTGGGGGCTCGCTATATATCTTTATCTTTGCAGTTCTTCAGATATTTTGAATGTGTGGTTTGAGGGCATTTGTGTTCATCTAACATTGGACATCAGGTATTGTGGAAATGTAGAGATAATTCAGAAGCTGATAGTGATGATGATGAAGATAGACACACAAAGCTGGAGTAACTCAGCGGGACAGGCAGCAGCTCTGGAGAGAAGGAATGGGTGATGTTTCAGGTCGAGACCCTGGGTTGCTGAGTTACTCCAGCATTTTGTGTCTACCCTAGTTGTGGTAGGCTGGTTCAGTTGTCTGATGCATTTTGATCAAAATTCTGAAGGCTGTGTGGATTTTTCTTGAATATTTCTGAAATATCTCACTTTGCTGAATGCTCCAGAAATAGTAAATGTTATGAAAGTAATTTTGACTCGGTGAGGTTCAGCTTGGTTCGTTATACATCTTCCCACTCGACCTTCACCATGGTACACTCCCCTAAAATATCACCTGTTATTCCCCATTCCCCTTGAAATCCAATAATTACTGTTTGGTGTCATTCTATTCAGGCAAACCCACGCTTAAATGTGTGTGCAAGCGCCTCCAGTTATTCTCTTCATTTCTGATGCACAACAACAGAAACATTATTTCTTCCTTGGAGCCTTTACTGCTTGTTACGCCGTCTCCGTGAATTTATATCTCAAATTTTATTCCATTTGGATTCAGCATTTAAAATCATTGCTAATTAGTCCATTTGCTTTCACTGATGAGTTCCTTACTTGCTAAATCAGTTTGTGTCATTTTCTCCTTTTTGTCTGTGTGGTTAACTGGAATAATTAACTTACATCCTGTGGTGTGAGAGGTTTCCACCCAAATTGACTTGGACCTTGTGTCACCTGAAGTTATTAAATCTGATCAGTGCCAGGTTCTCACTTGCTTATAGTGTTAATCGTACAATCTATTTATTTTCCCTGTCATCTTTAAATAATTTATACCTTGCTGGTTGAAGCCCTTGTCTGCCTTTAGGCTTTGTTAAACCAATTATAGCTACCTTCTCATTACACACATAACCTTCAAGCTTCAGTACCCTGTTTTACTGCTCCAGATGCCACAGAATGTTTTGATTATTATAGCTGTCCCATGATTTCACACTGCTTCACAACTGCTTTCTCTAAACTTATATTTCTTTCATACTGGCCTCTATCTCATCACTCTGATTTAGTTATTATGCAGTGTCATAGCTCAGTGCATTAATCACAATAAGGTTTATCACCACCAGCTTCTGTTTGTACATTGTCCTTTCTCGTGACCCAACATCTTTTTCTGATAGTGCTATCAAACAAATGTTCACATCAAGCCACATGCGAAGATATCAAAGTGTAGGTGAAAGTTTGGTCAAAGAGAACATTTAGCAGTGGAGAAAGCCATTGAAGATGTGTCCACTAATTTACATCTGGGGAAAAGTATACAGCCAGAATTGAAACTGTGCATGAAGCTGCATGGGTTATAAGAACACATGAGGTTGCATTGATGGAGAGGGTTGAAACCATGGAATAATTCAAATACAAGGATAAACATGTTAGTAAGTATAATAATGGTGAGATAAGAGTACTGATGAGAGTTGGATGGGACATTGGGCAGCAGAGTTTAAAATGATCAAATGTTTATTGAGTTCAACCTATGAGTGCATTGAATAGCCCAGTCCAGAATTAGTATATGAATGAGGATTTCATTCATATTGAGTTATGCAGTGACAAGCAGTGCTATGGAGGCAGCAGTGGTGTTGGATAGTATGAATTTATGTTTAGTTTGGAGATACAACATGGAAACAGATCCTTCAGCCCATCGAGCCCACACCAATTCACACTAGTTATTTTATTTCACATTCTCGTCCATAGAAATATAGAAACATAGAAAATAGGTGCAGGAGGAGGCCATTCAGCCCTTCGTGCCAGCACCGCCATTCATTGTGATCATGGCTGATCGTCCACTATCAACAACCCGTGCCTGCCTTCTCCCCATATCCTTGACTCCACTAGCCCCTAGAGCTCTATCCAACTCTCTCTCGAGTCCACTTATGTCATACGAGGGGAAATTTGCAAATGTCAGTTAACCTGCAAACACCCATGTCTTTGGGATGTGGGAGGAAACTGGAATACCCAAAGCAAACCCACGTAGTCACAGGAGAACACACAGAGAGCACCCAGTGTCAGAATTGAACCCAAGTCTCTGACACTGCGAGGCAGAGACTCCACCAGCTGCACCAATGTGCCTCAATGCTTGGAAATTCCCCTTAGGGTTAAATTTGATGCCCAGAATATGAATAGACAAGATAACTTTCACTCTCTACGAGAGTAAAAGGTGCGGTGAGGTGCAAAAGACAGCAGCTGATATCAGAACCACATTTAGAAATTTCTGCTTCATTGTTGGATTTTGCATTCAGACATATTGCAAAGTTATCAACTTGCCAATTAACTAGTTTAATCATTCAGCTACGATGAATATATTTGCTGCACCTCCAGGGAAGTGGAGATTTTGCTATAATACGTACAAATCACAAGACATAGATGGACTTCCACTCCATTGTTTTTTAGAAAAGTATTCAGGATGCAGTTTATTTAATTATGAGCAGATGAGGTGTTTTCCTTGATCTAACAGATCTAACAAAGAAAGCACATCATCGCTCGTACCTCATCAGAAGACCACAGAAACTCTTATATTTTTTTACCAATGCACCTTAGAAAGCAACCTATTGGGATACATCTCAACTTGGTTTGGCAACTGCTCTGCCCAGGATGGCAAGAATTATACATGCAGCCCTGTCCATCATGTAAACTAGCCTCCCCCCCCCCCCCCTCCCCCCCCCTCCCCTGCAAACTGCTGGTACATGGAAAACTACTTGCATTGCCTGTTTGCATTTTAAAGTTGCTGCTCTCGCTTTGCCTTTGAACAACATGACTAAAATGATCTCAATTTGCACAAATCTTCATAGATTCCCCACACACCACAGATTGCTCCTGCAAATGCTTCTTAGCTGTCATGCCATTCAACTTAAAATCACTGGCCTGGAAATTGTATGTGCAGATAAACACACATTCAAATGTCATTTCGGAGATCTCCTGCCAGTTTTATTCACGGATACAGGAGAGGGATTTCAGTGCATGCATGAGGTGTGAAATGTTTCACATATCAACGGTGAATCTTTTGTGCGATTATACATACAGCTATCAATTTCAAGCACAAAACACATTTTGAGTTGGAAGATATGCGACTCTAGCTGGAGCTCCTCAACTTCCACTAAGTGATGGAACAAATTGTGAACATGTCACCCGTTTATCCAATACTTTCAGAAGTCTGGAACCAGTATTGGAGTAGGCAGACGGTACAGTGGCGTAGCGGTAAAGCTGCTGCCTTACAGCGCCAGGGACCCGGGTTCGATTCTGACTACGGGTGCTGTCTGCACAGCGTTTGTACATTCTCCCTGTGGCCATGTAGGTTTTCTTTGGATGATCTGGATTCCTCCCACCCAACAAAGATGTACAGGTTTGTAGGTTAATTGGCTTTGGTAAAATTGAAAATTGTCCCTAGTGTGTAGGATAGTGCGTGGTGATCGCTGATTGGCGCAGACTCCATGGGTTGAAGGTATTGTTTCCACACTGTGATTCCAAAATCTAAAGTCCAAAGACCCTCTCCTATTCCACAAAGAAAATAAAACATGTCGTCTGCAATACTTTGGGGATGTGACCTATCATTCCATTGTCTGTTATAGCAAATTTCAAAGCAAGAGTTTTTTTACAACATTTTCACTCTAGTGCAATAATGCAGTAATAAAAATGCGTGCACTGCGGCATTGAAATTCGTGGACACTGTTCTTTTTAGACTCATGGAGCTGGACAGCATGGACACAGGCCCTTTGGCCCAACATGTCCAAATTGATCAAGGTGGCATTCTGGGTTTATTCCATTTGCCAAAATTCAATCCATATCCCTCTGAACTCTTCCTATCCATTCAAGTCTTTGCCCTTCTGTAAACCATTATTCCTTATATAAATAGTCTGATATTTTTTCCAGTCGAGTTGAATAATTTTACACAAATACAACAATTTAAACAATTAGAAAATGTTCCCATTCCCAGTCCCCTACACCCTCAATTTAGGTTCAGGTTTCCTCCTCCCTCTCAGAATGCCCCCAACATTAGCAAAATCTGTTTTTTGTAATTGTGTATTTCCATCTGGAACTCTAACCAAAAATCATTTTACATTGTCATTTCCCTGCGTTAAGGGGCTGTTCCACTTGGGCGACCTAATTGGCGAGTTTATAAGAGTTTTAAAAAATGACATGTTGAAGACCTCCTTTGACTATGTTGAAGACTAGGTTCGACTAGGTACGAATAACTGGGAAAATTGGACACCGAATAGTAGAGAGTGAAGATGACCTCCTTTGATCTCCTTCAATCTCCCTTCGACTATGACGAAGACTATCTACGACTACCTTTGACTACCCTCGATTACCTACAACTAACATGCCGACCTACTACGACTAAACCTACGAGTAAAAAAGTATTGATTTTTTTCCATGGCAACCTCTTTTTACTCGTGGGCATTTAACATATTGAAAAAAACGCAGCAACCTAGCTGAGGCCTCGAGTACGCGGAGACCACTCTTGAGCATGAAGGAGAGTTATGAAGACCTCCCACAACCTCATTTCGACCATGCTGCGAGTACGAGTTGAGGGCAAACTTGCCAGAACTCGCGGATTAGGTCGCTGCAGTGGGACAGCCCCTTAAGCTGAGTTCAGAAAAGCCTTTTGCAACCCCTTTCCCAATCCTCATTTTATCTCAAAATTTTATTTTTCTGCCACTCATTCAACCGCCTTCGACATACCAATAAAAAATGCCCGAAACCGTTACCTGTCTTCATTCAGCATTGTTGAAGAGTGTGTTGCTCTTTTGTAACAAAGATACTGATTTCAAAATTAAGAGGTAATGAACAGAGTGAAATTTTCACCCTAATATTTGTGCTGATGTTGGAATATCTAGGTAAATTATGGTTATGCTGACACTTTTTTTTCTTATTCAAGCATACCTTTTAAAGATTGGAAAGAAAACAGCTGTCTAAAATATAAGGATGCTTAGATTAACGACCTGACATATTCTAGATTATTACCTGAACAGCTGAGTATATTTGTCAAGGGAATAAAATGATTTTGGAAAGTTACAATCAATTGAAAGCACAGCTGGTGGTAGTTGCTCGTATAAATAATCCCATGATATGTTTGAAGAAGATTAAATTTACTATCTGAAGAAATAGTTATTCCATTTCTATTCTAACTAGATTCAATCTGAGTCCTTGGGATTAACTATTTTATTCAATTGCATACCTGATATTTTGACTGGTCCTAACCTGTTATTACTGTATTTTTGTTCAAGCAGCTGATTCTGATCTGACTTGTTATTAAGTCAACGTTTATAACAATTCAATTTAATTCATTTCACATAACCATTTCCAAATTCATTATTTTTATTCCAGGGAGAAATGTTATCACAGTAGGCAGATCAGAATCACAAAAGACTAAACATTTCTGAAGCTGAAGTTGTGCATATGAATAAGCCCGAAAAGCATCACAGCCACATACTCCTGTGTTTTGCTCTGGACTTTGTCATGAGCACAGGAAAAGACAATGGTAGATTTAAAAGATACAGTTTGGCAACATGCAGCCAATGCATCTTTCTATTAGGCAAGACAGCGATGCAACTGCTGCCTCACAGCACCAGATACCCTGGTTCAATCCTGATCTAGAGTGTTGTCTGTATGGAGTTTGCTTATTACTCGTCACTGCAAGAACAATATGGCCTCACCAGGGCTGCCTTTTTTTTTTGTTGTCTCTGCTTCCTCCAGCCTCCTCTATGATAATTTGTTCTTTACAATTAATCTTTTGTAAGTGCTCTTTATTCTTACTCCAATGAGAAAATAACACTGCTGATATATTTCTCTTCCACCCATTCCTCATTTTTATAGAGTATTTTTCTCACTCTTCCAAAGCATATCCTTTGGCACAGGTAATTATGCAATTCTTATTCCTCTTTGTTTCTTTACGACCAGGCAATTTCAAATCACCACTCTCTGGGTGCATTATTTAAGACCCAGTTTTCAACCTTAATCTGGTGACACTGGTTAATTGACCAAACGGTACAATTTTTCTGACCTTTTAAACTTTAATTACTTCAATTAAGTCTCATTTGTTTCTCCTGTGTTCCAAAACAAAACATCACATTCTATCCAATCTTCTCTTTTTGGTAACATGCCCAAGACCTGGATCAATCACAAGTACCTTCCATTCCATGAGCCGTGTACAAGCTTCATAATGGTGCACTATAATTGTATTAAACAACATGAGATAAGTATTGTATTGCTCCTTCATGCTCTCTGCATTCCCTAATAGAAAAAAATATCTTCTGTACTTTTTTTTTAATCACCATGTTGTAAGATTTAGGAATCTGTGGATATATGGTCCAAGGCATCTCTACTCCTCATGCATACTTGAGCATTAATTGTGCATCCCAGTGTTTGGTCTCACCTGATGTATTACCACACACAATTCCAGATTGAATTCTATTTCCAGCTTTCCCAGCTGATCGCTCCCTGCAGGCAACATCTTTTGCCCTCAAGGTCATTTGCAAACTTTTTAATCACGTCTCCTACATTTAGAACAAAATCATTAATATGTTTACCAGAAATAAAACAGGGAACCTATTTGTGAACTCAACTGGAAACAGGTGTTGAAAATTAACATTTGTTCCGACCACTTACCTAATTTTAGACTCATGATATCACTTCTCCTTGGAATTCCAGATTTTCAATCATTATCCTGATTACTACCTGGGAAATAGACTCTGTCTATCTACCCTATGATTGCCTCTCACAATTTCATATATTTCCATCATGTTACCCCTCAGTTTCCTTTGCTCTGGGGACACAGACTCAGCTTATCCAATCTCTCATTGATCAAGGTCTACAATCCAGACAACATCCTTATGAATCTTATCAGAAGCCTCTCTAACTTAACCATATAGTTCTTGTTGTGTGGCATCAGAATTGCACACTATACTTCAAATGCAGCGTAACTAATGTTACAACTGTAAAAATGACATTCCAACTCTTGTCCTCGGCGTCTCAACTGATGTAGATCAGCATTCCATAAAGTCTCTTCAGCACTCTGTCAACCTATGTTCCCACTTTCAATTACTCAAGTACTTATATTGCCAGGTGTCTCTGCTCAACAACACTCCCCAGGGACACTGCTATTCACTGTGTATGTCAAGAGTGTTTTATTGTCATACGTCCCAGATAGAACAATGAAATTCCTACTTATGGTATGTAAACATAGCACACTGTAAACAATATGATAAATGAGGGAGAGAAAAAAAGATTCAGTGTGTATATATATAAATACACACACGTGTGTGTGTGTGTGTGTGTGTGTGTGTGTGTGTGTGTGTGTACACACACTGAATCTTTTTTCTCTCCCTCATTTATCATATTGACACCCCCCCCCCCCCCCCCCCCCCCCCCCCCCCGTTCTGCAGATCACAGCAATGAAGGAGGAAAGTCTATCCTGGCCTGGATCTCACTGGGAGCAAATGAAGGGAGGGAGAAAAAGTACTGGGGTGAGGTTTAATACTTGCAGGGGGGATATTTATTGATGAGCTGAAGGGAATCGTGGGCTAGTACAGGCCTGATGGGCCAAAGGGGCTCTTTAAAAACAAATTGTAGTGAAATCTCAGTAAAAGGCACTTTTCCTGGCCTGGCACAGGCCTTTTGGGCCAAAATGCTCCTCCTGGGCTAATACGGGCATTTTGGGCAAAAGGGACTGGTTTCTCGGCTAATAGGGGCCTTGTGGGCCAAAATTAGTGGTTTCAGGCAGGCCAAACAACTAATTTCATTTCCAATTGCATTTCATTTCCAATTGCACTTTCAAGCACATGGCAGGCCGAACAGCTCATTCCATTTTCATTTCACTTCCATTGTCATTGCAGTTTCAAGCACAGGGCAGGCTCAAGCCAAACAGCTCATTGCATTTTCCATTCACTTTCATTGCAATTGCACTTTCAAGGACAGGGCAGGCTCAAGCCAAACAGCTCATTGCATTTTCACTTCATTTCCATTGCCATGGCAGTTTCAAGCACAGGGCAGGCCAAACAACTCATTTCACTTTCATTAAGGGCTAACAAATCATTTATTCAAGTACATTGCATACTCACAGTGTTCTGTAGTTTCCCAGCTCAGACAGAGAGTCATGACCACTCCCTCACCATCTTGCAGACAGACTGAACTACGCCCACACTTCCAGGTTTTATAGTCCCTCCTCCTCTGCTCGGAAGGGGCGTGGCCTTCATGGCGGTGATTGTTAGGAGAGAGAATCTCAAGATTTTTTAAACACTAATAAGTCTTTTATTTTTTCATCAATGGGACAAATCCTCGGGGCCTGTACAGGGGAGGAGGACTCTGAGGAAGATGGCCAAAAAAATCATACCCATATGTGGCAGTGATCTTTCTAAAATCAAACAACGCAAACAGGAAAAGGTCAAGGTGAGAGTTTTAATTAGATAGATAGATAGATAGATAGATAGATAGATAGATAGATAGATAGATAGATAGATAGATAGATAGATAGATAGATAGATAGATAGATAGATAGATAGATAGATAGATAGATAGATAGATACATATACTCAAAAAACAAACAATAGTAGTGCAATAATAATAATCGTCTATTGTAGATCACTTATTTGAGGCTGTAATTTTTGATATCTTGATGGCTGTAGGGAAGAAACTATTCCTGGGCCTAGATGATACAGTTTTCAGGCTCCTGTACCTGCTTCCCGACGGCAGGAGTGAAATGATTGTGTGGCCAGGATGGTGTGGGTCTCTGATGTTGCTGGCTGCCTTTTTGAGGCAGCGACTCCGATAAATCCATTCGATGGTGGGGAGGTCAGAGCCAGTGATGGACTGGGCAGTGTTCACAACTTTTTGCAGTATTTTCTGCTCCTGAACGTTCAAGTTGCTGAACCAGGCCAATATGATCTCTACTGTACACCTGTAGAATTTCAAGATAATCCTCTTTAACATACCGAACCTCCTTAATCTTCTCAGGAAGTAGAGGCATTGATGTGCATTATTTATAATTGCATCAGCGTGCTGGATCCAGGAAAGATCGTTGGAAATATGCACTCCCAGGAATTTGAAGTTTTTGATTCTCTCCACCATCTGTTAGATATAAACAGGATTGTGGGTCCTCATCCTTCCTCTTCCAAAGTCCACAATCAGTTCATTGATTTTACTGATATTCAGAGCCAGGTTGTTGTGCTGGCACCATTTGGTCAATCGGTTGATCTCATTTCTATACTCTTTGACTCATCACCATCTGTAATTCGTCCAACAATGGTGGTGTCATCGGCGAACTTCAAGATGGAGGTCGCACAATGTCCAGCTACAATGTCCAGTCATGAGTACAGATTGAGTAGAGATGGGGGCTGAGTATGCAGCCTTGAAGTGCTCCCGTACTGTTTGTTAATGAGAAAGAAGTATTTCTGCCAATTCGAACAGACTGTCCTGGTTTAACTTTCTAAAATCAATCATGAAAGCTCTTCTGCTGCTAAATAATAGGTTCTCGGAGAGAGTTGAACACATGGTTGGTCTTGTGTCAAATCAGCTTTGCACAAACATTGATGACACAATATGCCAAGTCTGCCTCCTTCGAGCATGTGAGTGTTTCATGCATTGTTGCACTTACCAAAATGGCAGATGGCATGAGTCTTGCTACAAATGTGTGTGCACATGTCTAAAAAAAACTGAAGTACATGGCATCCACAATACCCAAGCAATGCTGCTCGTGAATTTGTTTCCTGCACAGAAAGTAATATCTGCATTTGTGTAATATATTCATTGCCGGCTTTTTACCTCAGGCAGACATAATATAGTCTGTATTCCACGTAAAAGATAACAACTCAGCCATCTTCATTTTCCAAAGACCATCAGTAATTCAAAACTAAATTTAACATCTGTGCTTTCATTCTCACCTTTGGTTGTACCAGCTGTAACCATAGCAACTCTTTATACATCACCACCCCTAAACATTCTGGAGTGTCAACAATACAAGGAAATTACTGGCAATGCACAATGCATTGAAAGTAATCACACAAAAAATAGCTGGCTAATAAAACTGAACCAACCATTTCAGAGAAATCTGACTCGGATGGACACACTTTTTCACAGGCTTTCAACCTGAAGGTTACTCATGTGTTACAAGTGCTGATAATACAATTTGCTTACCCGCTCTGGAGGTCAATGGGCTGGAGAATATAATGCACACTCACCCCACAACAATGTGAAAATCACGGCTGCATGAATCATTTTTGACCACATGATTGCGAATAATCTTGACGTCTTTCCTTCTCTCCAGAGATCCTGCTAAGTTACTCCGGCATTTTGAGGTCTTTGATCTCTTTTAGGCAGCTGACCCTCTGGGCAATGCATCCTGATCTCCTTCTCTGCACAGTTGACACTCTCAAACACCTTTTCAACTGCTCTCAAATGCCTTTAATAATCAAAAGCATTGAAAAGTTGTAAATAATTAAAATTTTATCAAAATTAACAAAATATATTTAAAAGTTCATGCATTTATTTTTAAACATTAAAGTACCATTAATTAAACAATGATGTGCATAATAAGGCTGCTCTGAATATTCCAGTGTGCTTTATTCATTGAGATTCATGTTGTCATAGAGTTATACAGCATGGAGTGAGGCCCTTCAGCCCACCCAACTCATTCATGCTGATCAAAGTTCTCAATCCAAGTCAAAGTTCTTAATCTAAGTTATCCAACAGGGTATATAAACCGAGTATTTGGCATCCTGGCTCAGTGTGTTCGTGAATGTCCCTCAATTCAGCTGGGACTCCAGGGAAAGGATCAGAGTTCATGCATGTTCACATTCACACCTCAAGTGGTTACTGTATTTCCACACTGCTATGCATGGGCATGGATTTCTTGACTTACAGTCTGTTATCAGCTGGTTCTGCTCCCTGGAACCACCAATTTCAGCTGCTCAAGTAAATAAGCAAAGAGGGGAAATAAGCCAAATAAGAAAATCATATTCTTACAGAATGTGTAAGCTCACATTAACAAGTTGTGGAGAATACTTTTCTTTTTGATTATTATCTCTTGGATGACTTTTGTGAAGCAAGATGAAACAAGAACAATATTGAGCTGTAAAGTCTTCCTCTTAATATCTTCCAGTTCATTCACTATCCCTCTCTGACATACACGTCAAATCATAAATGATTACTTTAATCTTAGCTAGAAAGTGGTTGGGAGCAGTTAAAATAAAAAAATACACCCTATGGACTTTTTCTTTCTTTTGAACTTTGTTAACTGAAATCACAATTTATTGGCAATCGGAATAGGTTTGGATCACTTTATAACTACTCTGACATTTAAAATCTATAAATATTGTACTGGGTTTTATCTAATTGGAATGTTACTCAGCAAGATAATAATGCTTAATCACGCTTCTCCTTACCTGAACATTAGTAGCTATGAAATGCAGTTGAAATCATCCCTCATTCCCTGCCATTAGTCAGTTTCCTCACTGCAATATCTCCCGCATGAGTGAATCATCCCTCAGCTTTGTATTAGAACATTTAGATACAGGCAAAATAAAAACTGCATGTGGATTAAACTTAGTGGTGTGCAGCTCTGGTGTCATGTTTCACCATGAGCCATTATCAAACCCCAGGTTCAAGGTCCTATTAAAGCCATCTCTTGTCATGTCTAAAATGTTTCCCACTGGCTTTTCTCCCTCGACACCATCTCCAGACACACTTGCTCCAGTGTTATTCACTGATGGTCTTCCAGGTTCCTTGTTTCAGGAACTGTAGCTCAATATGCTGCAGATGCGGACAATGCAACAATCATTTCATAGGATGTCAAGTTTTTCTACTGTCTGAATAAATTTAGGTTCCCCCTTCAGCCAAGTGCAGTGTTTACATTGTCTTGCATTTTATGATCCCATCTTGGAAACTACGATTTTCCCCTTTCAATTTTTAATACCCACCTCTGGTGCATGTTGTGGATACTGGTTTTCTTTATTTTAGTAATAAGGCATGTGGCACATCTCAAGTGAGCCAGAGTGTGCTCTTTATGCAGCACATCTGATTTGCAGCAGGAAATGGCTGTCGATAGTGGGCAAAATGTATAGCTGGATAATCAATTTGAAATATATGAAAAATCGGCATTCCTTCGGGAGAAATGCTTCACTTGTTATATTCAGGAGATATAATAACTGTCAGCAAATCTTTGGAAGATGAAAACCAAGAGGCTGCTCAACAATTTATTACCTGTTGTAGAAAAGTCTTATTGCCTGAAGGCACAGTGAGATGATCCTGATAAAGATATCAGAGTGGTCTGGTTTCTTCCAGAAAACTAAAGGAAGCACTTTGAACAAACAAATATTAATTCCTCCCATGTTAACAACTATACATAATAATTACAAAAACAACAAAGCAAAAATGTAGCAGCAGAGCATGTATTTCGTGATAGCTGACCAAGGTTTATAGAACATACTACAACAGTACAGCACAGGATCAGGACCTTCATCCCACAATGTCTGTACCGAACATGATGCCAAGACAAACACTTATCTGCCTGTACATAATCCATATGGGTGTTTCGGCAAATAAGGGTACCAGCCTGTGAAATTGGTGGCCACGTTTGAAAGTTATTAAACCATAATGAAATACCACATCATTAATAACGGGCTGACCAATGATCCCTTTGAGCTAATTTGTGATCAAAATCGACCAAAATGTGACCAACATTTAATACTTTCAAAATTTGATTTAAAAAAAGAGAGAAAATATATATTTATAAGATGCGGATAAATGTGAGGTTATCCACTTTGGTAGCAAAAACAGGAAGGCAGATTACTATCTAAATGGTGTCAAGTTGGGAAAAGGGGAAGTACAACTGGATCTGGGGGTCCTTGTACATCAGTCTATGAAAGTAAGCATGCAGGTACACCAGGCAGTGAAGAAAGCGAATGGCATGTTGGCCTTTATAACAAGAGGAATCGAATATAGGAGCAAAGATGTCCTTCTGTAGTTGAACAGAGCCCTAGTGAGACCACACCTGGAGTATTGTGTGCAGTTTTGGTCCCCTAATTTGAGGAAGGACATTCTTGCTATTGAGGGAGTGCAGCGTTGGTTTACAAGGTTAATTCCAGGGATGGCGGGACTGTCATATGCTGAGAGAATGGAGCAGCTGGGCTTGTTCACTCTGGAGTTTAGAAGGATGAGAGGGGATCTCATTGAAACATATAAGATTGTTAAGGGCTTGGACACGCTAGAGGCAGGAAACATGTTCCCGATGTTGGAGGAGTCCAGAACCAGGGGCCACATTCTTGCTATTGAGGGAGTGCAGCGTAGGTTTACAAAGTTAATTCCAGGGATGGCGGGACTGTCATATGCTGAGAGAATGGAGCAGCTGGGCTTGTTCACTCTGGAGTTTAGAAGGATGAGAGGGGATCTCATTGAAACATATAAGATTGTTAAGGGCTTGGACATGCTAGAGGCAGGAAACATGTTCCCGATGTTGGAGGAGTCCAGAACCAGGGGCCACAGTTTAAGAATAAAGAGTAAGCCATTTAGAACGGAGACGAGGAAAAACTTTTTCTCACAGAGAGTGGTGAGTGTGGAATTCTCTGCCTCAGAGGGCGGTGGAGGCAGGTTCTCTGGATGCTTTCAAGAGAGAGCTAAATAGGGTTCTTAAAAATAGCGGAATCAGGTGATATGGGGAGAGGGATTGGGGATGATCAACCATGATCACATTGAATGGCGATGCTGGCTCGACGGGCCAAATGGCCTACTCCTGCACCTATTGTCTATTGTCTATTGTGTATTGTATAAGACATATGGGACACTTACTGATTTCTAAGCTCCTTTACAAAATGTCGGTCCCTAACCCACCACGAGGCCCGTACTTCACGCCAGGGTCATTATAATCGCGTTGTTTGAAAAATGTTTTTACATTGCAATGAGTGCAAAAAACCCAGTTATAGCACTATAAATAGCGTTGACAACCTTTGACAACGTGAGGGACTACAGAATGAGACCTCGCTAAAATAGGTGAGCAAACTAGATTTTTATTTCATGATTTCAAGTTCTATTCATTATTAAGTATTTCAATGGAAAACTAAAACACAAAATATAAACAATAAAATAAACAATTAATATAAAAACGCCACAACTGCATTTAATTAATTAATTTCACACATGACCAAATGGACACTGCTACTCACGTTGTGCTGTAAAAACTTAGGGCATCATAAAACCATTTTATCGGGTGATAAATGATAAAAATCATAAGCATAATCAGAATTTGGCTTATATAGAGTCATTTAATTGCAAAATTAATCTTTCTGGTAAAATTAGCCAAAGGGTTTGATGAAATCCTGCTTGAAAAATGTCACATTAAAGGCAAGAAAACACAAGGACTTATCTGATATTTTTTTCTTTGTAAAAATATTATTTATTTTTTGCTTCATCTCAATATCTTAGCTGTACACCATGATCTATACTACTTAAAATACAGGATATGAAACAATGGGAACATTACATAAATAACAGGAAAATAACCTGGAAGTATGGAGACCTTCAGTTTCACTATTGAGTGCTGTATTTACGGAAACACCCATATCCAAATGATATGTTTCATTTCCTTTCCTGCCTTTGTTTAATGCTTGGAAGAGATGTTTCCCAAGATCAAATGCAGATGGGGGTTTGCCAGTGTCGATGGAAATCAGCAAATGTTGCACTATGTTTGAGGTGTAGTTAAGACATTCAGGTGAAAGGCATTATAAATAACTCAAAGTTTACAAAAATGCTGGAGAAACTTAGCAGGTGAGGCAGCATCTATGGATTGAAGGAAATAGGCGACGTTTCGGGTCGAGACCCTTCTTCAGATCAATAACTCAATGCAACTTTTCTTTTTCCCACATTGAAATAAGTTTACATCATTTACTTCAGCTAGATATGAACAAGATGTTTGAGAGCTTTGCAAATCTTCACATCCATAATTGAAGTTTCAGATAATTTTCTTGGTTTTAACATCATTGACAAACATATTTCTAATTATAACAACATTTTATAACAGACTAATGCATAAGAATGTAAGAAATAGAAGCAAGAATAGACCATCTGGTCTTCCATTCCATTACCTTTAGAAGCATAAAATAGGTGAGCCTACACTGCACTTCCTCAATAGCAAGAATGTTCTTTCTCAAATTAGGAGACCAAAACTAAACACATTACTCCAGGAGTGGTCTCACCTGGGCCCTGTGCAACTGCAGTAGGACTTCTTTGCTCCTAAACTCAAATCCTCTCGCAATGAAGATCAATATGCCATTAGCTACTTTGTGCCACTGTGCTACTCATTCTCTACATCTATTGTTTGTAAATATCCACAAGTCTTTAAATCTTTGTCTTAAATATACTTAGCAACTGTGCCTCTTTGGTCCAGAATTCCAAAACATTATTTACTTTATGGACAAGAAATTTGTTCTCACGTCAATCATGGATGACTGGCACATTAATTGAAACCGTGATCCCTGATTCAAGACACTTCTGCCAGGGGTAAACATTAACCCTGCATCTATGTTCAAAGAACAACCCTGCCAAAACAGGAATAAATCTGATGAGCTTTTATTGCCTCCTTCCACCACTGTATATCCTTCTTTAGCTTGGGAGACGACTCCTACACACAATGAACCAGATGTGGTCCCATCAAGGCTCTTAATAGAAGAAAGATATCTCGAGTGTTATATACTAATCTTCTTGCAATGGTCAACACACCATTTCTTTTTTATAATTGCCTCCTGTACCTATATGTTAATTTTAAATAAAATTATTTGACACACATCCAAGCCCATTTGAACATCTCAATCACACCACTTGAAAAATTTGTTTTGTTACCAAACTTGGATAATGTCATAATTTTACACTTTATGTTTGATATATCATGTCCTTTGTCATTCAATTTGCCCGTCTCTCTTTCTCTCCACCTCCTGAAGTCTCTGCTCAACCTCTGCACATTCCACATTGCTGTCCAACTTTGGATCAGTATATATTTGAATACGTTAGACTTGATCTTCCCAACCAAATCATTGATTCAAGTTGTGAATTGTTGGCACTCCAACCCTCAGGCATCCCACCCACTTGTCACCGCCATCTAATCCAATAATGACCCATTTATTCCTATTGTTTCCTGCCTTTTAACCAATCCTCAATCCATGCCAATCTACCTCTCCCAACATGTAGCAGTCTAATTCTGTTTTTTTTTTTTTGCAGCATGTTCTTAAAACCCTTGTGCACAAGTCCATTTACATATCATTCAGCAATTTCGCCTTTTGTTTATTCTGCCAGTACAAACACAAAAGCACACTGACAGATATGTCAAACATGGTTTTGTTCTCTTAAATCTATTTTCAGTTTGTCCATTTGAGTCATCATTTTCTAGGTATCCTGTTGGGACTTCAACACACATCGATTCCAACATTTTCCTAGCTACTACATTAATTGGTTCACAGTTCCCTGTGCTTTCCCTCCCTTCCCAATAAAGAAGTTACATATGGTACATTCCAACCTACTGCGGTAACTGTCCCAGAATCTATGGAGGTTTTTGGAAGATGACAACCAGTGCACAGATATTGCCTTCAAAACACTGGGATGCAGGTTTTCAGGACCTGCAGTTTTATCCTTGTGGGAAATGCCATTTTGCTCCATTATTTGACCTCACAAATTAATTCATACTCGAGATATTTGTCCTGAGTACCGTCGATATCTCTTGTTCACCTTCCCCCTGACTCAGTCTGAAGAAAGGTCTCCACCCGACACATCACCAGTTTTTTCAAGAGATGCTGCCTGACCCGCTGAGTTACTCCATCTTTTCTTTGTCTGTCTCCTGCCAATCCTAACCTATTTCATTGACCTTTTCGGTTCATATTTGATTTGAACATCATTTTTCTCGTCTGGCATTTCCTGGAAAGATGACTTGCTTTCACTCCAGTTATATGTTAAAATTGTACAAGGCATTGGTGAGACCAATTCTGGAGTATGGTGCACAATTTTGGTCGCCTAATTATAGGAAGGATGTCAACAAAATAGAGAGAGTACAGAGGAGATTTACTAGAATGTTGCCTGGGTTCCAGCAACTAAGTTACAGAGAAAGGTTGAACAAGTTAGGTCTTTATTCTTTGGAGCGCAGAAGGTTAAGGGGGGACTTGATTGAGGTCTTTAAAATGATGAAAGGGATAGACAGAGTTGACGTGGATAAGCTTTTCCCATTGAAGGTAGGGAAGATTCGAACAAGACGGCATGACATGAGAATTAAGGGACAGAAGTTTAGGGGTAACATGAGGGGGGACTTCTTTACTCAGAGAGTGGTGGCTGTGTGGAATGATCTTCCTGCAGAAGTGGTGGAGGCAGGATCGATTTTAACATTTAAAAGTAAAGTGGATAGGTATATGGACGGGAAGGGAATGGAGGGGTATGGTCTGAGTGCAGGTAGATGGAACTAGGGGAAAATAAATGGTCGGCACGGACTGGAAGGGCCGAGAAGGCCTGTTTCCGTGCTGTAATTGTTATATGGTTATATGGTTATATAGCATCTGAGGATTTTGAGATGAGCAAATAAGGACCCATGGACTCTACAAAAGATGGGATTGTTGATGGGGCAGGTGGGTGGAAATGGTTTGGGAAGTGGTTTACTCCTTCATCTGTTCACTCTGGGGTTCTGTATACTATCTCAAATCCTCCTCCATATTAAGAATCATGGTCCAGAGATACCCCTTTGTTGATGGGAATATTCCATTTATTCCTGGAGGCATGACATCTAAGTACAATATGCAGTGGCATTGCAGACTTATGGCGATCAACTCTCTTGCCAATTTGTCATCATTAAGCGCGCCGGGAGATAGTCTGATCTGAAATAACTATTTCAGCCCTCTGTTTAAAATTGATCAAGCATTTAAATATTTTGGAACGCTGTCAATCCATCTTTCAACAATAGTGACTAACTCATAATATTAAAGGAATAAAATATTAAAGGAATATTTAAAATATCTCGTGGTCCTGTGGAGCATTATCTTTTCAAAAATCTGTTGTCGCATAGAATCATACAGCACAGAATTATGCCCTTCGGCCCAACTTGTCCATGCTAACCAAAGTGCTCCATCTGCAGGTAGACACAAAATGCTGGAGTAACTCAGAGGGTCAGACAGCATTTCTGGAGAGAAGGAACATGCTCCATCTACATGTTGCCCACCTGTCCCTCTAAACCTTTGCTATCCTTGTATCTGTCCAAATGTCTTTTAATGATGCTGCAGTACCTGCCTTAACTACCTCCTCTCTCATCTTGCTCCAATACCCCCACCGCCCTCTGTGCAAAATGGTTGCCCCTCAGGTTCCTATTAAATAATTCTCCCCTCACCTTAAACCCAAGTCCTCTGGTTCTTGATTGTCCTACACAGGATAAAAGACTGTGCATCCACCCTCTTTACTCCCCAGATCATTTTATACTCCTCTCCATGATCACCTCTATAAGATCACCCCTCTGCCTTCTGCATTCCAAGGAATAAAGTCCTCGCCTGCCCCACCTCTCACTATAGCTCAGGATCTCGAGTCCTGGCACCTCCTTGAAAACCTTCTCTGCACTCTTTCCAGCTTAACAACGTCCTTCTTCTGGCAGGGTGACCAAAATTAAACACAATACTACAAATGTGGCCTCACCAACGTGTTGTACATCATAACATCCCAACTTCTATACTTAATACCCTGACTGATGCAAGTCATTGCATGGAAAGCTTTCTTGAACACCCTATCCACCTGTGCTGCCACATTAAGGAAACTTTTATATTCCATATCTTATGGACAATGCTATCTTGCAAGATTTGGGTTCGGACCTGACTACGGGTGTGGTCTGTATGGAGTTATTACATTCTCCCCCTGACCGTGTGGGTTACCTCTGAGATCTTTGGTTTCCTCTACACTCCAAAGATGTACAGGTTTGTAAGTTAATTGGCTTTGTAGAAATGTAAATTGTCCCTAGTGTGTGTAGGATAGTGTTAATATGTGGTGATCGCTGGTTGGCGCGCACTAGGTGGGCTGAAGGGCCTGTTTCCACGATGTATCTCTAAACTACCCTAAACTGAATATCTGAGATTTTTTCACCTCCTATCTTTTGACGAGGGAATCATACTTCGTAAACGTAACAGTAACTGGACAATTAAATCCAAAGTAATGATACTCAGTTATGTGAGCATTTGGAGCCACAATCAACTTGTCATTAAGCAAAACATTCACATGATTACAGTATGCCCTGCACATCACCTCACCAAATATATACATGCAATCATATCAAATATATAATTACGTGATAACAAATCCTCCAAAATTCTCTGCAAATACATTTTCAGTGAAATACAAATTAAATTTAGCTGACCTAAATGTTGTGTAGTTAATAAACTAGATATCACTTGGTGTATGGCTATTCCTTGGTGATACAAGTTCTGTAAAACTGGTCCCTGTGCTTGAGATAGCAATTTGAAGGGGCGTTTTTATTAGTTTGAGTAAGTCATATTTGCCTGCGGCATTTAATCTTTTAAGTTTTTGAACCAAGCAACAAAATTGTTGTCATGTAAGCAGGAGCAAATACCTCCACTACTGGGCACAAAGAAAAGATCTTGTTCACACTGCTGTTTCAGTGATCTGTACCACTCTTTGTACTTTTGTTTCTTCATTGATTTTGCAATTTTAATTTCATGCTCACAGCAAGGGGCTACTTCTGTCCACTAGAGGAATGAATGTGATTACTGCAAGAAATCTGATTTGTGAGTGTTCAATGAGGAACAATATTATTTTGCTCCAGAATAATAAAATATCATAGTGACACAAGGGAGACTTCAGAATCTGGAGCGAAAAAAACCCAAACTACCAGAGGAACGCAATGGGTTAAGTGATGGACACCATATCAGCTCATAACCCAATGGAGGGTCGCAACCTGAGATGTTAATCATCCCTTTAAATACATAAACATAGACATAGATAACATAGAAAATGGGTACAGGGGTAGGCCATTCGGCCCATTGAGCCAGCACCGCGATACAGTTATGTTAGCATTTGATCAATATGATCATGGCTGATCATCCAAAATCAGTCCCTGTTCTGGCTTTTTCCCTATATCCCTTGATTCCCTTCACCCTCAGAGCTAAATCTAAATCTCTCTTGAAAACATCCAGTGAATTGGCCTCCATTGCCTTCTACGGCAGAGAATTCCACAGATTCACAACTCTCTGGGTGAAAACGTTTTTCCTCATCTCAGTCCTAAATGGCCCACCCCTCATTCTTAACTGTGACCCCTTCTCCTAATCTGACACCATTCAGATAATAATCTGCCTTCCTGTTCTTGCCACCAAAGTGGATAACTTCACATTTATCCACATTATACTGCATCCACCATGCTTCTGTCCACTCACCCAACCTATCCAAGTCACCTGCAGCCTCATAGCATCCTCTTCGCCACCCAGCTTTGTTTCATCGGTAAACTTAGAGATGTTACATTTAATTCCCTTGTCAAAATCGTTAATATATATTGTAAACAACTGGGGTCCCAGCACCGAACCTTGCGGCACTTCACTAGTCACTGCCTGCCATTCGGAAAAGGATCCGTTAATTTTTACTCTTTGCTTCCTGTCTGCCAACCAGTTCTCTATCCATGTCAATACCCTACCCCCAAAACCATGTGCTCTAATTTTGCACATTATTTTCTTGTGTGGGACCTTGTCAAAGGATTTTTGAAAGTCCAGATCCACCACATCCGCTGGCTCTCCTTTATCCATTCTATTTGTTCCATTCTCAAAAAATTCCAAAAGATTAGTCATGCATGATTTCCCCTTCATAAATCCATGCTGACTTTGACTGATCCTTTCACTGCTTTCCAAATGTGCTGCTATAACATCTTTAATAATCAACTCCAGCATCCTCCCCACTACCGATGTAAGGCTAACTGGTCTCTGATTCCCTGTGTTTTCTCTCGCTCCTTTCTTAAAAAGTGGAGTTACATTGGCTACCTTCCAATCCACAGGAACTGATCCCGAGTTGAGAGAATCCTGGAAAATGATCACCAATTCATCCACGATTTCTAGGGCCACCTCCTTGAGTACTCTGGGATGCAGACCATCTGGCCATGTCTTCAGTCCGAACAGTTTACCAAATACCATTTTCTGACTATGTGGGTTCCCTTCAGTTCCTCCCTCCCACTAGATCCTCAGTCCCCTAGTATTTCTGGGAGATTGTTTGTGTCTTCCTTAGTGAAGACAGAACAACAGTATTTGTTTAACTGTTCTGCCATTTCCTTGTTTCCCATTATAAATTCACCTGTCTCTGACTGTAAGGGACCTACATTCATCTTCACTAATCTTTTCCTTTTTACAAAGTTATAGAAACTTTTACAGTTAGTTTTTATATTCCCCGCAAGCTTTCTTTCATGCCCTTTTTTCCGCCTCTTAATTAACCCCTTTGTCTTCCTCTGTTGAGTTCTAAATTTCTCCCAGTCCTCTGGTTTGCTGCTTCTTCTGGCCAATTTGTATGCCTCTTCCTTGGCTTTAACACTATCCTAGACTTCCCTCGTCAGCCACGGGTGAGCTGCCTTCCCAGTTTTATTTTTTCACCAGACAGGGATGAACAATTTTCTGGGGTTTATCCATGCAATCTTTAAATCTTCGCCATTGCATCTCCACTGTCAACCCTTTAAGTATAATTTGCCCGTCTATCCTAGCCAGTTTCTGTCTCATACCTTCAAAGTCTCCTTTATTCAATTTCAGGACCCTAGTCTCTGAATTAACCATGTCACTCTCCATCCTAATGCTGAATTGCACCATATTATGGTTTTTGGTGCCCAAGGGACCATGCACAAAAGATCGCTAACTAATCCTTCCTCATTAGACAATGCCCAGTCTAGGATGGCCTGCCCTCTAGTTGGTTCCTCTACATATTGGTTTAAAAACCCTTCCCGTATACATTCCAGGAAATCCTTCGCCTCACCACTGTTACCAATAGATGATGTTTCACATCCTGAATTCATGCAGCAGTTTGTTTTTTGCAGTAAGATGTCCTATTATTGTACAGAAATTGGAGGTTTTGAAGAGCTGTAAACTGCACATCAAAGTATTCCCAATGGCTTCATAGCCATAGTTTTAGAATCACAGGGCCAGAGCAAAAGATAATCAAATACAACGTACTTAATACAAGTGTTAAGTGTCCAGCTTTGAAAATAAATGATAATTATTGTTTGAAATCCATTGTGTGCACTTACATATGTTATCACCAAATGTAGAAGACATTGCAAATTGGCAATAGGATCAGATGGGAGAGAGAAAAATATTCATTTTTAGATAATTAATTCTGTATTAATTCTGTTGTTGTCATGTCAAAGTCTTGTCAATGAAGTTGTGGTCAGATTTTTGAGAGCATTGTGGCAAAGGCACTGTACACGTGACAGTGGAAACAACATTCAGTACAGTGTAGAGCATGTACAAAGTTCACATTGAATGGAAGAGGACACAGTGTAAACAATGTGATTTGCAAGGCTCTCCGCAGTTTCTATAATGATGATGTTGGCAGTTCAGTGAGCAAAATGGTCAACGTAGACAAATTTTGTATCGGGAACGGTCAGTTCAAAATGGGACCTTGCAAGAAGAATCTTTACATGGTGCTCATCCTTCTGAATAAAGCATTATTAATTTTTTTGAAATCAACAACATTTCAACTTTACTTCTCAACAACATTTAATATACACCTGAAGCAAGCCATCAAACTCGAGCTGTACAGTTAACTTCAAGGAGTTGCAGACAATCGAAATGCAGCAGGATTACCATAAATCTGATTGGGGATTACTCTCCAAAGAGAATGAAACCACAGCAGCAAGTAGGATGTAAAATAAGGCATTAAAACAAAACTTGTTAATCGAATGGTCTAGCAGATCAAACTGATTCTGAAAGTGAATTCAATGTAAGCAATCATTTCAGTTTCACAATTCAAGGGTGAATATATTATGCCCCTGTCCCACTTAGGAAACTTGAACGGAAACCTCTGGAGACTTTGTGCCACACCCAAGGTTTCCGTGCGGTTCCCAGAGGTTTTTGTCAGTCTCCCTAATGGTCGAAAGTGGTTTCTGCATCTTCTATGTTTTATAGAAGAAGCGAAAACCACTTTTGACCATTAGGGAGACTGACAAAATCCTCCGGGAACCCCCGGGAACCGCACGGAAACCGCACGGAAACCTTGGGTGGGGCGCAAAGTCTCCAGAGGTTTCTGTTCAGGTTTCCTTAGTGGGACAGGGGCATAACTCTCATTCATGAAATAGGGAGATTGAGAACCATGTGAGGAAATGAAAGATTTGCAGATTTCAAGAAAGAAAACAACCAAAGGAAATGCTTCTCTCTAGTTAATGTATGTTCACCTTGGTGGGAACATGCATCTAATTATAGTTAATACATTTTCATATATCTGGAAGAAATACTTCTCAGGAGACGCCTCCTCTCAACCTGTGGAGAACTGCAACACAAGGAACAGATTAGATAAATCAGATGATTATGATTACAGAATCATAAAGAAAACTCACCAACACCTTTACTTCCTTAGAAGATTGAGGAGATTTGGTATGTCAATGAATACTCTCCTGAACTTCTACAGGTGGAAGTGAGAGTACACATTGACTGGTTGCATAATGGCCTGGTTCGGCAACTTGAACATTCAGGAATGAAGGAGATTACAGAAAGTGATAAACACTGCCCAGTCTACCACAGGTACTGGCCTCCCTACCATGGAAAGGATCTATAAGAGGCACTGCTTCACTAAGGCAGCCAGCATCATCAAGATCCAACACGCCCTGGCAATACTCTAATTTCACTCCTGTCATCAGGGAAAAAGGTAGAGGAGTCTGAAAACGATAACATTCAGGTTGAAGAACAGCTCATCCCAATAACCATTGGGCTACTGAACACAACAAACTCCAACTGAACTATGAACTGCCTGGGTTGCAGTGGGGACTTTGGGCTTTGTTTTGTTTGTGCACGATATATATATGTTGTTCATTTATTGAACTTTTTAGTTGTTTATTATGTTATCTATTGATCACCGAGTTTAAAACCTGTTATACTGCAAGGAAGAGTTTCATTGTTCCGTTTCGGGACATATGACAATAAACCACTCTTTAGTCTTGCCTCTGTTAAATGAACTATCTTGAGGAAGCAATTAGTGACCTGATCATTCATGTTTGTTCAATGTTTTGCTTTCTATCTTCTTTAACTTATTTTTTCAAAAGAGGGACGTAATACGTATTCCGGATTAATTTATTTTATACTGCCACACCTTTTAGGATTTTCTTGCGACTAACTGTAACTGGTAGTGTGACGGCTTGGAGACGAGTTTAAGGAAAACAAATGTAAGGATATTGCTGGTTCTCTAGGCTGTTGCTAAATAAAGTATCTCAGGGAGTGAATAAAGGAGCTGTTGAGACAGTTTTGACAAGCAATAAGCCCGAGGTCAAAACATCTAAGGACATATTTCTTTGGTTTGGGTTTGCCATTTGCAGCCGGCTAACCCTTCTCTTCTGAGGTCTGTGGAGGCCTCAGGTTGCCAAAGGAAGGTCTGCTTCAGTTAACTCTGGACCTATCTTGGGGGGTGATGAATGTGGACAGCTTAGCACTCCCAGGCAATTTCACGTTATTGAATCTACTAGGCTTTTATTCAAAAGGATGATTTTATTGAGTTGGAGAGGTTAAGTGACGAAACTGAACTGGATCGCAGTTCAACTGTGCATCCTCTTTAAAAAAATATGACACACAGGGTGCAGAACTGATACATACCTGTGGAAGTGGTGGGAAAGTGATATGACTGTTGGGGACAAGAAAGTAATTATCTAGGAGATGACAGAAAAATCAGTGTTTCTCCTGAAAGCTACAAGAAAGTTATAACATTTGTCTGTTGTGCTAAAATTAGAAAATTATATTTTGTTCAATGTTAAATGGAATATTCAACAGTGAAGAGTGTTTTATTGTCATACGTCCCGGATGGGACAATGAAATTCTTACTTGCTGCAGCAGAACAGAATATGTAAAAATGTAAACATAGTACATAACGGGGGAAGAGAAAAGAAAAAAGTTCAATAAATAACAAACATAGTGCAATAATAATATAGTCTTTTGCAGTTCAGAGCTCAGAGCGTATTTGTTGTTGTGTTCAATAGCCTGATGGCTGTGGGGAAGAAGCTGTTCCTGAACCTGGACGTTACAGTTTTCAGGCTCCTGTACCTTCTTCCTGATGGCAACGGTGAAATGAGTGTGTGGCCAGGATGGTGTGGGTCTTTGATGATTTTGACTGCCGTTTTCAGGCAGCGACTACGATAGATCCCTTTGACGGTGGGGAGGTCAAAGCCAGTGATGGACTGGGCAGTGGTCACAACTTTGTGTTGTCTTTTTTGCTCCTGGATGTTCAAGTTGCCAAACCAGGCCGTGATGCAGCCAATCAGAATGCTCTCTACCGTGCACCTGTACAAGTTTAGGAGAATCCTCTTCGACATGCCAAATCTCCGTAATTTTCTCAGGAAGTAGTCGCTGATGTGCCTTCTTTATAATTGCATCGGTGTGCTGGGTCCAGGAAAGATCTTCGGAAATATGTATGCCAGGAATTTGAAGTTTCTGACCCTCTCCACCATCGTCCCATTGATATGAACAGGATTGTGGGTCCTCATCCTTCCCCTACTAAAGTCCACAATCAGTTCCTTGGTCTTACTGATGTCGAGAGCCAGCTTGTTGTGCTGGCACCATATAGTCAGTCGGTCGATCTCACTTCTACAATCTGACTTTTACTCTTACTAATATTGAACAACTCTACAAATATCTATGCAGATATAGAGATGAAAAGAGAAAAAGTGGAGCCACTGAAGGATCCCTAAACACATGTCAATTGAAAGCCAGCAGAATAAACAAACCTGTAATATCAAAGGAGGAAATCATGGACTAGCTCTTCAGCATGGAAAATAGTAGCTAGAGATGGTGGCAGCTAGCTCCCTTTTACCAATGCCATCACCATCACCATCATTGATAGAATGGAGCAGCTTGTATACTCTGGAATTTAGAAGGATGAGAGGGGATCTTATTGAAACATATAAGATTATTCAGGGGTTGGACATGCTAGAGGCAGGAAACATGTTCCTGATGTTGGGGAGTCCAGAACCAGAGGCCACAGTTTAAGAATAAGGGGTAAGCCATTTAGAACGGAGATGAAGAAAAACTTTTTCACACAGAGTGTTGTGAGTCTGTGGAATTCTCTGCCTCAGAAGACTGTGGAGGCCGGTTGTCTGGTTGTTTTCAAGAGAGAGTTGGATTGAGCTCTTAAAGATAGCGGAGTCAGGGGATATGGGGAAAAACCAGGAACTGATTGTGGATGATCAGCCATGATCACATTGAATGGAGGTGCTGGCTTGAAGGGCCGAATAGCCTACTCCCGCGCCTATTGTCTATTGTCAAATCACATACTGTCAGCATGCAAATCACCATATTGCTGTATTTTACGGCAGTTTATACAATAATTGGTCAATGCGTCTTGAAGGAGGAAAGGGGGAGGGGGAGAGGGAGAGAGTTGTATAAAGGGAGTTCCGGAACAACTAAATGCATGACTGGCAATGGTTGTTGGCAACCATTGACTGCCAACCTCCTAGGGTAACATGTTATAGACTGAGATGAGGTGAGATGTGTCAGCAGAGTCGGGATGTGAGGCTGTAGAATAATCCGCCACAGAAGGCAGAGGATGCAAAATTGATGAATTTATTTTAAAAAGATGCAGGTGGATCTCGAGATGCAAAGGACCTCCACATTGATGGAACAAGACGGAGAAAGATGCTGACAAAGAGTAATATCTGTGATCACATAGAATGGTGGAACTAACTTGAAGGATCAAATAGCATTCTCCTATGTATTTTTTGCAAAATATTATATAACCCAATCATGCGTTACTGCAGTATTGAGACACTAGTATATTTGGTGAGGCCGTTTTTCAGACAAGGAATTTTAATGAGACCACACTGGCTCTCTTGGGAAGAAATACCAGATCCTTGGGTAGTCATTTGAAGAGTTTTGAAGCTCC
The DNA here is from genome assembly GCA_963514005.1 of Raja brachyura. The sequence continues at coordinate 40,182,717 of OY740796.1, forward strand.
CTTCAGTGCACTGGTCGATATTGATCTGCCAACCTAGCGAATGGAAAATGGATGGACAGACATTAATTTCACTTTATTTACACCATACGCAGGAACTGCAGTTCTGATATATTTCAGTTAATCATACCTTCAAGTGTCCTAAGAATTTTGAAAGGTGCTCTGTAAATATAAATTATTTATTTCATCTCACCGATGAACTCAAATTTAATTAATTTTATTGACCAAGAGGGACAAGAATATAGGCAAAAAGATAGACACAAAATCCTGGAGTAACTCAGCAGGGCAGACAGCATATTTGGAGAAAGGAATTGGTGACATTTCGGGTCAAGATCCTTCTTCAGATTGAGAATCAGGGGAGAGGGAGACAAGAGTAATGGAAGGGTGTGTGGAAATGACAGATCACAGCAGCCAACGATCAAGGAAATGTAGAACAGTTAATTGTTAGCTAAGGGAAAGATGACAACGAAGCACATAAAAATTGTTACATTTAATTAGGAGGGCAGTGAAACTAGTCGGCGAACTAGGGTGGGGAGGGATGGAGAGAGAGGGAAAGCAAGGGTTACTTGAAGTTAAAGAAATCAATATTCATACCGCTGCATTGTAAGCTATCCAAGCGAAATATGAGGTGCTGTTCCACCAATTTGTATTGGACCTCACTCTGCCAGTAGAGGAGGACCAGGACAGAAAGGTCAGTATGGGAGGGGAGTTAAAGTGTTTAGCAACTGGGAGATTGCTAGGCCTGAGCGGAAGGGTTCAGCGAAACAATCATTGAGCCCGCGTTATGGTCTTGTCGATAAATAGGAGTCCAGACAATATAGATAGTTGGATTAGAAAATTTACATTAGAAGCACTGTGTTCAATTTTACTGCAGCCTTAAGAGTTTTACTTGTGGAAGCCCCTATCTCCTTGAGACTGGTTTGACAAGTAAAAAGAAAGGAGGCATGATTGAGATAGATAGCAAGCACAAGATGCAGATAGATGTTGAGAATTACATCCCAAGAGTTTTCTAAAACCATAATTCAGCTTCAAAATACAAATGGACGTACTTGAATTGGTGAATTTCCATGACAGAAAAATATAGAGAAGAAACTTTAATGACTCTATAAGCAAGAATGCTTTAGATGCTGAAGTGAAAACACTCTCTTGGCCCTTGAGACTCCAGATCTAAACTAAACACAAAAAGACAGGATACAGGCATGTCTTAACTCTTGATTTAGTTCAAATAGATCAGATATTGAGTGATTTGTTGCTATGGCACTTTAAACAAACAGTAAAGAATCTGCATGCGCCAGCTCGATTCATCTTCAAAACCAACACTGCGAAGGATTTGAAACAAATATGCACATTTTACCTTGTCAAGAGCTTTCTCTGCATTAAAAGAAAATACTGTCATTCGCACTACTTTGTGCTTGTGCTCAAAAGGAAAAGAAAAGTTTCTTGATTATGGAAGGACAAAGTAATTGCAAGCTTTTCAAAAGGAAAGTTGAATTCTGCCAAGCTTTCCAGAGCATGCTTGAGAATATGCTCCTTCAATTAGAATGAGGCTCCACTTTGAACAGTTGTGCCTCTTTCCTTCTCAAAATCTTGTAAAGATTTTGTTTACACTGTTCCGAGGATTTTTTTTTTTAATCCTGATGCAGCGTTTTGTGGTCTTGGAAATCAAACACTTGGAATTTCTTGGCTGCTGTCCAACCAGCTACTGTGATCAGAATTTTCCATTTATGAAAAAACATCTAAATAATTGTGACAGATCTGCGAATATTAAAACTGTTTATACCCACCTTTCATCTGAGCTCTCAGTATGACACAACACAAAGAAAGTAAGATATAACAAAAACTGGAGATTTACGTCAGACACTGAAAGCTTAATAGAGCAGAAAAGCTGGAATAATATTGTTGGGAAAAGGATGAAATAGAAAATAGGTGCAGGAGGATGCCATTCAGCCCTTTGAGCCAGCACTGCCTTTCAATATGATCACGGCTGATCATCCAAAATCAGTACCCCGTTTTTGCTTTTTCCCCATATCCCCTGATTCAGTTAAAAAAGGAAATCAGAGAAAGAGAAGCAAGAAACAGTCAACTGACGTTACTGAAGTGTGCCATGACCAACGACATAACGGTGGAAAAAGTAGGGCCTTTTAAGCAGTAAAAGGTCCCTATTTGTTGTTAAAGAGTATTTGGGTAAGATTACAAATGAATAGTTTGCAAAAGAGTGCATTTAAAGGAACAAAACCAATAATGGTGTAAGAATTTGAAGATGTGGTTATAGCATCATACACAGAGACATGTATTAATGACAAATGACACTGTTGTACTGAGAATCTGGTGTAACCTCCTGCCCTGCCCACTGCTGTGCTTTACTTTGCCAGAATCCTGACAAGCATTGTTGCTCTCAGCTATTGATAGATCAGTACGGAGAGAACGCCTGTGAGGGCTGTTGCTGCTGGGCGTGCTGAGATGCTCAATGCTGTGGTGTGGGACTCAGGAGTTCACCCGGACCATCATGGTGACCATAGTTCATGTTGGAGACTGGATGGCACCGGCTGCTTTTGATGACATTGGGCCTGTACTCGCTGGAGTTTAGAAGCATGGGGGGGGGGGGACCTCATTGAAACATACCAAATAGTGAAAGGCTTGGATAGAGTGGATGTGGAGAGGATGTTTCCACGAGTGGGAGAGTCTCAGACTCAATGTCATTGCCTCAGAATTAAAGGATATTCCTTTAGGAAGGAGATGAAGAGGAATTTATTTAGTCAGAGGGTGGTGAACCTGTGGAATTCTTTGCCACAAAAGGTAGTGGAAGCCAAGTCAATGGATATTTTTAAGGTAGAGATAGATAGATTCTTGATTAGGACGGGTGCCATAGGTTATAGGGAGTAGGCTGAAAAATGGGGTTAGGAGGGAGAGATAGATCAGCCAAGATTGAATGGCGTCGACATGATGGGCTGAATGGCCTAATTCTGTTCCTATTACTTATGATCTTATGCTGCATGTGTTGATGGACCAACCAGATAATGACTTGAAACTTTGGCCCACCGAGTCCATGCCAACCAGCAATCACCCAGTACACTAACGCTATCCCACACATTAGGAGCAATTTACAGTTATTTTACTGCAGCCAATTAACTTACAAAACAGTACATCCTTGGAATGTGGGAGAAAACCGAAGCACTTAGAGAAAACCCATGCGGCCAAGGGGAGAATGTACAAACTCATAGAATCGAACCTGCTGTAAGGCAGCAACTCTACTGTTGCACCAACGTGCCGCCCTAATATTTGACAATAGGCTCCATCAAAGTGTATCCTAACTTGTTTAAGGAAGCAAGGCAGCATCGTGGAGACTCACAGTACAATTCTTCAATTCTCTCTGGCTTCAGGAGGGGTGCCAGAGAACTGGCGAACGGTTAACATTGCACCATTGCTTAAATGCGAGACAGGGATAAATCAAGTAATTAGAAGCCTAATAGTTTAAATTCAGTGATGGAGAAATTTTTGGAATCCACTCTGAGAGACAGTGTTAGCTCTTGTTTTGAAAGTCAAAGAAAGTCAGCATGATGTTAGACTTAAACATAGGGGCATGATAATGAATTTGGCAGATGATACAAATGCTGAATGTGAGGAGAAAAGCTTTAGACTGGAGGAAAATATTAATCAGTCTAATCAGTCAGAAAAAAAATTGCAAATTGAATCCTATCCAGAGAAAGGTACAGAAATGAATTTGGGATGGCACAACTGGGCAAGGGAAAATACAATAAGTGGAAATATGTTGACTGGTGTCGAGGATAGACAGGCACAGATCCTTAAAAGTAGGACGACTGGTCAATAATATGAAAAGGCAAATAAAATTATTTGCTAGTCAACAAAATATAGAAAATAAAAGCAGGGAGGTGATGCAAGGGACTGTATGTCACAATGATTAGGCTGCAGCCTGAGATCTACATACAGTTTTGGATATCATGTTACACTAATGTTGTGATTTACCTGACAAAGATGCAGAGAAAATATACAAAGATGTTCCAATGCCGAAAAATGGTGGCTATGCTGAAAGATGATGTAAGCTTTGCTTATATTTGTTTGGAACTGATTTGGCTTAGAGATTTCAATGATGAGGATAAAATTTATGAGGAACCCAAATAGAAAAAATAGGAAGGATATAATTCTGGAACTAATTATCTATTAGAGAAGTTGTGGGCAAAATTTGCATCACATTTAAACATCACTTTAAGGTGTTGAATTGAACTGAATCGAAAGATATGGCATGAAAACAGGCTGTTCGGCCCATCAATTCCACACCAACCACCAATCATCCATTCAGATTAGTTCTGTGTTATCCCACTTTTGCATCCACTCCCTACACTGGGGGAAATATACAGAGGACAATTAATCTACATACCCACATGCAGCACCCGAAGGAAACCCACATGGTCACAGGGAAAATGTGCAAACCACGCACATGCTGCACGCAAGGTCAGGATTGAAGTCAGGTCTCTGGTACTGTTTGGAAGCTGCTCTACCAGCTGCACTACTGTGCCACCCACTAAGTTATGAACATGAATCGGCAACATGGGTTAGGCCACTTTGCCTCTTGAGCCTCTTCTGACATTTAAATCGCACATGACAGCTCTCATTGTAACCTCTCCATTTCTGTTGACCCACAGTAATATTTCCTTTGTTTATCAAATATCTATCTATCTCTGATTTAAAAATATTCTTGAGGAGCCATGATTAATAAGTCCACATATGTCATGGGGAAATGGGAGTTTATATTGGGCTGTTGTTTTTTGATAAGCCCAGATGCAATGGGCTGAAGGGCTTTCTGCATGGTACATTTTCCTTTGATAATATGCTTAAAAAGTTGTTGCTTTTAATGAAAGCTTGTGTTTTCGAGAAAAATTCTAAATTTAGATATTTCTGCATCATAATGATACTCGAATACTGAATATGATTGAAACAATTTAAAAACCATGCCCTATTCAATTATTTAACACAGCAAATGATGGCACTAATTTATGAACATATGAATTAGCAACAAAAGTAGGTCACTCTGCCTATTGAGCCTCTCCTACCATTTAATTAGATCACGGTAGTTCTCATTGTAACCTCAAATCTCCATTTCTGTCTACGCATAGTAATATTTTCCTTCTTTATCAAGTACCTATCCATCTCGGCCTTAATAATATTCACTCTGGTACACTATCCTTTGACAAAGAATGCTCCGAAGACTCATTATTCATATTTTTGTCTTACATGGGCCATGCTTTATATTACCTCTGCAGTGTATCATAGTATGACAGCATGTAAACAGGCCCTTCAGCCCAAGTCGTCCATGCCAACCAAAAAAATCCTATCTAAGCTGGTCCCATTTGCATGCATTTGGCCTATATCATTCTAAATCTTTCTTATCCAGGTACCTGTCCACATTTTTTTTTTAAATATGTTGTTATTTTACCTACATCAACTACTTCCTCTGGCAGACTGCTCCATATGCCCACCATGCTCTGAGGGAAATAATTGCCTCTCACGTCCCATTAAATCTTTCCCCTCTCACCTTAAACATATGCATCTAGTTCTTGATTCCCCAACATTGGCGAAAGGACTACTGTATGTGTATTCACTATCTATTCCCTGCATTGTTTTATATGCATCTATAAGATCACCCCTCAGCCTGCTGCGCTCCAAGGAATCTAGTCCGAGCCCAATCTCCCTCGTCAGCTCAGGTCCTTGAGTCCTGGAAACATCCTCGTAATTCCTCTCTGCACTCTTTCAATCTCAATGGCATCTTTCCAATAGCAGGAAACCTAAAACCCAAACTTACCACATTGCTCAAAGTGCAGCCTCACCAACGTCTTGTACAATTATAACATTAAGCTCTAACTTTTGTGTTCACTTTAGTTAGTTTAGTTCATTATCACGTGAAATGAGATACGCTGAAAAGCTTCCTCATTCTGAGGAAACTAATCGTGAAAACTTAGGTACCAGTGAAAGTATTTCTATTAACAAATGAACATATTCTGGCATGTTTATAATTACTTGCTATACCTGACAAATAGCCTTTAGGTGTATTAACACAAGAGCACCCTTTTCCATTTATGTTTTCATTTTTCTTGTCAGAAATTCACACTTTTGTATATTAGACTATTTGTCAGACCCTTGTCCACTCAATTTATCGCCATACTGTGCAGCCCCCTTCTAACCTCTTCATTAATTGCTTTCATGCTTATCTTTGTGTCATCAACCATAACAACCATATCTTTGGTGAATTCATTTGTTCTGTGAAGGAATTAAATAGATTTAAAACAAAAACCTAAAGGAAGATCTATTTACTCATCCAACTTTGGAACATAGCTATACAGCTGCTCATCGACCTACGATGGGGCTACGTTCCGATAAACCCATTGTAAACCGATTGTAAATATAGCAAGTCAAAATCACATTTAATACATTGAGATCACGTGACCGAAAGAGCCGTGCGGCTCGCTCCCGTTGCCGAGCGTTTGCCGATCGTAAAGTCGAAATATCGCAAGTCGAAGCATCGTAAATCGGGGAGCACCTGTACTTCTTAGTCTCTAAACCATGTGACTCTGGAATATAGTTAATCCCATGTAAACCTTTGGTTCTAATCACATTAGAGATACAGCATGGAAACAGGTCCTTCGGCCACCCAGGTCAGCGCCGGCCTTCGATCGCCCGTTCACATTTAGTTTATGTATCTCATTTTCTTATCCACACCTTACACATTAGGGGAAATTTTACAGAGACTGATTAACCTACAAAAGGCACATGTTTGGGATGTGGAAGGAAACTGGAATTCCCGGAGGAAACCCATACTGTCACAAGGATAAGATGCAAACTCCGCACAGACATTACTTGAGGTCAGGGTTGCACCTGGGTCACTGGCAATGTGCAGCAGCATCTCTACCAGCTGGCCATTGTGACATTGAAAATAACTTGGTGAAATGGAAAACTTAAACTGTAAAAGTATCGATAGGTGCAAAGAGCTGGAGTAACTCAGCGGGTCAGGCAGCATCTCTGGAGAAAAGGAGTAGGTGACGTTTTGGGTTGAGACTCTTCTTAAAACTGAGTCAGGGAAAGGAAAATGAGAGATATAGACGGTGATATAGAGAGATAGAACAAATGAATTAAAAATATGCAAACGGTAACAATGATCAAGGAAATGTTCCATTGTTGGCTGTGAGCTAGATGATAATGAGTTATACAACAATTAAACTCAACTGGACGACAGTGAAACTAGTATGAAGACTGGGGTGGCAGAGGAATGGAGAGAGAGAGGATGCAAGGTTTACTTGAAGTTAGAGAAATCAATATTCATACCACTGGGTTGTCAGCTGTCCAAGCGAAATACTTCTACAATTTGCATTAGGTCTCACTATGACAATGGAGGAGGCCCAGGACGGAATGGTCAGTGTGGGAAAGGGAAGAAGAGTTAAAGGGCAATTGGGAAATCATATTGGGCAAGGCGGACTGAGCAAAGGTGTTCAACGAAACGAGGGGCCAGTCTATGCTTGGTCTTGCCAATATACAAGTCCATACCTGGAAGAGCAAAGAATGTCAGGCAGGTTGACTGAAGCACAGAATGTTTCAAGATTCTCTGATAAAGTGACAAGAATGTTGTTGATGGAAGGGAGAGAAAGGTAACCGAAGGAGAAAAAGAGGTAATAATCAGACCTGCACATGTCAATTTTACCACCACCATTACCTTGCAATGAACAGTTTTTTGTGACTGACATGACAGATAGTTTCATTAAAATCGATGGGATTCATAATCAGACAGACCCTGTAATTATCTTTGAATCCCCTTGTGAGAGTTTTATAAAAATTGAAACGTGTCATAATGCAGATGAACAAAAAGAAATCATGTCATGAAGAATAACTTCAGAATTCTGACAACTGTATTTGGATTTTGAACAGAAACATTAAAAACCATAGAACAAAGATTGAACTAAAGCTGGGTCAATGAACAAACAGAATGCCTGTCATACATCTCTGAGGTAGCAACTGCAGTGAATAAAGACCCGTGTTCCAATCTACTGGCATGAAAATTGTTAGTTGTCACTTTTGTCAAGAAGACTGACAAGAGTCTGTCGTCAATAAAATAACTGTTGTGGCTGCAACTGCATGTATATGAAAGGGACAGAGCTGAAGCAAGTTTAACTGGTGACGATCTAATGTAAAATTTCAAACTTATTTATCAGTTAACTGATCTCAGACAAGTTGGACGTTGAATTGATATAATTTAGGCAATAGACAATAGGTGCAGGAGTAGGCCATTTGGCCCTTCGAGCCAGCACCGCCATTCAATGTGACCATGGCTGATCATCCCCAATCAGTACCCCGTTTCTGCCTTCTCCCCATATCCCCTGACCCCGCTATTTTTAAGAGCCCTATCTCTTGAAAGCATTCAGTCACTGTACACTTGTATATGATGCTTTTTAGTGGGGGGAAAATTGTCATATCATGCTTGAGATCAGTATTCAGGTATTTGATTTCTTGTCTGATGTCAGGCTAGTTTTGACGAGGCTTCCCTAATCCATCCACCCAGATAGACTGGAAAACTGTCAACTTGAAAATGAATAACAGAGTATGACAGATTCCTCAGGGTCCATCCCAACAGAGCTCTTGTGGCATGAAAATTACATCTGTTCATTCAAATGGCCATCTTGATGAGGGGCTTTGAACTTGTTTTTGGAATAAAACTGGGTGGTGGGATGACCTACCTGGAACAACGTCTGGAATGATTATTTGAGCTACATGAAGTAAAAAACAGAGAGCTGCTTCTTGCTTGATTCTGGGTATTCGATGAGGTACTGGGCCAGGAGATGTCTAGGCATCTAGCTCGAGGAATCCGTTTTCAGACCTCCAAATAGTGACCCAGTATTACTTGCTTGGACTGTTATTCATTCAAAAATATTTTATCTAACTGTACTGTGGATAAGGTTGACTCTTGTCGCGATTGACCAATGGCGGCAACAATATAATTTACAATGTTTTTGAGGCCTCTTTCTCCGCTGAATACCACTGCATAAATTGAGAATGCTGGATGAGACAGGCCTATTTGCAGACAAACATATTAAAAGCAAAGAGACCAAGAGAAGGCTTGTCATTATATTTTCTGACAGCACAGATTGGGCAGAAATCCAGAGCCTATTGCCATTTTTCAACCTCCATTTATCAGCGGTAAAATATTTAGGAAGGAACTGTAGATTCTAGTTTAACGTCACCCATTCCTTCTCTCCAGAGATGCTGCCTGTCCCGTTGAGTCACTCCAGCATTTTGTGTCTATCTTTAGTGGTAAAATGTTCATTGATATGCAGTGGTCATTCTCAGTGTGTAAGAACTGTAAAATTTAGTAGTGTCTTCATTGTCAGACTCATATGACTGTCACCTGTTATTGATAATTAAACAGTGGTCTGATCTGTGTTACTTTAACAGGGTCACAGTCACAATATGATGCAAGCGTCTGTGGTGGCGATCTATGGTTCAAGCCACCGTTTCCTTTCAAATTTGGTACAATCATCACATGTTATGTCAAATAATTCAAGAATATCAATGCCCTCCAAAAGTACAATGAGAATATCACTGATTCACAAGTTTAGAACGAGTGTTAAAAACGGCATGATTTAATGACAGCTTCAGTCTCCGTATTCTTCCTCTGGTAGCAGTTGCTCTCTGAACATTGGAGTGGCATTCGTGTTTTAATCACAAGCACCAGGCTCATGGAATTCTACTTAATGTTGAAAATAACCTAATTTTATGACCCTACCACAACATGTCAGAAACATTCTACAATAGAAGAGACAGATTGTGCAGAACAGAAATAAAGAGCTTCAATGCAGGTTGATGCAATTAAGTTGAACTGGTGACGCTTCTTGGTTTACAAAGAAGAATGAGACAAATATGTAAGTAGCAAGAAATATCAAAGGAAAGCAGACAAAAAGGTATTTTTACACATGATGCATGGAAGGATCATCTTCAGTTTCAATTAGGTTGTTCTCAGCTGAATGCAATCTCCCAGGAGTTTACAACAGCTGCCCAGATTCAGTTCATATGCTGCATGCAGAGTATATTATTACCAGCTCGATGCAAACATTTGCGTTTTTTTTCCTTTTCGCAGAAAACAGCAGGAGATTTGCATCAACCTTTTATACATTCTTGATACAAATCTGCTGCCTCACAGCTGAGGTCAACTCTCATGTCAATAATAAGAATTTTGCACTGAGCCATGGCTGGAGGAAATAACTCTGATCCACTAATGCTTCATCATTTGCTGTGTGGGATTTGCTTTCAGAGCACCAAATTTGGATTGTAAGAAATAAAGAACAATTAACCAAGAAAAAAAGCTATCTTGGCATTTGAAACTGTCAATATTATAAAATGGTGCAGCAAACATGTTACCCTATCCAAATAAAAATGTCATAAAATTAAATTTGAAGTTAAGTATTAAAACTGAAAATAACTAGCTCAATCAACAGGAAACAAGAAAGGCAGGAAGTCCAACAAGGTCGGGTCCTGAAATGTTAACCCATCTTTAATGGATGATGTTATGTATGACTACAATTAATTTGATCTGGTATCTGGGGGTAGCACAGAAGACCAATCCTCTCTTTTTAAAGAGATTATAGTTTGGAATCCCCACTTTCTCCTTTTACAGTGTGTCTTGGAACTTGCCTTTCAGCATCATGACTGATACCAGGGAGATAAACATTCTAAAGTAGGACAAGAAGGACCGGCATTTTGGTCCTGTTTTCCTGTAATTGATGAAAGCAGGCTTTCAACAATCACTGGTTACTAGGACTGACAGGATATCTTTACAATAGAGTTTTAATACAGGAAATGGAACATTTTCATTCTCTTGATGCAAACTTGAAATTGAGCTTGAAGGTTATAGGTTGCAGGTGTGAAACACCTCAAGCCACCGAGCAGAAAAATGGCAACATGGTGGCGCAGCGGTAGAGTTGCTGTAGGTTTGATCCTGACCACAGGTGCTGTCTGTACGGAATTTGTACGTTCTCCCCATGACCTGCATGGGTTTTCTCCGAGATCTTCAGTTCCCTCCCATATTCCAAAGCTGTACAGGTTTGTAGGTTAGTTGGCTTGGTATAAGTGTAAATTGTCCCAAATGTGTGTAGGATAGTGTTAATTTGTGGGGGTCGGTGGTCGGTGCGGACGCGGTGGGCCGAACAAGCTGTTTCCACGCTCTATCTCTAAACTAAACTGAAATCAAGCTGGACAATTGACTTGTTTGCACTAATCCTTTACTAACATGGAGATTCTTACACTGTAGGACTCAAAAGGCAGTTAGATATGGATGCTGGCGATTGTCTGGTAGTTTTTATTGGCAAAGTCTGGAATATGGTAATGACAGAAGTTTTTAATAAGTAACGGATAATTCAAGAAGAGAAAAAGAACTGTCAACAATATAAGCAAACTGAGAGGCAGATGGGTAAGTGGGCAGTTGACATAGAGCAGTTTGTTTGGCTCGTGGGAGAGATGACGTGGAAGAGGGCAGGAGAGGGAGGGAGGACATATTGTAGCAGGGAGACATGTTGAAGGGAAATAAAGAAGGAAAAAAACAGGTGATAGTTGTAGACTTGATGACAAAGAGGGGCATAAGCTGCTTGTTGTTGAAGATAGTGAGGACTAACTATCAGCGGCTCTTCTCCACCAGTCGGAGAAGGCTCATAATTTTATCTTTGGATTGTTGGATAACTTTGGAATAAAAAAGTTTTCATTGCAGAGTACAGTATTCAGAGGTGTTTTACTTGGCAGAGTTGTGTCTGATGAGAGTAACATGTTGGATGCAGGAATACGGAAGAAGTTCTGTCCTTCCGTTTCCAAAACAAATCAACTATTTCCACCCATTCCTCCAGCATCCTGCTCAATCTCCTCTGAAACAATGTTCCACCTGGTTATTTGTTTGCCTTGGCTGGCGGTCCATTTGTAAATCCAGCTGCTCAAATTTCCCCTCTCAGTCATTGATGTTCTGTCTATATTATGTGGGAGGTGACCCATTGAATGTCAATGAGGATTAAGAGTGAAATGCAGAAACGTTGTCTTTAGTGCAATTGCAGATGCTGTCATCCATCTGAAAAATATCTTGGGTTAAAACCTGTGCCAAAGAATTGCCTACTTGACTCAAATTGCCACATAAATTGCCTATAAATGCCAATAAAATATGGGATTTGAAAAGAAATTGAATTGAGGTTTTGCAGCTTGGTCTTCAACAACCAAACTATCTTTTACAGTGATAGTGAGGACATTTTGAAAGAATACTGATTAGACATGCACAGAAATACAATTTGGTGGGTGGGGAGGAAAAAACACACAATAATGGTCTACAGTAATTGTACAAAGGATAATTTATCCATATATATATATATGCATGGTGAAAGATATATTGTCCTTTATGCAAAATCTGTGTATGTGTGTGTGTGTGTGTGTGTGTGTGTGTGTGTGTGTGTGTAAATATATATTCTCCTTTATGTATATTCTTCTATATTTTTTTAAATATAATCTGGTTTCTGCCCGGGTTCAGTGGATAGAATATTTACCAAAATAAAAGAAAGACAAAAACAGGTTCTTCACAATCTCCCCAAACTGATGTACAGATATTCAATAAGCATGAAGCATTGTCAGTCAAGAGGGTTTCTGAAGCACTCTGCACACTTCATGTTGTTCAATACATCACAAAATGCAATATAAGTCCAAAAACTATTGTCAGAGGCAATCAACCAACACCTAATATCTTGAACGAATCTGCACCAGCTTATTATCAAAGATATGTCCTGTGCCCACAAGTGGGAAGGAATTTCTCCACAAGTTATCAACCAATCTGTCTGAAATCCATCAGCAGTTGTGTTGGGCAACATGGGAACTTAAAACTATTTAGCTGGTGGACTCGAGAGCTGATAAAAGCATTAGATTACTTATCTGTTTCACAAAGATTAAACATCAGTTTGCCTTTACAACTATGTTTGCAATTATTCTGTCTGTTATTTTATGCTATTTCTTGTACTGTTTCTTGAACAGAAGTGGCATCAGATTATGGAAAATCAAAAGCACAAGGTAGTTATAGTGGGTGACCTTAATTCCCTGATATTGACTGAGACTCACTTAGTGCCAGAGGCTTAGATGGTGCAGAATTTGTTAGGTGTTTCCAGCAGGATTTCTTGACACAGTACACAGATAATACCTCGCATGGGAAATGTGCCTGGCCTGGTGATCAGAGTTTCAATGAGAGAGTGTAGGAGAACTCAAGGAAAGGAGGGGATTTCTATCTGGAGGCAGAGGAAATAGGCGAGAGACTAAAGGCCCTGTCCCACTTACGTGCCCTTGGCACACAAATTAGTTGAGGCGCATGGACATCATGTGGCCGCGCGGGGCCGGTCCCACTGAGAAGCGTGGAGGGGTATGGAGTGGTGCGCGGTATCACGCGGCGCACCTAAATTTTGTAGCGAACTAAATCCTTGCGCTCCACCGGCCTGTCGCGTAACTGACAGCCAAAGTGGGACAGGCCCAAGACCTTGGCTCGACACAACGTCTCACCTCCAACAGCAGCAGAAGCAGGCAAACGATCACCAAGCGCGTCCTGGGGCTCACGGCTGTTGCGGTCCAGATTCGCCCCCACTTCTACTCCCAGTGCGGGGCCAAGAAAATTGAAGATAGACACAAAATGCAGGAGTAACTCAGTGGGACTGGCAGCATCTCCAGAGAGAAGGAATGGATGACGTTTTGGGTCAAGACCCTTCTTTCAGACTGAAGAAGAGTCTCGACCCGAAACGTCACCCATTGCTTCTCTCTGGAGATGCTGCCGGTCCCACTGAGTTACCCCTGCATTTTGTGTCCATCTTCAAATGACGTCACGTGCTTCAGACGGCTGTGCAGACGCATGAAGTCGCTCGTGACTTTGCGGGACCATCGCATCTCAACGCGACCACAAGCGTTGAGACGCGATGTAATTCGCATGCCAAGGACACGCAAGTGGGACAGGGGCTTTACTGTGTGCTGTACATCATTATTCACCAAGAAGGAGAAGGTGTTGGGTGTCTTAAAGAGCATGAGAGTGGGCAGTCCACTGCATTGAGCAGAAAAAAAAGGTTTTTTAGATCAGATCAACTGCAAAGCATTGGAATACTCCTTTAGATTTTCTTATTATAATCATGTCGTCAAAAAAGATGAAAATCAAAAAAAAATGCAGATGTTGGAAATCAGGTAAAAATGCAGATGTTGGAAATCAGGTAAAAATGGAAAACATGTTCCACTGTACACATCATCTTCTTTCTCATTGTCAATGCTGGTGATGGTATTGGACTTGAAACATTAACTGTTTCTCTGAAAAGATATTCCGTGTGAAACTAGTGATACGTATTAAATATCTCTATTACGCAGGTTTAGTGGCAGGTCATTCGGCCTTGAATGTAGACACGCTGGGAAATGTGTGAGCAATGAGCCAATTAATATTGGCTCAGATTTCCTGATATTTGAGCATTTTAATCGTATGGATTTGCAGCTTCGCACTTCCGATAAGATGCGTTCCTGTCAGGAATGTGCGTAGCTGCTGAATACCTGACACAGTTTAAAACCATGAAGCATCTTTTAAAGGAAAAGTAAAACTCACCTTCAGATACAATGGAAGTTGCAGCAAGGAGAGGAACAGCTGAAACAACAGGTTGGGATGTTCTGAAACTCTTGGATCGTGATTTGGAAGCGGTACTGCAAGCAATGAAATAAGAGATTCTCTTTCTTCAGGAGCACAGATGCTTCCAGACTCAATTACTAACAGGGCAGGGTATAAAAATGCCAGTAACTTATGATCCAAACCTTAGCTCCAATTCAGATTGAGGTTCAGTGGCTTCACTTCAACTGAAACATCTGTCTGATTCTTGGCATTCTTCTAAATGCAAAACAGCCCTTCCACATTTTCCTTTACTCCCCCAATCTCATTACACCAGATATACCTTAACCTGACACAAAACCTATCTAAATTTTTTGTCATTTGAAATAAGAAATGCAACATATCTCAAGACGCCAACCAACGTAAGGGATGGCGATCCCTCCAAAGGTGGCATAATTTATGTAAGATTACCTGACTTCCATTTCACACCACATATGCTGCACCTCTAGGCTGAAATATAATCAGCATATACTTGCCTCTCTTGGCCCTTTTTCTAGCACCTTGTCTGACAAGTTCCTACTACAGTGGACCTTCTGTCTGTATAGCTGCAGCAAATAAGAATTTGATTGATCAGTGTGATCTCCAATGTACATGGAGCAGGAACTTGTCCACAGTGGGGAGGAATACAAATAAAAGAGAGTCATTATGTATGGGTCACAGGGTGATACAATTATGAAGGTGACAGATCGAATGTTGAACAAAATGGAGCAAGAGAGTTGCCTGGACATTGACTAACTCGCATCATGGTGAAGGAATCGAGAAAATGTCTGGAAGAATACATCAGTAAGAGGAGGGAGAGCAAATAATAGTTCATGGCCTTGGGCGAATAAATGGTAATGGAATAATACTTTGAAGGCAAACAGAAGAGAAGAGAGGAGATTGATTGTCAAAGACTGCTGTTCAGGTGTATAACCAGGAAAGAGGAAGCTAAAAGATTTATTACTCACTGGGAGATCATAATAAGGAATATATGGGTGAAGTGGTATAAAAATAAATGGTTCAGGGTGTATGAGCCAGATATATACTCTGAAAAGAAATGTTGTGAGTATTAGGGGGGAAATCGAAACGTGCAGAAGCAAATTGATTTTGGAGGGTTTGGCCACATGTCCATTACTGAAGCCTGGCCACAAGGCTGTCAGGAGATAAATACACCAGGTTATGAGGTGTGCATGAGAGATATTGAGAATAGAAAATGAGGAGTCATAGCCAGAGTGATTAAATATAAATCACTTAAATTCTGAGAGTGGATTTAAAAGGTGGTTAGCAAACAGTGAAGAATGTATTGCTATAATTAAGAAATAGAAAAGGCTTTAAGATTCCAGTGAGAGATTTGTACCTTGTAGATACACTGAGCAGTTTTGGTATCACAGCTTAGGAAGTATATTGACCTTGGGAGTGCAATGAAGATTTGCCAGAATGATAGTGTGTCTCTGTTGGTTACATTATTAAATAAATTACACAAACTTCAGATTTATTCTCTGGAATTTGTAAAACTAAAGTTGATTAGATTTACCAGTATAAGTCTTCACGATATTAAATGAGATAAGGTTTATTTTGTGGCTTACTGATTCTGCTTTTAAGGCGGTAAAAATCATCCCCATTGCCAGGGATTGAAGGTCACAATCTGGTCTTTCAAGAATAAAATTAGGATTATGTGTTCCCATTTCATGAGCAGCACTTCTGTTGATCTCTTAATTAAGCTGCTGTGAAAGTCGATGGGTGGAGTTGGGTTATTGATCAGCCACAATCACATTTAACGACACAATAGGGTGGATTGGCTTATCAAACCTCTTGTATGTCGAGATTATTTTTATTCAACTATGCAAGACATTGGTCAGAATACATTTTGAGCTAGTGTGCATTTCTGGTTGCTGAGCTATAGAAAGGATGTCATTAAGATGGTAAGGTGCTGAAAAGATTCATTAGCATGTTTGTGGGGCTGGAAGGTTTGAGTTCCAAGGAGTGGTTGGATACATTGAGACTCATTTTCCCTGGAGCATAGGAGGCTTAGGGGTAAACCTTATAGAGGTACATAAAATAAGTGTGTAGTCTTTTTCCCCAGTGTAGCGGAGCCTAAAATAGAGAGCATAGATTTAATGTGAGAGGGGAAAAATTTAAAAAGGAATAGGGGGACAACTTTTTCAGACATCAAGTGGTGGGTGTGTGGAACAACCTGCCAGAGGGAGCTGTAGAGACAGAGTCTGAAGAAGGGTCTCACCCCGAAATGTCACCAATTCCTTTACTCCAGAGATGCTGTCTGTCCCGCTTAGTTACTCCAGCTTTTTGTGTCTATCTTTAGAGACAGGTATAATTATGTTTAAAGGACAGGTTCATGGATGGAAGAGGTTTAAAGGGATATGGGCCAAACACGGGAAAATGGAACTAGCTCAGATCTTGTTTGGTGTGATGATTTGGGCTGAATGGTGTGTTTCCATGTCGTATAACTCTAAAACCTCGTTTGACTTGCATAAGGCACTCCAATTATTGGAGACAAGAGGTACCAGCTTTTTACCCCTCTCTCCCTTCTTGCACTGTTCATCATCAGAAACTCTCAACTTTTTCTGTTTAAAACTAAATAACAAAGAGCTGTGTTAGTTTTGCTTTTATACTTATAGTAAATTTTGGCACAAAGTGGATTGTACAAGGTGGAGCGCTGGAGATAAACAGCTTTTGAAAATAAATAACTTAATTTAAAGAGTGGGAATAATGATGTGGCAAGTTTCAAGCCACCTCACCTCAGACAGTTCTGTTGTTGAACTGAATTTTTTTAATAAAACCCTCCAATATTGTCAGGCTTTGTCTGAATGTGGTGTCTGAAACTATACAGATTTTACTTCGGAGTCACGTGAGTGACTACGTGAAGAACCCCGTACAGCCGTTCGTGCGTCATTGCGTCAGACGTTTTTCGTGCAGACAGCTGTGGAGCAGCGCAGCTCCTCCATGGTAAGTCTAAAAAAGTTGCAGGTAAGTGCTATTTTTCTTACCTGTTCTAGGTCTCTGCAGGAACCTCCGGGGTTTCTGCAGTGGATGTTCGCGATAGCCGACAAGGGAACCAGCCGAGGGCTTTGGGGGGGGAAACCCTGGTCCGACCGCGGAAGCGGAGAGCTGGGAAAGTCGGGTTCGCGATCGGAGTCACTGATAACGCGGTCAGTGACTCCACAGGTTGGGTTCCCGGGTAGGGGAAACCCGAGAATAGTGCGGTTTTAGACCGCAGTAGTCCCCAGGGGATGGGGCTTAACGGACCTGAACGGTCTGCCTGGGTTCCCGGTGGAGGGGAAACCCGAGGATAAGTGCGGTTTTAGACCGCAGTAGTCCCCAGGGGATGGGGCTTAGCGGACCTGAACGGTCAGCCTGGGTTCCCGGGGAGGGGAAACCCAAGCATATGCGGTTCTAGACCGCAGTAGTCCCCAGCACATGGGGTTAAAACTAACCTAAACGGTTAAGCTGGGTTCCCGGTGCAGGGGAAACCCAGGTATATGTGTGGTTCCCAGACCACAGTAGTCCCTAGGTAATGGGGTTAATTCACATAAATCATTAGCCTGCGTGCCATGAGGGTACCGTGAGTATCTATTTATATATATATATTATATTTATATGGATTCCTGGTGAGGGGAAATTCACCTATGGGGTTCTCAAGCTACAGTAATCCCCAGGATATGGGGACAACTGACAAAATAGTCAGTACAATTGGGAAAGTTGGGAGATTTCACCTCTAGGAATTAATTTAGAGAGCAGCACTTTTGGGAAGGGCTGCTTCATGGGAATGTCAAGTTATGGCAGTGCCAGCCTATGGGAAAGGCTGTGTCAGCAGTACCTTTGTTTAGGACTGCTAATGGGGATGCCAAGCTATGGTAGGCTCGCCTGATGGAGAGGCTGTGCCAGCAGTACCTTTGCTCAGGACTGCTCATGGGGATGCCAAGCTATGGCAGGCTAGCCTATTGGAGAGGCTGTGCCAGCAGCACCTTTGCTCAGGGCTGCTCATGGGGATACCAAACTATGGCAGGCTAGCCTATTGCAGAGGCGGTGCCAGCAGTACCTTTGCTCAGGACTGCTCTAAGGGAATGCCAAGTTATGGTAGGCTAGCCTATTGGAGAGGTTATGCCAGCAGCACCTTTGCTCAGGGCTGCTTGATGAGAATGCCAAATCTATGGCAAATACTGGGCTATGGGAAAGTCCGGGCCAGCAGCTACTTTGTTCAGGGCTGCTTCATGGGCACTAGGGGTACCTTGTTAGGGCTGCTTTATGGGGATAGCAGTTTAGTAGGGTATTCCCATTCACAGTGATCATGGGGGATGAGGAGGCATTGTTAGGATAAGGCAATATAACAGAATGATGACAAAAGTATTCAAAGAAAACTATACACAGTTTAAACGTGCTTGTGCTAAAATCCGCTGTCTAGTCTCAAACTATATTTGAGAAATTGGGCTCCTCTATCCAGTTAGATTAAGTCCTATCAAATAGATTTGTAGGATGTTGGGATTTGCTTTTAGGTATTCAATTGGCCATGATGCCGGCCTGGGCAACAGATTGCAGTCAATAAGACTTTGGTAACAGTTGTTGGTATAAAACAGTTCTAGTCGTTGGACTAATTGTTAAGTGCATAGATGCAATTCAGGTGTGTAAGTAGTGCAACAATTATTTTGTTAAATGGTTGATTAGTAAGTGCCATCTAGGTCATTGTTAACACCAGCTGAAATTAATAATGTCACGATGATGGACAAACAGTGTTCATTACTGCTCTAGTAGTTGTTAGGTAAACCTTTTATTCTATTGCAAATTGGTGCTAATGGCCTAAATGGGAAATGGTGTCAGCAGAGCTGTGTAGCAGGCCTGCTTTATGGCTCCCTCATGTAAGAGGTGAGCATGTGGGATTGGTATAGTTTAACGCCGAGTCTGAGGGTATAGCCATAGAGCATGCCCAAGAGATCGGGGCATGTGCCAGAGGTCTATGCCTGACAAGAAAGTTACCATCCCAAACACAATATGCAGTGAACACCGCTCTCAGGGGGACATTACATTTGGCTGCCGAATCCTCTATTCAGGTAAGACTTTTCCATAGGTGTAACCTGGAGGGTGAAGCACAAGCTATTGGAACAAGCAAGGTTTCATAGTTCTGGCAGCAATGCATCCCATGTCTTTTTTGGCAGTAGCGGTTCACTGAAGTTGCTGGCAGCATGAAAGCTGGCCAGAGGTTCCACGCACTGGACTTGTGCTACTCTACAATTAAGGGACCACTTGCAGTTTGGTAAGGTGTATACTTAGTTATACAGTACAAATGATTGAGACATTATCAGCTACTTTGAACGGTAAATGTAAAATGTACAATATTGGGTTTCAAGCAGGTTAGAATTGCACAGGTTCAGTATAAGGACCAAGATTGTCTTGTTAGACTGGCTCGGAAATCGGGCCACAGTTGCTATTTAAGGTAGTTACCAAGTAGCTGAAAGATCATCTCGAGTTTGGAGATGGAACAGATTTGCATGACTTGCCCAAAAAGTTCTGTTATTAGTATCAACTATTTATAGACTCTACGGGCATTGTATGGGCTATAGAGTGATTGGACAAAGAAGCATATTGTCATGCTCATGTTCAGGTTGGTGCATTGTGATGATGGCATATGTTAGTCACGAGGGTGCAATCGGTTAAAGAATCACTGGAATGGTTACATAATTTTGTTGCCACAGGAGAATCATCAAGTGTGGGTAATGGCAACACAGAGTTGGTGTTGAATCGCACTGTATTATGAAATTCTGGTTCAATGGAACACCTAATATGAATATATGTGTATACATATGTATGTTGGTTTCATGTTTATTTCACTGGTTGCAAAATAGTTGGCATAGCAGTGGCAAAAGATACATTCTCGCCAAAAAGGAGCAGGTGGGTCTTTTATGGCTACCTCCATTTTGTCTCATCACTCGAGGTTTCAAATAAAGTCATTAAGAGGCTTTAAGTTCTTATTGTGTGATTATGCAAATTGATTCCCGATTTGTTGCAAATAATTATATAACCTTATTGGTTATTTTAAACTTGAATTTGCTTGTTCAGCCTGAGGCTTCGGAAATCAGATGTTTCATGATAAACTCAAATTTATGTTCTGCAGGTCTAACAAACTGTCCTAAGGTTTGGGTTGTTACATCTATCCTTCTATGTGTTCAAAGAGTTTGCATAGCACCAAACGGCTATATTTTCTTTTCCAGGAGATGAAAGAGTTTGTTATGCTAATGTTCCATGAAAAATGGTATTGATTGCTAATGTTTCGAGTTCATGCTAAATGATTGTCTGTTAATTATAGAGTAATACGGCCATTAATTGGCTCAATGAGCTTCCTCATTGAATTGGCTGTAACGAACAAGACTCGCTGTCGGGTCCACACCGGTTATCAAGGGGTAGGATAGTTTCAACATAGGTCCCAGGACCAGTATAATGCCATATGCGATGTTGATATCTGTGAACACTATTTCACCAGGAGGCAGCAACTATATCCTTAAATTTGGCTGGAGTTTATTAGGTAGTTATCCTTCTGGCACTGGTTTAGTGCAGCAGGTTGTCGCAAAATAATTGTGATGGTACAGGATGATAATGTCTGTAAATTATAATATATAATATGTTATAAATACTTGAGCAGACCAGAAGGGGGTCAGGTCTCAAAATAGTCACAGGCATACCAGGGGACCTTTGATAAGGTAAGCACACATGTATACAACAATATGTCAAGGTCATCAGGAGCCTTGGAGTTCTGAACTAGCAATGTTGTTAGTCACAAAGAATTTGGGAGAACGTATTGTTCATGGCATTCCAGATGAGGAAAACGGAGTTGTGTTATGCACTAATGGATTCTGTTTCCAGATCTCATTCCACCAGGGCTGCTACAACATCAGCAGCAAGGGTATTTATGTTCCGCTGGGTCGCATTGTTGCGGCTGGAGTATGGTCCATCGAATGAATCTCCACACATCTGTAATGACCCATTGGTGAACCAGGAGTATTGTTAACTCTATTTATGTTCTGGTTATATGTTCCATCTGGGTGAGAGATGGAAATATTATTGTTTCATTTAAACAGCATCGGCATGTTTTACATCTATGTTATGACTGTATGCATTATGAATGTTTTCCCTTCATTTGTCAATGAAGCAGCTGTGGTTGTGTATCCTCGTTTCACACGGCATGAAATCACAGAGCTTTGAAGTCTTCACGTAGTCACTCACGTGACTCCGAAGTAAAATAGTAAGATTAAACGAGAACTTACCAGTTTGAAGTTTGATCTTTATTTTATGAGGAGTCGAGTTGAGGGACTACGTGCCCTCCGCTCCCAGCCCTCATAGATTTCATCTGGTAGTTCTAGTCTTTATCTTACATTATACTTCGGTTTGCTGTGATTTCACACCGTTGCTTTGAAGATTGACGCACGAACGGCTGTACGGGGTTCTTCACGTAGTCCCTCAACTCGACTCCTCATAAAATAAAGATCAAACTTCAAACTGGTAAGTTCTCGTTTAATCTTACTATTATAGCGGTTCCAATATACTGCATGTTGACAATCCTTGGAACAGACTTCTCTGTGGTTGCTCCATAGATGAATACGGTCTAAAAACATCTTCATAACTTTACAGTTGTTTTTCAATTTTGTGATGAACATGAATACCACATCACGTATATAGAGCCTTGGCAATAGCCTAGAATGCAAACCCAGCTGAAATAAGTGATAAGGGAGTTGCCTTCTACCCAGCAGTAGAATATTTCAAAGCATCTTACAGTCTATTAAGAGCTTACAAAGTGCAATTGCTGTTGTCTGGTAGCATAACATAACTATCTATCTTGCATTTGAATTTAATCAAATCAATGTTTTTCAAATGGTGGCATGAAGTTAAAGACTGCTCTCATGCCCATTCTAAACCATAATGCACAACTATCTATCTATCTATCTCAATGTGAATGCCCAGTTAAATTACTCATACTATGCTATCAATATCTTTTTTAAATGAAGCTTAAAATGCAAATAGATAAATTATCTTTGAGAAATGCTCTAAACGTATCAATGATGAAGACCCCAAATGAATTATTGAATAATCTCCTTTATTTCTAAAAGAGAATTCTTTATTTATAGCCTTACATTTTTTATCTCAGATACCCATCAATGTGATGACTGCGAAAATCCCAAATTAAATTGTAGTTAGTACTTCTGAAATGAAATCAATGCTACAGAATAAAATTATCACATTTATTTGACAGCGTGCCAACAATCCCTAAAGTTAACATGCAAGAAAGCAATTTGGATTATGGTAATACGGTAGTTACTGGATCAGAGCTGACATCAAATGTTCAATACTGGCTGGTTACTCCCCATGTCATTCATTGAGGAGAATGTTTCTTTTCACGGCACATTTCATCTTCAGTCACTTCTGTTGCTGAACTAATTAATTTTGTGAAAATGAACACAGCATTTTCCTTCATTATTATAAAGCTTTGTCCTTGTGCAACCATGCACACTGCAGTGATGCTGACATGCTGGCATGCATATACTTTTACTGAAAATACCCCAAAATGAAAAAAATAACAGCAGGTGGATTCTGTAAAGGGCAGTGAACCCACAATGTCAATTTAACCCTGTACAGGAAGTTTAACATTGACACAAAGACATTAGATTCCAAATCATTGAATGTCATTCTTGAAACTGAGCATTCTTGGGGAAAAAATTCCAAAATAATGTAAAGGCAACAGGTTGCCTTGCAGGTAGATAGGTTGAGGAAGAAGGCTTTTGGTATTCTGGCCTTTATTAATAAGGGAATTCCATATAGAATTTGGGATATTCTATATCCTAGGTGAGGCAGTTAGAGTATTGTGTACAGGTTTTATGAAAATGCCATTAAGCCTGAAAGAGTGCAGAGTAGATTTGTGAGGACCAGAGGGCCCGAGCTATCAGGAGAGGTTGGGTAGGTGAGTACTTTATTCCTTAGAATAAAGAACACTGAGGGATGATCTTATAGAGGTGTATGGAATCACGAGGGGACTAGATGCAGAGAGTCCTTTACCCTGTGTAGGGAAATCATTAAAATCTCAAGTAAAGGTTTTAATTGAGAAGAGTAAGATTTAAAAGGACTCGAAGGAGCAACTTTATTAAACAGAGACTGGTGGGTAAATGGAGTGACATGTCAGAGGAGCTGGTTGAGGCAAGTACTACATTGAAAAGGCATTTGTCTGGGTACTTGGACAGGGAAGATATAGAGGGAGGGTTACACAAAAAGCTGGAGAAACTCAGCGGGTGCAGCAGCATCTAAGGAGCGAAGGAGATAGGCGACGTTTCGGGTCGAGACCCTTCTTCAGTCTGAAGAAGGGTCTCGACCCGAAACGTCGCCTATCTCCTTCGCTCCTTAGATGCTGCTGCACCCGCTGAGTTTCTCCAGCTTTTTGTGTAACCCTCGATTCTCCAGCATCTGCAGTTCCTTCTTTAACAAGATATAGAGGGATATGGCCAATGAGTAAAAAGGGACTAGCTTAGATGGGGCATCTTGGTTGGCATTGGAGAAGTTGGGCTGAAGGGCCTATTTCCATGCTGTGTGACTTAATGACTGTATGGGTATATTTAAGCATCTTAATATCTCTTTATGAACAAAATGGCTGAATAAAAATGATTTCAGACTAAGAACATTGTCCACAAGGTTTCCAATGCAATTTGTGCAAGATAAATTATGGCATAAAATTCTGAAATCAGCACGAATTTGAAAATTGGAAAGGCACAATTGGATTTCTCTCCTGAAATGTCTGTGAATAAAATAATGATCAGCATTTTAAAGAATGAGCTGTACATCTGAAAATAAATTGTGCACGCCTATTAATTCACGCACATGGATGGAGGGTATGTGGAACTGACTGACAGGGGAGGTAGTTGAATCAGGTACTAGAACATCATTTAAAAGACATTCGGACACGGCCATGGATTCAAAAGGTTTTGAGGGATAAGAGTTCAAATGCAGACATGTAGTAGCAATGTCGATTGGGCATCTTGATCGGCACGGACAAGTTGGGCCAAAGGGCCTGTTTCTGTGCTATTTGACACCATAACTCTGTGGCACATGGTCACTGATTCTGGATGGCGATCACTCTAAATTATAGTTTTCAAAATACTGGAATGATTTCAAGCTTGACTATTCACTTTTAATTGACAGTACTTCAGTTCTGAAAACAATGTGCCTATATTACCGTATATTGTGATATTTTGATTAAAGTTATTTGACCTGACAGTGGATAAACATCAAATATATATCCATGAAATTTCCCTATGTTTTAATAGTGGTGTAATGGCAAAAATGAAGTATGTTAATGCTGAAATATGTCATGGGATTATCAGTTAGAGATCTTGTTACTTATTCATCTTACATTTATAACCACAGAAGGCTTACAAAATGTATGTTTTGTTTAAACTACCTAAAGCTTTTCATTACTTCATGTAATACCATAAATCATTGGGAATGTTCTCCACCGCACCCATTCCAATGCAAACTGTCCATGACCTTTTGATCAAACGTTACCATGTTGCAGAGATGATATTCGTGAAAGTGTACAACACTAAGGCGGCACGGTGGTGCAGCGGTAGAGTTGCTGCCTTACAGCGCATGCAGCGCCACGAGTGCGGTCTGTACGGAGTTTGTACGTTCTCCCCGTAACTTGGCATCAAATCCAAGATTTTTGTTTTCCTCCCACACTCCAAAGACGTACAGGTATGTAGGTTAATAGTAAAATTAAATGAAAACTTACCAGTTTGAAGTTTGATCGTTATTTTATGAGGAGTTACGATGAGGGACTACGTGAAGAAGAACCCCGTCCAGTTGCACGCACATGAATCTTTAAAGCAGCGGTGTGAAATCGCAGGTAATAGTGACTGAAGTATAATAGTAAGATGAGAGAAGATTAGAACTACCAGATGACGTTAATGAGGGCTGGGAGCGGAGGGCATGTAGTCCCTCATCGTAACTCCTCATAAAATAACGTTCAAACTTCAAACTGGGAAGTTCTCGTTTAATCTTACTATTTTACTTCGGAGTCATGTGAGTGACTACGTGAAAATTTCAAAGCGCTGTGATTTAATGCCGAAGATTCAAATCCCGGCGTCTCACTGCATTAATTGACTCACAATGAGAAATTAATCAATAATGCATCAAACATAACATTGCTTGAAATGAATTAACGGTTGGTTTATAAAGAAACAATAGTAACCCCTTCTATCCCAGGGGAAACTATAAAACACAACTTAAAACAGAATCGTAACATTTTGGAACATCAGTTCACTGGAACATCCTGCGGCCGCGAGGATATGGTCTATAGGGACGTCCATCGTCCTGGCCGCTGAAGTTGATGCCGCTCTGGTGGAATGAAATTTACATTTGTCAGTGTCAATCCCAGCGTAAACCAGCACCTGCTTTAACCACCTTGAAATAGTTTGAACCGACACCTTGCTATGCATTTTTTGTGGCTAATAAATAATGGTGATTCCTCTCCTCTGAGGGGTCTGGTAATCTCAATGTAATATAACAAACATGACACTACACACAGGCGGGAATCCGTGGGGTATGCCGAAAGGATAATCTTACACACTGTCACCCGTATTCTACTCTGTTTGAGCAAATCATAGATATAAAATGTAATGGCACCTGCCGATATATCTATAATATCTAGTCTCAGCTTCTGTAATGCCTGCACACGTTGGGCTGAAACCAATGCCATAAGCATGGATACCTTCATGGTGAATTTGGGCAAAGACAAGGCTGTGACAGGAGTCCACTGACGAAGGAGCATAAGACCCTCGCTTACATTCCAGATAACCAAATACCTGGGCCGAGGAGGATTGGAATGAAAAACTCCCTTCATAAATCTAGAAACTAAAGGATGTGTCCCCACAGAATATAATTCTGACTCCATGGGTAAATATGAGGACAGAGCACTTCTGGCTATATTGATCGCACTATAGCTTAACTTATGATCGAAATAGAGAGTTGACAAGAACTTCAGCACGTCTGGGATGCCTGCAGTTTGATATGAAATATTCTGCCGTAAGCAGAATACCTCCCACTTCTTATTGATGAGATGTATTGCTTCTGGGCACTATCTCTGCAGGCCGACATGAGAACATCCACGGTGTGATCAGACAGTCCTCTCCCCAGGTATGGCCTTCTTAGAATCTGCAAATTAACAGATCAATATGATCATGTAAAGAATGTTGATCGGCAGTTACCGGGTTCACCAGTAGGTTTTTGTGTTTGGGAACAATCATATGAGGCTGAATAGCCATCTGCAACACAAGAGGGAACCATGGCTGAGTCGGCCAATCTGGCACTACCAATACTCCTGAAGCGGAGTCCTGCTTGATTTGTTGCAGGCATCGACTGATGAGACAGAATGGAGGAAATGCATATAAAAACATTCCACCCCAATGCAGCAAGAATGCATCGACTGCTGCTGCCCCAGGATCTGGTTCCCATGTGACGTATTTAGGCAACTGATGGTTTAGTCTAGATGCAAACAAATCAATATCTGGCATTCCATATCGAGCAACAACATCATTAAATATGTCCTGATTCAACATCCATTCTATGTTGTTATTGAATTGGCGTGACCTTGTGTCTGCCACTATGTTGACTCTACCTGGTAAGTAGATTGCTGAAAGCCAAATGTTTTTGTCAATGTACCAGCTCCAGATAGGATTAGCCAATCTGTCACAAGATTCTGACATAACTCCACCCATGTGATTAACCATGTAACTACTGCTGTAGTGTTTCAATTAGCCAATAAAAGGTTCCCAAAATCTCTAAATAATGGATCCATCGCAATTGCAGAAGGGATGCAGAACTATTCCATCTGCCTCCACAACTGGAAGACATATCAGTAGCACCCCAACCTAGAGCACTAAGACTATGGAAGGTGGTTCAACCAAAACTTCTCTGGAACCACTCAAGACATCTGTGATCCACCAGTCTATTTCTGAAATGGCTTCAGCTGGCAATCCCATGGGCCTGTCAAAAATGGCCTGCATGTGTCCTCAGTGCCTGTTCTTTTGCTCGTTGTAATTGTTGATAATGCAGAGGTCCAAACTGCACAGCTGGAAAACCAGCCACCAACTTACCAATTAAAGTGGCCACCTGTCTAATTGAAGGTCGTTGTTCACCAAGGAGCTTGATACAACCTTCAATTAACTGCTGCCTTTTATCACTGGGCAGAGTCACTAACATGTGATCTGAGTTAATGGTGAAGCCCAAGTAATCAATAATGTTAACTGGTGTTAATTTGGATTTATGTGGATGAATGATGAACCCCAATTGCTCAAAAGTGAGTTTAACAACTGAAACAGATGATTCAGCTGCATCCCGAGTCTTCCCGACAATTAAGATATCATCTAAATAGGCCATTACAACATGACCCTGAGCTCGGAGTAGCCTTAGAACAGGTTTTAACCATTTGGTAAACAATTCAGGAGCTGAGGTTAATCCATTTGGCAGTGCTTTGAATTGCCATAACTGACTCATCCAGCTAAACTTCAAATACCTCCTATCATCGCAATGAACAGACACTGAGTAATATGCATCTGTAAGATCTATGCTTGCCATATAGCACCCTTTGGAAATCAGCTGTTTAGCCATCAGAAAAGTCTCAAATTTTAAGTGTCTATACTGTACGTTAAGGCTCGTCAGGTCCAGGGTTAAGGCTCGTCAGGTCCAGAATGATTCTACATCCCCCATCCTTTTTAGACCTAGGAAATATATTTGATACAAACTGGTGGAGTTGACGAACTGACTTATCAATCACCCCCTTTATTGCACAATACCTCAAGTTCTGCCTGTATCTGCATATTCTCTTCAAGTGAGAAAACGAGTGTCCGACTTGGAACATGCTGTGTAGGTGGACACAAATTAGGGTAGAATTGAATTCAAAACCCTTCTATACTGCACAGCACAAACGGATCTGATGTTATCTCCTGCCATTCTTTTAGGAGCAAATGTAACCTGCCCCCAACTTGAACATCGTTCCCACTTAATCTGATTCTATCAGGAGCAAAACCACTGACCTGCACTTGTTGCACCCTGTTCCTCGTGGGAAAATTCATCCTTCCCCGTGTGGCTGTGGCAGGTTGCCAGCTTCGTATGTTCGTGTCTTCACCAGCCCCAGTCATTGCCCCCCGTTGATAGGGGAATGGCGTCCGACCCATTTTGCTGCTCGTCGGCACTTTTATTAACCCCAGTTTTTGCCTCATCATCAAGTTCTTTAACTTGCTTTCCGAGGTCCTCCCCAAATAGCAGATTAGGCAACTGTACATTGCTAGGCTTACAGAGTGAAGCAAACGTAGGGTGAATATTTGGGCGTATGGCACTCTTTCTTAAGCAGTTTACGTCAAAATGTGCACTGCACAGAAGCCCCAAAGCATCCTGATGTGCTTCTGATAGGTGCCCCTCGTCCACCATTCTGGTGAATGCAGTAATGCCTGCAGCAAGCAATTTCAGCACCCGCTGAAGTTTTAGCTCTTGAGCCCGAACTGCAATCCCCATTTGTCCCCATATAACATATTTCACCACCGGCACCTTCAATAAGGCACAGTCAACCGGGGTTTCATATTTCTTAATAATATCATCCAGTACCAGCTCTTGAAGCTGATGGGGGAGCAAATAATTTATGCTTTTGGACAACTGCTGCCCCAATGGCTCTCCTGCTTCTGGGGGAATGGCAAATTTTGCAGCCAAATCAGGTATTATAACCTCATGCCCTTCACCCCCTTGCAGGCGTTGCTGGCACAGGCTCTCCATCAGCCCGGCGTAGACACCACTCGTACACCCGGAGTGCATCCTTTGCGAGTATCCTCTCCAACAGGACCTCGATTTCATTGAGCCGTTTAGAAATGGTCTCCCCTTGCGGAGGTGACTCTTCCTGGCCCGACTAGGAGTGAATGGGCCGAGCAGACTTATGCCCCACCGGTGCGGCAAAGCTACTCACAGGCAACGCGTCTGCAGTCGTTAACCCCCTGTTAACGATGATATAGGTGAGCTCGGCGGGCACCCGCTACCTGCACTCCCGCGGTCTTCCAAACCTTTACTAGCGGGTCGCCTCCCCTTCACCTTCGTAGCTTTCTGCATTTTGGTACTAGTACTGAACAGTTAAACCAAGCGTACCTACAGAAAGCAACCGCCAAACTAAGTTTAGCACTTCCCTCGAGGTGTTTTAAACTTACCGCTGGAGGAGCTCTGCTACTCCAACCAGTCGCTGCGCCATGCGTCTGACGTAATGACATGCACGCGGCTGGGTTCTTCTTCATGTAGTCACTCACGTGACTCCGAAGTTACATTTTCTTGGTAAATGTAGAAATTGTCCCGAATGTGTGTAGGATAGTGTCATTATGCAGGGATCACTGGTCGCTGTGGGACCGGTGGGCTGAAGGGCCTGTTTCCACGCTGTATCTCTAAACTAAACCTCAGATAACACTGCTCTTTGGAAATTATAACAGAACAAGGTTGATCATGGAAGAAATTCTAGTGCCCTGCACAGATTTTTTTGAACTTCTGACTGTTTGGAATAGTTAAATATATGTATGTACAACTTTTTTCATAAATGAAACACAGACATTCAGAATTAGAAAGCTTGCAGGTGGTATGTGGTTAATGAACCTATCAAAAATATCTAGGCAAATATGTTAAATACTATGCCAAAATGTGTAATAAGAAGTGCATATTAGCGCAGAAAGCATTTACTAATGAGTGGGTGTAACTTGGCAAAAATGGGAATGAAACATATCCATGACAATTACTAATCATCCCCAGAACATATTAACATTAATGTAATTGGTGTAATTAAGACTAATTATGTGCTGAGGTCGGCGTACGGATTAAAAATATGCTTTAAAAAAGTTGTATTAATCCAGTGTATCTCAGACAAAATTAAATTTAAAATATTCAGTGAATTAATTTCAAAAGAATATTGATGAAATATAAATTTTCCACTAAAATTCAAAATTCTAAGTTGTGAATATTACACAAGTTATTTTTCAGCACAATAAGAAATAAGCAGATTTCAGCTTAGCAATAAGAGTATTGAACAAAATTAATGATCCACCTATCACTGCCATTCAGGAATACCATGGCTGATTCTGCAACAAAAGAACTCTGCCACCCACTCCTCAGATCCTCAAATTTGCCTCGTATCCACAAACCTCAGTCTCAGCATTAAACATACTCCGTGATCAAACATCTATGGCCCTGAGCTCAGAAATCATAAAGATTTATAAACCTCTGCATGAAAACGCATCTCTTCATCGGTCCTTGACAGTTAAAACCTCAGCCTAAGACTGAGCCCTCTTTGTTAAGATAAAATAGTCTCTTGATATTTATCCCATAAATGTTGCTCAAAATCTCAGAGTCATACAATTATTTTCAGTAACCACCAATTCACATTACTCCTATACTAACCCCATTTTATTCTTACCACATTCCCATCAACTCGCCTCAGTTTATTCCACTCAACTACGCACTTGGAAAATGTACAATGGTGAATTACCTACCAATTTGCCCATTTTATGGTTGTGGGATTAAACTGGAACACCGAGATGAAACCCACACTGTTACTGGGAGAACGTGCAAACTCCAACACGAATGCATCGGTGATCAGGATTGGACGTGAATTGCTGGAACAGCGAGGCAGCAGCTCTATCAGCTGCACAACTGTGCTCTCAATCTAGTATCTATCAAGTGTCCTTCAATCTCCAGAAGGCCTAAGACATGTCTTCGCCATTGCAATATTTGTAATTCATTCTTTAGCATTAGTTTCGATTTAATTTAATGTGTAAACAGGCAATTCAGCCCACCATCCATGCCGACCAACGATCACCTCTACACGTGTTCTATGTTTTCTAGTTTTTGCATTCTACGCACTGAGGGCAATTTACAGAGGCAGATTAACCTATAAATTAGGTCTGTGTAATATGGGAAGAAACCGGTGCATCTGGAGAAAACCCACGTGGTCACAGGGAGAACGTACAAGCTCCGTACAGACAGCACCCATAGTCAAGAAAAAACCTGTGTCTCTGGCTCCATAAGGCACAACTGTGGCCAGCTCTATATCTTGGAAACAATTTACCCATTAGCATTCTGCCAGTACCTTCACCAGAAAAATTGCAGTGTTTTAAGAAAGGTCTCCTCACTGTCAAGGGCAGTAGGGATGGTAAATAAATACTGGACTTGTCTGCAAAGTGCACATCCCTTTAAAAACAAAGTGGTAAAAAATGAAAGTGGAATTCATTTGAAGGAGGAGAGATGCTACACTGCTGTTTTATTCAAGTGGAATCGTGAGTTCACATCCTATAGATAATGGTTTGGTGAAAGATTGAGATGCTGAGATAGTTCTTCAGCCGGAGAATTGGTAATCTTTGGTTGATGGCAAAGTTAAAGATGGATTAACGCATCTTTGGATGCAAATGTTCCCAAGTGAGCAAATGTTATCAACTGAGTATAGAGGTTGGGAGGTCATGTTACAGTTCTATAAGTAATTTGTGAAACCAGGGTTAGTATTGTGTTCAGTTTTGGTCACCATGTTATAGGAAAGATGTTGACAAGGTTGGAAAGGTTCAGAGAGGATTTACCAAAATATTGCCAGGACTCAAGGGACTGAGTTATAGGGAGAGGCTGAGCAGGCTAGGGCTTAATTCCTTGGGGCACAGGAGGATAAGGGGTGATCTTATAGAGGTGTACAAAGTCATGAGAGGAATAAATAATGTAAACGCAGAGACTTTTGCCCAGAGTTGGGGAATCGAGAATCAGAGGACAAAGGTTTGAGATGAGGGATGAAAGATTAAATGTGAACCTGAGGCGTAACTTAATTACACAAAGGGTTGTGGTGGTATGAAATAAGCTCATGGAGGAGGTAGTTGAAGCATGTACATTTAGACTTGTTTGTGGATAGAGTGGGTTTCAGGGGATATGGACCAAAAGCAGACAAGTGGGACTAGTGTAGATGGGGCATTTTGGTCAAGTTGGGCCGAAGGGCCTGTTTCCACACTATATGACTCTGCGATTAAATGATAGGAAAGTGAGATCTTAGCAAAAAGCAGAGCAGGGTCCATGTTGCAATCTTCTCCACGGCTGTTTTTTTAATAGACTTATTAGGATTAGTAGTTCATCTGTGATGAAATGTAACTTAATATGCATGCTGCTTTATTACAGATTTTTAAGTGTTTTGTTTTTCTTTATAGTTGTGTTACCATAGTACCCAGCTGAACCTGATATTTTGTAATGGGACTCTAATCCTCCTTCACATGCTCAGCGGGGAAAGCTTACTAAATAACTATTTAGAGCATTCTTAAATAGGAAAAAGTGGCAAAGACATACATATTTAATTATACCTTGTTTGGACTTACTGGCATCTGTGCTTCTCATTGTCATCATAGATTTCAATGTGTTCTTAATGCCTGATTAATGAATCTGTGCAGAGACTATTGTTTATTCATTAATATGGAGGGAGTGAATAAGTAATGCAGATTTACACGACAGTTCACAAGAAAAGTTTCCTGTCTAAATTAAATTTGAAATATAATTAAATATAATACAGCTTTCCAAATGAATATTAAATTTGGCAGTATGGTGTTGCAGTAAGTTGATAATTCCATGGAAATGAAGCAGCAATATTAATTTGGAAATGGACCAG
Organism: Raja brachyura; assembly: GCA_963514005.1. The sequence goes on from OY740796.1 coordinate 40,216,082, forward strand.
CTTCGGTTCTTTGAGAAGATACAGTGGTTTCAATAATAATCTCAAAGTTTTGTGTAACCCGTCTTTCAAAATCAGACTTTCTTGATGTTCCAAAATAAGTACAGAACAAAATGGGGTTGGTTCTCCAAATAGAGTTGTCAAATGCAATGTTCATGAGTCAAGAGTGTTTTTATTTGTCATATGTACTGAAACGGAACAATGAAATTCATATTTGCAGCAGCACAACTGATTTGTAAACTCAGTACTCGGTAGATGATAAGCAAATTTAAAAAGTTAAATAATGTTTAAAATAACAATATGGAACAAAAACGAAACAAAGGCCAAAGTTCCTCGTGCAACCAAGGCAAATCGCATTTTGTGGTTTGGTTTGAGTTTGTATTGTTCAATACCGTATGGTAGAGAACCTGTTCCTGAATCTGGATTTCACAGTTTTCAGACTCTTCCTGATGGCTGGAGTGAAGTAAGTGGTGCGGGTGATAACGCTGACTGCTTTTTTGATCCCTTTGATGGTTGGGAGGTCAGTATCCGTGATGGACTGGGCAGTGTTTACCACTTTTTATAATCTCTTTCATTCCTGGGCATTTGTGTTGCCAACTCAGGCCACAATGCAACCAGTCAAATATGTTCAATATAAAGATTATATCAAATATAAAGATTACTGTCCACAAATCAAACATGAAATCAAAGTATATCTATAGTTAAATGTTGTTATTAAATTATTTGCAAGAGCATATGAGTAGACAGGATGCGAGCGAGATGGCAATTGTGCTCTCTACTCTCTGAATCTGATCCTTACATAAAGGACATATATCGTTCCTTAAAGATAGCGGAGTCAAGGGATAGGGGGAGAAGGCAGGAACGGGGGACTGATTGTGGATGATCAGCCGTTACCACATTGAATGGCAGTGCTGGCTCAAAGAGCCAAATGGCCTACTCCTGCATCTATTGACTATTGTCTATCCCCACCCTCCATACATAGATGTTTCCCAAATTATGCAGCATTTCTGTGGATGTCACCTATGCTAGGAAGACGCAAGTGGTGGAGCAACTCAGCGGGACAGGCAGCATCTCTGTAGAGAAGGAATGGGTGACGTTTCGGGTCGAGACCCTTCTTCAGACTGAAAATCACTGGAAAGGGAAACAAGAGATATAGACGATGACGTGGAGAGATAAATGAAATACCTTTGTTGATAGTTAAATTTCTCTATGATTTTCAGTGTCTGGAAGTGTAAATAAAGGAGAAGGTAAAACAGGGAATACTACTAAAATTCAACAGTATTCTTCAAAGGGTAATATAGTAAATACTTATACTAAACCAGGAATCTCTTGCTTTATTATTGAGAGACCTTGGAAAATAATTTCTGAATTATACCAAATTATTCAAAAACTAAAGATAGACACAAAACGCTGGAGCAACTCAGCGGGACAGGCGGCATCTTGGATAGAAGGAATGATTGATGATTCGGGTCAAGACCCTTATTCATAAACTAAATTGAATTATGCAGAATCTTTCTTCACATTTGCTTCACAATTATCTAAACATGAATTCCTTCCTTTTAGATTAATTTATATTAATGTGTACTATCCATGTAAACACATATAAATCACTATCTTAAATTGTGCATAAGAGCTTTGGGTATTTTTACCACATGCAAAAACATGTTCCATGTGTTGGAAAGTTGGAATGTGTTTGAGTTTAGGAGCAAGGAAGTCCCACTGCAGTTGTACAGAGCACTGGTCAGACCGCACCTGGAGTATTGTGTGCAATTTTGATCTCCTAATTTGACAAAGGACATTCTTACTATTGAGGGAGTGCAGCATAGGTTCACCAGGTTAATTCCCGGGATGGCGGGACTGTCATATGAGGAAAGATTGGAAAGACTGGGCTTGTGTTCACTGGAATTTATGATGACAGAGGATCTTATAGAAACGTATAAAATTATAAAAGGACTGGACAAGCTAGTTGCAGGACAAATGTTCCCGATGTTGGGGGAGTCCAGAAACAGGGGTCACAGTTTAAAAATAAGGGGTAGGCCATTTAGAACTGAGATGAGGACAATTTTCTTCACCCAGAGAGTTGTGAATCTGTGGAATTCACTGCCACAGAAGGCAGTGGAGGCCAATTCACTGGATGATTTCAAGAGAGAGTTAGATTTAGCTCTTAGGGCTAAAGGAATCAAGGGATACGAGGAAAAATCAGGAATGGTGGGTACTGATTATGGATGATCAGCCATGATCATCTTGAATGGCGGTGCTGGCTCGAGGTGCCAAATGGCCTACTCCTGCACCTATTACCTATGTTTCTATGTTTCTAAGACCAATACTTCTTGAAAAGAATGCTATTTACTGGCTACAGCTCAGCCTTCAACACCATAATACTGAATAAGCTATTATTTTAACTCCCATGCCTTGACCTTAAGGCTTCCATCCGAAAATTCCTGACCCATAAACTCAGTTGATTACAAATGGTCAAAGGGGGGACTTGTGTGTTTAGTCCCCTCTTCCACTCGCCGTGCAAGCGTGACTTGGTGGCTATGTACAGCACCAACGCAATGTTTAAGTTCATCAGTGCGGTCAGCCGGATCAATAACAAAAATGGGACAAATTACAAGATAGAGATCGGGAACCTTGTGTCATGGTGTGAGAACCACAATCAAGACCTTAATGTCAGGACGTCAAAAGAGATGGGTGTTGAGCTCAGAAAACGGGTGGGGACACACAACCCTGTTCGCATCATCAAAGCTCTTGTAGAGTTGATCAACAGCTTCAAGTTCCTTGGAATCCATCTAACTTGGTTGCTTCTCACCAATGCAGTACAAAGAATGGTGAACACTGCGCAGTCGCAGTCTATCACAGGCTCACCACTTCCTTCCATCCAATCCATCTTCACAGGGGGTTGCGTCGGGAAGGCTGGAAGTACCGTTCAGGATGTCTGCCACTCTGGCCATTCCCTTTTTTACTCTTCTAACTTCTGGGAGACCATAAAGAATCTTGAAAGCTCAAGATAACTGGAGTAACTCAGTGGGACAGGCAGCATCTCTGGAGAGAAGGAATGGGTGATGTTACGGGTCAAGACCTTTGTTCAGACCCGAAACATCACCCATTCCTTCTCTCCAGCGATGTTGCCAGTCCCGCTGAGTTACTCCAGCTTCCTGTGTCTATCTTCGGTTTAAACCAGCATCTGCAGTTCCTTCTTACACATCTTGAAAACCCAGGTGTCTTTCCCATTGCTATCTGTGTTCTGAACCAATAATCTCTTTCATAATGTGCCAAAAGCCTTTTTGACCACGTTATCTACCTATTACGCCACTTTCAAGGAACTCTGTACCTGCACACCTAGATCCCTCTGCAGCACTTTCCATTCGCTGCATAGGTCCTGCCCATGTTAGCCTTTCCAAAATGCAACATCAAGCATTTCTCGGTAATAAATTTTGCCAACCATTTCTTAGCCCTCTCGGCCAATCGGTCAAGATTGTTCTGTAATTTTTGACAACCATCTTCACTCTCTACAATACCTCCCACTTTTGTCTCATCTGCTATTTTGTGTCATCGATTATTGCACTTCAGTTATTGTTTGACCTACTTCAGATTGCACTACATTCTTTGTGTCTCTCTGCTGTTCTGCACTCATTGTTGTATTTATTATATTTATCATTAACGCTTGAGTATGAGCTTCATGCAAGCAAAACATTTCATTGCACTCTGGTGTATATGACAATAAACTAATCTGAATCTGAACAGTTTGTAATAAAAGCACCAGATAAAAATCAACAACCAGAAATTTTAATCCTCTCTTTCCAAAATCGCTCCTGATCCACTTACACAATCGTACATTTTTTTTCTTGCAGCTCCTGTATTATTTTGCTCTTGGAGTGGAAAAAAAATTCAATATTTTTCATTGCAGCATGATCGATGAATGTAAATTGCAGGATATTTCTTGTTTCGAGCAGTTTTGTCTTGCTCTTCAAGCCTGATTTGTGTTAGTTCATCAGATGTAACGGTTCACATTTTCTATCTGTGTGTGTGGGTGTGTGAGAGACATGTAGATGGAGAGATAGATGAACAGATTTATAGATAGATGATAGATAAATAGATTGATAGAAGATAGCTAAAAAATAGACAATATCTGTGCCGGAATTAATCATGAACCTTTTGCATCAGGGGAATGTTGTGGACCAGTTAGGTTCCAAGAAATGGATTCTGTGTAATTCAGTCTCTTAAACCTGGCAGGTCTTTCATAAATGCCAAAGTTCCAACTCTGATGTGTTGAATTAAAGGCTGTATGTTCTAAAAATCCATGGGGTCTTACATTCATTATCTGACTCAGAAAGAAGATATATGATAAACTCAGCGGAAAGTGAATGACAGGAATTCAGGGAGTGATTAAGGTTATATTAATACTTTAATTCTCAATGAGTGCAGTATGCAAATCAGGTTCATATATAAATTATTTATTTAATGTGGAATATATTCAGTGATTTTTCCAGTACTTGCGGAAAATAAAAAGCTAGCTGACTAACCAAAACCAATCAAAAATTTATATGTTTATCAGCAAGTTGGACAAGATGTCCATATTAAATTAGATTGTTTAATAATTGATCATTTTTTTCACTAAATTTGGCTGAACATTGAAGGTTACAATGAAAAAAAGTCTGGGCTGCCTGTGGTTTAAATATATATTATTGATTTTATATCAATGTAATAACCAGCACCAATAAACAGGTAATAACTAATCCCTGTTCAGAATCTTTCTGATTTATATTTTGGGACCAAAGCTTTGATCCCATGAGACTGCAGATAATCTGCCACCAGGGACGATGTATGATTGGCAGCCCCGCCAACAGTCTGTCTGTTTTTTTCATTTTTAAAATTTTTTTTAGTGTGTGTTAAAATTCTGTGTAAATGTTCTTTGGTTTGTTTTATTTAGGGGAAGGGGGAAGGGTTGGGGGAAACTTTTTTTTCAGTCTCTCACCTAGTCGGAGATGCGATTAATTTTTGGATTGCTTTCTCTGGATGCTCTGTGGCCTACCAACAATGGTGCGGGAGGCCTCCTTGAACTGATCTTGAGCCACTCCGTGGGGCGTGGACTTACATCTGGGCCGATCCCTTGCCTGGGATTGCTCCAACCGCGGCCTGTGGACTTTACATCAAGAGCTCACACTTTTGGGAGAGGCCGAGTCGGGAAGCTCCAATGACGCAGAGGCTCGATGGCCCTGATGCAGGCTTTGATTTGCCGGTGCGGGGGAGCTGACATACCCCCGATGCAGGAGCTGATCACCACAACGCGGAGGGCCTGCCGCCGGCTACTGGAGTCAAGAATGTCCAGTCAACGGAGGGATCAAGGCCGCAGCAGAGCAAAGGGAAGAGATTTGAACTTTTTTTCACCCTCCATCACAATGAGGAATGTGGAGGAGTCACTGTGGTGGATGTTTATGTTAAAATGTATTTTGTGTGTCCTGTTGCTTTTTATTTGTATGACTGGCTTGGCAAATGAAATTCTTCGTATGTTGCAAAACATACCTGGCTAAGAAAGTATTATTGTGATTGTGGTTCAAACCGAAGAGAGACACAACATGCTGGAGTAACTTAGTGGGACAGGGAGCATCTCTGATGAGAATGAATGGGTGACATTTTGGGTCAAGACCTTTCTTCAGATGAGAGTCAGGGGAAAGGGAAATGAGAGATATGGACAGTGATATAGTGAGGTATAGGAAAAATGAATTAAAGATATGCAAAACAGTTGTAGAGTCAGAGAGCAGGAGGAATCACAGAGTGGGAGCAGCGAGAAAGCAGATGTTGCAGAACTCTCGTTGGAGAGAGGAGGAGAACTTCTTCAATGTAGACAAACCTTGAGGAGATTTTGCAGTGGAGCAGATGAAGCATGTAGGAAGGAATTGCAGATGCTTGACACCCATCCATGCCTTCCAGAGATGCTGCCTAACGCACAGGGTTGCTCCAGCACTAAGCAAGATTCCAGTATCTGCGGTTTCATCTGTCGGTTCGTCGGTTTGTTAATCATTTTAAGCATTTCATAATCTCAACTGATTAAAAAAAAAATAAACCAACTGTGCTGTAAGATAAATATATCCTAGTTGTCTGCTGCTCGAGAAATTGAGCCAATTATCTATATGACTGAAAATTAAATAGATAGATATTCTTACTCTAACAACTTTCAATTATTTCCAGGAAGATAATCAGATAATGTAAAAAAAGGCTTATAGCTTGTAAATAACAACCAGCCATATGTAGACGACAAATTCTGGAGAGACAAAATATGACTGCATGTCTGTGATTATCTTTGCTTTCCAAACAGCTTTTCAAATAGAAGTGAGATTAATTTATGTTATAGTCTGCAGAGGTGAAAAATAAAGCTGCGTGAAAAGCAAAAAAAAAGAACGAGGGTAGATTTTCACAGTTTGGGTTATAAGCTTGATGGAGCCTTTCACATTTATCATGTTTTTTTAAAGTGAAAAAGCATGCTGACTATACATTAAATATGAACTAACTATGAAACAAAGCATTGTGCATACAACAACAAATCTTTAATCTAAAAGATTACCACTGCTCTAAAAACGAACAGTTCTCTAGTTTTGCTGATCACAAGGATAGGTCCTGGTCTGAGGCACTATAAAAGGTCACTGTAATAATAATACAAACATAAATTATGTTGTGAAATAGTCTCATTATAAAACTATCATTTAAATACCTGCTGATAATTAAATCCAATTACATAAAACAAGATGCAACCTTTTTTGAAATTTTGCTTTATGAGATAAATATATCGCACGAATTGGCTGTTTGGTCTGTTATTTCTGTGCTAGAATGTTTCTATTAATCCATCGAGTGTATATTCTACATTTCCTCTCACTCTTTGTCTCCTTTTTATGGCTAACTTTTGTCATAACATTCAGACATACATTAAAAAAAAAATTCACAAACGTTATTTCAATAAAACTTTTATAATTAAACTACAGAAGCATAAGCCCCTGAATATACATGTTTGTTTTTTTTACGTAATCCAAACTGATCTGTAATGCTTTCCAAGACTATCTTCATTTTATGTTCTCAACACTATCACATCTTTATGTCCATTCAGGAATTGAAGATACTTATCAATGTTCAACCTCAATTACTTGATCTTTCTAATGACAAAAAGCCCGACATTTCATGTCTCTCTGGAAGTATGTTGGAAAGAACTGCAGATGGTGGTTTAAAGTGAAGGTAGACACAAAATGCTGGAGTAATTCAGCGGGACAGGCAGCATTTCTGGAGCGAAGGAATGGGTGATGTTTCGGGTCGAGACCCTTCTTCAGACTGATGTCAGCGGAGTGGGCGGGACAGAGATAGAATGGAGTTGGAGTTGAATGGAATGGAATGGGGAGACTGGTGGAAGAACTGGGAAGGGGGAGGGGATGGAGAGAGAGGGAAAGCAAGGGCCTTTTGAAGTTAGTGGTCAATGTTCATACCGCCCATTCACATCCATAGTCCAAGTGAATTTGAGTGTCCAGTCACTACACCTCCATCCCCCACCAGGAAGGTCTTAAAGCCCTCTGTTTCTTCCTCAACTACAGAACCAGCCAATTGCTGTCTACTAACACTCTCCTCCACCTAGCAGAGCTGGTCCTTACCCTTAACAACTTCTCCTTCGATTCCTCCCATTCCCTCCAAATCCAAGGCGTAGCTATGGGCACTCGCATGGGCCCCAGCTATGCCTGCCCCTTTGTAGGGTACGTCAAACAATCACTTCCAGGCATATATTGGCCCTATCCCCGAACTCTACCTCTGCTGCAGTGACGACTGCATTGGTGCTATGTCCTGCACCCATGCAGAACTTACGGACTTCATCAACTTCACGACTAATTTCCATCCTGCACTCAAATTCTCTCCAACATCTCCCTACCATTTCTAGATCTCACTGTCTCCATCACAGGAGACAGACTATTGACTGACATCTATTACAAACTCACTGACTCCAGTAGCTCTTTAGACTATACTTCTTCCCACCCTGCTTCCTGTAAAGACTCTATCCCCTACTCCCAATTCCTCCGTCTATGCAGCATCTGCGTCCAGGATGAGGTTTCCACACCAGGTCATCGGAGATGTCCTCATTCCTTAGGGAACGGGGGTTCCCTTCTTCCATTATAGATGCGGCTCTCTCTAGGGCCTCCTTGATATGCCACAGCTCTGTTCTTGCTCCCCCTCCCCCATTCGTAACAAGGACAGAGTTCCCCTTGTCCTCACCTTCCACCCCATCAGCCGTCGCATACAGCATATAATTTTCCAACATTTTCGCTACCTACAACGGGATCCCACTATTGGCCACATCTTCTTAGAATAAATGGGAGGTCATTTAAGACTGAGTTGATAAAAAAACTTTTTTACCCAGAGAGTTGTGAATTTATGGAATTCCCTGCCACAGAGGGCAGTGGAGGCCAAATCACTGGATGGATTTAAGAGAGAGTTGGATAGAGCTCTAAGGGGCTAGTGGAGTCAAGGGATATGGGGAGAAGGTAGGCACGGGTTAATGATAGCGGACGATCAGCCATGATCACAATGAATGGCGGTGCTGGCTCGAAGGGCCGAATGGCCTCCTCCTGCACCTATTTTCTATGTTTCTATCTTTCTATCTTTCTGCTTTCCACAGAGACCGTTCCCTCCGCAACTCCCTGGTCAACACGTCCCTTCCCACCCAAACCGCCCCCTCCCCAGGAGATGCAATACCTGTCCCTTTACCTCCCCCCTTGACTCCATCCAAGGACCTTGACAGTCTTTTCAAGTGAGGCAGAGGTTTATTTGCACCTCCTCCAACTCCATCTATTGTATCTGCTGTTCCAGGTGTCAACTCCTGTATATTGGCAAGACCAAGTGCAGGCTCGGCGATCATTTCGCTGAACACCTCTGCTCGGTCCGCCTTAACCAACCTGATCTCCCGGTTGCTCAGCACTTTAACTCCCCCTCCCATTCCCAATCTGTCCTGGGCCTCCGCCGTTGTCAGAGTGAGGCCCAGCGCAAATTGGAGGAACAGCACCTCATATTTTGCTTGGGTAGCTTACACCCCAGCGTTATGATCATTGACTTCTCTAACTTCAAATCGCCCTTGCTTTCCCTCTCTCTCCATCCCCTCCCCCTCCCCAGTTCTCCCATCAGTCTTACTGTCTCCAACGACATTCTCTCTGGAAGTAGATCATTTTTGCGATATTCTGTACTCTTTACTTTGATGTGCAGAAAATTTGTACTTTGACTATTATGTTCATTAGCAAAAACATGACAATAAACTAAACTAAATTAAACTAAAAGATTCATGAATTGCGGTGGTTCATGATGCCATAAACATTAAAGACATTTCTCTGTTACTGTTTCACTGGAAATAAGAAAAACACTAATTCTCCACATAGAAATGAAGACTTTTTTAAATCTCGCAGGTAATTTTACAGGTGTTATCTTTGTGATCCTCTGTCCCGCAGGAGAAAGCAGTCACAATGGCTGTCAGTGGTGTGGTTACAACTTGCCAATCTCTGCACGTTGCAAATGTGGCCTCCTCTGGAGGTGGCTTGGAGATGCAATTATCACATTTTAAAAAGCAAGAAACTGCAGAGGTTGGGATTCTGAAATTGAAAGCAAAATGCTGGAAATACTCAAGATGCCAAGGAGCATCTGTGGGGAGAGAGGTTGATTATCCATTTTAGATCAAGCAGACTGCTCCTGAAACCATTGTCAACAATTTGTTGCAACATTAGTAACATGATTTCATGATTAAAGGGGTAACGGTGCGAAGAGAACAATAATTGTCCATTGCAGATCGGGCAGGAATGGACCAATGTCATTTTTTGGCGTTGGACTCTTCTTCAGGCTGATAGGAGTAGAGGGAGACAGCTGGAAAAGAGAAGCTGGGGTGAGATAAAATAAATACATAATTTGAATGTTGTAAATGTCTAATATTTAAAATCATTCAATCATATTTGAAATGTATTGGAAATTAATCATATTTTTAAGTTAAAAAAACTCATATGAAATATTTAAACCACACAAAAACATTAAAAGCAATAAAACATGTTTGAGCTAGCTCAATTAATTTTTAAAAATGGCATTTACATTTTGCTTTCCATCCTCCCGCTTCTCAGTTGTGTCCTGAGATTGCAGATTGTCCAAAGCATCCAATTGGTATTGGTTTTTGTACTGAGATACACAAAAAATGTTGTTTTGTATGCTATCGGGGTAAATCATTCATGAGTACCATTAAACCATGCATGAGCCATGCATGTATAACAGGTAGTGCAAATAGAGAAAGAAAACAGTATATAATATAATGTTGAAGATAGACACAAAAAGCTGGCGTAACTCAGCGGGACAGGCAGCATCTATGGAGAGAAGGAATGGGTGAAGTTTCAGGTCGAGACCCTTCTTCAGACTGGCATGGGATAAGGGAAAGTAATGTTGCCTCTACAAAGAAAATACAGATACAGTTAAAAAGTGCAATGGCCACAAATTGGGTGGTAAATTGGGAGAATTGCATTAAATCTTTAGCTAATGAGGTCCATTCAAGTCAGATGACAGTGGGGAAGAAGCTGTTCTTGAATCTAGTAGTACCTGTTTCAAGCTTTTGCATCTTCTGCCTGATGGGAGAGTGGGGAAGAAGGAATGACTGGGAAGCGAGTCATCCTGGATTATGCACTGGGATTCCTGAATTTCCTTGCAGTTGGTGAGGAAATGCAGGTAGTTCCTCCTGGTGCTTAAACAGTTCTGTACAAATATTTGTTCTTTGCAGTTCCCAAAACATTCTCGTAACCTGATGTATTCTGATATTTCCTCATTGTTAACTCAGAAAAATATATATCTCAGAATACTCGTAGGACAATAGCATCAACCGCTTCAGAAGCAGCAGTGAATTCCCAGGTCCAAAGGTCATTCCTTAAATCATGATATTTATTTTCTGCATTGATCAATTTCTATCATTGTTGTCCTCCGTATATAGTTTACTCTGCCTTCACTTCCTTGTTCTTATTTAAATCTTCTCATGTAACCTTTCCAAAGACATGGTTCCACAGAGTCATCACATTGCAGAAGGAGTCCATTCAACCCATTGAGTTCATGGCAGCTTTCGGTAGAATAATCTTCAGACTCGGTACCTTACTCTGTTTCCGCAATCGTGTTTCTTTTCCTCTGAGGACCCAATCCAATTTCCATGTGAAAGCATTGACTGGCTTAATTTTCACCACTCTCCTGGACAGCAAGGTGCAGTTATCAACATTTGCACTGTCAAATAATTCTCTCTCATATCCTTCCTGTATCTTTTGCCCAATATATTAAATTCATGTCCCTTGTGCCAGAAACTAACAAGGACAACTTTTCTTTATCTACCTTGTACCAGCCTATAATTGGTTTGTTCATATCAGGGAAGGATTTTTATTTACAGATTGTGTAGAACAAATAAGTCTATGTATCATCTGTCACCTATAATCTTTTTCTCCTTTTATATCTTGACTGAAAATTATGACCGTGCCTACACGCATGGATTTCAGTGCAACGAACAGGAATCATTTCTAAACTGCATGCTTTGAAATGGATTTGTGAAACTAGTAGCTCGTTCACAGATTTTAATCCATGAAATATGAGTATTGCAAAGGAAGCATGTGTTTTATTCAAGTGTAAAAGTAGGTTAAACTGAATATTAGTGACTCCTTATTGACCTGCACGATCACAAGACACCTATTTAACTTGTTTATGCCAGAAGATCTCTTCATGTGTCTCATGATAGCAATTTTTCTGAATATGTCAATTATCTGATTTATAGATTCTGATTTTTTTTTCTTATATTTGTTTGCGTATTCAATGTTTATGTGTTTTATTTTCTTAATTCATTCTTATCTGCATTTATTATTATTAAAGTTATGTTTCCGCAGAATATCCATTCGTCATGGAAGCAAATTCCATGCATCTGCTTGCAAATCCAAACACTATTTGTATGCTTGAAAGTAATTTGAATGTGGTCATTTGAACAAAACACTAAATATCATGACAGCTATGCATTGTGCCCTGCATCTGAATGTTGCTTTCATGAATATTCTACCAAATTGTCTCATTGTAACTTTCAAGTTTAGCCAATATCTGTTTGTTCTTAATTTATTCCCATCAGGGCCAGCCCTCCATCGTAATTGTCTCGCATAGTTATATTTTTAGTTTAAATGCGTGTTTGTAATTTTACGTCTCGTCTTAACTTAGTTAAAGAAATGTTTATCACATCTCAGTTTCAAGGTTTCAAGCAAATAAAAGGAAGGTGAAAATACAAGGGGATTTCTACATTATCAGAGGTGCTGTTTCCGATTTGTAAACATTTATTATCTTTAGAAGCTAGACACAAAATGTTGGAGGAACTCAGCAGGTCCAGCGGCATCTCTGGAGAAAATGAACAGGTGACTTTTTGGATGGAGATACTTCTTCAGACGTTCTCGTCAGTCTGAAGAAAGGTCTCAACCCAAAAAATCACCTATTCCTTTTCTCCAGAGATGCCACCTGACGCGTTGAGTTACTCCAACATTTTATCTCCATCTTCGGTGTAAACTAGCAAATGCAGTTCCTTCCTACACATTTACTGTATTTACTTTAGCACAGATCGTTCTCTGAAGTAAGCATTAATCACTTTGAATACGTCCCTTTTACCCAACAGACGTCCCATTTAATTTTGTGTAATAAGCAACACAGTCATTTTGCTGCAGTCTGCATGTCACTTAATTGATGCACATTGTGAATGTTGAAGATCCCACTCCTGGTTCTCTGGGGACTGCACACATCACCATTGCCTTGCTCAAACTGTTACCATTTATAACAACTTGCTGTTTTCCATTGTCAAGAGAATTCACCTTCCAATTTGCAACTTTACTCTTATTCCCAATTATTTCCACCTCTGCTATGATTATATTGAAAACATTTTGGGAATAAAACTTTGTGAAAATCAGGGAAAAATTAGCAACAGCATCATATTCAACTGCTGATTTAGTCACTAACAAAAAAGCCAAGAGAAATGTATTTGATACTTAAGATTATCAATTCAAATCTATTAATTGTAATCATATTTTTACATGACTTGAAGCTCCTTGCACTGTATTTCTATTCCAAGAACACTGCATAAAACAAGTTTATGTTACAGGCCAGTTTGCATTATTTTATTCATGTAAAACTACTCTGTTGCATCAGATCAATTCATATAAAGAAGGGACAGGCAGCATCTCTGGAGAGAAGGTCTGGGTGACCTTTAGGGTTTCAACCCGAAACATCACCCATTCCTTCTCTCCAGAGATGCTGCCTGTCCAGCTGAGTTACTCCAGCATTTTGTGTCTACCTTCGATTTAAACCAGCATCTGCAGTTCTTTCCCTCCTATGATGAAGGGATTGTTTTTATTAAAAGAGATTAAGCAACTTGGTTTTATAATTTTTTGGACTGTTAAAAGCATTGATGTACAGAGGGACTCAAGGGCCCAAGTCCATTTCTCCCTGAAAGTGGTAACAAAATTAGATGGAGCAGTAAACAAAACATAGTATGCTTGTTATCAATGTTTGCGGCATTGAGTCACATACCATGGATACAAATCCAACGGCCCAATTTGTCCATACTGACCAAGATACTCCATCTAAGCTAGTCTCACTAGCCTGTACTCATTCCATATTCTTCTCAACCTTTATTTTCAATGTACCAGTCAAATGTCTTTTAAATGTAACTGCCTCACAGAATTCTGAATATTAGCCCAGCAACTTAACCACTGCACTATTATACTTATGGATGTGTCCACCCAGCAGTCAGGAAGTCATGCTGCAGCTTTATGAAATATTCATTCTGCTGCAATTGGATTATTGTGTATAGTTCTGATTACCCCATTACAGGAAGGGTGTTTAGAGTATGTTGAATAAGTTTATTAGGATGCTGGAGGGTATTAGCTAGAAGGAGAGGTTGGACAAACTTAGATTGTGGTCTCTGAGAGCGTCAGAATTTGAGAAGAAATCTGATAGAAGTGTATAAAATTTTGAGCCACCTTTGTCGGATAATTGGCTTGTAGGATGATTGGCCAACTGTAAAACTGCCCCTAATATATGGAGGGTGGATGAGGAAGTTGGATGCCATATTTATCTCGGATAGACAGTTGCATTTTTTCCCCCCAAGGTGGAAGTGTCAAAGACTAGTAAGAATAGCTTTAAGATGAGAAGGACAAAGTTTAAAGGAGATGTGTGGGGCAATTTTTTACCCACAGAGCGTGGGTGCCTGGAGCATGTTACCAGCAGTGGTGGTGGTGGAAATAAATAGGATAGTGGCATTGAAGAGGCTTTTAGAACGGCACATGGATTTGCAAGAAATAGAGGTACAGTACATGGACATATTGTCATATGCCAGCAGAGGACATTAGTTTAACTTGCCATCATTTTTGCACAGACATTATGGGCCAAAGAGCCTGTTCATGTGCTGTCTGGTTCTATGCTCCATTTTTCTCCCACTTCGCAAAGGCAAGTGGGTTCATAGACTAATTGGCCTCTGTAAATTGCCTCTCGTGTAGATAGTAGATGTGAAAGTAGGAGAACATAGAATCAATGTGAATGGGTGACCAGTGGTCAGCCTTCTAAAGTAATCCCACATTTTTATCAACTCACCCACTTGCGGGACATTTACAGAAGCCAATTAACCGACCGACCGACCTGCCTGGATTAGGGTGAATATGGGACATCATTAGGAAAATACACTTTAAAGGATTAGATTGCCATGATCAGTGGTTTAAAAAGTAATTGGAAACACTTAATTTTTGTGTGGAAAATTTAGTCAATTTCTCATCTCACAAAATGTGTTACTTTTTCACAAAGTATTGTAATACTGGGCTTCAATAGACAACGCTGGAAGTGTAGGGGCAGGCATTTCTCCTCCTTTGGTTGCAAAGACGTGATAGGGGGGTGGGGGAGGGGATGGGTGTGGCTTAGTGCCAAAGTTTTCTTAAGAAAATTATCTTTGCAGATTAACATTAGTAAAAATCACCTTCAATGTGTTTATGTCGTGGAATATTGGGTCAGATTTTTATTTTGAGAAAAGAGCGCCAATGAACTGTACCATTGTTTATGTTACTATTCAATTCAATTCAATCTTTATTGTCATTGTGCAGTGTACAATGCAGAGACAACGAAATGCAGTTGGTATCTCCGAAGGGCGAACTTACGAATGAACAAGTAATTGCGCAGTAGTGAGTTAATATATGTCTATACATATACAGTGTACGGGGGGGGGGGGGAACAGGCAGTCATTGAGGTGCAGCGTTGAGAAGTGTGACAGCCACAGGGAAGAAGCTGTTCTTGAGCCTGCTGGTACGGCAGCGGAGGGACCTGTAGCGTCTCCCGGATGGGAGGAGGGTAAACAGTCTATGGTTGGGGTGTGAGCTGTCCCTGGCAATGCTGTGCGCCCTGCGCAGGCATCGTTTACTATGGACAGACTCAATGGAGGGGAGTGAGGAGCCTGTGATGCGTTGGGCGATCTTCACCACCCTCTGCAGAGCCTTCCGGTCGGCGACAGAGCAGTTACCATACAATACTGTGATGCAGTTGGTAAGGGTGCTCTCGATGGTGCAGCGTTAGAAGTTCACCAGAATCTGGGGAGACAGGTGGACCTTCTTAAGTCTCTTAAGTCGCTGCTATCACTTGTAAATAGACAATAGACAATAAACAATAGGTGGAGTAGGCCATTTGGCCCATCGAGCCAGCACCGCCATTCAATGTGATCATGGCTGATCATACTCAATCAGTACCCCGTTCCTGCTATCTCCCCATATCCCCTGACTCTGCTATTTTTAATAGCTCTATCTAGCTCTCTCTTAAAAGCATCCAGAGAACCTGCGTCCACCGCCCTCTGAGGCAGAGAATTCCACAGACTCACCACTCTCTGTGAGAAAAAGTGTTTCCTCGTCTCCGTTCTAAATGGCTTACTCCTTATTCTTAAACTGTGGCCCTGGTTCTGGACTCCCCCAACATCTGGAACATATTTCCTGCCTCTGGTGTGTCCAAGCCCTTAACAATTGTATATGTTTCAATGAGATATCCTCTCATCCTTCTAAATTCCAGAGTGTACAAGCCCAGCTGCTCCATTCTCTCAGCATATGACATCCCGTAAGCCTGTGCTGCACTCCCTCAATAGCAAGAATGTCCTTCCTCAAATTCAGGGGTATGAGACATACCCGACAAATTGCAAAGTTACTCCAGCACTGTGTCTTTTTTTGTTGTAGAGTTGCTGCCTGACCTGCTGTGTTACTCCACCATTTTGTATTGTTTTTGTAAATCAGCACCTGCAGTTCCTTTATTCTCCTGCTTTTTGTAAATTTACAGAACTGACTAATCAGCATCTGGTACAGAACTATTTGCTTTCTACAAAAGGCATCTTTCCCTTAGCTTTCCAATAATTATAAGAACATGCTGGATGTTCCTATTAACTTTCTATCGAGGTTGATGGCTTATTATGATGAGCCTAAGCACCATATTATATGATAGTCAATATGCCAAATGGATAGGATTGAATGTGCTCATTCACATTCTGGCACCAAGTTAATTGTTGTCAGAGACTTTGAACCTATCACTTTTTATTATTATTTGCTCTTTATTTCTCTTTCAGCATCTAGTTCAACTATCTTCTGCAGCATCGCTCTGGGATAATGATTACTATTTAGTAACTTATCTGATGCCATTCTACATTCTTGTTCATATTTATTTGGGCCACATGTTCAAAGCTCAAAATATTTAATTTGAAGGTTACAGAAGACAGCATATGCTCAAGCTCAGCAATGAGATATATAGTTCCACAATGCAAGTCTGAAATTGGGTACTTGTAGGTTGAGAAGGAACCTTCTTGTCTTCTCGTGTAGTTTGTGTTTAACTTAGGGCATGCAACTTTTTGTGCCTTGTGCAGAATTTAGGTTGACTGATGGATGGCATGCTTCTCCCTTCTTCTCCTCTCTTTCTCCTTTTACCGTTCAAGCCCCCTCCCTTCATTCAAGAATGTTGCTTTTTGTACTGAATATCTGACAACTGCAACAATACCAATACCACCACCACCACCACCAGTCCAGCAATCCCCTACATCGCAACATGGTTCACATTTCTCCATAATAATTATCACTGAACTTTAATCACAATCTAATTTGTAATATGTGCAGTGTACAGATCTTTTCTTTATCATTGTGTAGAGATGATTTCTGAAATTGATCAGGGGAACTGGGGCAGCACTGCTAGTGGAGGTGCTACCTCAAAGCTCCAGCCATCGTGTTCAGTCCTTACCTCCACTGCTGTCTGTGTGGAGCTTGCATGTTCTCCCTGTGACCACATGGGTTTCTCCAGCCGCTCACACCATGGGTTTCCTCACACACCATAAGTGCCTTGATAAGTTAATTGACCACTATAAATTGCCCATCGTGTGCAGGTAAGTGGCTATGATTAAGAGGAGATTAAAAAATGGAAATTGGTGCTGAGTAGCTGGCTCAAAAGGTGTAGGTTGATCAGCCTTGTCTCCATGATGTCTGACTGTCGATTCTCAGTCATTTTTGAGGTATTAAACATAACACTACCCAGCAGCCATCGGCATTGGCATGTTTGCATATGATTGCTCTGGAAGTGGCATAAATTGTAACATGTATTGTGAGTTAAGTGTAGAGCGTATCTGTTCAAATGCGGTAAAGGCAATTTTTGAATTCATTATTGATAATTTATGCTATAGCAATAGAAAAGTATCCATGGTGAGACTTAAGATCTTTAAATTATCAAGCAAATACTCTGGAGGGAATCAGGTCTGTCATATCCATTGGATATGTCTGATACATGATTCTAACCCCATGCTAAACAGTTAACAGTTAATACCCTTTGAAGTGGACTGACAGATTGCCACCACAATTTAGTAAAAAAGATAATTAAATGAACCTGGCAGCAACAACTGAGGCAATATTTCTTGATAAGCTGAAGGAAATCCCAACTAAATGAGCATGTGATGTTCTTATGTTTTTTGTGCCATGGTTGGAAATGAAAGCCAGCAGATTAGTCAGCAACAGCCTGGAATAATCATGCTCACGGGATGATATAAAGTCGCAGCATCCTGACACTTCCATCACTATACCTGGCCGCTTCATTTGTCACCTGCAGAATTGTTCATCAGAGGTGAGAGGACAGTTGTACGGAACTGGAGCTGGGAGTGCTCAACACTGACATGTGAACTCCTTGTGCTCTGAGTGAATTAAACAAGGTTGTGAAAAGACACTGTGGATGACAAACTACCTATGCTTTCTCAGCAGCTGAATCAGTATACAGCTTTCTGCTGAGCTTTACTCTGCAGAAACTCTGAGGAAGATAAAGTTATAACTTGGTAGGCCAAATCAAAATAGGACGTACATGGTAAATGGTAGAAAATTGAGGAATGCTGTGGAATGCAGAGGGATCTAGGAATAACTGTGCATAGTTCCCTGAAGGTGGTATCGCATGTAGATAGGGTGGTAAAGAAAGCTTTTGGTGTGCAGGCCTTTATAAATCAGAGCATTGAATATAGGAGTAGGGAAGTAATGTTAAAATTTTACAAAGCATTGGTAAGACCAATTCTAGAGTATGGTGTACAATTTTGGTTGCCTAATTATTGGAAGGATGTCAACAAAATAGAGAGAGTACAGAGGAGATTTACTAGAATGTTGCCTGGGTTCCAGCAACTAAGTTACAGAGAAAGGTTGAACAAGTTAGGTCTTTATTCTTTGGAATGCAGAAGGTTAAGGGGGGACTTGATTGAGGTCTTTAAAATGATGAAAGGGATAGACAGAGTTGACGTGGATAAGCTTTTGAGGGGAGAGAAGATTCAAACAAGAGGGCATGACATGATAATTAAGGGACAGACGTTTAGGGGTACAAGAGGGGGAACTTCTTTACTCAGAGAGTGGTGGCTGTGTAGAATGAGCTTCCAGCAGAAGTGGTGGAGGCAGGATCGATTTTAACATTTAAAAGTAAAGTGGGTAGGTATATGGATGGGAAGGGAATGGAGGGGTATAGTCTGAGTGCAGGTAGATGGGACTAGGGGAAAATAAATGGTTGGCACGGACTGGAAGGGCCGAGAGGGCCTGTTTCCGTGCTGCAATTGTTATATGGTTATATGGTTATCTTCAGTTGAACAACAATGATTTTGTCAAAATTCAAGATGAGTGACTAGTATTGATAGACCAGTACTGGGCTTGTATTCAATGGAATTTGGAAGGATGAGAAGGGATCTTATAGAAACGTGGACAATTATAAAAGTACTCGACAAGCTTGATGCAGAAAAAATGTTCCAAATGTTGGGGGAGACCAGAACCAGGGGCCACAGTCTAAGAATAATGGGGAGGCCATTTAAAACTGAGATGAGAAAAAACGTATTCATCCAGAGAGTTGTGAATCTGTGGAATTCTCTTCCACAGAAGTAAGTAGAGGCCAATTCACTGGATTAATTTAAAAGAGAATTAGATGTCTAAGGGTTGGGGGTGGAAGATTACAACCTTCACGTGGTCCGCCTGGTTTCGACGAATTCAATCAACCCGGTGTGCACAATCAAATAAGATCAAATAGAACAAGTTGTCCTGCAACTTTAGGCTGTGCACGCCATACGCAAGAAGAAGAAGGTCAAAGGGCTAGCGGAATCAAGGGATATGGGGAGAAGGCAGGCACGGTTTACTGATTGTGGATGATCAGCTATGATCCCAATGAATGGCGGTGCAGGCTCAAAGGGCCAAATGGCCTCCTCCTGCACCTATTTTCTATGTAATACTTAATGCAATCGCAGCCTTGAAGGCAAAACAAACTGACTTCATTTTGCCACTAATGGAGTGTTTTTCCATTCAGGAGTAACCAACCTCAAATTACATTAATTTCAAGTCTGATATGTATGTTGTCATTGCTGCATATATATTTGTGGGCGCAACATTTTGCGATTGGCAAACCTGATGAGAAGGTCTTTTGGAAATATCTGAATTTAGAAGTATTAACATTTCAATAAGTGTTATAGATTTATGCTTACATTTTGATAGCATTATCACTTACAAAATTCTTAAGGCGTTGGACAGGCTAGATGCAGGAAGATTGTTCCCAATGTTGTGGAAGTCCAGGACAAGGGGTCACAGCTTAAGGATAAGGGGGAAATCCTTTAAGACCGAGATGAGAAAGACTTTTTTCACACAGAGAGTGGTGAGTCTCTGGAACTCTCTGTCACGAGGGCAGTTGAGGCCAGTTCATTGGCTATATTTAAGAGGGAATTAGATGTGGCCCTTGTGGCTAAGGGGATCAGAGAGTATGGAGAGAAGGCAGGTACGGGATACTGAGTTGGATGATCAGCCATGATCATATTGAATGGTGGTGCAGGCTCGAAGGGCTGAATGGCCTACTCCTGCACCTAATTTCTATGTTTCTATGTTTCTAATATGCTTGTCGGCAGAGATTCAGTGGGGCGAAGGGCCTGATTCCATGCTGTATCTCTAAACTAAACTACTCATGATTAGGAATATAGCCAATATTTTGACGTTCACTGCTTCATTAGAGTTCAATCGTCACTCGGTCAATGTTGACTTGCTGCTTGAAACTACCCTGATCAAAAATGGCAGCAATGGAACCAAGCTGTCAGATGGGTTGAGCAGACCAAACTCGGCAAAAGGAAAGATAGCTTCGCTAACCAGCAAAGCAATTTCCCCAACTTCACCACACTGTCAATACCCTCAAAGGCATTGAATGCTTCTATCCGCCCATAACATTCAGTAACATTCAAAACCAATTAAAATGTAATGAGGGGCTATAAAAATAAAACTGAAAATTGAAAAGGAAATTTAAACACTTATTCTAAATAAGTTAGAAAAAGCTCAAGTAAACCCAATTAAAAATGAAATAATTGTCTTCCAGTTCCCTCTCCACTGCAATGAACAGGCTGATTGTTTCTGCACCAATCTGGCCTGTCGCAGTTCTTCAAAAAGATTCTCACGATAAAAGCTGGAAACTTAGAACAAGTTGACATTCTAAGGCTGGATTCAATGAGCTGCCCAATGTTATAATACTGAGTATGTGTTGGAAGGAAGTGCAGATGCTGGTTTACATAGAAACATAGAAACATAGAAAATAGGTGCAGGAGTAGGCCATTCGGCCCTTCGAGCCTGCACCGCCATTCAATGTGATCATGGCTGATCATCCAACTCAGTATCCCATACCTGCCTTCTCTCCATACCCCCTGATCCCTTTAGCCACAAGTGCTACATCTAACGCCCTCTTAAATATAGCCAATGAAGTGGCCTCAACTACCTTCTGTGGCAGAGAATTCCAGAGACTCACCACTCTCTGTGTAAAGAATGTTTCCCTCATTTCGGTCCTAAAGGAATTCCCCCTTATCCTTAGACTGTGACACCTTGTTCTGGACTCCCCCAACATCGTGAACAATCTTCCAGCATCTAGCTTGTCCAACCCCTTAAGAATTTTGTAAGTTTCTATAAGATCCCCCCTCAATCTTCTAAATTCCAGCGAGTACAAGCCGAGTCTATCCAATCTTTCCTCATATGAAAGTCCTGACATCCCAGGAATCAGTCTGGTGAATCTTCTCTGTACCCCCTCTATGGCAAGGATGTCTTTCCTCAGATTTGGAGACCAAAACTGTACGCAATACTCCAGTAGTGGCCTCACCAAAACCCTGTACAACTGCAGTAGAACCTCCCTGCTCCTATACACAAATCCTTTCGCTATGAATGCTAACATACCATTTGCTTTCTTCACTGCCTGCTGCACCTGCATGCCTACTTTCAATGACAGGTCTCGTTGCATCTCCCCCTTTCCTAATCTGCCACCATTCAGATAATAGTCTACCCTCATGTTTTTGCCACCAAAGTGGATAACCTCACATTTATCCACATTATACTGCATCTGCCATGCATCTGCCCATTCACTCAGCCTATCCAAATCACCCTGCAGCCTCCAAGCATCCTCCTCACATCTAACTATACCCCCCAGCTTGGTGTCATCTGCAAATTTGGAGATGTTGCATTGAATTCCCTCATCCAAATCATTAATATATATTGTAAATAGCTGGGGTCCCAGCACTGAGCCTTGCGGCACCCCACTAGTCACTGCCTGCCATTCTGAAAAGGACCCGTTTACTCCTACCCTTTGCCTCCTGTCTGCTAGCCAGTTCTCTATCCACATCAATACTGAACCCCCAATACCGTGTGCTTTAAGTTTGTATGCTAATCTCTTATGCGGGACCTTGTCGAAAGCCTTCTGAAAGTCTAGATATAACACATCCACTGGTTCTCCCTTATCCACTCTACTAGTTACATCCTCGAAAAATTCTATCAGATTTGTCAGACATGATTTACCTTTCGTAAATCCATGCTGACTTTGTCCAATGATTTCACCACTTTCCAAATGCGCTGCTATCCCATCTTTAATAACTGACTCTAGCAGTTTCCCCACCAACGATGTTAGACTAACTGGTCTGTAATTCCTCGCTTTCTCTCTCCCTCCTTTTTTAAAAAGTGGGGTTACATTAGCTACTTTCCAATCCTCAGGAACTACTCCAGAATCTAAGGAATTTTGAAAAATTATCACTAATGCATCCACTATTTCTGTGGCTACCTCCTTGAGTACTCTGGGATGCAGACTATCTGGCCCTGGGGATTTATCGGCCTTCAATCCGTTCAATTTACCCAACACCACCTCTCGGCTAACCTGGATTTCACTCAGTTCCTCCATCTTATTTGACCCCCGTTCCACTGCTATTTCCGGCAGATTATTTATGTCTTCCTTAGTGAAGACAGAACCAAAGTAGTTATTCAATTGGTCTGCCATGTCCTTGTTCCCCATGATCAATTCACCTGTTTCTGACTGCAAGGGACCAACATTTGTTTTAACTAGTCTCTTTCTCTTCACATATCTATAAAAACTTTTGCAGTCAGTTTTTTATGTTCCCTGCCAGTTTCCTTTCATAATCTATTTTCCCTTTCCTAATTAAGCCCTTTGTCCTCCTCTGCTGGATTCTGAATTTCTCCCAGTCCTCCGGTAGGCTGCTTTTTCTGGCAAATTTGTATGCCTCATCTTTTGTTTTTATACTATCCCTGATTTCCCTTGTTATCCATGGATGCGCCACCTTCCCCGATTTATTCTTTTGCCAAACTGGTATGAACAACTTTTGTACTTCATCCATGCAGTCTTTAAATACCTTCCATTGCACATCCACTGTCAACCCTTTAAGAATCACCTGCCAGTCTATCTTGGCCAATTCACATCTCATACCTTCAAAGTTACCTTTGTTCAAGTTCGGAAACCTTGTTTCTGACTTAATTTTGTCACTCTCCATCCTAATGAAGAACTCAACCATATTATGGTCACTCTTGCCCAAGGGGCCACGCACAACAAGACTGCTAACTAACCCTTCCTCATTACTCAATACCCAGTCTAGAATAGCCTGCTCTCTCGTTGGTTCCTCCACATGTTGGTTGAGAAAACTATCCCGCATACATTCCAGGAAATCCTCTTCCTCAGCACCCCTGCCAATTTGATTCACCCAATCTACATGCAGATTGAAGTCACCCATTATAACCGTGTTACCCTTGTTGCACGCATTTCTAATTTCCTGTTTGATGCCATCCCCAACTCCAATACTACTGTTAGGTGGCCTGTACACAGTTCCCACTAGCGTTTTCTGCCCCTTAGAGTTTCGCAGCTCTACCCATATCGATTCCACATCCTCCACGCTAATGTCCTTCCTTTCTATTGCATTAATCTCCTCTCTCACCAGCAACGCTACCCCACCTCCTTTTCCTTTTCGTCTATCCCTCCTGAATATTGAATATCCCTGGATGTTCAGCTCCCAGCCTTGGTCATCCTGGAGCCATGTCTCCGTGATCCCAACTATAGCATAGTCATTAATCGCTATCTGCACCTTCAACTCATCCACCTTATTACGAATGCTCCTCGCATTGAGACACAAAGCCTTCAGGCTTGTTTTTACAACACTCTTACTCCTTATACAATTATGTTGACAAGTGGCCCTTTCACATCGATCCCTATTACACTTGGCCATACTCTCCTATCCCTTTGTGAGCTTTCTTTCCCGTTAATTCTGGGGTCATTAACCATCCCTTTACTCTCTTTCCCTTTAACTCCGTCCTCGATTATCCCATTTGACACCCCATCCCCCTTATTCAGTTTAAAACCATCCGTGTGGCAGTGGCAAACCTGCCGGCCAGAATGCTGGTCCCCCCACCTGTTAAGATGCAATCCGTCCCTTTTGTACAGTTCCCCCTTACTCCAAAACAGATCCCAGGTGATCTAAGAATCTAAATCCCTGCCCCCTGCACGAGTTCCTCAACCACACATTCAGGTCCCGTATCTCCCTGTTCCTGCTCTCGCCAGCACGAGGAACTGGAAGCAAACTGGAGATAACAACCCTGGAAGTCCTGCTTTTCAGCATTTTTCCGAGCTCTCTGAAGTCCCGCTGCAAAATATTCATCCCCTTCTTTCCAACAAGTTTAAATTGACGATAGACACAAAATGTTGGAGTAACTCAGCGGGACAGGCAGCCTCTCTGGAGAGAAGAAAAGGGTAACGTTTTGGGTCGAGACTTCAGACTCAGGATTCAAACAGAAAATACCTGAAAGAATTGTCCCCCCTCGTCCCCCGTCTTTTCCCTGAGCTCACCCCCACCACACACCCCGCTGCTCACACCCAGCTGCCCCACAACCCTCCCTACCCCCATACACCCACACCCCCCGCACACACACCCACGCCCCCCACACACACCACCCCCCCTTACACCCCGCTGCCCACAAACCCTGTCGCCCACAACCCCTCGCCCCCACAACCCCTCCCCACAAACCCCTCCCCCCCGCAACCCCCTCTGCCTGCACACGCCCCACCCACACACACACCCCCCACCCACAAACACACACCCCTCCCACACACACACACCCTTCCCCATACACCCCCCCCACATCCCTTCTTCCCCCCTCCCACACCCCGCCCACATACACACCTCCCCCACACCCCCGCCACAATCCCCCTCCCCCCCAGACCTCCAATCCCCCCACACCACCTTCTCCCCCCCCACACCTCCCCGTCCACACACACACCTCCTCCCTTCCCACCCCACACCCCCCTCCACCACACACCCCACTTCCGCCCCCCCCTCCCCTCCTCCCCTCCCTCACATGAAGAGGAGGGGGAGGGAGTGCTCGGGGTTGAAGGGAAACGAGCCTCGCCTGCGTAGTTAGAGTCTATGGGTGAGTGGTGGAATATTGCGTTGGGGGGATGGGTTGCGTTGGGGGAACAAGTCTAGTTATCAATAAAGCATATCAACGCTCTACTTCCTGAGAAGATTACAGAGATTCGGTATGTCAGAGAGGATTTTCTTGAACATCTACAGGTGTACAGTAGAGAGCATATTGACCGTTTGCATCATGGCCTGGTTTGGCAACTTCAATGCCCAGGAGCGAAAAAAACTGCAAAATGTTACAAACACTGCCCTGTCCATCATCGGCTCTGGCCTCCCCACCATCGTAGGGATTTACCAGTGTCGCTGCCTCAAAAAGGCAACCAGCATCATCAAAGACTCACACCATCCTGGCCACACACTCCTTTCACCCCTGTCATCGGGAAGAAGGTATAGGAGCCTGAAAAATGTAAAGTCCAGGTTCAGGAACAGCTTCTGCCCTACAGCCATCAGGCTATTAAACACTACAACCTCAAATAAGCTCTGAACTACAATAGACTATTATTATTATTATTATTATTTTTATTGCACTACTATTGTTTGTTTTTTGTGTGTATGTGTGTGTATGTGTATATATTCACACTGAACTTTTTTTTCTCATAACAAGAGAATACTGTTATATTGTTATATTGATTACAGTGTTATATGTTCACATAGTATGTGGTGCTGCAGCAAGTAAGAATGTCATAGTTCTATCTGGGACATTTGACAATAAAACACTCTTGTCTCTCTTGACTCTTGGAAGTTCGCTAAGGATAATATTTCCTTTTATCCTGCATGATTCTGTGTGCAAGAAGATGTATAGCATCTTGGTCCTGAATAAAATTTCCAGGTTTAACGCGGCCATACATGAATTTCTACTCCAGTTCTATTCTATAGATTAGTTTTGTTATCTTTATTCATACACACACAAATTTAACATTTATCAATGAAAACCTGACCACCTGCTTGTTCCACTCATATTTGTGCAGTTGACTAAATTTGAAATATATAGACAATCCTTTGCGGTCATTGAGACTAAATCCTGAAACTCCATACCCAATGGCATTGTAGAAATAATTTCAATGGAAGGACTGTATTAGTTCAAGATGGTGATTTACCTCCTACTACCCTATAGGCATTTAGTAATGTGCCATTAATGCCCAAATTATAAAAAATGAATACAAATAAAACCTATTGATTAGCGAGTCTTCACACAGGTCAAATAATTCGAGCAATGCACGTGAATGTGAGACTTGTATGTAGTCTGCCGTCACCAAATTTGTGAACTTTTCTTTACTCTGGCCTTTCGAGATTTTTAATGAGGTGTCTCTGCCTGAATGTGATGTTATTTCATCTTCACGAATACAATCCATGTCAAAGGTAGATAGATTAGATTAGATTAGATTACCTTTATTGTATAATGATTCCCAGACAAAGTACGTCAGATATCAAGCAATTGGATTTTGTTTGCTTTTAATATCATAGATCTTTTAAGGTAGGTTTATTCAAGATGGGATTTCAAAAAATTCCAATGTACATAATATTAGCTTATGGACATATATCATCTTTGTGTTGTTTGTGAACTTGTGAAATCAGTGATTTGCTTCATCACTTTGTTTTCTTTGAGGTTGCAGGTTAGTACGCACAAACATATTATTAAGGCAATGATTCGTTTTGTTTTAAAGATAGAAGTGTCTCTGTGAATTTCTGACTGTTTTCAGAAGATGGTTTTCGAGATTGCTATAATCTGGGGTAATATTGTTTCAGTTTTTGCAGCCAATTTTGTTGTCAAGAAATGATGACTGAGTAGCATTCAGTCCAGATGGAATTTTTCCTTAATTCCTATATGTCAGCAGATTGCTACAATTTAACAGCAAGAGGTGTAATACAATTATTGCAGTAGAATATGTTTACTGAGAATGCTGTACAAAGTCTTGTCCTCCAAAATTCTTCAGGGAAAATCACGTAAGAATCTTTGGGTAGTTAAAGCATAAAGATGGGTGAGTGTCATTTCTTTAGTACCGGCGACATCACCCAAGCCACAATGCAAGTTTAGTTTAGCTTATTAATGTCATGTGTACCATGGTATAATGAAAAGCTTTTTGTTGTTGCGTGCTATCCAGTCAGTGAATTATTGATTACAATTAAGCCATTCACAGTGTACATCATCCTCATCAGCAACAACGATGAGTCGGCCTACAGGGAGGAGGTCCAGCACTTAGCAGCATGGTGCGCTGACAACAACCTGGCCCTTAACTCCAAGAAGACCAAGGAGCTCATTGTAGACTTCAGGAAGTCCAGGGGCGGCACGCACACCCCCATCCACATTAACGGTACGGAGGTGGAACATGTTTCTAGCTTCAGGTTCCTGGGAGTCAACCTCTCCGACGACCTCTCTTGGACCCACAATACCTCAACTCTGATCAAGAAGGCTCACCAGCGTCTCTTCTTCCTGAGGAGACTGAAGAAGGTCCATCTGTCTCCTCAGATCCTGGTGAACTTCTACCGCTGCACCATCGAGAGCATCCTTACCAACTGCATCACAGTTTGGTATGGCAACTGCTCTGTCTCCGACCGGAAGGCATTGCAGAGGGTGGTGAAAATTGCCCAACGCATCACCGGTTCCTCGCTCCCCTCCATTGAGTCTGTCCAAAGCAAGCGTTGTCTGCGGAGGGCGCTCAGCATCGCCAAGGACCTCTCTCACCCCAACCATGGACTGTTTACCCTCCTACCATCCGGGAGGCGCTACAGGTCTCTCCGTTGCCGAACCAGCAGGTCCAGGAACAGCTTCTTTCCGGCGGCTGTCACGCTACTCAACAACGTACCTCGGTGACTGCCAATCCCCCCCCCCCCCCCCGGACACTTATTGTTATTTATTCAAATCATTTGCTGTGTCGCTCTTCCAGGGAGATGCTAAATGCATTTCGTTGTCTCTGTACTGTACACTGACAATGACAATTAAAATTGAATCTGAATCTGAATCTGAAGTACAGATGTAGGATAAAGTGAATGATATCCTGGACTCATCTCCAGAATTGCTGGCACAATGTATCTCCCTATTCCCCAGCAAGTAGTGATCTTGCCTTGCACTGATATTGTCAGGACAGTACAAATTGCAGGCCTTAATTTCAGACACCTCCCCCTCACTCCACTATTTTCATAACCAAATACATTCCATTTATTCTGTTCCAAAAAGCACACATTATGCATAGTGGATTGGAAAAAGTCAAGTACATTTAATACCTCCAAATTCTGCTTCATGACCATGAAATAATTAGCTCACAGCAATAGAGGCAGCTACAATAAAAGCAATGATCCAAAATCACTTGTTATTATCCAAAAAGGTAGCAATGAGATTTTGTAATTTGACGAGTTTAGTGAAGAATTAAAAATCTGATTAATAAGAATATTCATAATGTCAAGGATTGCACAGTCAAATCACCACAATTGACCACTTTGTTTTTCTCATTTCTGGGCGGCACAGTGGCACGGTTGCTGCCTTACTGCGCCATGGACACTGTTGTTTGTCATGTGCATCAATTATCTGGATGATGGGGTGGAATACTGGATAAGTAAGTATGCAGATGATACTAAGATAGGTGGTGTTGTGGATAATGAAGTAGATTTTCAGTCTACAGAGAGATTTGGGCCATTTGGTAGAGTGGGCTGAAAGATGGCAGATGGAGTTTAATGCTGATAAGTGTGAGGTGCTACATCTTGGCAGAACAAATCAAAATAGGATGTACATGGTAAATGGTAGGGAATTGTGGAACAGAGGGATCTAGGAATAACTGTGCATAGTTCCCTGAAGGTGGAATCGCATGTAGATAGGGTGGTAAAGAAAGCTTTTTGTGTGCTGGCCTTTATAAATCAGAGCATTGAATATAGGAGTAGGGAAGTAATGTTAAAATTGTACAAGGCATTGGTGAGACCAATTCTGGAGTATGGTGTACAATTTTGGCCGCCTAATTATAGGAAGTTTGTCAACAAAATAGAGAGAGTACAGAGGAGATTTACTAGAATGTTGCCTGGGTTCCAGCAACTAAGTTACAGAGAAAGGTTGAACAAATTAGGTCTTTATTCTTTGGAGCGCAGAAGGTTAAGGGGGGACTTGATTGAGGTCTTTAAAATGATGAAAGGGATTGACAGAGTTGACGTGGATAAGCTTTTCCCATTGAGGGTAGGGAAGATTCAAACAAGAGGGCATGACATGAGAATTAAGGGACAGAAGTTTAGGGGTAACATGAGGGGGAACTTCTTTACTCAGAGAGTGGTGGCTGTGTGGAATGAGCTTCCAGCAGAAGTGGTGAAGGTAGGATTGATTTTTAACGTTTAAAAGTAAAGTAGATAGGTATATGGACGGGAAGGGAATGGAGGGGTATGGTCTGAGTGCAGATAGATGGGACTAGGGGAAAATAAATGTCTGGCACGGACTGGAAGGGCTGAGAGGGCCTGTTTCCGTGCTGTAATTGTTATATGGTTGACATATATTATTATATATGACATGAGTGATCCTGACGACGGGTGCTTGTCTGTACTGAGTTTGTACGTTCTCCCCGTGACCTGTGTGGGTTTTTTCCCGGGATCTTTGGTTTGGTCCAAAAACGTACAAGTCTGTAGGTTAATTGTCTTTTTATAATTGTAAATTGACCTTAGTGAGTGTGGGAGAGTGTTATGGGTCTGTGCCACTTAGGCGATTTTTCAGTCGCCTGAAAAACCGGGAACTGGATGAGTGACTGTCATAGTGGAACACAAACACATCGCAAAGGTGGGGGCCAGGGCAAGTGGGGGAAAGCTGTCTAAAAAATTCCCGCGGTGCAAAGCCAAGGTGATACAGACACACACCGCGATGAACAGGAAGGTTGGCGCTGTAATTGACAGCTAAAGCACAGTGTACGGTAAGTCCTTTAAGAGAGGTGGGTGAAGAGGGGGGGAGAAGGACTGGAGACATCTTTTAAGAAGCCAGAGATACACGGCTGTGAAGTTTAGCGGACATTTAACATTACCGTCAGTTCCTTGGTTCTGAAAACGACTGCTTATCTTTTTTATTCTCCCAATGAGCCAATGAAATTCACCATCTCCAGTTATGTCAGCACCGTCTCCACCCACGAGAACCTCCGTGAGCCTTCGACCTCCTGGCAACCCATGTGGACCTCCTTGTGACCCACCTACACCTCGAGAATTTGTGCTGCTCTCCATGGTTGACTTCATTCCAGTCGCCACTAATTTTTCAACATTGTTGAAAAATTCTCGGCGACCATAATGAGGCCGCGACTCATTCCCAAAATGTGGGAACTCCTCACGACCATGAAGGCGACTCCCCGGCAACCATCACCATGTGGCGACTGCAAAGTCTCCTGCAGTCGCCTAAAACATCGCCTCAGTGGGACAGGGCCATTAGTGTGCGGGGATGACTGGTCGGCGCAGACTCAGTGGGCCGAAGGACCTGTTTTCGCGCTGTATCTCTAAGCTAAACTGAACTAAAATTATCAATGTTCTATCCTCCAGTCACATAATTAAAAAATTTAACACACTCACCAGAAAAATATATTAACTGTCCAAACCCTAAGTTGTTTCTATTCTCTTTTTGGCCTTATTCCCCAATGGTGCTCCCACCCCAAAGCACACTATCACTTTCCTGCCACTTTATCCTGTCCCAATTACTTTGTTTTCATCCTGAGCATTTATCTCCTCTTGCTGTCTGCTCCCCTCCTTTCCCTTTTCCCCTACTTTGCCCCCTTGTTCCTTCAATCCTTCTCACCCCTTTTTCTCTGTTATCACCTTCCACACTCCTACCATCATTTCCGTCTCCCTCCCTGACCCTTGCCTTGTCTCAATTCACCCACTCAGATTAACATGGACAACGTCCATGATATTGACTTCCTACTTCTAAAAGTTGTAAATTGTCCCTATTGTTTAGGATAGTGTTCGTGCATCACTGGTCGCGGTGAATTTGGTTAAAAATATATATTACCTTTTATTGTTGAAGTCCAAAGTACATTTAAATACGATACGATAACACTTTATTCATCCCCAGAGGGAAATTGGTATGACAACAGTCACAATACATAAGGTACACAAAAATTTGAAATTAAAAGTGAAAACAAAAAGAAAAAGACAAGCGGCTGTTGGCTGGCTGCCATGTGCGCAGCGCCTTCACCTGAACAAACAAACAACTGAACACAGACTTATCCCCTGTGCAGAGGATTCTAAACTAGAGAGCCCCCCCCCACCCACCCACACCGGTTCCCCCTTTGTTCCCCCCCCCTCCCTCACGGCGGTCTCTCCACGTCGGGTCCCCATTGTTCTTCACCGCGGTCCCCCCACACCAGGTCCCCATTGTCTTCTCAAGCTCGTCGACCGTTGATCGCGGGTCGTCTACGAGGCCCCCCCCACCACCAATGCTCTCGTTGCCGCCGAGGCTCCACCGCTGTCGAGGCACTCGCTGGCGTTGCCGCCGCCGAGACTCCCATCGCTGCCGCAACTCCTTCGGCTCAGACCGGCTTTCTTGGGGTGCGTTCCGGTGCATCTCACGTGAAATTAAGACTATGCTTTGCACAATTCTGATTTTCTTCTGAGCTGTTAACTCTCTGCTCATACTGTGCACATAGCACTGCGCGTTACACTCATGTAAAAGCCCTGTCCCACGGTACGAGTTCATTCCAAGAGTTCTCCCGAGTTTGCCCTGATTCGAACTCGGAGATTTATGGTAATGGCCACTCGTTGGTACTCAGGGCACTCGTGGACATTTTTCAACATGTTGAAAAATCTTCATGAGTCTTCCAGTGCTTATCTGCCGTTAGCGAGTCTTCTCGAGTACCTGCCGTTAGCGTTACAAGCTGCAAAGAGACGTCCCCGAGCTCCGACGTACCTGCTACGTTCATTCTCCGTGCTTAACACGAGTCTGATTTTTTTAAAACTCGGGAGACCTCTTGGAATGAACTCGTACCGTGGGACAGGGCTATTACACTGCTGTCATTAGAGATCAGCATGTATGCTGACTTGCTGTGAGCAACAGCACTATAATTAATTAGTTTTTATCCATTTTTTGACAGTATCCCTGAACAATCCCCAAAGGCCACCATCGTTTTCTTCAGTGGCAGAATCCTTCAGGAGCCACTTTAAGCCTATCCTCATTTGCTGAGGTTGGATCATTTATTTCCCAGTCCCAACACCCTCAATCATAGTCCCAGTGCGAATACCAAGGCGTTCCCCTTTTCCACGTTCCAGTTGTCTGGTGCCTTTTCGATCATCCTTATATTCTTCTCTCTCCTGCCTCTCCCCGCAGCAGTGAAAATGCCAAATTCAGAGGGGAGAAGGGGGGGGGGGGTGAATAATAGGTTGCTGAACAATTTACAGAATAGTTGAATCCAACAATATATGAAGGCAAGTTGAATAAGAAACTAAATGGATCCAGACATGACAAAGCATGAGGAGGAAAGCTGATGGTGAAGCTGAAGCAATAGGGAATAGACAGAACAGTGATGTTGCCGGTCATGCTGGGTCATGCGCTTTCAGTTTAATGCTCTATGAAAAATGATATTTTTATTTGCTAAAGCTTTACCGTTTGATGCAACAGCAACAAAATAAATTTAGTTTTGCTTTGAGATACAGCGTAGAAACAGGCCCTTCGGACCACCGAGTCCGCACTGACCAGCAATCCCCACACACGAACACTATCTTAGGGACAATTTACACATACACCAAACCTATCAACCTACAAATCTGTACGTCTTTGGAATGTGGGTGGAAACCAAATTTCTCGGAGAAAACCCACACCGTCACGGGGAGAATGTACAAACTCCGTATAGACAGCACCCATAGTCAGGATCGAACTAGGGTCTCCGGCGCTGCAAGCGTTGTAAGGCAGAAACTGCTGCGCCACCATGCCGCAGTAGAGTTGAAATATACCATAAATGTTGTTGCCTATGTAACTGATATTGCCAAACCAAGCAACCATGGTAAAAGTGAAAATAAGTGAGGGAATGGTAGGGGATTGATCATTTTCATCTGACAGCTGGCATTTATGAGAGAGGTTGAGTTGCCTGCTCTGTTGTAACAAGTACACATTCACTGTGAAAACTGTACATCACCTGAGACAGGAGAAGGATAAAACTGATAAGAATGGATTGATGAAGAAAAGGAAGTGATAGAGGCAAGGCTGGGAAGAAATGCGTATTGATATGACCTCAGAAAAGGTCATTGCTATTTGGTATTAACTATGAATAATGTCTTTTTTTAATTTAATTTTTTTTTTAAAATTTATTTATTAGAAGTAAGTACATTACATTTTAATGGTACCTTTTTACAGGTTCCCAGAATTATTAAAACATTCTTTGTACAACTTCCTTTTTTTCTTTTGGAAAGAAATGCGAAAGAAAGAAGTATCGAAGAGTAAAGAATAGTCTAGTGAGTGTAGTGTAAATAAATAAACGTGAGAAAGTGAAGCAGAACGGAGATTCTCACACGCCACGTCGATATATATATTTTTTTGTTCTTAATCATTTTTCACTCAAACACAGAATATTTAATTTTACGATGTTATACACCCCATGAATCCACAAGATCAATAAATGGAGCCCAACTCGTTAAGAATTGGTCTTTTTTTTTCTATTAGGAGGAGTCTCATTTCTTCCATGAATAATGTCTTTACCATTGACCTTATCAAAAAGTTGGTAAGTTCAGCAAACTAAAAAATCACGAAATGTGGAAGTAACCAACTTGTTGATAGGTCGATTTGTGCTCAACCCACCAAAAACAGCAATTACAATTTGGATAGTACAAATGTGACAAAATAAGAGGCAAAGTGCTGGAGTAACTCAACAGGTCAAGCTACATCTCTGGAGAATGTTGTTAAGCAATGTTTCAGGTTAAGACCAATCTTCAGACTGATTGCAGTGGGGAGTGGGGGAGAAGCTGGAGTTTGGAGTTTGTGGTGCCATGCCTGAAGATAACTTGCTTTGGTCACTTCAAAATATGGGTTGGAGTGCTTCCTGCTCAACCGCTGCTTAATGCTAAACAAGTGGTCTGACGAATAAAAGACAGTGGTCAGGTTCGGGGAGGAAAAAGTGGTGCTGAACAGTGCTCTTGACGTTTTAGGTGCTCATATTTTGTTTTCAGATTTGCAACACTGGAGGAGGATGTTGATGGTAAAAAAGAAAGATTCTTGGGGCTTCTATTAGCAATGATTGGCAAAAGGAAATAAACAAAAAAGTAGTTGCAGATGGTACTGGAACTAGGTACAAATAATTCTACCCAGACAATGCATGAAGAGGAGGTGTCGAAGAGGAATCTGGTCACATTCGGTCACATGTCTCAGACTGAGAAAGGTGAAGATAAAAAAAATTCACCATGGCCACAGCCCCTAAGATGTCAGAAAGGGGAGCGGCTGAGATTGAAGTGGAGACCCGGTGGGGTGTCTGCAGCCGGCCACATGCAAAGGCAAGTCTCGTTCGCCGTTGTGAGCAGAAGATAAGATTGTTTGATGAACATTTTGTAACTTTGTCAGTGCCAGAAATGTTGCGACTCTTTGTGTACTGTCTAGGTGAGGTCTGCTGTATGATTTGACTAGGTTGTCTACAAAACAAAGAATGTCATTGATAGAAACATAGAAATTAGGTGCAGGAGTAGGCCATTCGGCCCTTCGAGCCTGCACCGCCATTCAATATGATCATGGCTGATCATCCAACTCAGTATCCCGTACCTGCCTTCTCTCCATACCCTCTGATCCCCTTAGCCACAAGGGCCACATCTAACCCCCTCTTAAATATAGCCAATGAACTGGCCTCAACTACCCTCTGTGGCAGAGAGTTCCAGAGACCCACCACTCTCTGTGTGAAAAAATTCCTTC
Source organism: Raja brachyura (assembly GCA_963514005.1). The sequence goes on from OY740796.1 coordinate 40,251,166, forward strand.
TCATTTCGGTCCTAAAGGATTTCCCCCTTATCCTTAAGCTGTGACCCCTTGTCCTGGACCTCCCCAACATCGGGAACAATCTTCCTGCATCTAGCCTGTCCAACCCCTTAAGAATCTTGTAAGTTTCTATAAGATCCCCTCTCAATCTCCTAAATTCTAGAGAGTATAAACCGAGAGTATGTTCCTCCAAAGACGTACAGGTTTGCAGGTTAATTGGCTTGGTAAATGTAAAAGTTGTCTTTTGTGGGTGTAGGACAGTGTTAATGTGCGGAGATCGCTGGTCGGCCCGGACCCGGTGGGCTGAAGGGCCTCATTTCCACCCTGTAACAATGCTGTAACAATGGAAACAATGCTGCCATCTTCACTATTGTGGTTTTAAAATAATGTTAATAGTCAGAACGATAATGTTCCCCCAATAAATACCATTTGCTAACATTGTGCATGTGGAGCAGGTTAGCCAGCATCTTTGAAGAGAAACGATGTTAATCTCCCGGCCATTGGTTCTTTATCAAGGATACCATGAAGGATAATAAACCAAAGCATTAATATTTCATTTACGGGTGCGCCTGCATTTTTACACCTTTCTATTTATAGCAGAGATTTTCAGCAGCTGCATTCATCTTTTTAATATAGTTATATTTCTATAAAGAACATTCTCATCAGCAATGTCACTATTTTAAATATCCAACAGATGGTAACTTTGGCTGGCATCCTCCAGTTGCAGAAACACCATGCTCAAGACCACAGTGCTTGTTGGAACACCGTTTTGATCAACAAAGAATTTAAACAGGTTTTAGATTTGTATGGAAAAATGAAGTCAGAATTGTTTATTCCAAGAAATACTGTCATGACTGTTCGAAATTGACACGTTGCAAAGCATTTCCAAGAAACATAAATTAGACTTTATTATCTTTTTTTCTGTGCTTCTGTGCATCAATACCTTTGCTGCTCCATTGATGCAATAAAAATACTATTCTTTGTTATGACAGCAGTAGATTTCCTCAGAGATTCAATTTTCTCTCCTCTCCATTTCATGAGAGGGAGAATCTCTTCACAACATAAACTACCAGTGTACTGCGTTGACAGTGCATTGACCTACACTTCGTGATGCCACTTTTGCAAGGTTGCAGTGATGTAAAGATTGCTCCTCTGTGCTAGATGTAGAGTTTGAGTCGCTGACTGCTAATTTTATCATTTAAGTTGTGCGTCCAATGCTGCAGATCAATAATATATTACTGCAAACTCGTTCTATTCCCTGTATTCCCATTGTAATAATTCACTCAGGTTGATATTTATCTAGGATTTGGAGAGCATGTAGCGTGAATGTTATTACTCTATTACATTGTGCCACTTGATATGTTCCAAGTATCCTGCCATGATATTAATTGGCATAGCTGTTATCTTTCCCTATTTTGTGAATCATTCAAATAGGCCAGCAGATCAGTCAGCGGCAGAGTGTAATGAGGGCTGTAATAGTTGAATACTGATAACATTATCTCTCAAGAAGTATTGGAGCTATTTATAATTGAAATTGTAATGCAAATACTTCCCGTTGGCTGAATTAGACAAACATGCAAATTTTACCAAAAAGGAAATTAAAAGTGTTAAAGAATTAAACAATAGTGGGATAGGTGCTGAACTCTGCATAATAATTGGGTAGCCACAAAATTGGTTGGAAATTAAACACCACTGATTTACACTTAATCATTATAAGAAATATGATAAAGTTAAAATATTTCATTGGAGTAATTAAACAGAAATAAAGAAGCATATGGACAAAAATTCACATGATATACAAACAATTTTAGGGTAAGCACTTAATGGGTTGCAAATAGATATCACACCCATGAACAGAATTAATTAAGACATGGACATCAATGTATATTAGCAATAGCATGATAATTTATTAATTGCTGAATAATTAGTTTGCATCACAGCGAAACAAATTGCAAACTTATGGCAATTAGTGTAGCGTTGAGTTTGAAAGAAAATTGTGACTAATATTCAGACAACATGGGATGGTTCTGTTATATAGATGCATTTGCTTCTACAGCTTTTGAGTTGATTAATGCTGGTCAGGGATGAAATGTTCATTGTTAAAAGAAATACAGCTGAACTTTAGAACTGGTGAATAAATTAAATGTCCTGTAAAGTTATTCAATTGGAACTCTGTACATTTAGTAGATACAATTAAGATTTGCATTTATAATGATTTATATTTTGAGCTTGCCACCATTTCCTAATATTGCATCTTATATACAAAATATAGAACTGGTTCTGCATGCAACTGGTTTACAATCCCCAAAAGTCACTGGACTCGCCATATAGATCTTGTGGCCACAACAGCAGGTAAAAGGATGGGTATCCTATAATGTGTAACTCACCCCCTGACACTTCAATCAATTGTCATTATCTACACGGCATGTTAAGAGTTTGATGGAATACTCTCCATTTCCTGGATGACTGTCACCAACTAATCTCCAGAAACTTGATGACATCCAGGACAAACCAAACTGCTTGATTTGTATCCCATTCATTGACATAAGCACACTGCAGCTGCAGTGTTTACTACCTAGAAAATGAACTGCATTTCCTCACCTTGGCTACTCCTGCAGCCCCTCCCAACTCTGTAACTCTATCAGGAAGACTAGGGCACTGAAGCATGGGAATATAACTGTGCTTGTTTGCCTCCAAAGCACACACCATTCAGACATATACATCTAAGTTTCTTTGTCATCATGGAATCTAAACTCTGGAACTCCCTAACTAACAGCGTGAGATGAGTACCTTTAGCAAAAAGACTACAAGAGGTTCAAGGTGATGGCTCAACACCATCTTGACAAGAGTGATAAATAAAATCACCCTTTCCCCATGTACTTTCCCCTGCAACCGCAGGAGATGCAACACCTGTCCCTTTCCCTCCCCCCACGACCATCCAAGGACACCAACAGTCTTTCCAGGTGAGGCAGAGGTTCACTTGCACCTCCTCAAACCTCATCTACTATATCCGTTGTTCCAGGTGTCAACTCCTGTATATCGGCGAGACCAAGCGCAGACTCGGCGATCGTTTCGCTGTACATCTCGGCTCAGTCCACCTTAACTTACCTGATCTCTTGGTTGCTCAGCACTTTAACTCCCACTCCCATTCCCATTCCAACTTTTCTGTCCTGGGTCTCCTCCATTGTCAGAATGAGGCCCAGCGCAAATTGGAGGAACAGCACCTTACATTTCGCTTAGGAAGCTTGCACCCCAGCAGTAAGAACATTGACTTCTCTAACTTCAAAGACTGCTTAGGTCCTTGGATGGAGCCAAGGGGGAATGTAAAGCAACAAGTGTAGCATTTCCTGCGGTTGCAAGGGAAAGTACCAAGGAGGGGTTGGTTTGGGTGAGAAGGACGAATTGACCAGGGATTTACGGAGGGAGCGGTCTCTACAGAAAGCCGAAAGGGGAGGAGATGGGAAGATGTGGCCAGTGGTGGGATCCCGTTGGAGGTGGTGAAAATATCGGAGGATTATCTGTTGTATATGACGGCTGGTAGGGTGGGAGGTGAGAACAAGGGGGACTCTGCCATTGTTACGAGTGGGGGGATGAGGAGTGAGAGCAGAGCTACGGGGTATAGAAGAGACCCTGGTGAGAGCCTCATCAAAAGTCGAGGAAGGGAACCCCCATTTCATAAACAATGAGGATATCCCTGATGCCCTGGTTTGGAACACCTCATCCTGGGTGTAGTTGCAGCATAGACGACGGAATTGGGAGTAGGGGATAGAGTCCTTACAGGAGGCAGGGTGGGAAGAAGTGTAGTCCAGATAGCCCATAGGAGTCAGTCGGTTTGTAGTAGATGTCGGTCAGTAGTCTGTTACCTGCGATGGAGATAGTGAGGTCTAGAAACTGGAATTGCTACACGTGTCGCTTTAATTCCCCCCTTGACTCCATCCAAGGACCTAAGCAGTCTTTCCAGGTGCGACAGAGGTTCACCTGCACCTCCTTCAACCTCATCTATTGCATCCGCTGCTCTAGGTGTCAGCTGCTCTACATCGGAGACCAATCGTAGGCTTGACGATCACTTTGCCTAACACCTCCGCTCAGTTCGCAATAACCAACCTGATCTCCTGGTGGCTCAGCACTTCAATTTCCCTTCCCATTCTGAATCGACCTTTCTGTCCTGGGCCTCCTCCATGGCCAGAGTGAGTCCCACCGTAAATTGGAGGAGCACCACCTCACATTTTGCTTGGGTAATTTACACCCCAACGGTATGAACATTGACTTCTCCAATTTCAGGTAGACCTTGCTTTCTCCCTCTTTCCCCTCCCCTTCCCAGCTCTTCCTCAGCCCACTGTTTCCGCTCTTCCTTTCTTCTTCCCGCCCCTCCCACCTCCACATCTGTCTGAAGAAGGGTCTCGAGCCAAAACGTCACCTATTCCTTCGCTCCATAAATGCTGCCTCACCCGCAGAGTTTCTCCAGCATTTTCGTCTACCTTCGATTTTTCCAGCATCTGCAGTTCTTTCTTAAACAAACGTACAATTAATAATTCTTTGTGAGAAATGGAAGGATACTTGATTTACTATTATTAATGAGGAGTACGCAGTGTAACTTTGTCTGTTGACACCCATTGAAGTACCTTTGGACTGGATCCGAATTGATGATGGGAACACGTGGCAAAACTAAACAATGAAGATAGTAAAGAAACAATTCAGACAATTTTACTTGTGATGGAGCAAGGTGGGGGTGAGAGGAGTGAATAAGCATATCACACAATATGTTGCAAAATATGTTCCAAAAATATGCTGGAAATTTCACAATATTCCTACTGAGCAGACTTCAATGATGAGAAACATCAAGCAAAACAAAAACAACACAAAATAACAGGATGAGCACCAGGTCATCGCCCAATAAAAGTAGGGGCTTCATGTACACATGACAATAATAAATTAAACTGAACAAAAATAACAATTGGCCACATCTTCTTTTGACACTGAAAATGGGTAACCATTTGAATCATTTACTTATTTGTGAGACGGCAGGTTGCTTGTTTACAGAAAAACCCTTCCCATTTATTCTATACCATGTCATTATGTAAAATCTAAATGTGTTTGAATATACTTACTTCTTTAGTAACAAGTGAACTTCTGGGAAAAAAACCCCAATATATTAGAAAGCCATCTTCATGTTAGAGAAGAGGTATTTGCAGTGGAATTGGTTAGTTGTACAGGATTCAGAAGCTGGGTTTGCTAAAATGCTGTTTAACGCCAGGATTTCAATCAATCTGGATTTGTGCATGGAAGAGAAATGGCCCTGATCACATTGATATAACAAGCACAGAAGACGGCCAGAATTTCTCCCTCGTGATTGAATAACTGATACCATCTGCTTAGAGATTTGAAGACAATCATGGCTGTTATGTGGAACTGAGATAACCAAGAATCAATAGCACAAATGGGTAATGTTGTACACAGCAGCAGATCTAATATAGTTTCTGTTAATTAGCTGTTAACTATTGTCCAACCTAACCCATATTAACCAAGTTATATTGAACCTAACCCATAATAACCGAGGTATCTGAAAATCAGTTTAAAACATGCATTGAATATGATTTGGGTTTCATCATTATATCAAAGCAATGGACAATATAAAGATTGCATCGTTAACAGCAACACCATTCTTGACAACATCCATACCAATATTCCTTCTCATTATCACGAGAGTTACTATGTGTGAATGCACAGAGTCTTTTACCCAGAGTAGGGAAATCAGAACCAAAAGACACGAGTTTAGGATGAATGGGGAAGGATTTAATAAGAATCTGAGGGGCAACCTTTTCACAGAGAGGGTGGTGGGTATATGGAACGTGCTGTCCAAGGAGGTAGTTGAGGCAGTACTTTAACAGCATTTAAAAGACATGTGGCCAGGTACATAGATAGGAAAGGTTTAGAGGAATAAGGCCCAACGCAGGTGGGTGGGACTAGCATTGTTGGGCATTTTGGTCAGCACAGGTTTGTTTGGCAGAAGGGCCTGTTTCCGTGCTGTATGACTCTGACTCTCTATGTTGCCCTTACTCATACTGTTGAGTCTCCTTCAACTCATCACCTTAATTGCAAGTTCAAGTTGTTGAATTTAAACGGTTAACTGAGATAATTGCACTGAAATCAAACTCTTTCATATTTATCTTTATTTGTAGATTAACATTTTACAAATTCTTCGAGTAACAGACTGTTCACTCCCATTGCTCATTTGTGAGTTACTCTTTCCTTGTTAAGTGGTATATTATTTTATTGCACAACCACTGACCCTGCTGTGAATAGATATTTGGCTGCTGATCAACAGGAAATGTTCCTGTAATCTGGTCATCATTAAAGAAAATACCAAAGGAGATATCTGCAATAACTGTCATGATGAAAGAATGATTAGACCCAGCTCCTGCTAGCAGGGTTCTTGCAAAAATGAATAGAAGCCTCCCATTAAAAAAACATGATGCACTGAAAATCATTCTTCATTATTGCTGATTGCAAGAGGGGAATACTAGATAAATGAGAAGTTTTCCAATTTCAGGTAACCACCCCACCTCATCTTCATCAAATCCACATGTAAGAAATATATGCCTAAGGTGTGTTGTCTCTTGACAGTTCTGATATTCCTTGGAGCTTCCATTTCTCCAGCTCTTTTTTAATGTGGTTCGCTTTAGATTATATTTTTGCAGCTAATTTAAGACTTTGTGGCTCACCCTATTGTCTAACTTCAATGAAAGTTTCATCATCACAAGCACTGTGTATTTAGGTGTCAAAGAATCATAGAGTGATACAGTGTTGAAACAGGCCCTTCGGTCCAATTTGTCCACACCGGCCAACATGTACTAGCTACACTAGTCCCACCTGCCCGCGTTTGGTCCATATCCCTCCAAACCTGTCCTATCCATGTACCTGTCTAACTGTTTCTTAAATGTTGAGATCGTCCCTGCCTCAACTACCTTCTCTGGCAGCTTGTTCCATACATCCACCACCCTTTGTGTGAAAAGGTACCCCTCAGATTCCTATTAAATCTTTTCCCCTTCACCTTAAAGCTATGTACTCTGGTCCTCGATTCACCTCCTCCTTCACAAGAGACTTTGTTAAATTTTGTGATGTACCAAAATGAATTTGAACCTGAAAACAAAATTAACAATACATCTACTGACATAAGTATTTTGAAACCTGCCCTGAGAAATTCTGAGAATGACTGACTGCATTATAAAGAATGATTTGTCATGATTTGTAACTTGAGTAAAGTAATAGATGTTCAATTCTGCAAAATTATTTGTGCAGGGTTGAGAAACTATTAAAGTAGTTTTTGCCCAATTTGTGCAAGTACCAATTAGCAATAATTTATAAGCACAGCACTAGAGGATAACTGAAATGAACATACATTGCTATAATTTGTATGAGGAACTTAATTATTCATTAAACTCCAATTACGTTGACACTGCAGTGAACAATCATTTGATGTAATTACTGTGGTATTGAACATGATTTTTAGTGAATTGGAGCTAAAACATGCATAGAATAAAATGATATCCTAAAGATATATAATTTTGCATTGTAACATTGTCATATCCATCCAACCATTGGTTCCAAAGGAACTTTACATGAACAAACTAAGTAAATGGTTTTGCGAAATAGGGTAAATGCAACATCAAATTATTAGACAGGTGAGGGGAATAGATGAGATGAAAGCACAGTCGTTTCTCCAGGGTAGGTGAATCAAGAACCAGAGGACATAGGTCTAAAGGGCCTGTCCCACCAGCATGCAACTCCATGCGATGAGTGTGACCTAACGTGGTCGCTTGAGCCGTCCGGCATTGCGGGGCCGGTCCCAATTCGATCGCCGGAGCCGTGCAGAATTGTGCGGAGTTCGTCCCGACATCGCACGGGGCTCCGAAAAACTGACCATGTTCAAAAATTCCGCACGGCAACGGCTTGTCGGCTCGCTGTTGCCTCGACGCATTACGCACCGCCTCGACGTCGTGCCTCCGTGACCCTATCTGTAGGTGCCTCCGTGACCCTCTCAGTGTGTGCCTGTGTGCCCCTCTCTGTTCTGGCGAACTTACCTTTAAGACTTCGCTCCAAGTTCGCCTCACTTTGCGCCGCGTTGCGCCACTTACCCGACCTCCACGCGGCCCCCGCTGCTGGTTTGGTCGCGCTCACCGCATGGAATCGCATGCTGGTGGGACAGGCCCTTAAGATGCGAGGGGCAATGTTTAATTGGGCCCTGAGGGACAACCTTTTTCTAAGAGGGTGGTGGATATATGGAATGTACTGCCAGAGGAGGTAGATGAAGCAGGTGCAATAAAAGACCCATGGACCGGTCCATGGATAGGAAAGGTTCAGAGAGATATAGACCAAATGTAGGCAAATAAGACTAGCTCGGATGGGGCTTTTTTTTTGCCATAGACAAGTTTAGGTTTAGCTGGGCTGAGAGGCACAAAGTGCTGGAATAACTTAGTAGGTCAGGCAGCATTTCTGGGCAACATGGGCATGCGATGTGTCGGGCGAGACCCTTCTTCCAATCGGTTGAGAGGTTTGTTTCTATTCTGAATGATTATGATAGAAAGGTATAGTAGAAAATATGAAAAATACATATGCCTACCACTGCAAAATATGAAACTAATCTAGCTGTATTGCTTTTTTTTTGTGAGATTATACCGTAACGTATGTTTCTTTTGTTCAGATTGCATGTCTGAGGACTCAATTTCACTCTCTGACCACCGTCTGACTGAGGTGGTGAAATAAGTTGTGATGCAGTTCTTTAATATGGCATTGCATATAATTCAACAATGAGGTTGCTTTTTTCTTTTTTCTGATGAGGCAACTTCTGAACTTGAAAAGTACAGGCAAAACTGTTAATTGGCCATGTGGTGAATCATGCCTGTTTCCAAACCAAAGACTCTTTCTATATTAGCTAAAATACATTAAAAAATATGCCATTGAAATCATTGCTGTTTATAAACATTTAAATACTTTAGAAATTAAAAATGCTGATGTTCTCATAATCAATCAAGCAATATCTCATTCTGACATTCATAAATCCGATTTGCAATATAGCCGCAAAAAAGTAATTTAATTACAAGGCTAGGTATTGAATATACGCAGAAAAATCTTTTTCAGCATTGTATCACAAAGGCTATCCACCTATCTGGTAACAAACAAGTACATTGAGACATCTGTACAGAAAGCAGGAATTCCAGGATTTCCGGGCTGCTTGGAGATCTGGCACCAGATCCAAGCAGCTAAGAAGGACAAGAGAGACCTACATGTGATCTTCCTCGATCTGGCCAATGCATTTGGTTCAGTCCCCCATGAACTTCTTTGGGAATCTTTTGCCTTTTTCCATGTACCAGAGCTCATCACCACACTGGTCAAGAACTATTTCCAAGACCTGCAGCTGTGCTTCACAACAGCTGAATTCAGTACAACATGGCAGCGCTTGGAAGTAGGCATCATGGCAGGCTGCACAGTCTTACCCTTGGCCTTTACAATGGCCATGGAAGTCATCATCAGGGCCTCAAAATGGGTGGTGGGCGGTGAACGAACCAGGGTTGGGCTCCGTCTGCCACCCATCAGGGCATACATGCACGACATGACAACACTAACCACTACTGCAGCATGCACCAAGCGGCTACTTGGAAAGCTGCAGGAGAACGTCAAGTGGGCCCGAATGAAAATCAAACCAAGTAAATCTCGTAGCATCTCCATAGTTAAGGGGGCGCTTAGAGACACAAGGTTCTGCATCGGTGACGACCCAATACCAACAGTGTCTGAGCAGCCAGTAAAAAGCCTGGGCAGATGGTACAATGCAAGTCTCAAGGACAAAGAGCAGGTGCAACAACTAAGGCAAGAAATTGTCAACGGCGCGGAGAACATCAATCAGACCCTACTGCCTGGGAAACTGAAGCTCTGGTGCCTACAGTTTGGACTCTTGCCTCAGACAATGTGGCCACTGTCCGTTTATGAATAACAACTGTGGAGAAGATGGAGCGAACTTCATACGCGAAGAAATGGCTCGGTGTCCCACGATGTCTAACTAACATCGGCCTCTATGGCAAAGGGGTTCTGGAACTACCACTCAATACAAGTGTTCTAAAGTAAGACTCCAGATGACACTGAGGGACTCTAGAGACAAGACCATCAGTGCTGTTGCACCGCCCCTAGTAACTGGCCAGAAGTGGACACCATCTGATGCCGTCCAGCAAGCTTCATCAGCCCTGAGGCACAAAGACGTCGTGGGGCGAGTGCAGCAGGGAAGAGGAGGCTTTGGCCTTACGACAAGTAAACCAACTTGGCAAAAGGCCACAACATCAGAGTGGAGGACATTGGTGGTTGAGGAGGTGCGGCGACAGGAGGAGGCCGCAAGAAGTGCAAAGGCGGTCTCTCTTGCCAAACAGGGACAATGGATGCAGTGGGAAGGTGTGGAGCGGAGGAAGATCAGCAGGAAAGAACTATGGGAAATGGAAACAAGCAAGATCAGCTTCATCATCAGAGCGACATATGACTTGCTTCCATCACCAAAGAACCTCCAACAGTGGTACGGCGAGGATCCAACCTGTGCCCTCTGCCCAACTCCAGCGACCCTCAAACACATCATGGTAGGCTGCAAGACCAGCCTCACGCAAGGAAGATGCACGTGGCGGCATAATCAGGTACTAAAAAGCCTGGCAACAGCCCTTGAGAACAGGCGGTGTGCGACCAACTCCTTGCCTCCGAGAGCAAGTAACCACCCCCCCCCCCGGCCCCTAAGGGCAACAACCTTTGTCCGAGAAGGACAGAAAATGCCTAAACATCCTTCCACCAGATCAGAAGAAGGAAACCTATGCAGGGCCCGTGACTGGGGGATGCTGGCAGACATCGGCCGACAACTAATCTTTCCACCTGAAATTGCTTTAACCAACCTCAGGCCAGACTTGGTGTTCTGGTCCCCTTCACAGAAGACTGCTTACATCATAGAGCTCACAGTTCCATGGGAGAACTCTGTTGAGGAGGCCTATGAGCGTAAGAAGCTGCGTTACGCAGAGCTTGCAACAGAGGCAACGCAGCGTGGCTGGAACATCAAAGTCTATCCAGTTGAAGTGGGATGCAGAGGATTTATTGGATCATCTGCCATCAGCCTGCTGAAGGAGCTTGGAATCCATGGTAAGGCTATGCGGAAGACCATAAGATCACTCTCAGACGCGGCTGAAAGAAGCAGCCGTTGGATTTGGCTCAAGCGGAAAGACCCATGCTGGGCCCCAAGTACGTCATGGTGAATCTTTGGTACAGTTTGACACGGGACACGCGCTGAGGGCTGATCATCCTGCAGCAGGCCGCCCTTGTTGAGGGTGTATAGTGTTAAAAGGCCGAAACACCCAGTGATGCAAGGGTACACTACTGATGATGTGTCCTGTGCCCAACTGTCCTGAAGGTTACGCAGGCCAAGATATACGTATACGTATCCCCCCCCCCTCCCCCCCGATGTTGCGCGTCTAGCACTCTCAACAATCATCGAATGTCGTGAAATGCTCCCCACCTACTGGCACAAGGGACTTCTTAACACCTTGTCCTGTGATTTGATTCCTTCAGATAGATTTACCAAAGGGATGATAGTCTGGGGAGTCTGAAATCCAGACTTTGTTATCCTGATATAGCTAATTGGAAAGGTACATATCTACCTCAAAAAGCCCCATAGTAGACGGAATTCCTATCAACTTTACAACAATATGACCTCTCTTTCCAATGTGGCTACCAAACAGATGAACCTTGTTCAGTCTCGTATTCATTTCATGAAACAGAGTTCTTCATTTAATGTAAAATATAAAATATAAATAAATTAAAGAACATCTTAATAATGGCACATGTATTAACATGTTATTTAATATATTTATGTTACTTCAAATGTACTGTATATATAGTTTTATATATGTCTATATATATTTGCCATTATTAACATATTATTTGATTTATTTATATTAACTTCATATTTGTGTAAATATATATAACAGTGTGCATGCATGTGTGTGTACTTGGTTTATTTTCATTTGTGAATACAAAAAATCTGCAGAAGCAAGTGTGGACTTGGAAAAGTTTTGTCATTTTAGGAACTAATTTTGTTTTTGTGATGATTTATGGTAGAAGCATCCATTGATGGAACTTATTTCAACTAGTTGGAGTATTACAATAATAACCCTGCATAATCAGAAATATTTTCCTCAAACTAATTTCTGCATGTATTTTATGGGGTATTTCTGCCTTGGAATTGAGTTCCTGTGTCATTTGTCCATCATTAAATGATAGGCATGTCACACAGAGTGACTGCATAATGTATCACGTGAATGTTTCTGCTGGAAGGATGCCTACCCTGAATATTAAGTCTGGAAGATATTTAAAGGAGCAGTCAATAATTCTTGCTCTCTTCAGCTAAGTAAAGTTGAGTACTTAACGTAGCAAGATTGTGCATCAGCAATTGTTGCAAGGGATAGACTGACAGAGAAGTCTCACATACGAGGTCTGAGCACAAACTAGGGAATTCCGAAGAAACGTCACCAACAAATGAATGTTGCATTGAAGAGGAGATAATGGCATCTGTGGTAAAAAGAAACATGGAATTATGCAGATTAAATAGTAGGGAAAAAAAGTAAGAAAATTGTATTTAAAAAAGTGCGTTTTCACACCTATACCTTTTGCCTGATGGGAGAAAGGAGAAGAGGGATTGGCCAGGCTGCGACTCATGATTTTGCTGTTGGCCTTGCCGAGTCAGCGTGAGGTATAAATTGAGTCAATAGAAGTATATTTAATGGTTTGGCCTGTGTCCACTATTTGCTGCAATTTTCTGCGGTCTTGGATGGAGCTGTTCCCAAACCAAGTTGTGGTGCATGCTGATAAAATGCTTTCTATGGTGCATCTGTGGAAGTTGATGAAAGTTGTAGGGGCCATGCCGAACTGGAAACTATTTATCTCTTTCAAATAATGAAATGGTTCAAGGTTCCTCTCCTGATCTATCCTTGATCGGACATTGTTGGCTTTACCTTGCACAATAGGTTATTCCCTTATCATGTATCTATACACTGTAAATGGCTCGATTGTAATCATGTGTTGTCTTTCCGCTGACTGGTTAGCATGCAACAACAGCTTTTCACTGCACCTTGGTGCTTGTGACAGAAAACTAAACTAAAACTGAGTGATCTTCCTCCTGCCTGTTGGAATTTTGGTTAACTCAACAGCAACTTCAGTGCAAAAAGTGAAGTTGCAAATGCGCGTCAAATTCAGTCCCATATATTAAAATGAGTGGATGTTACTTGCTAAAGTTAAGGGGTGACTTCCCACTTAAGTATTGCACAAGCTTTTAGTCATAGGAAGGACAATTTATAAACCATATAATAACCATATAACAATTACAGCACGGAAACAGGCCTTCTTGGCCCTTCCAGTCCATGCCGACCATTTATTTTCCCCTAGTCCCATCTACCTGCACTCAGACCATACCCCTCCATTCCCTTCCCGTCCATATACCCATCCACTTTACTTTTAAATGTTAAAATCGATCCTGCCTCCACCACTTCTGCAGGAAGTTCATTCCACACAGCCACCACTCTCTGAGTAAAGAAGTTCCCCCTCATGTTACCCCTAAACTTCTGTCCCTTAATTCTCATGTCATGCCCTCTTGTTTGAATCTTTCCTACCCTCAATGGGAAAAGCTTATCCACGTCAACTCTGTCTATCCCTTTCATCATTTTAAAGACTCAATCAAGTCCCCCCTTAACCTTCTGCGCTCCAAAGAATAAAGACCTAGGAACAAAGAATAAAGAGCAAGGTGAAAGCAAAGCTTCCAAAATAATGTAGTTAGGGAAACAAGTTACAAGAATTTTATTTAAGAAAGATCTGCAGAAGCTGGAAAAATTGAAGGTAGATAAAAATGCTGTAGAAACTCAGCGGGTGCGGCAGCATCCATGGAGTGAAGGAGGGTCTGAGGCAGGGTCTCGACCCGAAACATCACCTATTCCTTCGCTCCATGGATGCTGCCTCACCCGCTGAGTTTCTCCAGCATTTTTATCTATCTACACAAATTTTATTGATGAATTTTGGTTGTCGTTGCACACAATTCAGTGAGAGATTAGATCAATCTGTTTTAGTGGTAACACACGTTGAAGTCTACTGTGGAAAAGAAAGGAAATAATGCTTTGCTCTCAAATTGATTTCTGCAATGTTAATTTTTTTTCAAACACGGTCAAAATGTCAATTGCAGCCTGGTTATTCTAAGTAATTTTTTAAACATCTGGTATTGTTTGTCCAATTTGTTTGTGACAAGACGTCCAAAAAAGACAAAACTGAATTATAGATTTAATAGTCTTTAAGAAACTAATGTTACATATTGTACAATGCAATCATGGTCGATGACATTAAACATTTTTTTTAACTTTCTGTGAGTCTGACAAAGCTTTGGATCAACTAATTATTATTTCAAAAATAGACTTGCTTTATAATTACTCTATGATTAAGCACCAGGTAGAGCAGCTGCAAGTGATTTAATCTATGTTTGTGCAAAGAAAACATTTTAGAAATAAGTGGCATGATTTTTGTGAACTGCCTTTGTTAATTAGACAATAGTCATCATTTCAGAAAGCATTTAGGCTTATTTGATTTTTATCTCTTTTTTTCCTGCACCTTTTAATTATGGAATGCAAAATCCACACATATTACTCTAATTGATGGTGTTAAAATTTGTATTTACAATATTTGGCCAATTGTTTCTGAGTTTTGAAAGAGATGGTGAATGCTCCTATTTGCTTCACCCAAAAAATCCTACAGTTCAAAATTGCTCTCGTGAATTAGATGGTCACTTATGTGAATCTACTGTTGAAACTAGAAAGAGAAGTTGGGAGGTCAAGTTGCAGTTGCATAAGACGTTGGTGAGACCGCATTTAGAGTATTGTGTTCTGTTTGGGAGCCATGTAATAGGAAAGATGTTGGGAGGTCTGTGACCCGTGGTGTTCCTTAGGAATCTGTGGTTAGACCACAGTTGTTTGTGATAAATATAAACAGCATGGATGGGTGCGTTAGTAAGTTGATTGGTTAATAAGAGTTGCGGATAGTGAGGAAGGCTGTCGAAGGAGACAGCAAGATTTAAATCAGTTACAGAGATAGACTGAGAAATGGCAGACCGAGGTTAATCCGAGCAAGTGTGCGCTGTTGCACTTTGTGAGGTTGAATATAAGGTGAAATTGTGCAGTTTATGGTAAGACCCACAACAGTGTACAGAGAGTACCACAATTCCCTGAAAGTGGCAACAAAATGAAAAAGAAGACAGGTGAAATGCGGAGGAATTGAGTATAAGAGTCAGGAAGTCAAGTTGCAGCTTTAGAAAACATTTTTGAGAGCACATTTGGAATACTGTGTACTGGTCTGGTCACCCCATTACAGGAAGGATGTGGCAGCTTGTTCAGAGGGCGCAGAAGGGTTTGTCAGAATGCTGCCTGGATTAGAGGATATTAGCTATCAGGTTGAATTGTTTTCATTGTAGTGTCAGATGTTGAAGGGAGACCTGATAGAAGTATCTAAAATTATGAGAGACATAGATAGGGTAGACAGTCAGAACCTTTTTCTTTTAACATTTTTAGAGGGCATAGTTTTAAGGAAAAAACGTCTCAGCTTTTCACGATCTATAACCATATAACCATATAACAATTACAGCACGGAAACAGGCCATCTCGGCCCTTCAAGTCCGTGCCTAACAACTTTTTTCCCTTAGTCCCACCTGCCTGCACTCATACCATAACCCTCCATACCCTTCTCATCCATATGCCTATCCAATTTATTTTTAAATGATACCAACGAACCTGCCGCCACCACTTCCACTGGAAGCTCATTCCACACCGCTACCACTCTCTGAGTAAAGAAGTTCCCCCTCATGTTACCCCTAAACCTCTGTCCCTTAATTCTAAAGTCATGTCCTCGTGTTTGAATCTTCCCTATTCTCAAAGGGAAAAGCTTGTCCACATTAACTCTGTCTATCCCTCTCATCATTTTAAAGACCTCTATCAAGTCCCCCCTTAACCTTCTGCGCTCCAGAGAATAAAGACCTAACTTATTTAACCTATCTCTGTAACTTAGCTGTTGAAACCCAGGCAACATTCTAGTAAATCTCCTCTGTACCCTCTCTATTTTGTTGACATCCTTCCTATAATTGGGCGACCAAAACTGCACACCATACTCCAGATTTGGTCTCACCAACGCCTTGTACAATTTTAACATTACATCCCAGCTTCTATACTCAATGCTCTGATTTATAAAGGCTAGCATACCAAAAGCTTTCTTTACCACCCTATCTATATGACATTCCACCTTCAAGGAACTATGCACGGTTATTCCCAGATCCCTCTGTTCAACTGTATTCTTCAATTCCCTACCGTTTACCATGTACGTCCTATTTTGATTTGTCCTGCCAAGGTGTAGCACCTCACATTTATCAGCATTAAACTCCATCTGCCATCTTTCAGCCCATTTTTCCAACTGGCCTAAATCACTCTGTAGACTTTGGAAATCCTCTTCATTATCCACAACACCCCTATCTTGGTATCATCTGCATACTTACTAATCCAATTTACCACCCCTTCATCCAGATCATTGATGTACATGACAAACAACAAAGGACCCAACACAGATCCCTGAGGCACCCCACTAGTCACCTGCCTCCAACCTGACAAACAGCCATCCACCATTACTCTCTGGCTTCTCCCATTCAGCCACTGTTGAATCCATCTTGCTATTCCTGCATTTATACCCAACAGTTGAACCTTCTTAACCAACCTTCCATGAGGAACCTTGTCAAAGGCCTTACTGAAGTCCATATAGACAACATCCACTGCTTTACCCTCGTCAATTTCCCTAGTAACCTCTTCAAAAAATTCAAGAAGATTAGTCAAACATGACCTTCCAGGCATAAATCCATGTTGACTGTTCCTAATTAGACCCTCTTTATCCAGATACTTATATATATTATCTCTAAGTATCTTTTCCATTAATTTGCCCACCACTGAAGTCAAACTAACCGGTCTATAATTGCTAGGTTTACTTTTAGAGCCCTTTTTAAACAATGGAACAACATGCGCAGTACGCCAATCCTCGGGGACAATTCCCGTTTCTAATGACATTTGAAATATTTCTGTCATAGCCCCGGCTATTTCTACACTAACTTCCCTCAATGTCCTAGGGAATATCTTGTCAGGACCTGGAGACTTATCCACTTTTATATTTTTCAAAAGTGCCAGTACTTCTTTTACTTTGAAACTCATAGTATCCATAGCTACTCTACTAGTTTCCCTTACCTCACATAATTCAATATCCTTCTCCTTGGTGAATACCGAAGAAAAGAAATTGTTCAATATCTCCCCCATCTCTTTTGGCTCTGCAGATAGCTGTCCACTCGGTCTCTCCAATGGACCAATTTTATCCCTTGTTATCCTTTTGCTATTAATATAGCTGTAGAAACCCTTTGGATTTACTTTCACCTTACTTGCCAAAGCAACCTCATATCTTCTTTTAGCTTTTCTAATTTCTTTCTTAAGATTCTTTTTACATTCCTTATACTCCTCAAGCACCTCATTTACTTCATGCTGCTTATAATTATTGGAGATCTCCCTCTTTTTCCGAACAAGATGTCCAATTTCCCTTGAAAACCAGGGCTCTTTACAATTTTTACTGGTTCCTTTCAACCGAACAGGAACATAAAGATTTTGTACTCTTAAAATTTCCCCTTTAAATGTCCTCCATTTCTCCTCTACATCTTTCCCATAAAACAAAATGTCCCAGTTCACTCCTTTTAAATCATCTCGCATCTCGTTAAAGTTAGCCTTTCTCCAATCAAAAATCTCAACCCTAGGCCCAGTTCTGTCCTTCTCCATAATTTTATTGAAACTAATGGTATTGTGATCACTGGACCCGAAGTGCTCCCCTACGCATACCTCCGCCACCTGTCCCGTCTCATTTCCTAACAGGAGGTCCAGCACTGCCCCTCCTCTAGTAGGCACCTCTATGTATTGCTGCAAAAAACTATCCTGCACACATTTTACAAACTCCAAACCATCCAGCCCATTTACAGAATGTGTTTCCCAGTCTATGTGTGGAAAGTTGAAATCTCCCACATTCACTACCTTGTGCTTACTACTAATATCTGCTATCTCTTTACATATTTGCTCTTCCAATTCTCGTTCCCCATTTGGCGGTCTATAATATACCCCTATAAGTGTTGCTACACCTTTCCCACTTCTAAGTTCCACCCAAATAGCCTCCCTAGATGAGCCCTCCAATCTATCCTGCCAAAGCACTGCTGTAATATCTTCCCTGACTAGCAATGCAACACCTCCACCTCTTGCCCCTCCAATTCTATCACACCTGAAGCAACGAAATCCTGGAATATTTAGTTTCCAATCACAGCCCTCCTGCAACCATGTTTCACTGATCGCCACAACATCATACTTCCAATGATTTGGCTGAGGGAACCAAATGTCATAATCCCATATTTTCTGATGATACAAAAGTAAATGGATTGGGAGTACAAAAGAGGATGTAAAGAGGTTTTACGAGGATATTGACATGCAGGTTAATGGGAAAATATGACAGATACCCTACGATGTGGAAAAAGTCTAGTTATGCACATTGGTACAAAATAGAAAAGCAAAGTGACTTGGGTAGGCTAGAGACAGGGAGGATGAAGTCGAGATGAATGCTCAAAGAAATGGTCCTTTCTTAGTCCATTTCATGCTCAGATGTTGAGAAATATTTTGCCCGCAGAAGCGGTTTTTCTTTGTAATTCCCCACACCAGAGAACTATGGAGCCTCAGACATTGAGTTCTTCAAAGATCGATAGATGCATACATAACAAATGAAATCAAGGGTATGAGGGAGAGTGCAGAAAGATGGTATTGAGTTCAAATCTCAGACATGATCTTGATGAATGATAGAACAGATATGAGTGACAAATGGCGAAATGTGGTCTTATTATGTATTTTTAATGTTAAGCAAAGGATTGGCAAAGCCCAAAACAAACCGAATATGTTATTTAAAGAAAAACTGAATTTGATCATTTTTTTCATCTAAAAACTTGCTGGACATTTGTTCCCCATTTCAAGATATGAAATAAGAACAGCAATGGTTCTGGAGTACAGGAATGACGTTGACAATCATGCTCATTATTATTATAATGCACATGACACTTTCAATGCCTGGTAACTGTATCTTTTGACTGTTGGCTGACCAATTTCCCTCTGAGATAAATAAAGTTGTATCATATCGTATCATGTCTACATGCTCCAATCCTTTGAATCTAAGTAATGGGTGTTGTCTGCTGGTGTTCTTTCTTTCTCTCAATGAGTTTACAGTTGTTTTGTGTCTGTTTGTTCAGATGGCTGATGATTCCAGTATTGTAACAGTCCTTTTATGCATAGCCTAATGCAAACTGTTTCATTTTATTGGCACAGAGAATGGCAAGCCACACGGGCCAGTTTTTATCCATGAGCCAGATGACATTGTGTTTCCCGTGGACTCTGAAGAAAGGAAGGCCACGTTAAACTGTGAAGCAAAGGGGAATCCAACACCACATTACAGGTTTGCCAACATTATTTTTTATTAGTACCTTCACTTAGGAAAGACTGGTGGTCTCCTTTTATACATCCTTTCAAATGTTGTAACAGGAAATAAAGAACATGATTGGAATAGGTGTTTGGCTCTGGATGAGATAAATTAAATAGAGCAGTTGTAACTAATCTTTCCATAAAGATTAAGAATAGTGTCAGTGTTTGTGCCTGATTTAACTGTTTTTAATTAACATGGATTAAACAGTTTTCAACTCCATCTTGCCCCATTTGTATTTCCACTATCACTTCTTGTGGCATTATCTTTGAAACTGGGATAAACAGTATTGCAGGGGGATCAATATCACAACCATACAAATTGCAATATTATCATCTGTGTCATCGAAATATAACTTGATGTTGATAGACCCGACTGGAAAAAATAATGTATTTGCCTGGACTCATGTTAGTCTATATCTCACAACAATGTAGCAAGTTAACACAGCTATTTTGACAGAAATGATTTCAGCTGACCTGTTGTTGTTATGTGATGTTATCAAAATGACATGTTGATGATAAATACTAATCTCAAAATGTGCACAGAAAATTGTGTTGTGATGTGGAGATTCTTTTTCCAGATAAAAATCCTGAAATTGGCACATTTTCAGCAATCCCCTTCATGGATTTGGAATGTTATTTAACAGATCGTATGTCAATCTGAGGGCTAAAAACAATCAGAAACCATGTAATATTGTAAAGTTTCTTACAGACAAATCCTACAACCTACAGGTATCTCTCTGTCAGTACAATCACTCATTGAGAGAGGCTTCTAACATTATTTTTATATCATGTTACCACATTTCTGTATTGGCATGATAAATGTGTTCACCCATCAACAGAGTGCTTGCTGACCGACATTGGCTGAACATTTAGCATTCCATTGATTTAAAATGTGTTATCCTTTGTGTTCAAACTTCTTAGTTGTCTCAGTTACTCTTTATTTGAAGACTTGCAACTGTTGCCTCTGATCTCTATGCTCCTCCAATTTTTACCCTTTGTGAGCTCCAAATCTCTAATATTGATGCTCATGCTTTCACCTTCTCTCGGAACGTGCTTCAGGCCTTCGCCTCTACCTCGCTCTGCTTTGTTGCCAAGAACCTACTTCACCAAATATTTGTTAAATTCCCTCGTATTTCGTGACGCAGCTTGATGCATTATTCTTTCTGATCTTCTTCTTCTTGCATTTGAGGCAGCAGGTCTGCCATCCGGTTTGACATCCGTAGGTGCCCGCCCTAACGCTGCTGTGCAGTACCCTAAAACATTTTGCTATAATAAAGACAATATAAAAATAAATGCAAACTGTAGTTTGCAATAAAGTGCCGCTGCTTAGTTAGTCAGTCTGTGTTTTTGGGCGGAATCTACTCCTATCACATGATCTTATAGAATGGGGTTGGGAGGGAGAGATAGATCAGCCATGATTGAATGGCAGTAGACTTGATCGGATGAATGGCTAAATTCTACTATCACATGATGTTATGATGTTATGACTTAATTGAGCAGTCAATCACCAAATTCTGTCAGCTTATTGCTTGAGCAATAGAAACCTAATGCCAAGACCTAATGGCCATCTTGTAGGGACATATATTCTTCTGCATCTGTTAATTTCAACTTTTCCTTTGAAAGCTACAATTTTTATTTTAACTTGATGTTTTTTTATCTTAAGAAATTATGCCTAAAGTCCTCAGCTTCATTGTTATAATTAATCATGGATGCCGCCTCGTCACTAGATCGATCTCTGAACAGAATTACTAAATCTTTAAAATCCATGCATCTTCCAGTTCCACTACCTGCAATTGGCTGTTCGCTTCATCATTATTTTTCACCCAGCATTGGCAGTCTTTTGACTTAATTACAACTGCTGCTTCCTCTCAACCCTATTATCCTGCCTTCGCCCCATAAGCCCTGACGCCTGTACTAATCAAGAATCTATGTAAGAAGGAACTGCAGATGCTGTTTTAAACCGAAGATAGACACAAAAAGCTGGAGTAAGCGGGACAGGCAGCATCTCTGGAGAGAAGGAATGGGTGATGTTTCTGGTCGAGACCCTTCTTCCTGAATCTATCTATCTCTGCCTTAAAAATATCTATCGATTTGGCCTCCACAGCCTTCTGTGGCAATGAATTTCACAGATTCACCACACTCTGAAGAAGTTTCTCCTTATCTTCTCCCTAAAGGAACATCCTTTAATTCTGAGACTATGACCTCTGGTCCTAGACTCTCCCACCAAAGGAAACACCTTCTCCACATCCACTCTATCCAGGTCTTAAAAAAATCATTAACTTGAAACATCATTCGATTTCTCTTCACAGATACAAACTGAGTATCACTAGGATTTTCTCTCCAACTACCTAAATCATCCTTGCTCATTTTGAGCATTTATTTTAACGTCCTGATCGAGACAGTATCGACAATAGGTTTTTAAAGGGAAATGCAGAAATCTAAATTCGGAAAATATAAAAGAGCTAAGAAATGGGTTATGATGGATAAATAATGTAGAATTTGTTCAATTTGTCAATGTGGCCATGCTTAAATTATCAAATTAAACT
This sequence comes from Raja brachyura, assembly GCA_963514005.1. The sequence continues at coordinate 40,273,337 of OY740796.1, forward strand.
CTGTCTTTGACTATAGTTATGAAGCACAAAATAACAATTTTGTGGCATTTCTGCTCCATTTCCTGTTTGAAGAATTCTCATGGTTCTATCTCTGTGTCTCTATTAAGTCCAACTGCATGCTTCTCATCCCCCACCCCACCCTGTCCTGTCCCATCCCGCCCCACCCTTCCTGCTTGCCCCAAACAAAACCAAGTGTGGGCACGGAGTACCAAGCTTAAATGTGTTGTGTAAAATAAAGATTAGAACCTGCGAATATTCTTGGACAAAACCCCATTTATTCTTATAAGCAATTTCTTCTAGCATTTGTACATGTTTTCACAGATAAAGTTAAATATCCAACCTATTACAGAGTGAATGTATTGCAACAGCCAACCAACACTGCTTCGTGTGATATGGTTACAGGTGGACGTTGTCTGCAACTCACGGCTAATTCACCTTCACATTCCTGAGCAATAGTTGTGTCACAGCATAAAATATTATCTATTAAGAAATTAATATGTAGTAGCCAGGGGCTTCTTGTCTCAAATAAAGCTTCATGCGCTTCACCATAAATTAACTGTGGATGATTTCAGGAAAAAAAATGCCTCTCTTGCGTTAAATGAATTCTTCACAATGAGATCTGTCCTAAGATTAAAACGTGTGAGACAGAGATAATTCTCAGATATGAGACATCATTTTCATAAAGTAATATGAAGGAGAATCAGCTGTATAAAGCCATTTGTTGAGGCATTACATTAAACAGAGTGGGATTTTAAATGGGTTACATGGGAGCACAGCTGATGAGAATTCAACTCATTGACGCTGTAGTTTCAGCTCTGACCCTTGCCTCATAGGATGGGAATAGGAAGCTCACATAGGAGATGTACATGTACTTCCTTCTCCTTTTGACCCGTGGCTCAGTTCTCCTATTTACCACTGTCAAGCTGCTAATCTATGCACTTAACTCTGGTTTCAGTGGACCTATTCCTTAATTCCTGCTGTTTTCTCTGTGGTTGCATCTGTAATTCAACTGAGCAACTGGGCTTAGGATAGCTGACCAGCTCTTAACTACCTCTTAAACAGCATAAAATTAATCTGGATCAATCTGTGTAGCAGAGTCATAGAGTCATACAGCATGGAAACAGGCCCTTTAGCCCAACCTGCCCACACCGACCAACATGTCCCATCTATACTAGTCCCACCTGTCTGCGCTTGGCCCATATTTTCTCAGCTGTGTGACTCTATAATTTGAAATAATCTTTTTAAGAATTGATTTATATAAAGTGAAAAGTAAGATAAAATAAATTAATAGAAATCAATGGTTTTAAAATGTACAGCTATCAAGATTATCCAATTGAACGATTTCACTTTGACAGACCTCATTCATACAAACTCAATGAGATTAATTCTTAACTACATTTTGTACGATATGTTGCATTGCTTACTGTTACTTTTGCCATTTAAGGTGATTTTATTTAAGTTTCCCAATCATAAATGTTCATTTCTTTAAAATACTTTAAGCTTGTGACTCCTTGCAGTCAAAGTAAACAATGGGCAAACAAGCATGATTACCTGTTTCACACGCGCATGTACTGCTGAGTTTTCCAACAGAATCATATATTTTAGTGATAAACTATTAAACCGCCAAAAATATGACTTGTTTTAATAAAATGATTAAGGTTATTAAATTAAAATCTCGATTCATGGCATAAGGTTTAGTGACGTAGTAAGGATTTAATTTTTTCTTTCAGTTTGAAGATGTTTGAAAGGATATTATCAGTGAAATTTAATAATAACTAAATAATTGATATTCAATGTACAACACCCTCTCATGCATATCATTAATACAATTAAGGTTTATAAGCTGCTGTAATTAAAACAAATTATCCTGCTCCTTGATTAAAAAAAACTACATGACATGCATTTTCTCTAAAGGGCATAAGGCTATATGGATTTCAAAACCAGTTTAGTGAATTTAATCATGAGTTATGCAGGCAAGTTATTTTAAGAATACTTTTGAATTAATTTAAGACAAAGTGTGGAGCACACATCTTCTAATTTAGTATGAATTGGCATTAGAAAAAAGGTGCAGGAGGAGGCCATTTGGCCCTTTCGAGCCAGCACCAGCATTCATTCTGATCATGACTGATCATCCACAATCAGTATCTCGTGCCTGCCTTCTCCCCATATCTCTTGATTCCGCTAGCCCCTAGAACTCTATCTAATTGTACAATTGGATAAGCTAACTTTGGGAAGCTGAAAGCATGGATGGAATTGGAAAATGGGATGTTAAGTTGGCACCATAGTTTTTCTGAAAATGAGGTTTCTGGACATTGTTGGCATAGCTTAAGGACTTTGTGACAGGGCTGTTTGAAATCTAAGTAATTCTCTTGATACAGGATAAATATAAATAATCATCACACTGCTAAAATCAATCATGATGGTGAACTTAAAAATAAACAATGACTCATCCAGGGAGTTTTTTCATAAATGTAATACTATTGCACAGAAACTGATCAAAAAGCATTTATTAGATAGAATACAATTATACAGAGAAAGTGAGTTAATTCTCCTTTGGCAAATTGCTTTTCTTCAGTCACCTCTTTAGAATGCCGAGTGACTTGCAAAGAAATTGATGCGAGGCAAATAGTTAAGTATTGAATTTGAGATTGATAGACTTTTCTTAACTCAAGGCATTCAAGATATGGGGCAGAGGCAGATATATGGTATTAGCTAAAAGATCAACCATGTTCTCATCTAACCAGTCTGCATCTACATAGGAACCTTGTGGGGCAAAACTCGTGCAATCTCATTGTAGAAACAAAGAATTGCAGATGCTGTTTTACACAAAAGTGCTGGAGTAACCCTATCCCTGTCCCTTCTCCTACATTTCTTCCTCTGGCTTTACAATGTGCACATTTTCAATCCTTCTATCTCAAACTTCTTCAATTTCTGACCTTTGTTCCAACCATCTGCCTATCAAAATACCCCTTACCAATGTCCACCTATTATCTGCCACGCTATGTCCTGCCTCTCCTCCCTCCCAGTTTTTCTTTCCCTCCCTACTACTAGCCTAAAGAAGGGTCCCAACCTGAAATGCCACCTATCCATGCTCTCCATGCTGTGGTAATCTTTTCTCTTGCATGTTTCTAGGCAACTCTTGGCTTGTTATATCATAAGCAGGCTCCATTCTAAGTCACTTTAAAATGACACTCATTGTTGGTGTTTCTGGAATGGTGAGTGAGCATAAAAGTAGCAGATAGTATGTTTTTTCCTGGTGCTCTTTCTCTGTTTCCAAACTGCCGGACAGTCTGGATGCGTATATCAGCAACATATGAGCTATTCGTAATGCACAAGATATATGGTCAAAAACTATGATTTTAATAGAATGGTAAGTTTCTGAATAAGACAAGTCATATGAGTTGGAGAATGCATTTGGTGATGATACTTTGGAAATTGAAAGGAAATAGTCATAAGGTCACAAGGTCAAATGAAATTAATGGTTACAGTTTGTAGATAGATAAAATTGTCAATGTTCAGCAAAAAAAAAAAAAAACGTGTAAATGTGATGTTGGATGCTGTTGAAGCTGCTTTGTGTCAAATTCTGGTGTTAAAGAGGATGGGGGGTGGGACAAGGCCTTCACAGATTTTGGGTGGAACGGTGGCGCAGCTGGGCAACACGGTGGCGCAGCAGTGGAGTTGCAGCCTTACGGTGCTTGCAGCGCCGGAGACACGGGTTCGATCCCGACTATGGGTGCTGTCTGTATGGAGTTTGTACGTTCTCCCCGTGACCGTGTGGGTTTTCTCCGAGATCTTTGGTTTCCTCCCACACTCCAAAGACGTACAGGTATGTAAATTGGCTTGGTATAAATTGCACCTAGTGTGTGTAGGATAGTGTTAGTGTGCGGGGATCGTTGGTCGGCGCGGACTCAGTGGGCCAAAGGGCCTGTTTCCACACTGCATCTCAAAGTGAAACTAAGATAATAGTGCAGGGCAAAGCAACAGCAGGTATTGGACGTAGTGTGGCTGCAGTTAGATATACAGCCAGAAGCAAAATCAAGTGATTGTACTAAATTAAATGGGGAACGTGCTCGACCTAAAGACATGGATGAATAATGAACCATAGTCACAAGCTGACACTTGTAACATTAATTAAGTTTGATTAATTGCTATCACTGAGATGGTGAAATTCAAAAACCATATCCGTAATGTTATTTTTGTGAAAATTAAACAACTTAGTAATGAATGTTGTTTTCCTCCTCTTTCTGCCATACCTTGGCTCAAAATTGAGCCTTTTCTCCAGGCCAAATGATTCTGCATGATTTACACCACACCTTTGTCATAATAATCACATATTTTGCACTATGCTATTGCTATTCCTGGCATTTAATCATAACAATAAACATCATAAAATGGCCTCAAATATTTCCCCCTGCAGACTATACCTCAGACAATATTTAAGATGCTTAAAAAAAACTCTGATGAGAATCATTAGTGTTATGACAGCAACAGATCCATCACTAATAAACTGGGCTTTCTGCCATTTCCTGTAATTTAGAAGACAAATTCACAATCGGGAAATTGAAAATGAATTGCGACATCATATGAAAAACAGCAAAGGTAATTGTCCAATCCTAAATTGTTCAGCAATAAAAGGAATATATGAATAATCCTCAGGATCTTCCGGGTTTTGATCCATCATACCACAGATATCTCTGTGTGGGAGATTGTTGGTGAATTAGACCAAGAATCATAGAGAATGGAAACAGGCCCTTTGGCCAAACTGGCCCAAACTGATTAACATGTCCCATCTACAATAGTCCCACCAATCCACATTTGACCCATATCCCTCTAAACCTTTCCTATCCATGTACCTGTCCAAATGTCTTTTAAATGTTGGTATAGTACGTGCCTCCACGATTTTTGGCAGCATGTTCTGTATCCCCACCATTCTCTGTGAAAAAGTTGTCCCTCAGGTTCCTATTAAATCTTTCCTTTCTCAACTTAAATCTGTGTTTTCTGCTTCTTGATTATCATACTCTTTGTAAAACAATCTAAGCATTGAAGTGCTTCTAAATGTTTATCAATCTTATTTGCATTGTCTATAAAATGTAACCCTGAGAGCAGGTTCCCAGTATTGAGGAGCAACAAACAGTTCATTAAAGTGGATATCCGGCAGATGACGTCCAAATCTTGAGTCAATATATGATAAACAGTATATGCCTAAGGTGGCCACATTTAATCACGAGTGTCGAGTCACAACATTTAGACCACATAAAGACCTGTCTCACGGTACGAGTTCATTCCAAGAGTTCTCCCGAGTGTGCCCTGATTCGAAATCAGATTTACGGTAATAGTCACTCGTCGGTACTCGGGGCTCTCGTGGACATTTTTCATCCCGTTGAAAAATCTTCACGAGTCTTCCCGTGCTTACCTGCCATTAGCGAGTCTTCCCGAGTACCTGCCGTTAGCGCTAAGAGACGTCCCCGAGCTCTGATGTACCCGCTACGTTCATTCTCCGTGCCTACCATGAGTTTTATTTTTTTTAACTCGGGAGAGCTCTTAGAATAAACTCGTACCGTGGGACAGGGCTTATAGACTGTAGTGGCTCAAGAAGAAAAGCTCTCTGCCAGTTTCTCAATTTGCTAGTTCAGCTATTCTGATGCCCCAAAGAGTTAATTTTAGAATTTGGGATTACTGCCTGGGTAATACAAGTCATGTCTATGAAAATAAATGATAATGTGGTTTTTGGACATTGAGGCATTAATTACCCATGAGCAAGAACCTTTGAATGGTATGTACTGCTGATATTCAGTTGCCAATTCTTGGGATATTTAAAGCGTAGAACGAATGTACACTGTTCTTAATTCTAGTATAGATGATAGAAAAATATGTTTTCTTCAAATACTACTTTTATGCATAATGCTCTTGAAGTATAGAACATTACCATGAATATCAAAAGCCATTTCATAATTCTGCATTCACTCTTCAAATATAATTTGTTTCTCATATTTGGTTTGCATACAGCCAGTTATGATAGAAAGACTGCTCTATAAGTTAATCGGTCTATTATCTCAACACAGAAAAACTGACCTTCAACACTAAAACTGTATAGCTTCTGAAGCATTTGGAAGTTGCTTTTATACAAATAATCATGCATAAGTAGGTTTTCATTATCAAAAGAAACTGCCCTTTTCCTGACTCAATGGTTTTACAATTGCTGCTTGGAATATATTAAAACACCAATTCACCAAAGTGTTGCACCATCTATAAAAATGCTGTTTTTGAATAATTTATTCTTGATGTGTCCTCATGAATAAATAGTTGTTATACATTAAAAGTTCTACCTAATGTGCAAGAATTATAATGTATATCCAGTATTACTCTGAATAAGCAACATCTTCCCAAAATAGAATCTAATCATCAACTCAGTTGACATCTTGAATAACCAGCAGCTAAGACTGTTAAATCAGACTGTAAAAATACAACTTTATTTACGGTGGCACCTAGAAATAAATCCAAAAATAACCATCACAACAACTTTAAGATATTACATGCTAAATTGCACTTGGAGTTGGAATGTGCTCTTTCAATCTTTAAGTGCAAAATGAAGAAATGAAGTGTTAGGCAGACATCCAGCTATGTAGCTTTGTGGCTATATAGCCAAATGGAAGCAACTTGTAATAACAACATTGATATTAAATGATATGTGGCTGTTAAAAACTAAAATATGCTGCTGAGATATTGCGGCTAGCTTTACATGGAGGATTGATCTGTCATGTGGCCATAATAAGGAACAGCAAGTTATAAAAACAAACTTCAAAGAATAAATATTCTGCATCTACAAATGTTGCTGCCTGTTGCTGCCAAATGTTACTCCAGCACTTTATGTCTTTTTTTTGTAAACCTGCAGCTGTAGTTCCTTGTGTCCACAAAGTTGCTAAATGCATTTTGATGCCATGCATTTTCCAACATGATGAAAACCAATAAATTGCAAGGATCTGTATTATAGACCGAAGATACAGCAATGTCAAAGGAATGGAGGCAATCCTTGTGATGCAGAGAAAGTGACTATAATATGCTGGTGAAAGGCAGATTATGTTACAGTTCAGTGTGATGATTGACAGGAAAGTACATTTCAATTGAAGCTACTTGCAATAAATACAAACGGTTGACAAACATTTCACTTTTATTTTAAATGCAAGCCTCACATTGAAATCTGCAAATACTCTGCAAGTCAGGCCAATCTGTGGGAAGAGACACAGTTAACGTTTCAGATGGTAAAGATTCCGACTTCAGACTCCAACCTTAGTGAGGTGATACAGCATGGAAACAGCCCCTGTGCCCAATGGATACCCCGCTGACCGTTAATCATCTGTTCACACTGGTTCCGTGTTATCCCACTTTTTCATCACTCCCCACACTGAAGGCAATTTACAGAGGCCAATTAACATGCAAACCCGCACGTCATGTAGGAGGAAACCTGAGCACCCGGAGAAAACCCATGCAGTCACAGGGAGAACATGCAAGCTCCACACAGACAGCACCCGAGGTCAGGTTCGAACCAAGGTCTCTGGCACTGTGAGACAGCAGCTCCACCAGCTGTGCCAGTGAGACACAGATGCACCTTGGACTTGCTGAGTATTTGCAGCAGCTTCTGTTTTTGTTATAGATTTCTAGCACCTGAAATTTGTTTATGAGTTTCACATTGAAAATTGTCGGACAGTGACAAGAATACATAGACACAAAGTATGAAACCCTGTTTATTCCAGCAGACTCCCTCCCCCTACCAACTGCTTTCGCCCAGCTCCTCCTGCATCCGTGCCATCTCCCCCATCGACGCATTTGTCCCAGATGTTTTGCTACTGGGACCAGTCCACAAAACTTAGCTTCAAGCAATAGGTACCCAGATCCTGCCCGCAGAAAGCACCGAGGCCTCCCCACAACTCCCCGATCTCAGAGGCTTTTGAACTATTTTTAAAATATATTTTAATTTTAACTATAGTTTTAAGCTATTTTTGAATGACTCTGATGCTCCAAGATATTAAAAAAAACATATGAAATGCATTTGCTTAAATTGTTTTCAATTTTTATTGAAAACTTCAATACCGAGTAGAGGAAAATTCATTCACGTGCAAAGGTAGGTTAATGATCTTATTTAAATGAATGGCATCTTGTAGTTGGTGCAGAGCAGAGGGACAGGTTACAAACTGCCCAGGACATTGTGATTTGTCCCAGACTTTGGGCTGATCCAGGTTGCTGGTACCTCACTGCCCACCGATCACTGATGTTCCCATTGCCCTTTTGTGGGTGGGGAGCACCTGGCCATCAGAAAGCAAGCTTCAATGAGGCTTTATGGTTACATGTACTGTGAAATTCAATTTTTCAATACATTTCATTGAAAATTGTATTATGCCAAAGCTCAATCATACGTAAGTACAAGTGTAGGAACAGTAGATCACACTGAGGCTGTACTGAGGAATTTTGGAGTTTGCATGTTCTCCTTGTGATCGTGTGGGTTTCCTTTGGGTGCTCTGCATTGCTGTACAATTAAAACTTTGTCAATACAAGCCATATCCCATACATTTGTTTTTGAAACTTGGATAGTTTAATTCCTGCTGACGTTTAATCACATCCAAACATTGGGCAAGCAAATAATAGAAACAAGGAACTGCAGATGTTGGTTTAGACAAAAAGACACAAAGTATTGGAGTACATCAGTGATTCAGGCAGCATCTCTGGAGAAAATGGATAGATGACATTTCAGGTTGTGACCCATCCTGAACGATCCCGACCCAAAACATCACCTATCCATGTTCTGCAGTGATGTTTCATGATCCACTGAGTTACTCCAACACTTTGCTTCCTTTTCCGGGCAAACAAAATGTATCTATTTGTCTTTTTTGTCTTGCAGATGGCAAAGAAATGGCACAGATTTTGACGTGAGCTTGGATTACCGTTATAATTTGATTGGTGGCAGTCTGGTGATCAATAACCCAGTTAGGACTCAAGATTATGGAACCTACCAATGTTTTGTAACAAATTCGTTTGGCACAATCGTGAGCCGAGAAGTGAAGCTTCAGTTTGCATGTAAGTTGGCAGTATTCCTTTCGTACAATAAATGATTTCGGAGAATAGCCTTGTGTATTAGTTTAGATACCGTTTAAGTGTTATTTTCTGAATATGTACTGGCAAGAAAGAATATTGCCTGTTACAAATATTTAGCTTGAATGGATTGTCCAAAGGTTCTGAACACCCAATTGTCCTTCATGTTGATGCTAAGTGAAGTTTCTAAGCTTTTACTTAGAAAATTCATAAATGATGTATACTCTTTCGCATGGAAGCTTCGATTGAATCTGTTCAATAAGCAAAGATTTAATTTTGCACTATTTTAGAAACCACAAAATCCACTTAGAAATTGCCAATCAAAAACTTTGTGAAAAACACATTTAAATGATCTTTATAGAAATCTGATTTTGGAAAGTTCGTTCCAGCAGTCCTTTAATTATTTAGAATTTATATTTGATTTGGGTAAGAAAAGTTGTCAAAGCACGTCAAATCAATCTTTCAAAATGAAGAGTGAGTATTTTGTGTTTGTTCAATGAAGAAATCCATGTTTTGTGGCTCTGGATGTTTTATGTTGACTAAAATAATACATGGAATAAAGGCAATGTTAAACTATAACTATTCTTAAATTTGGAGATATTTGTTTCATTGCAAACCAGGTGGTTGCAGCGAGAAGAATTGGGCTACAAATTTCTTTGGAATTCCATGTGTCGGGAAGCTAGCTGTCTTTTAACTTCTTTCGAACAAACTGATCTTGCTATTTGATACAAATATGCTACCTTTCACAAAGTAGTGAACATGGGTATTTGTATACACAGGATTGCTTGCGAAAACCTTTCAATTATTTACTTTTATTTTGGATTTTGCTACTTTGGAAGCCACTTCTCATTGCAATGTTTAAGTGTTTTGCCAATGCTATGAATTCAAGAATGGATCAGAAAACTTGATAAGCATGTTCATTCACAGCTCTTACAGCCACTCTGTGTGTCTTGACTCTGGGCGCGATGGCTTTCCTTCTACATCCATATTGATGTAGTTTTGATGATGTCATGTCTCAAGGTTTTAATTCCAATGTAAAGTCAACCAATGAGGAGCTGTCTTCATTGGTGAGCACTGCAAGTCCAGGCCTTTAGTACAAAATGGCATGCTGATATTGTTGGTATTTCCTCATGGATTTGTGCTCTTTTATCTGGTATTTAATTCTCACTCAAGTTGGAAAGAAATGGATAAGAGAATATCATATAAAATAATGTAAAGGATGTTAGATTTATGCTTTCTCAAAGTTAAATTAATTTTTGGGAATCTCTAATTGAATCAGTGAATGCTAGGTTTGTTAAAAGAGCAATATTTTGTCGGGACAGTTAAAAATGAACAAAAATCATTGTTGTCTTCATAATCTCTTCTTTTGCTCAATGGCCTAGTTGTAGGTTTTTAAAGATGTGAACTGTCTATAGGATCGATTGGCGATTATGCAACTGATATTGGACTTTGGACCTCATTTATACCGAATTGTGAATGAATACATTGACTCACCCTCCTCCACTGTCATTCAGATTTTTCCATCAATTGCACAGATGTAGGGGCACAATCAGACAGGCGGTCACAATTTGGAGAATGGAGGAGGCAATTGTGAAAAGCCTGATTACATTAGATATAATGGGGGCTCCAAATATTATTGGAAATATTAACCTTGCATTTGGTTTTTGTGAGTCTGAAGGTTCAAGATTCTTGTCACCCTTTCGAAATGTAATCACTAGAATTTATTCTCCAGTGTGGTCCTGGGCAATACTTCACCAGATGATCTATCTCTTTCCTGGATTCATCACCATCACTGATATCTTTGGTGAATTTCTAGATGGCTCTGGAGCTGTGCTTAGCGACACAGTCATGGGTGTAAAGATTGTAGAGCAGTGGGTTAATAAGCATGCAACCTTGAGGTGCACCTGTGGCGATGGTCAATGATGAGGAGAAGCTCCAGATTCATAGTCAACAGCATTTATTTAAAAAAATCATAACCTACTTATTATCCCTTCACTGTTGGACACAATGCTTTTAACCTATATTGCATCATAGCTAAACTGAAATGTTTCATTGATTGTAAAATATTTTGGAATATCCTGAAATCATTAAAAGCAATATATATATATTTTAATTTTGATTTATTAAATTGTACTATGCCCAATTGTTATTTGTGGTATTTTCCATCATGATATTTAATATTGCTAATAATCAAATACATGAGATTTAGATGATAAATCATCTGATGTAAACAGGGTAGCATAAGGATTTGTCAATTCTCCAGTTCCCATTGAACTTCTACTTAAATTAATTTATTTTATGAAAAAATTATGTGGACCTTTATGTTACACCAACCAATCATCTTATTATCTGGGATGTTAACTACAAACATTAGGGATAAACTATGCTATCTGTGATTAAATCTGTGAAAATAGTCGAAGAACAACAAATAAATATTTTCAACACAGATCATAAACTAATGATTCCAAAGTTTGTTAGTTATTTGGAATTAATTTTCTTTGGTCATTTAGCTTCTTCTTTAGAGCATTTGAAGTAATGTCAGGATTTTTCCATTCTAATAAGTCATATGACCCATTACAAGTTCAAATGGTGCATACACAGTCTTGTTGAATCTTAAAATAACTATTAGATATTAACATTTTCCTCATTCTTTTTCACAGATCAATTGATGTGGAAGGTTTTTATATATAATAACTACCTTTTAAAATTAGGTTGTTTGAAGCTCAAGAGTTGTCCTTTGACGTGATCCTCATTACTATACATGACTTGGATGATTACCACGCACAGTAATGTGTCCATTTATTGCGTACCAGTGAGCATGCTAGGTGAATAGGTTTCTCCAAGTGTGAGATGCATATGGTTCAGCAGATTTGATAACTGGACTAAAGAATATGTCTTCACTGGCATTTTTATGATTCCTAATAAAATAATAGGAGGAGCAGATAGTCATAATATGCATCCCCCAGATATGATCGTGAATGCCAAAAAATAGCCAACAGTCAGAGAAGACACTGGCAGTCCATTCCTTCAATATATTCAAGAAGGTCAGTTTATTTCCAATGTTAAAGAGAGCCAGGGAAACTGGAAAAAGGCTGGTACAAGACACTGAAGCAAAAAAGAATTGTTGGAAAAACTCAGCGGGTCACAGTTTAAGAATAAGGGGTAGGCCATTTACGACTGAGATGAGGAAACATGTTTTCACCCAGGGAGTTGTGAATCTGTGGAATTCTCTGCCACGGAAGGCAGTGGAGGCCAATTTACTGGATGTTTTCAAGAGAGAGTTAGATACAGCTCTATGGGCTAACAGAATCGAGGATATGGGGGAAAAGCAGGAATGGGGTAGTGATTTTGGATGATCAGCCATGATCATATTGAATGGCTCAAAGGGCCGAATGGCCTACTCCTGCACCTATTTTCTATGTTTCTATGAGCAGTATCTGTTGAGACAAAGGAATGGTTGACCTTTTGGGTATTGATGCTGCATCAATACCCCTGATGTGGACGATGAGCCATGGTTTAATTTAATGATGGACCAAAGGTGAATAATCCACGTATGCTCCTGTTTTCTGGATGATCTAAGGATTTCTGGCTTTAGTGTTTAATAGATTATTTTGCAAGAATATATTATTAGGTCTTGTTGATGCTATTAATGTTGCCTCTCTATTTCTTCTTGAGCCGTCAGCAATTTAGTCAAAACAATGGACCTTGCCTATCCTGTAAAGTAGCAATGTTACAACATTTTGAGATTTTAAAAATCAAGTCTGCAATTTATCCCATCAGATAAAGCATAAAAAGAAGTTTAATTTGATACCTAATTCACTTTCATATCTTCAGTATAAAGAAAGTTATGACCATTTTCATACTCGGAAATTAGCATCGTGTTCCTCATTGCCTTTCAATTGACTTAACTCAAAAGCTGTGATCTAGAACCGTTAAAAGCCCATAACTTTCTTAAAAATTAAGAGAACTCAATGAAATTTTCAGTTATTATAGATTGAAGCATTCTGAAACAAATATGAAACATCTTACTTGGATGACCTGAAATTAAAGCATATAATTAGTTAGTTATCTAATTGTAGCTAATTACAAAATTCAATGAGTAGGTCTGAACATCTATCCATTTCTTAAGAAAAGATAAACTTTTTTTAAATTGCCTAAGTGTCCAAATAACATTCACACAATAATCCACAATATAACATAATTTTTAAATCTCATTTTCATGAATTTCTGGGCCAAATGGAAGGAATTTAGTGTTTAATGCCTGTAAATTAATGGCCATTTAAATCAACTAGCGAGTGGGTTTTAGTGGAATGCGGTGGATTGGAACGTTGCGGTTTGCGGCGAAGTCGGGAGGAAAAATACTGTTGGTTCATACATTTTTTTTGGACCCCATTTCGCAACATGAAAATATGATTAAAGTCTCCATAAAAAACAACTTTTAATATAAAAATAAACCGTGTACCTTTTTTTCTCCCCTACGCAAAATCCTTCCCGTTGTCGGCGCTCACGGCTTTTGAAGGTGATTTTTAAATTACTCTAGATAATAAATAATCTAGCGTAATTTAAAAATACCTTCATTAATGAAATGTCGAAGCGAATTTTCTTCCGCAACAAAATCGCCCGACATGGATCGATTTTCCCAGTCTGCAGAAAAACGGCACTTTAAGCCCGCCCCCCTCTGAAAGGCGCCAAAGTCACGCACACGGGGAGCGGCAGAACTGCAGCGCTGCTCAAGGTAAGTTTTGTAACATACCTATGTAAAGCCTTGAATATTTTAAGAATCAGCCACACAACGTCAAGTCCAAAATGAGTTGTAAGTAGGCCAGACCGAATGGCGATGCGAGGTACCTTGACAAAATAAATGAACAAGCAGAAAGATGACAAATTTCATGATTAATTTCTGGTAGGAGCCTGCAGTTACTGTATTATGCTAAAGACTAATCTCCGAATTTGCCATAGTTGACTGGAGAATTGAATATCTGTTGATTACTCATTCAGTCTTATTACTAGGCGACAGTACAATCTTTATTACGTACCATTCTGCAATAGCAGGTGTTTAACCCTCAAGTAATTGAGGAGCATGTCTGTTGAAATAGATATGGCAAGAAATTTGAGTGAAATTAATTATCTAGGGCCTGTTGTGCCAAGAAGGAATTGTGCATGTGTGCCATTCATCTCCAAAGGTAGTTCAGTGGTACAGCTGGTACAGCCGCTGCCTCAGAGTATGAACAACCCAGGCTCAATCCTGACTTTCAAAGCAGTTTGTGTGGGGTTAGCATGTTTATTTTGGTTTGGTTTAGCTCGGATTGTCTTGGCTCAGTTTAGCTCTGCTTCACTCGGTTTAGCTCCGCTTCGCTCAGCGATACAACATAGAAACTGGCCCTTCAACCCATCTGGTCCAAATCGACAATCAATCACCTGTTCACACTATTTATATGTTTGTTATACCACATTCTCATCCACTCCCTACATAGAAACGTAGAAACATAGAAATTGGGTGTAGGAGGAGGACACTTGGGCATTCAAGCGAGTACCGTCATTTATTGTGATCACGGCTGATCATCCACAATCAGTAACCCATGCCTGCTCGCCCCTAGAGCTCTATCTAACATTCTTTTAAAATAATCCTGTGAATTGGCCTCTACTGCCTTCTGTGGCAGAGAATTGCACAAAGTCACAACTCTCTGGGTGAAAAAGTTCATTCTCATCGCAGTTTTAAATGGTCTCCTTTTATTCTTAGACTGTTGCCCCTGGTTCTGGACTCCCCCAACATTGGGAACATTTGTCCTGCACCTAGCTTGTCCAGTCATTTTATAATAATATATTTCTATAAGATTGCAGCGGGCATTAGTACTGAGGCAATTAACCTACAAACCTGCACTTCTTTGAGAGAGAATGGGAGCACCCAGAAGAAACCCACGCAATCACAGGGTTTACGTGCAAACTTCACACAGAGGGCACCCAAGGTCAGGATCAAACCCGGGACTCAAGTGCTGTGAGGCAGCACTTCTACCAGTTATAGCATGGTGTTCTCCCTCTGACTGCATATGTTTCCACCATGTGCTGTGATTTCCACCCTTATCTCAAAGTCTTGAGGTTTGTAAAGTTAATTGACCTCGTATATTGTCCATAGCGTGCACATGAGAACCTGGGGGATTTAATGAGAACATGGGGAGAAAAAAGTGGGAAGAATGTAAATTGATGCATGATTGGTCAACATGGGTAGTGTGTACCGAAGGGCCTGTTTCTGGACTGTAGGATTTTTTTTTAATCTTGTGTCTCCAACCAAAGACTTTAGATTTGTAGACTCTTTTGTCCATGTGACAAAACATATTGACTGATAACAAATAGTTGATGCAATATCATAACTTATATTTACATAGAAACACCAGACATAAGGTTATTGTGATGGACATTATGTTTATCTCTTTTCTGATTTGAACAAAATAAATATTTTCCTGACAATTTCGAATTATGTCAGTACCCATTCAAAAATATGTTTTACACTTGAATAAAACATTTTTTAAATGGCTAGTAATGTTTGGAAAAACTCCAGGAATCTGAATATCTGCAGACAGATTGATTCGTAATCATCTGTTGCTGCGTTATCTCTTGAAAAGCTCTATTCTTATTTTTTTTACATTAAAAAAGTGCATATAAGGATTGAACAAAAAGTCCCTTGTGAATTTGACACAAGCGTGATCATATAGACTGAATGATACTGTACAGCTGAATTCAGCTAAGGTAAAAATAATTCAATTCTGATTCTGTCATCAGTCTTCACGTACATATCCGAATAGGAATGATATGTAGTGCAACCCTTACAATCAATCTGATGTGTGTCAAAACTGTGGTGGAATGCATAATTCAAACGTTATATTTTTAGAAACAAATGTCAAGTATTGGCACGCATTAGGATAAAGGGAACTGTTGTTTGACTTGATATTTCCAGCACAATAATAACACCACTTAAAATATTTTATTTTGTTTGTTTTGGGTTAGGTGGCACATTGAAGGGAGAATATTATACAACCTGATATTTGCTGATCGTGGGACAAAAATCTTACTCTTTTGCTTCCACAATCCCACTTCAAAGACATAAAGTACATCGTTATCTAGAAGGATTGAAAGTTTGTATTTTTATATGATTGTACCTTGCATAAAAGATAGGAAGGACATTCTGCTATTGAGGGAATGCAGCAAAGGTTCAGCAGGTTGATCCCTGGGATGGCGAGACTTGCATATGATGATAAAATGGTGCGAGTGGGCTTGTATTTGCTGGAATTTAGAAGGATGAGAGGGGATCTTATAGAAACATATAAAATTCTTAAGGGATTGGACAGGCGAGATGCAGGAAAAATGGCCCCGATGTTGGGGTAGTCCAGAACCAGGGGTCACAGTTTAAGAATAAGGGGTAGGTCATTTAGGACTGAGATGAGGAAAAACTTTTTCACCCAGGGAGTTGTGAATCCGTGGAATTCTATGTCACAGGAGGCAGTGGACGCCAATTCACTGGATGTTCTCAAGAAAGAGTTAGATTTAGCTCTTCGGGCTAACGGAATCAAGGGATATGGGGAAAAAGCAGGAACAGGGTAATGATTTTGGATGATCAACCATGATAATATTGAATGGCGGTGTCTGCTCGAAGGACCAAATGACCTTCCCCAGCACCTATTTTCTATGTTTCTATGTTTCTAATATGCCTATCAGAACATTCCTAAAGAACAGTCCATGGAAAAATGCCATAGGCTAATCCAGCTATTCCATTACAGCCTCAGACACCCTAACAACACAGCTCACCCTTCCTTCCATCTTAATTCCTGCAAGGACCCAATTCCAGTGACGGTCTTGAGCCAGAAAGACGGCAACTATCAACCTTGACATTAAATGATTAATTACCCCCTCCACAAATATCCTGGGTGTTGGGGAGGAGAGGCCAGGGGAAACATCCCTGTTGAGCAGAAATATTGCGGCTACAAGAAGTGACCAGAAGCTGGGTATCCTGTGTTTAATAATATCTTTAGGGTGGCACAGTGACACAGCAGTATAGTTGTTGCCTCACAGCACCAGATACCCGGGTTCAATCCTGACTACAGATGCTCTCTGAGCAGAGTTTGCTGGTTCTCCCAGTGATTACGTGTGTTTCCACTGGGTGCTCAGGTTCCCTCCCACACTCCAAAGACATGTGAGCTTGTAGGTTAATTGGCTTTGGTTAAATTGTAAATTGTCAATTATCCCTAGAGTGTAGGACAGTACTGGTATACAAGCTACATCTCTGGAGAACATGGATTGGCGATGTCTCGGGTCGGGACCATTCTTCAGAGTTATTGTGGGTGTGGGGAGGAAAGCTGGGAGAGATCCTGGTCCATTTTCCTGGTGATTAAGGTGTACGGACAAGGTAGGCTGCAGAAACATTTCTTCTTATGAAAGGTGAATAAAACTGGAGTTGATGGGTGAAAAATTTTGAGGGATCTAAGGGGAACCTTTTGGACCCAGTGTGTGGCAAGTGGCTGGAATGCACTGCAAAAAAAAGTAGCAGTAGAAAAGTCGCTGGCAGTATTTAAGTGATGTCTAGACAAACACTGAAATTGCCGAGGCAGATAAGGCTGCAGGCCAAGTGATGGAAGGTGGATTTAATATGAATGGATGCCCACTGGTCATTGTGGATGTAGTGAGATGAATGGTCTGTTTCCATGCTGTAGAACTCTATCTCTCAGAGAGAGAGAGAGAGGGAGAAAGAGAGAGAGGGAATTAAAGACTCGCATGTCAACTTGATACTTTAAAATTCCTTTCAGATGTTGCTTGACATGGTGATTATTTTCACTATCCATCATTTTCTGCCTGTATTGCAGATTTCCGACTTCTGCATAATTTCTTTGTTTTATTCCTACTAAAACATTCATTGGAATGTGTGGGTAAGAACAATTTGCTAAACACAAAATATGCATTGGTATTTGTTCAAAATTGGGAGTGTGGGTGATGAAATGAAGGTTAAAAACTGGAAGATAAACCAGAGTCTGGTTTCTTTTTATTAAAACCTCTAATTTTGCTTTGTGATTAATTTAGCAGCTGAAGATCCTTTCAAATTTACAATGTATTTTTTACATTTCCACATTGTGGCTACAACTTTAATTGAATTGCTTGAACTCAAGGTCAAAGAAAGCACATTATATTTGAACAGGGCCCTTTAAAAAAAAAAAAAAGTGATTAAATGTTCACTATGGAAAGAATAACATGAATTAACACAACATCAGAATCCAAGCTGTTTGAGTGGAGGGCAGTAGAAAGGTTGGAACTCAAATTACATTCATTTGGTAACATTTGAACTTGGCCAACTTAAATGCAAAAAAAAACACATTTGTCATTTGATGCATTGAACGCTAATATTTCAATCCACGTTTTTTTTTTTTCTAATTACCAGTGCTCGGTATTTTTTTAACCAGAGGCTTGGCTGTTTAATACATGACAGATTGTAATAACATACTTTAAAGACTGTAATTGAGAGATAACAATGAATGAGTGCTGCTTCGTTCTTCTCTCTCAAGAATACCAAGACTGGAGAAGTAGCTATTTAAGATTGGATTCAGGTGAAGCAATGATAGAGGAGCAATTAGATGCTTGTTCGAAGAGAAGGGTCATCTGGGTAAAGCGATGGTGTGCTTCAAAATTCAAGTGAGGGGAGAGGTGGGGGGGGAGAGGGGGTAAAGGGGAGTTGGTTGAATGATTATCCATTGGTACATGTGTTCCTGCAGAGTGCTCAATGAGATTTCACATGCCACTGCTGGAGATGCTCTGTCCATCGATCTTTCTGCTTGGTTGTTAGTGAGGCGGTGAACAAAATAAAGGCGAATGCTAGATATATCAAAAGCATGACTCATTGCACAAAATCAATAGCATGTTGAATGACAGCTATGTCAATTTCAAGAGATTTCTGATCCCTTCCAACCCACTGTTAAATTAGTTTCTCTGAAATGTTTGCTCTAAAAACATTCCATCTAATCTCCTTTTATTAATTGTTGACTAGAATTGGCAGTAAGTTTTAAATCAGCTTTTGGCCTGGTTTCATAGAATCAACAACTATTTATGATACTGGAGGAGACCGTTTAGCCCTTTTTGTCAGTACCAGACAAAAAATCCCACATCCAATACTAAGTCAGTAACACTGCAGACCATGTCTCTTCAAATACACTTCCTATTGCTGTTTTTAGGTGACAAGGATTGCTGCCTCGATCGGTAAGCACAAGGATCAATTTATCCGAGACCAGATACAAAACAAGTAACTATATGCTCAGGATGGCTCACCCTACCCCCAATCCACACTCCCACATGTGATCTTCCACCTGAGAAACCTCCTTTCTAAACTGTTTTCTTATCTGTTTTCTACCTCTGTGGCAGTTAACAGAGATTGGCGACTGGAGATATGCTCAGTGCCAATCCACTCTCAATTTTAACTTTGTGTTCTTCTAGTCCTAAAAACATCACTGCAATCCACAAATGACAATCCGGGCCTACAGCCAGGGATGCACAATTTCAATCAATGCTGAAATTTGGAACTGCAGAATATTACACAGTGATTGTTCATGCCTCTTGACTATGATGTTAGATATTGCGGTTTTATGGTTGCCTTGGATCAATAGTTGGTTCTGGAGGAAAATCTGTTGGAAGAATCCACCCTTAAACAATAAATTAGTCAAACGCGAGGAGGGATTGAATATATTTCTGTGATTTTTGCCGAGAAGTTTCTTGAGAGAATCTTGTAAGCATTGAGATATATTCAGCTCAGGGATTTGTTTCTCATGCTTATAACCTTTGCAGTCCCTGTATATTTTAGCAGGAGACATTTGTAAAAATATTAATAAGATATTGACCAATGGATATTCCATATAACTGCAGCTTTAGTATAGGTTACTCTTCGCCCCGAGATTGTTGTTCAATTTATCTAATTCTAACCCTCTCAGCTTTATGGAGTTTCCCATTTTATCTGATTATCAAAACTACTTTAGTCTCCCAAAGACCTTTTGTAGAGGCCACATTCTGATTGTTCTTTTTGTGCGATATTCAGTTGGTAACATGATTGTTGACTCTATGTTGCTTCACCACATCCATCATCCCAAAAATGCACTCTCTCCAATAATCCTCATTTAGTTTTTCTTTATTTGAATATTCTTAAAACAGCACCCAGGCCCATGTACTGTTACACATTACATTGGGAACGTGAATAGTGAAGATTCATCCCTTTTCATTGTAGACTTTAGGAGAGCTCCGCCTCCCCTCACCCCACTCACCATCAACACCACAGTCACATCTGTGGAGTCTTTTAAGATCCTGGGAACCATCATCTCCAAGGGCCTTAAATGGGAGGCTACCATCGACTCCACAGTCAAAAAGGCACAGCAGTGGATGTACTTCCAGCGGCAGCTAAGGCCATCATAGAGTCTGTCCTCACCTTCTCCATCATGGTCTGGTTTGGCTCAGCCACCAAGTACGACATCCGGAGGCTGCAGCGATTGGTCCTATCAGCTATAAAGTTATTGGCTACAAGCTTCCTTCCATTGACAAACTGTACACTGCAAGGGCCAGGAAGCAAGTGAGTAAGATCATCTCTAACCCCTCTCACCCTGGCCACAAACTCTTTGAATCACTTCCCTCTGGAAGGCGACTCCGGACAGTCAAATCTGCCACAGCCAGACATAAAAACAGCTTTTTTCCACGAGCAGTAGCTCCACTCAATAACCAAAAATCTGTACCCTCCTTTTGCTCTGGTATTTTATTTAATTCACATGTTTAATCGATAACGTTTTATTATTAATGTTTAATGTTTTATGTGTCATTCCTAACTGTCACTGTATGTCATGTTGCCACTTGCGGGTGGAGCACCAAGGCAAATTCCTTGTGTGTGAATGTACGTGGCCAATAAACTTATTCATTCATTCATTCAATTTCTACACTTGCCCAGATTCTCTTTGGTTCCCACACAACCAATTTCGAGAGTATCTCATCATGGCAGTTGGGGGAATGCAGTTTATCTGGTGAACTGTTACATTGAACTTCTCTCCCAGCTTTCTTCAACAACAGACAGCATTTCATATCATCTATATTTCTAAATAACATTGAAAGAAGAGCGCCTCTCTACTTCAGAATTGAGGCTCCTACCATTGCACTTCCTGCAATTACACAATCCTATTGCTGTAACAATGTTCCAAATGAGGATACCCACAGTAAGTAGAGAGGTGCGTCAACAACATTGCAGTCACTACCTAAACTGTCACGAGGTACTCCAGAAATTGGTTATGTTGGAACCGAAGAAAATCTGGGCAAGTTTTTGCTTTATGTCACCTTAGAAAGATAAAAGTTAACTTCAACAAGTGCTTACTTTCCCAAGAGTAAGATAACCTTCTTCCAGCCTCGCACAAAACCATTTCCTTCAAATATAACATGTGCTAGCACATCCCAGGTCCCGGGTGTGAGTACCTTGGATGTGAATGGAGAATGGAGCAAGATGAACTGATTAATTCTAGATTCATTAACACCTCTCTTAAAATGAAACCATTTGTGCAGGATTTAATTTGCATATTTTACACGTGTTTACATCTTAGCCTGAGTTGATTAGCTTCCACTGAGTTATTTTCTTATTTTGTATTTAACTCCCATTGCTTACTTTTGCATTTAAATTACTTTTGCATTAATCCGTTTGCAATCAGGATGGGCAAAAGGATATTAGCCTGTTGAAAGAAGAGTTTCTCATTAGTTTGGAAGTAGCTATAAAATGTAAAACTAATTGGAATAATTACTGGCTTGAAGATTAGAGAAATTATTCAAGCAATATGTTATTTTATGGGTTAGCATTATCCACCTGGAGACTTTATTGCCATGCTGAATAATCCTTGGAATGTTATTGGAGAATTCTTTGGATAATGTTTGCATTATAGTCTGTTCCAATTCACCTTTATTGCTCTGCTTTATAAATTGGGGATTTTAGTATTTTTGGTTCTGGTCTAACAAGCTTTATTTGAATTGAAATGTCAATCTGGGGTTTGAGCAAGGCCATCTTTAATGTTCAAATAGCTTACAAGCTATTTTAAAACAATCACTTTTGATTCACCCTTGTCTTTATTTCCAATACGATTGGCAGAGAATACATTTCCTTGTCAGAAACCTAGTCTTAAAATAATACCGTAGCTAATGGATGATTTTTCTGTGTGGAGTATTATAGCTAACTTCAATAAATTCCCTAAATCTTTGTCAGATAGGTTTCAAGAATTGCATGGTCAAATAGATATATCTCACTTTGATCGGTAATGTGATCAACCAATGAGAATTAATTTGAATTAAATCATGCACAATAAGAGAAATAGAGGACAAGGGACAAGAGACTAAGACCAAAAAGAAGCTGATGAAGAAAATCAGAAAAAAGTGATGCGTAAGAATACACTTTGCAATTTATTGTCTGTTTAGATGGGCTAGATATAATTACAAAAAGATAAAATATGCCATTAAAAAAATTACTTATGCTATTAAATAGTAGGCGTAACTCTGTGGTGAGTTTAATTGCCTAATTATGAATACACTTCGTAATTTTGAAATGCAAAGTGGGGTTAAAATTGGCTTTTCCCAAAGGCTGATAGAGGAGCAATTCATTCTGTGGTGTGTCAATTCACAATTCATTGGTAATTGCTGCCTCATAACTGATCCTTGCATTAACATCAAGTGCCATCAAACCCTCTGCTATTCTGGCGACAAAGTCTAAGCTTAATGTGCCTGAGCACCACCAAACTGAGCTGTTTTAACATGTGCTACCAGTTGAGCTTATGGGACTTGATATTACAATCGCTACTATAATTGGCACCTTCTTAATATCTTGAGTGGATGTAGGGGTAAAGACTTCACTGGGGTCATCAGGTGGGCACACTCCTTCCTTGGTGTTTTGTTGATAGGCCCATTACACCACCAGAAGCCTCAACAGCTTCACTCCGTTTTACCCCTCTTGCGGATCATTTTGCTGCCCAGTTGGAGTCCTTCCTCTTCAGCCACAACCAGTTGCTGCTTTGCTCGGCAGCCTCTGACGGCTGGCCTGTCCTCAAACTCCCATTCCCTTCAGGAGTCTGTCTGGTTGTTGACATGGCTACAAATCTTCCGCAACCAACCTCTACAGGGAGCATCTGGGTATGCCAGCCACATTGTTCTGCCTCGGCTGCAAAGCCTGAATACTTCAGACATTTGCGTTCATGTGCTTCACCAATTGCAGCCTCCCAAGGCACAGTTAACTCCACGATGTACAGGGACTTCTGTGAGGTTGACCACAAGATCAGGTCCGGCTTGAGATTAGTTGTGATGATCTCTGATGGAAAGATGATCTTCTGGTCTAGATCAGCCTTCATTTTCCAGTCCCGGGCAGTGTCCAGGAGGATCGGTTCCTTTCTTGCAAATGGCTTCTCTGGTAGTTGCCCTGCCTTTACAAAAGGGGTGGTGTTTGAGAAACCAGGCGTTGGGGGAGGGAGGGCTTTGGTGGTAGTTCTCCTTCCTTCCAAGGTAATTGCCAGTTGTCGCAGGACCTGATTGTGCTTCCAGGTGTAGCGGCCTTGTGAAACACTGGTTTTGCAGCCAGTGAGGATGCACCTTAGTGTTGCTGGGGTTTGGCAGAGAGAACATGATGGATTTAGCTGTAATTTAATCTCACGAGCAGTGAATTTAAAGAATTTAAGAACTACATAATCTGACACTCCATCACCAAAGAATCCAAATTAGGTATTCATCATGTAAAAACAAAGAACTGCGGATGCTGGTCTATACCGAAGATAGACACAAAGTGCTGCCGTTACTTAGCGGATGAGGCAGCATCTCTGGATTCATACTGGTCTGAAGAAGGATCCTGACCCGAATGAAACGTCACCCATCCTTTTTCTCCAGACATGCTGCCTGACCAACTGAATTCATCATGTTATATCACTGTGTGGAGTACCTTCGCAGTGGTGCAGTGGTAGAGTTGCTGCCTTATAGCGCTGGAGACCTGGGTTCGATCCTGACTACGAATGCTTGTCGCTAAGGAGTTTGTTCGTTCTCCACGTGACCTCCGTGGGTTTTCTGGAGAACATGGAGGACATGGATAGGTGACGTTTTGAATCGGGACCAGGATCTGACCAGCAGTGCGGACTGATCTGTTGAGTTACTCCAGCACTTAGTGTGCTTTTCAGCTAATGAAGGTATTTGGATTGGAATCTATTTACATTAGACCGTAGTCAGCCGGGTTTTCCAACGTTCAGCAAAATTAAAGTTTTATATGTCTATTAATGGGACGATATCCCTACGCAACTCCTCTTAGGAATAATTTGACCTTACCTCTGTGACCCGGATGACCGTTTGACGGCACTGAGCCTGTACTCGCTGGAGTTTAAAAATGATGAGGGGGGACCTCATTTAAACTTACTGAATAGTGAAGGGCTTGGATAGAGTGGATGTGGCGAGGATGTTATAGCCTCAGAATTAAAGGATGTTCCTTTAGCAAGATGAGGAGGAATTTCTTTAGTCAGAGGGTGGCGAATCTGTGGAATTCTTTGCCACAGAAGGCTGTGGAGGCCAAGTCAATGGATATTTTTAAGACAGAGATAGATAGATTTTTGATTAGTACGGGTGTCAGGGGGTTATGAGGAGAAGGCAGGAGAAAGTAGAGAGAGATAGATCAGCCATGATTGAACGGTGGATTAGACGATGGGCTGAATGTCCTAATTCTGCTCCTATCACGTGACCTTATGACCGAATTGCAGCTTCTCGTGCCACTCACTGCTACAATTGGTTCCCTCTCCCAAACATGACATGTTATCGAGCCTCCAGTCTCCAAAATGCTGATCTCAATTTGCCCGGAAAGTCATGAATTGTAAGCATCTTCCTGATTACTGAGGACTTTGCCCTTTGCCGCTGTCTCCAGCCACATGCTGCTAGAATCTACGATGAGTAACTGGTTTTCATGCTTTGCACCTGGCTGCCCTTTGGCCAATTATTAGACATGAAAAAGGACAAGAAGAGTCTGGAATTCTGCTGTTCAACTTGGCAGCATTTTCTCATCCTTAGTCTTCATGAATTTTCACTGTGTTACCATGTTCTGCATGGTTTCCCCTTGATATAAGACACTGTGTTTCAAAGTCTGAAACTACCAGAATCTGGGGGAACTGAAACCTCTTTAGGCTGGTTATTATGTTGAAGTGTTGTCAGTCATTTATCGTTATAATGAAATAGCCTCCAGTACTGCAGCATTAAATCTACTCACAAGCCAGCAGCAGCTTCATACCAGCAACATTGCTGGCTGATTATTACTGAAATAAATACTTGTCATTGCTCTGTCTACCATCGTGTGCCCAATTCCCACTACACCACTTCATTTTGTATTAATGTATTGCCTTAAAAAACTATAATGCTTTTCACTATATTTACTTGACTATATATTTAAAATAGATAAAAATATATTTTAAATATTTTCAATATTTAAATATATCCTTGACTTATTATTCTGATATCTACTGGTCAAGCTATTCATTTTGAAAGTGAGCTATTATAATCTTTTCATGTCCATCAAAGTTGAAGCTAGGATGATTCTCGTAACCACATTCTAAACACAATCAAGCTTTTTTAAAAGGATATTGGGATGAGGATAGGTGATTGTGAGTGGGATATTTGTTATACTGATTGTATTGGGAAGGGTGATGGGTTGTATATATGACTAAGAGATACTGTATAGTATATGAGGGGTTTTTCTTTTCTTTTTCCTTTTTTCTCTCTTTTTTATATGGCTTTGTAAATATTTGATTAGTGTATAAATGTAAATAATTTGGTGTACACGTAGTTGCTGGTGTACATATGGTGTACATATAGCTGCTAAATTTGTATAAGATCATTATAAGCAGTTGAATAAGGGGTGGGAATTAATAAGCTTTGGCTTCTTCCTGCTCTTTTTCGGACACATACGATTTCATTTATTTACAGATATTGTTTATGACACTTTATAAATACTCTTGTTTTGTGTTTTGTATGGTGTTTCACACTTGCTTTTTATTGCTTTATTCTGTTCGAAATAAAGAATTAAAGAAATGAATAAATAAAGCTGAATTGTTGCGCAAGTACAAAATGAAAAGCAGTCATGTTGATTGTGTTGTCACTAGCCCTGAATGACAATTAATATCCAAGCTGAAGAAGTCAATGATAATCGTTATTCTTTTAATTCTCAGATAGTGCAATGGAAATGGGTGGAAATTATGTCCTTATTTTTTCTAACATAGAATGGCCACTTTTAAAACATAGAGAATCTTTGAGCATTGTAACATTGTCCAGTATAAACTTGAATATATCAGACACTGTGTCAATCCTCAAGTTGTATCTGTACTCTGTATGCAAATACAGCTCCACAGTTATTTTTATTCACAGTATAACACCCATCTGCATGAGTAGTTGAAAAATACATGCAGTCTGCTGCATAATATTTCTGTTGGATGTGAAATGTGATTGTTTTGTAATTTTAGAGGTTAATTAGTTTAGCAGAAATGACATGCAGCAAGTGGAATAAAAATTAATGTATTAAATGGTTGCTGAACTTTGAGCTCACCGTGGACATGAATTACTTCAGTAAAATCGAATGAAAAAATATCTTGTAATTCATCAAAATAAATACATAAAAAGCACAAATTCTCTGGAACTTTTAAATTACAAAGACCTGTGAGGTAAAGGGCAAAAAACATCATTAAATGAATCGTTGGTTGTACACAATTGTCATGGCACAGTATTCTCAATACAAATAATATAATCTGTTCACTGTGAGGTAAACCTGAGCTCTCTTTGATCTGAACAACTCACTTTTTACAGTCTGCATTCTATGTAAAATGAAACATCTGCAATCTGCTCTAATAAATCAAAGTTCCTGCTTCAGTGGGTGACAGTAAGCAAATGATGTCTGAAATAAATCAGCCTTGCAACTACAAGTTATAAAAGGTGCCCTAGGGCAGTGACCTGAATTTATTTGCATCAATCTTGGCTTTCCTATGTCAAAACATAAAGACCTAAAAGTGTGCTCTCGTGTACAAGGTGATTCACAGTGATTAGTTATGCCACTCCCAAATCCCTAATCCGCTGCCCAACACTCTGCGATCTTTGCAATGGTGGGAAATGGAAAAGGAAAGATCTTTATGGACATTTGTGGATGTTCAAGGGCAATTCTGATGTACATGAGCCCAGTAGAACATTGGAACCTCAATCCAAGTTGGCATGGCTGCCAAATGTATGACTTTGCAAAGCATGAAAATAAATATTTTTAACTCAAAGTAGCGATCATTACAAAAAAGTGAATTTAGTTTTGATTTTTATGCCAATGGACTGAACTAATGCATGAGCATGAATACTAATCCCCATGTAAGCTTGGATTGGATGGAAATGTCAAGGAATTTATTTTCCTTAGCCATGACCAACACAGAAAAGGATGTAAGAAGGAACTGCACATACTGGTTTAAACTAAAGATAGACACAAAATGCTTGAGTGACTCAGCGGGACAGGCAGCAACTCTGGAAAGAAGGGATGGGTGACATTTTGGGACTGAAGAAGAGTCTTGCCCCGAAACGTCACCCATTCCTTCTCTCCAGAGATGCTGCCTGTCCCGCTGAGTTACTCCAGCATGTTGTGTCAATCAACAGTAAAGGAATAATTGGTTTCAACAATGGTATTTATATGCTTACCCTTTGAAACCAAAATGTGGTCAAATTAATTTAGCAGGACTGGTTTAATGTCCTTGAACGGTCATTTCCAATCATGCTCAGTATGCAAGGCTCTAGTACCTCGAAGCAAATGAACAAACCATCAGGTGTTATTTCAAGCATTTTGTGGCACATTTACAAATGAATCATTTCCTGACCGAAGCATTTGGGCCATGAATTCTACAGCTGGAAATATGTTGCGAGATCATAATTTTCATTGAAGTTATTCAACGAGGGGAAAAATAAAATCTGCAATGCTTGCACTGATAACTATGGCAAACAAATTGCCGCAGATGTTAGTTTAGACAGTTTAGTTTAGTTTTACAGATATAGCGTTGAATCAAGCCCTTCGGCCCACCGAGTCCATGCTGATCATCAATTACCCGTGCCCTCATTATATGTTATTCCAGTTTTGTTTCTGACATACTAAGGACAATTTTCAGAAGCCATTTAACCAGCCAACCTGCATGCTTTTGGAATGTAGGAGGAAAGTGGAACACCCAGAGAAAACCCACGCAGTCATAGGGAGAACATAGAAACTCTGCACGGACTGCACCCATAACCAGGATTGAACCCGGGTCTCTGGCGCTGTGAGACAGCAGTTCTACAACTGTGCCACTGTACCGTCCAGGGTGGTTAGCATGAAGCTGATGGGCTGAAGGGTTCCTTATGTGGTTATAATGGTGATGAAAGTGTCAGCATTTAGTGTGGCTTCTTGCAAAACTGAGGGCAAGTTATGAACCAAGAGCAGGAGCAGTTAATCCGAAAACTAAGAAGTTCTTGTGATTGATTCTCTGCTATTCGAAATAAAAGGTTGGCTTCTTCAATATAATATTTCAGAACTCTTTGGTGGTGGAGTAACTCGGTGGGTCATGCAGCTTCTCTAGAGGACACGGTGAGGTGATGTTTCAGATTGAGTTATAAGCAAAATAAACATCAGCATTTAATTTTGTACATTTGAATACAAAGTGTAGGAGGACATTGGACCTGTTGAGTCTCTGCCAGCTCACAGTGCAATCCCATTCCGCTTTTGATTTTCCCTGTCATCGAATGCATATCCACATTCTCATTAATTTCCAGACTTCCCTACACTGGGGGCAAATTAGAGTGGGTAGTTATCAAACCACAATTCTTTTGGCATGTGAGAAGTCTTCCATTCGTTTGGATGCTCAGCCTGCATGATGTGTTGGATTGTGGTTGACCAAACTGCCTCTTGTGCTCATGCACAATATTGCACGGTTTTCCTGCAAATCTACGGGACTTCACTCAGATCTACAAGCTGAACCAATTTCCATGTCTGGCTATCACTGTTGTCCATAAGTAGCACTCGGACCTGGGATGATGAAAACAGAAAGTACCAGAGATACTCAGAGGATGAGGTAACATCTATGGACATTTCAAGTCAGAGACCATTGATCAGAACTGTGCAAGAGAGAAAAATTGCAAAGAGAGCGGGGGAGTCATGGCGAGGGCAAAAAGATTACAGTAGCTCTGAAAAGCTGATGCTCGGGTTTTCATGGAGATAAGTTATGGAGTTACAGCTGCTATCAGGCAACTGAACCATCCTATCAATAAATAGTCCCAATCTACTATCTACCTCATTGGAGACCCTCAGATTATCTTTAATCAGACTTTACTGGACTTTATCTTCCACTAAATGTTATTCTCTCTATCATGTATCTGTGCACAGTGGATGGCTCGATTATAATCATGTATTGTCTCTGCATTGACTGGTTAGCACGCTACAACAACATCACTGTACCTCGATACATGTGACAATAAACTAAAATAAAACAAAAACATTTGGTTGCTAAGGACAGTTTGAGAGAGAAAAACAGCAAGAGATATAAAAGCTGTGAAATACTAGAGCAAGTATGAAATGTCCAGCAGGGCAGGTCATGCCAGTGGAAAGCAATGAAATGAGCCAATGTTACAGATGGATGAGGTGGCGTTATGATGTGGACAGAGAAAACAAAACTGTTCAAACTAGACCTTCAAGTCAAGTCAAGTCAAGTTTATTCGTCACATACGTATAGGATATGTGCAGTGAAATTAAAAGTGGCAATGCTTGCGGATTGTGCAAAAAACTACGAAACAGAATGGAACAGAATCGGTAATTACATATTTGTGGGGAAAAAAAGAAAAAACAGCAAAAAAGACACCACACAGCAGTAAATTGGTACAGTAAGTTAAACCCTGGTGGGATAGGAGTTTACAATCCTAATGGCCACTGGAAAGAAACTACTTCCCATCCTCTCTGTTTTCACAGCATGGCAGCGGAGGCGTTTGCCTGACCGTAGCAGCTGCAAAAGTCTGTTGCTGGGGTGGAAAGGATCCCACATAATGTTGCCGGCTCTGGATCATTCATTCATATCCTGCTGGCCTCTTGAAAGCCCTTGCTGATAATGGCTTCCTTTTCCAAAATGTTATTATCAGGGAAGATCAGAGACATTCAAAAACAATTGAGACAGATTTGAACAGTCAAAAAAACTATTACAAAATAACACAACTTATGATTTAAACTTTTTTATAACCTTAATTACCTGGAAAATAAACAACAAACCAGTCACCCATGTTACTTTTCTAATGTAGACAAATTAATACTGTTCAAATGAATGGGTCTGTACTAGATTCAACACCCAAGACTGGTGTAAAGCTGTGGGGGCGGATGCACTTTGCAAGGTGATTCAACTTTGCTTGACAAGGGTCTGCTCAACCCTGAGTCCAGCAATACAATTAGATGCCAAATGTGTTTGGTAAAATGTGTAGGAAGGAATTGCAGATGCTGGTTTACACTGAAGGTAGACACAAAATACTGGTGTAACTCAACGGGTCAAGCAACATCTCTGGAGAGAAGGAATAGGTAATGTTTCAGGTCGAGACCCTTCTTCAAACTGAGAGCACTGAAACCCACTTAGTCTGAAGAAGGGCCTCGACCCGAAATGTCAACTACAGTGGCTTGCAAAAGTTTTCATACCCCTTGAACTTTTCCACATTTTGTCACATTACAATCACAAACGTAAATGAATTTCATTGGGATTTTATGTGATAGACCAACACAAAGTGACGCATAATTGTGAAGTGGAAGGAAAATGATACATGGTTTTCAAATTTTTTGACAAATAAAAAACTGAAAAGTGTGGCATGCAAAAGTATTCAGCCCCCTTTACTCTGGTACCGCTAAATAATATCCAGTGCAACCAATTGCCTTCAGAAGTCGCCTAATTAGTAAATAGAGTCCATTTGTGTGTAATCTAATCTCAGTATAAATACAGCTGTTCTGTGAAGGCCTCAGAGGTGTGTTAGAGAACATTAGTGAACAAATAGCATCATGAAGCCCAAGGAACACACCAGACAGGTCAGGGATAAAGTTGTGGAGAAGTTTAAATCAGGGTTAGGTTATTAAAAAAATCCCAAGCTTTGAACATCTCACGGAGCACTGTTCAATCCATCATCCGAAAATGGAAAGAGTATGGCACAACTGCAAACCCACCAAGACATGGCCATCCACCTAAAGTGACAGGCCGGGCAAGGAGAGCATTGATCAGAGAAGCAGCCAGGAGGCCCATAGTAACTCTGGAGGAGCTGCAGAGATCCACAGCTCAGGTGGGAGAATCTGTCCTCAGGACAAGTATTAGTCGTGCACTCCACAAATCGGGCCTTTATGGAAGAGCGGCAAGAAGAAAGCCATTGTTGAAACAAAGCCATAAGAAGTCCCGTTTGCAGTTTGCCACAAGCCATGTGGGGGACACAGCAAACATGTGGTGGAAAGTGCTCTGGTCTGATGAGACCAAAATTGAAGTTTTTGATCTAAATACAAAATGCTATGTGTGGCGGAAAACTAACACTGCACACCACCCTGAACACACCATCGCACTGTGAAACATGGTGGTGGCAGCATCATGCTGTGAGGATGCTTTTCTTCAGCAGGGACAGGGAAGCTGGTCAGAGTTGATGGGAGGATGGATGGAGCCAAATACAGGGCAATCTTGGAAGAAAACCTGGTAGAGTCTGCAAAAGACTTGAGACTGGGGCAGAGATTCACCTTCCAGCAGGACAACGACCCTAAACATACAGCCAGAGCTACAATGGAATGGTTTAGATCAAAGCATATTCATGTGTTAGAATGGCCTAGACCTAAATCCAATTGAGAATCTCTGGCAAGACTTGAAAATTGCTGTTCACAGACGCTCTCCATCCAATCTGACTGAGCTTGAGCTATTTTGCAAAGAAGAATGGGCAAAAATTTTAGTCTCTAGTTGTGCAAAGCCGGTGGAGACATACCCCAAAAGACTTGCAGTTGTAACTGCAGCGAAAGGTGGTTCTACAAAGTATTGACTCAGGGGGGCTGAATACTTTTGCACGCCACACTTTTCAGTTTTTTAATTGTAATACATTTTGGAAACCATGTATCATTTTCTTTCCACTCACAATTATGCACCACTTTGTGTTAGTCTATCACATAAAATCCCAATAAAAAACATTTACGTTTGTGGTTGTAACGTGACAAAATGTGGAAAAGTTCAAAGGGTATGAATACTTTTGCAAGCCACTGTATTCCTTTTCTTGAGAATTGCTGCCTGACCCGCTGAGTTACTCCAGCATTTTATGTCAATCTGAAATGTATTTAGCTCTTGTTCCCTGGTGCACTCTTGACATGCTCTGCAGGGCACAGACACAAACACCAGGCATCGGCTCCCCAGTGCTCCGCAGTTAGCCAGAGGATCTCAATGGAAATGCTAAGTGATGATCAGTACATTTCAACTGCATGGCAAAATTATTGTTGCAATCAAGGGATACTGTTAATCTAATGCTTTAAACTACATCGTTGAAAGCAACTTGCTTTCAGGTCACAACCATGCACTAATTGCAAAGTCCATGGTATTACACTTTGTTCACATATTGATTATGATTGTTCCTCTGACCACACTGAAGAATTGCTGAAGGATATTTAAAGAAATACCTAAGCCACAGTTTTCCACATGATGCACAGCCAAGAGAACTCTTTATTCCCTGCCACATTTTTTATTTTGTTCCTCTTTGAAAGAGAGTCGTGAATGTTTGAAGTATTACGCTTTAACAATTAGTAAAGTTATTATTTTAAAAATTGCTTGTTGCAGCTTGTTGATATTTTTGCTTGTCCACGATGACGATGGATGTTAAGAAATCAATGGTCTTATTCTAGACTGTATAATACACCCCTATGCTTTTTTAAATTATGGAGAGATTGTGAGCCCACCAGAGATTTTTGAGATGAGGCAATCAGTATTCTGATTGTCGAAAATAGTGAGCTTCTGAGCACGGACAGGAGAAAAAGTGCACTGAAACACGAAGGGAAATAACATGCACTCGTAAGTTGGGAAAAGTCTTGTTCCAGGTATTAAATCAGATAGCCCCTTCGAGGAATATAAAGAAAACAGTAAAGAGTTCAAACAGGGAATTCGGAGGGGCAGGTGGCATTTGTGGTTGTGCAAAAGAATTTCACTGTGCTGTGCATACGTTACAATAAAAAAAACCCAGTGATGAACAAAAGAGATGAATTGCAGATATGAAGTACGTATTTAACACCTTGTATCCTCTGACGTCAAGCATAAATTTACTACTTTGTCCTTGGGCCTCTTCCAAGTGAACTTTTATTTTTTTAATGTGTCTGTAAAATGCCTCAGGATTCTCTTCAATCTGATGCGCCAATGACATTTCATGGCCTCTCCTGCCCCTCTCAGTTCTCTGCTTGAGCTCTTTCTTGCTTTCTTTTCCTCAAAGGCCCTGTGATTTCATTTTCCCAAATCTTTAAGGTTGGATTTGAGTCATTTTACATGAGCACAGACAGTTGAGCCTTAATTTCTATTTCATCCATACAATAGTATTGTAAAAGGAAAGTTTTTGGAAAGATTGAAACCTTTCACCTTTGCCAACACTTTTTCTTTAAAAAAGTTAAATTGAAATAGTATACTGAGAGAAACTGAATTTAATTAAAAAATTTGAATCGTAACAGTAACATTTCCAGCTGCAACATATACCACTTCCAGTAAAATGTAAAAAAAAATTAAAGCAGTAATGAACTTTTGAATGGAAACTGATAATTATTGTGAGCCAAAGATATAAAAATGATGTGTTAGTTTGCAATTCAAATAACTATGTACAGGAAATCACAGTGAATAAATTATGGATATTGTGCTATGTTTTCATGTGACATTTGGCTTGCAGAATTAAGTTTGAAGTTTTGGGAACCGTACTTTAGTAAGGGTAAAGGTCTGATTAGTTATGGTGTCAGGGATTATGGGACGAAGGCAGGAGAACGGGGCTGAGAGGGAAAGATAGATCAGCCATGATTCAATGGCAGAGCAGACTTAATGGGCCAAATGGCCTTCTTCTGCTCCTACAACTTATGAACATGAATATTATCTGGGCAATATGGTTGAAAGAGTTTGGTATTTCCTTTAATGGTAGTTGCCAAAATGAATGTTATTGCCTTTTATTTTGTGGATTTTTTTTTTGTTCATGTACAAACTCAAAGTGATGATGTAGTCTGCATCCCATATAATTTAAAAAAAAAGGGTTTGGTGCTGCTCCATTTTCATGCATAATTGTAAATGGATCAGTTGGATGTAATCAAATGGAATATGATATTGAAACTGGCTGTTTCCACAAAATGTACAATAATCTTGTTAATTACAGATGGTTCAATCAAAGATTTCAGGGTGATAGACTGAAGAATGGGAGAGTATGTTGATGGAAAAAAATATTGAAACTAAAAGATAAAAAGAGAAATGTCTAAGATCAAAAACATTAATTCCGGAAAATAAATGGTTGTGTGATAAAGCTGCTGAGACGATCCTGAGGGGCAACTTTTTTACGCAAAGGGTGTTAGATGTACGGAATGAGCTGCCGAAGAAGGTAGTTCAGGCAGGTACTATCACATTTAAGAAACATTTAGACAGCTGCATGGATAAGATAGGTTTTGGAGGAAATGGGGCAAATGCAGGCAGGTGGGACTAGTGTAAATGACGCATGCCAACCAGCATGGACAAGTTGGGCCAAAGGGCCTGTTTCTACGCTGTATACGCTAAGTGGAATAGTGGAAGATTTGAGACAAGGAAATAACATCTTCACAAGAGGTAGGGTGAGAGAAAGTGGAGTCTAGATAACTGTGGGGGTCAGTAGGTTTATAATAGATGTTAGTTGATAGTCTGTCTCCTGTGACAGAGACAGAGAGATCAAGAAAGAGAAGCGCGGGGTCCGAGATATACTATAGTGTTGCAGCTGGTATGTAAGTGCAGATAAAAAGGAATTATTAAAGTAACATTATTCATGCTATCCTTTTGGTTCCATAAATTTGCTTTCGAAGAAATGTTGCTGAGGTTGGCTGAGTATTTTGTAATTCATTCCATTCTGTTAATTGTAGTGATGAAGGTTAATTTTGTAGCAAGGGAAATGGAAACAGAGGAACTGCCCCCATTGGGTTCAAGTGTTTGAATGTATGAAAAAGAATCACCTTTCATTGAGAGAGCACACAGGAGGGATTCAAAGTAACTGTAAGATGACTGATTTTGACATTGCAGGGAATGTAAGGGAAGATAGGAATGGCACGTGACAATGTTTTTTTTTTAAAAAGGCTGCAAAATTATTTCCTTGTTCAAGTTTCATTGACACATCATTATGATTAGGCTAACTTTAAACGCAAATAAAAAATGTTTCCACAGTTTCAGATCCTATGGACAGCCCAGCACCACCATGTGACTAACACGTGTCTTCAAGAACACATTTCTTTTATGGGTCGTAGAATTTTCAGTAAAATAATAATCAAATGCTTCGTGGATGTCATGAAGATAATTGTTTGTACATCAGATTTTAGTTTAATTTCGAGATACAGTGTGGAAACAGGCCACTTTAAGTCCGCACTGACCAGCGATCCTCACACATTAACACTATCCTACACACAGTGGGGACAATTTTACATTTATATCAAGCCAATTAACCCGAATGTCTTTGGCGTGTGGGAGGAAACCAAAGATCTCTGAGAATCCCTACACAGTTCAGTAATCATCCAGACAATTTGATGAGCCATGACGAAACCAATTAACATTTAACTAAATTAAAACAATATTGGCTGAGATGTTGTTCTGTAAATATTTATCCTATTTGCATTAAAAAAAAACATGTGTTACTTGAAGTCAAAACCAGGTTCAGGTTACGTATGGGGCAGTTGATATCCACATGATGGGATCACTTCAATATTGTTGAAAGCACAGGCTTAAAGGCTAAATTATGCAAGAATTGCAGCGTTTAGTGAACAATGATATATTTGCATTCCCACAGCAGTCAAAATTTCCTTTTTGCTAAAAATAGGAAATGCTGGAAACACTGAGCATGTCAGACTGCATCTGTGGGAAGGAAAACAGTAAAACTGAATTAGAGTAGCAGGCAACAGTGGACCCAGGACAGCCCCCTGTGCACTGGATGTAGATGGTCCGCAAAGAGGCAACCCAGTCTGTGTCACGTTCCTCCATTGTAGAGGTCACCACAATGTGAACACCAAACACAATGACCTCTTGATTGGGAGAAGTGTAAGTCAATAGCTGCTTCATCTGGAAAGTTCCTTCAGGACCCTGGAATGGGCAGAGCATCTGCATTCAGCTTATAAAGCCTGGCCTGTCCTGTTGCCAGCAATTAATTATCCATCCAATACTAACACAGTCAGTACCAATTGGCAATAACACTTTCTCCTCAATAACCAGTTGCACAGAAGCACATTAAGGCTGAGTGCACAACCCCCTGTTCTACTCACTCTAGAACCATGACTGTATAGCCAGAAACAGTTCCAGTTCCACCTTTCAATTCAACAATGACAGCACCATTGCTGGAGGATTTACAGGTAAAGATAACACAGAGTATAGGAATGCTGCCAGAACAACAACCGTACTCTCAATGTAATTAAAACCAAGGCCACAGATCCTTAAACCAGTGTTCATTGACGGGTTGATGGTCAACAACTTTAAGTTCCTGGGTATGCATATATCTGACAATTGCCCTGGACCCAGCACATTGATTCACTCATTACGAAACCCCATCAATGTCTCTACTTCCTTGGAAGTTTGAGGAGTTACGGAAGGTCAACGAATGTCAACGAATAATTTCTCCAAGTTCTAATGGTGTAAGGTGGAGAGTATATGATTGATTTCATCACGGCCTGGTTTGGCAACTTAATCACCCAGGAATGAAGGAGATTACAAAAAGTGGTGGATGCTGCCCAGTCCATCACAGATACTTCCTCAATGTTGAATGGATCTATAGGATGCATTGCATGAAAAATTGCTTCAACAAAGAGCCACACCACTCGAGCAACACTCTTATTTCACTCATGCTTTTGAGAAACGGGTGTAGGAGTCTGAAAACCGTGACATCCAAGTTCAGAAATGGCTTTATCCCACAGGAAGTGTGGCACATACCCACCTTGACTTGCTGGTCATGCCCTGCTCTTTTAATTTTGCAACTCCTACATTCATTTGCCTATGATATTTTGACTATGTTTCACCCTCTATCTGCCTCCATTGACCTGATAACCCTGTTGGCATGTTATCCCCATGGTCACCCTATTGTAGCCATCCATTCTTCTCTATACTCCCTGCAGCTTAATAAACTTATTTTCTTTTTTTCTCTGCTCTGACGAAGGGTCTTCGGCCTGAAACATAGTATCCAATTCTCTTCCCACAATATGCTCTGATGTGTTAGAATTTCCTGTGTTTATTTTTAATTTTAAACATCTGCAGTTTTTAATATAATTTTCCATTGCTGCATGTTTTCTGTGCCCCTACATCATGTTGCAGCAGCAAACAAGAATAATAAGCAGTAATAATACCTTAAAGACCCATTATATATTAAATGTTTAGCTTTTGATTGTATGCTCAGCTATACTGATAATTCTTTGTAGTCCCAAGCCACTTAAGCTGATTGAATTGAGAACATTTTTATTTTCCTTTACATCTTGGTTCACATGCCAAGCCTAAAGCGTTATAAATATTCCGAGGACAGAAATAAAAAGATCTGCTTCACTAAGTTCATGGTAATGTAAAGACATTCCTTCCTGGGAAACAAGGATGAAACATGACAATTTGTTGCTGGTCTCCGTTCATCTGCTTGTCAAGTTAATTTTGTTATGGAAATAGTTCCTGGCTTCTGCTGAGCACAGATATGTGGCACCACACCTTTGCTTGTTATCATGCTTTTAATTGCTCGCAGTGCAAATGTATTTGTGGGTGGCAGTATGACATAATTGTTCCGCCATCATTCCAGGTAAAATAAAGTGGGGATTAGAAAAAAATACAGAAACAGTTTCTTCCCAGCTGTTATCAGGCAACTGAACAGTCATTTAATCAGCTAGAGTACGATCCTAATAACCCATTTACCTCATTGGAGACTTTTAAACTTTCTTCAATCAGACTTTATTAGTCCTCAATGTAGGTATGTTACAAAACTTACCTTGAGCAGAGCTGCAGTTCTGCCACTCCCCGTGTGCGTGACTTTGGCGCCTTTCAAAGGGGGGCGGGCTTAAAGTGCCGTTTTTCCACAGACAGGGAAAATCGATCCATGTCGGGCGATTTCATTGCGGAAGTAAAAGCGCTCCGACATTTCATTCATGAAGGTATTTTTAAATTACGCTAGATTATTTATTAACTAGAGTAATTTGAAAATCACCTTCAAAAGCCGTGAGCGCCGACAACGGGAAGGATTTTGCGTCGGGGAGAAAAAAAGGTATGCAGTTTATTTTTATATTAAAAGTTGGTTTTTAGGGAGGCTTTAATCACATTTTCATGTTGCGAAATGGGGTCCAAAAAAATGTATGAACCAACAGTATTTTTCCTCCCGACTTCACCGCAAACCGCAACGTTCCAATCCACCGCATTCCACTAAAACCCACTCGCTAGTTGATTTAAATGGCCATTAATTTACAGGCATTAAACACTAAATTCCTTCCATTTGGCCTAGAAATTAATGAAAATGAGATTTAAAAATTATGTTATATTGTGGATTATTGTGTGAATGTTATTTGAATACTTAGGCAATTAAAAAAAAGTTTATCTTTTCTTAAGAAATGGATAGATGTTTAGATCTACTCATTGAATTTTGGAATTAGCTACAATTAGATAACTAACTAATTATATGCTTTAATTTCAGGTCATCCAAGTAAGATTGTTTTATATTTGTTTCAGAATGCTTCAATCTATAATAACTGAAAATTTCATTGAGTTCTCTTAATTTTTAAGAAAGTTATGGGCTTTTGACTATTCTAGATCACAGCTTTTGAGTTGTCAATTGAAAGACAATGGGGAACAAGACGCTAATTTCCGAGTATGAAAATGGTCATAACTTTCTTAATACTGAAGATATGAAAGTGAATTAGGTGTCAAATTAAACTTATTTTTATGCTTTATCTGATGGGATGAATTGGAGACTTGATTTTTAAAATCCCAAAATTTTGTAACATTGCTACTCAATGTGATATCTTTATGCCAAATGTTCTACCCTTTATCCTTGCACCGTGGATGGCTTGATTGTATTCATATATAATCTTTTTTTTAACTGGACAGCACACAATCAAAAGCTTGTGATATTTACTTTATCACAGTACACATGACAACAATAAACTAAATTAATAGAACTTTAAATATTTGTCAAAGAAATATGTGTTTAGTTCTGTATAATTGATGACTTACGCAAATATGAAAATAGTGTATAACATGATAAAAGATTATGTTATTCATTGCTGACAAGGAGTGCAACAGGATA
Organism: Raja brachyura; assembly: GCA_963514005.1. Next base: position 40,312,937 of record OY740796.1, read on the forward strand.
ACGAACAAGCAACAGTGTTTATTTTGGTTTTCCATTCAAGTCCTGCTTTTATCATGGGAAGAGATGCAGTGATTTGTCATTTCAGTGCTTCTAACTGAACATTTTTAATGTAGCTGAATGCACGTGCCTTAAAACAGTCGTTTCCAGATGCCTTCTAATTGCGAAAACAAAGTTGAAGATGGCATGGGTCTTGTTTTTTGCCTGTGGGTAGGAGATGGGAAATGAAAAACGGATTAAGTTCTCAGAGTAAAACCATGCAATGATTGAATACATTGACCAAGAGAGCTTTAGTTACAAATCTCTGCTGATGAAGAATTGTTTATAGGAATACTTATGACTTTAAAGAAAATAAGTAATTGGAATTTCCTTTCCTCTATCACGAATCACTCACATGGAAATATGTTAAATGATGGAGCCACAGTTGTACTTTCTGCACTGCTTACAATATGATCCCTTTCTGTTGGCATTATAAAACATCTTAAATTTAAGATTATAAGATACCTTAAGCTTGCATTCACTATTCTCTCTATCTAACAGTGGGGAACAAGGTGCTTTGTTTTTAGATCTAATCAACTGAACGGATTACTCTCAAAACTGATTAAGTGTGTAGTAAAGAGATTAAGTGTGTAGTAAAGCAACACATATGGATGCTAAAAGTGAAATTAAAAGGACCGGGCAGTATTGGAGAATAATAACATAGTGATGGGGGAGCAGAAACACTGGTAATTGCAACCTTGTTGGGGCTTAAGATGCTAGCATTTAATGTGTAGACTAGGTTGAAGCTGGCTTCATTAATGATGGCTGTAACCCATAAATTCAGGCCCATTCCTTACACAGCACAGGTTTAGTATGCAACAGCAGTTTCCCTCAACAATATTCCCTCAAATATGTAACACATAGAGGAATTCCTTCATGTAGACATTTGTTCTTGTTGCTTGCACTCAGCACACAGCTTTGTAGTGACTGTCATCGTACATCTTTTCCAATGGTTTCTATAAAAAAAATTAAGGATGAATTCAGTCAAAAGACATTCTTGAAGTTTTGTCAGATAATTGAGTTTTGTAATCATCGTTAATAATGGTGAATGAGTGTCGGAAAGATTATATTTTAATCTTAAATCCGCAGTTACACATTTTAAATGCTGTTCGTACATTATGCAAAAATTACAAGTGACTCAAACATATTTTTCTAGTTTTTTAAACTTGGTATTCTCCCAAGGTTTAGTTTTTCCATTTGATAATTGACTTTATTTTTAATCATACTGATATGTTGAGAAAAGAATAACAGAAATAGTTTAGTCAAAGCCACTGTTTATTAGTATGGAAGACAATAGATAGCTCTCTCTTCAAAGTATCCAGAGAACCGGCCTCCACCACCTTCTGAGGCAGATAATTCCACAGACTCACAACTCTCCATGTGAAAAAGCGTTTCCTCATCTCCGTTCTAAATGGCTTACCCCTTATTCTTAAACTGTGGCCCCTGGTTCTGGACTCCCCCAACACCCGGAATATGTTTCCTGCCTCCAGCGTGTTCAAACCCTTAATAATCCTATACGTTTCAATAAGATTTCCTCTCATCCTTCTAAATTCCAGAGTATACAAGCCCAGCCTCTCCATTCTCTCAGCATACGACAGTCCCACCATCCCGGGAATTAAGCTTGTGAACCTACACTGAAATAATGCTGAAATAGTTTCTAGAAGATATAGTTTTGCTAAGTTAAATTCAAAGCTTTGTGTCATGAGACAGGTTGGAATTGAGCAGGGTTAGTGACAAGTATTGGACAGGGTACCATGCTGAGGATTGGGAATCAGTGTAAGTGGTAGGAGTGGGCATTGAGTATTTGTGGATTTAGAAATAATCCAGAAATGGTTGTAATGGTTTTCATTTGTGAAAAATATCAATTTGCAGCCACGTAACACTGGAAACAGTGTGCTATGCAACTGAATTTCTAGGTTTGTTTTCTGGTGCAATTTAACTGAAGCAAATGCCATTTAACTGAAATAAATGCAAAATATTGCAGTCAATCAACAATTTTCTAAATTAGTTTGGAAATGGGTTGAGAATGGCAGGTCAAGAGCAACGACTAGCCTTTGGTTGCATTAGTCACCTTTGGTGTTGCTACTTAGTTTGCTCATTTACAGATCTTCAGGAACACTTAAAAAACTAAATTGGTTCATTTGGAAGCAAAGCCATTCAAAATAACATTTAAAAATAGTTTTCTGTACGGGTTTTGTTTTAAATTAAGAAGGTGATTATTGGAACCTAGTATAAATTATATATATTTCTAGATTTTTAATAAATTACATTCTAGCTGTGGTTTGATTGTGATTTAAACATGCTTTGTTCTTGAATTTTACCATGTTGCCAGTTTAAATGTATGATGGAACCTTCATGGATGATGAATAAAGGAAGGAATGAAGGCAATAGCATAGAGGCAGAAAGAACTGCAGGTGCTGGTACACAAAAAAAGCCCCAAAGTGCTGTAGTAACTCAGCAGGTCAGGCAGCACCTCATGATAGGTGACATTTCAGGTCAGGACCCTTCTTCATAGCATAGATTTGCCTTCAACAATTCAAAATGAGTTTCAGTGGAAATTTATGCTTTTAAGAATAATCAAAATGAATGAAATTCCAAGTGCAATTTAGTCCAAACTCGGCAATACCACGAGTTGGAATTCTTAGTTGTGCAAAAATGTGTCAAGAATATACAATCATATGAGATAAACATGATTTGTAGATATGTGGAGGGGGCTATATTTTGTAAATAAGCAATATAAAAGGCAGAATGCATTAACGATTTTCTTAATCTGTTCTCTTTATACAATTGGATCAATCATACTGTATAATACCAACAATTCTGAATGAAATCACTGGTGTTTATCTATTTGAACTGTGCTGGGGTTGGAAGGATCCAGAGGAGGTTTACGAGAATGATCCCAGGGATGATTGGGTCCATATATGAGGAGCAATTGAAGTCTCTGCGCCTGTACTCACTAGAATTTAGAATGATGGAGGAATCTCATTGAAACCTATCGAATAATGAAAGGCTGAGATAGAGTGGATGTGGAGAGGATTGCATGGTTTCCAGTGTGGCATGGGTGTAGGATCTGAGGGCACAGCCTCAATCAAAGGACATACTTTTAGAATGGAGATGAGGAGGATTTTTTTTAACCAGAGTGTGGTGAATCTAAGGAATGCATTGTCACAAACGGCTGAGAATCTGAGTCATTGGGTATATTTAAAGTGGAGATTGATTGGTTTTTGATTAGTAAGGATATCACAGGTTACAGGTGGAAGGCAAGAGAATGACAGACATGATTGAATGGCAGAGCAGACTCGATGGGCTGAATGGCCTGATTTTGCTCCTATGTCACATGGTCTAAACAATATTGATCAGGACTCTATCTGATGCAGATTTACAGTTTATACTGTTTGAAGACTATAATTTGATCAGTTTCGTATGAAACAAATTTGAAGTGCATAAATCATCACACAGTTTCAGAAGATAAAACTCACATAGGTAAATACTATTTTAAGTAGCATTAACTTAATTTCTGATGCATTTTTTGTTCATTATGTTAGAAATCTTTGAACGTTTAAGTGATGCACGTTACGTTGAAGCAGGGGTAGGCCTTTGACAGTTGACAAAAATGTTATGTGTTTTCGTGCACAGCATCCCCAGAGGGCCACAGTTGAGTTGTCATCACTGACACTATACCATTGGAAACCAAGCAACTTTGCATCCTGCATGGCTTCCTGCCAATGCAAGCTGATGTACTGAACGACTGCTTCCTGTACCTAATATTGCATTGTTCATCAAGGTAAAATGGGCAGCAGGACTAGGAAAAAAAATAGTTCTATTATACTGCCTATTATGTTGACCGGACAGTAAGCATGTCTGCTGTCAATGTAACTGGGAGATCAGTAGCCAATGTAGTTCTATTCCCTGATTTGCTTTCCAGAATTTGCATACAGAAAACCTTTGCACATTAATCAACCATCCTTTCCCCAGTAGACTGATAATGATTCATAGAATGCATCAATGATGGAGGTTGGACAGTGGGCTGGAACAGGATGAAATGATTTATCAAGTATTGTGGCCAATTAATTGTAGCTTGTTACTAGATGCTGACAAATTATGTCAGGTTCCAATAGAGATTGCAGTGATTGCAAATTCTTTAATATGCAGCTTCAGAAATCCATAGTTTAGTTTAGAGATACAGCATGGAAACAGGCCCTTTGCCCACCAAGTCTGCACCGACCACGATCCCCGCACAGTAATACTATCCTGCATACACTAGGAACAATTTACACATACACCAAGCTAATTAACCTCCAAACCGGTATGTCTTTGGAGTGCGGGAGGAAACCGATCTCGGAAAAAACCCACAGGAAAACATTTAAACCCCATACAGACAGCACCTGCAGTCAGGGTTGAATTTCATAAAAGTATAATTATAGTATGGCTGACAAATTGTACATTAAACTTTGCACTACAGTCTGTAAATCTTAGCTTTGATAGACAGCAGAGGTTAATACTTAGAATTAATCTCTCCACGGGGATTCAGTTCACCAATCCTTAGTCACTCATGTTGATGTCCAGACACTGACGTCTGTGGTCTGACTCTGGGAGTAAAAGAGGAGAAAGGTCACCTTTTATTTCAGACTACTTGATTGTGACTTCTGGATTTTTATCATCTTAACAGATTATAGTGTAAGCAAATAGTGGAAGTAACCCGATATATATGAGAATTAATTCAGTCAAACAGGATGAAAAACGAATGATGTGGAAACATTGGATTGAATGGTATTGTTAAACATGTTTGCACTTGTGAAAAATATTGTTGTCCCTGCAATATATTTACTTTATTACTCTGTAGCATATCAATTGATATGTTGAACAAAAGACTCTGAACCAACATTTAGTACAACTTAATCTTACCTCAGCACACTTGCAAACTACTGACTTTTAATAACTTTGCATTTGATTTACTGTTCTGGCCACGTAACACGTATATGTTTATTAAATCTCATACCTGCATTTATTTTGTCTTAAAAAATAGCATTGAGTTGTTGTTTCAAGTTGTAGTTGTTGTGTTATATACATCTGGACATGACAGCTCCAACCCCAGCACAGTTCAAATAGATAAACACCAGTGATTTCATTCAGAATCACTGATATTATACAGCATGACAGCATTTCCAGTCTTTTTCACACACCAACCTCAAATAGTTAAAGGAGGTTTTGTTTAAGTTTACATTTAGAGATGCAGCATGGAAACAGACCTTGCGGCCCACTGAGTCCAGGCCGACCATTGATCACCCCTTCACACTAGTTCTTTGTTATCCCATTTTCTCATCCACTTCCTACATTTTAGGGACAATTTTACAGAGGCCAATTAACCTACAAACCCACATGTCTTTGGGATGTGGGATGAAACCAGCGCACCCAGAGAAAACCCACATAGACACAGGGAGAACATGCAAACTCAACACAAACATCATCTGAGGCCAGGATCAAACGTGGATCTCTGGCACTGTGAGGCAGCGGTTCTACCAGCTGCGACCACTGGGTTGGTCATGAAAGATGGAGAAAGATGGAGAAGAGGGTTTGAAGAGTCAAGAATGTTTTATTGTCATATGTCCCAGATAGAACAATTAAATTCTTACTTGCTGCAGCAGAACAGAATATGTAAACATAGTACACTGCAAACAATATAATAAACAAGGGAGAAACTTGTGCATTATCAAGCATTTATGTCAGTAAGTACTTATTCTGATGTAAAGGAGAAATGAAGGTAATGCAGAACAAAATATATGAAATCCTATTGTGTGCAGATAGTTGTGGATTTAATTAACGCCACATATATTTGAAATGTAGAAAATGATCAGTTATGGTAGTGAACTACATCTACATGGGTAGTAGTATTTACATTGAAATCGTCTTTTAAAGCCTTTGAGATTGAAGGATTGAGAAAACAAAGAGATGAGAGAAGAGAATTAATTAGAAAACAGCTCTATGAAAAAAAGATTGGATTAAGGGGAGCCAGGCAAAGACAAAATGAAAACTAGAACAAGAATTATATTGACCAACAATATCTCTCAAAATGGAGATGACACTCCATAGGCCGTTAAAATTGTTCACTTTCTCGGCTGGAGAATCGGCAATTATGAACAATTACAACGTTGTAAGGGCAAGGTACCCACTATTAAAATATCGATTTAAGCTTCTCATGTGTCCAATTGGTAATTTACGTGCAAATGCAACACCATCATGCACGGTAAAGGGACTTGAAGGTGCAGTCATATCTTGTGATGCAAACCTAACAGCAGAGCTGCTCGAATAGCTCACTAATTTGCGGCAAATCCAAATTTCCAAGGAAATCTTCTTCCTTGATGCAATATTTACACAATAATGACGATTAGCTTTTACATACCTTTAAATCTTGCCATTGATGTACAGGTGCCCTGTCACTCCTTTTGATTCAGGTCAAGCCCCAAGTATATGCAAGGTGACTTTGTGAAATGTTTTCAGAAATCGCTGGACTAATATTAATTCATTTGGAGACACTATTCTGATGTCAAATGGCTGGTAGTTAGTAGTCAATTTCTCAGCACACACAATAAAATTAACACAGTTCTGCAGTAACAAATTGCTTCACCTATGACAAAAATAGTTTGATGTCTACTCTGTTGATATATGTGTAAGGTGTGTTTGCACTCGCTGTTCTATAACAGTGTGGAAATTATACAGGAGTATGCTACCCACATGAATATTCCCATTTCAGTTCATATGTTATTAAGTTAAACTTAGATTCAACTTCCAGTATCTGCAACCTTTTGTTTTTCACTCATCACCTCCAACTTCTGTCAACCATGCTTCCCTCCCCCACTTACCTATTGTCTGCCAGTCAAAGCCTCCTCACCTGCACCTGCCTATTGCTTGTTAGCTCAGACCCCACCCCTCTTCCACACCTCTTTTACTGCCGACTTTCCTTCTACTCTTCCAATCCAGATGCAGATGTTTAGGTTCCCGATCCAAAACATCAACTGTCCATTGCCCTCCACAGAGGCTGCTTAACCTGATGAGTTCATACAGCAGCTATCCTTTTATTTTGATTTAGATTCCAGCATCTGCAGTCTGCTGCTCTTTGTACTGAAAACAGAAAGAGAAACAGAGGTCACGTTTTTGGTCGATCACCTATCATCGGAAGTGAGAAATAGGCTCAGATTTTCCTTGGAGGAAATGCCACTTGCACACACGGTTTGTCTCAGATCAACTTACATCATGAAAGATAATTAAAAAACCTAATTGAGCATGGTCATAACTAACTAATTGCTTGTATCATTGTACACTAGCTGTAAAGATCTTGTAGAGGTGTACAAAATCATGAGAGGAGTAGATTGGGTAGCAGTAGATTGAGTAGTAGCACAGAGTCTCTTGCCCAGAGTATGGGAAAACTAGGGCCAGAGGTTTTAAGTGAGAGGGGAAATATTTAATAGGAATCTGAGGGGTAACTATTTTACACAAAGGAAGGTGGGTGTATAGAACGAGCTGCAGGAGGAGGTAGTTGAGGCAGGTACTGTCACAACATTTAAGAAACATTTAGACAGGCACATGGATAGGACAGGTTTAGAGGGATATGCACCAAACGCAGGCAAGTGGGATCAGTGTAGATGGAACATGTTGCTCAGTGTGGGCAAGTTGGGCCGAAGGGGCCATTTCCACACTGTATGACTCTATGACTGATAATGTCATACTTGTTGTATCAATGTGTTGTCAGAAGTTGAAACAAATAATCCTCTCTAATAGGTTCCATTTGACTTTGCTCAACCTTGGCTAATAGATTCAAGTTAAAATGACATCACCATTCATCCTTCTGTCAGTCCATTCATAACGGCTAACTGTTGAAGGATAGAATCCCAATAGATGGCTCAATCATTACCTGACCAGGTTGGACTTTTGAAAGAGGAAGAGGAAGAAAGTGCACCAGGTGTTCACTACCGCCAAATTTTCAAATGATCTTTGCCATATATTATCATTGCCTGCTTAAAACTGCATTAAATATAATTTTGAAAATTGAAAGTTGAAAATGATTTAACCATTGATAAGATGATATGAATGTTTCATAGTTCCATCAATTTATTTGGTCAGGTTTGTTTTCTGATGTGCAAGGTTGTTTTCAGATTCTAATTTGCAAGGTCACCTGCATTTTATTATCATTAGAGCATTGGTCTTATGACTTCTGTAATGTACTTTAATATTTAGCATATGTTAGCCATAAGGTGGTAGATCCAAGACCTGTTCTAGTCATTTAAACTCAGGCTATCAGAGGGTTTTCCTGATAACCAGACCAATATTTATTTATCAAAGTTATTAGACCATTACTTTGTCATTATCTCATTGCTGTTTGTGGACTTGGTCGTGTGAAAATTGACTTCTCTGCTTCCCATATTTTACATCAGTTCCTGGACGTCAAAAGGTACTTACTGAGTTGGCTAAAATCTATATTACTAAATGTCTGATCTTGACCATTTCCTGTTGTTCTGTATATTGATTTACGGCTTACAGCTGTGATTTTTGGCCATCTTACTCAGTCTCCCTCCGCTGCGCAGGATGAGGATTTTTCCCATCGATGAAAAATAAAATAGTTATTAGTGTTTAAAAAAATGTTGAGATTCTCTATCGTGAAGGCCACGCCCCTTCCGGAGGGACTATAAAACCCGGAAGTGTTGAGTGCCTCAGTCAGGCTCTGCAAAATGGGGGAGCGAGAGGGTCATGTCTCTCAGTCTGAGCTGTGAATGACACTGAACACATGTCTACTAAACTGTGAGTGGTTTTACTGACCTGTCAGTGCCCTTAATGTGGTTTGAAAATATAGTTTGGACATGCTAAAGCTGTGTTGCCTTTGGTTTGGAAATGCTAAAGCTGCGTTGCCTTTGGTTTGGAAATGCTAAAGCCGTGTTGCCTAATTAAATTTCCCTTGCCTAATTAAAGTTGCCTTGCCTAATTAAAGTTGCCTTGCCTAATTTAAGTTGCCTTGCCTTCTATATAATTAAAAGTCTAATCTTGACCACTTCCTGTTTGCGCTTTATATTGATTTTAGAAAAAGTGCTACCACGTACGGCTGTGATTTTTGGCCATCTTACTCAGAGGCCCTCTCCACTCATCAGGTGCCGAGTTTGTGTTTAAAAAATGTTGAGATTCTCTCTCCTGTCAACCACGCCATGAAGGCCACGCCCCTTCTGGTGGGATGGGGAAGGACTATAAAACCCAGAAATGTGGGTGTGGCTCAGTCTCTGCAAGATGGAGAAGGGAGATGTCACGACTCGCTCTCTTTAGTGGCCTTGCACCCTGCTTGAAGTGGTAAGAAACTACACTTGAATTTGGTGGCCTTGCACCCTGCTTGAAATGGAATAGCCGTGAGTCAACTTCCAGCCCACCCAATAACCCAATAGTTAATAAAGCACACTCTTCTGAGCTTTGCCATGGAAAGAGATTTCCATGTAGACAGTGGAAAAGATTCAATAATGTGGACAAAGACTCCTATGAGAAATGCAGCATTCCCACTTATTGCAGAGAATCTCTGGCCCATGACCACTCAAAGTGGAGAAGGAGAATTCAGGATGCCATTGAGAATTTCATCCATATATCATGAGCTCGGAGAAGTCTTCTACATGCCTGTGCATATCAAAGAACACAAAACAGTACAGCCCACAGGGCCATGTTGTCTATTTAAACTAAAACTGCCTGCACATGTTTGATATCTCTTAATTCCCTGCCTATTCAAGTGACTATTTAATGCCCTGGCCAGTGAAGATGAGCATACCATATCCCTTAATTACTACTATATCTACTTGTGTTACTGCACTTAGAAAACTTGTAGACTTGGACCCCAAGATCCCTATGTTCAATGCTGTTAAGAAAAAATGTTTCACTGCACATTGAAACAATGTCTCTATTCTTCACGATTCTTAGCAATTCTTTCAATTATTTTGAAGAACTTGAATCTCTCTTCATGATGTAAACCTATTGTTTCCTATGGATTCTACACTTTTGCTCCTCGTACCACGTTGTTAAATGTTCATTGTAACGGGTTGCACAGAACTGCTCAAAGGAGGCAATGTTGACCTAACCAATATTTGTAGCAGAGCTTAATATTAAAAACCAATGGACTGCAGATGGTGGTTAATACACAAAATGACACAAAAAGTCCTGGAGTAATTTAGTAGGTCAGACAGCATCTCTGGAGAAGATGGATAGATGGAACTCTTCTCCCCTCTTCTGCTCTTATTTCTGTCCTTGGTTCCAACCATCTGCATATCTAAACTTCCTTCACCTATGTCCACCTACTACCTGCCACACTTTGTCTTGCCTCTTCTCTTTTCCAACTATCTTCTCCCCCCATTCAATCAGTCTGAAGAAAGGTCTTGGCCTGAAATGTCACCTATCCGTATTTTCCACAGATGCTGCCTGACCTGTTGAGTTAGTCCAACACACTCTATCCTTTCGTAGCTGAATATATTTACCATCAATTATTGTTTTTATGTTTGATGCCATGTGTCTGAATTCTTGGATCCCAATTTATTGTCTACACTTGCGTGGTTGCAGGAATATGTATCTGCTCTATGTAATTTCACTGTTGTTCAATAATATCCTGAGTTTCTTTCCATTCATTGTTCTTTATCCAAAATATACCTTGTTGCCTTTCTATTAATTGAACTGTATTTACTACCTTTCTGCCCCCTCCACAAAGCTTTCCATACATTCACATATGCATGTTCATATTATTTATTTTAAGTGTGAATCAAAAAGCTTTGCAAAATGTACCTTTGCTGCAGCAAAATGCTTGGAACTCTTCAGCATCATCTCCCCACATTCCTCTTCAGCCCAGAAAGCACTTTATTTCCTACAGCTTTAGTTTTTACACATTTATTTGTTTTCGTGTCATTTTGAAATATGTGTACCTGCAACTGGTGATCTACTTAGAATATTCTTACCTGCAGTCCTATAAATTACACTAGCTATTTCAGCAAATATGTTGAAAATTACATTAGATATGCAAGAATATTGTTAATAATAAATGTTGGTATTTGTTTAGTAACTTGACATGCATCAAATCAGACATAACAATTTATGGCAAGTTTTTTTTTTCCCCCTTCATCTTTGCTGTGACTTCAAACACATGGAACTTACACACACACACAGAGTCGTGATTTTGAGAGTCATTTGTGTGAAGTTCACCTTCTTGTTTGCCCTGCAGCACATTCATAAATCTTGTTCTATGTCATTTATTATTATATTGAATTAATTATTGATCTTTAACCTTTATACAAACTATAACTGATTTGAAACTAATTTCTCAACAGATCAGCTAACATTTTAAAAATTTGTTCTTAAATTCCACCACAACTGTACATGCAGAACAACATTCAGCATCTTTAAGATAATTTATCACTTGGTTAAACTTTGATTCATGAGCTTCACCACCATCATTCTTGAAGCTTTCAGAAAAAGAAACACCTCTGGTACCAAGAACAGTATTCATTTATGTTGACAAATAAAATACTGTAAATGATTATGGTTGTAACGGATTAAATCGGTATTTTTGATCTGGAATTAATCCAATGACCAAACGTTGTGCCTTTTCACCAGGTAAAAATAATGATCACTCCTTTTTTTGGTTGGTATTATTGTTTAAGAAAATTGATATGTTCAGAAAGAAGTCACCGCTTTAGATTAATTTGGTAATTTCTTATCTAATTCTTAACTCGGCATCAACAAAAAAACCCTGATATTTAAATTAAGATTCTCTGTTCATATGTTAATGCAGAGAATTAATTATCACTTTTGTCTGCTACATTCCCTTCAGTTTTCTGCAAATTCATATCAGCGCATAAAGGTCACCAGAAGCAAGCCATAGATAAATGTCTGACATTCAAAATGACAACTAAGATGTTATCATAAAATGATAATGCAGCAGAAGCCTCACTTACATTATTATAAAGCCATTATACAAATTTTCACCATTTGCTGAATGAGAAGGATAATATAAAATAAATTTTCTTGGAAATCCCAAATGTCAGATGAGTACTCCAAATGGTAAACTCATTAGGATTGTCTCCTTTGAGATGAGATATGATTTGCAAATTCTTATGGTGTACAGAAAGCCCATTCATTGAGAAAACCCTCATAAAAATGGGAATAGATATCTCTCGTTCATTGATACCTATACAGTAAATTTTTATTCAACCCAGAAAGGAAAAAAAAGACTGCTTATGGTCTCTAACCATTCAGAAGTACGATTTAATATTATCAAACCTGAAAAACCATTTTGCAGCTCATGATACAACAGCATTCAATTATTCTACCCCCAAGTAATTCTATTTCCAGATAAACACATCCTCAAATCTGTCAACTATTCTAAAAAAACCCTCAGTTTTGATATGTACCTTTATCAATAAAACTTATGACTGAGATAACAATGAAAGAAATACTTTATTTGGAAAAGAGCCATGAGAGTAGCTATACTAGATAGACTTTTATTAACAATGACAGCCTAATTTAATTTAGTTATAGAAATGGGCATAGAGCTCAGTGCTAAGAAGCCTAATAGATTCACTTAACAGCTGAAGTAAAAGGTTGGATACTTGGGGACCTTTGCTAATTCATGATCAAAGACTTAAGCATGATTTGGAGTCAGACTGTCATAAAGGATGGAAGCAGGCCCTTCAGCCCAAATTGTCCATGCTGACCAAGCTGCCCACTGGGCCGGCCTTAGGAGGTGCGGGGCCCAATTGGGAACAATTTTGGTGAGCCTCAGGTTCCCAGCCAAGGTCTGCAGAATCATAGAAATACAAATAAAGTCTATTATAGGCTTTATATCTCTATGGTAGAATGGAAGTAATCAAAATGTGCGCTTAAAAAGTGCCTGCGAGTTAATGAACCAAACAGGTCTAACCTACATTTTAATATAAAATTGCATACATGTAAGCCTACAAGTAACAAACAAAATGTGTAGATCACCTCTGAAAAGAACAGTTCCAATACCACTGTTTTAGTGACTGTGAAATGAGGGGAAAAAAATTAACTAGATCCTGGAAAACCAATAACTATTGGTGAAAAACCAGTCCAGGCATTGCATTTTGGGCTTCAGCCCCATTCTAGTGTGTGTGTGTGTGCATGCATGTGCGTGTGTTAGTTGTCTGTGTGTTATTTGTGTGTGTGTGGGAGGGCGGGAAGGAAGAAGGGAAGGGGAGGAGAGAAGGGAAGGAAGGACCGGCGGCAGGAGCGGATGCCGGCATCTGGGCGGGTGTTAGCCAAGGCCGAGGTTTGTAAACGTTGCTCCAACCGCCGGCCCGGCCCCCCCTGTATTGTTCACTGCGTCTCCCCGGGGAGAGAGAGGGGGGAGCCGGGGCTGTGTGCGTGAAGCACGATGACTGGAGGGGCGGGAGAGCTGCCCCGGGACTGTGAGGGAATGACCCACCTCCCCTTCTCCATTCCCCCTCACACCCCCTCCCCCTCTACCCCTTTCTTCCCCCTCCATCCCTCTTCTCTCTGTCCACCCCTCTCTCCCCCCTCCACCCCTCTACTCTCTGTCCACCCCTCTCTCTCCCCTCCACCCGGGGTTGATCTACACGAGCCGAGAGTAGATTACTCTGGTGCGGGGCCCAATTGGGAGCAATTGGTCCAATCGGCTTAAGGCCGGCCCTGGCTGCCCAGCTATAATAGTCCTACTTGCCCGCATTTGGCCTATATCCCTCTCAAACTTTCCTGTCCATGTACCTGTACAAATGTCTTTTAATAAATAAAAACCTTTCTGATTTTAAGTTGTGTGAAAGCAGCATGCCGAGAGAAACTTAGTTTTACCAACTGCAATGGAAGGAATGGCTATAATTTCATCTAAAGTAAAATAAAGGAGATTAGCTTTTTCATAATTTAGTTTTCATGAAGAATATTTTCATTGATATGATACCATTCACAATGTTGGAAACAACTCCAATAGCTTTTAAATCAATGAAGTAATTTTAGCACTGTGGTCATTGTCGAGGGGTAGGACGTTTAATAAGCAACAGATAGCCAGCATTGTTCTTCGAAGGGGCATTGATTGGCTTCAACAAAGAACGAGAGTTGAGGTTTCTGCCTGAAAACTAATATCTGATTCATCAGGTTTCTTTTAATGCACCAAGGTGATCTTGTGAGATATCTCAAAAGTAGGCAAGGCGGACAAATGATTTCTGATGTTCTTGTGTGAAAATTGCATCTTTGCAATTGTTAGCCATGTTTTCAAGGAACTAAAAGGAATAGATGGGAGAGCACCTGGGAATATGCACAAGGATAAGAATATGCGATTAATGTATATTTATTTGACCCGCTGCAGGCTTCACGCAAGGTTCCAGAATTGCTTGTATTTCATCACATTTGCACGTCACCAAGTTGTCAGGTTTTGTGACTGGCGAGCAGCATTCAATCTAGCAAATTTCTATTCAGTGAACTGGTTGAATGCCATCAAGGACTTTTTTGTATTACCGTCTACAATTAATCATATTCGTGGCCATAAACAATCACTTCGGGTAGCTTTAATAAATGCATGGGTTAGGAGTTCTTCATTTAATTTAAATCACTTTGTGCCTTAATCTGCCAAGCTAGATTTACATAAATCATTCACAACAGACACAGTATTTATAAGACACCTTTGACAGCAAAATATGCCTCTCTTCGCAAGAGAGTTATCAAATAAAATGTGGCACCATGCCATGTCAGGAGTTATAAAAATGCAATTTTATATCTAGAATTTTATTATGGGGAAGCAGTTTCACGGCAAAAATTTAAGGAGCATCTTAAAGAAGGAATATGAGATACAAAGTCAGAAAGGTTTTAGCTTGCAACCTAGGATAGACTTTTATTGCAATGGTGATGAAGTGGCTAAAATTGATGGAATGCAGATATCTCAGGGTGTGGAAATTGGAGAGCGACACGTTGGAAGGAATTTGAAAAAAAACAAGGATAGTTTTCTTTAATCAATATTTTGCTTCACCAATATTTCAAGCAGCTCCCAAAACACGGGTAATAGTTGACAGAAAATTAATCACGTGATCAGCAGAAATTTGCATGACCTCAATTTTATGGAGAGTGTGAACTCGGAGCTCGACTTTATACGTTCATTGGAATAATCAGGTCTGGTGTTAACCATATAATAACCATATAACAATTACAGCACGGAAACAGGCCTGCTCGGCCCTTCCAGTCCGTGCCGACCATTTATTTTCCCCTAGTCCCATCTACCTGCACTCAGACCATACCCCTCCATTCCCTTCCCGTCCATATACCTATCCACTTTACTTTTAAATGTTAAAATCGATCCTGCCTCCACCACTTCTGCAGGAAGATCATTCCACACAGCCACCACTCTCTGAGTAAAGAAGTTCCCCCTCATGTTACCCCTAAACTTCTGTCCCTTAATTCTCATTTCATGCCCTCTTGTTTGAATCTTCCCTACCCTCAATGGGAAAAGCTTATCCACGTCAACTCTGTCTATCCCTTTCATCATTTTAAAGACCTCAATCAAGTCCCCCCCGTTAACAAAGGTGTGGATGCGGATCTCACCAGTAAGAGAGTTGAATCAGTGGTAAAATCAGATGTTCCATGAATGAGAACATTGTTGACTTTAGCAATGGAATGCTGATTTATGTAGGTACAACACTTAACTTGAGTAAAATGTGACACCAAGATTGTGACCAGTTTGCTTTCAAACTATTTCCAGGCAGAAACTTTGGTTAGGGATTGTGATTATATGTGGACTAAAAATAATAATTTAGATTCCCCCAAATTTGTTTTTAAAATTTAGCTCGGTCACTTCTTGATGTCAAGAACTGGTGTGACAGTTAAACACAGTTGACAAGACAGGGAGACTTCAAATTCTTTGGAGAAGACAATTGGGTTACCGTAACACTCCAAGATGACTCTGTTAGTTGTGTTCCAGCCCTGACGGTGCAGTGTAATGTCAAAGTCAATTGGTGGCATGGTGGTGTAGCAATAGAGTTGTTGCCTTGCAGCGCCAGGGACCCGGGATCGATCCTGACGACAGGTGTTGTCTGTAGGTGGTTTTTACGTTTTCCCCATGACCTGCGTGGGTTTTCTCCGGGATCTACGGTTTCCTCCCACGCTCCAAAGATGTTCAAGTATGTAGGTTAATTGGCTTGGTAAAATTGTAAATTGTCTCTAATGTGTATAGGATAGTGTAGGTGTGCAGGGATTGCTGGTCGACGTGGACTAGGTGGGCTGAAGGGCCTTATCTCGAAACTAAATTAAAACTAACTTTGGAAAAAATGATTGCTTGCCATATTATTTAAAGTATGAGTAGTTCAGATTTAAAAAGTGGTGACAAGGTTGTGCTGGCAGAGTGGCAAGGAAAGGGAATGAGAAAATATGTCGGGGAAAGCTGGTATGCATGGTGCGGTGAGCACACTAGAGCTTGAGAAATGGAGGACCTTCCACAGATGCAAGTGATAGTGTTTGAGTGTAAAGTAAAATATAAGCTGTCACTGGTTTTGAAAAGGGCACTGATTAAAAAAAAAAATGAAGGCTGAATGATGCCAAATGGGCACTGTGTGTCTATCTTCAAACTGGCTGCTTCATTTGATAGCTTAGATTAGTAATGAAGCTACAATTACAGCAGGAGGGAGATAGTAAGCATTAGAGGAGAGAAGGCTGAGGGAGGATGGATAAAGGATAGTTAGAGGTGTCTCAAAAGAGTAGAGCCCCTCACACAGAAGGCATATAAGTGAGGTTTGCCAGTTCTTGGTTTAGTTTAGAGATACAGCAGGGAAACGGGTCCTTTGGCCGCTTGGTCCATGCCAACCAGTGATCCCCATGCACTAGCACTATCTTATTCATTAGGGACTATTTACAATTTTTACCAAAGCCAATTACCTATAAACCTTGGAATGAGTGAGGAAACTGGTGCTGCCTGGGAAAATCCACGAGGATCACGGGGAACCTTACAAACTCTGTACAGACAGCACCCATAATCAGTTGGAACCTGGGCCTCTGGCACTGTACGGCAGCAACTCTACCGCTGCACCATCGTGCCACCCTAGTTCTCTACCATTGGTTGTTCATTTTTGTTTGGCCTTGCTGATTTAGATAATGATACTTCCAATAATAGTCAATATTTTAGCAGATTAATTTAAACAAGTTAATAAAATGCTGCACTACACATTTTTGTTTTTTAAATATCTCACTGACAAAAGCCTGTGAGAGTTTCATCATCCCACTTTTATAGGAGGTGCTAAGTGATTCCTCCATATTCTCTATTTTGAGTAAGTTGTTATATAGGGCTGAAACAGGCCACTATGCCCATGCTGCCCAGTGAACCTATTGATACCAAGACATTTACCACAATTTAAGCTGTAGCTTTGCATGCCCTGGCACTTCAAATACTTATCTACATGCTTCTTAAATGTCCTGGGAATATCTGTCACCATCACCTCTTTGGGTAAAGCATCCCAAACTCCAACCACCTCCTCTGAATGGAAATTAAAATTCTTCTCAGATCACTTACCCAATGCATTAATCCTATGTCTAGCAATGTTACAAAATTTTGGGATTTTAAAAATCAAGTCTGCAATTTATCCCATCAGATAAAGCATAAAAAGGAGTTTAATTTGACACCTAATTCACTTTCATATCTTCAGTATTAAAAAAAGTTATGGCCATTTTCATACTCGGAAATTAGCATCTTGTTCCCTATTGCTTTTCCATTGACTTAACACAAAAGCTGTGATCAAGGATAGTCAAAAGACCATAACTTTCTTAAAAACTAAGAGAACTGAATGAAATTTTCAGTTATTGTAAATTGAAGTATTCTGAAACACATATGAAACAATCTTTCTTACTTGGATGACCTGAAATTAAAGCATATAATTAGTTAGTTACCTAATTGTAGCTAATTACAAAATTCAATTACTAGATCTAAACATCGATCTATTTCTTAAGAAAAGGTTAACATTTTTTGAAAGCCATTTTAAAAATGTGTCCAAATAACATTCACACAAGAATTCACCATATAACATGATTTTTAAATCTCATTGTCATGAATTTATAGGCCAAATGGAAAGAATTCAATGTTTAATTCCCGTAAATTAATGGCCATTTTATTCATCTTGCAAGTGGGATTTTGTGGAACGCGAACGTTTGGAACGTTGCGGTTGCGGTGAATTTAAACCCCTTATCGGCAGGAAAAATACTGCCGGTTCATATGGGTCCTAAGTCGCCTTTTTGCAACATGAAATTTTGATTAAAGGCATCCTAAGAAGCAATTTTATATGAAAAAATAAACGGTGTACCTTGCTTTGTCCCCTACGTGAGATCCACCCCGTTATCGGCGTTGATGGCATTACGAGATTATTTTAATTTTACTCCTGCTATTAAATTATCCAGCGCTAATTTTAATAAACTTAGTAAAACGGCAGTCGAAGTGATTTTTCTTCAGCAACTAAACAGCCTGTTCAAAATCGATTTGAATAGTCTGAAGAAAAAACGGATTTTATACCCGCCCCCCTCTCAAAGGCGCCAAAGTCGCACACACGGCCAGTGACAGAACTGCAGTGACGCTGAAGGTAAGTTTTGTAACATACCTACTATGTCCCCTTGTCTTTGATACCCCCATTATGGGAGTGGCGGGGGGAGATTTTTCATGATCTACCCTGAGCATCATTTTCAAAATATATAATTTATAGAAAGCAACTGCAGATGCTAGTTTACACCAAAGATATACACAGCGGGACGGGCTGCATCTCTGGATAGAAGAATGGGTGACATTTCTTGTCGAGACCCTTCTTAAAACTTCTCATGGTGGTGCCGGTAGCCTCGCCAGCAGCTGTTCATCCTTTCCATTTTTTTTTGTTTTTAGTACGTCTAAAAGTGTGTTTTAGTGTGTTTTAGTGTGTGGGGGGGGGGTGGGACGGGAATTGGGGGAAACTGTTTTTTATTCACTTACCTCGGTGAAATGCGACTTTTTTCCTCACTGCATTTTGTCCTCCCTCGCGGGCTGTCATCTTAGATTGGTGCGGCCTCTCCCAGAGTCTGGTCAGCCCAGAGCTTCAGCAACTGGCGCAGCGCTGACTTTCTATCGCAGAGCATAGCGATCCCTTGCCGGGGGTCGCCAGAAGAAGTGCTCTGATCGCTGGCCTGCGGACTACAACGTCCTGAAGCCGCTGTCTGCAGAGCTTCTAGCTGCGGGCACGCCGTGGACATTCCATCGCTGAGCAGGCGAGCCCTTGCTGGGAGTCGCCAGAAGAAGTGCTCCGACTGCCAGCCTGCAGCCTATAACATATTGAAGCCACGGTCTGCGGAGCTTCTAGCCGCAGGCAAGGTGTGGGCTTTAAAAGCTGTGGTGCATGTGGCAATAAATGTGAACTTCATCTTGAGCTTGGACCCAAAACAACACCATTCCTTCTATCCAGAGATGCTAGTCGGCCCGCTGAGTTACTCCAGCATTTTGCGTCTATCTTCTATATTATATAATTTAGTCAAGTCTAGATAAATCATATGCATAGAACTTGAGTTTTTAATGAGTGAATCTTGGGCATAGTCCAAAAAATATCAGCTCGTATGCATAACGTGTGAATTTTTAATGGTTTTCCAAGCTATAATTACTGCTTAGCAAATTAACAGGTCCAATAAAAGTAATCTTAAACATAGATATATATGGACTTCCGGTGGCGCCATGTTCTAAGAGAGAACAGCGCCAGATCAGCTCCGAAAAAATCTGCAAAAAAAACGGGGTTAAAGGAGGCTACTAACGGTACTTACCGCAGGAGAACGACTTTAAACGGCTCCGGGTGCGATTGCAAGCTGCGTGACGTCATCAGGCGCACGACTTCAGTAAGAATTTTAAAATGCACTCCTCCTCCCCCCCCCCCCCCCCCCGGCAAAAAAAGGCTCAAGAAAGGAGGTAGGCCTCACCAAACCCTTGGGCTCGAGTTTGGCTGCTTCCCAAGAAGAGATTTCACAGAGAAAAAGTGAAATGGAAGAACTTAAAAAATCCTTGCTGGGTGAGATGAAGAAAATGCAGAAAGAAACGCAGACAGAAATTAAGAAGGAATATAAAGAATATAAAGATGAAATAAAATCTTTAAAAGCAGATATCCTGATGTCTCACGACAGAATTAAAGAAGAATTAACAAAAGAAGTTACAGAGACGGTAAAGATTATGATGAATGAATGGAAAATAAAGGCGGACGAGGAGATACAAAACCGAACGGCTGAGGTAAACGATAAGGTTGCTGGGATGGAGCAAATGATGGATGCGAAGATAGAGGAGAGGATAGATCCTATTTTAGCCACACTTGACCAACAAAATGATGCGATTAAAGAACTGGCTGAGTTTGCTGTAAAAAGTGCTAAGGAGAGTGAGAAGCTACACGCCGAGAATAAACGTCTCTCAGAGTTATTACGCAAAATAAATGAGAAATGTATTGATTTGGAGGGGCGTCAAAGAAGTAAGAATTTGCGTATAGTAGGACTGACCGAGGGTCGCGAAGGAAATCAAGACCCACGAAAATTTGTTGCAAAACTCCTCAAGGACATTTTGAATTTGGATCAAGAGCCTCTGTTGGGCCGTGCCCATAGGGCTTTAAGACGGGTCCCTGGGAGAGGTGCACCACCAAGACAAATGATTGTAAGGGTGGCCTACGATCACGTCTTTGAAGAAATGATGAAGATAATAATAAGAAAGAAAAATTTGAAATACGAGGGAGACAACATCAGTATCTTCAGAGACTACCCGGCTGAAGTGGCTAAGAGAAGATCTCTATTCACAGAAACAAGACGCATCCTGAGAAATATAAAGGATACAAAGGATCTCAGATATGGTCTGATGTACCCAGCAACACTGAGAGTGACCTATGACAACAAGGAATACCGTTTCGTGAAGCATACGGAAGCATTAGAATTCGCTCGGGATATACAGAAGAAGGCAGAAGAAGAAGAAGAAGAAGTAGAACTGGAAGAAGATGAAAATGAATGAACTTTACAGACCTGCGGTTAGGAATTATTCATCAAGAAAAAGGCGGAATAATGGACATGAAGTTGTGGCACTGTATTAATTACTAATTATTATGATCTTACTTATTCCCCTTACATAGTATCACTTATTATAATATTAATTATAATAGAAACTAATAATTAGAAACTAGTAATATGAATAATAGAAATAATTACTAAGTATATAAAGTTAGTACCCCACCCCAATATACACAGTATTCTAGATAGGAGCTGGAATAATCAACATCTTTTTTCTAAAAAACGGAAGTCATTAGATTAGTTGCCATGCTAGTGTGGCTTCCACTAGTGCACACTACACTCTATATAAGTGTAGTTTCTTTTTTTTCTGGACACTCTTTTATCACCCTTTACTTTTTTTGTATTTACATTTTCTACTATTTTTTATATATTAGATACTTGATTTTATATTATATACTATGTGAATATAGTTACGATTTATATTACATAATTAGGTTAAGCAGACATGTACATGGATTAATGGAGATGATAATTTTCATCGGATTGATGTTGGGGTATAATGTTGAGCTGGAGGGGTCGAGAAGGCTACTCCAAAAAAAGCCACCCTAATAGTAAAATGCAAGATATGAATGTTAAGATTGGGGGTGAGGGAATTACCTTTTGTAGTTGGAATGTTAAGGGAATTAATGAACCAATTAAAAGGGAAAAGGTGTTAGCTCAGTTGAACAGATTGAAATCAGATGCTACGTTTCTTCAAGAGACTCATCTCAAAAAAGATGCTCAATATAGATTAACAGCTAAATGGATCTCAAAGGTGTATCACTCGTCATTTATACATAAATCGAGAGGAGTTGCAATAATTATTCGTAAAGGTATACCTTTTAAACCTAGTTCTATAATAGAGGATAAGGAGGGTAGATATGTAATACTTACAGGGGAATTATATTTTTAAAAAAGTAATTCTTATGAATATATATGCACCCAATTTTGATAATCCATTATTTTTTAAGAAAATATTTAATAATATTCCTATATCCACTCAATATAATTTAATAATTGGGGGTGATTTAAACTGTACTTTAGATAACTATCTAGACAGATCTTCTACAAAAAGGAAAGCTCTTTCTAAGTCAAGTAAACTTATAAATTATTTTATTAATACATCGAATGTTAAGGATATCTGGAGATTGGATAACCCAACCGGACGTGAATATTCATTTTTCTCACCTGTATTTGGGACCTATTCGAGGATAGATTATTTTTTAATAGATTCAAAAATACTTCCTTTTACGTATGATGCAAAATATCACAATATTATTATCTCAGATCATGGCCCGCTAACATTCAAGATAAAACTAAAAGATATAGTTAATAAAACTACCACTTGGAGATTTAACCCCCAGATATTAAAGGACAAGGATTGTTGTAACCATGTGGAGGAACAGATTAAATTATTTTTTGAAACTAATGATAAACCTGAGATTTCCCCATTGCTACTCTGGGATACATTTAAAGCATTTATGCGTGGTGCAATAATATCAGCACAAGCATATTTTAATTTAAAAAATCGAAAGATGGAGCAAAAGTTAGAAAAGGAGATAAAACAACTAGATAGTGAAAATATAAAACATCCTTCTAAAGAGTTAAGTAATAAAATCGCAATATTAAAATATAGATTAAATAAAATATATTCCAACCAAGTCATTAAACTTTTTCAACAAACCAAACAAGTGCATTTTGAATTTGGAGATAAACCACAAAAATTGTTAGTACGACAACTCAGAAAACTAGACGATGAAAAAATGATACATAGAATTAGATCTGTGCAGGGAAATATACTGACTATACCAAAAGATATTAATGACACATTTTTACAATATTATCAAAATCTTTATTCATCGAAATCAACAGGACAAACAGATGAAATGGAAACATTTCTACAAAAATGTCATATTAATAGTTTAGATCAGGAAAGTAGGCAATTGTTAAATGCTGAAATATCAGTAACAGATATTGAAGAATCAATTGGTTCGTTAAAGAATGGAAAAGCTGCAGGCCCCGATGGCCTGAGTGCAGAATTTTATAAAACATTTCAAGATCTAATTTCCCCAAGATTACAAATAGTGTATAGATATGCATATGAACAAGGAAAATTACCAGAATCTTTAAATGAATCTACTATTACACTCATTCCTAAGTTAGACAAGGATCTGGAAGATCCTGAATCATATAGAGCGATTGCTCTTCTAAATACAGACCAAAAAATATTAACTAAAGTTTTATCTCGGAGGTTAAGTATGGTGATTTCTAAATTAATACATTATGATCAAACAGGTTTTATTCCAAAACGTTACTCATCACATAATCTTAGACGCCTGTTTAATATTATATATTCGAGAAGAAGACGGGACACGGAATTAGCAGTTATATCGTTAGATGCAGAAAAAGCATTCGATCAGGTGGAATGGTCATATTTATTTAATATAATGGAAAAGTTTCAACTGGGGGATGGATTCTGTAAATGGGTAAGAATATTATATTCTAACCCTACTGCAAGAATTTTAACTAATCAAATACTATCACCTAAATTTAAGCTTTTTAGGGGATGCAGACAGGGATGCCCGCTATCCCCTTTATTATTTGCTTTGGTGATAGAGCCTTTGGCTGAAAGATTTAGATCTGAACCGGAAATATATGGTTATAATACCGACACAACAACTAATAAAATTTCTTTATATGCAGATGATGTTTTGATTTATATTACAAGACCGGAACGTAGTATTCCTAAGCTGTTTAATGTTATAACTGAATTTAGCACATTTTCAGGATATGGGGGATCAATTGGAATAAAAGTGATATTATGCCTATAACTGGCATAAATTTAAATATATTACAACAATATCCATTAAAAATAGTTACAGATAGATTTAAATATTTAGGAATCAATGTATCTAAATCTTATAAGTTATTAGTTAAATCTAATTATCCTCAACTATTAGATAAACTTATAAAAAATATTTCATATTGGAAAACACTTCCTATATCTATGATTGGTAGAATAAACGCTATCAAGATGTTTTTTTTACCACAATTGTTATATCTGTTTCAGGCTATTCCTTTTTTTCTCCCGAAAACTTTTTTTAAAAAAATTGATAATATCGTTAATAGTTTTATTTGGGACTATAAAAGTCATAGAATAAGTAAAAAACATTTATGTAAATCTAAGATAAATGGAGGGTTAGCACTTCCAAATTTTCTATATTACTTCTGGGCAGTCCAGATTAAGAATATGAATTTCTGGTGGGTAAATATGGATTATGAACCAATGTGGTTAAAGATGGAAAAGGAAGACTGTTTACCTTTCAACATAGGCTCGATTCTCATTGCCCCAAAGGAAGTACAAAAAAAGACTTATAGGGACAACCCTATAATTTATAATAATAGGCGCATTTGGAAACAGATAGTTAAGACTTTACATCTAGATAATTTCTCTTTTAGATTACCAATTAGGAATAACCCATTGTTTAAACCCTCAATATTAGATGGGGGGTTTAGACATTGGGAGGATTTAGGAATCAAAAGGATAGAGCACCTTTATAGAAATGGAAAATTTCTTTTATTTCAGGAGTTACAAGACATCTTTGGATTACCTTCGCAACACTTGTTTAGGTACTTACAAATTAGAGACTATATTAAATGTAATACACAAGATTATAAAAATAAAGAACCAGGCTTATTAGACGAATTGTTTAATTTACATCCAAATACGGAAAAGTTAATAGCTTATACATATAATATTATTCTGGATAAGGAGAACCCAATAACTGAAACATATCGCCAGGCATGGGAAGAAGAAATTGGATTATCTATAACAAAATAAAATTGGGAAGAAAGCCTACAAAGAATACATCGGTGTTCTTTAAATGCCAGACATACATTGATACAATTTAAAGTATTATATAGATTACATTACTCGAAAACTAAATTAAATAGTATTTTTCCCAATCTCTCCTCTATTTGTGATAAATGTAAGAATCTAGAAGCAAATTTAATACATAGTTTTGTTACATGTCCAAAGTTGAATTATTATTGGACAGAAATTTTTAAAGTTATTTCTGAAGTTCTTAAAGTTAAACTGGACCCTGACCCAAAATTAATAATACTTGGAATTCCGGAGTCAAATTTGGTATTTACAGTAAATCAAAGAAATTTCTTTGATTACTGCTTGATAATAGGGAAAAAAATCATACTGAAATTTTGGAAGGGAACATTATCCCCCACAATTAAAATGTGGACAGCAGAGATGTTGGAGACGTTACATTTGGTAAGAATTAGATTTGTCCTATTGGACAAGTATAATTCTTTTGAACTGATATGGTCTCCATATATACAGTATCTAGAGAAGTAGCTGTTCTTGGCATCACGGCTCGACGGGCACCCTACGGATTCTGATAAGAATAATTCATTTTCATATCGGGATTAATGTGCAATGTCCCATTGATATTAGTGTTTGAAATAATTTCACGTATAATGTATTTAGTTGTTTTTGATTTATATATATATATAATATTTTTTCAATTTTTATTTGTAGCTTGTTTTTTATCTTTCTTCTTTCCTTTTTTCTTTTTTTTCCTTTTCTTTTTTCTTATATATCTCTTTCTATCTTTATTTTAAAAAAAATAGAAGATATTAATTATCGATGTGTTATTTGTAGAAATATTGAATTAAGGTGATAGTTTTAAATTTGTCTTATACATTGTAAACTGGTTACTTCAAATAAAAAAAATATTAAAAAAAAAAAACATAGATATATAATTTCCTAATTTTTCAGATGATAATGGATTTTATATTTAATTTTCAGCTGCTTTTTACCATGGATATTCCAGTTTCTATTTAGTATATTCAATAAATTAATTTAAAATTGGTATATTATGTTTTTTTCCTGTGTGAAACTTATGGTAAGACTTTCTGCTCAGGTAGTTTGATGTGCACAGCACTGATTACTACCAGATCAGTTCCTTGAACTGATAATTGACAAAAAACAATATCAGAATGGAGGAAGCGTATATCACAGAGGAACTGATCAGTGACGAGGTAATTCGTGGAGAAAATGTCCAATTTTATTGAAAAATTTTATACATTATGCTATTTATATTATAACCCTTCAATTATTATTTGATACCAGAATGATAAATGTAGAGTTGACATTTTTACATAGCAATTCACAATGTAAATGTGACAGGAAACATTCAAATTACTAATACCAACCCAAATTATTGATATAATATTTTTAGATTGATTGCTCCAACTAACCCATTCCTTCTCTCCAGAGATGCCATCTGTGCGGCTGAGTTACTCCAGCATTTTGTGTCTATTTATTAACCATCCAGTTTAAAGTAGTATTTCTCATAGATAAATACTATATATGCTGCTTTGAATTAATGTTAAGCTTTAGTTATTAGCAGTGAGCTATGGGGATCAAATGGTATTAAAGAAAACAAAAATCAGATGAATTAACTACTTAGACTGTGATTTTTTTTCTCTATTTCTTTGTTCACGTGTCCACTTTATTAGTGACATAAGCTTTTGAATAAGAACATAACATAAGAAATGGAAATAGGAGTGAATCATTTGGCCATTTTTGCTTGCATCACCATTCAATAAGAACATCGCTAATCTTCCAATTGATTATCTGTTGATTCCCTTAAGATCAAAAATGCTACCAATCTTTGTATGGAATAAACTAAATAACTGAGCTCCACAACCCATATAGGGAATTAATTCCAAAAATTCGACCCTTTCTCGGTCAGAAAATGTCTTCGAATTTTATTAGCCACCTGGTTCAAGACACTCCATCCAGGCGAAACATCATCTCTGTACAGCACTTTAAGAATTTTAACGTTTCATTTAAGTCACCTCTCATTCAGCTGAACTCATGAAACTATAGTTCTTGTCAGTGCATTCACTCCTCATAACAAATCTACCGTTTCAGGAGAAGGGTCCCGACAGTATATTGGTTAATTAGTCTGAAGAAGGGTCTAGACCAGTCTGAAGAAGGGTCTCGACCCGAAACGTCGCCTATCTCCTTCGCTCCTTAGATGCTGCTGCACCCGCTGAGTTTCTCCAGCTTTTTGTGTAACTATTGGTTAATTATACTGACCACTGGGCTAGATAGGCAACCACTACCCATGGTGCCCACGCCTAGTCCTCTGAGCCTGCAACTGTGGAGCTGCTAGAGGGATTTGTGTGTTTAACCTGTATCCTGAATCTGGCTTTACTATGGGGCGCTGTCACCCTCTTCATAAAGGCTCACATCAGAGCAGCTCTCAAAGAAAATCTCATGCAGCAGGAGTGAGTTTCTCAAATAAAGTCAATGCATTCAAGCCTTGACTATACGCATTGGGAAGCACTATGAGAGAGGACACAAACTGCTTTAATGACATATATATATATATATATATATATATATATATTTAGGAAAGTATATATTATCCCTCTTGTAAAAGTTATAGAGATTTTACATTTATAATATAATCACCAGTAACCTACTTTTCTTTATAGTCTTTGAACCTTGTATTATCCCATCTGTCTGTCAGCTGGGACT
This sequence comes from Raja brachyura, assembly GCA_963514005.1. Next base: position 40,340,568 of record OY740796.1, read on the forward strand.
TATTCTTTCCCTAAAAGCCATTTACGCTAGGATCAGTTTTATTGAACTATTTGTTCCCGCTATCTCAGCTTTGCAAATGAAACACTTTCCTAATCTAAGTACTGTCTTTTCTAACAAGACCTTTAAATTACCTTCATGATGTTGGTCTAATTTCTCAATATTATTTTCCAGTATGTAAGACTATTGGGTTAATCATATTGCAAACTTGCTAAATTGTATGATAATTTTTAGAAATTCCTCTGTCAGAACCAGAAGTAGACCATATGACCCCTTAACTCTGCTCTTCCATTGAATTATGTCATGGTCTATGTGATTTGTGATTTCAACCCTACATTCTCACCCAGCCATGGCAATCCTTCACCTCTTCGCTTTGCATTACTTTAAAAATGAGGCATCCCCCTGAGGAAGATTTCCAAAAACTCCGAGAAGAAAATAAAAGCTGCATCTTTATCTTAAATAGCTGATCCCTACTTTTCAAACAATGAGCTTTAGCTCTAGATTCTCCCACATGAGGGAACAACTTCAGAAATTCCCCCCGTCAAAACACAACATGATCTTAGTATCTCTTTCTATGAAACAGCAGTGAACATAAGCTGTCCAACATTTACACAGAAGCCAACCTGTCTATTTCAGATATGAGACCAGTGAGCTTTCTCTGAACTTCTATCAATGCATTGAAATCCCTCCATAATTAAACATACAAGTACTCTACATTTCCCAGATATGGTCTCACCAATCCACTTTTTAAATGACCTGCTTTTTGTATTGAATTCCCCTAGCAAATAAAACATTAAGTTAACTTTCCTAGTTATGGCTCTAGCTGTGAACTGAAATTGTGCATTGGGAAATCTAGATCTCTCCTCATTTTTGCATTGTAATGTCCATTATTTTCATGTATACCGAGATACAGTGAAAGACTTCTTGCATGCTCTCCAGTCAAATCAAATCAAATCAAATCATACATTACAATCAAGCCAAACACAAATACAACAGGTAGTGTGAAGAGAGACATTACAAGAGTGCAAAATATAATGTTATAGCATTACAATAACAGAGAAACTGCAGTTAAAAATAAGTGCAGTTGCAATGAGGTAGATTGGAAGAGCCGGACTACACCCCAGTTATGGGATGACTGTTCAGTAGTGGGGAAGAAGCTGTTCCAGAATCTGGTGGTAGGTGCTTTCAAGCTGTTGTATTTACTGCCTGACAAGAGGGAAGAGATGAGGGAATAACCAGAGTGAAAATAATCCTTCATGTTATCCGATTTCCCAAGGCAGCATGAAATATTTTTTCTCTGCTAAAATTGACAACTTCATGTTTTTCCATATAAGACTCTGTTTGCTTGATTTTTACCTCAACACATTTACATTGGTGTGTGGGGTCATTATGACCTTTAACAAATTCATTTCATGCATATCTTTGCATCAGTGGCAAATTTAACAATCTAACAATACATTTAATTAACAAATGTAATAAATACAAGTTGATTTAATTAATACAAATTAAAATAATTTAACCTTCATCTATTTATATACATTTCAAAATATTAAAGCCCACAAACAATCCCTGTGGGACACATCTTGCCAACCAGAACAAGTCCTGTTCATACTTAATCCATTTCTTGCCAGCAGACAATGTTCTGCTCTTCCCAAATGCACCTGGAGAACAAATTGGACAGACAATGTTTCTGGTTAGGACCCTTCAGACTGAAGAAAGGTCCCAACTTGAAACATCATCTATCTATTTCCCTCTACAAATGCTGCCTGACCTGCTGAATTCCTCCAGCAGTTCATTTTTTCCCTCCATGGTAAATACTGATGAGATATATTCGAAAATTCACCCATCTGCTGTGACTTACTCTCTCATCTCTTTGGTTAGCCAGTATAAAATGTACTGTCTTTTTGTCATTTAATGTAATTTTTAAAAAAAATATGAAAACACTCAGCAGGTCTACGGAATAAGAAACAGTTATGCCTTCAGGTTGAAAACCTTCCATTAAACCTGGAAAATGTCAGAGCTAAAACAATTTAAAAGTTCCAGGGAAATGAAGATGGAAGGAGAGGGGGAAAGTAAAGGCAGGTGAGTAGGTGGATGGCATGGACAATTAAATGACAAAAAGGACAGTCATACAGGGCAACAGCGGAGAATAATGCGACAAGCAAAGAAAAAGCTGAAGAGGCCTCCAGGGGAAACGTGAAATCATTATGTGAAATTGCCAAATCCAGTCTCCATTTAAAAATCACAAATATCATGCTGCTACCAGTACTAGACCTCATTTCCGACTCACAAGCAGCCTCCTGCATATGTCAGTTGCATAGTCTCAAAGGGAATTGGATCTAAATTTAAACATGCAGAATTTAGAAGGCTTATGTTGAAAATCCAGGTGAGTGGAAGGATAAATAGGATTGGTCATATAAAACCTGACATGTGTACAAAAGGCTGAAAGCCCTCTTCCTGTGCCAAACCTTGACTTTCATGATCTGTACCACTGCGAAGACCACTTATTTGTTGCTTATTTCTACTGAACAGATCTGTTTGAAGGATTGCAGTTGAATTTTTCATATCAGATTGTGTAAAGTCTGTTGGAGTAATGTACTCCCATTGTATCTTCATTGGTTTTTATAACTGGCTTTTCATACAGGCTTACAGCAGAGAAGCAGGAGCTTTAGCCCGTCGAGTCTACATCATCCGTCAGGCACCAAGTGTACACTATCCATCATACACTAATAAACTAAACCTACACTTATCCAATTTCTATTCTCTCTTCATATTACTGCAATTCCTTCCCAATTGTAGACTACACCCACAGATTATGTGCAATTTAGATCAGAATAGATTAGATGCACAGTACGTAAATACAATCAGGTCAAGCACAGTTAACATAGAAGCAAAGGGCTACTTATAGAGTGCAGAATATATTTCTATTCATTGTAGTGTATCAGCTCCATAGAAAAACTCCAATGTCTTCAAAGGGGTAAAGGTGAATCGAACAGGAACTTAGCTTATGGAAAATTCAAAAGCCTGAAAACGGAGGGGAAGAAGCTGTACCTGTGTTTGGTGGTACGTGCTTTCAGGCTTCTGTACATTTTGCTGGATGGCTGCAGGGAGTGAGGCAAGTCTTTGATTATGTTGACTGCCTTTCCGAGACAGCGTGAAGTGTAGATTAAGTCAAAGGTGGGAAGACAAATCTATGTGATGGACTGGGCTACATCTACAACTCTCTGCAATTTCTTATTGTCTTAGGCACTTCTGTTCCCACACCTGACGTAACCTGACAGTATGCTTTCTATTGTATTCTGACTATCATTACCAATTATTCACCTGGCTATGGTGGTATCGTCGGTGATTTTAAAGATGGTATGTTGATGATTTTGATACAATAATGTTGAAACGATCAATTTTAGTGATGTAAATCTAGCATGAAAATTGAGCCTGACAAGAGGATTTTCCACTCGTTGAGATTAGTGTGCAGGATTGTCAATTTAATTCTTATAACTATAAAAAGAGAATGGTTCTAACAGGGCAGATTAAATCTGGCTGCAGAGAGCGCCTTTCAGAATCATTAAAAGGAGAGAAAATCAGTCTTCACCAGAATTCAGACTTATTTTCTCACTTTGCCAGTTCTGTTTAAGGGTATTCTGTTCAAGTGTTTTATTGCCATATGTACCAAAATGGAACAATTAAATTCTTACTTTCAGCAGCAGCACCTCTGGTTTGTCCCAATAGATAATAGAATAAAGAAACAAAAGAAATCATCAATAATTAAAAAGTAATAATATAGTGCAAGGCAAAAATAAATTCCTGGGCAGTTCATAGTTTTGAGTTTAGTTGGAATTTGTTGCATTCGATAGCCTGATGGTTGTTGGGAAGGAGCTGTTGCTGAAACTGGACATTACAGGTTTCGGACTCCAATACCTTCTTCCCGGTGGCAGGAGTGAAATGAGAGGCAGAGTGGTGTGGGTCCTTGATGATGCTGGCTGTCTTTTTGAGAGATCCTTTTGATGGTAGTTAGGTCAGCACCCATGATGAATCGGGCAGTGTTGACCACTTTTCTAATCTTCATGCTTGGGTATTCGTGATGCCGAACCGGGCCATGATGCAACCAGTCAACACGCTGTCTACTGTACATCTGTTGATGTTCAAGAGGTTATCCTTCAACATCCCAAATCTCATCAATCTTCTAAGGAAGTAGATGGGCTTTCTTTATGATTGCATCAATGTGCTGGGTCCAGGACAGATCTTCAGAGATATGCATACCCAGGAATTTAAAGTTATTGACTCTTTCCACCACTGACCCATAGATGAAGACTGGTTTGTAATCCTCAATCTTCCTCTTCTAAAATCAACAGTCAACTCCTTGGTTTTACTGATGCTGAGAGCGCGTTTGTCATTCTGGCACTAGATTGCAATCAGACATTCAATCTTCCTCCTATTCTCTGACTCATCAATATCCATAATTTGTCCAACAATGGTGGTGTTGTAAGCAAATTTAAAGATGGAGTTGGAACTGTGTGTGGCTGAGCAGTCATAGGTGTAGAGTGAGTAGAGCAGTCCATCGATCTCTGTTTTTATTCAGATTGCGGGCATCAGATTTTCTTTGATTTTTGAAGGTGAATTTGGAGATTCAAGGGCCTGTCCCACTTGGCGATTTTTTTGGTGATAGCCGGCGTCATTTTAGGGTCGCCGAAAGATCTTGAACATTTCAAAATCCAGCGGCGACAAAAAAAATGTTGCGACACTTGTGGAAATACCGCACGTCAATACGTCATCATGCCGCGCCACGCCGCATCACGCCGCGACTTTTTTGAAGACCTGAAATGTCAGTCAATGATGACGGCATTCGCCAAAAAAATCGCCAAGTGGGACAGACCCTTCATTCTACTGAGCTGTTCCAAACCCCATTCAGGTGCCAGCATAGCTTCTTATTGATATTTGTGTCTGAGTATTCAAATTGGGAAAGATTGGCTCAAGGAATGATGGGTGTATTGAATGAATTAATGTATTAATTGAATGCCCTTTGCAACCAAACCTGGAAAAGCTTTGAGAAAATTATGCAACATTTTCCAATGATTTATACATGGGTTTCAAGGGACATAAGGTCCACACAAGCATTAAGCCAAATCAGTTTACTACAAACCTATATCAGTGCCATGTACATTGAAAACTCAAGTGGTGGAACAATTGGACAAGCTTACGTCTCATGGTGTTAATCAAAACCGCACAGTGAGTGGACAGCACCCATCACTGGGTTGCGAAAAGAAAACAAAACTGTCTGACTGCAGACAACAAACAGTACATATTGCCCATTTAACAGGATCTGTACACTGAGTGAGCAGGAACCAAGATATTTAACTTTGAGCATCCCCTATTGAAATTGGATCCAAAAGATTGGGCGGCTGTAGAGTTACTGCCTTCCAGCGCAAGCGACCCATTTTTGATGATGACTACGGGTGATGTTTGTATGGAGTTTGTACGTTCTCCTGGTGACCATGTGGGTTTTTCCCAGGTGTTCCGGTTTCCTCTCACACTCCAAAGACATATAGGTTTGTAGGTGAATTGGCTTTGGTAAAAATTGTAAATTGTCTTGGTGTGTCGGATAGTGCTAGTATACGGGGATCGTTGGTTGGTGCAGACTCAATGGTCTGTTTCCACGCTGTATCTCTAAACCAAACTAAAGAATGGGGCACATTGGATCCATGGATACTTGGTAGATTAGATTAAAAATTGGCTTGGTTTAGGTGTAGATTTATTATTGTCACATGTACTGAGGTTCAGTGAAAAGCTTTGTTTTACATGCTATATAAACAGATCAGGTACACCATACATAAATACAATCAGTTCAAACTCAAGTACAGTAGATAGAGCAATGGGGAAGATACAGAGAATAGAATATAGTTCGATCAACGAGGAAGAAACAGGGTGCAGAATACAGTTCTCGCTCTGAATATAATTCTCTGTCTGGCCATAGAAGACAAAGGCAGTGGCGGAGGGGTGATAGTCGGACTGGAGATCAGTGAACTGTGATATTCCACATGTGGCAACACAAGTAGAAAGGGCTTTAAAGAAGGCATATGGCATTCTTGCCTTGATTGGTTGGAGTGGTGATGAGTGCAAAAAGTCATGTTGTAACATTTCGTTCGGCAACATTTGGAGAAATGTGAACTTTGAATCACTGCTTTACAAGAAGTATGTGGAGACTGTGGAGAGAGTGTAAAAGAGGTCCACTGGGATGTTGCCTCGATTTGAGAGTATTACTTATGAGGAGTGCTTGAAAACTGATTGATTTCTCTGGAATATCTAGAATGAGCTCTCGGAGAGGTGGTAGATGTGAAAGCAACATTTAAGAAGCTTTTAGAAGAGCACAAGAACAAACAGGGGATGGAGGGATATTGTCTAATGCAGGCAGATGGAATTAGTTTAAATTGACATCATGGTTGGCACAAATATCATGGGCTGAGTGGCCTGTTCCTTTGTGGTACTTTTCTATGTTTAATTCCATATGCTTATGCACCAATAAATGTACCAAAACAAACTAATGTTCAACATACAAAAGAAGATTCGTACCTATACCAAGCAGTCTTAAGGTGTGAAGTAAGTCCCCATCATATTTTGGATCACATTGAGAAAAATAGTGAAAGGAGTTCAACATTACCAGGGCTGCCAACTCCCACGCTTTGAGCGTGAGAATCACGCATTTGAAGAAACTCTCGCGCCCTCACTCTGATCAGAAATTTCTCACGCTCTGTGGTGAGAAATTCTGTGATCACCGAAAATGTCAAAACTCGGATAAACTTCATGGTCCGCGGGTGTTGGAGAGCCGGGGCTGAGGGAGGGATGGAAGCAGAACCAGCGGCGGGGGACAGGTGCGGACGGAAAGCCGGGGCTGGCAAGTGTTTGCGGGGCCTGCGAGTCGCTCGCTGCAGCTCCGGCCATGGAGCAGTGCAAGAGTCCCGGGCCGGTCGGAGGCGTCGGAAGCGTTGCGCCGCTGCCACGAGAGTCTTTGTGCCGATGAGACAGAGACTCTCAAAGGGAGGTGGAAGAGAGAGGAAGGAGACAGGGACACAAGGGGGAGAGAGAGGGTAGAGACAGAGGGGGGTGTATGGGAGAGGGGGGGAAAGAGAGGGGAGAAGAGGGAAGGGGAGAAGAGGAAAGGGGGGGAGAGAGAGGGGAGAGAGTGAGGTGGGAGAGGGGGGGAAGAGAGAGAGGGAGGAGAGGGAAGAGAGAGAGGGGGTGGAGAGGGAGGAAAGGGTATGAGAGAATGGAGAGAGGGGGCAAAGAGAGAGAGAGGGTGGAAGAGGGAAAGGGGGAAAGAGAAAAATGGGGGAAAGAGAGGGAGATGGGGGGCAAAGAGAAATAGGAGCTAGAGGAGAAAAAGAGAGGGGGAGAGAGCAAGGGGCAGAGTGACGTGGGAGGGATAAATGGGGGAGAGAGAGGAGAGGGAGAGATAGAGAAGGGAGAGAGAGGAGAGGGAGAGATAGTGTGGAGAGGGAGAGAGAGGGGAGATAGAGAGGGAGGGGGAAATAGATAGAGGGGGAGAGAGAGAGAGGGGGAAACGAGGGGGAGAGAGAGGAGAGAGAGGGAACGAGGGGGGATAGAGGATGAGAGAGAGGGAGGGGGAAGAGAGAGAGGTGAGAGAGAGAGAGGGAGAGAGTAAGTGGAGAGAGAGCGAGAGAGGGAGAGAGAGGGGGAGGGATAAAGAGATAGAGAGAGGGGGAGAGAGAGTTAGGGGAAAGAGAAGGGAGAGAGGGGAAGGGGAGAGAGGGGACAAGAGAGAGGGGGAAGAGAAAGAGGGGAAGAGAGAGGGGAGGAAGGGAGAGAGATGAGAGAGGGAGAGACAGAGGCGGGAGAGAGGGGGAGGGGAGGGATAGAGGGGGAGAGAGGGGGGAGAGAGAGGGGGGGTGAGAGGAGAGAGAGCAGAAGAGAGGGGGGAGAGAGAGGGATGAGAGTGAGGTGGGAGGAAGAGAGGGGAGAGAAAGAGAGGTGAGGGAGAGAGATGAGAGAGAGAGAGGGGGACAGAGAGAGAAGAGAGTGGGGGAGAGGGAGGGGGAGAGAGAGAGGGGGAGAGAGGGAGGGGGGAGGGGGATTGAGAGGAAGGGCTGCCAACTCCCATGCACTGAGTGTGAGAATCACGCATTTCGCCAAATTCTCACGCTGATCACAAATCTCTCACGCTCTGTCGTGAGAAATTCTGTGATGAACAAAAATTTCAAAACTCATATCAACTGCACGGGTCATGGATGTTGGAAGCAGAAGCAGCGACGGGGACAGATGCAGACGGGAAGCGGGGCTAGCGAGCGTTTGCCGGGCTGGTGATTCGCTCACTGCTGCTCCGGCCATGGAACAGCCTCAGTGCAAGGAGTCGGAAGCGTTGTGCCGCTGCCGTGAGAGTCTCTTTGCCAAATTTGCCCAGGTGACCGGCATGGATCAGGCTGTGGCTCGGTGCATCCTGGAGGACAACCAGTGGCTGCTGGAAGTAAGTACCACGCACTGGGTAGAAACGGTGGAAGATAGTGGACTTCAAATGGGGGTGGTTGGAGAAAGCATCCTGCTTGCCTGCTAGAGTTCAAAAGTCAAAGTCAAAAGAGTTTATTGTCATGTGTCCCTGACAGGACAATGAAATTCTTTCTTTGCAAAGCACAACAGAACATAGAAGGCATTGACTACAATTCTATACATAAATACACCCATGACTGAATAAATTAATAAAGTGCAAATAACAGATGGAGGGATATTAATGTTCAGAGTTCCGAGCCAGGTTTAATAGCCTGATGGCTGTGGGGAAGTAGCTATTCCTAAACCGGGTTGTTGCGGTCTTCAGGCTCCTGTACCTTCTACCCGAAGGTAGCAGGGAGATGAGTGTGTGGCTAGGGTGGTGTGGGTCCTTGATGATGCTGCCAGCCTTTTTGAGGCAGCGACTGTGATAAATCCCCTCAATGGAAAGAAGGTCAGAGCCGATGATGGACTGGGCAGTGTTTACTACTTTTTGTAGTCTTTTCCTCTCCAGGGCGCTCAAGTTGCCGAACCAAGCCACGATGCAACCAGTCAGCAAGCTCTCTACTGTACACCTGTAGAAGTTAGAGAGAGTCCTCCTTGACAGACCAACTCTCCGTAATCTTCTCAGGAAGTAGAGGCGCTGCTGAGCTTTCTTAATAATTGCATCTGTGTTCTCGGACCAGGAAAGATCTTCACAGATGTGCACGCCCAGGAATTTGAAGCTCTTGACTCTTTCAACCATCGACCCGTTGATATAAACAGGACTGTGGGTCCCCATCCTACTCCTTCCAAAGTCCACAATCAGTTCCTTGGTTTTGCTGGTGTTGAGGGCCAGGTTGTTGTGCTGGCACCATACGGACAGTCACTCGATCTCTATTCTATACTCGGACTCATCCCCATCAGTGATATGTCCCACAACAGTGGTGTCGTCAGCGAACTTGATGATGGAGTTCGCGCTATGACCGGCTACGCAGTCATGAGTATAGAGTGAGTACAGCAGGGGGCTGAGCACGCAGCCCTGAGGTGCTCCCGTGCTGATTGTTATCGAGTCTGACACATTTCCACCAATACGAACAGACTGAGGTCTGTGGATGAGGAAGTCGAGGATCCAATTGCAGAGGGATGCGCAAAGACCCAGTTCTGCGAGTTTGGTAACCAGCTTGGAGGGGATGATTGTGTTAAATGCCGAGCTGTAGTCAATAAATAGCAGCCTGACATATGAGTTTTTGTTGTCCAAGTGGTCCAGAGCGGAGTGGAGGGCCAGCGAGATTGCGTCCACCGTTGATTTGTTGTGGCGGTAAGCGAACTGCAGTGGGTCCAGGTTTTTGTCGAGGTAGGAGTTGATTTGCGCCATGATCAACCTCTCGAAGCATTTCATCACCACAGGCGTTAGGGCCACAGGTCGATAGTCATTGAGGCACGTCACCTTGCTCTTCTTGGGCACCAGTATTATTGATGCCCTTTTGAAGCAGGTGGGAACCTCAGACCTCAGAAGTGACAGGTTGAAAATGTCCGTAAAAACTCCAGCCAGTTGGTCTGCACAGGTTTTTAGGACACGACCAGGTATGCCATCAGGTCCAGACGCTTTTCGAGGGTTCACCCCTCTGAAGGATTTCCTGACGTCAGCCTCTGTGACTGAGACTGAAATACCATCACAGCGAATAGGGGCTCGGGAAGGCACATCGGTGTTCTCCCTATCAAAGCGTGCGTAAAATGCATTGAGCTCATCAGGGAGTGATGTATCGCCGACATCCGACCTGCCTCCTGGTTTCACCTTGTAAGAGGTGATTGCATTCAGTCCCCGCAACAGCTGCCGAACATCTGTCTCATCCTCCAGCTTGGAGCAGAACTCCCTTTTGGCCTTTTTGATGGCCTTACCAAGGTCGTATCTGGACTTCTTGTAGACCACTGTGTCATCAGACAGTAAGTTTCACTTACTGTAACTGCAGGAAAAATTTCCCGATGTTGGAGGAGTTCAGAACCAGGGGTCATAGTTTAAGAATAAAGGGTAGGCCATTTAGGACTGCGATGAGGACAAACTTTCTTCTCGCAGAGAGTTGTGAATCTGTGGAATTCTCTGCAACAGAAGGCAGTGCAGGCCAATTCACTGGATGTTTTCAAGAGAGAGTTACATTTAGCTCATTAAATCGGGATATGGGGAAACGGTAAAGAGGAACAGGAAAGAGGTACTGATTCTAGATGAATAACCATGATCATATTGAATAGCAATGCTGGCTCGAAATGCTGATGGCCTATTCCTGCACCTATTTTCTATGTTTCTATGCTTGAGTATATGGCAATAAAACTCGATCACTTGATTTTGAAGCAGTCATGCATGGTGGAGGTATTATGTGGTCATCGAGTTATACAGTGTGAAAACAGGCCCTTCAGCGCAACTTGCCCACGCCCGCCAACATATCCCAGCTACGCTACCTGCTTTTGGTCCATACCTCCAAACCTGCCCTATCCATGAATCAGTCTAAATATTTCTTAAATGTTGGGATGGTCCCTGCCTCAACTACCTCCTCTGGCAGCTTGTTCCAAGCACCCACCACCCTTAGTGTGGATAAAGGTACCCCTTAAAAAGTTACTTCTTAAAAATATTTCATACCAAAAACATTGAAATCATACTTCTACAATGCACTAAAACATGATTTTAATACATCAAATTTCAAAATGTTCCTACCCTGGGAGGGGGGGACACCCTTCTTCCACACCCTCTCCCCACTCGGTTGCTCCACTCCGTCACCGGGTACCCCCAAGGCCAGTGATCGCTCAGCCTCCCCACTTTCAAAAACGCTCCGCGGCCCCTGGCTCAGATGGAGAACACTGCCAGATGTGAGCGGGGAACTGAGGCCAGTTGTCCATGATGCTTGGATCCCAATACTCAGCACTTCATGTTTCGGAGTTGGCTAATGTTATTGATTTGTAATTAGCCTGATGACTTCAGGGCAGTTTTTTACGAAAATGAACAAAATGGTATCAGAATACTTATACAGCTGAGTGAGTATAATTTTATGGATGGGAATTGTGTTCAACCAATTGATTACTTCTTTGACAAAGTGACTAGTATGTTAGATAACAAGGAAGCCAATTAATGTAGCAAATTTTGTTATACATAATTTGGTCTGTGAAGTGCCCCATAAAGGATTACGGCATTAGCTAAGCACCTGCGGACTTGTGTGGGCCAGATATATTGTCAGTGCAAAGGGACTAGGAGCAAGGCCAAGTGTGCATCCAGAGTCAAGGTCTGGAATAGTACTAGGTGTGCAGTCAAAGCTGGGACCAGGGCTGTGTCTCATTTTCACACCTTACACTTTCTGATCTACCTCTCCCCTGACTCAGTCTGAAGAAGAGTCTTGACCTGGAAAGTCACCCATTCCTTCTCTCCAGAGATGCTGCTTGTCCTGCTGAGTTACTCCAGCATTTTGTGTCTATCTATAGGGTATGGGGTGTGTGTATCCAATTCACCTAACTTTGTGAATAAAGTTGGAAGGAACATTCTCGAAACAAGGAAAGCATCATTACATGTCATTCAGAAGGAGCTGGTTCTGATTACATGGAAACAATTGTGCTGAATATGGAAGGTAGATTGGAGATGAGAAAATTAGATATTACAGAGATGGTGTTGCATAGTAGCCAAGAAATATTTTGTAAGAGCTTCAAACATGTTTGGAAAAGTTTGTAAGCTTAGCACAAAAACATCCATTGGTGAGGAAAATGAGAGTTTCACCATATGCCAAAGATAAATGCACAATGGAAGAGGTGACAGAGAAAAATTGAGGTATTATTGGTGAATCTTCAGTGAATCCTGGGGGTGGAAGATTGCAACCTTCACGTGGTCCGCTCTGTTTCGACTAATACAATCAACTCGACGTGCACAAACAGAAGATCAAATAGAACAAGTTGTCCTACAACTTTAGACTGTGCACGCCACACGAAAGAGGAAGAAGTGAATACTGAAATTAATGCAACATCTACAGCATTTTTTAATCTCCAGAAGGAAATCAAGCAACATTGAAACCATTGAGGAAGTTCAACAGAATTTAAAAATAAAACAGGGAAACTTGAAAGCATGTAAATGTGATTAAGCAAGTTTCAAACTTTTTAAATGGAAAAGCAGGATATATTGCAGAATTCCAAACCATGCAGAGAGATAGTACCAGAGATTAAGCATCTGCAAATGTGAAGCTTATTTTAAGAGGACCATTCTTTGCATTGGTCACCTCAGGGTCTGAGCAGGAAGCTGTTTGTCTGTTGCCTATCTTTTAAAAAAAAACTAGAATTTTCTGTCATCATTAAACATCATTAAACATACATTCAAACACTGAAATAAAATCACAAATGCTGTGAACTGGACAAGCGATATTGAGCAAGAGAATGATGGTGGTGTATTACATTAACAAGGTCGCCCTCTGGTGTTTTCTTTAAAAAATGGTAGACACTTTGTTTGCAGGTCAGATAGACCGATCATGAATGAACTAAAGCGAATTACTGTGGGGAAAACAAAAAATGGGCTATGTTAGCTTGATTTCATTGCTGGTTCAAAATAAATCACAGTCATGCTAATACTACCCAGTAAAAGAAACAAGAACATGGGAGAAGCTCCTTAAACCAAACGTGGATACGTAACAAATCAATTAAATAAACTGAGAGATGTTCCACTTTAGTAAACTAAAGTCCAAGTTAAATGAGTCACTATTTAAACTTTAAACATTACTGCTACAAATCTTGAAATAGAAATGATTTGAAGGAGAGCAGTACAATACCTAAGGGGAGAGAACAGATAACCATGTCAGTTAACACGAGAGACAAGAAGGAAAGTAACATGGTCACCCGGAGAATGGGACTTTGGGCAACATTTTACCAGCTAGATGATTTTAGAGAGTGATTGGGATAGAGGAGAAATAAGCAATACTGTTCGAATTATATTGGTGCCTGGACTAATGTTTCAGTTTGGTTATGAATTAGTTTACCATTACTGATTACACTAGTGGATATACTGTAGATTGCATCACTTCCTTAAATGTGCTTCAGTCATCCATTCCTTCCAACCTATGATCCTATTGTTTCATGATGGTTTTGCTACCATCAAATTACCTCATTTTATATTTTTCCTCAGCAGCACAAATCATTGCCTTACCTTGTTGACACAGTACATGCAAAATAAAGTTTTAAAAATTACCAAAAAAAAGTGACTCGGGGACAATATGCAACCCCTCTCTCCCTGGGTAATGTTTTAATTACAGGTAGGTGACATCCCAAGGAATAGCCTAACATGGTGCAATGATGCATCTCGTCGATCTCCAGTGTCCTGGACCTGACCTCCCACACTATCTGTGTGGAGGTTTGCATCTTGTGACCATGTGGATTTGCTCCAGGTGTTCTGGTTTCCTCTCGCATCCCAACATCTTGCAGGTTGGCAGGTTAATTGATGGCAGTGCGGGAAAATAAAATAGGATTAGTTTCATGTTTGTGCAAATGAGTGCATGATGGTTGTCATAGACTTGGTGCACTGAGTGGTCACTGTCCACACTGTAGCGCACACTGACCCTTTGAAAATTGAATCCCATCCAATTTTTTTTCCGAATGCCAAACTTGAAGTCACCATTGTTTAAAGTTATCGTTGTTTAATGGATGTAAATCATGACATTGCTTTCTTGAAGAGCTACTTGAACCCAACCTGCGCGCTTCTAACATTCTGCTGTTGCATAGATTTGCAGCAGCATTGATACCCCCACGCTTGGTTGGTGCAATGCAATGGATTGCTCTTTGTAAGTTTCAGATCATCAGCAAGGTGATGTCAAAGGAATTGTGTTTATGGAGGAGGAAGGAAATCATTTTTTTTTTAAAACAGCAGTACGAGGGAGAGGAGAAAGAGATCTCACGAGTTGCCAGCAGGTTGCAGCTCTGAGCATGGATTTGGTTGACCATGCTCTCGGGTTGTAGCCTCCTGAGCCTCTTTATTCAACCGTAGCATCAGCTGACAGATGGAAGCATCTACAATTTCTGAAGCCTTATTCTGCATGCAGGGCTGCCTGCAATGGATTTTAATAGAAATAAAATTACACGGAATCCGGTTTAACATAAGAAAACAATACCATAAGGGGCAGAACACATTAAACCAACTAATTTTCAATATAATGTGTTTCTTGTTGAACCTTATGATGATTATGTAGGCAGCTAATCAAGGATCTTTTGAGGCGGTTTCTATGTATCAACAGCATGCTCATTGATGGCAGTTCATGAACAAAAATGTCTGGTCAGTGATATTGGCATTCTGCTGAATTCTGATAGGAAATAGTCATAGATTATTCCAGCATGGGAACAGGCCCTTCAGCCTATCACATCCACACTGATCGAGATGCCTTTTCTAAGCTTGTCCCATTTGCTCCGAACTAGTCCCTAATGACCAGCCAAAATTTCTGATGGTCGACAAAAATGCTGGAGGAACTCAGCGGGTGAGGCAGCATCTATGGAGCGAAGCCTATTTCCTTCACTACAGAGATGCTGCCTCACCCGCTGAGTTTCTCCAGCATTTTTGTCTTCCTTCCATTTTCCAGCATCTGCAGTTCCTTCATAAACAAATTTCTGATGGGTAGCATTTCACCAGAAACTGTATGGAAATTGTGCAAAGGATGCCATAGAAGCACGAAATTTATCCTCAGGCATTGAGGTTGTAACAAAATGACTGAACCAGATTAATAATCCTTTATAAAATTTGTATTTCTGAAAAAGTGTTGAAGGAAAAAATTGATTTGGTTCAGTATGTTAAAACAATGTGTTTCTGCAGTTTAACTTCCATTCACAGTACTTGTGGCAGTAGCTCCCCCGACTCTTTATGGCCCCAGTCAATATATTCAAGGGATACAAAAATTGTCTCTATGTCCACAGGCCATAGATTAAATGATTTATCTAATGTTCCTGCTCTTAATTGGTGCCTAGTGATTTGTGTTCAAAATTAGGCAGGAGTAAAGCATGAAGTACACGAAAGATCTGATTGTGTGGGCTGTTGACATTCCCTACTGTCAAATATTTTACCAGCATTATTGCCTGACTTTGAGTGGAAAATGGGAGAGATGTCATGGGAGTGTAAGATTTTCAGTAAGACACTGCTTCCAAGAGAAAAGGGTATTCTTAACATGTTTTAAACATTTTGGGAGCTGAGCATAACTGATCCCAAAGAAGGTACCAAGTTTGGTGTTCCTAGCAACATGATATGTTGCAGAAGTGAAAGGAAAAAAAACAATTGCTGTCATTTTTCTTACGCTCTCAGCATGTTCCCAAGCCAATAATGCACGTTTAAAGTTGTACTTACTTGAATTACAATATTTGCAGAAAAGGCCCCATTGATCAGAAATGTGATGATTTTGTAATTTGCATTAGTGACATTCTCAGCTGTTAAACATCACTACTAAGGCATTCACTCAGCCTTTGCCAACTTAATTTTGTGAAAATCTTCTGGAATATCTGATACCTTTGTCTTAAACATTAACAGGCTGTGCATTTTCTTATCTGCATGTATCTCTGACAATAAGTATAACAGTTTGACATGATTATTTCAGTTTATTTGAAGATGCATAGAACTATAAATTATTTCTCAATTAGGAAATTGAAGAAATTATTGTATAGACATTAACTGAGATATTTTAGATTTTTCTTGTCTTTTTGCCAAAGTGAATTGAGGTCAGTTTTATCTAGCAGATTCCATCTGTCCACTAGGAACTGAATTAAGACAACCCTAAATCATTGCATTTAAATACCTCAAATAATTAATCGAATGGCAAAACTTTAATCTTGCATCCCTCATCTTGTTAGAGTCCAAGATCCAAATAAGAATAATGCTGCGTGTTTAATATCTCATCTAATCCCCCTGCAATCACAGCCGAAATATTCTCTGCAACAAACACTTATCAAAGTTACTAAAAACATGGCAACATGGAACATAAAAAGATAGAATCAGTTATTAGTGTGTCTTTGTAATTTACTTACGTGATTAAAGAAAAGAAATCCTCCGATTCACGTTAATATGCAAAAGATAAATTACAGCTGATGAGAAGTTGTTGGTGGATTTTATTTGCACTAAACATTGCCCCACTCCCCCAGCTTTACTGTACCTTAAAATGATTTTAAATTACTGCTCTGGTTTCCTGCCACACCTCAAAAAATTGAAGTCGAAGTTTTAAAAAAGTCGCAAAGTACTGGAGTAACTCAGCGGGTCAGGCAGCATCTCTGGAGAAAACGGACAGGCAAGTTTTCACATCAGGACCCATCTTCAGACTGGAATCAGTAAGGTACAATTCTAAATGACAGAAATAACCTGGAAACAACGAGTAAAGTTACAGAATTACATCATTCATGATTCCCGGTACGGGGAGAAAAGTCATCCCAAGCACTCATCTTGTAGCCGCTTCCACCAACACTTCATATCTGATCTGAGTGCTAGTGCTGAGAAATTTCCTCCTCTGCTCTAGATCACATATAAAAATTAAATCATTCTGTTGGCAACAGTATATAACAGTAACACATACGTTTCCAGCACTTCTGGGACTTAGTGGTGACTGTCATTTATAGGCATCTGGCTGGGTAATAGGTAAGCTGGTCTGTGTATTCAGCCACTGAGCAGAAGCTAGTAATGCAATATTGTAGTTTTCTGGTGTCTAACCATAGCAATGAGGTCGGGAAAATAAATATTGATTAATTACTTTTGAGGCATAGAAAAGTCATAAGATGTTATTATTTCAAAAAGAGTTAGATCCAGTATTGGGGGTTCAGTATTGACGTGAATAGAGAACTGGCTGGCAGACAGGAAGCAAAGGGTAGGAGTAAATGAGTCCTTTTCAGAATGGCAGGCAGTGACTAGTGGGGTACCGCAAGGCTCAGTGCTGGGACCCCAGCTATTTACAATATATATTAAT
Source organism: Raja brachyura (assembly GCA_963514005.1). Next base: position 40,357,979 of record OY740796.1, read on the forward strand.
GATTTGGACGAGGGAATTGAATGCAACATCTCCATGTTTGTGGATGACGCGAAGCTAGGGGGTAGTGTTAGGTGTGAGGAGGATGCTAGGAGGCTGCAAGGTGACTTGGATCGGCTGCGTGAGTGGGCAAATGTATCGCAGATGCAGTATAATGTGGATAAATGTGAGGTTATCCACTTTGGTGGCAAAAAAAGGAGGGTAGACTATTATCTGAATGGTGGCAGATTAGGAAAAGGGGAGATGCAACGAGACCTGGGTGTCATGGTGCACCAGTCATTGAAAGTAGGCATGCAGGTGCAGCAGGCAGTGAAGAAAGCAAATGGTATGTTAGCATTCATAGCAAAAGGATTTGCGTATAGGAGCAGGGAGGTTCTACTGCAGTTGTACAGGGTTTTGGTGAGACCACACCTGGAGTATTGCGTACAGTTTTTGTCTCCAAATCTGAGGAAAGACATTCTTGCCAAGGAGGGGGTACAGAGAAGGCTCACCAGACTGATTCCTGGGATGTCAGGACTTTCATATGAGGAAAGACTGGATAGACTCGTCTTGTACTTGCTAGAATTTGGAAGATTGAGGGGAGATCATAGAAACGTACAAAATTCTTAAGGGGTTGGACAGGCTAGATACAGGAAGATTGTTCCCGATATTGGGGAGGTCCAGAACAAGGGGTCACAGTCTAAGGATAAGGGGGAATTCCTTTAGGACCGAGATGAGGAAAACATTTTTCACACAGAGAGTGGTGAATCTCTGGAATTCTCTGCCACAGAAGTTAGTTGAGGCCAGTTCATTGGCTATATTTAAGAGGGAGTTAGATGTGGCCCTTGTGGCTAAAGGGATCAGGGGGTATGGAGAGAAGGCAGGTACGGGATACTGAATTGGATGATCAACCATGATCATATTGAATGGCAGTGCAGGCTCGAAGGGCTGAATGGCCTACTCCTGCACTTATTTTCTATGTTTTCTATGTCTTTCCATTGTTCAGGAGCCGGGAAAAGCACTTTCATTTTAATCTTTTCCTATCTTAGCTATTGCAGACAACAGAGATAGTTATTTCCTCAGTGAAGATTCAGATCACCTAACCCATTTTCTTGTCCTATTGTGTTAGAAGTAGGAAATATTTTATAGTTGTTCTTTGAATTGTTGTCATTGCCTTTGTCTTTTAAGAAAGATAATAACTAAAACCAGATACAACATCACAACTCTGGGACCATTTTCCAAGATAACATCTCGTGGTGAGTTTGTGAGGCTGAGTATACTCCTTCCTTCAGTATATGAGACAATTATTTGGTTTAATTGTAATCAATATATGTAATCTACACAGCATATGTAATCTACAGGTAATGAGTACCAGAACTGTACATTAACAGTGTTTTTTCTTTAACTGCTGAAGTTGGTTTGATTGCAGAGAAAAACATTTATTCTTTTAAATGCTGGCGAGAACAAAATGGTAATTCCTTTTTCAAACTGATTATAGATGGGGTAGGGGGGTGGGGGTAGGGGGTAGAAATATGAATGAGAGGAAGGGCAGGACAAAGCCTGGCAAGTAAAAGATACAGGTGAGGGGAGTTTATGATCGGCAGATGGTAGATGGCAGATAGGAAGATGGGAGAAGGGGAGGTTGTTACCCAAAATTGGAGAATTCTGTGATTATACCATTCAGCTGTAAACTATCCAAGTGGAATATGAGGTGATATTCCTTCAGTTTGCATATGACCCACAATGATCCAGTAGGCCTTGGTGAACCAAGTGCAAGTGTTCAACGAAACAGTCGCCGAGTCCACGTTTGCTCTCACTGATGTACAAGAGACCATATTGGGAACACCGGATGCAATAGATGAGGTTAGAGGAAGTGCACGCCAACCTCTGTCTCACCTGGAAGGACTGCTGGGGACCTCAAATGGAGATGAGGGAGGAGGTAGAGGGACAATTGTTTCACCTTCTGTAGTTGCATTGGAAAGTAACTGGGGAAGATGTGGTTTCAGTGGGAGGGCATGAGCGAACCAAGGAGTTGTGGAGGCAGAAGTCTTTGCAGAAGCTGGAAAGAGGTGGAGATGGCGCGATGCGACTGGTGGTGGGACGACATTGGAGGTGATGGAAATGTTAGAGGATGATACGTTGGATGTGGAAACTGGTGGGCTGAAAGGTGAGGACCAGGGGAACTCTATCCTTGTTCTGTGTGGGAGAAGGGGGAGTGAGAGCAGAACTACAGGACACTGAGGAGACATGAGTGAGAAATCCATCTATGACAGCAAGAGGAAGCCACATTTATGAAAGAAAGAGAACATCTCGGATGTGCAGAGAAGCTGCCTGACCCGCTGAGTTACACAACAACTTTGTGTTTTTTTTTCGTAAAGCAACACCTGCAGTTCTTTTTGTCTAAAGATATGAGAGTATAGAAATCATTCATATTAACTTCAAGGCCCAACACTTCTCTCTAAGTCATCAGTGAATGTTTTATGATGAAATTTAAACCATTAAGTATCCACATAGTTAGATGCTGCGATCTTAAATCTGACGTATAAGCGACATTCCATTATACTGTTCGGGAACTCCATGAGCGGAGGGAATTGTAGCAGAGGTCATCATAATATTTAAAATAGATGTGAGGCATCATGCAGAAAATTAAAGACCGGTCAGCAGTCAGGAAAATAGCTAAACAGCTTTGACAGCCTCCTGTCATCATTCAACCAAAGGGCACGGAAACTATATGGGAAATTTAGTTGAGCAGCAATAGGTCACGGTTTTAGCAGCATTAGGTCATGCTTCATAAATCCACTGTAAGTGTCTGCGGAGCTAACCAGTAGAGTTAGAGACATAACCTTAGATTAAAATTTAAATAATGTTATGGGTAATGGAAATATTAGCACCTTAGTTCACAGGATTGAACGCTTGCCAAATAGCATGTTTTGTAGCAGCACAAAAAAATGGATGCCCTCTTTCAGAAGTAACGGGAACGTTGACTTAGGTCACATCTCTCTGTGTCTACAATTCATAATATTTCACACTGTGAATTTATTGTCAAAAATAAACATGTTCAATGTCTTCTGCTATCTGCATGCATGTGTCCTGACTTCCAATCTGCAAACATGAATTAGCTATTAGATTCCTCGGTGATCAAGTCGTTTAAAAGCCATTGATTTTCAGGTTTGGCTCAGAGTTAAAGTTCGCCAAAGCCCTCCAATTGTTGCATAGAAATTCACCAGATTCCTGAGTGGATGTTTCATTCCCTGATGTGAGTTGCTGTTGTTCAACAAGGGGATCCATAGCAACAACACTGGCAATAGAGCCGACTGATCAGCTGGAATACTCAGCCAGCAAATGAAAAGCTCTTGGGGTTTTTTTAACAGACATAACTGTATGAGAGTTTAAAAGTTTTGATTAGTACTATACTTTTAAACATTCACACAATTACATCTGTGATATACTGAGCATTAAAGTAGATTTAAAATATGATTCATGACTATTAAGTAAAAATACGTTTTGCACAATTGGATTTATTTTCACCCTGCAGCAACTTATCAGAGGAGAAATAGTACTCCAGTGCATGCAATAAAACTCACTACGTTGTCATAACAGTGGTGAAGAGGCCTCATTTGGTTGGCCATGTTGCTGCTTTGCTTTTGCCTTAACTTCTCATGCTAAAACTATTCATATTAATGGTAAAGAAAAGTGCTTTCTAAATAAAACTGAAAACTGTATGAAATTTAGAACTTTGACTTCTAAAAGCAAAACACAAACTGCTGAAGTAACTCAGCAGGTAAGGCAGCAAGTGTGGAGGAAAGAAACAGACCGATTCCAACAATTTCTTATGTGCGTGCCTCTCTCTCTCTCTGTCTCTCTCTCTCACCTTCTCTTTCTCTCTTGTCGTCTCTCACCTTCTCTCGCCGTCTCCCTCACTCTCGCCATCTTTTTCTCTCTCTCACTGTCTCCCACTCCATCTCTCTTGCTGTTTTTTCTCTCTCTTGCCTTCTCTTTCTTTTGCGTTCTCCCTTTCTGTCTTTGCCTTTCAATCTCCTCAAGATCAGAAACTACCTAGAGTAAAAACTATAGGGCGGCTCAGTGGAACCGTGGTAGAGTTGCTGCCTTACAGCGCCGGAGATCCTGGAGCTGAATGTACGGAGTCTCCTACACTCTAAATACATACAGGTTTGTAGGTTAATTGGCTTTAGTAAAATTGTAAATTGTCCCCAGTGTGTATGGTCATGCTCGTGTATGGCGTGATCACTGGTCGGCGGGCCAAAGTGCCTGTTCTGTGTTGTATCTCTCAAGTCAGATATAAGGAAGGTAAAGGCTGAGTAGGATTCCACTGGTTACAATGTTAAGTGAGAATCACTACTTTCAATAATCCACCTGTTTCTTGTTGCAATGCAATGACACAGCATGCATTTTACTGCTTTACCTCATGAACTACAATTCGCATCATCTTGCTTTAATTGATGCAGCTGCAGAAATTATTAGTAATAATTGCAATACTGAAAAAAACACTTTAAATTTAAAGGTGCATGGCCTATTATATGGCATTAACTAGATTTTCTGATTTGAAATTAGTTCAAGACTTAATCAAAGCAATTTAGATTGTTTCTCGTGTGTGTCTCTCTCCCTCACACAATGGCGGCACAGTGGCACAGCTGGTAGAGACCTGGGCTCGACCTTGACCTCAGCTGTTGTCTGTGTGGAGTTGGCACATTCTCTGTGACCGCATGAGTTTCCTCAGGGTGCTCCTGTTCCTTCCCACATTCCAAACATCTGCGGGTCTATAGGTTAATTGGCCTCTGTAAATTGCCCCTTGTGTGTAGTACATGAGAGAGAAGGATAACACACAATTAGTGTGAACAACTGATTGGTGGTAGGAGTGGACTCAAAGGGCCTGTTTCCAAGCTGTATCTTTAAACTAATTGGTGAAGAATTTAAAGATGCCCAGAAAAAGGCTGAATTTGCTTTTAAATTTGATTGCTGATCAAACTATTTTAATTATATTCTTGCTGCAATTTCATTCAGCTAAACATTCATCAGAATTTGGAAGTACTCTTCCAGATTTGGACATTCAAATAATCCTTTATACCCACAAAGTAGCTTAGGAAAATGCAATTCCTTACTTCTTGTATAATTTTCCCATGGTATTAACATAGAGAAATATAGAAAATAGATGCAGGAGTGAATAATTTCACACTTCCAGCTCCCGCTTTCAATATTATCCATGGTTGATCTAGCTTTCTTTTGATTGCTCGTGCCCTGAGAATAAAACGTCCCAATCTTTCTTGAATCCATTTCTTATATATTTGCCTATTAAAAAGAATGGAAACTGTATAGTGATTTTTCATACTATTTTAAATATGCTGTAAATTATGCATTAAAATATGAATGTCTTCCATTGACAGCAGCATTATTTTCAGTCAAATGTATTGGTGCAGAATTTGCAATCTGCCTGTGTCGTCTCTGAGTGGCAAATAAAGTTGCTATTTAATTTGCACAGTTCATTCAATGAGAATACATGGAGAGCTGTCAGCAAACCTTTACAGTAAGGCCCTATCTGAAAACAGGGCCTTGTGTATGCAAGTTCTCTCTCATGGGAGGAGGGTGCCAGAACTAGCCTTATCCTAGGATAGACGTAAAATGTTGGAATAATTCAGCGGGAGAGGCAGCATCTCTGGAGAGAAGGAATGGGTGACATTTTGGGTCAACACCCTTCTTCAGACTATCAGGGCAGAGAGAAGCTAGAAATATGGTATGGTAAGGTGTGAAAAACACAGATCAAAGCAGATGAAGAATGAATTGCTTACAAAATGCATCTGAATTTTCAGTTGGAAATATCCAAAGTGAGTGTTAAATGAATAAAATGTATTAATGCTTTTATTTTTAGAAACACGGAACAAAACATAATTAAAAAATTAAAAGCATAATATGCCATTCCTGATCATGCTCATCCAGTAAAATCATTGGAGCAGCTATCGTGGGGGCGGCACAGTGGTGCAACTGGTAGAGCCGCTGCCTCGCAACGCCAGAGACGTGGGTTCAATCCTGACCTTGGGTGCAGTCTGAGTGGAGTTTGCACGTGATCTCTGTGTGATCGCATGGATTTCCTCCGGTGGCTCCGGTTTCCTTCCATGTTACAAAGGCGTAAGGGTTTGTCGGTTGATTGGTCTCTCTAAAGAGCCCGCTAGTGTGCAAGGAGTGGATGTGAAAGTGGGATGATATAGACCTATTGTAAACGGGTGACCAATTGTCGCATGGACTCGGAGGGCCAAAGTTTCTGTTTTCATGTTGTATCTCTAAAACTAAAACTTGGCATGATATTCACAATCTATTGCAAACAATTGCAGTTGCAATTTAATCTTTTAATTCAAATTAGGAACAAAATAATCAAAGCTTCTGCAGGTTCCTTACATGAGCACCTTGTACCATGGTTCATTGTTAGGCAAGCTGATTCTAAAGCTGCACTGAACATCTTTCACTACCCTATCTTTTAGTAGGGTTGAGGACATTTGTCCTTACACTGAAGAGTGCTCTCATTCTCTTTATTTTCTCATACACCAATTTTCATTGAAAATAAGGCTTTTTAAGGTTTGAAGTGGTACTGCCTTTCCAATGTGTTCTCCCCTTGCGCAACTTGTTGGCAAAGCCATATACTGCTCCCTCAACAGTTCCAGGTACTGGGGTTCAATCTTGAGCTGGGTGCTCCCTGTGGTATTTGCATTTCTGAAGTGCAAGTTGATGGGCTTTTTAAGCAAAAATAACGTGCAGAGCTATAAGGAACTAAATAAGGTGGAAGTAGTCTTACTGGAATGCTCTGCTGGAACCCAGAATGCATTTGATGGGAAGAAAGGCCTCCTGCAGTAAATAAGTAAAAAGTGAATGACTGCAGTTGGCAGAAATCTGAAAAGGAGAAAACATTGGAAACACTCACCAGCTCCAGCAGCATTAGAAGAGAGAGAGAGAGAGAGATAAAATTGATGCCACTAATGAAAAGGCAATCCCAGTTTTGATCAAGTGTCATTGATCTGAAACTTTAATTCTGTTTTTCTCGCTTATTTTATTGAAAAGACAATCATCAAGTGATCAAGTGTATCTACAGTGTGGTAAATAACATCAGTTGAATTTCTAAATAGTCATTTTGAAAAGCTAATTCATTCATTGTCTGCTATTTAATGAAAATATCTCCTGACTAATGCAGATAAATAGTTTTCCTGCATGTTCTCTTTGCTGAATTAGCAATTGTATTATTATACGGCACTAATGTTATCTTGGTTGGAAAGTATTTCTACTAAATTAGATGCAATTGTTTCAATAAATAGCATGCCATAATTAGAATCCAGAGAAGGCCAAAAGATTGAGATAAATACCGTGTATTTGAGAACATGGGAAAATTGTACAGTTTACACATGTTTTTAAAAAATCTCTAATTTTGATTTCTTCATGAGTTGTGTAATAAAATCATGGCTGACATAATGTTTGGTTCAGTTCCACTTTCCCATCTGTTTTCCTGCTCAGGTATAGCTTGAGATTAACGTTGCATTAAAACAACGTGACACAATTAGTTATTAATAATGTATAAAATCAATATTGCATTGCATGACATAACTCATAAGCACCCATGCGCCAACTGGCTCCAGGAAATAGGTCAAAAGTTTTTGAAACCTGATGGTTTGAGGTTTGTCAAAATTTGCCTTGTAATTTCCAATGGTGTCCAATGCACAGATTGGATCTCAATCCTTTGTTCCTTGCATTGGGCTATATCTGGAAAGCATTGCACATCTATAGTTATATGTTAAAATACTTCCAAGGTTAACGAGCTGTCTTTATGAACTTCATTGCCTTCCATCACAGTGAGGAATGTTGATTCCACTGTGGTGGATGTTTATGTTAAATTTTATTTTATGTGTGTATTGTGTTCTTTTCACTTATTATAAGCCCTGTCTCACGGTACGAGTTCATTCCAAGAGCTCTCCCGAGTTTTTTAAAAAATCAAACTCGTGGTAAGCACGGAGAATGAACGTAGCGGGTACGTCAGAGCTCGGGGACGTCTCTTAGCGCTAACGGCAGGTACTCGGGAATACTCACTGACGGCAGGTAAGCACGGGAAGACTCGTGAAGATTTTTCCACGAGAGCCCCGAGAACCGACGAGTGGCCATTACCATAAATCTCCGAGTTCGAATCAGGGCAAACTCAGGAGAGCTCTTGGAATGAACTCGTACCGTTGGACAGGGGTTTATGGCTATATGGTAACTCATATTTCACTGTACCTTAGTTGGTTAAGTGACAATAAATGTAAACTTAAACTGGAACTGGAACTCTTTGATCTTGTACTCCCATTATATTTGTCAATCCATGTTTTAAAACAAGTTAACAGTAATCACCCTCATTTTGTTAAACATTCAGTTCATCAAACATTTACTTCAGCATATTTTCAAAGCATCTGCCAGTCTTGTACATTTTCATATATCGTCTCAAATTGTTCCAGATCATAGGACAGAGTTTTAAGTTTTAAAATAAATTGGTTCACAGAAGCAAATGTGGTTATTGCAAGAATAGCTTTTTGTTAAGGAAAAATAAATTACATTGACTTTGAACTGATCTTCTGAAATATGAATTATATTTATATTGGCAAAGCATGTCTGGCATGCTAAACCAAGAAATGTGAAAGTAAAACTACTGAGATTTATAGAACCTTGTGAAGAAGGTAATAATTTCACATAAAAATCGATCCTCATTAAAAAATCCACCTGTTTACCTCAAGATAAATCTCTTTCGAATGCAAAGCTACTCTTCATCTGATTTACTGTAGCAAAAGAATCATTTTACATTCTCAGTTCAAGCAATGACTAACGCAATGGAATTTACAAATAAACAATTTTTTTGTGACCTATTGCGCCACTGAAATAATTTGTTGCACTTGGCAAGATGGAAATTATTATAAGTAATTGTTTGCCAAACATGTTTTCAATTAATAATATTATCAGAGACACATGTAATATGGAAATATTTTTATTTGGTTTGAATCTCAAGCATTAATGAGACCCTCAATGCCCAAGAAGTGTACATTTAGGTTTTTAAAAGACAATATAAATGAGAAATCTGAACTGTGTGGAAACAAAGAATTGCAAATGCTGGTTTATACTAAAGATAGACATGAAGTGCTGGAGTAACTCAACAGGGAAAAGAGATGGGTGACATTACGGGTCAGGTCTGAAGAAGTGGTTTCAACCTGAAACGTCACCCATCCCTTTTCTCCAGAGATGCTGCCTGTCCCGCTGAGTTACTTCAGCTTTTTGTGTCTATCTTTACTCTAAACTGTGTGTTTGATGATCAACTCAAAAAGTGAATCAATCTTGATAACCTTACCTTTCAATCATTGAAAATAAATTAGTTGACAATCTGGTTTACGAAAAAGATGTAGACTGGGGACTAACTATTCAGATGTGCCTGTTTCAAAATTAGATGCAAGTATCAGCATAATTATAAATACTTCCACAGTGTGATTTTGAACTCTAAATGATTAATAGCGATGAGCAATGCTAACATCAAAATGTTAATGTTGTAAATGTGCTACGTTCCTCCAAAAGAATTTCAGCATATCAGTACTACAAGGTGATCAGCAAAACTGCAAAGTCAATTCCAGTTGGCTAATTTCTCACTAGTTTTTACGCGCTGTTGCTAAATGCTCGTCTTACCAATGTTGCCTCCATCCCATGAGTGAATGAGAAAAAAAGTGTATGTTTACAAGAAGCAAACCTTACGGCCAGTGTACCTCTGATTGTTCTGTACCAGACCAACCCCAAATAAATCCCAATGATCTACTTTCTGAAAAGCCACATACATTCCTGTTTCTAATGTTCAATTTTCATTCCAAGGTGCAATTGAACTACTTGAAATAATATAATGGCAAAGCATTAAATGTTTAAAAAAAATACCCTCTGTTCCTTCATACCAATGTGTGGATTCAGCAGAGATTCATGAGGTTGTCCATATGCCATTTTTTTCCATCTAAGCTTATGTTGGGATAGAGATAATTGCATATTTCTGCTGCACATTATGTGCAAGAAGTTCTGCCTGATTTTGCCTCTGGCTCTAATTTTGACATTACCTCTTAACTCCTGCCTCCCTCCATCAGAGGGAATAGTTAATAGCTCTCCTGATTCCTTTTAACATTTAGACCCTAATTAGATTATCATTTAATTTTATGAATTCAAGCAGCTACAAGTTCAAGCAAAGCATCCTCATAATTTACACCATAAGCCCAGGTATTCTACAGCATCATTGCGACATCCAGTTTATACCTTGAAGTGCCCCAATCAATGCAATATTCCAGCTGGGCTCTGAGTGAGGTAATGTGCATCCAAAAGCATCATGTTCTATCCACCATTAGTAATCCAGTGATTTGCCTGTATACCGGACAGCATAAGCATGCCCAGAGTTCCCTAATATCTGATTGAAGACCAGAGTTAATCAAATGCAAAACATGCTCCTATTCAGCCTGCACTGAAGCCATATGTTGATAAAATTAGTTTATGCAAAGTCTCTTGCATTGGCAAAACTAATTATTTGATTTTGCCTGTCTACTGACTAAAAAGAATTATAAGTGCACGACTTTAACTATTCCTTGGCAACTAGCCTTTGTGCATAGAAATGTAGTTATATTAGATGTGTTAAACTAAGAGTCAAGGGTTTTTAATTGTCATCTATTCCAACAACAGAATAATGAAACTCTTATTATTTCAGGTAACCAGGCCATAACCGTGCAAACCAAAAATACCTAGTGGAACCAAAACAAAGTCCATAGTATATCATAGTTGCTGAGGTAGGGTAGTGGTTGTGTGGTGTTCAAGAGCCTGATGTTTGCTGAGAAGAAAATGTTCTTGAACCCAGGGATCACTGTTCTCAGGCTTGTGTACCCTCTTCGCAGTGACAGTAGCGAGATTAGAGCATGGCCTAGGTGCTGTAGGTCTTTGATGATATCAGCTGCCTTCTTGCACCAGAGAATTATTACAATTAATTTGAGTGTAAAATGTATGATTTTAAAACAAGGTGTTGGAACCTTTTATCTAAGCTACTATTGCAATTAGTGCAGAACTATTCAATACATCTAGAGGTAGCAATAAAAGTGGACCAAAGAATCAGCAAGCTCATTGTTGAAAGTTAATTCCACATGTTTCTTGTGTGAACAAAAAAACAAATGATGCTTCAGCTGCCTTTGTGTTAAAAAAATATGTTCAAGATATTTAGTTTGGTAACCTACAGAGGAACAAAGAGGGACCATTGGGATTATATTAAACAATTTGTAACTTTGTCGGTGCCCTATATGTAGCGACCCTTTGCATAGTTGTGTATGGTATGTCTAAGAATTTCACTGTGACATCTGATAATAAAGTATTCATTCATTCACAACAGGTGTCGTAGGTTATGGGGAGAAGGCAGGAGAATGGGGTTAGGAGGGAGAGATAGATCAGCCATGATTGAATGGCGGCGTAGACTTGATGGGCCGAATGGCCTAATTCTACTCTTATCACGTATGACCTTACGACAACAGATAGATTATGGTCATGAAATAAACTCTTTTGTCCACTCTTGTACTCTTCATATTTGGTTGTATCAGTTGATGTAGAATGGATTGTACCCAATATAGTACCTTTATCATCAGCTGTCTTGCTCACTCCCCTGTGAACTAGAGTACTCAATCAAGTGCAGGACTTAAAAATAACTCTTATGTTTGACATTATATCTTTCCCATGACCTTTCCAAAATAAATTATTGGGAGATAATCAAATTTACCAAATCATTCCTTGGCATCCGATTTATCTGTTTCATGATGGCAGAAAGATGAGTGTGAGCCTCCTTTTCTTCTTTGTGCTCCGATCTATTAATGATACTTCCGTAATGTACAGATTAGGGCAGTCACATGTGTATGATCCATGATCTAATTTAGCTGTTGACATTCAAGAGATTACCACATAAAATTAACTGAGTTTACAACTAGATTGAATCAATTTCAAGACACTATACTTGGGCACATGCTTTGTGTGGAAATATATTGTGTCAGTATCTTGTGTATTGAAAGAGTTTTATTGTGCTTTCTACCAAGAGGAATATCTGGACCAAAATAATTTAAGTTAATGTTCACATTCCAGGTTTGCATTCCTGGCAAGTGACACCAAACCTTGAAATATTAATGCATGTGTATTATAGGCTTATAGTTTAGTAAAGGGTAACTTATCATAAATCCCAGCCCAGTCAAGTAATGTTGCTATATGTTAGTGGATTTTCACAAACTTTTTTTTTAAGTAAACTTAGATTTTTGTCCTTCATTAATCGAAGCTGTCACATACTTCAAGGAAACAGCAAGGATTGTTTCCATCATTTTGCAGATATACACCCTGTTTGCATTTTATCCCAGCAGTAGCATCTGATATGAATCTACTGAAAATAACCTAGTTTTTCTTTTGTGATGTTGTTTTAAGTGAAAGGAAAACATGGCCAACATCATTTGGGGCCCCACGATGGTGCAGCGGTAGAGTTGCTCCTCTACAGCACCAGAGACCTGGGTTCAATCCTGACTACGGGTGCTGTCTGTGTGGCATTTGTATGTTCTCCCCGTGACCATGTGGGTTTTCTCTGGGTATTCTGGTTTCCTCCCACACTCCAATGATGTACATGTTTGTTGGTAAATTGGCTTTGGAAAAAAATGGGAAATGTCCCTAGCGCATAGGATAGTGCTATAGTATATGGGGATCGCTGGCCAGCGTGGGCTTGGTGTGCCGAACAGCCTGTTTCCATGCTTTGTCTCTATACTAAACTAAAAATCATATCAGAGTCCATATCACATCCATACAAATGGGCTACTTTGGTCCAATCAATGCCTACCAATTTTAAAACAACAAAGCGCATTCCATCTTGGTGAAATGTTTCAATTGTGAGACTACATTAAAGATGTTGTCTTATCCTGCATAATCAAGGTTAAGATGCAGTTCTGAAACACACAGTGACCAAGAGTGAATAGCTCACATTCTGTGATATTCTGGTACAATATCTGCATTCTATTATCACCTTTAGGTACTTAGTCTATTGAACTTCGCTACTTGTTGTGAATTCCTTGTACACAGGGTGAACATGACGCAAGGGTGATCACTGACATTCTGAATTTTTTATTTTCTGTTCAATCAGTACTGGTAATATTTTTCAGTACTTTTGTTTTGCTGATTAAATTCATAGCCCTGTGCTACTGTTCCGTTTTGCATTCATATACATCATTGCCTGATGAGGCCAACATTTAACAGCATCTAGTGGCTGCACAAATAGATGGAAAAATCCATTAAGAAGCATATTTAACCATGTTTCCAGTTGGAGGGTAGCCTGATTGGAAAAGTACTGAGCCATTCACACACTGCTTGCTTGCCAGGGAAGTTGGCTGCATGGCGGGAGGTCTTTCCAGGATCTCTGGCTGAGTGTCGGGTACTCCAGTGTGGAGGAATGGTGTGGAGGGAAGTGGATTTGTTTAACATCAACCATATAATTGTTAGTCCAGTATACCAAACATCAAGTGTATATGAAGGAACTGCAGATGCTGGAGTAACTCAGCGGGACAGGCAGCATCTCTGGAGAGAAGGAATGGGTGATGTTTTGGGTCAAGATCCTTCTTCAGTCACCCATTCCTTCACTCCAGAGATGCTGCCTGTCCCGCTGAATTATTCCAGCATTTTGTGTCTAAACCAAACAACAAGACAGATCTTGTAGAAACAGAGAACTGCAGATACTGGTTTATACCAAAGTCTGCATGAAGGCCCAACCCGAAACGTCACCTATCCTTTTTCTCCAAAGAGAAGATCCACTTTCTCCAGAGAATCATCCTCTGGAAAAATAGCCCTTAATGGCTACAGTGCCCTCCATAATGTTTGGGACAAAGACCCATCATTTATTCATTTGCCTCTGTACCCCACAATTTGAGGTTTGTAATAGATAAAATCACATGTGGTTAAAGTGCACATTTTCAGATTTTAATAAAGGCCATTTTCATACTTTTTGGTTTCACCATATACAAATTACAGCAGTATTTATACATAGTTCCCCCCCATTTCAGGGCACCATAATGTTTGGGACACAGCAATGTCATGTAATTGAAAGTAGTCATGTTCAGTATTTTGTTGCATATCCTTTACATGCAATGACTGCTTGAAGTCTGCGATTCATGGATATCACCAGTTGCTGGGTGTCGTCCCTGGTGATGCTATGCCAGGCATTGCAGCTATCTTTAGCTTACGCTGGTATTGGGGACTAGTCCCCTTCAGTTTTCTCTTCAGCATATAAAAGGCATGCTCAATTGGGTTCAGATCGGGTGATTGACTTGGCCACACAAGAATTGACCAATTTTTTAGCTTTGAAAAGCTCCTTTGTTCCTTTATGTTGCAGTATGTTTGGGATCATTGTCTTGCTGTAGAATGAACCACCGGCCAATGAGTTTTGAGGCATTTGTTTGAACTTGAGCAGATAGGATGTGTCTATACTCTTCAGAATTCATTATGCTACTACCATCAGCAGTTGTATCATCAATGAAGATAAGTGCCTTCAGCAGCCATACATGCCCAGGCCATAACACCCCCATCACTGTGTTTCACAGATGAGGTGCTATGCTTTGGATCTTGGACAGTTCCTTCTCTCCTCCATACTTTGCTCTTGCCATCACTCTGATATGTTAATCTTCGTCTCAGAAGACCTTTTTTCCAGAACTGTGGTTGCTCTTTTACGTACTTCTTGGCAAACTGCAACCTGGCCATCCCATTTTTGCGGCTAACCAGTGGTTTGCATCTTGCAGTGTAGCCTCTGTATTTCTGTTCATGAAGTCTTCTGCGGACAGTGGTGATTGACAAATCTGCGCCTGACTCCTGAAGAGTGTTTCGTATCTGTCGGACAGGTGTTTGGTGATTTTTCTTTAATATAGAGAGAATTCTTCTGTTATCAGCTGTGGAGGTCTTCCTTGGCTTGCCAGTCCCTTTGCGATTAGTAAGTTCACCATTTCTCTCTTTCTTCTTATGATGTTTCAAACAGTTGATTTTGGTAAGCCTAAGGTTTGGCTGTCTCTAAAAGTTTTATTCTTATTTCTCAGTCTCATAATGGCTTTTTTGACTTTCATTGGCACAACTTTGGTCCTCATGATGATAAACAGCAGTAAAAGTTTCCAAAGGTGATGGAAAGACTAGGTGTTGAGAGCCTGTATTAAGGAAGCAATTAAACACATCTGAGCAATTCCAAATGCCTGTGAAGCCATATATCAGAGTGATGGTGCCCTGAAATGGGGGTCTATGTATAAACACAGCTGTAATTTCTACATGGTGAAACCAAAATGTATTAAAATAGCCTTTAATATAATCTGACAATGTGCACTTTAACCACATGTGATTTTTTTCTATTACAAATCTTAAATTGTGGAGTGCAGAGGCAAATAAATAAATGATGGATCTTTGGCCCAAACATTATGGAGGGCACTGCAAATCTAGGAATGGTTGAAAAAGGAGATGTCATGGTGGCACAGCTGGTGGAGCCACTAGTTCACAGCTCCAGTTACCCAGGTTTGATCACAATGTCCAGTGTGGATGTTGTTTATCCTGTGTAGTGTTTGTACATTCTCCCTGTGATCACAAGGCTTTCCCTCGGTGCACCGGTTACTTCGCACAACATGAAGATATGCAGGTTGGCAAGGGCCTGAAGAAGGGCTCTGACCCGAAACTTCACCTGTTTCTTTTCTCCAAAGATGCTGCCTGACCCGTTGAATTAATCCGGCACTTTATGTCTTTCTTTGGTATAAACCAGCATCTGCAGTTCTTTGTTTCCACAGCAAGATAGACATTTTTGATTGGTTACCTGAAGGCAAACGCACACATTTTTTTAAAGGTTGCCCTGACATAATTAACACTTCGTCGATCTCTGCCTTTCTCCTGGCTAATTGACACTAAAATCCCAATTACATTTCATAATTGGTGTAGTGGAGCGGTAAGGTAAGAATAAGTATGTGAGTGGGAGAAAGTATGCAACCAACCTTCCAGTCTGCAGGTAAGAGATGTCCTAGAGGTCTTCAATCACGTGATACGATTCAGCAGATGCAAAGGTTGGTTAAGTGACCACTTATGCATGAAAATGGACATTAAATAGCACAGCGTGACATGGGATTGAGCAAAGCATTTGTCAGCAACTCAAGAACAGTGAGTCATAAGATCTAGCACTATAGAAGCAAATAATCAACAATATGCCGTGATTATATGTTTCTTAATTCAGTTGCACTTTGTATTATGTTTGCCTGCACTATTTTCCACTGATTGTTCTAAGTGTAATTGCCAATCCACTATGACAATTTAATTCTTGCTGTGCCAGTGATGAACTTTCAAGAAACATTTTACATTTTTCACAGAAGTAAACGCAGACCAAAATGACTTAATTGTGAAAACATGTTAGAAGGCTGAAGTTGGTTCTATTCATTGCCAGAGTTGCTGTGAAGTATTTCTAAAAATAGACAAAGCTTGTTATGATTGGTTCTGAATTACGTAAACATCTGTTTGAATTTGCATTTCATTGTTTAATAATTAGCTGCTCAGATTAACATATTAAATAACTCCCTGCCAAATCACAGGTAAGATTAGAATAGTAACACCTGTCAGCCAAATGTTTATTTTACTGTTAAAGAAGGAACTGCAGATGCTGGAGAATCCAGGGTTACACAAAAAGCTGGAGAAACTCAGCGGGTGCAGCAGCATCTAAGGAGCGAAGGAGATAGGCGACGTTTCGGGTCGAGACCCTTCTTCAGACTGGTCAGGGATCAGGGAAACGAGAGATATAAACAGTGATGTGGAGAGATAAGGAACAATGAGTGAAAGATATGCAAAAAAGTATTGGTGATAAAGGAAGCAGGCCATTGTAAGCTGTTTGTGGTGTGAAAATGAGAAGCTAGTGCGACTGGGGGGGGGGGGGGGGGGAGATGGAGAAGGAATGTCAGGGCCAGAGGGCTGAGGGAGAGGTGGGGGGGAGGCAGTCTGGGTTAACAGAATTGAGAAAATTCAATGTTTAAGCCCAGAGGATGCAGACTCCCCAAGCGGAATATGAGGTGCTGTTCCTCCAACTTGCGGTGTTGATCACTCTGGCCGTGGAGGAGGCCCAGGACCGAGAGGTCGGATACGCAGTGGGAGGGGGAGTTGAAGTGCTGAGCCACCGGGAGGTCGGGTTGGTTATTGCGGACCGAGCGGAGGTGTTCGGCGAAACGATCGCCCAGCCTCCGCTTGGTCTCACCGATGTAGATCAGCTGGCATCTGGAGCAACGGATGCAGTAGATGAGGTTGGAGGAGGTGCAGGTGAACCTCTCCTTGGTGTTTCTTAGGTTGTGTAATGGATTTGATGGGATTGAGAGAAATCAACGATGACTGCTGATTGATAAGTCAGTGGTAAAAAGGTCATTGATTTGAAATTATAATGAACAGAAAAAAGAAGCAGAATATCTATTTTTGGAGCATTGCCAGGGGAACATATGAGACAGAAATAGTTACTTCCATCAAGAAGCAAGCTAAACGTGAGGCGGTACACGCTTGGGGCTGCACGGTGTTGCTGCCTTACAGCACCAGAGACCCCGGTTTGATCCCAACTACAGGTCCTCTCTGTATGGAGTTTGTATGTTCTCCCCGTGCGTGGGTTTTCTCCAAGTGCTCCAGTTTCCTTCCACACTCCAAAAATGTACAGGTTTGTAGGTTAATTGGCTTTGGTAAAATTGTAAATTGTCCCTTGTGTGTGTTGGATAGTGCGGGGATCACTGGTCAGCACAGGCTTGGTGTGCCGAAGGGCCTGTTTCCATGCTGTATTAGAAAGACAAGAAAGGAAATTGCGGGAGCCTTGACAAACATCTATGTGGACAATATTTAGCAGGCGGTCTGTAACTAGTGGAGTTCCACAGGGCTCTGTGCTGGAACCTCTGCTGTTAGTGACGATAAATGACTTGGAGGTAAATGTAGATTTGCTGCACATTGGATTGGATTGTTCCATTCTTGGTCTTTATTGCCCAATGTCAATACAAACCCATACTTAAATGATGACTGTAGTCACCTTTCATGCCCTTCATTTCTCCAGTCGAGTCTTAGTAACAATTCGACCTTGAGTAATCAAATGTACCAACTGATGTAGGATCCTCAAACTTAAATATTAACTGCTTTATTTTTCCACAGATGCTGCTTGACTGACTAGTTCCTTCAGTATTTCTTTTTTTTTTAGATTTCAGCATTTGTTGCATTATTTGTTTTCCATGCTTTACCATCTGTTGGTTACAATTGAAACATAATTTCTCAATGTCTTGATACTCAATGCTTTTAAAGAAAAAAAATATATACACACACACACACACACACACACACACACACACACACACGTATAAATAGTACAGTAAACCTAATGGAAAATGATTAAAAGAATTAATCAGAGAATGCTTCAAAAAGCTAAATAAAATAACATTTTTAAAAATGAACAAATGTAAAAACACATTATCTGTCAGCTAGCATATTTGAAAAAGAGTAACAGAGTTAATATTTCCAGTTAATAACCTTTCATCAGAACTCTGATGGTCTTAAATGTTAAACATTAACCTTGTTGCTCTTACCTGACCTATCCCAGAGTCATAGGATTATAACTTGGGTAATAGTCTTACATCAAGCGTGTTATTTTAATTAGTGACACGAGTCGATTGATTACAAATCAAATGTAAACTCAAAGATGACAACCCACTGGAAGAGCTTTGAATGATCTCCCTGAGGAAAAAAGTAGGCAGAGCCCAAAAGAATTACCAAAAATACTGGAATTGTGGTTAGCCACCGTGATCAATGCTGACAGCAAAAACAGTCAAGAATGTTTAAATGTCATATGCACCAACAAGGGGAACAATGAAATTCTTACTGGCAGTAGCATAACAGGCCTGTAAAGACACAATGCACACAGATAATATGTAATAAATAAAAAATCAATAAATATGTAACCTAAATATTGGTGCAAAACAAGCCCAAAGTCCTCTGTGTCAACAAAGACGGTCCACAGTTCATAGTTGATGTTAGCGTTGTGCTGTGTTCAATGGCCTGATGGTTTTTGGGAAGTAGCTAACCATTATGGTCATAAGGATATAAAGAATAGGAGTAGAATTAGGCAATTTGGCCCATCAAGTCTATTCTGCCATTCAAGCATGGCTGATCTATCTCTCCCACCTAAACCCATTATCCTGCCTTCCCCCCCATAACCTCTGACCTGTACTGATCTATCTCTCTCTGCCCTAAAAATATCCCCAAACTGGCTTCTGTAGCCTTCAGTGGGAAAGAATTCCACAGATTCACCACCCTCTGACTAAAGAAATTTCTCCTCATCTCCTTCCTAAGATAATGTCCTTTAATTCTGAGGCTATGATCTCTAGTTCTAGACTCTCCCATGTCATAATTTTCAGACTCCTATACCTTCTTCACAATGGAGGAGCGAAGCAGGACCTGCGTGGGGAAGCACACCACTTACAGGCAGTTAATCATTGACTATATCTTCAGACTTTAACATTGTCATGCATGTATTTGGAAATCTCAAAGTTGCTGATAGAAAATACAACCTGGGGCTTCTTACGAAGCACAAGCTAAAATAATTCACCAGGTTAGTGTAGTGAAATGATTTGGTGGATTAACTGATTATTTTTCCAATCCAAGTTTGTGTCAGAATCAGAATCACACTTTATTCGCCCAGTATGTTTTGCAACATACGAGCAATTTCATTGGCCAGGTCAGTCGTACAATTAAAAGTAACAGATCACTTCAAAAACACATTTTAAGATGAAACACCCACCACAGTAACTCCTACACATTCCTCACTGTGATGGAAGGCCAAATAAAGTTCAAGTCCATCCCCTTAGTTCTTCCTCGGTCGTGGGCCTCGAGCCCCTGTTGACGGGATGATCTTAACTCCCCTAGCCGGCGGCGTTCGGGCCCTCCGAGTCGAGGCGATCTGCTCCTGCAACGGGGGGATGTCAGCTCCCCCGCGCTGGACGATCGAACCTCGCGTCGGGGCTGGTGAACCTTCCACGACGTTGGAGCTCCCGACTCTGCCTCACCCGAGACTACGAGCCCTTGATGGTAATTCCGCGGTGGTCGCGGTGGGAGCGATCCCAGGCAAGGGATCTGCTCCGATGTTAAGTCCACGCCCCACGGTGGGGCTCACGACAGTCCGAGGAGGCTTCCAGCTCCATCGATGGTAGGCCACAAAGCCTGGAGAATGTGATCCGAAAATTGATCACATCTCCGGGAAGGTAAGAACCTGAAAAACAGTTTCCCCCGATTCCCTCCCCCATCCCCCACATAAAACCAACCCGAGAACATTAAAAAAAAACTTTTAACAAACTAAAAAATAACTAAAAGAGTGAAAAGATGAACAGACTGCCTGCTGGGCTGCCATCTACCCGGCAGCCCTGGTGGTGTATTATATCTACTACATAATCGAAGAGGAAGGGATAGAATAGTGTGCTGGGATTCAATAGATGCCAGCACAGGCGGGATGGGCTAAATGGCTTTCATTTGTGCTGTACGATCCTCTGATTAAGATTTTTTTTTTAAATTTCTAACCACTTTCAACTAGCCAGGGTCAATGAGAAGAAAAACAGCTGTTTTGTAAACCTTGCCAGGTGGCTGGTTAATTTTAAGTTCATAAATTTTGATGGTGTTGGAGGAAGAATATTAAAATCTTTAAGCATGTGAAAGCTTCCATTTAAAAATCTGATCATTTTAAAACAAATTTAATTTAATCCTAATCCCAAGGTATTTGCCTTGGTAATGTTGCCATTTATCAATTCATTAATTATTCTGCAAAATCTGTTGTGAAAAAGTATTCTTCAAGTTGCATGACTATTTTTCCTTCAGCTATCCTCATTAAAGTAATGAGCTCCCAGGCTGGTGAATGGATTTACTGTAATTTAGAACAATATATTTATTACTCAAGTTGTATATCTGATATGTAGGCTTGTGCATAAAACCTGTTGCTGCCAGAGTGGAGGTGCATGTGTTCCTCTTGGCAATTTAGAAGCAGCAAATACTGTCAGAACTCAGTAGCTGGACAATCCATCAGTATTCCCCTTCAGGGAAATTGTGCATTAATATAAGCAAGCTTCTTGGTCCACTTCCAATAGAGTGAAATGCATTTTTCTTTTTTGCTGACAGTACCAACTTGCAATGTTACAAGTGACTGACCCAGAGGTCCTGATGAAGATAGGAGAGGAAAGGAACTAAGGGAAGACTTAACAACCAGAATAGCAGGAAGTAATTGATTTATGTTTCTTGGCAACAAACAGTCTGATTGTCTGGTATTGAGCAGGTAGGCTCAACAGAAGGGAGCTGTTCTGGAAGGAGATTGGTATGAATGATTATCAAATCTCAGACAGCAAGACATAAATCAGACATGTAAAATCAGAATTAAGTTAAAATTAGATTGTTCTTGTCCAATAAGCGGCAATTGGAACAGGCAAGCCAGATTTTAAAATAAACTGTTGAATTTACTTGCAAAAAAGCATATTAATGAACTGCACCATGGCTTAGTAGGCCAAGCATTTAATTTGTCTTGAGTTTAGTTTATTGTCACATTTACCGAGGTACAGCAAAAACCGTTTGTTGCATGCAAACCAGTCAGCAGCAATCCAATAGAAGATTACAATCCAGCCATCCACAGTGTACAGATACATGATAAAGGAAATAATGTGGATAATGTTGCGAGCAAGAGAAAGTCTAGTAAAGTCTGATCAAAGATAGTCCGAGTTCTTGTCCATATTGCAATTTTATTGCAAGGTAAAGACCGTAAGGAAGTCACTCTTAGCACAACCATATTGCCTGAGAATTTGTCCTTGATAGGTAACACTAAACTGAGACAACGCAATGTACACCTGCCACAAGTGAATCCAATTAAGACTTAATTTACGATGGAGTGGTGCTGCAATGTAATACATTTAGGGCTACCAACAGGATGAATTTCAAGGCCAACATATTTCACTGTTTGAAAGCCGAACTGAAATCATGATCCTCAATGACTTAATGGGCATGGCCAATTTTTTGCCAGTTGCATCATTCATGATATTTTGAATAGGTGCGTCAAATTAAATTGGATTGGGTAAGCGCCACAGTTATATAATGTACTTTTTGATGTTTCGAAGTTTAAAACAATTAATCTTGAAAAGGCTGATGAAAATCTTTGAAACATTACCTGTAACTTTGTCATTTACCGTGATTCAAAATCAGCATGCACAGCCTAGAGAAACATTGAAGTGCTCATTTTGGTGATTAAACTTGATGTCAGTTGTATTGATGACACTGCATCAGGTTAACATTCTGACAATAGATCAAAATAATACATGCAACATGGCAAGCCTTTCTAAAAAACTGCACACATGCACTTTAAGTTTACAATTGTACAAATGAGTTTCAATGGAATTATGAATCACAATTTCACTTGGAAACATATTTTCCATTTCAGTTGCCTTACTTTCAATGTGTTGGGAAGTGAATTGTACTTCATATGGTAACTAATGGTAGCAAAGCAGCATCAGCTGGTTGGCCTGGAAGCAACTTGAGTCTAGATGATCATGGTTACAATAATGATATACTTAATGCTGCACTCAGTTAGGTTTTTTTGCCCTTTGTAAAATAAAGACAATATGTTTAATGCTTGTTGCATAAAAGATATTCATAAGCATTTTTTTCCAAATTGCTATTGTGGAAGGTACAGTGGTCCTTGGCAATGACTTTAAACGGATTAATTTGGCGATTCCATTGTTCCTAACATTGAACAAGGCTACTTGTAAAATTGGAATATAATTGATCCTGAGCAAATTTACTATTTCAGTCCACTGCCGTATACATTCTTTGATCTTTATGAATTTTATTGCTGTCCACATTCCGACTTCCAGAAAATCACGTTCGTTCATTACCCCTGTGCTCTCTGCCTTTATTTGTTCCAGGCCAGCATTACGAATGTAAAAGTACATCCTAGTTTTTAAATTCCTTCAGTGTCTTTCTGTTGCCATCCAGGTAGCCATCTCAGCCAACTTCCCCAAGATCTCTGCATTCTTCCGATTAAAGCCACTGGTCCACCTGTCCACACTTTTGAAATCTCCCCATTTTCTTTTTAAATCTCCACTCTGTAGATAATCCAGAGATCCTATATCTTCAAGCAGGCCCACAGGCACCTGCCCTGGCATCATCTTGGCTCATTTTGTGTCAACTGCTACTTCATAATCAGTCATGTGAAACATCTTGTTTCGCATTTTGCTCAGTCAAAGGATCTCCATAAATGCATGATTGTGTATGATATCGATAATAGGGGGATATGTAAAACTTACAGAGGCCTCAGTTAGAATATTGGATTTCTTTATCTGAACTTTAGTCGCAAACTATTTGAAACATTGCACCTTGAAATGATTTGTAATAAAAAGCTGGTATATAAAACTTTAACAACATTTTAAGTATTAATTTAAGCCAAAAGTAGAAATTGCCTGCAAAAAGTCTGCAAACAATGATTATGGTTGTATCCAGGCACAACATCTGTGTATGATCATACATGTCTACATTAGAAAATGGTAAATCAAATATACATCACTGAGAATTGCCTTTATCAATGTTAACATTATATGCATAAAATTATGGATTCCTTGGAATAGATTTCAAAACTAATTCAATTGAAGGACACTGATAACCACAGAAGACATGATTAATGGTAGGGCAGGCTATAAATTTCTTCAACCAGTTTGAATTTGTGCCTTATCCTTCTCCAGTGTTTTTTTTGTTGCATAATTTATGCATGAATTTGTATTCACTTTTAATTTCCTTTGTCAGAGTGGCACATCTGCACAGCCGAGGTCAGCCTATGCAATAACTGGAAGGATTGCTTGTGAAACAACAACCATGTGTGGGAGTAAAAACACTATAAATAACTTTTAGAAGTAAATTCCTGCGTTAGGGAAGTAAAAATCTTTTATGTTGGTGGTGTTATGAGATGCTTGTTGATATAATTTGGTTGCAGTGAGACTCAAATAACAAAGCATATAATAACATTATGAGGCATGTTAAGGAGATAATTATGACCATAACATGTTTCAGCAGGGTCAATTTTGTTTTCGTAAATTATGAGAATATAAAATATGATCAATAAATATGATACCCATTTCTGTTCAGTTCAGATGCCTGAAGACTCCACATTTGTGCCCAATATTATATTTTTTAATACCTGCATTTTCCTCATGATCAGTTCATTTGAACATCAATAGAGGTCTGCGTGGAGATATTCAAGGAGACATGATGTTTATTGTGTAGTTATTGAATTATATCAATTTATGTCCATGGTAATCTATTTCAATGAACTGTAAAAGCCAGATTATCTGATAATATTCAGATCTGATGATGCTGTAAGCACAATGCCTTAAAATGTTCTTGGAAAGATATTCTTTTTTTTTTAAATGAGGCAGAAGAGCAAAAAATCAGTATGTGAAATTAGTGTCCAAAAATATTCCAACCTTTTGGAGTGTTCATTGATTATGATCTTTTTGTCAATTAATCTGTCTGAAAAGTAAATATTTTCCAAAGCTGCTAATCTTTCTGCTAAATCAAAAGTTTGTATTTCCTGGAAATCTAAATGAAAACCAGAACATTCTTGAAATGCTGGTCAAGCAGAAGAAGTGGATGTAAAAACAAAGTGAAAGTTTCAAGGCAATTACTTTAAGAGTGTTTGATGAAAAGTTATTGACCTAAAATGTGATTTGTTTCTCTCTCAATAGGTCAGGCTAAATCCATGTATTTCCAATAGTCTGACCATACTTGTGTAAATCTTGGGGCTTGTTCACATAATTAAATACCTTTATAGTTGATATAATGCGATTGCCATGCTCTGCACCTTCTGTATGACTTTTATAGTTCTTCATGTTGGTGACTAAACTCAATTCACTTTGCACCTTGAGTCAATGCAGTAAAATGCAGTCAATGAAGTTGCCACCAGCCACCCTGCACACTATTACACACCCCAATCCCCAACCCTGCTCTCACTCCCCGCAATCTTTGAACCATCCGTTAACAGGGATCACTAAGCTCTATTTACCATGGGAGAATTAGCCCGCTTTGATCATGAACATTTCTATCTTACCATTCTCAAAGTATTTGCTTTTGCTGGACCCATGTGCATTGATTATGGGAATTCAATGAGAATCATATAATTAATATCGCAGAGAAGGAAGCTATTCAGCTTATTACTAATTAGTAAGCCCCTTGTGGAGCAACACCAATTGAGTGTGTGGGAAAGAACTGCAGATTCTGGTTTACACAGAAGATAGGCACAAAGTGCTGGAGTAACTCAGCGGGTCAGGGAGTGTCTCGAGAGAAAAGGAATAAGTGATGTTTCAGGTCGCGACCCTTCTTCAGATGTCCAATCAAATGATTGTCTCAACTATTTCCACAGAACCCTGCAAGTTATTTTCTACAAAGTGCATATCCAGTTGCCTCTGAAAGGCACTGTTTGGTTCTGTTTCTAACAGACAGTAAATTCCAGATGGTGGCTATTCTCTGAGTAAAATCCTTTGCCCTTGAGTCCCCTTGTATATCTATCTCTGTTTCTCCACCCTTCTATCTGCCCCATTACTTGAACTCTCTGCCAATGGGAACCACTTAATTCTCTACCAGATGGGAACATGCCATAATTTTAACATATGAACATCTCAATCAAATAACTCTCAATCAAATATTATTGCAGCATAACACCACACCTTTCTCTTGCCCTGTAACTGAAGCATGACGCTTGGAGTTAACCCAAATAAGTGCACACTGAAACTCAGGTTTATTTATCAAATGCATCTTTATCAGTGAGCAATTTATTTTTCTTACATATCCTAATCACTTTTGTCAAAGCTGGAGAGAAGCCCCGACCACAACCAAAAACAAGGACGGGCCTCCTCTACACAGCTACTGACTGGCAGCTGCATGTCGATCTGGGCAAACAGCTGAAATTTCCACAGCACATCGCAGCAACATCACTCCGGCCAGACATGATCATCACCTCCGAAGTGATAAAACAGCTGATCATTCTGGAGCTGATAGTGCCCTGGGAAGACCGTATTGAAGAGGCTAATGAGAGGAAACGCGCAAAGTACCAGGAACTGGTGCAGATGCGCCAGGACAGAGGCTGGAAGACATACTATGAGCCCATAGAGGTGGGCTGTAGAGGCTTTGCAAGACACTCACTCTGCAAAGTCCTCAACCAGTAGGGCATTACGGGGCTAGCAAATAAGAGGGCCATTCAAACCACAAACTAAGCCACAGAGAAAGCCACTAGGTGGCTTTGGATTAAGAGGGCTGATCCGTGGGTGGTTGCTGCTGGGACGCAAGTCGGGGCTTGATCAACCCCGGCAGGGTCGCTTGGGCGAGGGTGTCTGATGTTGTGAGACCCGAAACACCCGATGACCCCAGGTCACATCACTGAGGATGTGTCCCAGCGCATCTAGAAGATATATCTTTCACACATATATTCCCATGAAACATCCACGTGAGCTTTTTATTCAAGGCACTGCTCATAAAGATAGCAAATAGCAACATACACCACAAAACACTCAGTAATACCGAATACAACAGTGCTACCACCATTATCAGGGATAGTATCAAAGCAAAGGATGACGTGTACAAAGTAGCCAGAAAAAGCAGCATACCAGAGGACTGGGTGAAATTCAGAGACCAGCAGAGGAGGACAAAGGGCTTAATTAGGTAAGGAAAAATAGATTATGAAAGAAAATTGGCAGGGAACATAAAAACTGACTGCAAAAGTTTTTATAGATATGTGAAGAGAAAGAGATTAGTTAAAACAAATGTAGGTCCCTTGCAGTCAGAAACAGGTGAGTTGATCGTGGGGAACAAGTATATGGCGGACCAATTGAATAACTACTTTGGTTCCGTCTTCACTAAGGAAGACATAAAAAATCTGCCGGAAATAGCAGGGGACCATGGGTCAAAGGAGGAATTGAGTGAAATCCAGGTTAGTCGGGAAGTGGTGTTGGGTAAATTGAATGGATTAAAGGCCGATAAATCCTCAGGGCCAGATAGGCTGCATCCCAGAGTACTTAAGGAAGTAGCTCCGGAAATAGTGGATGCATTAGTGATAATCTTTCAAAACTCTTTAGATTCTGGAGTAGTTCCTGAGGATTGGCGGGTAGCAAACGTAACCCCTCTTTTTAAGAAGGGAGGGAGAGAGAAAATGGGGAATTACAGACCAGTTAGTCTAACATCGGTAGTGGGGAAACTGCTAGAGTCAGTTATTAAAGATGGGATAGCAGCACATTTGGAAAGTGGTGAAATCATTGGACAAAGTCAGCATGGATTTACGAAAGGTAAATCATGTCTGACGAATCTTGTGGAATTTTTCGAGGATGTAACTAGTAGCGTGGATAGGGGAGAACCAGTGGATGTGGTGTATCTGGACTTCCAGAAGGCTTTCGACAAGGTCCCACATAAGAGATTAGTATATAAACTTAAAGCATATGTCATTGGGGGTTCAGTGTTGATGTGGATAGAGAACTGGCTGGCAAACAGGAAGCAAAGTGTAGGAGTAAACGGTCCTTTTCACAATGGCAGGCAGTGACTAGTGGGGTACCGCAAGGCTCAGTGCTGGGACCCCAGCTATTTACAATATACATTAATGATCTGGATGAGGGAATTAAAGGCAATATTTCCAAGTTTGCGGATGACACTAAGTTGGGGGGCAGTGTTAGCTGTGAGGAGGATGCTAGGAGACTGCAAGGTGACTTGGATAGGCTGGGTGAGTGGGCAAATGTTTGGCAGATGCAGTATAATGTGGATAAATGTGAGGTTATCCACTTTGGTGGCAAAAACAGGAAAGCAGACTATTATCTAAATGGTGGCCGATTAGGAAAAGGGGAGATGCAGCGTGACCTGGGTGTCATGGTACACCAGTCATTGAAAGTAGGCATGCAGGTGCAGCAGGCAGTGAAGAAAGCGAATGGTATGTTAGCTTTCATAGCAAAAGGATTTGAGTATAGGACCAAGGAGGTTCTACTTCAGTTATATAGGGTCTTGGTGAGACCACACCTGGAGTATTGCGCACAGTTTTGGTCTCCAAATCTGAGGAAGAACATTATTGCCATAGAGGGAGTGCAGAGAAAGTTCACCAGACTGATTCCTGGGATGTCAGGACAGTCTTATGAAGAAAGACTGGATAGACTCAGTTTATACTCTCTAGAATTTAGGAGATTGAGAGGGGATCTTATAGAAACTTACAAAATTCTTAAGGGGTTGGACAGGCTAGATGCAGGAAGATTGTTCCCGATGTTGGGGAGGTCCAGGACAAGGGGTCACAGCTTAAGGATAAGGGGGAAATCCTTTAGGACCGAGATGAGAAGGACTTTTTTCACACAGAGAGTGGTGGGTGTCTAGAACTCTCTGCCACAGAGGGTAGTTGAGGCCAGTTCATTGGCTATATTTAAGAGGGAGTTAGATGTGGCCCTTGTGGCTAAGGGGATCAGAGGGTATGGAGAGAAGACAGGTACGGGATACTGAGTTAGATGATCAGCCATGATCATATTGAATGGCAGTGCAGGCTCGAAGGGCTGAATGGCCTACTCCTGCACCTAATTTCTATGTTTCAATGTTTATATTAGCTGCATTTAATTGCCAGGACTAGTGGATCCCTTGTGAACTCTGCCGTAAGGCCAGATTCTTTTGATGAAAAATTACTACAGATCCTCAAGGCCCGAATCACATCTGAAAGTTTATCATGTTAAATGCTGACTACTTCCCAATGACTTCATGCAGAACTCAAACACTTCAGTTCTGGCCAGCAAAGTAAACCAACTGTTGACATTTCATGGACAATCCAGATAGCCCAATACATTACCATTTTTCTTTTTTCTGCACGTAATACAAAGATGGAGCATTGGTTCCATCAAGGATTGTGGCACTAAGAAAAACAGTCAAAATGGAAAAATATGACTGCTGGTTCTAATATCAAGGCAATCAATTAAAATTGAAAATTGAATTTAAAATTAAAATTGTATGTATTTTAAATTTCTAATAGCTATATACTCAAACTCCTTTGAAAGTATTAAGTGTTTTCGAGCATGATGTGTGTGTAAATGATTCCTACTCTTTCTTTAATAGCCTAATGTGCCAAAATAGCAAAATAAATATTTCTCTTAACAATCTTACACTCCTGATAACATTGAATATTTTCTGGAGTATAATTTGAAGAGTGTCTACCACCCAAATAACTATCATTCAGGTCTAATCTTTGAAGATTGATATTGGCAGGTCATCTGGATGTGGTTATAGCTCAGCCAAACCTCATCCTCGATGGAAATGCATTTCCAGCAGAATTTCTAGCAAGAGAATCATGGCAGAGATCTCTGATTTGCTGTCTTTTGAATGAAAAATGTTTTGGCCAAATTTAGTTCATGATTCAAAACAGCTAATTCAACAGATGCTGGAGATCAAACCTGGGGCCTGTCTGGCACAGGTAGTTCAACGATTCACTGGGTAAACTCCCAGAGCAATCAACATAATTGGACAGCTTCACCAAATATTATTGTAAAGTGCAGGTTTTCAGAGTAGTCCTGGGTTGTGCACTGGACTGTAAATGACAGCTCTTTTGCTTCCCCTCGAAGAAATACCAATTGGGAGGTTCATCCTGCAATCTCAACAAAGTAAATTTAAAAATATATTTCTTCATGCTGTGGAGCAGTCCTTGCAATCTGTACATAGCCATTTTCTTTATACAACTGTTTTTCTGTGTTGACTTTAATAAATTCTGATTTTGGATTCTGGTATTCTGCTCGCCTTCTGCATGAGAATGGCTGCATTGGATAATAAATGAGATGGTGAAGAAGGATGGCATCTTGAAAAGGACCTAGTCCAGTGCAAACATTTCTCCCCTTTTCATTTTTGATTGAGTGCCTCATGTTCAGTGCATTTCAGATGGATCTTCATTGAAATTCTACTTATTGACTTGCTGCTACTATTTTACATGGCATTGAGAGTGGAGCAGCCTGGAATGACTGATGATTGTAAATGCCCAGGTCTCAGGATGTACCATACCCTTGTGTTGTAATTTGGTTAAGTAAGAGATACAATGAAAGAATCACGGGAAAATTGTGTCCATTGAGCCCCTTGATTCATATGCCAGATGCATTCAAGAGCAATTCAGATACTTCCACTCTTTCATCGTCTTCCCATAACCTTGTCAAATCTTCTTTCAAGTATTTATCGAGTTACCGTTTGTATGGTGCAACAGAATCTGCCGCTATTCTTCCTGGCAGTGCATTCCAGGCCCCAATCACTCACTGCATAAAATAGCTTTCCCGTCTCGCTCTTGGATCTTTTCCCAATGTAATTAATTAATTCATTCATTCATTCTATTTCCTCCAGTTCTTGACCTTTATACAAATAGGAATAGCTCATCTCCATTGAGCTGTATTGAAGAGGCTAATGAGAGGAAACGTGCAAAGTACCAGGAACTGGGGGAGATGCTGTTCCACCAGAGCACTATTTAGAGCGTTCATGAGTTTAAACACCTCAATCACATTCCAATCTACAACATTGCATCATAGAAAGTGTCCATTCCAATCTATCTGGGGAATGGAAGATCTTTATCCTTGGAATTATTCTCGTAATGGATTTCCATTGGATTTTCTGAACCCAGTCACAAGGCTGCATTGGATATAAGACTCCCGTTAAGACGCGTCTGAAATTGTCAGTGTTTTCAAGGCACATTCATTCACTATTTCCTCAGCTACATCTTTGGACTGTTAACTCCTCTCTGCTGTTGAATTTATTTCACACATCATGTGCCAGAAATGTTGCCCTCCTTTTATAATGTGATGTCACAATAGGCTGCCCTAATCATTTTGACTTGAGGCAATGAATCCAACTGAAATGAAACTTGCAGAACTCCCCATGCAACAAAGCGGGAAGATTTTGTGATTGCATATGGAAGTGAATGCTCTGTTACCGTGCTCTACATGCAAATGAGTCAGTTGTATAGAAACTGATGGTAACTTAGTAGTCTGGTGGATGTTAAGATATCAGGTGCAATTTCAAGGCCAAATCTTGAATGCTTTGTGTAGAAAGGAACTGCAGATGCTGGTTTAAACCAAAGATAGACACAAAAAGCTGGAGTAACTCAGCAGGACAGGCAGCAACTCTAGAGAGAAGGAATTGGTGATGTTTTGGGTCGAGATCGTCTCGACCCAAAACATCACCCATTTCTTCACCCCTGAGATGCTGCCTGTCCCACTGAGTTACTCCAGCTTTTTGTGTCTATCTTTGGTTTAAACCAGTATGTGCAGTTTCTTCTTACATCCTTTTCTATGTTGGTCATGGCTAAGGAAAACAAATTCCTTGACATCTCCATTACTCCATCCAATCCAAGCTTAAATGGGAATTAGTAATCATGCTCATGCATTAGTTCAGCCCATCGGCATAAAAATCAAAACTAAATTCACTTTTTGTGCCTTTCCTGAATGCTTTAGTACATTTGAGAACACGGATTCACAAAGTGAGGAAAATATTTTGGTGAACCGCAGGGATTCTGTGAACCAGCAACCCAGTTAATCCACTGCCAGTGGACCCAGCACACTTGGCCACTGCTCCAGCATCATCAGCAATGCCCACCACTCCAACCCTCGCCCACGCTTTGGAAAACCTGGCTGTGCAGCTTCTTCCCGTGTACAGGCAGAGCTTGAAGTGTGTGGGATCGGCAAAAGAGCACGGTGAATTGCTGGTCAGTGGAGGCAAAGGAGCGGCTATGGGACTACTTCAAATCAATGGACTGGGCTACGTTTACGGATTCATCAGCGGTCGACACCCACTTCATAATGAAATGCCTGATAGAGTGCGTGCCCACAAACACTTTCCGAGTCTTTCCCACACAGAAGGCCCACATGAACCAGGAGATTTGTAATCTGCAGAAGGCGAGATCCGTGGCGTTTAGGACTGGCGATCCAGAATCATACAGGAAGTCCAGATATGACTTCCTGAAGGCCACCGTGAGTGTGAAGAGACAATTCCAGACTACACTAGAATCACAGATAGATGTTTGAGCGTGGGTTTCTGTGCCCCTTGTTCACCCGATGCAGGTTCAAACTATACTACCTCTCATTTTATATTTTCCAATTATTTCCTGGCCATCACTCACCTTGCATCGTAAAAACTTAAACTCAACCTAAACCTCTTATCAGGTTTCAGATTATTTGACTGTCATCTAACCTCAAGTCTGTTCTTGCTAATCTACATCTTCCTAGAATTGTAATTGTAATTTTCTCCAATCTCACGACCTTCTCTGGGTATTTACTTTTCCCTAATTTTATTAACTCCACCATTTTATTCCTTGCCCATCTTTGCCAAAACATTGATCACTGTCCTCCCTAATTCTCTCCCTCTCTGTATCTCTTTCCTCCGTAAAGGCTTCATAAAATCTCCATATTCAACCAAAATGTTAGTCATCTGCCCTCTAGGGCAGATACTCCCCGTGTTTTGTTTTCAGGCTTTAATTAAAAATCATATGAGGTGGCCTTGGTATATTGTGTTTTGATAAACCTGTTAAATAAAACTACATTGACATTGTCGTGTTGTATGACTATATTCACCGGATAGCAGGTGTATTCACAGATAACTCAGGAAACCTTTTTCCTGTTTATTTCAAATAATTCATCTTTTCATTTCTGATGTACCATCTCTTTGAATTTGATATTTTATTTGGCCTGATACAAAGTGGGGGAAGCCCAGCCCACCCTTGTTTCAGTCTCATTATGAATTGAAGTCACACATGTTTGAAATAGAACTGTTACATGAGTATTTGATATTTTATGTTTTTAATTTAGTTCAGAGATGCCTTGTGGAAAAAGGCCCTTCAACCCACTGAGTCCACACCAACCAGTGATCCCTGTACACTCACGCTATCTGACACACTAGAGACAATTTACAATTCCACCAAAGCCAATTAATGCACAAACATGTACGTCTTTGGAATGTGGGAGGAAACCAAAGCACCCAGAGAAAACCCACTCCATCAGATGGGGAACGTGCAAATTCCATGCTGGCAGCATCCATCGTCAGGATCAAACCTGGGTCGCTGGCGCTGTAAGACAGCAACTCTACCGCTGCACCACCGTGCCACCCGTAATGTTCGATATATTTGATTATAATTTCTAATGATTTGGTTATGTTATAATGTTTTTAGAATACACTAGTAAAATATTATATAATGTGACATCAGAAGAAAGAAAATATTTTAAAGTATTTTAAATGTTGATAAAAAACTCAATATGTTGCCAATTTATTTACATTAAAGTTTCGGACAAAGTAAAATTTCTCAACTGAAAGTCAATGGATAAGTGTGACTAAATTATTTAAAACCTGCTTCCAAATTGGTAATTTAAACAGCTGCCAGCATTCCTGGAGAAAACCACTGTAGCTTTTGATAAGCTGTGTTTGCTTTTAAGTAATTAACAAATTAAAAAAGCTTCTCTTTGGTTCTCTTATGAGCTTTAGATGATCAGCATATGTCGACAGTGTAATAAAATATTCCATGTATATTTATGAGCATAGATATCACCATCTCTAAAAAGTTGAAGCAACATTTTCTGTAATGAAATGAAATGCTTATTTGCAGTCATGTTATAGATTAATATTCATACAGTATTCTGTGCCGATGATCAAAGCTTAATGCATCAGTACAGAACTCAAAATATCGTTGTTTGACTTGAGTTTCAAAATATGCCCTCTGAATAATTTAGCATTGTTCTATACATTGATTGAATCTTATCTGTGGAATTCTTTGCCACAGACAGCTGTGGTTGCCAAGTCAGTGGATATTTTTAAGGCAGAGATAGATAGATTCTTGATTAGTACAGGTGTCAGAGTTTATGGGGAGAAGGCAGGAGAATGGGGTTAGGAGGAAGAGATATGTCGGCCATGATTGAATGGTGGAATAGACTTGATGGGCCGAATGGCCTAATTCTACTCCTATTCCTTATAACCTTATACAGTGCATTCAGAAAGTATTCAGACCTCTTCATTTTTTCCACATTTTGTTACATTAAAGTCTTATTTTATCATCAATCTACACACGATACCCCAGAATGAAGATGCAAAAACAGGTGTTTAGAAATTTTTGCAAAGTAATTAAAAATAAATAACTGAAATATCACATTTAATAACTATTCTGACCCTTTACTATAACACTTAAAATTGACCTTAGGTTCACCCTGTTTAGATTGATTAAGGGCCTGTCCTACCAGCATCCGACTCCAAGCGATGAGCGCAATCAAACTAGAAGCAGAGGTCGGGTGATCCCCTGTACAGGGCCGTTCCCACCAGCATGCGCCTGCATGCGGCAAGCGTGACCAAACCGGCAGCGAGGGCCGCGCGGAGGTCGGGTGAGTGGCGCAACGCGGCGCAAAGTGAGGTGAACTTAGAGCGAAGTCTTAAAGGTAAGTTCGCCAGGACAGAGAGGGGCACACAGAGAGGGGCACAGAGGCACACACACAGAGGGCCACGGAGCCACACACATAGAGGGTCATGGAGGCACCTACAGAGAGGGTCACGGAGGCACGACGTCGAGACGGTGTGTAATGCGCCGAGAAGCCGTTGCCGCCGGTATTTTTGAACATAGTCAGTTTTTCGGAGCCCCGCGCGATGTCGGGACAAACTCCGCACAATTCCGCATGGCTCCGGCGATCGAAGTGGGACCGGCCCCGCGACGCCGGACGGCTTAAGCGACCACGTTAGGTCGCGCTCATCGCATAGAGTTGCATGCTGGTGGGACAGGCCCTTTACCCTTGAGATGTTTCTACAACTTGATTGGAGTCCACCAGTGGTAAATTAAATTGATTGGACATGATTTGGAAAGGCACACACCTGTCACACAGTTGACAACGCATGTAAGAGCAAAAGCCAAAAAGACGAAGGAATGGTCGAGACACAGATGTGGGGAAAGGTATAAAACAATCTCAGCAGCATTACAAGTCCCAAAGAGCACAGTGGTCTCTGTCATTCTTAAATGGAAGAAATTTGGAACCACCAGGACTCTTCACAGAGCTGACAGCCTGACTAAGCTAAGCAATTGGGGAGAAGGGTCTTGGTCAGGGAGGTGACCAAGAACCCAATGGACTCTGACAGAGCTCCAGAGTTTCTCTGTGGAGATGGAAGATCCTTCTAGAAGGACAACTTTATCTGCAGCACTCCACCAATCAGACCTTTATGGTAGAGTGGCCGGATGGAAGCCAATCCTCAGTAAGAGGCACATGATAGCCTGCTTGGAGTTTGCCAAAAGGCATGAGAAACAAAATTCTCTGGTCTGATGAAACCAAGATTGAATTATTTGGCCTGAATGCCAAACGTCACATCTGGAGGAAACCAGGCACCGGTCATCACCTGGCCAATACCATACCTACGGTGAAACAAGGTGGTGGTAGCATTATGCTGTGGGGATATTTTTCAGCGACAGAAACTGGAAGACTGGTCAGGATCAAGGGAAAGATGAATGGAGAAAAGTACAGTGAGATCCTTGATGAAAACCTGCTCCAGAATGTGCTGGACCTCAGACTGGGCAGAGGTTCACCTTCCAACAGGACAATGGCCCTAAGCACACAGCCAAGACAACGCAGGAGTGGCTTCGTGACAAGTCTGTGAATGGCCCAGACTTGAACCCGATCGAACATCTCTGAGGGACCTGAAAATAGTTGTGCATCGACACTCCCCATCCAACCTGATTGAGCTTGAGAGGATCTGCAGATGAGAATTGGAGAAATGACCCAAATACAGGTGTGCCAAGCTTGTAGCGTCATACCCAAGAAGACTTGAGACTGTAATCGCTGCCAAAGGTGCCTCAACAAAGTACTGAGTAAAGGGTCTGAGTACTTGTCAAGATGTGACATTTCAGTTATTTCTTTTTAAATACTTTGCAAAAATTTCTAAACACCTGTTTTTGCTTTTTTTAATTATCAGGTATTGTATGTAGATTGATAATTAAAAAAAAGAATTTAATCGATTTTAGAATAAGGCTGTAACGTAACAAAAGGTGAATGGGTCTGAATACTTTCTGAATGCACTGTATATTGTGGGCCAAAGGGCCTGTTCCTGTGATATACTGTTCTATGTTCCATGTTTTAGGTCAACTGGGTCCTGAATAAAATTTAGCTCATCCATAAAACAAACTATTGCAGAAAATGAAAGTCTAGTGGAAAAAAGCAGAAAATGTTGCAGATAATTAGCAAATTAGGCAGCATCCAGGGGAGAGATACACTCAATGAATGGAAGGTCATTAACCTGAAACTTGAACTCTCCCTTGGCTGAGTATATCCAACATTTTCTATTTTTATGCCTGGCTAGATTAACATCGGAGAAACGTGTATTCCAGCACAAAGAAAGATTCCCAGCATAATCACTTTGCACCACTGGATCTCATGATTAATTAAAGACGTACAAACAGCTGAGAAGGACACTCAGCCAAAATGAGTTCCTGTAAGTCTGTGATGTGCTTCTCAGCAGCTGTTTGCTGGCTGTTCACTTTGGAGCTACCATTGTCAGAATCAGTTGGATTCAGTATCAAATATCTAAAGAAAAGGTGCTCTTACTGCAGCACCTGGGTGGGATAATATAGGGGATGGGGATGAGAATAACATGAAGGATGCAAAAACATGGACAGTTTGTGATTAAGTGAAAACTCAGGTGGGCACAGAATGGAATACTGAAATTATGAATATTCAGGTTAAATGCTGGAGAATTGTCCACAATTATAAAATGTGTATTTCAATTTTCCAATTGTCAAGTGCCATAACCGTTATCAAAGTAATAATTGTCATTTATTTAGATTATGTTAGGAAAACTCATTAAATATCTTGTATTTTAAATATATAAATCATTTGTTTAACCTTCTCATTTTGGATTATATAGTCAATTTTTTTAAATTAGAATGTTACATAATAGGTCATGAAGTACAGATGTCTTTTTTTTGCTATTTGAATAATTTTATAACCATTGCATGCATAATTGTTTCCGGAGTATTAGATACTATAATCATGCACTATATAATCATAATATCGTGTCCTCTATCCATTAACGTGATTACCTGTCTGTTTATTTATCATGATAATTAAGCTGAGTGGACGCATGGGTTGTCATTTTACAGTTTTTGCCTCCATCCCCTGAGTTAATAAATTTACAGCCTTTCTGTTCTCGTGATACTGCTCTTTAGCTATCTTTCCTGTGCCCAGTTCAGGCACAGGACATAGTAAAAGATCCTGAAGACTCTAGACAATAATTTGGGTCCCCAAGTTAAAATTTTGACAGGAATGCAAAGGGATAGTGTGAAAAGAGGATGCACAAAATTCAACCTTCTTATGAGTCGGGTAACATCATTGTTTATAATTAATTGAAGAGTTTGGTGTACATCCAGACCTGTGTTATTTTATTTCTGTTATATCTATTTTTTTTGTGTAATTAGAATGAAGCCAGACATTGGTTTTGCCTCGTATGTACATGAAGAGGTCATCCATTGAGAGCAGAAAATATGAGTATTTTAGCAATTGTGTAGGAAGGAACTGCAGATGCTGGTTTACATTGAAGATAAACATAAAATGCTGGCATAACTCAGCAGCATCTCTGGAAAGAAGTAATGGGTGACGTTTTGGGTTGAGACTCTTCTTTAGACTGAGAGTCAAGGGAGAGGGAGACTAGGGATATGGAAGGGTAAGGTGTGAAAACGACAGATCATACCAGACGATGATCAAGGAAATGTAGAATGGTTCATTGTTAGCTGAGGGGAAGGCAGACAATCAGTAAAATATAATCTATTTTCGAAGTATTCTCGCAATTGTTCAGGTCCCAGTGAGGAGCAATAGTAGCAATCCCACCATCAGCACCATCCAGTTAAAGAGTTCAAATGTGAACCTTCTTCATGAAACATGATTTATTCTTTGAGGTTTTTTGAGATTGCTGATTTAACTTGCAGGGTTGATGCATTTTCAAAAATGTGAACACATGTTGGTGGCTCAGATTTTACCTTGTGGGCCTTGCAGCCTGCATTCACCAATCTCTTGAGCTTGCTTTTCCTGTATAAGGCTGGCCCTGAATGATGAGACCCAGAGAAGCAGAAGGGTCGGCAGTAATGTACGAGTTGGCCAGAACAAGATTAGACTATGAAACTTCTCTGGAAACTCTTGACATTCAAAAGCATTGGAATATATATTAAAAGAAATATAGTTATACAGTATGAAAATCGATGAAGCAAGATCATCTAACAGTACTTAAGTCATTAAAGTAAGCCCATTTAAAAATTGTAAATTACCTTATTCTGGGTCTTTTTCCCTGCTTCACTACAATCCTCATTCGAATTTAGTGTCCATTACAGAGCATAGCTGATGGACTTTAGCTAGTAAATTTGGTACTTCTTGGTACTTCTATGTTTGGTACTAGCAAGAGACTACCTGTGAAATTGGGTGTACATTCATAGTTTATTCCTTAATTCATAATAACAAAATACTTTTCTCTCCTGTGATGTTAAAGAGCTGGTTACGCATAGGAATGTGAAACATAATATTTTTCAAAGAAGCAGGACATGTATATAATTTTGTTTTTGGCATTCATTTTTCACATATTTATCAGGACAACTGACCATTGCTTTCAAAGGAACATGATCTGACATGAGGTAGTCACAAAATGCCAGAGTAACTCAGCGGGCGAGGCAGCATCTCTGGTGATAAGACTGGGCAAAGTTTCGGGTCGAGACCCTTCTTCAGACCGACCCGCTGAGTTACCCAAGCATTTTGTGTCTACCTTCGATTTAAACCAGCATCTGCAGTTCCTTCTTACGTATGATCTGATATAATAGCTCTTCCACTTTTCTTTCACACAGATCTTGAAAACTTCAAAGGGAAATCGAGAAATAACGTGTCCGTCCGAGAGGGGCAAGGCGTTGTGTTGCTCTGTGGTGCTCCATCACATTCTACAGGTAGATCTTGTATTTCACTTGCTGACAGATTGTTTTATGTGATGCCACAGAATAAGTGACATCTTAGAATTGTTTGTAACATAAGTGCACAGTTCTGAGTTCAGGGATTGGCCTGAAAGTCAGACTGACACTGCTTATAAATTACATTGTAAATGTTATTCAAAGTGCTCAGTGTATTCAAATAATCCAATGTTTTCCCAGCTATTCAACTTGAAGATGTGGGTAAGGTCAAAGCAACCGATGCTCAAGGAAATGTGGAATGGTTCATTGTTAGTTGAGGGGAAGGTGACAATGAGGCTTACAATCAGTAAAATAGAATCTATTTTCTAAGTGTTCCAGCAATTGTTTCAGGTCCTAGTGAGGAGCAATAATAGCAATCCCACCATCTTGTTGCATTAGAATTTCATTTGATTTAAGTTAAACTTGTAGATACAATAGTTGTACGGCTTGCTATGTCAAGAAGTGGTGAAGTTCACAAGGTCTAATGTTTTCCATGAAAAGTCACCCTTAACTAAACTAATCTGAACAAAATCTTTTCTCCCATATGCCACTGAAATTGGGTTATGACTAATGGTTGAGGATAGTTACAGGGAGAGAATTAATATGTTTCTTATCTATAATGTACCATCGACTACACGATGTATCGATGATAGTCTCAAACATTTCTGGGTCTTAAGGTTGGTCAAACACAGCAAATAAAGGATTTCTCAAAGGTGTCCAAGGTTGCAGTGCACCAATAAAGAAGGCAATCAAATGGATTTATTCAATTTTACTTATGTTGATGTCGAAGAATTCAAGGAAACATCTTGCCTTGGACGTGGGGTGGAGAATTAGTTCATTTTGGAGCCTTTTGGTCTTAAACTACTGATCTCTCTTTGAAATAAGAATGCCAAATAAGGTGGTGAGCAAAGACACAAATAGCCACATTGGATTTTTCCATTGTGGTGATAACAGAGATCTTGCTGAAGCATGGTGCCGCAAGGCGTTGAGGATAGAAACATGAACATAAGATTAAAATGATCAAGTACATCGGTGAGACCAAGCGTAGGCTGGGCGATCGTTTCGCCGAACACCTTCGCTCGGTCCGCAATAACCAACCCGACCTCCCGGTGGCTCAGCACTTCAACTCCCCCTCCCACTCCGTATCCGACCTCTCGGTCCTGGGCCTCCTCCACGGCCAGAGTGATCAACACCGCAAGTTGGAGGAACAGCACCTCATATTCCTCTTGGGGAGTCTGCATCCTCTGGGCTTAAACATTGAATTTTCTCAATTCTGTTAACCCAGACTGCCTCCCCCCCACCTCTCCCTCAGTCCTCTGGCCCTGACATTCCTTCTCCATCTCCCCCCCCCCCCCCCCAGTCGCACTAGCTTCTCATTTTCACACCACAAACAGCTTACAATGGCCTGCTTCCTTTATCACCAATACTTTTTTGCATATCTTTCACTCATTGTTCCTTATCTCTCCACATCACTGTTTATATCTCTTGTTTCCCTGATCCCTGACCAGTCTGAAGAAGGGTCTCGACCCGAAACGTCGCCTATCTCCTTCGCTCCTTAGATGCTGCTGCACCCGCTGAGTTTCTCCAGCTTTTTGTGTAACCCATTAAAATGATCAATATTGGTTCGAAAAAAATTACAGAACTGGAGAGAAAGGAAGTCTTTGAGATCAAGAACTGGAAAAATAGAAGTTTATATTGGACCTCAGGTTGATAATACAAGTAAAAATCAATGTGAATGTAGGAATCTCAAAGCGGAAGTGAAAAATTAAATACCGAAGTCAAAGTCGACAACGAAAGTGTGGTGCTGCCATCATTACATATAACTCAAAATCCTTCTATTATATTCTATTCATAACAAAAACCCATTGAATGGAAGGCTTGAGAAAAAAGGTCTGAAATAGTCTTGGCTAAATGCGCAAGAGATTTGACTAAGATACCAGATGAGTATTCTACACCTCTTTTCCAAGAAAAAACTATTGTACTTAGAAGGCTGCCTGTAAGTAAAGGAGATAAATCTTTCGATTCTGTTGGAATGTACCATAGGTTACTGAGCAGTTTTAGTATCCCCTGATTAAAGGCCACTTAGTTTGGCTTCGGTTAAAAAAAAATCTAGAAATAAGAGTGCTCTGTTTTCCACTGCTGATAGATTTCTAACAATCCCTTAATGCACAAAGACATCATATTGTAAAGTGGTTTTATCATATCCTTGTACGTAGCTTATCTTATCCTGTCATGTATATGGCAGTACTACAATGTGGCTCGTGAAAAGATCTGGGGTGGGGGTATTGTCAGGATCTTTGAGAGTACTGGTCATAGCAACCAGGATGGACATTTTTGCAAAGCTTCTGGCAAGACCCTCAAAAGACCATTGCAGCTTATAATAAAGCTCATTTATAACAGGAGGTTTGCAGGTTAGAAGCAAACTCTCTTTTTATGAAGGAAAGGAATATGTGACATTTCGGGTTGAGACCTATCTTCAGTCTGATATTATTTATTCCTTTTCTCCAGAGATGCTGTCTGATCTACTGAAATACTCCAGCTTTTTGTGTCTATCTTCGGTTTAAACCAACATCTGCAGTTTCTTCTTCCACACACTCTCTTTTTATGGTCATATCTATGTGAGTGGTAGCTGTAGATTACAAAGCCACTAAATTTATCTTTGAGAAAGCAAGACAGCAGAAAATTGTGTACTTACTAAGTGATTTACACTGAGGCCTGGAGTGATTTTACAACCTATGGTATCATGTGTATCCTGAGAGACCTCATTCTGAAGTTCTCAAGGAGTGCTTTCCTTCATCTCCCACCTTAATGAATATCACCTCATACATCTCAGTCCTGATAGTCGGTTGTAAAAATATCATGTGGATGCACCAAATATATGTCTTTCTACCAGGGAAAAATGACAGCAGTTTCATGATATTTCTGTTTCTCTGATTTATAATAATATATCTTTGCACCAGTTCTTCCTTACTTATAGGCATAAGGATTGGTGCTTTTCTTAATCATGAGCCTTATGACCTTTCTGAGGCCCTTCAATATCATGGGGTTGTAACCGCACACAAAGAAGCCAATTAGTGCATTGAGTCCATGCTTGCACTTTGTGGAGAAATCTTGCGAACCGAACTTCCTTGCTCTTTCTCATGACCTGCAAATAATTTCCCTTATGCACCTATCCACTTCCCATACAAAATCCCTGTCTGAATCCTTTTCCATCATCCTTACTGTCAGTGAGTTCCAATTCATTATACTCTCTGCATTAAAATATTTTCGCTCACACTAGCACTGATTTCTTGGCCCTTCTCTTGAAATCTCTATGCTTTGCTCCTTAAACCATTTGCTGATGGTATCATTCACTGTCAATGTGCACACCATAAATATATGATAATCTGGTATACATCTTTCAATTCTTCTTTTACTCCAAGGAGATGGATCAATGTGCTCTATATGAGTAGGATGCTTATGCTATATCCTTTTAGAGCAGTTTCACACAGGCTCTTTAGATGGGACTTGACATCAGCAGGACATTTGCATCAATATCTAACTTGTGCCATGCGATGATAATGAATGAAGGAATCCCATAAATACAAAAGCACAATAAAGTAAGATCAAAACAGGCATCTGTATCCCTTCAGGAAACTAGATGCCTTTCTTAACCTTCCTTTATATTGCTCTTCTATTTATGAGCAGCCAAGAAAGTATTACACGCTATGAAATTCTATTAGGTCTCCAACTGTACAGTAAGGATCGGAGCTTCAAAAAATAAAAATATCTCTTAGGATATTTACAAGGGCATGCAGGTCCCATCTCTTAATGTTCCTTATTTTGATCTGACTGCTTTTGTATATAATTACATGTGTTTCCCAAGAATTTGTTTGTGTGCTGTGTTTCCACCTCATCTCCCGGCATATTTTAAGCCTCCATCTTCCATCCCAGCCTCTTGCGGGTACAGACACTGCCCGACTTCCATAATTTACATAAACTCACACTAGTTAAGCAATTCTTTATGCTCAGAGACGCCCATGTGGTCTCCGCTTCAG
The DNA here is from genome assembly GCA_963514005.1 of Raja brachyura. The sequence continues at coordinate 40,401,026 of OY740796.1, forward strand.
AGCTCCCCCATGGTCTCTGCATGGAAGCTCCCACATGGGCTCCCTATCAAATAGTAAATATATACTTGCGCAGTAGTACTTCTGTTTCCGACTTATGTCACCTCTGACTTTTTCAGTTTAGTTTAGAGATTATGTGCCCTTCGGCCCACAGAGTCTGCACTGACCAGCAATCTCCGCACATTAACACTACCTACACACACTCGGGCAATTTTATATTCATACCAAGCCAATTAACCTACAAACCTGTATGGCTTAGGAGTGTGGGTGAAACCCAAAAACAGAGAAAACCCACGTAGGTCACGGGGAGAACGCAAAACTCCATACAGACAAGAACCCATAGTCTGGATCGAACCCGTGTCTCTGGTGCTGTACGGCAGTAGCTCTACCACTGCGCCTCCATGCTGCCCCACGCACGAGGATCTGAAGATTGTAAACTTACATAAGTCATCGAGGGTCTGTATATTATTCCTTTTCCCAATCCCCCAACTCCTTCCCCCCATTGCTCCCATCCTCTGACATATTGCTAATCTCTCCTCTCCATTGCATGGACATTTTCCAGTGGTCTCACTTTCCTCCAATCTTGCGCCGTTTAGGGAACAGCATCTACAACTTCACAGACTTAATTTTAACGCTTCAATTATACATGCAGTACAGGATGATTTACTTTGGCTGTCTAACTCTGAAATTTACTACAATCTGTGTCATGAACTCTGTTTGAACTGCGCAAAGGGACCATCAGAATTCCAGGCCACTGATTCCTTGCCTCAAAACTATTGTTGCAACAGATTTGGTTGTTTGCTGCAACTTGGGCAGAACTGGAACCTGATCTATTAAATAATTTATGCAGCTCTCATAAATACTTTAGTAATCTGCAGTAGTTAAAGAGTGTACAGGCTGTCTTTTTTCCATTGTGATCTTCAGTAAACTAAATTTTGCTGGAAAATAATGAAGATCGGGAGAGCGAGAAGATTATCTTTGTTTTAAAACTGGCCTGTGCTATGAATCTATCAAAGTCTTCCACAATTATAATTGAACACGTTGAGCTATCCATATATCCTTGGCATAGAAATGAATGCAAATACATGCAACAACTGTGAGATACTGCAATAGCAAGATTTAAATAAAATCTATAAATATCTTTCATTCGTAATATTGGATAGAAAGATTTATGATGTTGACACTCATTTCTATTAATGTTCTATTAATAAAACATTTAATTCCAGACCATTTTCTTGTTTGTTCTTGTTCAACAAAATCACGTGTTTATATTATGTGAGAAATATATCATCTGATAATGTGCTGTAAAATGCTTTATATTAGCGTTTTTACATTTCAAAATGTAATTATTTATGTTATAATTTTGGTTTTCCTCTAACATTATGGTGGACATTTAGATTTTTGAAGGAAGCTTATGGCTTTGGGTGATATGTTCTCAGTAAAAAGCACAGGCTCCATTATGTTTTTATTTCTAAAGAAATAGACTTTGTGGTATCTGACAGCTTAATGTTACACCTTCGTGAATATCTAAAATTCCAGATTGAAACTTCACTGGAAAGCTGATTAACTAATTTAAGACGGGGTAAATTGGCAACGGATTCATTGACCTGGCAGTTCTTGGATCCTGATGTGAAATTGGCAATCGTTTTGTGACTTAGCAACAATTCACAGACTGCTATGTGCATAGTTAATAAGTTCCAAGATAAGAGACCGCTTCAAATCACTGTAGCCGTGTGAGGAATGGCGTTCTGATGAAGTGCACTTTGATTGAATGTGTATCTGATCTGGTATCTCTGGTCTCCAAATGTGAAATATCAAGTCTGGTGCAGGCATTGATGCAATTGGCTTCCTTTGTTGCAGGAACTTGTAAAGAAAAAAGTGTTGAAAATGATCATTCATATTATTAAATTCCAATTGTTTATATTTCATGAATACCTTCATGTTACAAAGAGTGGGTATTAGAATAAAGTAGAAATGAAGGAACCAAACCCTTTCTCCAAAAATCGCAGCGGTAAGGGTGGCCTCATTATCAGGAACGAGGTGACCTGCCAGCAGAGAGGAGAGTGAGTAGGGGAATGCCACAGGCTTGTCAGGGGGCTTTAATCTTCACCATATTCACTTTATTTAAGCAGCAAGTACCCACTATCTTTTTTTGTATTTTCAAATACACCAGCAAAGCGATGGGAAAAATGAGGCGAGATTGTCAGAGAATTCTATTAAATTTTACCTCAAATCTATATTATCATGTTTTGTGCTCTGTCAATGTTTTTTCTGAGTTGCATTGGAAGTTTTGTACTAGCTTGGCAGAGGCATTAATCCAATAACATTTTTGAACATGTCTAAAAAGATAAGTTTGTACTGTCGCTAAGAGTATGGGTTACTTTACCAGGAAAATTAAGATGATTGTTTGTATGATTTGAATGTTGCTATTTGCTCATATAGATTGTGCTTGATTATGAATAAAATGCAAATAACTGCAGATAGAAACGTAGATGCAGGAGGAGGCCATTCGGCCCATCAAGCCAATGGCACCATTCCATATGATCATGGCTGATCATCCATAATCAGTACCCCATTCCTGATTTCTCCCCATATCCCTTGATTCCATTAGCCCCAAGAGCTAAATCTAACTCTCTCTTGAATACATCCCCAAGAGCTAAATCTAACTCTCTCTTGAATACATCCAGTGAATTTGACTCTACTGCCTTCTGTGGCAGAGAATTTCACAGATTCACAACTCTCTGGGTGAAAAGGTTTTTCCTCATCTTAGTCCGAAATGGCCTACCCCTTATTCTTAAACTGTAACCCCTGGTTCTGGACTCCTCCAACATCGGAAACATTTTTCCTGCATCGAGCTTTCCAATCCCTTAATAATGTTATATGTTTCTATGAGATCCCCTCTGGTTTACAAAAAAAGACACAAAGTGCTGGATTAACTCAGCAAATCAGACAGCATCTCTGGATAGGTGATGTTTCTGTTCAGGACCTTGCTTTAATCTGATTGTAGCGGGACAAACCCTGGCAAGTGATACAGTTGATGCAGGTGACTAGAGTTGTGATTGTCAGATGCCTGGACAAAGGCCAAAGATGAGAAGACAAAAGATAGTGAGAAAAGAGGCATGAAATGTAAATCCAGTGGAAGGAATATAGGTGGAAGGGGAAAGGGAGGAGAGATTGTTGGAGAAATGGATATGAGTCCAGGTGCACAGGGGGAAGAGGCGGGAATAAAAAGTCGGCAATTGTAGGTTACATCCGAACAATTGCACACAATTTAATATTTTATAAATGGGTTACCACCGAATAATTTACAGATTACAAGCTACTTTTCATAACATGTAGTGCATAAAATACGTTCTTATTTTCGTGACACCATCTGTAATGCTCTGTTTTGTAGGTAAATGATCATTGGCTTAGTTTGCTCAATCCAATGCTTGTGATTGATTGAATGCAATGCTGAAAAAAGCAAATCAAGTCGGCTCCTTTCCTCTCTTTTTAAAATGGAGAGAGAAAAAACGCTTCTTTAATCTGATTATTAAAAGGACAACAATTTCATAAGCAATCACTTGCATTCTCGTTACAAATATTATAGAATCAAGCACTGAAAGTAATCTTAAGTTGGAAAGAATTTCTGTTGCTGTAAATTGTTGAAAGAACTTAACAGATCTGGCAGCACCTGTCGAGGCGAAGAGATATTCAATGTTTCAGGTCAAGACACTGCATCGGGGCTTAGAGTACACAGGGAAGATAGCCAGCATATGCAAGTGAGAGATGAGTAGGAAGTAGGTTGAGATCTTAAAAAAAATACTGTAAGTTAGGCAGATCAAGTCAGGTGGGAGAGGGGAAGGAAAAGTGTACAGTCAGAGAATGGTAGGTGGTAGAATAAACTAGATAAGGGAAGTTTGATGGGCAAATGGAACCAGGTTGTGGGGGTGGTGATGATGATGAGTGGGGAGTGTGAGGGATGGACAAGGTAATCAAAAGCAAAGTGACTCTGGATGGACTGGTGTGGGTGAGAGTGGAACACAGCAGTAGTGGGTTAATCCCTCTCATTAACAAGAAACACCTTCTCCCTCCCTTCTGCCCCATTTTCGAAGTCAATATTGAGTTTAACAATTTCAGATAACTCCTCTTTCTAACTTGGTTCTATCTGCCCATCATTTGTCCCTGATTTGGATCTATCTATCATCCAAATTTCTACCTTTTCTCTTCCCTCCCCAACCTGACTCCATCTGCCTCGTTTATTATTTCTAATGTTTGCACCTATTGCTGACCAGCCTCTGGCATGACGCTCCCCTCTCCTCTTCCCCTCTCTGGATCTGTCTGCTCATCATCCATTTCTCATCTGGATCTGCCAATCAACCACCAGTCTCTCCGTCTACCCTTCCCCTACCTGACTGCATCTGCAGATTATTATATATTTTTTCCTATGTCTCATAGGTACACGTGTTGCCTATCGTCCTTTATCACACACCCTCCTCACCCCCTTCCCATCTGGCTTCATTTGCCCATCATCCCCTTCCTCTCATTTAGTTCTACCTATCACCTACAAGCCTCTGTCTCACCACTTACTTCTGTATCCTGGCTATCTTTCCTCTATAGTCTCAATCTTGATGCGAAAGCTCAATTTGAAATGTCAACCATTCCTTTGCCTCCTCAGGTGCTGCTTGACCTGCTGTGTTCTTCTAGTTTTGTTTTCCTTCCGGTTCCAGCATGAGCAGTGTCTTGTATCGCCACACAAACTAGTCACTGACGTCCAAACTGATGTATTTAAAAGAGTGGTGATGAAAGTACTGTATTTCTTTTGTTGTGTGTACTTCCAAATTATCTTTGCTAAAGCATCACATAACTGACATGTTGACTTGTTAGCAAAATTGAGGTCATTAGGATTGAAAGAACAGTGACAGTGTAAACAGGAGGAGAAAGTAGACTGAAGCTTAATTATTGTTTTTCATAGATTGATAGTCTCCTGGGGCTAGTATTTTTCATGGATCGATATTCCTCTGGGGCTGATATCGGAACCATTTCCTGATTTATATTCAGCATATAATTGGGTAAAGGCATAATTCCTTAGTTTGCTTACAGTGTGAAACTTGGAAATATAACTCGCAGCAAGGAGAATGGCTGTACATTTCACAAGAATGGACACACATTAGTGTGATGGGCAGATGTGATAGAGAAAATGTAATGTTGAGAAATGTGATATTTTTCGACGGGAAGGCCATTAGCCAATCTGAACAAAATATTATAGTTTTACAGGCGATTGAGGAAGAGAGATAGGGGGCTATATGTCTATAATTCTGTGAGGGTGGTAGGATAAATTGATAAAGCTTTTTAAAAAAAGGTTTATGGAATTATCTGTGAAGTGAAGATGCAGAGCTTTGAAACAATGATGTTAGACTGAATCTTCATGAAGGCCTACTTCAGTCTCAGATGAAAAATTATGTTGAATTCTAGCTATCATTCGTAAGGAAGGATATAAACATATTGACATGATTTATTAGATTGTTACCAGTGTCCATGGCCACGTGTTACTTAACCTGAGATAATTAAGAGGATTTTTTACAGTGTTCATATCATACATAAGGTTAAATAACTGTTTCCAGTTACAGTAGTACCAGTAAACAAACAGGACATTTTTAAGATGATTGAAAAAATAATCAATAGGCACATGATCAATTTTCATGCAACATTGGTTACAGATGGGAATTTGCTGGATTATTTATATTGCTGGACCAACAGAGGTCATGTAATAATAATTCAAAAATACTCCTCTGACCCGCTAATTATACCCCTCTCATGTCTCTAAAGCACCATGGACTGCTAGAAACTTAAATAATGAATTACCAATTAACAAAGAAATAAGCAATTAACTCTTTCAGTACTCTTTCAGGAAGCGAACATCCTGAAAGAGCATGCACCAGATGCAATGCTATTGTAATTTTGTCCGGATTAAAGGAAGTGCTGGACCTTCAATTGCTGCAAAATCGGTGGTAGACCTGTAGTAACAAAAGGTATCTTTCTTTCAAATAGTATAGGTTGTTTTGTTCTGGAAGGCAAAAGGGTGCTCAAAAAGAACATTGTAAAAGTAAATGGATAAATATTTGAAGAGGAAACATTTCGGGTGGTTTGGGGGATGAGTAGGGAAGTGCTACAGTTGGACAACAGCATGATGTGTCAGCTGGTGATTCCCTTGCCTGTTTCGTCCAGTGAATTCAGCAAGAAGTAAGAAGTTGTGGAAAAGCTTTATGCGTTAAAAGATTCCAAGTGCAGCCATTTTCTCAAATGCACATCTTTTCACTTTCCCTGTGACCCACTGGGATAGAATCATCAGGATTAGTTATTTATTAGCCAAGTATGTTTTACAACATTCGAGGAATTTGATTTGCCATGTAGTCATACCAATAAAAAGCAACAAAACACACAAAATACATTTTAACATAAACATCCACCACAGTGACTCCACATTCCTCACTGTGATGGAAGGCAAAAAAAAAGTTCAATCTCTTCCCTTCTTTGTCCTCCTGCGGTCGGGGGCCACCAGCCTTCCGTTGACAGGACAATCTTGGCTCCCATAGCCGGCGGTCAGGTCCTCCACGTCGGGGCGGTCAAGCTTCCACATCGGGGGGGGATCTCAGCTCCCCCGTGCCGGGCGATCGGACCCAGGTTGGTGCTCAAAGTCAGTCTCGAGCAAGGCCTCCAGCTCCATAATGTTAGGCTGCAGAGCGACCAGAGATACGATCTGGAAAGCAATTGCATCTCTGGCAAGGTAAGAGATTGAAAAACATTTTAGGTATGTAAAGGGCCTGTCCCACTTGGTAATTTTTTCGGCGACTGCCAGCATCATTGACTGATGTATCACGTCACCGAAAAAGTCGCGGCGTGATGCGGCTGTGACGCTGCGTGATGATATATTGACGCGTGGTGTTTCCTCAAGTGTCGCTGCTGGTTTTTGAAATGTTCAAAATCTTTCGGCGACCCTGATGCGTCAGTCAATGACTCCGGCAGTTGCCAAAAAAATCGCCAAGTGGGACAGGCCCTTAACAGCTGCTATACACGTGTTGAGGAAGAGTGCAGAAGACAGGAACAAACAGGAAGGAACGAAGGTCTGTCATCCCTAAAATTCACACAGTTCACAATGCAAGTGTTATTTAAACTAGTTGTTAATTAACAGTTGAACAAAACTCATCATGCTGTTTCCAAGGAAATTACCTGGATGAATACAAACAAAGCTTCCTATCTTTGCAACACTCTGGGCTTGGCTTCTGTGTGAGTTTTGAGAAACACTGGTTCTTCTTGATTCACAAGGTTTACATCTCCATGTTTTATTGAAAAACATTTTGTTAAGTGTAATTTCATAAATAGTAAAGATTGAGTGAAGAGCTATACGGGTATATTGGCATGTTGTCTTTTGCTGGGCAGAGAGCACCATTCTACTTGGTGAAAAATAGACTCATCGATTGAGGACATATATCCAAAGAATGATTTGTATTTTTTGTAAACCTCTATAAAACAGAACATTAGTAAAATGAGGAATATGTGTGTGTCAGAAAGCAAGATTCGAGGAAAATCCAAGGTGCATTAAAAAACACATTGTTTGGCACCTCGAGCAGGAATACATTCAGACACTTGGTGTGCAGGAAGGATATGGAGGCTTTGGAGAGGGTACAGAAGCTTTATCAGAATGCTGCCTGGATTAGAGTGTATTAGCAATAAGGATAGGTTGGTCAAACTTGAATTATTTTCTCTGGAGAATCGTAGGCTGTTGGGAGACCTGATATAAGTATACACAATTAACAGGGGCATGGGCAGGGTAAACAGTCAGAATCTTTTTTCCCCAGGGTGAAAATATTTAAGACTGGAGGGCATAACTTTGTGTTTAGCAGGGGAAAGTTTAAAGAAACTATTCTGGACATGTTTTTTAACACAGTGCGTGGTGATTCCAGGGATGAATTGCCAGAGGCAATAGTAGAAACAGATATAAAATTGGCATTTAGGAAGCTTTTAGATGGGCACATGGATATGTAGAACATGGAGGGATATGGGTTACATCCAGGCAAAGGAGATTAATTTAATATGTGTTCAACGCAGACATTGTGGTTAGAATGCTGTACTGTTCTATGTCCGTTTTTGTGCAAGAGAATCAACTTATTTGGCCAAACTGTGCTGACCTGATGCTGAAAGGAATCTTATCCACAACGTCTTTATCTAAGACCAGCTATATATCATGGGGTTTTTTTTTAGCTGCATGGATAGACATATGGAGGGATATGGACCAAGTGCAGACAAGTGGGACTAGTGTAGCTGGAACATTTGTTGTGGGCAAGTTGGGCCGAAGGGCCTGTTTCCATATTATAATTTTATGACTCTTTAGATACATCTAGTTCTTTAGTCGTAAAGTGGCATTGTGCTATTTACGTTGTTCGAACACATCGTGATAAGATGGTGCTCCTAAATTTCTTTTTGGTGAGATGAATGTTATTTTTGTGTGGACCTTGACAGGTTTTGACAAAATTCAATATTAACAGAGCAAACACTTGCAGAATTGTAACTTGTGCCCACTGTAGTTTGAGATGTTGTGCTTTCACAAGCTTAATGAAGAAGGAGACCCCAACCATAAAACTGGTCAGGGCCAATATTGAACATTTCTGTTCACTGCACACATTTTCAGAAGCACCATTGAAAATTACATTTAGGATGCTGGAAAGTACATAAAGACTGTTCAAAAAGGAACTGCAGATGCTGGAAGGTAGACAAAAACGCTGGAGAAACTCAGCGGGTGGGACAGCATCTATGGAGCGAATCCCAGTGGTGGGATCCCGTTGGAGGTGGCAAAAATGTCGGAGGATTATTTGTTATATGTGACGGCTGGTAGGGTGGAAGGTGAGGACAAGGGGGACTCTGCCCTTGTTACGAGTGGGGGGATGGGGAATGAGAACAAAGTTACGGGGTACAGAAGAGACCCTGGTGAGAGCCTCATCTATAGTAGAAGAGGGGAACCCCCGTTGCCTAAAGAATGAGGACATCTCCGATGCCCTGGTTTGGAACACCTCATCCTGGGTGCAGATGCGGTGTAGACGGAGGAATTGGGAGTAGGGGATGGAGTCCTTACAGGAAGCAGGGTGGGAAGAAGTGTAATCCAGATAGCCATGGGAGTCAGTGGGTTTATAGTAGATGTCAGTCAGTAGTCTGTCACCTGTGATGGACATAGTGAGGTCTAGAAACAGTAGGGTGATGTCGGAAATGGTCCAGGCGTATTTGAGCGCTGGATGGAAGTTAGTGGTGAAATGGGTGAAGTCGGTGAGTTCTGTATGGGTGCAGAAGGTAGCACCAATGCAGTCATCGATGTAGTGGAGATAGAGTTCGGGGATTGGCGCTATGGTACGCCTCGAACAAGGATTGTTTGATGTGCCCTACAAAGAGGCAGGCAAAGCTTGGGCCCATGCGCGTGGCCATAGCTACGCCTTGTATTTGAAGGAAATGGGAGGAGTCAATCAAAGTTGTTAAGGGTAAGGACCAGCTCCGCTCGGCAGAGGAGAGTATCAGCAGACGGGGATTGTTTGGTTCTGCGGTCGAGGAAGAAATGGTGGGCTTTAAGACCCTCCTGGTTGGGGATGGAGGTGTTGAGTGACTGGACATCCATGGTGAAGATGAGGGAATGGGGGCCTAGAAAACTGAAGTCATGGAGGAAACGAAGAGCGTGTTAGGTTTCTTGAACATAGGTAGGGAGGGATTTAACCAGGGGGGGTAGGATGGAGTCGATGTATGTGGAAATAAGTTTGGTAGGACATGAACAGGTAGAAACAATGGGTCTGCCAGGACAGTCAGGTTTGTGGATTTTGGGGAGAAGGTAAAATCGGGCTGTGCTGGGCTGGGGAACTATGAGGTTGGAGGGCAGGAGGCCGGAAGTGATGAAGTCGGTGATAGTGTTAGAGATAGTGGCCTGGTGCTCGTCTGTGGGGTCATGGTCCAAGGATAAGTAGGAGGAGATGTCTGAGAGTTGGAGCATGGCCTCAGCCTTGTAGCGATCAGTGCGCCAAACTACCACAGCACCTCCCTTGTCGGCAGGTTTGATCACCCTGTCGTCCCGCCGGCAGTTTAAAATAAAAAGGTCTAAAGCCGGTAGATGGCCATGAGGGGGAGTCCAAGAGGAAGGCGTCATCACTGGGGTGCGAAGACTCGTTCCCATGGAAAAACGCTTTGATGCGGAGGTGAAGGAAGAAGAGCTCCACATCGTGGTGGACGCAGAACTATGTGTGCTTATGAGGCTAGGTTAATATCCTGTCTGCATCTTGAAACTGTTCGTTTACACCTACATAATCAAACCTTTCATTATCTCAAGGACTCCTTTCTCAACTCAACTCATTTCTGGCAAAGAGTTTGTAGCCTAATCAATATTTTCTGAAAAGCACAACTCTCCATTTCTGGGAAAGCATGTATTTCCTGCAGTGTTATTTTATAGTATGAGAATCAAGAATCTAAACAAAATGTGGCATGCAGATTTCCCATGGTGTTCAAAGGTTTGCTACATGTTGACTCTACATAGAACAGAACTAGACAGGAACAGGCTCATCGGCCCACAATGTCCCTGCCGGTCATAATGGCAACTTTAATTAATCTCCTCACCAGAGAAAAACAATCCAAATTTGTCCCACCTTTCCTTTGACCTCATATCCTCTAATCCAGGCATCATTCTGGTAAACACAAAATGCTGGAATAATTCAGCGGGACTGGCAACATCTCCAGAGATGCTTCCTATCCCGCTGAGTTACTCCAGTATTTTGTGTCTACCTTCGATTTAAACCAGCATCTACAGTTCTTCCTGGTAAATGTCTTCTGTACGCTCTCCAAAGCTTCCACATTTTTCTTGTAATGGGAACTGCACATAATACTTCTAATAGGGCCTAACCAAAGTCCTGTAAAACTGCAACATGACTTCCTGACTCTTTTATTCAAAACTGCAACCTATGAAGGCAAGCATACATATACCTTCTTTACCACTCTGTCTACTTGTTTTGCCAGTTTCAGGAAGCTATTTATTTGGAACCCGAGATCCCTCTGTTCATCAATGCTGTTAAGGGTCTTGCCATTAACTGTCTCGTTTCTCCTTACATTCATAGGCTAAGTTTGAAGAGGGGTCCCAACCCGAAACGTCACCCATCCTTTTTTTCCAGAGATGCTGCCTGACCTGCTGAGTTTCTCCAGCTCTTTGTATCTGTACATGTCTATGTTCTATGAAAAAAATGATTTTGACCTCCTGACAATTCCATTACAGTAAGATGATTGTAACGGTCATTGGGCTTTTGACATCAGGGCCATTCAGAAATACTTTACGTTTTTGACAGTTTTGACAGCCAGCAAAGCATGGGGGTGGTTTGTTTCCAACTCACAATTTTTCTATCAGCTGTTTTATGAGCTGTCCTTTTTCTACTTTTACACCACCCAACCCACCCCCCCCCCCCCCCCTTCCCTGATGTGACCACAATCTATCATAGTCACTGGGGACGATCAATTGGACGATCACCATGATCACAATGAGTGGCGGTGCTGCTCGAAGGGCCGAATGGCCTCCTCCTGCACTTATTTTCTATGTTTCTTCCATCAGGATCTTTCTCCACAGCAACTCAGCACGTAGGGATTTGCACATTTTCCTGCACCTTTTGTCACGAGGACTCAGCTTATAGGTCACTGAGCTATGTCTGATCTGCCGCGCATGCTCTCATCTGCCTAATGGGACAGATGTGGAGGGCCAAACGAATGGGCCCCTCTGCACTTTGGAGACATGAGCAAGACTTAGTGAAACATTGGTGCATTGCTCCAAGCATTGCACAGCTCAGCCCTACCACGGAACAACGCGACTGCCATTGACAGGAAACACAACTGGGAGTGGATCCATGCCTTCTGTCGTACGTGGAACTGTAGTTTTGTTATAATTGCATTATATTAAGAGGCATAGACACTAATGCTGCAAAACTCCAGACCAACCCCGTAAATACTCCAGTGCTGATATTGGCCTAAACCAATTCCATTTCTGCCCTGCAGCCACTGATAATGTCTGTCCATGTGCTGTTTCAACATATTCCACCTGGATTCAACACAGCAGTAAGATATTTTCCTGACTTCTCACCCCTCGAGATGGGTTTGGTTTTAGTAAAGGCTGGTGCAAACGCATCAATCCCCATTGAAATGAATGGGGTACATCAGGACCTGGAAGAATGGTAAATTGCTCCTCTTCATGCCATGTGTAGCATAAGAGGTGGATAGAGAATTTTGGGCAAAAGAAAACCTGTCCCATTTCAAAACAATCACAATGCAGGTAATGACTTATTTAGATAAAAGGAACTGCAGATGTTGGTTTACAAAAGAAGACACTAAGTGCTGGAGTAGCTCAGTGGATCAAACAGCATCTGAGTAGAACAGAAAAAGAGTTTGAACATGTTCTAGGAGCAGAAGAAGGCCATTTGTTCTACTTCACCATTCAATCATGGCTGATCTATCCTTCCCTTTCAACCCCACTCTCCTGCCTTTGCCCTATAACCCCTGACATCCTCGCAAATCTGAAACTTTGCTGATCCATGTTCTGAGATGCTGCATGACCTGCTGAGCTACCCTAGCACTCTGTGTCTTCTTAAGTGATTTATTTATTGTCGTATCTTTAAAGTGATGAATTAAAGCACTGGGCAATAATTGAAACAAAACTTGTAAAAAAAACTAATATATTTGAATTAAATAATACTAATGAATTAAAAAAATGAATACATATAGGCAGGACATCAAATTAATGTGATCTGACTGGCACAGGATCATGGAGTTAAAGTTCCCAGTGTAATGTCGGAAAATCTCAGCAAAACAGGGCTCCACCTGGAGTTGAGCAACAGAACAAAGTGGCAGGCGTGCTGGCCTCTGTCATTGAGCACACCTTGGATTAGCGTGGGTCTGTGCAAGTCTGAGACTTGCTGACAGAGGAGCAGCTTCCAGCTGCCGTTCCTCTCGGTACCAGTGGCCACAACAAGCACAGTTTGCCCCTCTGCGCTAAAATACACAGAGCTAATTCCTGCAGCTGCCACATTGTATGGACATCCTTGCTCTACCTTGGCAAAGCAGGAACATAACGCGGCACCATTTTTTTTGTTCCTTTTGAAGGTGCGGTGGAATGCAACGTCAAGGCAGGGTGTGAATTATAGATACAATTTGGGTCCTTAATATTCATTTGCAAAAAATTAACTGAAGGTCACTTGCATTGAAGATCCGTTTGGAATCTGGGGTATTCATGATTCAACATATGCCAGCCTCTGATAATTGTTTCAACCCTGAGAAGAAAGCACCGTACAGGTTTCCAACAAAGAAGTCTTTTCTCTAATGTCTGAGAGCTCATTTCAGTGACCTTTCCTGCAATATCGTTTAGCTGTTGGAATTGTGTGGGCTTTCAGGTTCTGCCTGATGAATAAGATGAAAGGGGACAGAAGGCAAATTTATTTTGATGGGTTTTGTAAAACAGCATGTCATAACCAGCAAGAGACTTAGTGCCTGATAACTGACAATGACAGCATGCACAATGTGTTTTTCACATTTTGAAGGTACTTCATTGAATGATTTATGACGTTTTGTCACTCTGGAACTTTGCCAGAATGGTCTTGTGGAACACAGTTATTTAAGTATGCAAATTAATTCCGAGCACATTTTAATTCCACTGATGGACTTGGGTGTAGGTGCAAAACATTAGTTCTCAGCTAGTTTGAATCAAAGAGCACAAAAGAAGTTTTAATGAGAATTGTTCTTGAAATTGATATTGTTCAATTATTCAGATTATGTAGGCTTTGGCGGTTCTATAATTAATCAGTTGTGTTAATTTCTAATTAAATATTTCTAATTGCATCAATTATTGTTACACAATTTTAAAACAAGAAATGTTATTTCATTGGGATCATTGGCATTTAATCATTAGTACAATGACATGTCAAGACATTTTAATTTGATAACTCTTGATAAACATGAATGAAGTTGGAAACATATTCTGTATTTGTAAAGTATTCTTTCTTCCAAAGTTACTCTGGCACCACAGTGAACTGCATCTCTGCTTCGTCATTGGCTGGATTAATGCTACTTGCTATATCAATTTCATCTACTCCACCATCAATGTCCACCCTGACCTCAATTTCTGATACCTCACTCTCACTCTCCTGATTTCCTTGTCTCCATTTCAAGGGACAAATATCCATTGGCATTTACTACAACCCAACTGACTGCCACACCTACGTAGAACACACCTCTTCCTAGCCTGTTTCTTTGGAGTATGCCATCCCTTTCTGTAAATTTTGCCATCTCCACCGGATATGTTTTTCAAATGAGCACTTCTACACGACACACAGAACGTCCTCCTTTAGCAGGGAACATGGCTCCCTCCCCCCATGGCACCATGGCACTATGGTGAGGGAGCCCTTACCCACATCTCTTCCATTTCCTACACCTCTACTCCCATTCCACCTCTCCCCAAAGAAAAGAAGGGTAAAGTTCTATCAGTTTTCACCATTCACCTCGCCACCCTCCACATCTAACACACTATTCTTTGACATTTCCACCAGCTACCACATGATGCCAGCACCAGTCACATCTGCTCCCTATCGTTTCCCTCTTTACGCAAGGAACAGTCTCTGCATGACTTCTTTGTTTACTCATTACCTCCCCCTCGTCAGCCCTTTCCCCTGAAATCATAGAAGGTGTAACACCTCTCCCTGCACCCCCTCCTTCACCACCATCCACCGATCTAAACAGCTCTTCCAGGTGGGACAGTGATTCACTTGCACCTCCTCCACCTTTGCCCATTGCACCCAGTACTCTCAATGTGGCCTTCAAAAGTTATCCATCGGTGAGACCAAACACAGATTAGATGTCTGCAATGCCGAGCACCAGTGCTCTGTTCAGCTCTGTCCAACTAGTTGTAAACTATTTTAATTCCTCTTCCCATTCCCATACTGACTGTCCTTGGCCAGGGTGAATCTGGAAGAACAACACCTCATATTCAAGCTAGGTTGTCTGCAACTCAATGACATAAATACTGAATTCTCTATTGTCAGGAAATTTAAACTCGCTCTATCCTTTCCCAAAATTCCTGATTTACCCAGTCCTTGTGCGCGCACGGGCGCGCGCACACACACACATGCACACACACACACACACACACACACACACACACACACACACACACACACACACACACACACACACACACACACACACACACACACACACACACACACACACACACCCCCCCCCCCCCCCCTGTTTAACCCCAGTGTTCACCCCCTCCTCACTAGTTTACCCCCCCCCCCCCCCACATCCACACCATCTGACCATTATCCATCTGGTTTCTATCAGCAGTTTCTATCACTGGGGTTCCTGCCCCACTGTTCCATCTCTCCTGGTCCCATGGATCACCTTCCTTTGCTATATTTTCAGTATCTGCAGCATTTTCTTGCCTCCATCCATCACCCACCAGCGTCTATAACTTTTTCAACCCCTTCCTTCCGAATCTGAGTCCATCTGCTAATCCACTCCTTGCATGGATCCACTTGGAGTTAAAATAGTTCGCAACCAGAAGATCCAAGGACAACTGGGCCTCCCAGTTGGTTACCATTTTAACTCTTCTTCCCATTCCCGTACTGACCTTCCTGTCCTGGTCCTCCTTCAATGCTGGTGTGAGCCCACATGCAAACTGAGTAGCTTATAACCCACCAGTGTGTATGTTCAATTTTAGGAAACTTCCCAACCCCGCCTTCTCCATCTCCCCCTGTTTCCCCATCTCTTCCCTGTAACCCACTTGAACTTGCACTCATCACACCCCTCCCATCCCCACCTAGATTCCACTGATTATTTGCAACTCCTCTATCCTTATCTCACCTTTAGTCTTTTTGTCTCTGGTTTGTGTCCAACCATCTAAAGCCCCTTTCACCTGTGTCAACCTATCACTTGCCCTGCCCCACCTCCCTTGCAGCTTTCTTTTCCCCCAACACCACAATCAGTCTGAAGAAGGATCCTGACCTTAAATATCCATGTTCCCCAGAGATTCAGCCTGATCTGCTGAGTTACTCCAGCATTTTGTGGGGGGTTTTCCAAGAGCAGATTGCTTAGTTCAGTTCAGTTTAGAGATACAATGCAGATACAGCCCCTTTAGCCCACTGAGTCTGCACTGACCAGTGATCCATGCACATTAACACTATCCTACACATGCTATGGTCAAATTACACTTATACCAAGCCAATTAACCTGCAAACCTGTACGTCTTTGGAGTGTAGGAGGAAACCGAAGATCTCGGAGAAAACCCACACAGGTCACGGGGAGAAAGTATGAACTCCGTACAGGCAGCATCCTTAGTCAGAACCAAACCCGGGTCTCTGGCACTAGAAATGCTGTAAAGCAGCAACTCTACTGTTGCGCCACCATGCCACCTAAAAATTGTTTGTTGTTCTTTAATTCTTATCCTGCAAACAGTTTTTTAGCTCAAATGTACTCAAACAAAAATCTAACAATTGCTCTTCCCAATTTCAAGCCATTACTGCATTATGTCTTTCTATAACGTTGATAAATAGGATTTTTGTTTTCTTCGTTTTTGATGTGATTTTCACTCACTGCCCCTGAATGAAAAAAATCTATAATATGGTTAAAATGCTGCGATTTTTAGTTAAGAACATGGGTCGAATTTTTTATTAGAGCTACTCATTCTCTACCACTGTAATGTCATTGGGAATGTGCCAGAATTCTCATTTACTGATTTAAGTGGGGTTTCCACTTCACTTATGGTGAAATTATATATAACCAGACCTTGCGAACAGCCTGAGGTAGTTCCGTGCTCTGATGCTCACAGATAGATTAATGTGAACTGTTGCCTTCTTGTCCTCATGCAAGAATTTATGAATCCTTCTGTGAGTGGGCACAATAATAATGGTTGACTCGGTTGTCAGGATTAGCAGCCGGAAAGGCTCCCAAGGTTACAATATGAACACTCCTGTTGTAGTACCTTCAATGTGAATGAAAGGCACTGTTTAGATATAGAGTCACAAGACGGCCAACATCATTCACCCAGCCACAGCCGAGTCGGTCAATGAATTGCCTTTGGGAATGTGTCCCTTATTGTGATCTTTTGGGAGTGAGGAAGTTGGCAACCCTAATACTACCTGACCCATTGAGTTATTCAAGCACTTTGTGTCTCTTTTTGTAAATCAACATCTTAATTTCTTTATTTCTACTGTTTAAAGCACGCTTACATACATTTCGTTTAGCTTGTAATAAAAATTGAAAACTTATCTACTTGCTGCATCTTACCATCTTTTTAAATCTGTGTCCTCTTGTTTCTTGAAACGTTGATGGTGAATGCCCTCTCCCTTTATCTTATGTAAACTATGATCATCTTGTATACCTTTATCATGTTTCCTCTGAACCTTCTTTGCCCAGAGGAAATAAATCCAAGGCATCTCTCTTCCAACCATGTAGCTGAAATGCCCCGTTTTCATATTTTTTACAAAAGCCTTTTGAAGGGTCCATATTGACCATTGATCACCCATCTACACTCGTTCTGTGTTATTCCACATTAGCATCAACTCCCTATCCAAGAAGGGCAATTTACAAAGGTAAATTAATCTCCAAACTCACGCATCTTTGTGATGTAGGAAGAAACCGGAGCACCTGAAGGAAACCCTTGCAGTCACAGTGAGAATGTGCAATCTCCACACTGACAACACCAAGGTCGGGATCGAACCCATCTCTGGCGCTGTGAGATAGTAGCTCTACCAGCTGTGCCACTGTACCGGCCTGTTTTATGTGTGTTCTTATAGTATTTTTTTTAAAGTTCAGCATGGTATGGACAGGAAATTATCATAGCAGGTGCAGTTGAGGAAACAAATGGCATCCGGATGTTCTTTGTGCCTTGATTAATGACATCCGGATGCCATTTGCTTCCTCAACTGCACCTGCTATAATCATTCCAGTCCATGGAAGTAATTCCTACTTGCTGATTATTCACAAATCACATTCAGAGATTCATGTACAGTAACACTGTTACTGCACATCTCACAGATTTGAGCCATTTATTCAGTAAATTTACAGATTTTAATTCTCTATCAAAAAATTGATGCGTAATGTGCTCCATCGACTGAGAGCACAATGGGAGAAGGGAACACACGCATTGACAAATTACTCTCCAAGTCGCACACAGCTCTGACTTGAAAATATAACATAATTCATTCATTGTCACTGAGCTAAAATTCCGGAGCACTATTAGCACAGAATTCCTTAGTGGTGCAAAGATAGATTGCCATCTTCTATAATTTCTTGACACGGATGTGTTTGTTCCATGAACAGCAGGGATTTTTTTAACTAACATTCAGGTGTTCGTTAAAAAGCTGTTAGTTTACAAACTTGATAAAGCTGGTGATATAAACTTGAAGGAGGTAACTAAAGAAAATAGACATGAAATAAACATCACAGTTCCAAAGGAACTGAGGGAGTTGGAAAACTTTAAGAAATTAAACTAATTGTTTAATGAACTTTTAATTGAATGTAAAGGTTTTAAATTAAAATCATATTGTCATATTAATTCATGCAGCTGATGTTTGGCTTTTGCCATCAAAGTAATTGATGTATGTTCTTATATTTTATGTTTTGCTGCATGGAGGGTATTTGTATTATGTTCATATGTCTCTTCAAAGCCATTGTATTGTTGTTCCTGGCATTATACCTTCATTCAGGTTCATTAGAGGCAATATAAGTGAAAGATTTATTTGGATTTACCGTTGCTTTGCAATGACTTGGAAGCAAGGCGCATCACCCAGGTCAGTCAAGTCAGAAATGATTAGTTTCTAATACCTTCTCCAAAAAGGATTCTTCAGATCATTGAACTATGACTTTGGCAATGTATACAGTGCCCTCCGTAATGTTTGGGACAAAGACCCATCATTTATTTATTTGCCTTTGCACTCCACAATTTGAGATTTGTAATAGAAAAAAATCACACGTGGTTAAAGTGCACATTGTCAGAATTTATTAAGTGCCATTTTTACACATTTTGGTTTCACCATGTAGAAATTACTGCTGTGTTTATACATCGTCTCCCCATTTCAGGGCACCATAATGTTTGGGACACATGGCTTCATAGGCGTTTGTAATTACTCAGTGTGTTTAAATGCCTCCTTAATGCAGGTATAAGAGAGCTCTCAGCACCTAGTCTTTCCTCCAGTCTTTCCATCACCGTTGGAAATGTTTATTGCTGTTCATCAACATGAGGACCAAAGTTGTGCTAATGAAAGTCAAAGAAGCCATTATGAGACTGAGAAACAAGAATGAAACTGTTGGAGACATCAGCCAACCAAAATCAACTGTTTGGAACATCTTTAGAAAGAAATAGAGCACTGGTGAGCTTACTAATCGCAAAGGGACTTGCAGGCCAAGGAAGACCTCCACAGCCGATGACAAAATAATTATCTGTATAATAAAGAAAAACCCTCACGCTGAAGTCCAGTGATTGAAAATCAAACCTTGATACTTGGCCAGGCAGAACTTGGGTCTTGGGGTAATCATTTATTCCTACCACTCTGCTGAAACATGATCCAAGGAGAACAACAACAAAATTTTATGTTATTTGACTTCTGGCTTGTTCTAAAGCCACACGCTTATGGGCATGGGAGGAAATGTAGAAGCATGGATAGGTAAATATTTAAGAATCAAGGGGGTATTCTCCTAGTCTGGATGTTTAAAATAATATAATTATATCATTGGAAAATTTAGAATTTTTACAATTGGCAAAAGAAGCACAACATTGACATTGTTGATGATACAAAACCGAAGGTTAGGCACTGAAAGGTGCATTCAACTTCAGAAGGACAGTAAGCTCGAATCATTTGGCAGAAGCATTTCAATGCAGTGAAATGTTGCATTGAATTTTTGAGATGTCAAATAAAAGACTTCCTTGTGATTATAAACAACACGTCAGAAACATAAGAATCAGGAACAAGAATAGGTCTTGTGCTGCTATTCAATAAGATTGTTGCTGATCTCACCTTGACTTCACCACTTTCGCAAAGTTCTGAGCATATCGCCTTATAACATGCTTTGTGGAAACACAAGAGCATTTCTTTTTCTGATCCCCCTTTAACCATCCTGTTAGACACATCCTCAAAGAACTCTATAAGCATGCCAAACAAAACCTCCCTCTAGGTCAAGATGGGGCACCTTGGTTGGCAAAGACAAGTTGGGCCGAAGGGCCTGTTTCCATGCCATAGACTCTATGACTGTAATATCATCTATTATGAAGACAGATGCTAAATATTTGTTCAACATCTCTGCCTTTTGCCTTATTTTTTCATAATCAATTCCCCAGTGTTATCATCTGATGGGTTGTTTACTTTTAACTATTTTCTTCATTTACATATCCAAACGATCCTTGCCCGTTTTCATATTTTGTGCTGATCTAGTCATGAACGTTTTCTTTTTTTAAAGTCGTATTTGCTAGTTTCTGAAATTGTTGTGATTTCTCAGACAGACACTAAGCAACATTTAACGTCTTCTCTTTCAAGCTGACCTCATTTGTTACTTCTGTGGCTTTCAATAGGTGAATTCTCTTTACTATAGAGTCTTTCTCAATTGCATAGATGGTGGGAATGATTAACTATTTTCATTCATCTCAGTTTGTTGATCTACTGCAATTTCTTTTCATCTATTTTCCCTGTTCGCTTTAACCTTGGTGTCTTTTAAAATATCTTTATTTTGGTTTAAGGCACTAGTTGCAGACTTAAATGTTCTCACTTTCAGTCCAAACATGAAACTCTAGCTTATCAAGATCACTCCTCTCCAGCGTACCCTTTACTATGATATCAGTAATTAATCTTTTCACGCTACACAAGGCCAGATCTCAAATGGTCTGATCTGTATTGCCCAAAGAGATTGAGAAAACCTGCCATGAATTTGTCCTCAAAATTACCTTTGCCAATTTCACATGTCCAGTTTGCAGGAAAATTAAAATCATCCACGTTATTGCAGCGCCTTACATAGAAACACATGTTAGCATTTGATTTTCCTCTTCGTTACTGTTTCAAAATTGTTAAGGCTACTTTTACAGGTGAAATTTGTATCCCCTTTTTACTTTTGCATTGCTTGTAATTACTGAGGTAATTGAGTTTGTTTTGTTTATTGTCACGCATACCGAGGTACAGTGAAAAGCTTGTGTTGCATGCTAAACAGTCAGCGGAAAGACAAAACATTACAATCGAGCCATCCACAGTGTACAGATACATGATAAAGGGAATAACACAAATAACGTTTAGTACAAGATAATGTTCTGTAAAGTCCAATCAAAGATAGTCACATAGCAAATACTATGATTCTGTGTCATACACAGAGCCCCAGTATAATTTTAAGCTTCTGAATTCTACCCATTCAGATTTGCTGCCAGGAAAAAGGAAGTCTTGTGCCAAAGCCAATATATTGAAGAGATTGGTCATGGGTTGCAGAGTTGAAAGATTAATACAATACTATTCACCCAAACATCAAAGCACTGTGCCATATCCCATTCCTTCCATTTGAGAGAATCACTGGCCATAAATGTAATTGCACAGTGTGAAAAAAACAAGATTTATGCCAAATCTCTGGAGAACTTGGATTGGCGATGTTTTAAGTTGGGACTCCGCTTCAGAGTCTGAAGAAGGGTCCCGACACAGTGCCCTCTGAACTGCTGATATACTCCAGCACTTCAGCAGTGTTTTTCTGGTAAAGTAGCATCAGCAGTTTCTTGCAACTCAATCACTGAAGTATCTGCTGAGAAAGGTAGAGCCATGATTTGTGACAATTTTTGTGTGGCAAAACGGAACAGAGAAACAAGTTGTTGTGCCTAAAATCAAAATGGGAATTGGTGAGGAGGGTGTTAAACTATTTTGAACACTCATGAAATTCTTATGTGTGGGATTTTTTGAAAATTAGTTCAGCCACAATGCTTAGAAACCACTCAAGGGAAAGATTTTTCAAATGAATCGAAATGCCTTGTTCTGGTCAGTATAACTAGGAAATACAGTTAACCATGGTCCAAAATGCTGCATCTGCAAAACAAAATGTGTCAGAAGCATCTCTCTTACTCCAAGCCAAGTTTGGAAGAAACTAGCAAGCAATATTTTTGAATCTATTTTAAATCAATATTTAATCATTGTTTTTTTTTCTATTTTACTTTAATTAATGCTCAGTTTTGATCACGCTGTCCAATAAATAGTTTGTCAGATAGTGCGGCACTTGGTCAGCATAGCCTGGTTGGGCCAAATGGCTTACCCCAGGCTGCACAACTCTGTGGCACAATCACACTTGGTCATGGCTGCTCATTTCTTTCAGATAATATTCAGCGCAGAAGAATGCAAATCATTTAGCACAGATATGAAATGCAACCCAGAAAAGGTTGAATGAAGCAGTAGCAAGGGAAGTCCAACAATTGCTCCTGGCATGAGTAGATAAATCTTGATCATGTCTACTTGAAAAGTTGATGCTTGCTATTTTCTGATCAGACCTGTACACCCATACAGGTCTAGAACCAATTCACTCAACCCTAATCCTATCTGGACAATGCCTCACTGCGTGTCCACCATCTCGTGTACCACAGTGACTTGTGTTTTTTTCTAATTCTACTTTGCACTGATGTCTTGTTTATTTTTTGCAGTCTTTTTTTCTCTTTTACTGTCTTGCAGAACTTGCATAAATTATGTATAATTTACCTATTTTTGCATTTGTTTGTTTGTGTCAATATGCCTATGATGCTGTTGTAAGCAAGGTTTTCATTGTTCCTGTACCTCACCATTCTTCTGCCATTGAAAATATACTTAACAGCTTATTTGTTTCTAGCAAAGCCAATATTTATCACTCATCTCTAATTTTCTTACTGAAGTTAGTGCTGAGTACATGTTATAATTGTGGTGAGGGGAATCCCAGACTGTTAATGGATAAAGCATTCTGGGGTTTGTTTATAATTCCGCACAGTTGTACTTTATTGCTGGAATTAGGAATACTTTCTCCAATTGTCAAAACAAAATAAACCACATGGCATCCGCAGACTTTTGTATGAAACACCATCATTTTATTTAGCTTTGCCCACGAGTCCATATTGACCATCAATCACCTGTTCACACTCGTTCTAAGTCATCCCACTTTTAAATCCACTCGTGTACCACAGGGACTTGTGTACTACATAGACGACTCTGGTCAATTTACTGAGGCCAATTAACCTCCAAACCAGCACGTTTTTGAAATGTGGGAGGAAACTGGAGAAGCCCACACAGTCACAGAAAGAATGTGCAAACTCCACACAGACAGCACCCGATGTCAGGATCGAACTTGGGCCTCTGGCACGGTGAGGCAGCAGCTCTACCAGCTATGTCACTGTGCTCCTTGTGGAATGTGGTTAAGACTACCGGAGGACACACGGGAATTGCTGTGCAACCAAAGTACGCATTTGAATATAGTTTTCAAGAAAATTACTAATTGTTGCAGATAGATTTATGCTGCTGGAATT
Source organism: Raja brachyura (assembly GCA_963514005.1). Next base: position 40,424,553 of record OY740796.1, read on the forward strand.
CTTGCTCTGTGAGGTGGCTGCAAGTGCAGATTCATTTGAGTTGTAAAAAATAAAATCTATTTATTGTCCATGGAAGGGAACTTAGCATCAGGCCAGTTATTATAGTTTTGTGTTTCATAAACAGTGCATTGCTGTATAAATAAGACAGCAAATTGGATTCATTAACTGATTTCTTAGTGACAGGTTGGAAGGGAAAAAAAAAATTCATCAAACAATGTGATCCATGGTTTATTTACTCAGTAATCATATTTTAGCACATCATTTGGCTGCTTTCCTAATTTATTTGTTTAACCCAGCTGGAAGCTTACCCTTAATCAAACAGCTAGCACATTAGCCTTTGGTGGGAGATCATCTTGGCATAAGGATGCACACCAGTGGTGCTGCTGTAATTGTAACATCTGATAATGTCACAATACCACAGCAACAGCTGCAAAGTTTAGTTTGGCCAATGCAAAGGTACCTTTTTCAAGCTGCCTCGCACATTAAATGTTGGCTGCTGCAAGCCTGTGGCTGGGGCCTACATGATTATTTTAGAGCGTATATCTTGTGACAGATATTTACTTCAGAGATACAGCGCGGAAACAGGCCCTTCGGCCCACCAATTCCGTGCCAACCAGCAATCACCCCATACACTGGCACTATCTATTGAAGTACATTAACCTACAAGCTTGTACATCTTTGAAGTGTGCGAGGAAATTAGAGCACTCTCAGAAAACCCACGCGTTCACAGGAAGATCGTACAAACTCTGTGCATACAGCACCCGTAGTCAGGATCGAACCCGGGACTCTGGCACTGTAAGACAGCAACTCTACTGCGACACCGCTGTGCCACCCCACATTGTGCCGCCCATATCTATGCAATCTTAGTTGCAATTTGACTCAAAATGTGGGGCAGAAATAATATTGATTTGCTTTGAAAAAGAATATTACTTAGCAATCATATTTTGTATTGGAACCTGGTGAAAATAATGCTTATATTTTACCCACAGGTACAATCAGCGTACAGAATATAGGTTAAAAGAACAATGGTGATGGTGACATAACTTGTGCCTTAGTCTGAAAATCTATCATTTTGAAAGTGTGAACATGCAGAGCATAACACTTTCATTGACAGACTGTTATCCATTTTGTTACATGGTGGACTATGCAAACTAGTGGTTGGGGTTGAGTGAAATGCACACAAATGACACAATATCAAACTTCAAACTGTATTTGACCTGCACATATTTAATTTTTTTGGAGGTGTAGCACAACATTCCAAGCATTAAATTGAAAAACTAAGAAGCAAAGGTGGCAAACAAGGAAACATGGAATTCAGACATTCACAATTTTGAAATTATGTATAAAATTATTAGGGACATAAAATATTGCTTCATAATTGCAATATTCATTGTTATATTTAATCCACACTATTGATTAGCAAAAATAATACTGAATAATTTGTCGTGTTAACAATAATGTTAGGTATTGCAGGAAGCAGTAAAACGTATGACAATCTCAGGAAACATGCAAGTCATGACAAATTAGATTTGTCATCAGATTAAAAGATAGGAAATAATTGCTCAGAAAGCCACGATAGGGAATTCAAGTGTTTGCAATATTGCAGGTGAACTTTCCCTTTATTCCCAATTTAAAATGGCCTAACTTTGCATCACATTGCCGAGGGATTTTGGACGTTCGCCTTACCCTTATGAGGTACAGAAAATGAATTATGATTGTGAAGTAGGAGACTTATTCTTTGAATAAATTTTCCCTGATGTACAATATTCATTCCACTTATACATGGATAAATCTGTGCAAGCTTCGACTCCGTGTATTTATTCACAGCATCTAAACATTTGAGTGGCAGTAGTTTATTGAGTTTCTTAAGCTTGGAAATATTTAAAAAAACCATCAGCTGCATGTTTCAGGAACACATTTGACGTGCTGATGAAGGGATTTGGAATTTATGAAGAAAAATAAAGAATAATTACAAAGAATTTGTACTCATCTTTTTGTTTGTTGTTAAGGGTTAGGGACCAACAGGACAGTTAAGGGGCTGTCCCACTGTGGCGACATAATCTACAAGTTTAGAAAAGTTTGCCCTCGACTCAAACTCACAGCATGGTCGACACATGGTGCTAGGAGGCCCTATGAGGTCACTGGAACTCTCCTTCATGCTCAAGGGAAGTTCCCGCATACTTGCGGCCTCCGTTTGGTCGAGGAAAATGTTTCAGCATGTTGAAAAAATGTCCGCGAGTAAATATTGGTCGGCATGGTTCTTTTGAACTCATAGAGCAGTGGAGTGGGGTTGCTATGTAGTTACAGGCAGTCGAGGGTAGCCGTTGGCAATCTCCTTCACTGACCGGGTATTTTAATTGGCTCATTGGAGTTTTTAGGACTAAGGAAAACCGACCGGTAATGTAAAATGCCCACTAAACTTTATTATAAGCTGTCTGGCTTCTTAAAAGTGTCTCCATTCCTCCTCCTCCTTCTCCTTCCCCCATCTCCCCCCCTTCTCCTCCCCGCTCTCTAAAGGACTTACCGTACACTGTGCAGCCGTCTTTTACCTTCCTGTTCATCGCGGGTATGAATTTCAGACAGCGCTCCCCCGCTTTCCCGGGTCCCCGCCTTTGTGATGTGTTTGTGTGTGTGCGTGCGGTCGGTCGATCCAGCTCGCGGTTTCATTATTGACGGTCGATCCAGCTCAAGGTTTTCAGGCGAGTGCCCTCGAGCTTGAAGGTCGAAGACAGTCGCTGAAAGGTCGTGTCAGTGGGACAGGTTCTTTAAATTCAACTACTTAAGTTGATTTATTTTACAGCTCAATTGCATGATGCTCATTTTCTCCTGCTGATGCACTTGACTGGACGAGGAACACAACAGCCTGAACTCATTTAAAGTCGTCTTGAGAGGAATTAAAAATAGGCATAAATCAAAATGCTGTGAAATTTTTGGTGTCAAGTCTGTGAAAAACAAGTGATCCCCATCTTAAAACTTCTACCGTTGAGATTCCATTTCTCCCTCCGCAACTTCCTGGTTAACTCATCCCTTCCCACCCAAACAAGCCCCTCTCCAGGTACCTCCTCCTGCAACTGAAGGAGATGCAACACCTGTCCCTATACCTCCCCCCTTGACTCTGTCCAAAGACCCCGACAGTCCTTTAAGGTTAGGCAGAGGTTCACGAACCTCCTCCAATCTCATCTACTGTATCCGTTGTTCAAGATGCAGACTCTTATACATCAGCAGACCAAACGTAGACTGGTTAATCTTTTCACTAAACACCTTTGCTCAGTTCACCTGGACCTACCTGATCTTCCGAGGTTGCTGAACACTTTAATTCGCCTTCCTATTCTGACATGGACCTTTCTCCTTGGCCTTTTTCCATTTTCAGAGTGTGACCAAATGCAAATTGGAGGAACGGCATCTCACATTTTGCTAGGGCAGCTTGCAACCCAGGAGCATGATATTGATTTCTCTAATTTCAAGTAACCCCTGCAGTTCCTCTCTCCCCACCCCTCCCCACACCAACTTTTTATTCTCACCAAGCAAACAGCTAACAATGGCCTGTTTCCGATATCATTGTTACATGTTTGCATATCTCTCATTCATTTGTTCTATATCTCTCAACATCGTCGCCTCTATCTATCGTTTCCCTTTCCCGTGTCTTTCAGTCTGAAGAGGGTTCTCAACCTGAAATGTCACCCATTACATCTCTCCAGAGATGCTGCCTATCCTGCTGAGTTACTCCAGCATTGTGCACCCGCTGAGTGTCTCCAGCGTTTTGTGGACCCTCGATTTTCCAGCACCTGTAGTTCCTTCTTTAACTGGATACCGAATTGATTTCATAGCAGGAAGCAGAGGGTGGTGATGAAAATGTTGTTTTTTGGAGTGGAGGCCTGTTACTGGTGGTGTGCCTCAGAGATATGTCTCATGTCCATTGCTCTATTCTACACAGTAGTGTCAGTTTGAAGAACGGTCTCGACCCGAAACGTCACCCATTCCTTCTCTCCAGAGATGCTACCTGTCCCACTGAGTTACTCCAGCATTTTGTGCCTACCTTTGATTTAAACCAGCATCTGCAGTTCTTTCCTACACATAGTGTCTATTGCTGTTTATCATCTATATCACAAATTTGAATGAGAATGTGTGAGACGTGATGAATAATTTTGCATGAGGCCGTATTTGGTGTATTGCTTTCAGTTTTGGTCGCCCTGTGATAGGAAGGAGGGAAAACACAATTCCAAGGCAATGCTGGTCAGATCTATGCTAGTGGAGATGGAAAAACTGAGTTGATAACACTCCAGAGTATCGCAAAAGATATCTGTCCCAATAATAATCCAGAAAATCCATGCATGAAGATTGCAGCAAAATATATTTGTTTTCATTGCTTTGTGAAGTATTTGCTTAATTGTGTTCAGAGTGATCATTTGGGAACCCCGTTATCCTGTTCAGCATGTTCTATAAATATCTTTGAATGGGAGAAAATGGGAGCTGTAACAATAACGGAGATTTATCTTTACCTTTTAAAGTGAAAGTCAGCTCATTTTACCAAACAACATTGCTTAAGATACGAATGAAACTCTCAATCATCCTCAGGATTATAATAAAAATCTCCATCTCAATGATTTTGGAGGCAATTTTGTCTGTAAGTTGCCACAGATTTTTCATAGACTACCCTGACTGAGGCCAAATGACAGACCCACTCTCTGTTCCCGCGGCCCCTGTAAAGAAAACATGTCAGCTAATCAACTGATTGGCATTATTAAAATCATAAAGCTGCTAAGCAAGGCCGTAAAGAAACTCCAGCGTCAGCTAGATTGTATTGATTTTATCATTTCTAAAATCATTGTATTGTGGGCTGGAATAATTGGAATGTGTAATGTCGGTTGAGAATTTGGCAATTGCTGAATATTCTAAATTGCTCTTCTTTCATTATGCTCGTCTTCCGCCTTGAGCAATCTTCCAATATATCAGTTGTGGATCTTTTACGGTTAACTTATTATTTCCATTTGCGAAACTGCAGTGCTCTCAAGGCCATCAAAGTGTTGCCACAAAATTAGCCACAAAGATGGATTTGAGGTTGATGGGAAGACGTCTAATTCATTTCTCCCCCTCTCATATTTGGATTATTTCCATTAAGAAAATGTAAGGAAAGAGGTGATTTGTAACCAAGATTAGCTTTGTGGAAATCTTTCAGTCAACCCATCATTCCCAGACATGGCTCACTATATTGCTGGCACTCCTTTGATTGTAGAACTTGAGGATTCAGGTGATGGGGTTCAAAGATCTTTATCCACTTTAATGTTTTTGGTAGATAACAAACAACTTGAATTCAGAAATCTCTTAAATTCATTGTTGCTTCATCAGCAGTGATTTGCCTTTTTCAAGATGGAAATTAAAATCTGTTGAGGTAACATGTTGAAAGCATCTCCCTCATTATGTTCTGTACAGCTTTGAGGTCATATACCCCTTCATTCAGGTCAATTTCTGAAGAATGTTTCATTCTATGTGTTAATGTGCACATTATATTTGAATTTCGCCAGTGCAATTAATACATTTGACAAGAACAAGAGAGTTTTGTTTTTTCTTTCTAATTAACCACATGGCAATGTAGAGGCCAGTTTTAAAGTTAACACATGGTCAAAGTTGAGCATTGATTTGATTATTATCGGCTCTGTACTTTTCATAAATGCTTTCAATAAGTTGTTTTTGAGTGGCCTATTCAGACTAGCACATTTGAGTGATCACCTTATATTATTTTCTTTCGTGTTTAATGGTTTTAATTCAATTTCACAAGAGAAATATGTTTGCAGAATTTTGAAATTATATGAACAAGCAATGTTCAATTATGTTCAGTTCAGGGCACCATGTTATAGGAAAGATGTTGTCAAGCTGTAAAGGGTACAGAGAATATTCACAAGGGTGTTGTCAGGGCTAGAGGGTCTGAGCTACAGGGAGTAGGCTGGGACTCGATTCCTTTGGGGCAGAGGAGTATGAGGCGTGATCTCATTGAGGTGTATAAAATAATGAGAGGAATAGATCGGGTAGATGCACAGAGTCTCTTGCCCAGAGTTGGTGAATCGAGGACCATAGGACATAGGTTTAAGGTGAAGAGGAAAATATTTAATAGAAATCTAAGGGGGTATATTTTTCACACAAAGGGTGGTGGATGTTTGGAACAAGCTGCCAGTGGAGGTAGTTGAGGCAGGGACTATCCCAACGTTTAGAAAAACAGTTAGACAGGAACACAGATAGGACAGGTTTGGAGGGATATGAACCAAACGCAGGCAAGTGGGACAAGGGTAGCTGGGTCATGTTGGCAGGTGTGGGCAAGTTGGACCAAAGGGCCTGTTTCCACACTCTATCACTCTGTGACAAAGAAGCTTCACTTGCCATTTGCTTTCCAATTTATTGCTGGAAAGCTAACTGACTGGATAGAGAGTTGGTTTCATGGAAGGAAGCAGAGGGTGATGGTGCAAATGTTGTTTTTACAAACTGCAGGCCTGTGACTATTGGTGTACCTCAGGGATCTGTGCTGCACCCATTAATCTTTGTGGTTTATATCAATGGTTTTATGAACCAATGAACTTGTGAACATAAGAATTTACACCAATAAGTATATAAAGTATAGTACTTAGTAAGTTTGCAGATGACACTAAAGTGGATGGTATCGTAGATAGCAAAGGCTTGGTTACAATGGATGTGGGAGAGTCCAGGACTAGAGGTCATAACCTCAGAATTAAAGGACATTCTTTTAGGAAGGAGTTGAGAAATTCCTTTAGCCAGAGGGTGGTGAATCTGTGAAATTATTTGCCATAGAAGGCTGTGGAGGTCAAGTCAGTGGATATTTTTAAGGCGGAGATAGATAGATTCTTGATTAGTACAGGTGTCAGAGATTATGGGGAAAAGACAGGAAAATGGGGTTTGGAGGGAGAGATAGATCAGCCATGATTGAATGGCAGAGTCGACTTGATGGGTCAAATGGCCTAATTCTACTATTCCTAAGGTGGTTATTAAAAATTACAGCGGGATATTAATCCGCTGGGTAAATGGACTGAGGAATGGTTAATGGAGTTCAATGCAGAGAAGTGTGAGGTGTTGCATTTTTGGGAAGGCAAACCAAGGTTGACATTCACAGTCAATGGCTGGGGCCCATGGAGCATTGTAGAGCAGAAGGATCTAGGGTGCAGCTATATTGTTTCCAAAAAGCAACGCCACAGTGCGGTGAAGATGACTTTCAGTACATTGGTCTTCGTCAGTCAGGACATTGATCGAAGAAGTTGGGATGTTATGTTACAGCTGTATAAGACGTTGCTGTGGTCGATTTTGGACTATTGTGTTCAGTTTTGGTCACCCTGCTTTTGGAAGGCTGCTGTTAATCTGCAGAGAGTGCAGAGAAGATTTACAAGGATGTTGCCAGGACATGATGTCCTGAGCCAAAAGGAGAGGCTGTGCAGGCTCGGACTTTATTCCTTGGAGCACAGGAGGCTGAGAGGTGATAAAATTAGAGAGTGAATGCACACAGTCTTTTTCCCGTTGTGTGGAATCGAGAACTAGAGGCCATCGGTTTAAGGTGAGAGAGGAAAGATTTAAAAGGAACATGAGGGCAACTTTGTCATACAAAGGATAATGGGTGCATGGAACAAGCCTCCAGATGAGGTAGTTGAGACTGGTACTGAGGCATTTAAATGATATTTGAACAGGTACATGGTTAGCAAGGGTTGGAGGGATGTGGGCCAAAGTTGGCCAGTGGGACTAGTATAAATGGGGCATCTTGATTGGCATGGGCAAGTTGGGCCGAAGGTCCTGTTTTCATGCTGTATGATTCTGACTGACTGGTGGCTGAGCACATCCACAACTGACATATTTAATTTAGACTTTATTCCCTGTTTTACACTTCTTGCAGCAGCATGAACATTCTCCACTAAACGCTGCCTTTGCAGGCTTTCTTCTTGTCTCATGTGTTTTACTTCCTTTAAAAAATGAGTCCCCATTCAGTAATTTTGATCAGACAATCTGGGGCTCTTCAGCAGCCCAGGGCACGATCAGCCACTCAGTTGCTCAGGCGGGAGAGCTTCCACCACGGCTGTGAGAGAGACAGCAGCCTAACCGTGCCGATCCACAGTGAAAGGAAGATATGAAAGCTGCTTTCAGAGCTGGCAGCCTTTAACCTTGAATGGGCTTAGTTTATAGCATCAAAGAGGGTGGATAGTATGATAGAGCTCGCTTAAAAGTAGAATGCCCCAATATTTTTAGTGGCTCCTGTTTGATGTAAACATTTTGGGTACTTGACGAGGGAGCAATTCAATTTCTAGACGTCCCTTTCCATGTGCTAAATGTAGAAACAAAGAACTGCAGGTGCTGGTTTAAGTGCTGGAGTAAATCAGCGGGTCAGGCAGCATCTCTAGAGAAAAACGATAGGTGACATAGAAACATAGAAAGTAGGTGCAGGAGGAGGCCATTCGGCCCTTCGAGCCAGCACCGCCATTCTTTGTGATCATGGCTGATCGTCACCTATCAATAACCCGTGCCTGCCTTCTCCTCATATCCCTTGACTCCACTAGCCCCTAAGAGCTCTATCTAACTCTCTCTTAAATCCATCCAGTGATTTGGCCTCCACTGCCCTCCGTGACAGGGAATTCCATAAATTCACAACTCTCTGGGTGAAAAAGTTTTTTCTCACCTCAGTCTTAAATGTCCTCCCCTTTAATCTAAGATTTCGGGTCGGTTAATTCAGGTCTGAAGAAGGGTCCCAACCTGAAATATCACCTAGCCATTTTCTCCAGAGATGCTGCCTGATCCGCTGATTTACTCCAGCACCTCGTGTCCACCTTTTCCGTGTGCTATTATTTTGTGGTCTTCATCCTCTGAAACTCACGGCTTCCAATATTTATAATTGCCTTGTTTACCCATCAGAAAGGGTGTAATGTATTACAATAATTGGTCGACAGAATGTTACAATATTGATTACATCATTGTTTAGCAGTGAAACAGTATTCGCGTAGAAACAAACTACTGCAGATGCTGGTTAACACACAATAGGATACAAGGTGCTGGAGTAACTAAACATGTCAGACAACATCCCTGGAGAACATACAGAGGTGATATTTCAGCTCTGAACAAGGGTCTACCCGAAACATCATCTATCCATGTTCTACAGGGATGCTGCCCGACCTGATGAGTTACTCCAACGCTTTATGTCCTAAAGTGTATTATTTCAGTCATCATTTGACTAGAGAGATAGATTTAGCTCTTAGAGCTCAAGAGAGAGTTAGACATAGCTTTTAGGGCAAACAGAATCTAGGTGATATGGGGAAAAGCAGAAATGTGGTACTGATTTTGGTTAATCAGCCATGATCATATGGAATGGCAGTGCTGGCTCGAAGGGCCGAATATCCTACTCCTTCATATATTTCCTATGTTGACAAGTCATTCATTTGTGCAATCGGTTTTGATACACCTTAAGCTGCCAAACTTGCAGAATGAAGACCATCATGCTAAAAAATGATTTGTTTTGTTCTTTTTGAGTACGGTGAGAGGAATTTCCAGTAGATCATAGGTACTTTTCACAAAAACAAAATAAAATGAAAGCTGCAGACACTGTAAATCTGCAATAACAGAGACAAACAATGGAAATACTTGTACGTCAGACAGCATCTTTGGATATTCTGTACAAAGGGAGAGAACAAATGTGTTATGGTTTGCCAGGAAGCTGAGGAAAAACTAAGAATAATATTTCAGAGGATGAGATCAGATTATTTAAATCAGAAGTGGGCATATATACTCTCCAATTCTTCAGCCAGGCACTTCTGTAGGGGGGTCTCTAAGGACGAGAATGACGTGTAAATGACTGAAACTTGGAAAAGCCTTTGATGCAGGTAAAACCCAGTTTTTAAGTTTAAGAAGGAACTGCAGATGCTGGATAATTGAAGGTAGATAAAAATGCTGGAGAAACTCAGCGGGTGAGGCAGCATCTATGGAGTGATGGAAATAGGCAACGTTCCGGGCTAAAACCCTTCTTCAGACTGATGTGAGGGTGGGGAGGGGGGAAGAAGAAGAAAGGAAGAGGTGGAGCCAGAGGGCTGAGGGAGAGCTGAGAAGAGGAGGAGTTAGTAAGGACTACCTGAAATTAGAGAAGTCAACGTTCATACTGCTGGTGTGCAAACTGCCCAAGCTTTTATGTGCTTCTGTTGGCTAAAGGAATAACCAATGGAGTCTCCTTTCCTTGAATATGTAGTTGAGATCAGCCTGAGATAACACTAATGCTTGGAAGCCAAATGACCATGACCCTGACCTCCATGCAAAGAACAACCAGGACACACAATGTAGTGTTTGAGATCCTCGGAGATCCCAGATCGCAGCAAGAATAAAGAACATCACTTGAGCGTGGCAGAAATTCACAGCAATTTAGGTTGCTGGGTCAGTAAAATGTCAATGCTGAGCTGTACACAGGGAAATGCAATGTTCAAAGACAAACAGAAACTATTAACATGTAAGTAAGCTTAAAAAATATATACAGCTTTATTTTAAAAAAAGATATGAAGGCACATAAATAATTTAAACCTTTGCAATAAGCCTTTTCGTAATAACAATGTTGCTTTTACCATAGGCATACGCATAGTCGATTCCATAGACATAGGGTCCCCTTGAAATAAGTGTGAAATCAGATCTGTTGCAGGATCTGAGAGTCCATGTTTCTAGATTAATTCTGTTAAAACTAGTGGGATTGGCTCATTGCATCTACTTCCACCCTCCTCTGCATCCTTTACACTTCCTATCAATATCTAATGTTCTTTCAGGGCCAACATCCTGCTGTCTCACTTCTTTCAGATAACGAGTTTATTTTCAGCTTTGCATTGATGCACTTGTATTGAACCGTGAAAGTTAATTTTGGCAGAGTTAATAAATCATCAAAGTAGTGTAATTATTGTATTGAAGTCTTGCCACTCCAGTTAGACATGATTATGTAATCAATTGGATACATGCTGTAGTATTTTTACAAACAAGATTACCCAAGGACAGACCATTGCAGTTATGATATTATCCGTCATCTGTATTCATCGTGTGGTCTGGTTGGAAATTAAAGATTGACTTTTACTGAACAGATCTTGTTCCCAGAGCAAGAGAGTTCTTTTCACAGTCCGTGATCTATGTTAAACCTTTAACATGCGATATCTACATCTTCATACATTTTCACTGAATGGTAAAAATGTCTTCAAGACCCCACTTTGTTTTCAGACCATGCATTATGTCTATTAGACATTTGTATCCAATTTTTGTTCAACCTTCTGAGCAGTTCTGATCGACCTATCAACTGCAGAGAGTCTTCACAAAGTATATCTGATGACTTTAATGGAAGTTTTATTTCAAATGAAAACATAAATTTTTAATAACTTCATCAAGCAAAAGAGCTGATAATGCCCAGAATGGTTAAAGCAATGAATGATCAAAGACACGTCAATTCTGTCCATATATTCCCAGTTTACCACATGAATTTGAACAAAGAGGGGAGGGGGGATGTGGTGGTAATCTGTAGTTTGGTTAAAATCCATTTCACGGGTCACATATATTTTGCCACATATGTTTGGCTTAAATAAAATCACAATAATATGGATAAAATGTATCCTTGCATCAAATCAAATTCCCATCTCATCAAGATTGGTCTTCCACTATTGATTGGCTTTATGACACCATCCATTTAATGACCACTTTGGAATGAGATCCTCCACATAATAATTTAATACCATATGGCCAGAGGTTTTAATTAAGAAAACATCAGTCAAATTATCCCCCGATGGTCACCTCCCTCCAGTAATCTTTGATATGGAACGTAACACTCTATTTAGAAAGTAATTCTTGGATTGAACTGCCTTCACCCATTCTCCCTGCCATTTCCTTGAGATCTTTGGAGACCTCTGGTCCAGATTCGAAGGTAAAATTCTCATCTGTGGCCTCTTATCTCTCCCTCACACCACCTTGTGTTTTCTTCCAAAATCTATAATGGCATGGTACAATTGTGCTAGTTGCTGGGCTAACTGCCAAAATTCTGGGCCAGTTACCCAAAAAAACTGAGCTTGAATCCCATTGCAGGAATTTTAATTCAAGTAATTAGGCACATCTGGAATTTAAATAAAGACTAAACATCTATGAAACTACAGAATTGTCATAATGATTCATGTCCTTTCGGTAAGGAAAACAACCATCCTTACCCAGTTTAACTGAGATGATTCCTCATCCACCTTTGTGTCCCCCTTTTCAGCAACAATTAGGGACAATAACCTTGCAATCATGAAATGTTGCGCTCCTTCATTTGAGACCACTTGCATATCTGCGATGTACATTGGGCAACAATTATCAAACGTGCCTAATGCTCCCCAGGAATAAACACTGGCATTTCATTTTGAACATATTGCAAACTACAGGTGCCCCCCAGTTTATGAATGCCTGACTTGGGTACAGCCCATACATAGGAACAAGCATTTGGAAGACAAGCAGTATGGATATACCAGCTCCTGCAGGGCAGCAGGCATCTACTGTCCATGTGGGTACACAGTTCACGGCCATCTAACTCACACTTGTCTGAGTTAATTTCCATCTGCCACATGGCTTGTTTTTGAGTTAGAGCCAGAGTCTTACAGTGTGGAAATGGGCCCTTTGGCCCGACTTGCCCATACCGGCCAACATGTCCTATCTATACAAGTCCCACCTGCCTGCGTTTGGCCCATATCCCTCTAATCCTGTCCAATCCATGTACCTATCTAAATGTTTCTTAAACATTGCAATAGCACCTGCCTCAACTACCTCCTCTGGCAGCTCGTTCCTCACACCCACCACCCATTGTATGAAAAAGGTACTCCTCAGGTTCCTATTAAATCTTTTCCCCTTCACCTTAAACCATTGTCCTCTGATTCTTGAGTTGATTTAGTAAACTAAATAACATTCCTTTTGTTCCACCATACCACCAATTTTAGTGTCACTCACAAATCTATCTATCACGTAAGCGGCAATTCTACCCACCACATAAGCTACATTGCCATATTGTTCAATAAGATGACACATTGTAGAGGACCCAACACAACACAAATCCTTGCAGCACACCACAGGTCACAGGCGTCCAATCCAAAAAACAACCCTCTGAATCCTTCCACCAAGCCAATGTTTAGTCCACTTGGCTAGCTTACTTTGGAACCCTCTTGTGATCTAACCTTCCTGATTAGCAGGAATCTAACGCCTTGTTAAAGTTCATTTCCACACATTGATCATCTTGCCCATGTCAATCCTCTTGGAGACCTCTTCAGAAAAGACAATCGGATTTGTGCGACATGATATCCCACTTGCCTCAAGTGGGATATCATGCTGACTATCCCCGATTGGCTCTACTTTATCCAAGTGTTGGTTTGGCCTGTCCAGAATCCCTTCCAGTAATTTACTCACCACTGATGTCAGGCTCACTGGACTTTTTTTTACATGGCTTATACATAGAATCCCTCTCAATGTGACCTTTCTAACATATGCTACCTTCAGAATTCTATGGTAAAGATAATGCAAATTTCTCTCCCAGGGTCCCATCCATTTCTTCTCTAGTTTCCTACAACTCCGATGATACTCTTGGTCAGGCCCTGGGAATTTATTCACCTCAATATTCTCTATGACTAATATTCTTTAAGACTGCTAGCACCCACTCATTTGTAATTTGGATATGATCCATCACTACTCATTTCCTTCAGTTCCTTTGCTTCCACGATCTTCCTCTCAGTAAAAACAGTTGACAGGTAGTCATTTAAACCTTGCTCAATTCCTGAGGTTTGATGCATAGATGATCACGATGATCCTTAAGGAGACCTATTCTCTCTTTATAACCCTTTGTGCCTTATTTTAGTAAACCAGCATAAAGAGTTCCTTGTTTCTACAGTAATTTATATTACCAAAGCATTAACCCAACAAATGGACCCATGATATTTCATCAAGACAGGAAAACTCTAAGTGTACTGGATGGTAGAGTTCTGTTGCCTTTTATGCTGCTACTTCTCATTGTTGTTTAGATTACTTTATGTCTGTCATAATCACCATTGCAAGACTAAATTAAATCATTTTATAATTATGCCAGAAGAGATTCAGAGAAGACCTGGAAGAGTTAACTAAATGTGCTTGAAGGATACCTTGAGAGGAGGTAGATTGATCTGAAAGGTGAATCCCTGGCACTAGAACCAGGATTACGCTATTGCTGAGATGAGGGCTGCAGTGTGGCGGCCAGGCATAATACCAGGCACATTTGAGTAGTATATAGGGCTGTTGGAGATATGGTGATGCAAAGGGTGGAGGGAATTTGTCAATATGAATCAGGATTTAAAGCTTTCTGCAGAAACAAGTAAATGCAGATGCTGGTTTACAAACAAATGCACATAGTGCTGGAGTAACTCAATGGGTCAGGGAGCACCCTTTGAGAACATGGGTAAGTGGTGTTTTGGGTTGGGACCATTATTTAGACTCTTTTCCCGTCGGAGAGAGGAGGAGAACATCTTCAAAGTGGGCATACCTTGGTTTTGCAGTGGAAACAAGGATCTGCAGATACTAGTTTATAAAAAAAAGACACTAAGTGCTGAAGCAACGCATTGGGTCAGACAGCATCCCTGGGGAACATAAAGGGGTGACATTTTGGGTTGGCACCCTTCTTCAGAAGCTTGCTGCATTTGGACTGGCTCTCAACACATCAAATACAAAGATGATGAACCTTTTGGATTGAAGAGATAGAATTTGGAAAAGACAGTATATTTTAGGCAATTATGAATTATACGGATAAATGTATTTCTTGTTACTATTATATTTGATATAATATATTTGATACCAGTTGCCAAAAGTTGTGAGGCACAGAACTTCATTAAATTCCTATAGGCAAATTCATATCTCCACATTAAACTACACATGTATGGGAAGCCTCCCATTTGTTTCCTTTTCAACAATGTACCGACAACAAACACCAATTATTTTGCTGAAATTCCAAGCCATTCGTGCCAAAAAAAGGTTCTTTCAAAACTTCTTATTCATTCATTATAGAATATATAGTCAATATCAATGTAACCAAAGAAAATCATGTCATTGATTCTTGGAATGAAATTCATCAGAAAATTCACTGCACCCTAGGAAAGAAATATGTGCGTAGATTTGCCACCAATGGAATATTCATAAAGGGAGGAACTGCGGATGCTGGTTTAAACCAAAAATAGTCACAAAAAGCTGGAGTAACTCATCTCCAGAGATGCTGCCTGTTCCGCTGAGTTACTCCAGCTTTTGTGGCACACTATTTATTACTATCTGACAGGGAACAATTTCCCCAGCACAATCAAGAGACATTCTATTGTTCCTATTTTTATTCAATTCTCAGTAGAGGTTAGTTTCAAGTATATCATCTCGGGATCATTTGTAAATCAACTGCATTGTATAATGTTACAGTTTCCCAAGACACAATGAAATGCAAATAAATATGACCAACTTATGGGAACAACATTAAGTTCTACTTTGAATTGTGAAATCACAGATTTGCTGAAGTTCTTCTCATGTTGATATCAACAAAATACATGCACAAAACTAAACTAAACTGAATATTATGACAAATTGATTTTTCAATGTTATGAAATGTCAGATACATCAAAAGAAACCAAAGAAACAAATCTGAACCTTCTCCCCTTCGAAGCACACATTAAATGCCCATTTGTGCTTCAAATTGATAGATGTCTTTTGACCCAATAGTAGGATTCTGCTAATTACTAAAGATAAATAACACGGAGATTGCTAGATTGAGCATCAAAAGAATACAAGAACAATTGTCGACATAAAATAAACATTAACAATGATTACTACATCTCAAAGTTTAGCTAATAGAAATAGAAATTAAGTAAGAACTATGAAACAATCAGAGATTGCAAGTGATTAGTTTCTGAACTGCACCAAAAAGTATCCGCATAAAGATGCAAAAGTTACTTGCACAAAGGTTTTTAACCCAATCTAAATCTTACCAATTTAAATAGATCTTACAGATTGGCCTCCAAAGCTACAAACCATATATAATCATCCTGAAATAATGAGATCTAATTCAATAAATTGTTGGACAATGGAAATGTTTCCAAGCATATATTTAAAGAATTTTCATCGCACAAATGATTTGAAATAGACAAAGTTGAACCCTTTTGCCTGGGATATTTTCAGTAGATAATAATGCTTGCAATAATGGAAACTTGCAGCAAATACCAGGCTTTTATTTTCATTTCTGTGTCTATTGAGCATATTTATTTCTGTTTAGAGTGAAAACGGCAGCTGATATTTTTGATCATAGGACCTTATGAATAATTAACATACTTAAATGGCATGAAAATGATTCAGCATATTAATTATTCATGGCAGAAGCAGTCACACTGCTTTAAAAAAATGAATCTGTGTGGGAAATAAGAGATCAAATAATCAGACATCTAAAGATGCAATTACATGTTGAAGGAGGTACCACTATTGCTGTTTGAAGCTGGAAAGTGATCTGAAAAGAGAATTTTTAATGGATTTATTGATACTATATAAATAACAATTGCAAATCAAAGAAGTTATAATAAACAGTAGTGACCAACTTGGCAGTATCATAATGACAGAGAGTGAGCGGCAATGTGAAGCATTTGAGAGTGATAACCTGCCATTTATTTACTGCAGTTGTACTGCAACTTGAACACGACAAAGCTGTAGCACCAAGGATGTAGCATGAGGGAAGTTCTGATGTAATCGATCATTTTTGATGATCTGCAAGAAGAGCTGGTCTCCAAAATGTTGTGAAAATCACCAGCTTATTTATGTATTTGATCCCAGAATTGTTCCAGGTACTGAAATAGATCTTTAGAGTGGCAGACTTTGCTGATGTGCAAGTAGATGACATCAGCTTATCTTGGCATCATGTTCAGGAGCAACACAGTGGACCAAAGGGCCTATTCCTGTGCTGTCCATTTCTATATTATGTGTTCAGTATTATTTCATGAAGACCTTAATGAAAATCGTTCCTCCTACTGTTCTGCCCACAAGAAGAAAGCCGCAGAAGCTGGGCGGAGACAAACTTCAAAATTAGACTTTACTTTATCGTGAAAACTTGAAATTCTCATTGCTTGGTTCTTGAACTGAAGTCCGTAATTAATGAAATAAATGTTATCGTAGTGAAGGAGAGTATTTGATGATTTGTCTTTATGTCAGGCTAAGAACAATTCAAGTTATTTTCACCTACCATCACTTGATCCATAGCCTTTAAAGTCATGGTACTAAACGTCACTTGTCAGTACGCTAACTTTGCAAATGACGGCATCTGCCTCCACCACTTCCGTGACTTCCAGGCCCAACATCTTTCATCTCAACTTCCATTACTAGATGGATATCATGTCCAAATTATTCCTATTAACATCTCAATAAATTAACAACCTATGCCTCTTATCTCTGCCTACAACTTGCAGAGATTTGTTTGGCTTATTTTTGTAAAACCTTTGTTTTATTCTCGGTATAAATATGATACCAAGTAGGTACCAAGATATAGTGACATTGTTATTTAATTTTTATAACGGTAGGTGGTTATTCGTTTATTAGAGATACAGTGCGGAAACAGGCCCTTCGGCCCACTGTGTTCACACCGACCAGCACTCCCTGCACACTAACACTATCAAACACACACTAGGGACAATTTACAGTTATACCAAACCAATTAACCAACAAATCTGTACATCTTTAGAGTGTGGGAGGAAACCGGAGATCCCGGAGAAAATCCAAGCATGTCATGGGGAGAATATACAAACTCCATACAGACAACACCAGTAGTCGGGATCGAACTCGGGTGTCAGGCGCTGTGAGGCAACAACTCTACCGCTGCGCCACCCTTTATTCTTTGTGTACAGTGCTTGTGCTGGCTGTGAATATACTGCGTATGTGAAACACTAATGGGTGAAAGCTTTGCAGAACCTGCCGATTGAAAAGAAAATTTGCCTTTTCCCTGCGATACTCGGGGCTCTCTTAAGTTGCACATGACATCGCCTAACTGGGACTTTGAAAATTCCTGCCTGATATTGCATGTGGCATCTCCACTGATCGCCCATCCATCTCCATGAGCAGAAGCTGTGGGAGTTACTGTAACTTTAATTCACAAATGTTGAATTGGTGTCAGCAACGTGGGAGCTCATGAAATATGCTTTTTGAACCTGTGGCTTAGGTAAGGTTTAAGGTTGGTGTCATCATAATTAAAACCTTGTCATCTGTTTCATCAAAGTAATACTCATCTATTCACTAATCCACAATCTACCTCAAAAGAAACCAAACTATTTTACGGTGCATAGAAGCAGAACAACAAAGAACCTATTTTGATATACAATGCTTTGGGGACAGAAAACATTTTGGCCCTCATCTCATGAGTCAGTGATACAGTTTTACATGACAATGTTGTTGGTTCTCCACAGAAGTGACTATAAATCAGTGCCCTATTTGTGCACATATTCATGGCATGGATCAAGCCACACATGATATGTTAGTGAAGGCATTAGTACGCTCATGTTTATTGCCTGCTAGATATATGACAAGCACCTAGACAATGGCTTTAGCATATATTTTGGAATTCAGTCTCCCGGCTAATACTCATTTCTAACCTTTCACTGCTAAACTTGCAAATTAAAAGCTTACCACATTCAGAACACTAGTTTTTATGAATTGATCATCAACTATGTTTAGGTTAGTTGCTGGTGGATTTGTTTTGGTTGTCACTATGATCTGCAAGAGTTTGGTGTTTTTTAGAACTTGGAACTACATTAAAAAACAAACCCTGCACATCATCTTTAAGATTTGCCCCTCTCATCTTAAAGCTATGCATTCCAGTGTTTAATATTTTGACTACAGAAAAAAAGCTTCTGATTGTTGACCCTATTTGTGCCTCTTGTAATGTTACATACCTATCAGGTCTCACCTCAACCTCAAGTGCGCCAGAGAAAACATTCCACGATTGTCTAACCTCTCATTTTAGCAAACACTCTTTAATCCAGGCAAAGTCCTGGCTAATCTCTTCTGCAAAGTCTCCAAAGCCACCAGATCCTTCCTGTCATGCAGCCACAAGAACTGCACACAATACTCCAAATGTGACCTATCTCAAGATTTACAGAGCTGAAACATGACGTCCTGAATTTTGCATTCAAATTCCCAACCGATGAAGGCAAGCATAAACCATGATTACCATCTTATGCTACCGCTATGAACGTGCACCCCAACATTCCTCTGTTGTTCAACATTCCTAAATTCTCTACACCCCCCCCCCCCCCCCCTCCCCACTGCATAGGTTTCTGTTATGAATTTGATATTTGACCTCCAAAAGTGTAACACTTCACAGTTGTCCAGATTAAACTCCATCTACCCATAGCCCACACTTCTAACTGGTCTATATCCTGTTGAATCCTTTGACAACCTTCTTTACTATCCACAACACCAAATTCAAAAACATAATAATTAACCCACCTACATTTTCATCTAACATTAATATCTCTCACAAACAACAAACATCAGCCCTCGTACCGATATTTGCGGAACATCACTTGCCACAAATTGCCAGTCCGAATAACCCATTTCACCACTACCCTGTGTTTTCTTTGACCAAACCAGTTTTGAATCCAATCTTCCTAGTCCCAATGGATCCCATGTGCCTTAATCTCTTGGATTGGTTTGCTGTGAGGGACCATCATACTTGGCATTAAGCCATAGCGCAAAATTAAAAGCCAACACAATTTTATTCCAGAACAAGTATTTGAGTCAATAATACATTAACAATCTTAGTTTTGTATGGACTTTTAGTCAGTTAATCACCTGGATTTTCTGCCTTTCACAAGCCTTTAATCATCTCCCTGTGAAGTACTACCCAAGGAACTGTGGTACGGCTAGCAGATGTCTACTAATTCCTTTGTTGAATTTATTTTCCCATTTATCCACAGTAACAATAATTTATTGCATCCATTTAATCTACAGCACGGGTTTGGCACATGGGAGAAAATGGGTTTCATAATAATTATCCATTATGTTGCCAGTATTGATTGTCCACCCCAATAGTCCTTCAACTGAGAACGCATATAAAGGTTAATCAGATTGGCCTGTTATGTAAGAGTGCAGATTTCTTTACCTGTCAGAGAAATATGACTGAATCATATTTTGATGATCTATTTGTGGATCTGGACCAAGAACATTATCTGATTGATTAGTACTTGGAATGTCAGGTGTGATACAGTGTCTGACCAATTAACTTGAGATTGGAAAGTTCATTGTATCATTCATTAAGATCATGGTCAGTCCTGAGAGACTGCTTCTTGCCAATTCCTCAAATTTCTTATCCCTTAAGTGTCCTTTGATCTCAGTCTTAACATAACAGTCCATTCTAAAGTAGTGACTTTCAACGATGTAATACATTTCAAGAACTATTTCTCCACATTGGTGCTAAGACGAGGGCTTCTTTTTCGAAACTCATCATTCATTCTTCACGTTCTTCTAAACTACAGTGAATTTTAATCGATCTTTCCTCCCAGGAGAATCCATTGCTTCCCAGAAATCTTCCTTCTGAATCTATCCTGCCATATTAGTTGCTCCTTGAATATAGAGAACAAAATTTAACCCAGTGTACCCGATGTGGTCTCACTAAGTCCTATAGAATTGTAGTAAGACTTCTGTCTTCTTGAACACCAATTGCCACACAGTAAAATTTCAACATACTAATTGCCTTTTTAATTATATGCTATATTTCCTGTTGGTGTTTTTTTTTTAATAGCACACGTAGTATTCCACTGTACGCTAATACTGTATCTACTTTCTTTTCGACTGATAAAAACTATTTTCATTGTCGCTGTAACATTAAATGCAATAACACAATATTCTGCACTCTGGTATTTTTCTCCTTTGTGGTACTCGTTGTACTTGTGCATGGCTTGATTGTATTCATGTGCAGTATGATTTGATTTGATTTAATTTGATTGGATATCATGCAAACAAAGGCATGCTATCCAATCACCGTGACAACAATAAACCTAACCAAATCAAACCAATTTATTTTGAATACCAGTAATAAGTGTTCCATTAACCGATTGATTGATTGGTTGATTGTTTGTAGTGCAGGCTTGTTGTAAGTCTTGCAAACAATTCACAACATTAGCTTCGCTGATGAAGTGCGCAGTTAATGAGTGCACCATTTAGTCTCAACTGTACGTAGCATTCGTTTAAATGAACAGAATAACATTAAGTTTGTCTGTTCCTGCTCCGGAATCAATGGGTGGTAACTTCAAAGCAGCTGAATTGGCTCACGAGGCATCTATCATTAATGTTTTATTTCTTGACTTATTCTAAACATAAAATTTAGATTTCAATACTTGTGGAAGTGGTAGAAATTGAATATCTTGAAAAGAAGTTGTAGTTTTAACACAATCCAAGTGTGGTGAATCTGATCTAATTGCCTTCTCATTTTTGTTTTCCATTAGAATCAACAGATAATGACATTAGAGGAGGTGAGGAATAGCATTACACCGGGTTTCCTGGTTGGCAGTTGGAATCGCCCCATAAATTATCAAATATTTTACCACAAAATATTATATCTGGAATCTGGTTCAATTTCACTGTGTTGAGTTTTTAAAAAGGTATTTACATTTCTCTGCAAGGAGAATTAAAATGAGTAATATTACATTGATGAAACAAACATGCTCAGTTCTTTTTCAGGAAAACATTTGTAATTTTGATATATTTTGTAACCATTGGTTGTTTAACTGCTGGAATGGCACCTAATATGCTGTCCAATTGTATGCTGACCATAACAATGAAGATTATGCATGGCCGATTGATATTGTAATCCTTCTTAATCACCCAACAGTCTCAAGTGCTTAAGCATTGTGACAGTTTCTTGCTGATCTTTTGTCTCTGGCACTGCTGTTTTCTTGCCTAATCTATCACTGCCTGTTCCACATATCTAGAGCTGCTTCTCTTATCGCTGGCTTACTGAAAGTGCAAAGACATTTATCTGCAGCTTTGACATAAGTGCATACATTGTTCCCTGCAATCCACCATCTCAGTTCACAAAGGGTTTATTGATCTATGACTTTTTTTAAACTTTTTGATTTGTTTTCCGTCTAACCATCACGTGTCAGAATAGTATATACTAGACTAAGTGGGACCCGTTGGGTCCCATGTTCACACGGGAGGGCTGGTCCCCCAATGCAATATTCCACCTCTCCACCAATTCCAATATTGATAGCGAGTGATAGGAGGTGGCGGGGGGGCTTTCTGGAGCGCTAGTATGGAAGTTGTGGGCCAAAGGGACTGGTTTCCAGAGGGCTAGTATGGACATTGTGGGCCGAATGGATTCTTGGGCTGGCAGCTCAGTTACTCAGGCCTAGTGGGCTGGCAGCTCAGTCACTTAGGCCTGGTGGGCTGGCAGCAGTCACTCAGGCCTGGTAGCTCAGAAACTGCCAGAAATTCTGCCCAAAACAGGTGAGAGACTGTGTGTGACAAGAGGGAGAGGATGGAGAATCAATTTTAGACATTTTTCATCTTGTTCTGCAGATCACAGCAATGAAAGAGGAAAGTCTATGCTGGCCTGGATCTCACAGTGAAGAAATGAAGGGAGGGAAAAAAATATTGGGGTGAGGTTTAATACTTGCAGGGGGAATACTTACTGATGTGCCAAAGGGGCTCCAGGGCAAAAATGATCCTCCTGGGCTAATACAGACATTCTGGGCAAAAGGGACTAGTTTCTCAGCTAATAGGGGCACTGTCGGCCAAAATTAGTGGTTTCAGGCAGGCCAAACAACTAATTTCATTTCATTTCCAATTGCATTGCAGTTTCAAGCACAGGGCAGGCTGAATAGCTCATTGCATTTTCATTTTGCTTCCATTGCCATTGCAGTTTCAAGCACAGGGCAGGCTCAAGCCAAACAGCTGATTGCATTTTCACTTAATTTCCATTGCCTTTGCACTTTCAAGCACAGGGCAGGCCAAACAACTCATTTCATTTTCATTAAGGGCTAACAAATCATTTATTCAAGTACATTGCATACTCACAGGGTTCTGTAGTTTCCCAGCTCAGACAGAGAGTTGTGACCTCTCCCTCGCCATCTTGCAGGCAGACTGAGCCACACCCACACTTCTGAGTTTTATAGTTCCTCCCCCCTCCCACCGGAAGGGACATGACCTTCATGGCAGTGATTGACAGGGGAGAGAGAATCTCAAGATTTTTAAAACACTAATAAGACTTTTGATTTGCATCGATGGGAAAAATCCTCTGGGCTTTCTCAGTGGAGGAGGAGTAAGATGGCCAAAACATCACAGCCATATGTGGTAGCGTTTTTTTCTAAAATCAAAGCACAGTGCAAACAGGAAGTGATCAAGATGAGACTTTTACTTATATAGATTGCCTAAGGTAATTTCTTGAGCAGTCAATTGAATGCAATGTTGTAAGAATATTCACACATTAAATCAGTGAATCAGCCCTTGCCATGATGTTGCAAGTAAGAATTTCATAGATCTGTTTTCAGTACATATAACATTTAAACACAAGATAGACACTACAAGCTGGAGTAACTCAGAGGATCAGACAACATCTCTGGAGAAAGGAATAGGTGCCATTTCTGGTCAAGACACTTCTTCATTTGTAAAGATGAGGGAGAGGGGGCCCGGAAAGGAGGAATCATTAAAGAGATGAAGGGTATGTGAGGTATCTTGGACATGCATCGGGAGAGATTGGACCAGGTATAAAGATGAGGGAGAGGGCATTTAAAAACTCTTGACGCTTAAGTAATATTACATTGATGCAACAATATGCTCAGTTTTTATTTCAGGAAATCATTCTGATAATTTTAATATATCATGTATTTTTAGTATAATCTAGTTGAGCAGCACTTGGAATGTCAGGTGTGATACAATGATGGCCTGTACTCTTGTCTGGGCAATTGGTTTGATATTGCAAATAACTTCATTCCAACATTCATTAAGATCATGGTAATTCCTGGAAGATCACTACTACTTTCCCATTCCTCATAGCTCCTCGCCCATTAATTATCTTTTGAGTTGGAAGGAACTTTTGATCGCAGTCTTGAACACACCACATCCTTCTAAAATAGAGACTTATGAAGATTTGTAACCCTTTTAGTTTAGTTTAATTTAGAGATACAGCACGGGAACAAGCCCTTCGGCCCACCAAGTCCGCACCGACCAGCGATCCCCGCACATTAACACCATCCTACACACACTAGGGACAATTTACACTTATATTAAGCCAATGAACCCACAAACCTGTAAGTCTTTGGAGAGTGGGAGGAAATCAAAGATCTTGGGGAAAATCCACGCTGTCACGGGGAGAACGTCCAAACTCCGTAGTCAGGACGAACCTGTGTCTCCGGCGCTGCAAACGCTGTAGGGCAGCAACTCTAACGCTGTGCCACCTCCTGCCTATTCTTTTGTTCAAGAACGATTTCTTCATATTGGTGCAAGGAGACAGTCTCCTTATCTTGAGGAGGTGGCCTCTTCTAAAATTATCACTCATTCTCCACTTCATCTAAACAACAGTGAAACATTTTCCATTTTTCCTCTTAGGAGAATCCATCCTTTCCCAGAAATCGATACTCTAAATCTATCCTGCACTGTCTTCAAGCCATATCTGTCCTTCCTCGAATATGGAGATCAAATCTGGACGCAGTGTTCCAGATGTGATCGCAGTAAGAGCTATACTGTGAAGTTACAGCAAGACTTCTGTATTCACAAATGCCAACCCCCATGCAAGAACTAAACCTCCATCTCACCTCACTTATCATCAGCAACTCCACAAGCACTTATATTACCCAACAATCTTTTGTGGTATCTTCTGAACTAACATTTAAAATCTATTTATACTAATCCATTGGTTCATCTTTATCTGGATCGACTATGGTTGTTTTGCTGAAAGCATTAGATTCAGTTGGCTTTGTAAAATTATTTTCATAATGGTGATGGTGGCTCTCAGTTTTCTTTTGAGAATGTAAATCTTTCATTTTAAAATGCCATTGTAATTTCCTCTGAAAGGGCTTATTTTGTCATATGATGGCTTGGCTTTTGTCATGTGATGAAACTTAATGGCTTGGCTTTTAGCAATACTGATGAGTATGAAACATCTGATGGTCATATTCAATACATGCGTCCATAGTTTAATGTAGAAATTGCAAAGTTGCTGCCAAGACTGTGGGGCCCACTGTAGATCAGCGACAGTAGCTGTTTGCAGACCCATATCAAATCAACTGAAAGTGAAGACAACTGAAGTTAAGTGTACTCTAGTGAATTAAGTGGACAAAGGAGTCCTTTGTCAAATGTCTTAAAGGCTATCTGCAAACCATACATCCAAGCGATACCCTGGCTAAGCTAGGACTTTATTCCTAAGAGCTAAGGATGAGGGGTGACCTTATAGTGGTGTATACTATCATGGGGGAATAGATAAGGTAAATAGTGTTTTACCCAGAGTAGAGGAAGCAAGAACCAGAGGCCATAGATTTAAGGTACAGAGAAGATTCACCAGACTGATTCCTGGGATGTCAGGACTTTCATATGAGGAAAGATTGGATAGACTCGGTTTGTACTCGATGGAATTTAGAAGATTGAGGGGGGATCTTATAGAAACCTACAAAATTCTTAAGGGGTTGGACAAGCTAGATGCTGGAAGATTGTTCCCGATGTTGGGGGAGTCCAGAACAAGGGGTCACAGTCTAAGGATAAGGGGGAATTCCTTTAGGACCGAAATGAGGAAAACATTCTTTACACAGAGAGTGGTGAGTCTCTGGAATTCTCTGCCACAGAAGGTAGTTGAGGCCAGTTCATTGGCTATATTTAAGAGGGCGTTAGATGTGGCACTTGTGGCTAAAGGGATCAGGGGGTATGGAGAGAAGGCAGGTATGGGATACTGAGTTGGATGATCAGCCATGATCACATTGAATGGCGGTGCAGGCTCGAAGGGCCGAATGGCCTACTCCTGCACCTATTTTCTATGTCTATGTCTATGAAAGATATTCTTGCCATAGAGGGAATACAGAGAAGGTTCACCAGACCTATTCCTGGAATGGCAGGACTTTCATATGAAGAAAGACTGGATAGACTCGGCTTGTACACACTAGAATTTAGAAGATTGAGGGGGGATCTTATAGAGACTTACAAAATTCTTAAGGGGTTGGACAGGCTAGATGCAGGAAGATTGTTCCCGATGTTGGGGAAGTCCAGAACAAGGGGTCATAGTTTAAGGATAAGGGGGAAGTCTTTTAGGACCGAGATGAGAAAATCATTTTTCACACAGAGACTGGTGAATCTGTGGAATTCTCTGCCACAGACGGTAGTTGAGGCCAGTTAATTGGCTATATTTAGGTGGGAGTTAGATGTGGCCCTTGTGGCTAAAGGGATCAGGGGGTATGGAGAGAAGGCAAGTACAGGATACTTAGTTGGATGATCAGCCATGATCATATTGAATGGCGGTGCAGGCTCGAAGGGCCGAATGGCCTACTCATGCACCTATTTTCTATGTTTCTATGTAAGTTAAAAATGTGCCATTTCCTTTCCGACATGAGATTTGTAAAAAAATATCTAACATGATTAGTTGTTTAAGAAGGAACCGCAGATGCTGGAAAATCGAAGGTAGACAAAAATGCTGGAGAAACTAAAAAGGAAGAAGCGGAGACAGTGGGCTGAGGGAAACCTGAGAAGGGGAGGAGAAAGCAGGGACTACCTGAAATTGGAGAAGTCACTGTTCATACCGCTGGGGTGTAAACTGCCCAAGCGAAATATGAGGTGCTGCTCCTCCAATTTACGGTGGTCCGCACTCTGCCCATGGAGGAGGCCCAGGACAGAAAGATTGGATTGGGAGGGGGAGTTAAAGTGCTGAGCCCCCGGGAGATCAGGTTGGTTAATGCGAACCGAGCGGACGTGTTGGGCGAAGCAATCGCCAAGCTTACACTCGGTATCACGGATGTAGAGCAGCTGACATCTAGAGCAGCGGATGCAATAGATGTGGTTGGAGGAGGTGCAGGTGAACCTCTGCACACCTGGTAAGACTGGGTGGTTCCTGGAATGGAGTCAAGGGGGGAGGTAAAGCGACAAGTGCAGCATTTCCTGCGGTTGCAAGGGAAAGTGCCCGGAGAGGGGGTGGTTTGGGTGGGAAAGGACAAATTGACCAGGGAGTTACTGAGGGAGCAGTCTCTGTGGAAAGCAGATGGGAGGAAATAGGAAGATGTGGCCAGTGGTGGGATCCTGTTGGAGGTGACAAAAATGTCGGAGGATTATTTGGTATATGTGACGGCTGGTGGGGTGGAAGGTGAGGACAAGGGGGACTCTGCCCTTGTTACGAGTGGGGGGGTGGAGAGTGAGAGCAGAGTTACAAGGTATAGAAGAAACCCTGGTCAGAGCCTCATCTATAGTAGAAGAGGGGAACCCCCGCTCCCTGAAGAATGAGGACATCTCCGATACCCTGGTGTGGAACACCTCATCCTGGGTGCAGATGCGGCGTAGACGGTGGAATTGGGAGTAGGGGATGGAGTCCTTACAGGAAGCAGGGTGGGAAGAAGTGTAGTGCAGATAGCCATGGGAGTCAGTTGGTTTATAGTGGATGTCGGTCAGTAGTCTATCACCTGCGATGGAGATAGTGAGGTCTAGAAATGGTAGGGAAATGTCGGAAAATGGTCCAGGTGTACTGGAGTGCCGGATGGAAGTTAGTGGTGAAATGGATGAATTCAGTGAGTTGAGTGTGGATGCAGGAGGTAGCCCCAATGCAGTCGTCGATGTAGCGGAGATAGAGTTCGGGGATAGGGCCCTGGTACGGCTTGAACAAAGATTTTTCGATGCTCGCTACAATGAGGCAGGCATAGATAGGGCTGATGCGCATGCCCATCGCTTCGTCTTGGATTTGGAGGAAATGGGAGGAGTCAAACAGTTATTAAGGGTAAGGACCAGCTCTGCTAGGCGGAGGAGAGTATCAGTGGATGGAGATTGGTTGGTTCTGCGGTCGAGGAAGAAGCAGAGGACTTTAAGACCCTCCCGGTGGGGGATGGAGGTGTAGAGTGACTGGACATCCATGGTGAAGATGAGGGAATGGGGGCCCAGAAAACGTAAGTCCTGGAGTAGACAAAGAGCATGTGAGGTGTCTTGAACATAGGTGGGGAGGGATTTAACCAGGGGGGACTGAATGGAGTTGTGGTATGTGGAAATAAGTTCACGCTCACAGGCAGAAACAATGGGTCTGTCAGGACAGTCAGGTTTGTGGATTTTGGGGAGAATGTAAAATCAAGCTGTGCGGGGCTGGGGAACGATGAGGTTGCAGGCTTGGTAGGGCAGGGAGCCGGAGGTGATGAAGTCATTGATAGTGCTAGAGATAGTGGCCTGGTGTTCTTCTGTGGGGTCATGGTCCAAGGATAAGGATAACATGATTAGTTGTTCAACTAACTTAATTATATCACAACTACCGGCAGTTAGGAGTCTTTTATAAATATGGAAGCCCTTGCCACAGAGATTATTCAATTTTTATGGAGAGCTTTTATTGTCATGAAGTCATAGTCATACAGCACAGAAATGGATCCTTCGGCCCAACTTGTCCGTGCTGTCCAAGGTGCCCTATACAATCTAGTCTCACTGGCCCATGTTTTACCCATGTTCTTCTAAACCTTTCCTCTGGTCAGCATTGTTGCTTTGTAATGATGACAATATTCAGCTCAAAGATTGAGATACAAAGTGACATCAGACAGTAATGGTCAACAATAAACACATGTCAAAAATTGCAATGTATAAATCAATGATAATTGGGATCACTGTATAATAAAATGGGAATGGGTAGACAATAGATAGAAAGGACGGATAATATGTAAGCCATTTGAGTTGTTTTAATCATTTCTACTGCTATACTACACAATCCCCATGTTCCTCAGTTCCCTTATTGCCCAAAGGTGTATCAGTCATTCCTGAAAACACTCAGCAACTAAATCCCTATAGCCTGGTCCATCAAATTCCTCAGAGCTAAGACACTCTGAATGAAGATATGTATCTTCAATCCCATCTTCCAATATTTTTGCTGAGAACAGTACCTTTTTTATAATAATTAGTCAAATCTCTTTATACGGACGCTAACCAACTGAGGTAAGGGTTACGACCTGTGGACCCTTACGCAAGTCAGATGTTACATAATTCAGAAACGGAAAGTACTACTGCACGCTTAAATTTACTATTCATACTGTGCATGTCCTGTACAGCGCAGGGCAAGTTTTTTACCACACACGGACTGTTGGGCGTCTGAAACAAACTGCCAGGAGAGGTGGTGGAAGCTGATACGATTGTGGCATTGAATAGGCTTTTGGTTAGGGACATGAATATGCAGGGAACGGAGGTTTATGGATCATGTACAGTCAGATGAGATTAGTTTGTCTGGCATCATGTTCGGCACAGACACTGGGGACAGAAAGACATGTTCCTGTGCTGTACTTTTCTCTGTTCCATGCAAAAACCTGGATAATTTCCTCAGAAAAGGTCAACGATTGAAAGATTTAACAAATTATGTTCAGAAAACTGATCCCAGCTGGATGGATACAACACTTGATTGATATGGGAATTGCAGCGTAATCTCCTATCTGCCTGCCAGTCACGTTGACTCAGTCGGCAACATTTAAAAGCAGGTTGTGTTTGCAATGGTTTCAGAGCTGTAGTTAGTTCACTATTGTGAAAGCTAAATAACTTTCAAATATAAGTATTAGACACCGGTGAATGCTCTTCCCACAGAACATCAATGGATCATTTCTGTATAGGAAGGAACTGCAGATGTTGCTTTAAACTGGTTTTCTACTGTGAAGGGTGTAAGCTGGTTCAGCAGGAGTATGTTACAGCGTTGGTAGGTTACCTAACTCAGAAACCTTTGAGTTCAGAATAGCATAAAAATGTTCCAGGGTATACAACACTATCCCCAGCATAGATTTGTGTTAACACTCTTCTAACTGGGAAAGTACTGTGGCGCAGCGGTAGAGTTGCTGCCATACAGTTGCAGAGACCCGGGTTCATTCCTGACTATGGGTACTGTCTGTACGGCGTTTGACCACTTCATAAGGGAATGTCTTGGATGATTGGAAGACGTAAAACTCCAGTATTTGGAAGGATCACAAGAATCACTTATCTCCCCCCACTCTTTCTTCCTCCAATACATCCATTACATCAATTGATGTCCAATCAATGGATAATATTATTGTGCTTCTGCACATTAACATAATGATGACAATTGAAACATCTGAATATAGTTTTAGACTATAATCATAGTGTGGAGAATGAGATAGAACACCTGGTTAAATGGTGCCACAACAACCTGTCACTCAATGTCAACAAGACCTAATTGTTGACTTCAGAAAGGAAAACTTTGAAGACCATGCACTCGTTTTCGTTGGTAGGTTGGTGGTGGAGAGAGTTAGCAGTTTGAAGTTCTTAGACGTGCATATCTCGTATGGCCTGTTTTGCACATCTTGTAATCCCAAAGAAGGCCCAAATTGATGAGAACATCCAGGCAATGTTAGATAAAATGTTGGGGAACCTCCGCCTGATGAGGGAGAGCCTTCCTGCCTTGATAAACAGAAAGAATGTTGGAATAAGAATATATTCATTATGACATTGAAAAAATATATATTTAAAAAGCAACCCTTTTAAACTGCAACTTCTGTAACTACAGAGTTATTTTTCAAAAGATAAACAATCTACAGATTGATTTACATCAACAACAGTGGCAATACATTTCTATGTGGGGTATCTTCATGTTCTTTATCATAAAATCAGAACTATGGATTCTAGCTGCAAAGAACAAAAAAAAGATTTGCATTTATATGGTGATTTTTACAGCCTCTGGTCATCTCAAAGCTGTTTGCAGCCATCAATTATTTTTTTTAACCTCACTTTAAGAGTGAGATGTCTTTTAGGGATATCAGAAATTCTTCCACTCACCTTCACACCGCAGGTAATTTCAAGTAGACAATTAACTTCGAGCTCCCGCAACAACAGCTTCGTCTGCTGGTCTGGAGGGCGGCAGCTTCGACCTACCCGGGCCGTAGAGTTTGAACTGGCCCGTTCGCGGAGCTCGGTTGAGCCGTGGGACGTACTTACCATCACCCGGTGGGGTCACAACATCTGAAGCCTGGATCGCCTCGGCGCAGAGGGAGAACAAAGAGGGAAAGAGACAGAGACTTTAAGACTTTGCCTTCCATCACAGTGAGGAGGTGTTTGGTGAACTCACTGTGGTGGATGTTAAATTTGTGTTTATTTTGTGTTTCTGTCATTTTTTTATTATATGTATGACTGCAGGCGAACAAAATTTTGTTCAGACCGAAAGGTCTGAATGACAAATAAATTCAATTCAATTCAACTTGCTGACCTGTGAAGGAAGGAACCACAGATGCCGGTTTATACCAAAGATAGTCGCAAAATGCTGGTGTTATTCAGCAGGTCAACTAGCATCTATGGAGAAAAGTGACTTTTCAGGTCAGAATCCCTTTTCAGACATCTGGCCACCCTGCATGTCTTCAAGTTGTGGGAGGGAAATGGAGCACCCAGGGAAAGCCATGTGATCACAGGGAGAATGTACAAAGTCTACACTGGATGTACAAACTCCACACTGGAGGTTGTGATCAAACCCAGTCACTGGAGCTGTGAGGTAGCAGCTCCACTAGCTGTGCCACTGTGCCATCCCCTGTACAACCATTCCTTAGTTTAGCAATTAGAGGGAGCTTTTCCAGAGGGTGATTTATGAGGTGATATTTTATAATTGGAAAGGAGGGTAAAATTCATTGTGGGTATCTTAGCTCAATGAATTTCCAGGGTGGCATGAAATGAAAAAATAGATTTGAAAATCGAAAATCTATGCACAAATTGTCTATAGCATTTTGATGGCAATCCTTAAATCAAACTTTGAAAATGTTACCAATTTAACAGCTTATTAATTGCTATATATCTAACAATACCTATCTCTGCAAGTGTCTTTATCTTTCTATGAAATAGGAGCAGAATTAGGCCATAGAGCCCACTGAGTCTACTCTGCCATTCAATCATTGCTGATTTATCTTTCCACTCAACCCCATTTTCCACACCTTAATTTTTGACACCCTTACTTATCAAGAATCGATCAACCTTTGCTTTAAAAATACATAATGACGGCCTCCACTGCCATATGTGGCAACAAATTCCACAATTTCCCCATCCTCAAGCTAAAGACATTCCTCCTCATCTCCATTCTGAAGGAACACTATTTTATTCAGATGCTGTGACCCCTGGTTCTAGACTCTCCCATTACTGGAAACATCCTTTCCACATCCCCTCTATCTAAACCTTTCATTATCTGGTAAGTTTCAATGAGATCCCCCCCATCATCCTTCTAAACTCAAGCGAGAAGAGGCCCAGAGCATCAAACCTGTCTAATTTGCTCTTTTTGTCCACAAATTTAAGATTACAAAAATTAACCTTAAACCTTTCTGCAGATCTCAGCTCCAGTACCTTGTTTAATGATAGGGGAGGAGAAACTTAACAAAATTAATGCCCATCTTCTATTCTTAATAATCATAGTTGTTTTTTTGCAAGTATTGTACCTTAAATGATTCATATTATTAGCTATGATCACTTCAGGTCAATGAGGTTTTTTTACCCACCACAGATTTAAGTCTTTAAATTATTTGAGGATTCCAGGAACAAAATGTTAAATTACTGTACCATACAAATGTATATAAAGCATCCTTCATGTCTAGTAACATGGTTTTACGAGGCATTGAGCCAACCTCATTCCTTGGCAAATAAACTTTTTTTGTATATATGTGCTCAGGAGAAAGAGGTTATATGGCCCTGAATTTCTAAACTGCTTGTTTTGCACATCTGATCTGCTCCATGTAAAGACAAACACTTGTCCGTGCTCCCTGCGTGGCACCTACAAAGCGCTGATGGATCTCAAATGAGGCTCAAAGCTGAATTTGTCTCAAACCTCAGGTGGTACAAATGCTGTTCTGTCAACTGTGTGCCTGCTTTGAGTATAAGCACAATTTCTGAACCATTTGGCCCAAATAAATGCAATTATCCTGTTTGGTGCCCCAGTGAGAACTCAGCGGGACTGTATCAGCTAGAGGCTAAGTAATGAGACTCTGCTTGTAGCCAGGACCTTCCATTTGTAATACTGGAAAACCAGAAAAACAATTGCCAACCAGCTCAAGTAATATGTAGAAATAGGAAAATATATTCTAAAATTGTTACAGATAACCACAGATGATGCTTGACCTGCTGAGTTCTCCAGCGGCTAGTTTTTTTAATTGTCAGTATGAGTGTTTTAAACTAGAATTCACATTAATTAACACAATTCTTGACGACCGATTCCAATGGCTAATAATTGATATCGCTCTTGGTTGTTTTAGCTTCTAAATACATGTATCCCAAT
The DNA here is from genome assembly GCA_963514005.1 of Raja brachyura. The sequence goes on from OY740796.1 coordinate 40,457,983, forward strand.
GATAAATTCATCATAGACTCATACAACATAGAACCAGGTCCTGCAGCCCAACTTGTCCATGCCGGCCAAGATGCCCTGTTTCCACTAGCCCTACCCAACTTGTATTTGGAACAAATCCTTCTGAACCTTTCCTCTCCACGTACCTGTCTTAAATGTCTTTTAAATGTTGTGATGGTACCTGCCCCAGTATCTCCTCTGGCAGCTCGTTCCATATACCCACCATCCTTTGTGTGAAAATGTTTTCCGTATGTTTCTAATAAATCTTTCGCCTCACACCTTAAACTATGATCACAGCTTCTTACTTCCTCTATGCTGGGTAAAGCACTTGTGCATTTACCTTATCTATTCCCCTAATATACCTTGTACAAACTTCTATCAGATCACTCTTCATCCTCCTGTGCTCCAAGGAATAAAGTCCTAGCCTGCTCGATATCTCCCTATAGCACAAGCTTTGGAGTCCTGGCAACATCTTCATAAGTCTTCTCTGCACTCTTTCCACCTTAACAACATCTTTCCTGTAATAGCGTGACCAAAACTAAACACGGTACAACAAATGTGGCCTCACCATTGTCTTGTGCAGCAGTAACATAACAGTAAAGTGAAGATAGACACAAAGAGCTGGAGTAACTCAGCGGGAAGGCAGCATCTCCGGAGAGAAGGAATGGGTGATGTTTCGGGTCGAGACCCTTCTTCAGACTGGTTATGGATAAGGGAACTGAGAGATATTAACGGTGATGTGGAGAGATAAAGACCAATGAATGAAAGATATACAAAAAAAAAATGATGATAAAGGAAACAGGCCATTATTAGCTGTTTGCAGGGTGAAAATGAGAAGTGTACGAATTGGGTGGGGGAGGGATAGAGAGAGAAGGAACATAATACAAAAAAGGACATTGTGTATCAAATGTTATCACTGCATTTGGTTGAGGCAATTAGGTTGGAGTACATGCTCAATGCTCAATTTTCAAAACAACCAAAGCAAATGGATGAAGTTGGGACAGCCCTTTTTTAAAGAAAATATTCTTCATGGTGCCTCATGCATAGTCATCAACATATTCTGATAATTAACAATTGATTAGTTGATCTGAAAGACACAATTGACAATAAAAAAAGCTTGAATCTTGTACTTCTGGTTCTCAACAGAGGACCAAAACATATCACCTTTAATTGAGTATGCTGCTTCCTTCTCATTAAAATATGGGTTATGAATGGGACTCAAAGGTGAAGGTAATGGTTGGAACTGTTTTTGTCATGGCCCTGTGCAGCTTGCGAAATTAAGAAGACCACATGAAATTAATCATTTGTAAAAAATGCTGTAAATTAAACAGCAACTCTTTGCTGCAACCACTAGCAATGCTGTGATGGAGCCAACAAATCAATATGTGCAATGTATGTACCATGGGGTAATTGAAAACAGTTGTTTTCACGGTATGGAGCATCATTAAACACAAGTACAATTTGCCCTGTACCAGTAGTTTACCTTCAAACCTATGGTTCCATTTACTGAAGATCCACAGTGGGAGTTTCATCTCATGAAAGATCTCCTTGCCTCAACCCAATCTCTGAGTGATACCTGCACCATGATTAACTCATTAAATGTAATATTTTCTGACCACGTAAAATGCCAGAGAAACTATTGTTTCGAAATTGGAGTTCACTTTAACGTTTCACTAAATGGATGTTGCACTTACTGCAAATGTGCAATCTGAAAACCTTACCAAAAATAATCGCAAAAGTAGGAAAATTGGCCTTTTAAAACATAATTTGAGTGGTTTTTAATTGTGTTTGCTGTATTAAAGTGCAACTAGTGTGGTCTCCACTGGCAGCTGCCAGCAGAGACTGTGGGTACCCTTTCTTGCCACCAGTAACCATGTGGAGTAGGTCACAGCCTCAAAGAGCTCCTGCCTAGCAGCATAAAAGCCTCACATGAACTAGAGGGAAAATGCATGGAATGCAATGAGAAGAGCCTATTATCACAGATCTGTGTGGCTACTTAACATGCCAGCAGAGATTGCAACGTGTATCTCTATGACCCCTGTCAACAACAAACACTGTGGGATCCAGAGATGATGTCTGAAATACGTAGGACATTAAAATGTCAGGCATACAGATACATATAGCAACAAGCCTGTGTCTGCATGCCTCAGGGTTGGATCCTTTAATTCATTTCTCTTAATGAGAGATTACTTGCAAACAAATGGTTAAGGGTGGATATTACCACTTTCTGCTGGTTGGGAAGGGATGAAGTTTATACATGTTAACAACGTCATTAGATGTACGATTGACACCACAAAACAATCAGCAGTGCCAAAGTTAATCACACCTGGAAGCATTTGGCCCAATTTACCATTGGACTAGATTTCAATAGTAAATCCATGTTATTGCGTTTAACATTCATAGACCAGATATTTATGAATAGAAATGAGTCCAACTGCTTAGTTACTGGAGTTATTAGCATGATTTTGTCAAATTTCACATATGCTTTCGAATAAAGATTCATAGGTGGAATGTGTGTAATTTAAAAAAATATTAAAAGACAACATAAAAGTAAAAATTGGAAGTAAACTTAATTTGAAGGAAGTTTATATAAGTTACCAATGATGCTCAAGAATTAAATAATGAATTGCAAATGTATATAAACTCACTGATTAGATACTTTTTTTTTAAATATGGGGAACATCAAGAAAGCCTCATTCATAGTGATAATCATAGGAGACAGTTGTACTGAAAGGGCTGACGGATCACTGGCTTGCTCATGGGTCATTTGTGCAAACCTTTTCTCTCTTCTTATGAATAGAAATTAGAACATTTACATTGGAATGCGTGCATGTGACCCCGTTATACAGGCCATGATACAGTGATATTTGAAAATATATGTGTCCAACCTGTTTTTGCCACAAATAGTGCCTACAATTTGAAAACCACCCCAAGGAGCAATTTAATGGAATAATTCATGATTCTCCAATATTTTGCAATTGTAATTACAAAGCACAGATTTACGAAAGGGACATATCTATTAGAGGTTTTTGGGGATGTAATAGTTGAAAAGATAAGGGAAACCAGTGGAAGAGGAGTATGTGCATTTTCAAAAGGCTTTCGATTTGGTCTCATGTTTCTGGGCATGCATATTTCTGAAGACCATTCATGATCCCAACACTGATGCAATTATAAAGAAAGCCCATCAGCGCCTCGACTTCCTGAAAAGATTACCGAGATTCGGTATGTCAGAGTGGGTTCTCTAGAACTTCTACAGGTGTACAGTGGGGAGCAGATTGACTGGTTGCATCACAGCCTGGTTCGGCAACTGAAATGCCCAGGAGCGAAGAAGATTGCAAAAAGTTGTGAACACTGCCCAGTCCATCACGTGTTCTGACCTCTCCACCATAGAAGGGATTTACCGGAGTTGCTGCCTCAAAAACGCAGCCAACATCATCAGAGACCCACACCACCCTACAACCTCAAATAAGCTCTGAACTACATAGACTATTATTGTTATTTGTGTTTTATGTGTATGTACTGTATGTGTGCCTATAGATATATCTTTCCTCGACAGAGATTTTCCATATCGTTTTTCCATCCGCACTGCGGCCTAACATCGTGGAGCTGGCACTGCCTTTGCTGGGGATCGACTTCGGGGGCTCCAACTGCGGGAACCGACAGACTTAACATTGTGGAACTTGTGTTCCCTTTGTCATGGATCAATTTCGGGAGCTCCAAGCCGCAGGAGCTTCGACCGCCCTGACGCGGGAAGTTCGATCGCCTCAACTGAGGATGGTTTGACTGCCCCGACAACAGGAAAAAAGGAGGAAAGAAGATAAAACGTTATTGCATTTTTTTTCCTTGTTTATTATATTGTTTACAGTGTACTATATTTACATATTCTGTTGTGTTGCTGCAAGTAAGAATGTAATTGTTCTATATGGAACATATGACAATAAAACACTCTTGACTCTTGACATGTGATTGGTCAACAATATCAACATATATGGAATTTGAGTAGTCCGGGCGTGACTGGTGGCATGGAAACATTCCAGTACAAAATATTTGCAGAAATGACTCGCAGATTTGTTCATTCCTATTACTCTATTTCACTTGTCCATAATTACATTCTTGCCTGGAGATTACAGCATTTTCCTCTGATATGAACGTTAAGCTAACAGGTCAAGACTCTGTTTGCTCTTAATCTCCTTTCTTGTACAATGTGGTCAAATAATGTGGAACAACTGGAAAATCTATAAAATTCTGAACAATGAAGACCATGATTTATATTGCCAACTCTTTCAAAACTCCAGAATGGAGATCATAAGTCCTTCAGATTTATTGACTTTTGAGGCTCACGTCCTTCTCCTTTCTTTTGTAAATATTGAATTTCTTCAGTTACCCATTATCACTGAACTCCCAATTCTCGAACATATTTGGTAGATTTTCTTTATCTTCATTCATGAAGAGGGACACAAAGAATTTGTTTAGTTTCTCAGCCATTTCCTTATTTACCATTATAAATTCTTGTCAAGGAAATGGACTTAGAGGAAAATTAAAGGAAAAACGGGGGCTTTAGTGCATGGTATCATGGAGTGATGGCGGCAGTTAAATGCTTACCAGTTCCTTGTCTTTGCACAGAATTAGCCGACAGTTATACAGTGCAACAAACAACTTTTTTATTAGATACAATTATACAAAAATATACTTTGTCCTTGGCTATTACTATCTACTACATGGGTATTAATTATTTCATTAGTCATAATATACTTTTTGTTTATGTTAATCTTATTCAACAACAGATGGTTAATACAAGTCAAACATAATACAAGGGCATCTTGACAATATTCTATCACATTTTTCAAGCAGACAACGCCACTGCCCCCTCCCCGAGTCAATCATAAGCCCCCATTGTCTGCAATGTTTCTGTGCTACTTGCGGCAGGGGGCACGGGTGGTCTGCCCAACTATTGCTGTTGTGTTTTGGTCACCAACACCACGCATTCCCAGACAATAAACACATTCTTGGAGATAACGTATCTGATACCTGTTCTGCTCTGCAGCTGGTTGCCAATTGCTACATCCGCACACCCTTTCGTTAACTTATTTAATTCCAATCATAATTAAGTACTTGGAGATTTTAATTTTTCTTCTACAATTCTCCTTCTAAGAAACCCACAGGTATTCTTGTTAGACTTTTCTTTTCCAGCTCTCAATGAGTTTTTGGGCTCCAGATAGTCACAATCTATTTCAATATTTTGGCTGCGAGGAACTAGCTATCAGGTTTCCAAGTTTGTTGATGACATAAAATTATGCTTATTTGTGAATATGGATAAGAATCTACAATGGATCATTTGCCAGATGGTTGACCGTTAAGGGTGGCACAGTGGTGCAGCGGTAGAGTTGCTACCTTACAGTACCAGAGACGAGTTAAATCCTGATTGTCTGTACGGAGTTTGTATGTTCTCCCCGTGACCTCGTGGGCTTTCTTCAGGTGCTCTTGTTTCCTTCCACATTGTAAAGACATAGAGGTTTGTAGGTTAATTGGCTTCAATAAATTTGTAAATTGTCCCAAGTGTGTAGGATAATGCCAGCGTACGGGGTGATCACTGGTTGGCGTGGACTCGTTGGGCTGAAGGACCTGTTACCATGTTGTATCTCTAAAGTCTAAAGAGTAGACCTGTTTCCTTTGAATTCAGAAGAATGAGAGGTGATCCCATTAAAATTTCCAAAATTCTTACAAGGCTTATTAGCCTGGATGCTGGGAGGATATTTCCTTTGAATGAGTAATCTAGAACTCGGGGTAGCAATCTGAGATGAAGTGTAATTTACTTAGGACTGAAACAAGGACAATTTGATTGCTTCGGTATGGGGTGAATCTTACATTTCTGCAAAAAATCATGCTCTTGGTTAATTAAAGATATCAATAGGATTTTTGATATTAGGAAAATCGTGGGATTTGAAGATAATCCAAAAAGTGGTGCTGACAATAGAAGATCGGCTCTAACATTGGTAAATAATTGAAGAGGCTCAGAGGGCCAAATTAACCTACGCTTGCTCCTTGTTCTTACGAAGGGCACATTGAATGATTTGGCCAGTCAGTGTCTTGATCAAATATCTTCTATATTAAATAGCATTCCTGTTGAATCATTTGGAAATAAATCCAACATAATTATAACTTGAAAACAATGAAGCCTAATGTAGCAACATGCATTGTTATTTTGAACGACTATTAGCTACTCATTCCAATGTTGTGTGTCAGTTTCAAGGTACCACCATCAAAATGTGTGTATTTCTATCGATACCGAGGAAAGTATTTCTAATTGTGTTCTCTGGCTTCTGCTTTGCACATATCTTTTTACCTTTAAAGGTCTTTTAATCTCAAACTATCAAACAGACGTCAATCTTTTGAGGTTCTTTGGATTATAGTTCTGATATCAGTTGACATTTCAAAAATATTGTGCGGGTTCTGCTCTGTAGCATTCTTAGAATTTTTTGTTTAGCACAGCAAAAACTGAAATATCATGAAAATGCCCCGGAGATATAAGAACTTAGCCTCCCGAAATGAACTATTGCCTCAGAGAAATACTGCTTGTCACCTTAACATAATGATGGTTATTCGAAGTAAGACACAAAAAGCTGGAGTAACTCAGCGGGTCAGACAGCATCTCTGGAGAAAAGGAATAGATGACGCTTCGGGTCGAGACTCTTCATCAGTCCCGAAATGTCACCTATTCCTTTTCTCCAGACAAGCTGTCTGACCCGCTGAGTTACTCCAGCTTTTTGTGTCTTTCTCCAGTTTAAACCAACGCATGGTTATTAGAAAATGTGTGATCAACTATTAAGCGATCTTTCACCAGAGGTGGTCAGGATTATTAACCAAAAAAATGAGAAGACAATAATAACAATGCTTCTTCCAAAGTCTGCTATATGTAACATACTTTGGTGTTAAGCTTGCATGGTTTTCATCTCTCCGCTGAGGTAAACATTCAAGCCCTGTTTGGATATTAAGGTCACATGGCAAGATGTCAGAAGTGCCAGACTTTATTAGTAAAGCAGGTTGAAACTTTATTCAGGTGGCAATTTGCAATGGATTTTATATTTGACTTGATAAATTGTTCAATCTGCTTCCAATTAAGTGGGCATAGGTAAACTTGCAATTTATGCTCCTCATGAGTTTTGTTGTCTTCAGTGAATAAAGTTGATTGACCTATTCATCAAACCCAAGCACAGAAAGTCAATTTAGTTACTACCTCTGTGAAACTGTTTATGTACATTAATGAACCATGAAGGTTTTTTAATCTCAAAGTACATGGCCAGTTAAATGAATTCGTACATTTAGTGCGTGCACAAGCAAAATGATTTTCTTTCAGTTAGCTTACATTAATTAGGAATTATTTTTAGGTTAAGAAATGCAATGTATATTTTCATATTGTTCAACTTTTGTTCCAAAGGCAGTTAAACTTTGACATAGAATTTTTATTTAAAACATTTATTGACAACTTTTATGCAGGAACTTAGCTTTGACAGTTTAATGGAAATAAGATTGCAGAAATTAATTTTTATGAGAAAACTGTTGGGAAATAGATTCTCTACTGAAACAATGGTGAAAATGGCATGAGATGTATAATGGAAAGCAACATAGCGTGTGTAACATGTGCAAGTACAATCTCGTCTGGGGACAAACTGTATGGCTACTTATTGGGGTTCATTGCAAATCTGATACATATAGATAAAACACATGATGAGAATATTTTATAAATCAGTGCAGGTTTACCATAACAATACACGGCAGCACGGTGGCACAATGGTAAAGTTGCTGCCTTACAGCGCCAGAGACCCAGGTTTGATCCTGACCAAGGGTGCTGTCTGTACGGAGTTTGTATGTTCTCCCCATGACCTGCGTGGGTTTTCTCCGGGTGCTCTGGTTTCCTCCCACACTCCAAAGACATATAGGTTTGTAGGTTATTTGGCATCGGTAAAATTGTAAATTGTCCCTTGTCTGTATAAGATAATGTTAGTGTACAGGGATCGCCATTTTCCAACAATATTCCCAATCCCCTTTAATTCCAGAAATCCATTGATCTGTTTTTTTGAATAAACGGAATAACTGAGTCACCATCGCCCACTGGGAAAGATAATTTCACAGTTTTACCACCCTCTGAAAGGGAGTTCTCATCTCATTCCTAAATGGCCAACCCCTTATTCCAAAACCGTGTCCCTGATCTGAATCTCTACAATGAAGAGAAACAAGCTCCCTCCATCTAGACCGGTAAGCCTTTTAAGAATTTACCGTGTTCCAATTTGATGGTCTCTCTTCCAAAATCTGAAGAACACAATCCCAGTCTGCTCAACTTTTCCTTCTCCAACAAACTGCTCATTCCTGAAACCATTCCAATGAATCTTTCCTGCCTTACCATGGTAAGTAACCTCTTTCTTAGGTAAGGAGCTCAAACCTTTATGCAATATTCCACGTGCAGTCTCTCCAAGGTAAAATCCTCCAAGGTAAAATCCTCTAATTCCTCTATGCCTATATCTGCATCAGATAGGATCTTAATTCACTCTTTTAGTGGAAGATATTGTTGGGAAATGGCTTTATGACCATTGTGCTCATGTTTCTTGATTTAAACAGTTTTCACATAGAACATAGACACAACGTGCTGGATTATTTCAGATCTTCAGAAGGGTACCGACCCTAAACGTTACCCATTCCTTTTCTCCAGAAGTACTGCCTGACCAGCTGAGTTACATCAACAATTTGTATCTATCTTTGCTATAAACCAGCATCTGCAGTTCTTTGTTTCTATTGAACAGCACATTTCGATATACAATATCTGTGTTGAACATGAATGCAAGCTAATCTCCTCTCCCTGCAATTGATTCATATTCTTCCATTCCCTACATATGCACATCTAAAAGCTTCTTAAACACTATGATTGAATCTTCCTCCACCATCTCCCTTGGCACAACATTCCAGACGCCCGCCACTATCTGTCTAAAAAAACTTGACCCTCAGATTTCCTTTAAACTTTGCCCCTCTCACCTTAAAGCTCTGTTCCTTAACCTTTAACATTTCAATCACAGGAAATTTGTTCTGACTGTCTAGGCTGGGTGAGTGGGCAAATGTTTGGCAGATGCAGTATAATGTGGATAAATGTGAGGTTATCCACTTTGGTGGCAAAAATAGGAAAGCAGACTATTATCTCAATGGTGGCCGATTAGGAAAAGGGGAGATGCAGCGTGACCTGGGTGTCATGGTACACCAGTCATTGAAAGTAGGCATGCAGGTGCAGCAGGCAGTGAAGAAAGCGAATGGTATGTTAGCTTTCATAACAAAAGGATTTGAGTATAGGAGCAGTGAGGTTCTACTTCAGTTATATAGGGTCTTGGTGAGACCACACCTGGAGTATTGCATGCAGTTCTGGTCTCCAAATCTGAGGAAGGACATTATTGCCATAGAGGAAGTGCAGAGAAGGTTCACCAGACTGATTCCTGGGATGTCAGGACTGTCTTATGAACAAAGACTGCATAGACTCGGTTTATACTCTCTAGAATTTAGGAGATTGAGAGGGGATCTTATAGAAACTTACAAAATTCTTAAGGGGTTGGACAGGCTTGATGCAGGAAGATTGTTCCCGATGTTGGGGAGGTCCAGGACAAGGGGTCACAGCTTAAGGATAAGGGGGAACTCCTTTAGGACCGAGATGAGAAGGACTTTTTTCACACACAGAGTGGTGGGTCTCTGGAACTCTCTGCCACAGAGGGTAGTTGAGGCCAGTTCATTGGCTATATTTAAGAGGGAGTTAGATGTGGCCCTTGTGGCTAAGGGGATCAGAGGGTATGGAGAGAAGGCAGGTACGGGATACTGAGTTGGATGATCAGCCATGATCATATTGAATGGCGGCGCAGGCTCGAAGGGCCAAATGGCCTACTCCTGCACCTAATTTCTATGTTTCTATGTCTACCCTTTCTGGGCCTATCAAAATGTTATATGCTTCTCCCCTCAACTCCTTTGTTCCAGAAAAAACAATTCATGTTTGTCCAAACTCTCCCTGCAGTTAATACTCTCTAATCCAGATGGCATTCTGGTAAATCTCTTCTGTATTCTCTCCAAAGCCTCCACATCCTTCACGAATGCAGTGACCAGAACTGCACACAATATCCCAAACATGGCCTAATCAATGTCCTATAAAACTGTAGCATGACTATACTCAATGCCCTGACCGATGAAGGAAATCTATCAAAGAAATGAATATTTTTTTCCACATAATATGATTTTAATAATTTCTGTAACTATTAAATAAAAATATTTAATGTAGAGGAATTAGAACTAAAATTCTTAAGCACTTGAGCTATCAACTTCAACGAGAATTTGAAGAACAAATGTGCCAGTAGATTGCAAGCAGCAGCTATACTAATAGGATTGTCATATTAGGGGATTTAACAAGCAAATAATTCTAAAACTACTAACATCTTAATTCCTCCCAACTATTTTCCTCTACTAAAACCAATGAAAGATGACCTGATCTAACAGAACTTAGTTCTAACAGCAGATTGCCCAGCATAAGTGGAGAACAATTGCCAAGTCCTTGTAGTCAAGCAGTGGATTCTATAAGGAATCTGGAATTGGAATGCATTCAGAGAAATGTGTGGCATTCCCCCACAACATCATTACCATGGCATTGAAAGGGCAGATAGTCATAAGCATTTTCCCAGGGTGTAAAATGAAATACTAGAAAGCATAACTTAATGTGAAAGGGGGAACATTTAAAAGAGCTGGGAGGGGCAAATTTTCCACAGATAGTTGTGTATCCCGAGAACGAACTGGCATGGGTGGTGATGGAAGCAGATACAAAAAATGGTGCTTAGATAGGCATACATCTGCAGGGGCTGTGCTGGACAGCTCTCTGTTCTATATTGGTTATGAAACCTTTTTCATTTTTTCATCTAGATCTTTTTGAAATAATTTTATTTTGGCTGCCAGCTTCCAAGCAATACAGGTGTCAGGATGAGAAAGGATGCAATAGTTACCACTCAAGTGATTGAAGAATTGAAAACATTCATCTGGTTTTTGAAGAAAAAAAAATGCAGTTTTAATCTACTTGAGCATACAGCTTGGAAACTGAAGATTACTGTTAAATAGCTTGGTGTTGAAAAATAAGAACAATATTACTTTATCATTATTTCTGATAAATACATCTCTCCCTCTGGCTCATATGTGAAGTTCTGGCAACTGTCTTCATTGTGTTATCTCTGAATCTTGCTGAATCGTTCTATGCAAGGTCAGAGCTTCAGGCAGTACAGTGTGAGAGCCAAGTTAACCTTAATATCCAGCCACGGGGGAAAAAATATTACGAATGATGGGATACTTACTACAGATAAAACACTCAGATTCAATGGGCATGAGGTGAACAATGCTTGCTGTTGGGTAAAATTCTACTAAACAGTTTATTTTTCCACATGTTTATTTTGTTTGCTTGACCTGAGAATAGAAAAAAAAGTCTATATGTTTAATACTCTCCTCAGCTGGTCCTTACCCTCAACAACTTTTCCTTTGATTCCTCCCATTTCCTCCAAGTCCAAGGCATAGCTATGGGCATGCGCATGGACCCCAGCTACGCCTGCCTCTTTGTAGGGTATGTCGAACAACCCTTGTTCGAGGTGTACCGTGGCCCTATCCCCGAACTCTACCTGTGCTACATTGACGACTGCATTGGTGCTACCTACTGCACCCATGCAGAACTCACCGACTTCATCCATTTCAACACTAACTTCCATCTAGCACTCAAATTCAACTGGACCAGGTCCGCCATCACCCTACTGTTTTTAGGCCTCACTATCTCCATCGCAGGTGACAGACTACTGACGGACATCTACTACAAACCCACTGACTCCCATGACTATCTTGACTACACTTCTTCCCACCCTGCTTCCTTTAAGGACTCTATCCCCTACTCCCAATTCCTCCATCTATGCCGCATCTGCACCCAAGATGAAGTGTTCCAAACCAGGGCATCGTAGATGTCCTCATTATTTAGGGAACGGGGGTAGATGAGGCTCTCACCAGGGTCTCTTCTATATCCTGTAGCTCCGCTCTCCCTCCCAATCCACCCACTCATAACAAGGGCAGAGTATCCCTTGTCCTCACCTTCCACCCTACCAGTCATCACTCATACAACAGATAATTCTCCGACATGTTTGCCACCTCCGACGGGATCCCACCACTGGCCACATCTTCCCATCTCCTCCCCTTTTGGCTTTCCACTGAGGCCGCTCCCTCTGTAACTACTATCCCTTTCAACTGCTGTAAATGGTACACTTGTCACTTTACCTCCCCCCTCGACTCTATCCAAGGACCCAAGCAGTCTTTCCAGGTGAGGCAGAGGTTCACCTGCACCTCCTCCAACCTCATCTATTGCATCCGTTGTTCTAGGTGTCAACTGCTATACATCGGTGAGAACAAGCGCAGGCTTGGCGATCGCTTCGCCCAACACCTCCGCTCAGTTCGCATTAACCAACCTGATCTCCCGGTGGCTCAGCACTTCAACTGCCCCTCCCATTCTGAATCCGACCTTTCTGTCCTGGGCCTCCTCCATGGCCAGAATGAGTCCCACCACAAATTGGAGGAGCAGCACCTCATATTTTGCTTGGGTAGTTTACACCCAGCAGTATGAACATTGACCTCCAATTTCAGGTAGTCCTTGCTTTCTCCTTCCTCCCCCTCCCCTTCCCAGCTACCCCACAGCCTACTGTCTCTGCCCCTTCTTCTTCCCGCCCCCATCCCCACATCAGTCTGAAGAAGGGTCTCGACCCGAAACGTCACCTATTCCTTTGCTCCATAGATGTTGCCTCACCCGCTGAGTTTCTACAGCATTTTTATCTACCTTCACCAGGTCAGCAAGACTGATTTTAATTTTAACCCAAGGATTCATGAAATTTGCACATTTTCTTTGTATACAACCATCTGAAAAACATTGTGGAGGTCACAGATGACATGTTCTTCACGCAAAAACATTTCAATAGTTTTACCAGCAACCCCTTTGGAAAGCAATCATAGTATGCTTCTCAACCATGAGTAAATGGATATAACAATTCTACCTGCTTATTCTCCAATTCCCCCCCATATTCCCCCTACTTCTCCCATATCATCCTCCATTTCTTCTACCTCCCCCCCCCTCCCCTTTGCCCCTCCTGGAAGTGCACCTTCCCCTCCCCTTCCTACTGCACTCCCTCCTCTAACCTCACAATTTGCAACTCTTGTTTCACACCTTCAGTCTTTTCATCTATGGCCTTTGTCGAACATCTGACTATTAAAAAAACCCTCCTCACCTCTATCGACCTATTACCTGTGTAACCCTTTGTCCTGCCCCTCCTCTCTTCCAGCTTTCCATCTCCTCCATTTCCTACCTGTTTGTTCTCACCGTCTCTCCTCCCAGCCTGAACTAATTTGGTTTTCCCTTGTCTGTCCATTTTACTCCTCCGCTCTCCACATTCAGATAAAAACATAGAAACGTAGAAAATAAGTGCAGGAGTAGGTCATTCGGCCCTTTGAGCCATTAAATATAATCATGGCTGATCATCCAAAATCAGTACCCTGTTCCTGCTTTCTCCCCATATCTTTTGATTCCGTTAGCCCCAAGACCTATATCTAACTCTCTCTTGAAATCATCCTGTGAATTGGCCTCCATTGCATTCTGTGGCAAAGAATTCCAGGTATCACCAGTGGGTTTTCACCACATGATGCATCTTCCCTTCCCCTCCCATCTTATCATTTCAAAGGAACAATTTCCTGCTTCATTCCTCCATCCATTCTTCCAACCTTCTCATGAAATCATGAGTTGCAGCCCCTTCCATTCCCACCACCCCCAGTTAATGTTACAGGCTATGCAGCAATTCATTTATCTCAATTTATCACAATGCATTAATTGGCCATGATATGGTCTTCTCTCTCAGGTATTCACTTTGGTGAATACCTCCATTCGGTCCGCAAGTGTGATACTGAAGATTATCGGCCAAATGTGGACAAATGGGACTTGTTTAGCTTGAGCATCTTTTGTAGACATGGACAAGTTGGGCTAAAGGGCCTGGATTCAAGTTCTATGATTCTCTGACTCTAAACTCTCCTTTTAAACAGATAAAGTCTCTTTTGTTTTACTGTCATGATGTTAAACGTAATAGACTTTTCTCGAATGTACCTTTCCAAGCTCCATTTTCAGCAATTTCTGTGCTTTAACGAGCACACAATTTAAGACCAAGATTGGGCATCTCAGGTCTGATTCTCCAATCATTGGGATCATGGGTCTTTTGGTTGTTGTTCCGTTGCCTCAAGCCAATAACATGTGACTCCCTTCTCATCCCCACTTGGCTTATCAAGTGCATATCTCTCTCAGCCTTAAGATATTCAGCCCTTTAAGGAAGAGGGTTCATAAAGCTGACAATTTACTAAGAGGAAGATTATGTTTCATGTCTGCCCTAAATGGACGGCCAGATCTTTGTTTGAATAAAGGCATTTTTAAAATTCTCCCTTAATTAATTTCTTCATAAATTATAATACTTTCATGAATTTTATATGAGCATATTTCCATTATATTAGCATAAATCCATTAAATGTATTTCAACTGTGTGTAGATGTCTATAATCATTATGATTTGGAGACAATTGAGAAGAATGCTGACAATATATGTTGCCAAAATCCATTGTGGTGATCTGTGGATGGGGCTTCAAGTACGATTTTTTTGCCACCTTACCATTCTCCTCTGCTGCAAATCAAATAAGTTTTGTTCCGATCGATGAAATAGTGCAAAAGTTATGAAGGTTTAAAAATCGCCCCTTCAATATCGTGGTGAGGAGAATAAAAAGCTGAAGGGTCGCAGTGTGTTGAGCAGCCCATGCAGAGTGTGCAGTCCGCGGGGAGCACGCAGCCTGCAGGCTGTTTCTGGGGCGACCAGCACGACCAACCAGAAGCTACTGAGTTGAACTGGAAGCCTCTGAGTGAAGCTGGAGTGGGACCGGGATCTACTGCGTGAGGCGGAAAGCTGAAGGGGCGGGGTGAGCCCAGTGCTAGCTGTGTCAAACATTAATATACGAGCATAATAAAGCCTTCACATTGAACTGCTGTACTTGGAAGTTAAAATGTGTGTTAAGTATTGGACCGGAACCGCCAGCATTTCTGCACATGATTGCAGAATATATGCAGAATATATGCCCCAAGTTTGTTTTTTTGCTAAAACGTGACCAATGAATTTTGGGTTCTCCTTATTGAAATTTCCCAACTGGACTTCAGTGTTGCGCTGCTGGTCGAGTCCAATGTGAAATACAAACTAGCAGAATTTCTCCAGCTTTTTGTGGCCTATTTCCTTCGCTCCTTAGATGCTGCTGCACCCGCTGAGTTTCTCCAGCTTTTTGTGGCCTATCTCCTTCGCTCCTTAGATGCTGCTGCACCCGCTGAGTTTCTCCAGCTTTTTGTGGCCTATCTCCTTCGCTCCTTAGATGCTGCTGCACCCGCTGAGTTTCTCCAGCTTTTTGTGGCCTATCTCCTTCGTTCCTTAGATGCTGCTGCACCCGCTGAGTTTCTCTAGCTTTTTGTGGCCTATCTCCTTCGCTCCTTAGATGCTGCTGCACCCGCTGAGTTTCTCCAGCTTTTTGTGGCCTATCTCCTTCGCTCCTTAGATGCTGCTGCACCCGCTGAGTTTCTCCAGCTTTTTGTGTAACCCCAGAATTTCTCAGCACTTGGCTTTGGACTGCTGAACTCACGGCACGATACATCAACAAGCCTGGTTATGAATTCTGTACTTTGGAGAAGGTTGAGGAGGCTAGATTGTTTGGTGCATTTCAAGCATAGGTAAATAAATATTTTAAAATGTGATACTATGGAGAACTCCCAAGAACAAATTAGGTCTTGAGCAGATCAACCACCATCATATTGAATGGCAAAGTGGGCTGAAAGGGCTCAGTGGGCTGAAAGGGTCCCGCTCCTATGTTCTTCTCTAGTTATGTTTACTTTCATTGGAAAGTGACTGCAAGGAAGAAGGATTAGTAATAGTCAAAGTCAAATATTTAGATTAATTTTTCAGTTAAAATAAATAGTGCGTGTGTTTGTGGGGGTGTTTATGTTTTTAATTGATATTAAAATAAACAATTGATTCATTACATTTTAAAGTGTTTTGAGAATTCTCAACAGGCATTCAGAGACTTTGCTATTTTGACAACTAGCATAGCCAAGGGACATCTGTCACTGTACATTTAGCACTTCAGATTTGGAAAAGTGAACTAAGTTGATATTTGGCTTGTAGGTGGGCAGGAAATACAGGTAGTTGGTCGCCAGAATGCTCTGGCCTGTCGTGTGAAGTATATTTTAAATAATTAGATTGCTGTAAATTGTCAACTGAAAATTGTCAATTGCCAACTGAAAGTCTGCACAAAAATATTATTTTCATTGCTGCCAAGCTGCAGTGTTGTGTTTTTTTTCAACCTCTAAATATGTTTTAATAATCTTGAGTAAGAAATTGTATTAATATGTAAATTTCAAGATCCGATGCGATTTGGGGATTAGTGTGCTTGGTGTTGCAACAGACTGATAAATTTCAATTACTTGTTTGGCGTTTGTAATGTTTAAACATGATAGTGTTTGTTCGATGTTAAAGCTGGCAAATAATCTAAATCAGAAGTGAGCTTCTTACTTGTAAACTAAATTAGGTAATTCGACATGGGGTAGGTCTGGACAGATTTATTAAATTATATATTGACATTTTAATTACTATTATCTCTGATTTTCTCTGACTGTCCACAAGGCTAGTGGACTTAATTATTCTGGCAATGTACTTTGATTTTCGTTTGGTACCAAATTACTATCAATAGTGCATGAATAAAAGGAGGGCAATCAGCTTTTGAGACTGTGATCAGCTGGGTAAGTGGGCCGAGGAATGGCAAATGGAGTTTAAATCAACTAAATGCAAGGTGTTCCATTTTGGAAAGTCAAACCAGGGTAGGACCTGAACAGTGAACAGTTGGACCATGGCAGGTGTTGAATATCAGAGGGATCTAGTGGTACAATGCGTCGTTCTCTGAAAGTGGCAACACAGGAAGGTGAAGGTGGCTTTTGGCACACTGGCTTTTGTCAGTTAGGGCATTGGATATAAAATTTGGGATGTTAGGTTGCAGTTCTACAAGACCTTGGTGAGGTTGCACTTGGAGCATTGTGTTCAGTTTTGGTCATCGTATTTTCGGAAAGATACCATTAAGCTCGAAAGAATGCAGAAAACGTTTACGAGGATGTTTCCAGGATTGGAGGGACCGATTTAGGGAGAGGTTGGGCAAGCTCAGACTTGATTCCTTGGAGCACAGGTGACTGAGGTGTGATGTTATAGAGGTGTATAACATAACGAGGGGCATAGATATGGTGAATGTACACTGTATTTTTCACAGCATTGGGGAATCAAGAACTAGAGGCCAATTGAAAGTTTTAAGGTGAAAGGGGAAAGATTGACGAGGAGCCTGGGGGGGCACCCCTTTCTCGCAGACAGGGCAGTGCGTATCTGGAATGAGCTGCCTGCCAAAGTGGTTGATACAATAGAAAATGTTAAAGATATATGGGCAGGTTCATAGACAGGAAATGTGGGCAAACAAGACTTAGATGGGGACTTAGTTGATGTGGACTGGTGTTATGACTCTATCCAGTTGATCTATAATTCAAATGCATTTGGTCTATTTTTGCACTGACTGTGTAACCGACCAAAATGTACTTTTATCTCCACAACGCCACCCTTAAATATTTTCCATTGATCCAGCGTTCATCATATTTTGTTGATAGCGGTGTGTGTCATGTGGAGCTTGTTCCCACCTTACAGTTGAGACAAACAGCACCGATGTAGTTAAAGGAGAACCAGAGATATATATGAAGGAAAAAGAATGGAGCACCGTGATGATAACTGGGAAATTGACAAGGTGGCGCCGTGTGTGCAGTGTGTGAACCATGGGGACCAGTTGGACAAAATGGTCCATTCTTTTGTTATGATATTCATGGAACAGCATTCTTATTTTGCTCCTGGCATCGGATGAGAGAGTTTAGCCCATTGAATCTATGGTGGCTTAGAGAAGATATCCTTGAATCCCATCTGCCTGCTTATTTTCCTGCTTATTGTCTCTGACGTTTCCATTAACATTCTGTCATGAATTCCACATTTCCACCATGCTTTCTGAATTCTTAAAAAAATAGTTCCTGGATCAACTCAAAAGCAGCCAAACTCCATTGTTAAGCTTGTCACTCAGATTAAATAGATTCCTTCTGCCCTGTGGAGTCCATGAGTCACATAAAAACTTGATCATTTATCAAACCTCAACCTTTCAAAATCAATGGATTGCATTTTACTTTTATGCAACCTGATCTTATAGAATAATTCATTCAGTGCTGTTGTCATTCTGGCAAATCTGCTCTCTGCCTTTCCATAGCTGAGTGCTCAAATCTGAATGCCATGCCCCAGATGGCATCAATTTAAGACTCTAATCAACAGAACAATAAATTACTCACTTTGGAATTCTAATTCACCTGATACAAAGTTGTAACCGTTTCAGCGGCTGTTTAGATTGCTACTTACACTTCTGCTTGAACCTTAAGTGATTATTATGTGTGAATCCCGAAATTACTTTTTCCCATTTCTCAATATAAGGGACATAATGTTTAATTTAATGCATACTCTAGCTAAATTATGCCATGGAAAAGCTGCAGAGTTAACATTAAAAGTATTGCATGTGGCAGGTGCTCACTGCAAATTATGTTTACTTCCCCTTACAATCTCCTTCCTGTATTTTGTTGAAAGCATTTATGTCCCACCGTGTACAATGGTGTGAGAAATCTGCTGCTATCTCTCTCCACAGACATATGTTTTGAAAACACACATCATACTTAAGAGCATCATAACTGTTGGGGGAAAAAAGCTTGCAATTCATGCTAATATTTTCTGACCCAGAATAAGAAATGTATCAGCACTTGTTCAAGTTTAATCTTCTTTTACTGCAAGCAGTAATCCCACCAGTGAAAACGATGTTTACAGTTATGGAAGAGGCTGGATTTAACATCATCCATCTTACATTGCAGGAGAATGCAATATTTGTTTTATAAAGCTCCTTTTCTAATAAAAGAGCCATCATCCAACATGTAATCATCAATGGTACAGGATACCACCTATGATTTAATTACATTGCCAGTTGTTTGCAATAAACATGCATTATGGCAGATTGTGTCCTATTTATTGTTCCAAACTTCAGTTTAATTGAAACCAATGAAACCTCATTTCAGAACAGTCACGTAATTGTACATGCATGCGTTGTGCAATTAACTCGATGAATTTTAATCCCATTTTTTACTATCTCGTTTAATGACTGGAGTAATATTAAAAATGACAGAAAATTGAGTTGGGGCAAAAGGTATGCATAATTTTCAGTTTGTGTGGCTTTTGACAAACTGCTCTTCTTCAGACTCCATGTTCGCTAGGGATGCTGCCTGACCTACTGAGTTACTCTGGCACTTTGTGTCCTTTGTTTTGTAAACCAGCATCTGCAGTTCCTTGTTTCTACTGCTAGATTAGATGTTGCCCGCACTAAATAGCTTGGCAGTACACTTGAATTAAACTTCAAAATCTCTCACAGCTCTATAGTTGCTTATGAACATGTATAAATTAATTTTAGGGCTATCAACTCCCTTTTAGAATTATATTGTTTGGATCTTATGGATGCCTGTGATCTATTGTACAAGCATCTGCAGTATTAACCAACTGCATCAAGTTTAGCCTGGAGTTTTTTTAACCTCTGCCTTAATGAGCAAATTTCTTGTGTGATATGAAACAAATCTACAGAAAGCTCAACATCTCTTGTACGTCTGAGCTCAGTGGGAGTTGTGAGCCGCCGAGACCCCATCGTAATCAATGACACTTTGATGTTGAAAGAGTGAAACGCACACATCTTGATTGTCAGAATTGTCTGCATGCATTGCACAGGTCCTCGACACAACACAATGCTGGACTCTTCTTTGCTCTTGAGTCATTATCGCATATTCCCTGATAAGTTGCACATTCACCCCATATTTCTTGGTTTATGACAATTAGTCTGTTCCTGCAACTTGAGTTCATGGACAGGATTCGTGACGAATAAATATGTTTTGGTGCAGTTGTGATATTTGTCAGTGGGTCCGATAGTTATGGGTTCAAATCCCACTCCAGAGACTTTCAGAGATTTTTTTTGTTGAGATTTTAGAGCTACGGCGCAGAAACAAGCCCACCCGGTCCACACCAACCAACGATTACCCCATACTATCCTACACACTAGGAGCTATTTCCAATTTTACATAACCCAATTAACCTACTTTGCCTTTGGAGTATGTCTTTGGTCTGTGGGTGGAAACCGGAGCACCCGGATAAAACTCACGTTCACAGGGAGAACATGCAAGCTCTGCACAGACAGCCCCCATAGTCAGGATTGTCACTGTCAGGGAGCAGCTCTGGTGCTGTAGGGTAACAACTCTACTGTTGCACCACAGTGCTGCCCCCTTAATCCCTTAATACAACCTCTGGCGATTTGATAATCAATGGTACATTATTCTGATTTGAGAATAAAAGCTTACTTTTTCAAATACGTGGGGTACAGAGGAAGGACAAAGGACAAGGACAAAGGACATTTATTGTCACATACACCAATTAGTGTTGTGAAATTTGTCTTGCCATGCAGCACACAGATAAAGATAAGACATAACATTAAAGAATTTAACAATAAACATAAAAAACCATCCCCCCACAATGGTTCCCACTATGAGGGAAGGCACAAAGTCCAGTCCCCATCCCCTTGTTCACTCATAGTCGACAATGTTGTGGGTGCTACCTATCTGATGGGATGTTAAAACTGAACAATCTATTGGTGACATTATTCCTTTAACTATGAATTAAAAACTGATGATATAGTCATTATTACACAGCTATTTCAGGAGGCTTATTAGATACAAATCAATTGTGATATTTGCTACATCGTAATGTTGATTTGATCTCAAGTGAAAATGTGTAAAGGTCATGAAATGCA
The DNA here is from genome assembly GCA_963514005.1 of Raja brachyura. Next base: position 40,479,024 of record OY740796.1, read on the forward strand.
GTATATGATTGCACTCTTTGTTTTTTTAAACATGATTACATTATTCATCATGCTGTCACATTTGACATGTTATCTCATATCATACCTCCTGCAACCATATGCTCAGTGATTCATCATGTGTTGCACTTTATCTTTCTCTGAGTTGGTGCTTGCAGTCATCAGTTAAAAGTTGCATCTTCAAGGAAGCTGGAGTCCATTCCTATAAGTAGCGACGAGACAAGCACAATTGCAGATTTGAAATGGAAAAGCAGGATAATGCTTAGGCTGTCAGGTAAATGGAGGCAAGAAAGAATAGACTGCTGCCTAAAAGCAGCTGTAACATGTCATGCAGAACTTGAAAGATTAGAAAGAATTTAAGGCAATTGAGGGCACCTCAGTGGTGCAGTGGTGCAGAAGTAGAGTGCTGCCTTATAACACCAGGAACCCACATTCAATCCTGACTACAGGGGGTGTCTGTATGGACTTTGTACGTTCTCCCTGTGACCCTGTGGGTTATCTCAATGTACCCTGGTTTCCTCCCACACTCCGAAGACGTACAAGTTTGCAGGTTAATAGGCTTGATAAAATTATAAATTGTCTCTAGACTGTAGGAAAGTCCTAGTATATAGGGTGATCGCTGATCAATTGGGCTGAAGAGCCTGTATCCCTGAAGTCTAAAGTGTTTCCCCTGTCCACCTTTAAGAGAAAACTGATTCTTTTTTCTGTTAATAATGAAGGTTATACTTGTCAGCATCCCTGTTAAGAGCTTGTAAAAAGATGGAAAATTCTGACATCTGCACAAGTGCAATTAGTTTTTGAAATGTTAAAGTTGCCTTTGGTGATATTCTGCTCCTGCACAGAATAAACTATTGCAGGCGATGCCAATACAACCAGTGGAAAACCATTTGCTAACTCCAACAGTGTATTTTCAGTGTAAAATCAATCAAAAGTACTATACTGTTAGAATGGCATGTCACTGGGTTTTTAATCAATTCTGAACCACTTCTCCGGTCCTGAAAAATATGGAAGTGTATAAACTAGAGGAATAAATCAGGTAGATGCACAGAGTTTCTTGCCCAGAGAAGGGGAATCGAGGACAAGAGGACATTGGTTTAAGGTGAAGGGGAAAAGATTTAATGGGAATCTGAGGAGTAACTTTTTCACACAAAAAGTGGTGGGTGTATGAGGCTGCCAGAGGAGGTAGAGGCAGGGTCTATCGCAACGTTTAAGAAACAGTTAGACAGGTACATGCATAGGACAGGTTTGGAGGGATATAGGCCAAACGCAGGCAGGTGTTACGAGTGTGTTGGCCAGTGTGGGCAAGTTGGTCCAAAGGGCCTGTTTCCACGCTATATCACTCAATGACTCTAAATTGCTTCAGAAGAATGATTTCAACATTTCACTAATACTAAAAAAAACCTACTTGGTGAAAACCATTTTTACACACTAATTTTAATTCATTTAATTAATATGTGTAGTCATAATTTGTCATGTATTATATTTCCTGATTTGTTGTCAGAATTCTTTATTATGTCCATCAGTTGGATGCCATCACTGATGACATCTAGGGAGTTACGTGTCCCCCAGTGAAGGCAGCAGTCTATATGCTACATTGGAAAATGGAACATCTATGCCACTGAGTTCATAAGTTATAGGAACAGAATTAAATCATTCAGCCCGTCAAGTCTACTCCGCCATTCACTATATCTTTCCCTCTCAACCCCATTCTCCTGCCTTCTCCCCACAACCCCCGATGCCCTTACTAATCAAGAATCTGTCAATCTTTGCCTTAAAAATACCCTTTGGCTTGGTCTTCACAGCCGTCTGTGGCGATGGATTCCACAGTTTCACTGCTGAATTTTATGGGAAATCTTTTGTCTCGGTCAATGGTAAATGTTAGTGCCTTCACAGTTGACTAGTAATTGGCCAGTGTGTAAGAATGAAACTAAAAAATTGAATCCATGCAAAATGAAGTTATTCTTTACCCCTCTTCTGATTCACACAAAACAAAGCTGAGTCATAGTCATACAGCACAGAAACAGGCCCATCTCCCCAACTCATCCATGCTCAAGTAGCCCCCATCTAAGTTTGTCTCATTTGCCCGCATTTGGTCCATATCTCTCTAAACCCTCTGAGCTATTTAATTATCTTGGAAATTGTCCTATTCGATGTTAGAAGTAACAGAACCTTTAACTAATTAGTAAGTGATTTTATTTTATTTGACCTGATGCACAGTAACAGTATTATTAAGAAGAAAGTAATTTAAATCATGTTACATTCTAACCACTTCATCAGAAGGAAGACACTATGATTTGTTAGTTTGGCAATTAATACACCCAAAATGTTTATCCTGTGAGCTCATGAAATATTAAGGTATTTTGGAATTTGTTGAAAGGAAGATAAATTGTTTTTAGTACAACAAAATGACTTGTGATGGCTTATTATCTCAGTTTATGATCTAACCGAATTTCCATTCCCTATTTATCTTAGTGCATTATTAGAGTTATAGGATGTATCCCTCAACCTTGCATCTTCTAGCATGTTAATTGGTACAATTGTGTCAATGGAGGTTTTTTTTATTCTGTCCATGTATTGCTGAATTCAGCAAGCTTTTGCTCACCTGTGATAAATGATCATACCATGACCTATGGAGAGGTTCTCAAAGCACTGGCAGAGGTAACTTCCCTTAAGCATTTTGCATTGGTGTTGAATTGTTTCCAGTTATTTCATATTTTTATAAATATTATCCACAAAATAAATGTTGAAAAACGATGAAAAGAGATCTCGTTCTGTCGTTTAAGTGTTTTCTTCTGCATATAAATTGCTAAACTGGCCATTACATAGACAAGTGGCTGTCTATCGTGTAGCTATTAACAATCCTAACAAATACCTCTATATCTTTGTAAGCAAATTAACAAAATTTGTATTTGTTTTTGGGCAGGTTTGATACAAAACATGAGTTGCCCTTCTAGCTTTCTTAACCGAGCCCGACAATCAGTCTGAAAAAGGGTTCCGCCCCGAAACATCACCTACCCATGTTCTATAGGGATGCTGACTGACCTGCTGAGTTACTCCGGCATTTTATATCTTTGCTTGATACAAAATAAGTTCTGGCCCAAAATTACTTTCAACAAAAGCACATGGAAGTTTTGAGGTTGTATGCTTCCAACAATCAGGAATAGTGCACTATTTATTCTGTTAATGATCACATTCGTTCTTTGGTAACGTTTAGCGGAGTGGTCTTTGATCCATTTCACAGTCACAGGAACATAAGGAAATAGAAGTAGGAGTAGTCCCCTGAAGCCTGCCCTGCCATTCAATGTGATCTCGGCTGATCTCGAGACACAAAGGAACTGCAGATCATGGTTTACAAAAAAAGACACAAAGTGCTGGAGTAACTCAGTGGGTCAAGCAGCATCTCAGGAGGTGATGTTTTGGGTTAGGACCCATCTTCAGACTCAGGCTAGTCTCAAGTCTCATTCTGTGCCAGTTCCTCACAGCACTTAGTTTTTCAAATATTTATCTTTCTTCACCTTAAATATTTCTACTGATCTAGCCTTCAGCACCCCCTGGGACAGAGTGTTCTATCATTCACTACCCTCTGTGTGAAGAAATTTCTACTCACCCCAGTTTTAAATGACTGATCCCTTATCGTGAAATAATATCTCCTTGTTTGTGATTTCTCCACAAGTGAAAATGTCCACCATCCACTTTGTCAAATACCTATGAATCTTGCATGTATGAATAAAGTCACTCCTCATTGCCTTCCTTGAGAGAACAACTCTCTCAGGCCAGGAGTTAGCCAGTTGTCAGAGGTTATGGGGAGAAGGCAGGAGAATGGGGTTAGGAGGGAGAGATAGATCCGCTGTGATTGAATGGCGGTGTAGACTTGATGGGCCAAATGGCCTACTTCTACTCCTATCATTTATGACCTTATGACCTGGTGAATCTCCTTTGGACTATCTGCATTGTTACAATAACCACTTCTAGAAAGGAGACCAAAACTGTGCTCAGTGTTTCAGGAAAGGCCTTACCAACATCCTGCACAAGTGTAACAGCTTATTTTTAAACTGCAACACCTTTGCAATAAAGGCCACAATGCCGTTTGCCTTCTTAACTACGTAAAATAATCTATTTGCAGGCTTTCATCCTGCACTCAGTCTATTTTTACCCTGTTGCAGAATCACAATGCTCTCATCATAACACAGTTGCAGCACAGTAGCACAGCTGGTAGAGCTGCTGATTCGCAGCACCAAAGACGCAGGCTCAATCCTAACCTCTGCTATCTGTGTGGAGTTTGCATGTTCTCGCTGTGACCATGTGAGTTTCCTCCAGGTGCTCCAGTTTTCTCCCACATCCGAATGACATGCGGTTTGTAGGTGAATTGTGCTCTGTAAATTGCCGTTGGTGTGGTGGGAATGGCTGAGACAGTGGGATAACATAGAATGACTGAACGAGTGATTAATGTTCGGCGTGGATTCGATGGGTTGTGGAGACTGTTTCCTTGCTGTATCTCTAAACTAAATGACATGCCTTTTTACCTATTTATGTATCATCATTACACTTGGAAACCTTACATTTTGTTTCCACCTCCTGATCAATAATGTAAATCATGAACAATTGAAGGCCACTTCACTGCTTATTTTCTTGTGCAATTCACGATAATTTGAATTGCATAGTAGTAGACTTTCATCATAATCAAAAGGTTCAGTCTCTATATTCTGTGCTCACAAACTCCATTATCTGCAACGTGTCCATTGCCCGGGTCATTTTCTTTTCCTATGGATATTGCAGCACTGTTGACAGACATAAAGCTAAAAGTACGTCATTGCAACTTAGCTCCATTGACCACTTGAAAATTAATGCATAGGTTGCAAAGTTCAAGGATTTTCTCGGTGCTCTCCATTTTTTTAATTTACAAAGAGTGGAAGAAAAAGGCTAATCTTTAGTGTGTCTCTCTTGTGTCGAGTCTAGCTGAAACCACAAGGGTGTTTCTCTTGCAAACAGCATCACTGATATTCCAAGTAACCTGACAAGCATAAAATAGCCTGCCAAATGTTGTTCTCTGCTGTAACCCACAAACTTTCCATGTACTTCAACACCTGCAACTTCCACGTTAGTAAGTCTAAGATTTTTACATTGTGATGCACACTTTCTTCAGTCTCAAAGGCTCAACACCTTTGTTTCGAGTGGGAACCATTGGTGGAAGTCAGTATGGTCCAAACTTGGTTGACTTTCCTGACGATATTCTTTGTTCCTTTTTCATTTTTTCCTATTGCTACTGACATTCCACACTTCAAGTGAGTTGATGTTCTCCAGTGACTCTTATTACTATCTTTATGTACAACCGTGGCACACTTCCACCTAGTTGGTATTCTGGTGAAATTATGGGTGTAGTTTTGTTGGAACATCTTCTTATATTTTTATCGAAACATATAAATCTTATAGAAACAAATAAAATTGTTCATTGGACAGGGACGATGCAGGAAAAAACGTTGCCCGATGTTGGGGGAGTCCAGAACCAGGGTCACAGTTCAAGAATAAGGGGTTGGCCATTTAGGACTGAGATAGGGAAAAACTATTTCACCCAGAGAGTTGTGAATCTGTGGAATTCTCTGTTGGCAGTAGAGGCTTATTCACTGGATGTTTTCAAGAGAGTTAGAAATAGCTCTAAAGGATAATGGAATTAAGGGATATGGGGAGAAAGCAGGAGCGGAGTACTAATTTTTAATTATCATAATGGCGGTTCTGGCTCGAAGGGCTGAATGGCCTACTCCTGCACCTATTTTTGATGTGTCTATGTTTCTATGAAACAGGAGTACAGCCTGTATTTGCTTACAATCGCAAACAACAATGGAAAGAAAACATTTGCACATATCTTTCCATCTCTTACACAGTCTCGCTGAATTCCTTTCTATCATTCTTGTTTATCTCGCTCTTACAACCAGACCATCCAACATGCAAACACAACATCATGCTGTGTTTGGCATTGAATAATTGAATAATTAATGTGTTGTGCTTTAGAGGGATGAATTCTTTATTTGTTTGCCGACCATTCCGCTTGTGGAAAGGGCATGCTATAAAATACATGGACATTGCCGAGACTGTAATGTACTTGTAAATTTATTTAGTGTTCCTGAGGTAGTAGGGAATATTCTGTATCTTTAAAGTGGGCAAATTAAATATGTTTCAGGACTGTCTTGTGTTATTTTATGAGTTGCTGGTCATTGCCAGAGAGCCTGAACATCTTTCATTCAGGAATGTTCAGATGTTGCCCAGTTTGAAGCAAAACACTGGCCATGTTGCTTAAAGGATGTAATTTAACTGGAAACTGGAAAGGATGCGACCAAGATTTACGAGAATCTTATCGGGTCTGGAGGGTTTGACTTATTAGGAAATGCTGGATGAGCTGGATTTTTTTTTCCCTGCAGCCTTCGAGGCTGAGGGGTAGCTTTATGGAGGTTTATGGAACGGGCAGCTGAGGTGAATGGTCACGCTGTTATTACCAGTGTCGGGGAGTCTAAACGTAGAGGGCATTGGTTTATCGTGAGAGGGGAAATGTTTAAAAGGGACCTACATAGAAACATAGAAATATAGAAACATAGATAATAGGTGCAGGAGGAGGCCATTCGGCCCTTCGAGCCAGCACCGCCATTCATAGTGATCATGGCTGATCGTCTGCTATCAATAACTGCCTGCCTTCTCCCCATATCCCTTGACTCCACTAGCCCCTAGAGCTGTGTCCAACTCTCTCTTAAATCCATTCAGTGATTTGGCCTCCACTGCCCTCTGTGGCAGGGAATTCCATAAATTCACAACTCTCTGGGTAAAAAAGTTTTTTCTCACCTCAGTCTGAAATGACCTCCCTTTATTCTAAGACTGTGGCCCCTGGTCTGGACTCATCCAACATTGGGAACATTTTTTCTGCATCTAGCTTGTCCAGTCCTTTTACCTGAGGGGTAATTTCACATTGAGGATGGTGCATAAATGGAACGAGGGCAAGTTGGCATGGACTGCCTGGCGAGTTGGGCCTGAAGTCTTATTTCTGTGCTGTATAATTGTACGACTCTAGTTAAACTGGGTTAAATTTGTAACCAGGTTTCCCAGTAAACATATATATAAATGTATCTGCTTTTATTCTTGCCACTCCCGGGTGAGAGGATCAAGAACAGAAAAACACAATCTCTAAAACTTTCATTATCCAATTATCTCTGGAAGAAAGTTGATGTGATACTGTGGTTTCGAAAAAGTTGAAAAGATAAACTGAATAACTACAGACCTGCAAGATTAACACTTGATACAGAAATATTATTTAAAGATATTTAAAAAGAATAGTGGAAATCAGCATTTTGAAAAGAATGGCCAGCAATGCTTTGTGAAGCAAATTGAGGTGGTAACGAGAAGTTGATGAAGATAGCACATTTATCAATGGTTCTTGACTCCATATACCTGTCCTTCTGCCAAAACCTGAACATCAAATATTTTCAGCCCCTTGCATTTTTATTTTATTCAGCTTGATTACAAATGCTTTGTTTGATCCAGCTCCTCCTTCTCGACTCTGCCATGTTTATGTCCTTTGTCCTGATCCTATGACTCATGAATGCCTCAAATGTTTTGTTTTCCTGTATGCTAATAAGAAACCCCACTGCCTGTCTTCTGTGGATACATTTATTCTGCCCTTCATGATCGTTTTTTTTCAAGTGCCTTCTTCAAATTTTGATTCAAACATTTTGCTTTCCTTATTTGAGGCTGGGTGTTGTTACAGATGCAAATGTGTGTATTATACTAGTGGTGCACATAAATCTTTCAAATTGGGATGAAAAACAATTGTGGCCCATTATCTGAAACAGATTCTTGCGGCTTTGCTTGGGACAGACCAATTGGTTTGGTGAGAGGGATATTTTACAATGGTTTGGTTTGAAGGCCTCAATGACCATTTTGTGGAACATCTTAGTTGAGATACATTGTTCAATTCCAAATTGATCTGTTCCACAAAGGCGACAAGAGCCACTGTGTCTTTTTTGAACATGGCAAGATTTGTTGCTCATAAAGATTTTGATTGTTCTTGTTAAAATGTGTGTTCACCAGCCTCAAAGGACTGGATGACGGAAAATGCAGAGGACAAAATATGTTTTCAGGGGGTTGTTTTAAATTAACTTGTTCCAAGTGTGCTTTTTTAGACTTGATGACAACACCTTACTGTATTTCTTGATTGCTTGCATCTGACAGATAAAACAAATGCACTGATACTGTGGAACATGTACTTTGTTTTTACAGAACTGAAGTACGCTTGGATATTTAATCAATTTCCAACTTTTGTGGAGCAAGACAATCATCGCTTTGTGTCTCAAAAAACCGGTAACTTATACATATCGAAAGTGGAGGTTTCAGACGTGGGTGCTTATATCTGCGAGATAGAGAACACAGTAACTAATAAAAGAGTTCTGAGCCCACCCACTCCCTTGGTACTGCGGACTGATGGTAAGTTTCATTTCAAGTCATGAATATGGTGTAGAATCTGGCTGGTGGACCAATGTAAGATGTTGGTGTTTGTCACGATAGTTCAATTTTGTTAACAGAATGGACAAAAGCATAATTTATGCACAATTTATGATGAAGAGGCCTAAAAATGTTACTCATATAGTTATGCCTGGGTATATGGTCTTATTTCTGTACTGAAACAGATTGGAAATGGACACTTATTTTCCCTCCTTCCACCAAGGGAATAATAAATAATGAATGGCAGAGGACCTCAGATGACCGACAGGCAGTTGGCTTTTGAGCACTACAGTTAACATGATCACTGGAGACACAAACACGAATCAATGGCTTATTATCACATCATATCAAGTAAATCCTAGTCTCTTGTTCGGAATGAGAAGAGCTCAAACTAAATGCTCAAATATCTATAATATTCTTAAAGTGAACAAAATGTCAGCAGATTATAGATATTCATGAGTGCTGAATATCACGACTTCTGTAAACGTTATTCAATCAAAGAAAATGCCCACCTGAGAGAGAATCATTGGTCGTGTTACATTTATCAATGAATTGTGTGGTCGTGGTGTGTGTATTGAATTTGACTCTTTGGGAGACAAGCAGTGCCCATTTTTAGTGTGGATTGTTCAATGCAATGCCGATGGAAACCTCCCAGCTGACCAACTCCAATACATTTGAAAAGGGGCACTGGACAGGTGTAACAATTTCCTAGCGGATCAAAACTACAATGTGAGTGCAGCCATAGGCCTCAGTCACAAGGTAATATACAATTATATGTTTGCTCTTCATAAATACATTAACCAAACCTCCTCTCCTGGGAGGTTGTTGCTTAAATGATATGGCCTGAGATATATGTAACTGACACTGGATTCTTCTGTTGGGAAGTTGAGGTGGAAGGTGGGGGGGGGGGGGGGGGGGTGCAGGAGTAGTGTAGGAAACTGTGGACCATTGCTCCTATTCAGGATGGGGCAATGGTCCACCACTTGACAATAAATGTTTGACACCAATAACATTAATTGACAAGTAGGAAAGAGGACATGGACCTTTCAAAGTTGGGGGATAAAAAGATTAGTCTGGCATTTGCTTTGTAGTTAAGGGGGGTGATGGAGATATTTGCAAGGTTAATTTATGTCATCATCATAATGCTGTAAAAAGCTATTGATCCAAATACATATTAGCTATTTTACAATATAGCTATTTTACAATAGTTATTTCTTACTTTTGTGGAAAGCATGGAAGAAAGTCATTGATTTAGTTTCATGCATTGAAAATAATCAAAGACAAAGTTCAAATTGAGTTTTTCATTAATTTTATTGATGTTAGTGCCAAGGTCGGCATTTATTGCCTGTCCCTTTCTTCCTGAACGTCTGCTATCCAAAACTCAGCAACAACATGCTCTTAAAGTTCAATGCCACATTAAAGGTATACTCCACCTAATGGCTTAATTCCTATGAAAATATTGTAATAATCCCTTGACTATGGCATTAGATAAATAATTTGCCGGTGAATCTCTTTATTTGAAAGAAACATTTTTTACTTTTTTGTCTGCATGTTCTTTACAAATGCAAGAGGTAATTGTCCATTTGAAAGGCTGTATATGTAACCCATTTACTGGTTGAGTCTAAATGGTTAATATATGTGGATATTGCGATTATGACAAAATCATGTTGTTAAGAAGTTGGAACAGCACACGACTCTCATGTCCAGTAGGATAACAATATATAGACAAAAAAATAAAGGTAGCAGCACATTTATGCTTAAAGCAGAACAACAGTGAATAAACAATGAAGAAGGGTCTCAACTCGAGACATTACCTAATCCTTTTCTCCAGAGATGCAGCCTGACCCGCTGAGTTACTCCAGTTTTTTGTGTCTATCTTCAGATTAAACCAGCATCCGCAGTGCCTTCCTACACATCAAAAATGAAGAGTTGATCTGATAACCTTTTTTATTCCACAATTAATTTTTTTTTTTAACTTTTTACATTTTATTTGCATAGAAATGGTCTGTTTGTGGTAGTTTTTTTTCACCATTAATTTATATGTTTATTATTTGATGGTGATGGCTGCCTCTTTGGACCCTTACTGTCCTTGGGTTGCTCCATCATGGTGCTTGAAAGGATATTCCAAAAGTTTCAAGTTTCGAGTTTGGTTTAGAGGTACATGAAAAGAGACTCTTCGACCTACTGAATCCACACTGCCCATCATTCACGTGTTCACACTAGTTCCATGTTACACACTTTCTTATGTGGGAAGAAACCAGAGCACCCGGAGTAAATCCACAGAGGCACAGGGAGAATGTGCAAACACCACACAGACAGCACCCAAGGTCAGATTCAAACCCGGGTCTCTGATGTTGTGAAGTTGCAGCTCTACCAGCTGCGCCACAGTGTCATCCATGCAGGATCTGAGAATTAATCCAGGAATGATAAAGGGTTGAGACGCTGTCTGGTTAGAGGGGAATATAAGCAGAGCTTGGAACGAGATCAAACATTTCATGATAGCATGTTTGTACTCAGTACACCAATGCTTGCTCTATGTTTAATTGCCAAGTATTGGAGCATAAGTTGCACAAGATGCTCTCATGTCTAAGCTGGAGCAAATATTTCATTCCTTACTCTGGCAGATTCATGGCCTAAGGCTTTTAACTGTTCTCTTTTTGTTTAACATGCTTCCAATTCATTTATCTCTCTGATTAACTAAGACATTGAATGTAATCTGCTTTTCTATAAGCAGCCAACTTCACGTTTGGGAGTTGGATGTCAATTAACCTGTTATCTGCTCCAATATTCTGGTGAGAGATCAGTTCCCCATATAAGAATGCAGAGTAGCCAGTTCCCCATGTGCTGCTTGGACTTTACATCCCAGTGGAGGAACATAGATCCACATTTTGATGGGGTTCATGATGTTTCTAGAAATGGTGAGATGACCTTGTTTCCTCTGAGACAACAGCTTTTAGGATCAAGAAGGATTATTGCATGAAAACAAGCTCAGCTTTTTCCAAACCAACAGGCTTCAGTAATGAGTGAAATTGTTGCTTTAAAACACAAAGTCAAATGAATAATATTCACAGCAGTTAGTGCTTCAGAAACTAAGGAAAGAAAGGTGAAATACAAGAATTATAAAGAAATCATTCATATATAGAAATAAAATGTTGCAGGTAGCACAGCAAATGTAGCTTAAGGGCAATTTTCAGAGAGATATTGTAAGGAATCCTGCAGTTTCAATAATTAAATTTGTCCTGATTTTCAGCATCTTTTAAGAACCTTTACATGTGATTGAACACTTCATTCTCCCAAACCCATTTTCTGTTATTGCCATTGAAGAAAGTAATTGGTGCCTGAAGTACATTTTTCATGATAGCACTAATATTCTGAAAATGGAAGGTGAAACTGTTAACAGAATTTGTCATTTTAAATGTCCTACACTCTTATGTGAATTTGTGACATGGAAATCGCGATACAATTGGAGGGAATTAACCAGAAAGTCTAACAATAAAATTATAGAACGAGTGAAGCACTCGTTAAATTGACTATGGTTAAAAATGGGCTGCAATTATGTGCTTACATTGATATTTAATTGAATGATTCGATCTGCTTCACATTTCATTCTTGGACTATTTTTTAGAATTATTAGTCTACTGCAAATTGAAGAAGCATCATTAAGCAACACTGGTATTTCTGCTCATAATTAATTATGCATAAAAACTGCTAGCAAGGACAAAACTAACATTTAATGTGTGTTCAGGAATCGGAAAGGAATGATCATGCCTTGCTTATATTATATCTTCACAGGGATAATGGGTGAATATGAACCTAAGATTGAAGTCCGTTTTCCAGAGATAGTTTTTGCAGCAAAAGGATCAACAGTGAAATTGGAATGTTTTGCTCTGGGAAAGTAAGTTTTTGGAATCTAACATGGTAAAATGTGCATTTATTTAATGTTGCCAATTATCATCAATGATCCGTTCAATGGAAAGTATATCTTTGATACCAAAAAAACCCATCTTTATTAGCTTTAATGGCCCATGTAAAACTTGCAGAGGAATCAGGGTTTTTGGAGAAACAGAAGAGTGCAGATGTTGGAATTCTCAGCAAAATGCAAAGTGCTGGAGGAACTCAATGGGCGGGGCAGCATTTGAGGAGGGACTGTGCAGGCAACGATTTGTGTCGAGACCCTTCTTCAGACTTGTTTTTAGACTAATGTCTTGAATATTTTACTCAGTGCCAAGTAGGGCATGGAAGTGTTGCTCAAATGGAAGGGAACTGAATAGTTTCCCAATCTCAGCAATCATTCTAATTTAAGGCTGCAATGGAGAGATGGTGAGATCCATTGGGATAATAATTCCTCTCAGAAATCCACATTTTCATCCGGGTTGTATTGCCTTCAATTGCAATTGTGTTGTAAAATGTTTCCCTTTTCATTCCACTCTTGATTGGTTTCATGCTTAAGAGGGGGGGGGGGGGGGGCAGGAAGGGAATGAAAATGATAAAAAAAAGAGGCGTGCAGTCATATTTCACAAAAGCGTTTTTCAGTGGACCTTTGGCAGGGGATTTAGTCGGGCATGAGGCACATCGTACCATATTGTGATATAATTATAAATCAAATTTGAAAAGTGATTTGGTTCAATACCAAAGTGGAACTTAAATCTAAACAAAGGTAGCAATGAAGATAATATGAGGAAAGTTGGCTGTGGTTGATCAGAGGAATAGATTGAAATATATGATGGATAAATGATTGGTATCTAAAGAAATGAAGTACAAGTTCTGAATAAAAGGTTTCTTGTCAGGCACAATCAAATGATTTAGCCATGACTGATGAGAGAATTTAAAGGCCATATTTCATCAAAATAAGATGATAAAGATGCCAGAAATAGCAATAGGTCTGAGAATTAGAGCATTTTGGAACTCGTCAAGTTGAGTTTATTATTATCTGGTCGACCACAGTGAGGTACAGATACAGAGAAAATCTTGCTTGGAGCAGCATCACAGGCATATTGAATCAGACAAAAACACAAAATCAAATTATGCATAACTTCTACATTTTCATATAACATTTCAAAATGAAGATTTAAATAAAAAAGCCAAAACACAAGACAAAAGAAGGAAATCAGCGAAGGAGGACCAGAAATTGATGAAGAAGAGCAAAATAGAATATAAAGGTACATAAAAAACTAATAGTTATATGAGGTATGTTTAAAATGGAAGAATGGAGTGAATAAAACCCCCTTATAACAGAAATAGGAAACATTTTAAGACATACTGTTGGAGTATTTCAATGGGTCAGGCAGCATCTCTTGAGAACGTGGATAAGTGACATGTTGGGTCAGAACTGAAGGAGGGTCCCAACCCGAAATGTCACCTATCCATGTTCTCCAGATATTTTGTCTGACCTGCTGAGTTACTCCAGCACTTTGCCTTGTTTTGTAAACCAGCATCTGCAGATCCTTGATTCTACAGTAAACATTTTAATCGAGAATAAAAATTCAACGAAGACATTAAAAATTACGTGGCATTTGTCTTCATAAAAGAAGACACACAATACCTCAGGTTTATTGGAGAATCAGGGGTTTATAGAAGGTAAGGAGCAAAAATTCTGTAAATTCAGGAATTGTTTCTTTACAAGAAGCCAATATGACCCCTTCTATTTAATAAAGAAGGGAGAGAGAAAGCAGGGAACTATTGACCGATTAACTAAATGTAAGTGGTATGAAAAATGTTGGAATTACAAAGGAATATTCAATTATAGAGCATCTTCAAGGATAGAATTAGTACTGAGCAGTATCCACATATTCATGAATATATTTTCTTTCCATTGCTCCAATCGTTTCCGTTGTTTCCTTTCCATCCATCCATCTACCCAATAATACCTTCCTTTAGCTTTGCATTTTGTGCCTCTCTTATTCTTTTCACATTATTTCATATTTTTTGTCTTTTCATTTTTGGCCTTTATCCAACCATTTGCCAATCAAAACCCCTCCCCACCTGTATCCACCTATCACTTGCCAGGCTTTCTCCTGGCCCCACCTCTCTTCCAGCTATCTACCCCCCTACCCCCCCCCCCCCCACCCCCCCCCCCCCCATCTCTCCCACTCCACCCACTGCAATCAGTCTGAAGAAGAGTCCCAAACTGAAATGTCACCTATCCATGTTTTTCCATAGATGCTGCCTCACCCACTGAGTTACTCTGACACTTTGTGGCTTTTTAAAAAATAAACCAGCATCTGCAGTTCCTTGTGTCGATACCCCAAATGGACTGTTGCACGATGAAGATGTCATCCCGTCACCCCTATCATAGATACTATGTCAGGGGGACAAGGGTGAATTGTACCCAATCACATTTCCATATTGAGATAAAATAGCCAGTAAGTTATAGTGGCATTTAGAGGTCATTGGAAAGGCATATGGATATGCAGGGAATGGAGAGATATGGATCACCTGCAGGCAGAGGAGATTAGTTTAACATGACTTCATATTCGTCACAAACATTGTAGGCTGAAGGGCCTGTTCCTGTGCTGTTCTTTTCTACATTTTATGTGGCATGGTCACTTTTGCATTTCGGTGCAGAAGAAAATTGATTTTAAATCACATTACACTGAAAAACATTTGTGCAATTGAATGTTGAGCCAATAATCACAAAATTATTTCCACCACTGGTCAACCTTGTATAAGATATTTACTTCAGCCTGATAACAGTGAAGAGTCTGGAAGAATTGTATTTTCCTTATTCTTAAAGTCATTATGGTTGATAACCTGCTATTGATTATTTGCACCTCTCCCAATTCAGTCCAGTTCCTGCAATCAGCTGGAGAAAAATTGGTGGTTCATTTTCTGACAAGGTCAAAGCAAACAAAACATTCGGTGTGCTTGAAATCCCAAACTTCCAGCAGAAGGACTCAGGCACATATGAATGCACTGCTGAAAATTCAAGAGGAAAGAACACAGCACGAGGACAGCTGGTTTTTTATGGTATGTTTCTAAACTTCATTATCTTGTGCAGTTGAAATACTTTCTAAAGAGACCCATGTCTGGCAGTATTACTAAAAAACCATCTTGATTAAATCATGCTTTTACTTTAAAAAATATGTATCAAGTAGTTTGAGACTGCAAGTTACATCTTGGAGAAGACACTTAAACTGAAATCATTAGCCCGTACCACAGTTGAGAATGGTTTGTGGTTGTATTGGATGCATGCATACCTCGTCACTTCTTAATGGCCCATTTAATGTGATTAGTGGAATTTGCATATAATTTTAATTTAGTATATAGCTGGCGTGGAAAATGGGACTATTTATACTGAAGATGGGTATTAAAGCTATTAATTGGGAACATATAGTTCAAAACTCTTTATCGTGCCACTTATAACTGACATAACCCCTGTAGCAGTTTCTCCACTTCCACTGTAGCTTTCCTACATGCATAGAAAATGAAGAAGAACCATGTCTTGCAGATACAACATTGCTGTTGTGTCATGTTTTTGCAACTATTTTGTTTTTGCAGAGTCTAAGTTGGGTACAGTAAAGGGATGTGCTGGGGTTCAGAGATACAAGGAGAACAATGTTGAGCTATATAGTAATTCACAGGATGCTTCTGTAGTTATAAACATTTTCAATTGATCGAACTTTCAAGAAATGTGCTTAGAATTGAAACAATGCAGTTAGTACATTTTAAATGTAGTTGGCTCAGCATAGTCATGCAAATAATCTAACTTTAATGCACGGAATACATTTTCCCTTGACAGTTTGGCTGAGCACACCCTATGACAGGTATTGGGACCAAGTATCTAAATCAATATAATTAATGTTGTTTGGAACTGCAGATGCTGGTTTAAACCGAACATAGACACAAAAAGCTGGAGGAACTCAGCGGGTCAGACAGGATCTCTGGAGAAAAGAAACAGGTGACATTTCAGGTCTGAAGAAGGGTCTCGACCCAAAACGTCACCTATTCCTTTTCTCCAGAGATCCTGTCTGACCCGCTGAGTTCCTCCAGTTCCTCCTCTATCTTTAATTCATCTTGTTTATAGAAATTAATGATTCAAAGATTCTTTATTGTCACATGTACCTAGGTACAGTGAAATGCTTTGTTTTGCAGGCAACCCTGCTTTGCTTTGCATGCAATCATATAGCAGACCTCACCAATGCAGCACACACGTGTCGCCACATTTTTGCGCTGACAGAGTTACAAATGATTAAATAATTAAGAGTATGATTTGGAAATGTATATGTTTTCAAAGTAATATTTTCTGTTGATGACCAGTTTGCCAATTAAGCTGTTGAATGTTGAATGATACATTTTTCTGTTAATATTATATGATATTTTCTGTTCATATTATACAATATTATATTTTCTGTTGATTGCCAGTTTGTTAATTAAGCTGGTGAATGTTGAATGATACATTTTAACCCAGAAACCTCTACGTCTTTGGAGTGTGGGAGGAAACCTAAGTTCTCAGAGAAAACGCATGCAGGTCAGGGGGAGAATGTACAATCTCCGTACAGACAGCACCCATAGTCAGGATTGAACCCAGGTCTCCGGCACTGTAAGCGCTGTAAGGCATCAACTCTACTGTTGTGCCATCGCGTGTGCCAATGCGTGATTTAATTGTACTTGTGTATGGTGTGATTTACCTGAATTGCTTGCAACACAAAGTTTCTCACTGTATCTCGACACAACTGACAATAATAAACCAATGCCAATTGTTTATACACGATTGCCAAATGTGCCTTGGCCAGTTCAAAGTTAAGAGAACAAAAGTTGATAGTTAAAACCTTTTGTTTTTGTCATTAATCTTAAATACCTAAAAATAAAATTTAAACTTATTCTTAAAACATTGATTTATCCTTCACTGAGAAGCCGAGCAGAAGCCATTAATTGTAAAATAGCCACACAATTACAGCAGTGACACAGTTAGTAGACCTGCTGCCTTATAGTCCCAGTGACCTGGGTTCATCCTGAACAACAGTGCTTTCTGTGTGGAGTGAGCACATACTCCCTGTAACCAAATGAATTCCAATTATCTGGTTTCCTGACAAATCTCGAAGATGTGCAGGTTGGTAATTTAATTGACCATTGTAAAGTGCTTTAGTGCAGAGCTGAGTGGTAGAATCAAAGGGAAGTTGATAGGAATGTGGGTAGAATAAAACTGGATGGATGTAAATGGATACTTGAAAATAATTTAGTGGATTTGAGAACTGTTTCCCTGCTGTACATCTTTACGACTCTCATTCTACAATATTGGTTACCATCCAAGAACTTGCTCAGGAGATAAAAATGTATAATGGAAACAACATCAGCAGATCAGGCGGCAAATATGGGGAGAAAAACTGTGAGCATTTCTGGTCGAAAACCTTTTCAGAAACGGTTGAGAAGTTAGAATTAAAAGTGTTGCAGGGAACCGGGGTGGCTGGAGGGAACAGATAGAGTCAGGACTAGGAGGGATTGAATGACACGAATTGTAGAGGTGTTGTCTAAAAAAAGTATTATGAACAAACTTGTGAGATGTAGTTTTGTGCTCACAATCACTACTCAGAGACTAAATCATGAGAACAAGAAATGCTTTATTGCAAGTCTGCAGAATTGGGTGCCTCTCCAAATTGAGACACACTGAGCAAAAGAAAAACGTCTATTTTTATACAATTCAGTATACAGTCTTTATTGATCGGACGCCTCCCCTTCTGACCCCTTCCAATCAGGGTACTAAGGTTCACAATCTTCCAACCCTCCCCTCTGTGCATCATCAATCATTCCCTCTTCTCCCACATCATACATCGCATGTACATTTAAATTAGGTTCTTTGTCATGAGGGGCGTAAAGTTAATATTCATTTATTTCATTAAGCATGCTCAGTCGCTGTTGCCCTAACCTACTTAATTGCCTTTGACCTAAAGACTAGCTTGTGTGTTGTCAGCTACATTCCTTACCTCATCTTGTTATTCTACATTGTTATCAACAGCTCTGAAGGACAGTAACAGTTTGTTCGAATCACAAGGTTGGTGATTCCAACTACTCGGCCCATCACAAGGTCGGTGGCTACAACCACTCGGCCCCTCATCATGATGGTGGTTTAATCATCTTATCCCTCACAAACTTACAGCTGGTGGAGATGTAAAGAGGAGAAGATGAAATGTGTGTATACAGTGCATTCAGAACATATTCAGACCCCTTCACTTTCCCACATTTTGTTACATTACAGCCTTATTCTAAAATGGATTAAATTCATCTTTTTTTATCATCAATCTATACACAATACCACATAATAAAAAAGTGAAAACAGGTGCTTAGAAATTTTTACAAAGTAATAAAAAATAAATAACTGAAATATCACATTTACATAAGTATTCAGACCCTTTACTTAGTACTTTGTTGAGGCACCTTTGGCAGTGATTACAGCCTCAAGTCTTTGGTATGGCACTACAAGCTTGGCACACCTGTATTTGGGTAATTTCTCCCATTCTTCTCTGCAGATCCTCTCAAGATCTGTCAGGTTGAATGGGGAGTGTCGATGCACTGCTATTTTAAGGTCCCTCCAGAGATATTCGATCGGGTTCAAGTCCGGGCTATGGCTGGACCACTCAAGAACATTCACAGGCTTGTCACAAAGCCACTCCTCTGTTGTCTTGCCTGTGTGCTTAGGGTCATTGTCCTGTTGGTAGATGAACCTCTGCTCCAGTCTGTGGTTCTGAACGCTCTGGAGCAGGTTTTCACCAAGGATCGCTCTGTATTTTGCTCTGTTCATCTTTCCCTCGATCCTGACTAGTCTCCCAGTTCCTGCCGCTGAAAAACATCCCCACAGCATGAAGCTGCCGCCACCATGCTTCACTGTAGGAATGGTATTGGCTGGGTGATGAGCAGTGCCTGGTTTCCTCCAGACGTGACACTTAGCATTCAGGCCAAAGAGTTAAATCTTGGTTTAATCAAACCAGAGATTCTTGTTTACGTGCCTTTTAGCAAACTCCAAGCGGGTACGGCCACTCTACCATAAAGGCCTGATTGGTGGAGTGCTGCCGATATAGTTGTCCTTCTGGAAGTTACTCCCATCTCCATAGTGGAACTCTGGAGCTCTGTCAGAGTGACCATCGGGTTCTTGGTCACCTCCCTGACCAAGGCCCTTCTCCCCCGATTACTCAGTTTGGCCATGCGGCCAGGTCTATGAAGAATCCTGGTGGTTTCAAAGTTCTTCCATTTAAGAATGACAGAGGCCACTGTGCTCTTTGGGACCTGCAATGCTGCAAAAATTGTTTTATACCCTTTCCCCAGAACTGTGCCTCGACACAATCCTGTCTCGGAAGTCTACGGACGATTCCTTCATCTTCATGGCTTGTGTTTTGCTCTGACATGCACTGTCAACTGTGGGACCTTATATAGACAGATGAGTGCCTTTCCAAATCATGTACCATCAATTTAATTTAATTCACGTTGTAGAAACATCTTGAGGATAATCAATGGAAACAGGATGCACCGAAACTCAATTTTGAGTGTCATAGCAAAGGGTCTGAATACTTATGTAAATGTGATATTTCAGTTATTTCTTTTTAATTAGTTTGCAAAGATTTCTAAACACCTGCTTTCCCTTTTTTTATTATGAGGTATTGCGTGTAGATTATACAAAACATGAATTTAATCCATTTTGGAATAAGACTAACAAAATGTGGAAAAAGTGAAGGGGTCAGAATACTTTCTGCATGCACTGTTTATATTGGGGACTGATTATCGGAAATGATGGAGTTCAGTGTGTGAGTTTATAATGTGTTGAAATAGAAAATGAGAAGATGTTGCAAGGACCCGAGGGTCAGGGCTATGGGGAGAGATTGGGCAGACCAGGACTTTAGCAAAAGGATTTGAGTATAAGAGCAGGGAGATTCTACTGCAGTTGTACAGGGTCTTGGTGAGACCACAACTGGAGTATTGCATACAGTTTTGGTCTCCTCATCTGAGGAAAGACATTCTTGCCATAGAAGGAGTACAGAGAAGGTTCACCAGACTGATTCCTGGGATGGTAGGACTTTCTCGGCTTGTACTCGTTAGAATTTAGCAGATTGAGGGGGGACCTTATAGAAACGTACAAAATTCTTAAGGGGTTGGACAGGCTAGATGCAAGAAGGTTGTTCCCGATGTTGGGGGAAGTCCAGAACAAGGGGTCACAGTTTAAGGATGAGTGGGAAGTCTTTTAGGACCGAGATGAGAAAATCATTTTTCACACAGAGAGTGGTGAACCTGTGGAATTCTCTGCCACAGAAGGTAGTTGAGGCCAGTTCATTGGCTATATTTAAGAGGGAGTTAGATGTGGCCCTTGAAGCTATAGGGATCAGGGGGTATGGAGAGAAGGCAGGTACAGGATACTGAGTTGGATGATCAGCCATTATCATATTGAATGGCGGTGCAGGCTCGAAGGTCCGAATGGCCTACTCCTGCACCTATTTTCTATGTTTCTATATTTATTCCTTGGAGCAATGGAGGATGAGTGGTGATCTTACAGAGGTGTACATAGAGCATGATAAGTTATGAGAGGAATAGATTGGGTAAACACACATAGTCTTGGCCCAGAGTAGGGAAATTGAGAACATAGGTTTAAGGTGAGGGGAAAAAGATTTACCTGACGGTTAACTCTTTTACACAAAGGGTGGTGGGTGTTCGGATTGAGCTGTCAGAGGAGATAGTTGAGGCAGGTACTATCACAATGTTTAAGGAAGATTTAGAAAGGTATATGGATAGGATGGGTTTAGAGGGATGTGGGCCAAACGCAGGCAGGTGGGACTAGTGTAGATGGGGTATGTTGGTTGGCGTGGGCAAGATGGACTGAAGGAGCTGTTTCCACACTCTATTACACTAAGATTCTGGAAAATGAGACTATGTTTCTATGATTACATTTTGTTTCATTGGAACAGTGCAGAAACCCAAAGGCCGATGTTAAGGAGGGAAATGGAGTGTTAAACTGACAGGCAGAGGAAAAAGTAAATTTGTCAGACAGGGTCTTTCAGTGAATCAAACACACTGCTCATTCAATAATTCAGTGAGAGCTAATGATAGGATCCTTCAATTTTCTAATGCGAGTACCCAAGTTTACATTGTTCCAAATTATCCTCATTTTTATTGCCAAGCCTCCGAAAAAACCATAACAACTTAGACATCAACTTTCTGATATTTGTGCTTAACTGCCCATGCGTAATCATGGGAAGGTGCTGTCTGATTTATTTTTGCAATAATGGGGAGCACTGATATCTTCAGGTTTATGTTGAACTGCAAAATCTAGCTATCAACTAAAATTAATAACTCGTGAAGCTTTCCATTGAACTTAATGGAATTGTGAAATGACCACATTCATGACATTATTGAGAATGATTCCCGGCTGCCGCCATTTACAGAAAGTAATTAAATATTGTTAATTACCAGATTTATGGTACCCTCTTGATATTCAACCTTCTTGGTCCATAAAGAGAACCAGTGAAGCTGTAGAATCTCACTCCAGCTGGAAAAGAGTATATATATATCCTTTTTTATCTCCTTTATTCATCTTTTTTGGCAGCCGACTAGTGCAGGTGTTGCGCTCATATTCCTTTTATTGGCAGCATACAGTCATAATGTCTTACTGTGTGGAAGCAGTCCCTTCGGCCAAATCTGCCCACACCGGGCCATCATGTCCCATCTACACTAGTCCCACCTGCCTGTGCCTTGGCCCATGTCCATAAAGCTGTCCCATCCATGTACCTGTTCACATTCATTGGCAAGTCATAGCATGGAAATAGGCCCATCGGCCTAACTTGTGCATACCGACAAAGACGCTTTTGTCGCATCCGCATTTGCCCACATTTGAACCATATCATTCTAGCTTTTCCTATCCATGCAATACCCAAACATTCCTTAAATGGTGTTATTGTACCCAGCTCAACCACTTCCTCTGGCAGCCCTTTCCATATGTACCACCCTCTGTGTGGAAAAAGTGCACTTTAGGTTCCTGTTAAATCTTTCCATCCTCATCTTAAACCTATGGAATATTGCTCGAAACCTCAACCATAGGTAAAAGAGTGTGCATTCACCCTGTCTATGCCCCTCGTGATTTTCTGCACTCTTTCCAGCTTAATGGCATCTTTCCTATAGCAGAATGAGCAAACCTGAGAGCAATATTCCAAGTGCAGCTTCACCACTATCTTGTACAACTGCAACGTAATGTCCCAACCTCCCAACCTATGTTGCCCTTACTAAAGAAGATAAGTATGCCAGAATCCATCGTCACCACCCTATCCACCCGTGAGGTAACTTTCATGGAACCATGTATTTTTACTCTTTGACCCCTTTTTTCTTTAATACTCGCCTGGGCCCAATCATTCTCTGATAAATTCCTGCCATCCTATCTGGTTTTACTTCTCAAATGAAACGCTTTGCACTTAGCTGAATTGAATTTAATTTGTCATTCCTTGGCCCATTTACCCAGCTGATCAAAATCCCACTACAATTTTAGTTTAGTTTGGAGATTTAGCTTGGATATAGGCTCTTCAGCTCACCGAGTCCACACCTGTTGATCACCTGTTCACACTAGTTCATCCACTCCATACACACTTGGAGTAATTGACAATGGCCAATTAACCTACAAACCCGCATGTCTTTGGGACGTGAAAGAAAACCGCAACACGCAAAGGAAATCCATGTGGTCACAGGGAGAACACATGCAAACTCGACACAGAACAAACATTGGTTTCTGGCGCTGTGAGACAGCAGCTTTCCCAGCAGCACCACTGATTTATTCTTATTCATTATTTTTTTTTCTTTGCTTTTCTGTTTCATATTCTCATTCACTTCATCCACTCACTTTTGATCTTTGGAGATTCCTTAATATTATTTTCAACCTTTATCTCTCTTTTGTCTCGTTAACTGTTTTGTGCATGTTTGTACCAAGGTTCAAAAGCTAATTTAGTGCCAAAAGAGTCCTGGCCAAACCCAAACTCGGCACCAGTGAACAGGTTGTTAATGGGTGCCACTTGATAATGCTGCTGATGACAGCTCCATCAGGACTCAGGTGACCAGAAAGGTTCCAGGTTCGTGCTGTGTACTGAAATTGTTGGTCTCATCCAAAATGCTATCATGAGCATTTCAGTAGCTATTGCTGCCTATTATCTCACAAGAGATAGTGCTGTCTCTCCTACTTGTATTTAGGGATCCCTGCTTGTAAATGAAATTGATGTACATCTGTGGTGGAGAGGATATGGTTAGCACTGAAACTTCATTGTGATTGAATAGTCAGGTAGAATGGAGACTTCCAGAAACTACTGGAGCGTGGTAATGATCTGGGAAACATATTCTGAGACTAAGCTTGCTTTGGAGATCAGAGAAAAGAGGCAGTGAATAATCTCTCTCTCATCTATTTGTGTATGTTTGATTTTTGTTTTATTTCATTTCTGAGTTCTTATCGTCCTCAAATTCTTCACAGCTGTTTCTTCTATTCTTCTAACAGTCTGCCTGTTTGGGAACAGTAGCAACAGAAATCTCATTTTTAACTCAAAAGATGAAGCCTATTCTTATTTCCATTTTAAATGCCGCTATTTAAAAAAAAGGTTTAACGTCAAGGACATTCAATTGATGTATTTATTCACGAACATGCATTGTGTTATCTTTGGTCTACGCTTACTCTCTTCACATCAAAGAAATGGTTCATTGTCACAGAAATGTGCAAACATTAAGTCACTTCAGTTCCCAAGGCAATGAGGGGGAGCCATGTTTCATGAATATTTAACACAGTTAACAATGGGACATGTCCTAGGATTTCGGTGAACAAGCCATCCACCAGCTAATTCCAGCTAAACCTGGAAAAGAAGATGTCTTCTTGAACAGGCCACTAGAGTGACTTTAAGGATCCCATTATCTCATAAACACTCCAAGACTTAAGAGATGGTATCTCAAATCTATTGGGAAGGGTTCCAACCCGAGACATCAACTATCCATTTTCCCCAGACATCCTGCCTGACCTGTTGAGTTACACTGGCACATTTCTTTTTTGTAAATCAGCATCTGCAGTTCCATGGTCCCTCAAATCTATTGCTGCCTGCATTTGAAATGTTTTGCGATAAATAAGATAATTTATCAATATGAACCAGTCATTGGTAAAATTCACCTAATTCAATTTGACTACCACCCGGCATCAGATTATGCATCATCTGCAGAATTTTAAAATGAAATTTTGATTACAATCCTACTCACATTCTCAGAAACGTTTCATCACAGTGTGCGTAAAGCTCACATAGATTAGCAAAGGAAAATATGTAAAAACTGGAATAGACAATGTGTTGTCATCCTCAACTACCACCCGCATCAGATTATGCATTATCCGCAGAATTTTAAAATGAAATTTTGATTACAACCCTACTCACATTCTCAGAAATGTTTCATCACAGTGTGCGTAAAGCTCACATAGATTGGCAAAGGACAATATGCAAAAACTGGAATAGACAATGTGTTGTCATCCTCAGCAAAGCCACATCTTCAGCACACCAAACCCATGTTAAATTCACAAATGAAAAGATTACTGCTTCAATGAAAAACTCTGATAGAGATAGTACTTAATGGCCTAGAAATTCTGTTGTGTAATGTATTTGTGTGTGGTACATGATTGGATTTGTCAGAAAGCAATTACTTGTGTAATTTGTTGAAATACGAGGCCAGACTCATATGTACTATGAGATCCAAAGGCACGCAGGGCATATCTGGACCCAGTTTTACATGATGTTCAATAAAGTACACGTGGCCCACAGATAACAAGGCCTTCCACAGAGGTTCAGGGCTTCACAAGATGAAAGTTTCACTAAAATAGCCTTCCTGAGCACAACCCATAATCATTATCCACCCCTGCCACCTACTAATTACTGACCCTCTTCCTTCATAGTTTATTGCTTCCACCAGAACATCTCCTCCACCCCATTATGTTCACAGCCATGTGTCAGGGGTTATGGGGAGAAGTCACAAAAATGGGATTGAGAGGGAGAGATAGATCAGCCATGATTGAATGACGAAGTAGACTGGTTGAATGGCCTAATGATGCCCCTATCTGCAGGTCCTTGTTTCTCCATAGTGCTAAACTTATTTGTTAATGTGGTATGTATATTACTAAAAGTCTGACCTTGATCACTTCCTGTTGTTCTGTATATTGATTTTAGAAAAACGCTGCCACTTACGGCTTTGATTTTTGGCCATCTTACTCAGAGCCCCCCTCCGCTGTGCAGGACAAGAGGATTTTCCCCATCTATGAAAAATAAAAGAGTTATTAGTGTTTAAAAAAATGTTGATTCTGTTTCCTGAAGGGCATGCTCCTTCCGGAGGAACTATAAAACCCGGAAGTTTTAAGTGCCACAGTCAGTGTCTGCAAGATGGGGGAGTGAGAGGGTCATGTCTCTCAGTCTGAGCTGTGAATAACACTGAACACATGTCTACTAAACTGTGAGTGGTTTTTCTGACCTGTCAGTGTCCTTAATGTGGTTTGAAAATATAGTTTGAAAATGCTAAAGCTGCCTTGCCTTTGGGTTGGAAATGCTAAAACTGTGTTGCCTTTGGTTTGGAAATGCTAAAGCTTTGTTGCCTAATTAAAGTTGCCTTGCCCAATTGCTGCAGAAATTGTTTTATATCCTTCCCCAGAACTGTGTCTCGACACAATCCTGTCTCGGAGGTCTGCGGACGATTCCTTCATTTTCATGGCTTGGGTTTTGCTCTGACATGCACTGTCAACTGCGGAACCTTATATAGACAGATGTGTGCCTTTCCAAATCATGTACCATCAATTTAATTTAATTCACGCTGTAGAAACATCTTGAGGATAATCAATGGAAACAGGATGTACTGAAACTCAATTTTGAGTTACTAATTACTGACCTTCTTCCTTCATAGTTATTTGCTTTCACCAGAACATCTCCTCCACCCCATTATGTTCACAGCCGTGTGTCAGGGTTATGGGGAGAAGTCACAAAAATGGGATTGAGAGGGAGAGATAGATCAGCCATGATTGAATGACAGAGTAGACTGGTTGAATGGCCTAATTCTGCCCCTATCTGCAGGTCCTTGTTTCTCCATAGTACTAAACTTATTTGTTAATGTGGTATCTATATTACTAAAAGTCTGACCTCGATCACTTCCTGTTGTTCTGTACATTGATTTTAGAAAAAGGCTGCCACTTACGGCTTTGATATTTGGCCATCTTACTCAGAGCCCCCCTCCGCTGTGCAGGACAAGAGGATTTTTCCTATCTATGAAATAATAAAAGAGTTATTAATGTTTTAAAAAATGTTGAGATTGTCTCTCCTGAAGGCCATGCCCCTTCCAGAGGAACTATAAAATCCAGTAGTTTTGAGTGCCTCAGTCAGTGTCTGCAAGATGGGGGAGCGGGAGGGACGCGTCTCTCAGTCTGAGCAGTTGCCTTGCCCAATTAAAGTTGCCTTGCCTAATTAAAGTTGCCTTGCCTAATTAAAGTTACCTTGCCTAATTAAAGTTGCCTTGTCTTCAATATATATTTTAGAAAGAACGTTGTCACATACGGCTGTGATTTACCCCCCCCCCCCCTCCCCCCCCCCGCCACTGGCCATCAATATTGGAATTGGTGGAGAGGTGGAATATTGCATTGGGGGACCAGCTCTCCCATATGATGCAGGGACCCAACGGATCCCACTTAGTCTAGTTATATCTATAGTTAGGCAATCAAAGTTAAATATGTTATTGAATGTTCAAAGCTCAGAACTTGCCTCATCACGATCTGTGCTGTAAAACCTGTTGACTATTTCTTCACAGTTACATTTTTGGTTGCTCCTGGCTAATGCTAGGCTCTGTGGGAACAGAAGAGAGGATTTGTTTTTGAAACATGAAAGATGTCTTTGCAAGAAATATGCTGTGGAGAAGAAATCTTTAAAACTCTTATGGATTGTCTCACAGTTGTGTCATGAACTTAAGATACAGAAACAGGAGTTACCATACAACATCTTGAGCCTGTTACACTATCACATAAGATTATGCCTGATCGTGTTATTCACATTTTCCTTTCTTCTATATTCCTATATACTTTGGTGATTCAAATAACTATCAATCCCATTCCAGAAAATATCCCTGAATGAACAGATTTAAAATGGTACAAAAATGCCTTTGTTTTAATTTCTTGGTCTTGCTCTAATTTGACTTTTATCATCCTATGTATAACCTTAGTTATCATTTCCCATGCACTGTTCAATAGTACATAATTTTTACTGATTAAATGTTTTGTTTTGCTGTGGTATATATTTAACTCTTGAAATAAAACTCACTTGTAGTTTAAGCTTTTAATTGTATAGTATGGTGAGATGATTGGTCTTGTCAAAGAGAAGATTATTATTTGTGAAACATATCCTCGCTAAAGTCCAAGGTGGATGCTTTATTGGTTAAATTGAATTATATATATCTCTGGCTGAATGGGAAGCATGGAATAATATAATAATATATTTCCAATACATACTTTGACTGTAGACAACAGATCCTCAGTTGCACAACAATGTTCCAGAGGTTTGAGAACAGTTACAATAAAAAATTCCTCTGATAAATTATATCAGCTTAACGTCTGTTCGTTCATTGTTATGGTGCAGGAGGCTACAAACATTACCACTGTGCTCACAACTCTGGATGATTCAATGTGGAGCTTGTTGTGCCTCATTGCTAGAGACCTATAACCATCTGCAAAAACCCAGCAGGCTGCTTCTGTGGAATTAAAAAAAATTAAGAAGTGGCAAGATGCCAGTAAAGTAGGGAGTCAACTGAATGAGGACTGGGTGTTTAGCTTGAGCCTCCATGTATACAGACGTTAATCTACAGAGGTTGATCTTTTCGTGTTGCAAATGCCACAGGGATTATTTTAAGTGGCAGCTTTTAATTAGATTTTAAAATGCTTGTGACCATATGTATGTGAATTCTAATTGGCAGTGTTAGAAGTGGGACTCCTGTTTGGCTTGGATGTTTTGTACTAATTGTGTTATTTTGCCAGAAGTGAAGTAACTTTCACAAGCAAGATGCATAAGTTATGAGAGTCCAACAAAGTGAGAATGCTCTTGTGTTACAGACTATTAGTCTGGTTGAAGTTTGATGCTGAAGGGTTGCTCAAAAACTACATTGTTATTTTAATTTCTACGTATCTGTGGGAGTTTCTGAAAATTGAAGGTTCTATCAAACATATTTCTTGTTATAAAAAAAGACACAAAGTGCTGGTGTAACAATGTGTCATGCAGCACTTCTGGAGACCGTGGAAAGGCGATGTTTTGGGTTGGGACCCTTCTTCAAACTGATTATCGGGGGTTTTGGGGGAAGAACGCTTGGAAGAGAGGTCATTGCATGGCAGGTAATAGTTGAAGGTCAACACAAAATGCTGGAATAACGCAGCAGGACAGGCAGCATCTCTGGAGAATAGGAATAGGTGACATTTCGGGTCGACACCCTTCTGGTAATATTGAACACGGGTGCTTTTATTGCCATATGTCCGAGACAGAACAATTACATTTTTATTTGCACCAGTACAACAGTATATGTAAACATTCTACTCTGTAAACAATATAATAAATGAAAAAACACATATACGCACACACACGCACTCACACACACACACACACACACACACACACACGCGTGCACACATACTGTATGTACACACAAATACTCATATTATAGCACTACTTGAAATCTTAAAAGTGATATGTGTATATTCTTAATACATTTTGCAAATAAATAACAATCCCTCCAATGTTTTCTGGTGGCCTAAACTTCAAAGAGTTTACTTGTCCTATCTAATTGATATAGCAGATTAAGGCCAGCAGTACCCTGACCAAGTCCCACCAGACCAAGCAGTTTTAGGAGCAGCCTACAACAACCAGTTGCTCATCAAGTTCAAGTTCATATTTATTGGCAGATGCACCAATTAAGGTACACTGATATTTGAGTTACCATACAGCCATACAAGTAAAAAGAACACAATACACAATAAAATTTAACATAAACATCCACCACAGTGGAATCTACATTCCTCACTGATGGAAGGCAATAAAGTTCAGCATCTTCCTTCTTTGTTCACCCGTGGTCGGGAGCACATTGAAGCCCAATTTCCATTGCATTTCATATGGAACAACTTGACTTGATGTATGTTTGAAACAAAAATCATTAAATAAGCACAAGCTGGACTCCTGCAGGGAAATGCTTGGTGGAACTACCAGAGTAACATGAAGCTAATCAGGAATAATCGTTACTGCTGTTCACTCCAAGTGCATTCTCCTTTGCAGGGAATCTGAAGTAACGTCTGGCACAATTCAATTTCAAGACCAAATTTTATAGTCAGATTTCCAACATATTTATTTTTTGAGGAAATTCTTTTCCATCAGCACGGTAAGAACAAGTATAATAAAATAATATTAACACCCACCTTAACAAAGTTGAGATGACCGGTTGAAATTTGAATTACAAAAAAAATAAGAAGCACATCACATTTCATTGCAGTATGTCATAAAATAAAATGCAAAACCCAGTAATCCAAGGTGATGCTGTAAATTTGAGTTTGCTTTCTCAACATGTAATATTTATTTTGAAGGGCAATGAAACCTTTGGTTACCTTTCAGAGAGTTCAATTCCATTTAATGTCAACTTGGTCACATATCTTTGATGCCATGAACCCCATATTTCTGTGCCAGGGGATATCCATGCTCTTTGGCACAATAGGAACCATGGAATAATGGTGCATAGTTTAGTTTAGAGATACAGCGAGGAAACAGTCCCTTTGGCCTACCGAGTCCGCACCGAGCAGCGATACCCACACATTAACACTATCCTACATTAGGGACAATTTTTACATTTATACCAAGCCAATTAACCTCCAAACCTATATGTCTTTGGAGTATGGGAGAACACCGTAGTTCTCGGAGAAAACCCACGCAGGTCATTTCGAGAATGTACAAACTCCGTGCATAAAGCAGCCGTAGGCAGGAATGAACCCAGGTCTCTGACATTGTAGGCACTCAAAGGCAGCAACTGTACCGTTGTGCCACCATGCAAATTAAGAGAATTTCCATCCTAACATTCCCATTTTATCACTTTGAAACAATTATCCGGTTCATCCTCCTCATCTGCATTTATCACTATAAATATTTATCAGTTCTTATTCAAGTACAGACATCTCACATTTTACGCATGATTGGTTCATGTGTTTTTGAATCAAAACATTTGAGTCATGCTTACTTAATACCAAAACGCTGTACTTTTTGAAATCATGCACTCAAATTTATGCCTATTTAAATGTAAATGTTTAATTTATAACTTTTTGAATTACAAGCTGCATTTCAGGAGCATAGAAAGGCGAGGTGCCTGTTTATGTTAAAGTATTATAACCACAGGGAAAGCGATAAAATATCATAGAATGTGGTTGGAGCAGGTATTTCAATCTCATTGCAAATAATTTACTGGGAGAAAACTGGTGCAAAAGGTACAGTTGTACACTTGCTGGTTGGTGTTGAGTTCGATTAAGCGTTTAATTCATTGGTAAATGGTTCTAGTAGACAAACAAGTTGATTAGATTTAAAAAAAAGAAAATAAATTCAAACCCTGTATCTCTATACTGGGCCAGAATGATATGAAGGCCCTTCATTTGGCCCTTGAACATTAGCCGAACATATCCATATTAATTGAATATATCCACATTCTTTATTGCATGCTAAGATCATTCTTAGGTTGAACAACTTCATTATCATCTCCACTCAATCAAAGATACAAGATTGGGAACATGTATGGACCCAAGCTATGCACAATGATTCACTGTTTATGTGGAACAATGCTTATTTGAAAGTGATACAAGTGACTGCAAATATTGGGACATGGAACTAAAGGCAAACTAGAAGAACACAGTGAGTTAATCCACATTTGTCGAGCCAAAGGAATGGGTCACATTTCACATTGAGGCCCTGCTAGTGTGGAGGAAGATAGCCAGTATATAAAAGTGAGAGGGAATGGGTGAATGACATGAAGTTATTGTTGAGACTGAAACTGTAGCAGTGAATGATTGGCCTGTACAAACAAGAGTATTACATTTAGGCCCTTAAACCTATTTTGTCATTCAGTGAGATTGTGGCTGATTTGTATCCTTAACTCCATTTATCTGGCACCTGTATCCTTTTGTGTCCTTCTGTACCAGAAAGCAAACTCATTCACTATGTTTATGTTTCTGGTGAACCACTTGTTTATTTGCACTATGTCTACACATTAAAGGCAGCTCTCCTCTGAAGAAATGAACTTGACATTGATCACTGGATCCTCCTACTTTGTAGCGCTTTAAAAAAAATAATCATAATGAGATTGCTTTAAAACCCATTTAATTGCAATTGGATCAAATCTGTCTTTGAATGGAGAGACAGATAATACTTTAACACGTATTGGCCTATTTCCTAGCACAGGAGAATTGGAAAGGACAAATGGAGGTTACTTTACTTTATCTCTAGTTAACTTATCTTCTTCGGCTTGTTGTTATTTGGACTACTGCAAAGATGCCCAGGGGAATCCGCTTGACAGACAAACACAGCACTGTTGATACATTGCCACAACAGCAGGGAAGAGCCAAAGAGTTATGGTTGTGCATTTTAAGTTACACATTCATTTTAATGAACTATTTATATATTGTTCTGGTTTGTTAATTAAGTGGGAAGTATCTGCTGTTTTTTGCATACTAATTGCCAATTAAACTGTTTTTAATCTCCATTCAAGCTGCTACGTTCATTTTTGTGGAAAAAATTACTATTATTAACTGGATTAATATCTGTCACCAAAACACATTTTATTATATATAGTGCCCTCCATAATGTTTGGGACAACGACCCATCATTTATTTATTTACCTCTGTACTCCACAATTTGAGATTTGTAACAGAAAAAATCACATGTGGTTAAAGTGCACATTGGCAGATTTTAATAAAGGCCATTTATATACATTTTGGTTTCACCATGTAGAAATTACAGCAGTGTTTATACATAGTCCCCACATTTCGTGACACCATAATGTTTAGTAGTCATGTTTAGTATTTTGTTGCATATCCTTTGCATGCAATGACTGCTTCAAGTCTGCGATTCATGGACATCGCCAGTTGCTGGGTGTCTTCTCTGGTGATGCTCTGCCAGGCCTGCATTGCAGCCATCTTTAGTTTATGCTAGTTTTGGGGGCTTTTCTCCTCAGCATATAAAAGCATGCTCAATTGGGTTCAGATCGGGTGATTGACTTGGCCACTCAAGAATTGACCATTTTTTAGCTTTGAAAAACTCCTTGTTGCTTAAGAAATATGTTTGGGATCATTGTCTTGCTGTAGAATTAACTGCCGCTGATTGTTTTGAGGCATTTGTTTGAACTTGACCAGATAGGATGTGTCCATACACTTCAGAATTCATTATGCTACTACCATCAGTAGTTGTGTTTAACGAAGAACTGCAGATGCTGGAAAAATGGAATGTGTGACAAAAATGTCTCCAGCATTTTTATCATACCATCAGTAGTTATATCATCAATGAAGAAAAGTGAGCCATTTCCTTCAGCAGCCATACATGCCCAGGTCATAACACCTCCAGCACCGTGTTTCACAGATGAGATGGCATGCTTTGGATCTTGGGCAGTTCCTTCTCCCCTTCATACTTTGCTCTTGCCATCACTCTGATTTGTTAATCTTCATTTCATCTGTCCACAAGACCTTTTTCCAGAACTGTGGTTGCTCTTTTTAGTAATTCTTGGCAAACGGTAACCTGGCCTACCTATTTTTACGGCCAACCAGTGATTTGCATCTTGCAGTGTAACACTGCACTGCATGAAGTCTTCTGTGGACAGTGGTTATTGACAAATCCACACCTGACTCCTGAAGAGTGTTTCTGATCTGCCGGACAGGAGTTTGGGCATTTTTCTTTATTATAGAGAGAATTCTTCTGTCATCAGCTGTGGAGGTCTCTCTTGGCCTGCCAGTCCCTTTGCAATTAGTAAGCTCACCAGTGCTCTCTTTCTTCTTAATGATGTTCAAAACAGTTGATTTTGGTAAGCCTGAGGTTTGGCTGATGTCTTTGACTTTCATTGGCGCAACTTTGGTCCTCACATTGATAAACAGCAATAAACGTTTCCAAATGTGATGGAAAGACTAGGTGCTGAGAGCTCTCGTATACTTGCATTAAGGAGGCAATTAAACACACCTGAGCAATCACAAATGCCTGTGAAGCCATGTGTCCCAAACATTATGGTGCCCTGAAATGGGGGACTGTGTATAGACACAGCTGTAATTTCTACATGGTGAAACTAAAATGTATAAAAATGGCCTTTAATAAAATCTGACAATGTAATTTTTCTATCACAAATCTCATATTGTGGAGTACAGAGGCAAATAAATAAAGGATGGGTCTTTGTCCCAAACATTATGGAGGGCACTGTATATATTAACTGGCCCCAAAATACATCTGATTGCTTCTGAAGTTTGGAATTCACTGTATTTATTCTTTTAATTGCACAAACCATGTGCTGTAAATCTATTCACTGGGATTGAGGTTTCTTTCCATAGTAAATTCCATTGTAGTGATAGTACTGTCAAATCTTAAAAGGCATGCAGATTTGCTGGGAAATTATATTAGCAATCTTCGACTGTGTTTAAAAATTCCTGTTGTGCTGCTACTGCAAGTAAGAATTTCATTTTTATGTTTAGGGACAACAATATGCTCTTGACTCTTAGCATTTATTTCAAGAGGGCTATAATACAAAAACAGGGATGTAATGCTGAGGCTCTATAAGGCACTGGTCAGGCTGCATTTGGTGTATTGTGAGCAATTTGGGGTACTATATCTGAGGAAGAATGTGCTGGCTCTGGAGAGGGCCCACAGGAGTTTTACAAGAATGATCACAGGAGTTAGTGTGTTAACATGTGATGAGCATTTGACTTTACTGGGCCTGTAATTGCTAGAGTTTAGAAGGACGAGGGGTACCCTCATTAAAACTTAACGGATAGTGAAAGGTTTGGATAGAGTGGATGTGGAGAGGATGTTTCCAGTAGTAGGAGAGTCTACGGCTGGAGGTCACAGCCTCAGAATTAAAGGACGTTATTTTAGGAAGGAGATGAGGAGGAATTTCTGTCATTGGAGGGTGGTGAATTTGTGGAATTCTTTGTCACAGAAGGCTGTGGAGGCTAAGTCAATGAATATTATGGAATATTATGGAAATCTCCTGTACTCCAAGGTCAACCCCTGCATATCGGTGAGACCAAGCGGAGGCTCGGCGATCATTTCGCTGAACACCTCCGCTCAGTCCGCCTCAACCTACCTGATCTCCCTCGTGCTCAGCATTTTCACTCCCTCTCCCCCTCCCATTCCCAATCTGATCTTCCTGTCCTAGGCCTCCTCCATTGTCAGAGTGTGGCCCAGCACCTCTTATTTCGCTTGGGTAGCTTACACCCCAGCGGTATGAACATTGACTTCTCTAACTTCATATAGCCCTTGTTTTCCCTCTCACTCCACCCCCTCCCCTTCCCAGTTCTCCCACCAGTCTCACTGTCTCCGACTACATTCCATCTCTGTCCCGCTCACTCCCCTAACATCAGTCTGAAGAAGGGCCCCGACTTGAAATGTCACCCATTTCTTCTCTCCAGAGATGCTCCCTGTCCCGCTGAGTTACTCTGGCATTTGATATTATGGGTATAAGGCAGGGATAGACAGATTCTTGATTAGTATGGGTGTCAGGGGTTATGAGGAGAAGGCAGGAGAATGGGATTAGGAAGGAGAGATAGATCAGCCATGATTGAATGGCGGAGTAGACTTGATGGGCCAAATGGTCTTATTCTGCTCCTATCACGTATGACCTCTTGACTCATGTTGTGACTTACAACAACATGAGCTTCAGCCTTTTGTTATTGCAGGGAATGTCATACCCTGCCTCTAAACTCCCTTTAAATTCCTAAACTTCCCACATCACTACTAGGCATTCGTCTCTGGGTATTAATGCATCATAATATCGCTGAAATGCTGAGAAAAAATATACAATGGAACCGGAAAAAATGTACTTACTTGAGATCGAGTTGTACTCCCTCTGCTCACTTAAAATGTTTGTGTTTTGCCAAAATGTTTGTGTTTTGTTGTACAGAGAAGCCATTACATTTTCAATTTGTTCCTGCAGCATTAATTTAGCCATTGAAATGATCTGATTCATCACTTCAAAGAATCCTGACGTGATTCCTGGAATGGGCAAATGCCAATAGCAGCGTTATGTAGAATACATTTAATCCCGCTGTGAAACCTAGTGGCTCACTGTGATAACAGAATGATGAAATCTAATAAGAGGGGATAGAAACTGATTTTATTTTGAGTGTGTTATGTTGGAGGACGATTTTCAAATTTAAATTCTATTTATGTTGAGCGGCAGCAATCCTCCCTCAAAGTCACTGATCATTACACTGTGCTTTGGGCTGAGGCTTCATTGTAATACTAACTGTTCAGGTGCACGTGGAAGATGCATTATTCAAACAGGAGCATTGGCTCAGGCCAAACTAACATTGCCAGGGCAGCACGGTGGCACAGTAGTAGAGTTGCTGCCTTGCAGTGCCAGAGACCAGGGTTTGAACCTGACTGCAGGTGCTGTCTGTATGGAGTTTGCACGTTCTCCCTGTGACTGCATGGTTTTCTTTGGGTTTGTAGGTTAATCGGCTTCTGTAAGAATTGTAAATTTTCCCCAGTGTGTAGGATAGTGCTAGTGTATGGAGCGATCGCTGGTCGGTGCGGACTCAGTGGGCCGAAGGGCCTGTTTCTGCACTCTGTCTCTAAACTAATCTAAACTAACATTGCTCATACATAAAGTCCTTGTTTGTCCAAAGATGTACAACCCAATTACCATTTACAGGTTAAATTTCTTTCGTTGGTGTGTAAAGGTGGCAAGCTATAGCTATCTATATATAGGTCTCTGACACTGTGGATTCCTAATTCACTCCAAGTGAATTAGAGGAAGTCTTATCTAAAATAGATGGTTTGAATGTGGGGTTGTTTGCTATGGGCAAAGCGAGAGATGCAGGTTTAAGTTCAAAATAGGTTCTGATTTGCTTCCATATACATATCAAATTGTGTATAACAGGATTAAACCCATAATATGATTTATCGATTGAAGTAGGTGCTGGTAGGATGGTACCTATTGAGTATGGATGACAATCTTTTGCTCTATTTTTAGCCAATTCAGAGGAATGTTTGAGGTGCCAAGCCAGAAAGCAAAGGACTTGATGGAAGAGGCCCAGTTATAATCTGAAATTTGGAAGAGCAAGCCCGCCCTTAGTTTTTGATTTGTAGAGCTGATTTTTGTTTATCCTATGAGTTTTATAATTGAATCTAATCTCTTAAAAAAAATGTTTGCAAGAAAAATAGGAATGCTCTGAATTTGATATAGTAGCTGAGAAGATCATTTTAATGGTATTCACTCTTCCGAGTAAGGAAATTGGAAGAGTTTTCCAAAATTGGATTTTGCTCTTTAGGTTTTCAAATAAGGGAAGGATATTGGCCTGTAGAAGGGAAGAGTAAAGCTTTGTAACCTCAATCCCTAGATAGGTAATTTTATCTGTTGGGGGTTACACAAAAAGCTGGAGAAACTCAGCGGGTGCAGCAGCATCTAAGGAGTGAAGGAGATAGGCGACGTTTCGGGTCGAGACCCTTCTTCAGACCCGAAACGTCGCCTATCTCCTTCACTCCTTAGATGCTGCTGCACCCGCTGAGTTTCTCCAGCTTTTTGTGTAACCCTCGATTCTCCAGCATCTGCAGTTCCTTCTTTAACACTTAATAATTTTATCTGTTGTTGCTCTGAAAGGATAATTCTCCAAAGTGTCTGAGGGGATGGTATGAACTGGTAACAGTATACTTTTATTCCAGTTAATACTGTAGCCTGAAAATGTACCAAACAGGTTTTTTTTTCCCCTGTATTGCTGGAATAGTGGTTTTAGGTTCCGTTATGTTCAGGAGGATATCATCCACGTACAAAGATATTTTATTTGTAGTCTCTTTCGTGTCGTAACCATGAATACAGGGATCAAATCGAATACCCTGAGCAAGAGGTTCTATAGCAAGGGCAAATATTAATGTTGATAGGGGGCAGCCCTGTCTTGTTCCCCTGAACAAATTAAAGGGAGATGAGAGCATTTGGTTTGTGAGAATTTGTGCTGTCGGATTTTTATACAGAGGCTTAATCCATTCCAAAAAGTTGTATCCAAAGTTAAATCTCCTGAGGAGCTCGAATAAGTATGGCCATTCAATCTGGTCAAATGCTTTTTCCACGTCAAACGTTAGTATAGCCACGTCGTTGTTTCCTTCTCTTTTTGTGTACATGATATTAAACAGACGTCTCAAGTTAAAGGTGGATTGTCTATTAGGTATGAACCCCGTTTTATCTTTGTGTATTAATTTACTTACTAATGGGCTTAATCTATTGGCTAAGATTTTAGCAAATAGCTTGCCATCTATATTTAGCAGTGAGATCGGACGGTATGAACATACCTCTTGGGCATCTTTTCCTTTCTTATGAATCACTGTAATTGTTGCTTCAGTTAGTGTGGGTGGTTGGGCACCATCCGATTGTGCTTGTCTATACATTCTATCTATCTATATATAGTATATATATACACACACGGTGTCAGAGTATCATTACATTTCCTGTATAATTCACTTGAAAGTCCATCTGCTTTCCCAGTTTTAAGAGACGAGATGGCTTTTTGAATCTCTATAACACGGAGATCAAAGTTAAGACCATTGCATTCTTCTTCACTCAATTTAGGGAGATTGCATTTATTAAGAAA
Source organism: Raja brachyura (assembly GCA_963514005.1). Next base: position 40,517,293 of record OY740796.1, read on the forward strand.
GTCATTCATGACAGGGAAGTTTGCGGTGCATTTGGACGTATATAGACTGGATTAAAACTCTCGGAATCTATCATTTATGTATTTGGATTTTGTTAGCGCTGTTCCAGTGTTACTCTTAATTTTATGTATTGTTCGGTCAGTCTCCATTTTTCTTAGCTGTCGTGCCAATAATTTGTGTGGTCTGTCTCCGAATTCGAAGTCTTTATGTTTGGTGTATAAACACGCCTTGCTTATTTTTGCAGAGAGTAATTGATTATATTGATATTTCAAATTTGCTATTTCCCTATGTAAATCAGGGGAGGGGGAGAGTGCGTTATCCCTGACCTATTGTTGGATCTGTTTTTCTAATTCTTCTATTTTTATTTTATTGGGGTTTTTTTCTTGCAATTTCGAATGAGATTACACATCCCCTCAAATAGGTTTTAAAGGCCTCCCACAATGTGACAGGGGTGGTTTCTGGGGTATCATTTGTTTCAAAAATAAATATTAATTTGAGTTTTTAAATATTCATAAAGCTCTTTTTCAGTTAGTAGCTGCGGGTTCAGTCTCCAGGTTCTATATAATGAAGTCATGTTTTCCAAGTACAGCGAAAAAGTGAGAGGACTGTGATCTGAGATCCCAATATTGTGATATTTAACATTTGTTGTAAAGGGTATTAATTTTGTATCTACCAGGAAGTAATCGACCAGTAATATGAAAGTCTCCTCCTATAATTAGGTTCGTTTGAGATATATAAGATATAAGGGCAAAGACCTTTTTGAAGAATGAAGGGTTGTTCATATTGGGTACGTACATATTAACTAGAGTTAAGGATGTATTGTGTATTTCACTTATCACGACCAGATAGAAAGATGGTGCTTGGTCCAGGCCTAGTTTGTGTGAATCGTTTTTCTTGGTTTTGGTCTTCCTCATGTCAACTTTGTTTCCCGTGTTTGCGTAAATTTTGTTCTCTTGATAACAAAATTTCAATAAAAGGCTTCATGTGGTTTTATCAGCATTTTTGTGTATTTAAAGAGATAAAATTGTCGGAGCTATCAGGAAACGCTGTTACTCTTTCATCGCTTAACAGCGCCCCCCAGATCTTTATTTTTTATTGCGCGTTTTCTAATGCTGCATAATTCCGAATGCTTTGTTTCTAACAATTTCAATGGACGTTAGTTAATACCATAAAACTTTACACATCACATCTTCTTCCACAATAATGTACATGGACCATCAGGAATGGTCTTGCAGGCGACTTCAAAACATAAAATGGTTCTTTGGGAAAGATTATTTTGCAAGCTGCAATAATGCCTGTCCTAATGGGTACGCCCAGGATTTTCTGTATTTATTTCCGATTTCCAGAATCCATAGTTTTTTTAAATGTTCTTTAGGAAGTTGTGTTCTGCAATCAAGATATGCTGTTTTTATATCATTTTTCTATCCAGACCAATGGACACATTATTTGGCCAAACCCTTGATGTTAATTATATCTAATTGCTCCCCAGAGCATTCCTACATAATCTGGTACCATTACTTTTTTCCTCCATTTTGTGCTTTCATGATTAGTAGTAAATCTTATTTTCCATAGAAAGGTTTCATGACATTTAAACCTGAATCTATCCATCTACTTAACTTAATTGTTAAAGAAGGAATTGCAGATGCTGGAAAATTGAGGGTACACAAAAGGCTGGAGAAACTCAACGGGTGCAGCAGCATCTAAGGAGCGAAGGAGATAGGCAACGTTTCGGGCCGTAACCCTTTTTCAGACGAAGGGTTTCGGCCCGAAACGCTGCCTATCTCCTTCGCTCCTTGGATGCTGCTGCACCCGCTGAGTTTCTCCAGCATTTTGTGTACCCCCTACTTAACTTACTTACTGCCTATTATGCCTTCTGGCATGTAGAGCAGCAACGAAGGTCCTCCACTCCTTGTTGATTCCTTCAGTTGCTATTTCCGTAACACATTTGTTTTACGAGACAGGGTTGTTAGCCCTGTGCTCAACTTCCAACCTGGAGGACCAGTGGATCGCTCTTCATCTCGCCTCTACCTATCAACCTGTCCAGCATGGGAGACCCTAACAGGAGATGAATCTCCCGCTGGCATAGCTCTAGGGGTCACTGAGACACACAAGCACCCCGACCACAACAAGGTTGCAATCCAACGGGGAGCATCTACTTAAGATAGCGGGTCAGAGAGCATCTCTGGAGAACAGGAGTAGGTGATGTTTCGAGTCGAGACTATTCTTCAGACTGAGAGTCAAGGGAAAGGGAAACTAGAGATATAGACGGTGATGTAATGAGATATAGAACAAATGAATGAAGGATATGCAAAAAAGTAACGATGATAAAGGAAACAGGCCATTGTTCGCTGTGGTCTAGATGTAAATGAGTTTCAGACAATGAGACTTAACAAGACAACTTTAGTACAATGACTTGGGTGGGGAGAGATGGAGAGAGAGGGGATGCAAGGGTTACTTATCATTAAAGATATGAATAGGTAGGAAAGAACTGCAGATGCTGGTTTAAATCGAAGAATGACACAAAATGCTGGAATAACTCAGTGGGACAGGCAGCATCTCTGGAGAGAAGGAATAGGTGACGTTTCTTATCAAGGCGCTTCTTCAACTCAAGAAAGGTCTCAACCAGAAATTTCACCCATTCCTTCTCTCCAGAGATGCTGCCTGAGTTACACTAGCATTTGTGTCTATATTAGAGACATTAATATTTATACCTTTGGGTATATTGCAATCTTTCATTCATTTATTCTTTATCTCTCTATATCACCGTCTATATCTCTCGTTTCCCTTTCCCCCGACTCTCAGTCTGAAGAAGAGTCTCGAACCGAAATATCACCTATTCCTTTTCTCCAGAGATACTGTCTGAACCGCTGAGTTACTCCAGCTTTTTGTGTCTATCTTCGGTCTAAACCAGCATCTGCAGTTCCTTCCTACACTCTTATCCATCTACTAGACCTGCCTCAAAAGCAGGTCTATTTATAAAGTGTTGACTATTTCCATTGCTGTGGTCTTCTATTGCTTGCACATTGTAATTTTCACTTCCTATGCTAATCGTGACCTCTTAAGATAGTCTCAATGGGAAATCTGACGTTGCATTTAGATTAAAAAAGTACGAAAACCCAGCTCTGACTTTTTAGTGCTGGAATTATTTGAATAATAGACTGCAACAGGATGGCACAACCAGCCATATCTTCCTCTCCTTCCCCTCCTGCATTCTACAAGGACACTTGCTCCACGACTCCTTGGTCCACATATCGCTATCCTTTGTAAATAAATTGCTGAGTTTACCTGCTATTTGTGAATGTTTTGTTTCCAACATTGTTTTGAACTTGAGGGGAAAACAGCTTGCCTCAAAGTAAGTTTGAAACCACTGGGCTGTTGTTAAAAACCTATTTCATTTACTAATGTCCTTCAGGGAAGGAAATCAGACATCCTTGGCGCTAGACACAATATAATTGACTTTTAACTTCCACCACTATACAGGGGCAGTTAGGGATGGACAACAGATGCTGACATTGCCAAAGATATCGACATGTTGTCAACAAATAAATTAAAGGAAGCAAACTGTGCAAAGGTTTTTTTAATCCAGTAACCGTGTTGGTGCTATATCAGGGAGTGAAGTGTAAATTTATTAAGTGGAAACTGTCTCTGGCTGTAAACATGAAAAGGGACCAGCGACAACTAAAATTGGATCAATTATGGTTTCTGCCCATTCTCCAAAAATGTAGTTATTTCTCATGACAATTATAGTCACCCAACGACACTCGGATCTGCTTCCACCGACATTAATGTGATTACAGGGTCAGCAGCTTTTCCTCAACAATATTTCTCCACATATGAAGGAGACATCTCCAATGATTTTTGTAATTTGTAATGGCAGTAATATTTATATGGAAGTGCCATTTTTGGTTCCCTAATTAAAAGAAGACAGAACACAGAATAATTAATTCCCTCAACGCTGCACCTTTGTCTAAGTTCTGACAAGGTGAAACAGGTCCAGTAAAAGTGTTTCTGCTTCAGCAACGATGCATTGTATACTGTGAAGTAAATTGGTACATCTCGCTCCAGAAATTACAGTACGACAGTGTGTTCCAATTTAAAACATAGATTTGACAATGCATGGATACACAAATCATATTCCGACTTTGTTTAGGCCGCATTTGGAGTACTGCATGCAGTTCTGGCAGCTCCAATGCAGGAAGGATGTGGGGCAAGGATGAAGAGGAGGTTTACCACAATGCTGCCTGGATTAGGTGGTATTAGCTATAGGGAGAGGTTGGACAGATTTGGATTTTATTTTCTGGCTATGAAAGGCATAGATTGGGTAGATGGTCAGAACCTTTGTCCCAGGATGGAAATATCGAAGAGTAGAGGGCTTAGATTTTAGGTGTGCTGTGCAGGCAAGTTTTTTTTACACAGAGGGTTGTGAATGTCTGGAATGTGCTGCAGAGAATGGTGTTGGAGGTGGATATGATAGTAGCATTTAAAATACTTTTGGATAGGTAAATGGATATGTAGGGAATGGAAGGACATGGATTATGTGCAGGCAAGTAAGAGCTGATGTTGGCATCATGTTGGGCACAAACCCTGTGGGCCAAAGGGCCTGTTTCCGTGTTGTACTGTTTTATGTTTTGAATGATGATACACATGGCTGATATCAAGAAATATCAAATTTGAAGTTAATTTTATGTTTGGCTCAAGAATTATATGAGATATATGAGATAGAGGTGAATATATAGAAGAATTATATGAGATATAATTCTTCTATATTGGCTCAAGAATTATATGAGATAGAGGTGAATATGAATAGCCAATTCAAAATGATTGTACAATAACTAAGGGAGAAAGAGGGATGGTAAAAAGGAGACATGAGATCATTTTGATAGATAAGGTAAATGAGAATCTGAAGATATTTTAGTAGATTAAGGGGAAAAGAGTAACAGGAGCAAATCGGGTCCCTTTAAGATCAATAAGATCATCCATGTGTGAAGCTATAGGAGATGAGCAAGGTATTAAATTAATATTTTTCAGCTGCATTTGCGATGGAAAAAGGCTTGGATGCTTGGGAACTCGGGAAACCTAATAGTGATGTAGTCCACGTTGGAGAAGAGAAAGTGTAGGAAGTCTTTAAATGTATAAAGGTAGATAAATCACTGGCGTTGATTGAGTTTGAAACCTTGGAAACTTTGGAAAATCAAGTCGGTTTATTGTCATATGTACGAACGGATGAGCTTCAGGCACAATTAATATCTTGCCTGCAGCAGCATCACAGGTTCGTAGACTCATAAAATCACACAAACGTTACACGTAAAATTTCCACAAAATTGCACGTAAAATTGTGCAAGACATTAGCGCATGATTAGAAAACAAAAACACAAAGAGAAAACAAGTCCATGGTAGTGCACAATGTTCATGCAGCTTGTTGCCAAGGTGGAATTAGGGTTCTGCAGTGGGTGTGAGAGTTAACGAGGTCAGTGTCAGTAGAGCAGCTGCAAACAGGAGGCACGTTTAAAAGAGGCACTGTTAACGAGGTAATTGTCAACTGAAAGCAGTTAGCAAACCGTGGTGACTGCTCCCGTTGGGTGTATAAAGGCAGGCACTAGTGGAACAATCTGTTGGTAGTGAGACTGTGTTGACGTGGAAGTATTTTGTGGAGGGTAAGAACTGAGGTTTTAGCTTGGGAGGCTTTGATGAAGAGTGGTGATGAGATAAGGCATGCTGAGTGTTTATTTTTTTCTTTAGTAAATCTTTCTTTGTCTAGTGCAGTAATGATGGTAGCTAGGGCAGTGTTCTGATCCTCCTTCAGGATGTGGGAGGTCAGGGAGACTTCAAGTGTACCTGAGCACTACACCTGTGTGAGGTGCATCCAGCTGTTTCTCCTCCCAGAGCTTGTTAATGAATTGGAACAACACTGGGGTGGAATGTCTGTGGAATTCTCTGCCTCAGAGGGCGGTGGAGGCAGGTTCTCTGGATGCTTTCAAGAGAGAGCTAGATAGGGCTCTTAAAAATAGCTGAGTCAGGGGATATGGGGAGAAGGCAGGAACGGAGTACTGATTGGGGGGGTGATCAGCCATGATTACATTGAATTGTGGTGCTGGCTCGAAGGGCTGAATGGCCTATTCATAGAAACATAGAAACATAGAAAATAGGTGCAGGAGTAGGCCATTCGGCCCTTCGAGCCTGCACCGCCATTCAATGTGATCATGGCTGATCATCCAACTCAGTATCCCGTACCTGCCTTCTCTCCATACCCCCTGATCCCTTTAGCCACAAGTGCCACATCTAACGCCCTCTTAAATATAGCCAATGAACTGGCCTCAACTACCTTCTGTGGCAGAGAATTCCAGAGACTCACCACTCTCTGTGTAAAGAATGTTTTCCTCATTTCGGTCCTAAAGGAATTCCCCCTTATCCTTAGACTGTGACCCCTTGTTCTGGACTCCCCCAACATCGGGAACAATCTTCCAGCATCTAGCTTGTCCAACCCCTTAAGAATTTTGTAGGTTTCTATAAGATCCCCCCTCAATCTTCTAAATTCCATCGAGTACAAACCGAGTCTATCCAATCTTTCCTCATATGAAAGTCCTGACATCCCAGTACCTTCTGTGGCAGAGAGTTCCAGAGACCCACCACTCTCTGTGTGAAAAGTAGATGGGTGATCACCAGGAAAGGGAATAGGCAGAGAGTTCAGGAATCTCCTTTGACAACAGTATGTCCCTTTGGATAATGTTGGGCACAGCTGACTGGACACGGAAGAGCAGCAACAGTGGTCGGGGTGGTTGCACCTATGATCACCAATCGACCCCTGACTCTCTCACATACTTCACTGACCAGCAATTGTATCTTAAATGTGTATGCACCTGATTCACATGTTATATTAATTTTCTACTTGCAGATGCTTATTCAAAACAATAAATGTTTCACCAAGAACCAACAGAGTAATATTATAGAGACATATAAAATTCTTCAGGGATTGGACAGTCTAGATGCAGGAAATCTTTTACCGATGTTGGGGTAGTTCAGAACCAGGGACCAGTTTGAGAATAAGGGGTGGGCCATTTAAGACTGAGATGGGGAACATATTTTCATCCAGAGAGTTATGAAACTGTGGAATTCTCTGCCACAGAAGGCAGTGGAGGCCAATTCGTTGGATGTTTTCAAAGAGTTAGATTTAGCTCTAAAGGCTAAAGGAATCGAGGGACATGGGGAGAAAGCAGGAACAGGGTACTAATTTAGAATCATCAGCCATGATCATATTGAATGGTGGTGCTGGCTTGAAGGGCCGAATAACCTACTCCTGCACCTATTTTCTATGTTTCTATGTTATTCCATGTTTAGAAGTCAAAACAAATTAGCAAGTACTTGCAATCCCTGATTTGTACATGGTGTGTATTAACACACTGCTTACCAGGGAGATTTGAAAGTGGGCCTTCAAGGGAGCACTTCATAATGTATGTATTCTGCACATTTGCACCAAGTTGTAGCACATTGGAAAATCAATCCTTTGGAAGTTACAGTTGCTCTGGTCAAATTAATAACATGTAATTGGGTTGCATTGCAATGATGCAATTGTTTTATGTTTCAGAACATTCCATTTGATCCAGATATGTTATACTAAAATGAAAAGATGGAATGCTAGAAAACTCAGCAGGCCAGGTTGCATCTGTGGAGATTGAAAGAGTTGATATTTTCAGTTCTTATTGAGATCTGGGATCTTAGGATATTGTGAGAAGTAAAAGAAGTCGGTGGAGCCCTGGCAGAGATGTCTGCATCTTCCTGGAAACAGATGAAATGCCAAAATACTGCTGGCTGGCTAATGCTGTTCCTTTATTGAAGAAGAGCTGTGAAGACTAGCCAGGGAACGACATGCTGGTGAGCCTGACGGCAGTGGTGGGAAAGATGCAGGTGGAAATTCTGAAAGACAGGGTCTATTTACATTTATAAAGGGAGTCAGCATGACTTTGAATATGGTAATGTTATTGGTTTATTATTGTCATGTATACAAGATTAAGTAAAAAACATTGTTTGTGCGCCATCCAGTCAAATGATAATAGGCAAGTGCAAGGCGGCCATACATAAGCACAGCAGTTAGTGCAAAGAGAAAAATATCAGAGTGCAGAAGATGGTGTAACTATGTTATAGAATTGCAGCAACAGAGAAAATGCAGATTTAAAAAAGTGTAAGGGCTGTAATATGGTAGGTTGGGAGAAAGGGGCTACCCCATGAACCTATGAATGTGTGTGGGAAATTGTGTTTTACATTTAATTTGGTTTTGTGAAGAGGTGACCAAGAAGATTGATGAGTTCTCATGCACCCACCACCTACTGTGAAAAATAAAATGCTACCCCTCAGGTTCCTATTAAATCTTTCAACCCCCCCCCAACTCTTAAACTTATATGAGCTGCTGCATTTCAGTGTTACAGCGGTAGTGAAACTGCAGATAAATGCAGTGACAATGCACATGTATCTGCACTTATGCTCTTCTTATCTTCCAAATGCAAGCTCTGCAATGAGGTAGATTGGGAGATGCAGGACCACACCCCGAGCTTATGAAAGGGTCATCCAATGGTCTGAAGAAACTGTTTCTGAATCTGGTGGTACATACTTTCAAACTTTTATATCTTCTTCCCATTAGGTGAAGAGGGATTTAGTGTAAAATGGTCCTTGATTGTGGCTGCTTTCCTGAGGTTGTGTGAAGTGTAGATGGAGTCAGTGGCAGGAGGAGGCTGGGTTGCATGATGAATTGGGCTACATTCACAAGTTTCTGCAATTTCTTGCGGTGTTGGGCGTAGCAGTTGCCAAACGAAGTTGTGATGCATCCCGATAGGAACCTTTCTACAGTCCATCTGTAGAAATGGGCAAGAGTAATTGGAATCACGCCTTATTCCTTAGCCTCATGATGAAGTAAAGGCATTGGTGTGTCGCCTTGCCTATAGCATCAACGTGGATGGATCAGGATCAACTGTTGATGATATTTACCCCAAATACTTGATGCTCTGGACCTTCTCGACTTCTTCCCCATTGGTGCTGACTGGGACCCTGTACACAACCCCTGTTCAAGACATCCATGACCAGCTTCCATCGACTTGCAAAGACATTGTTGTCATGACACCATGTTACTAAACTCTCTATCAACGCCCTCTACTCTGCCTTGACTTTGTTCGATATCCAGCCCGCTGTGGCAGTAGCATCTGCAAACTTGTAATTGGAGTTAGAGCAGAATTTTCCCCCCACAGTCATTGGTGTATAAGGGACTAAGAACCCTTCCTTGCAGAATACTGGTGGAGAGAATGTTTGGCTGCTATCCTTCCTGATTGTGATCTCTGGGTCAGGAAGTTGAAGATCCAGTTACAGAACAGTTTCTGACTCCATGGTCCAGTGGTTTGGAGATGAGATTGTTTGTATATCCAGCCCCACTATCCCGATTGCTCAGCGCCAGCTGCAACCTCGGGTGCTGGAGCCTGCCTCCGTGCAGAGGCGCATTCAGGAGAAACATGACAGCCAGCGGCGATTATGGTTAATTCTGTTGTCATGACTTCTAATCTGTTTTGATTTTCTAAGGGGAAGGATGTAGATGGTTTGTGCATGCAACCAATAATATCATTAACCCTGCCTTAGTTAACATCAATCATAACACTTTACCCTCCCTGGGTACATTTCAGCAGAAGAATGTAACCAGTGCTTGCTGGCGTGTGTTATACCCTGTGTCATAATTAAAGGATGTTATACACTTCAAGAGTGTGTGAATTGCATATTTACAGTTTGAGAATATGATATTAAAGGCAGGGTTATAGTCAATAAATAGGAGCTTAGTTTAGTTTGGAAGCAGGCCCTTCGGCCCACGGAGTCCACGCCGACCAGCAATCCTCACACACTAGGGACAATTTACAATTCTACCAAACCAATTAACCCACAGACCTGAACGTCTTTGGAATGTGTGAGGAACCTGCAGATCGCAGAGAAAACACATGCAGGTCACGGGGAGAATGTACAAACCTCGTACAACCTGGGTCTCTGGCGCTGTAAGGCACCAACTCTACCACTGCGCCACCAGGCCACCCTTAAACGTACACTGTATTCAACCTTTATACATAACTATAGTCTTGCGTTTTGCTGTGTGAGGTGTCATAGCAGGTCTAAGAAGGTTTTCCATCTGGTCTAATGGTTTGGATAAGGGAACAGGAACAGTTGATTATTGTAAGAATATCAACGCAAGAAGAAATAGCAACCGAAGTAAGCCACTTGGCTTCTCAAACCTGTACGACTCTTGTAAAAGATAATGGTTGTTCTAATTTCGAGCTTATCTCTGTTATCCCTGTAATGTAATTAAAGTGAAGGGGGAATGTGATGTGTATATATAATGTAATATGTAATGTAAATGCCAGTGCCCCTTGAGGCCAAAAGCAGAAGCTGGCAAATGTACCTGTGCCTCATGACTGAGGTCAAGTGACCTTCTGGAAGTTTCAGTGGAATGCAGATTAAACCTTTCCTACAAGATGTTGGGCGTGTATCCATTGTGCTAGTCACAACAAGGTCATACGGAAGAAATTACAATCCCCATGGTTCCCCAAAATGCTTGACTCCTTCGAGATCAATAATCTGCCTGATTCTGTTCTGAATAAACTATCTGATTCAGACTCCATAGCCCTTTGGGATTAAGCAATAGGCTATTGGACAGAAATATCCAGTGCCCATCATCTTCCATTATCTGGCTTCCTTTTGGATTAAAAATGTGCTCCTTGCAGCTTATCTTTTGCTTGTTAATGGTTGAACTTTTATGCAGTGAATATTTCTTTTTATTTCCGTTTTTATAAGTCCACAAATCAAACTGACTCATTCATTTCAAGGTAGTATTATATAGCATGGCTCACAAAGGTCCAACAGAGCTTCGGGGAACATAAGGAAACTGCTGAATGCATTGGCTGTGTCCATTTATCAAATAATCATTAAAAATAAGACCCTCCTTGCAGCAGTAATCTTTCTAAAAGTCATTACATTTTTTAATGCCTAGACAACTGGATGTGAGCTTTAACATTTTGACAAGTAGTAGAATTCCATGCTACTGGCTAAAATAGAATGGATAATTGATGTTAAAAATCATTTAAATTATGGATCAAGTTTGAGTGAAATCACTATATATTCCTACCATTATATTAACAAATATTCCTTGTTCTGAATTTTAATCTTATTTGCATTATTTGTAAATACATGCATAAATACTGTTTAGTTGCAAACATCAGCAAGCAATGCAAAATGAAAATGAACAATTGCGAAAATGGTGTTTTCCACAGAAAGACAGAATAAGATACATGGAGGCCAAATTGTATTGCTACAGCAAACCAGCATGTGATCTTCATCCATTTGATCAGATGCACCTCCACTTCCATCTTTGGGCTCTTATTTTTGTTTAGGCACAGTACTCTTTAATTGTTGTGCTTAATTTTCCCTGAGCAAAGTTATTGAAAAGCTTTATTGCAGTTCTGATAATCATTTGACATCTGAACATCTTGTGAGCAGTTTAATATTTGGACATGGACACCTGTTCCTGCCTCACCCTCGTTCCTCGCTATATCCAGTGAAGACAAAGTGACCATAGTGTTCACTTTTACTGAAGGCTAGTCAGCACTTGTGTGTCATCCTTGAAAGTGAGACTTTATTTTGGTTTCAGTTATGAGTATTTAACATATTGGTGCAATTTTCCAGCTATGTATCACTGATAAAAATCCAAATGTTTTCTGGCTACCAAATTTGTTTCCATTCTTTACAATTGTTGACACCACTCTTGCAAGCATTTTCTTCTACTCAATTGTCCAATGCATTATGATACTTTGTTTGGCTTAGGTTCAATAAATGTTTGAACTGAGAAACATTAATTAACTGCAGTATTAATCAATGTCAGCATCAATATGAACATAAAAATGAATCCCTGTTAAATTGTTCTCATTCAAGGCTTGGATTTATTTTTGAACCATAAATATGGGCAGAATCTTTGAGTTATACTGAGTTTGGTGTCAATTATAGTTGTAATGGTTAATAGAGAATTTAGGCTATCGGTCCCCAACATATAGTTTATTTTAACAACACAAAGTGCTGGAGTAACTCATCAGCTCTGGAGAACATGGATGGGTGATGTTTCGGGTTGGGACCCTTCTTCAGAATGTCAGGTTTTTGTAAACCAGCATCTGTATTTCCTCGTTTCTATATGATTTTGTTTGTTTGCTCAGTTCAGTCTTGGAGCCATCAAGCGTTTTTTTTTTCAATTTATCCTGGTTTGGTTTAACTCTGCAAACAAATCAGTGCAGCCATATGTTGGCTTTATGTAGAGCACACATTTGGCTTGCACCATTAAAAACAACCTGGGGCAAAATCCAAATCACATATTTACCTTATAGTCACACATAAATATATGCGTATAGTGGTTCTTTTATTATAATGATTCTTCGACAAGAGATATTCAAATGTTTCTTTCGCCGAACTGCAGCAAACTAAAACATGCATGTTTTGAGATATTCACTGCTCTTGTGCCCAATTTAAAACAAAAATCATGGAGTACCCTTCAGATTCTTTCTAATATTAAATGCAGAGTATCTATTAAGTATGCAGATTTTCCCTTTTATGAAACCATATTTGCAATAAATAAGTCATTGATCTGCCATTTCAGGTCAGTTGGGGAATGGAATGATAACCTTAGCCCACTTTCTCCAATAGTCAAATTATCATTTTATTCATAAGCAAAAGGATCTGTCCATAAAATGATCTGTTAAGATTGAGTAAGTTAATATTTTATGATCCTTAATTTTCAGGTCATTGATGTTTCTTCATGTAGGACTCCCTAAATGCGCATTTTTAACTCCCGCCTTAGATCATCCTTTGAAGGCTGCATTAACTTTTGGTAATGATGTAAAATAGCTGATATTCGATGGGCCATCATTGAAATCCTTGGAAAAAAGTTAATTGGTTTGGACGTGAAGTGAGCAGTACATAATATTTCTGAATTTCAACTACTGCCAAATATTTCAGTTTGTATAATATTCTTTCTCTTTTTTAAAAAGCAGAATTTTTTAAGGGACTCCAGATGCTGATTTATACCAAAGATAGACACAAAATGCTGGAGTAACTGGTGGCGGCACAGTGGTGCAGCGCATGAGACCTGGGTTTCATCCCGACTATGGGTGCTGTCTATCCGGAGTTTGTTCGTTCTCCCCGTGCCCGTGTGGGTTTTCTCCGAGATCTTCAGTTTACTCCCACACTCCAAAGACGTACAGGTTTGTAGGTTAATTGGCTTGGTATAAGTGCAAATTGGCCCTAGTGTGTGTAGGATAGTGTTAATCTGTAGGGATCAATGGTCAGCCCAGACTCGGTGAGCCGAAGGGGCTGTTTCCATGCTACACCTCTAAACTAAACAAATTTAGTGGGTCAGGCAGCATCTCTGTAGAGAATGGATATGTGCCTCTGTTTTATCCATTGTTTTCCTGTTTTAAGTAACCATGGTCATGTTCTTCCCTCTGTAATTGTCTTTATTTTCAGTGGGAACAACTTTAACCTCTCTTCATAGCTCACTGATTTAATACCCAGTGCAGTCTTTGCTGTTATTTGCTGAAACCCTCTCCAATCCATCTCAGTCATTTTGTTAACACGGTGACTGAAACAGAATGTGTAATGTCTAACGTCAAGGCAGCAAAAGGTCAAGCAATAGCATTATATTTGACTCTTCGTGTTTTTAAGCATTTAGACTCTCATAGATCTGGTTACTACGTAAGCATTTTAAATGTTTCTTCAATTTACTATTGAACAATTTAATAAAAAGTGTGCTCTTTGTAATTATCGAGGATAAAAACAGTGTGAAGGCAAAGGGAAATAAGCACAGCCTCAGTTTTAGATTTTCAGTACGGCATCAACTCTTGGATCGATAATCACCAAATAGAAATAAGATAGCCTCATATCTGTGATTCGTAAGTAATTCCAACATGCTCAACCTGAGAAAGAGACATGCAAGATAATCACTGTGAACAAATTCAAGAAGCTCTCGTGCTATCTGCATGAAAGTACTTGGAACACAGCAAAACATTTCATGTGCAAATATATGGCCAGAGTTTATTATTGTCACAGGTGCAAAGGCACAGTGAAAAGCTTTGTTTTCCATGCCATCCAAGCTGCTCAAATATACCATATATAGGTACTAATCAGTTCAAACTCAAGTAAAATAGATAGAGCAAATGAAAAAATACATGGTGCAGAGTATGGTTCTTAACATTGTAGCACAACAGTTCCTTATGGGCCTTTCCCACTGAGGCGATTTGACTGTCAACTTGCAAGCAGTCGCCTAAAATAAAAAAAAAACGGCACACACACACACACACACACACACACACACACACACACACACACACACACACACACACACACACACTCACTCACGAGATAGAGCCTCTTTGAATGTTTTTGAAAAACGGATTAACTATCTGGCATTTGTGTATTTATGTTTCCATAGTTTTCTGCAAGCAAAATCATTTTCTATAGTTCTGCCAACAAAGTTGTTTCATAATTTAAATAAATTACATCAAAATCTTCATCCCCTTCTTTTCCAGAAATAGTAGATCCATTCTGTTCAGCTTGATGTATTGCCTCCTTCAGCTCAAATAAATTAATTGTATCACTACAAAAAGCACCACCTTGTATGTATGTACTTGTAAATAGTTTGCTATTTACATTAATTCAACATGTTAATAAAAATCTGAAGGAGGGTTTTGACACGAAACATTGCCTATTTACTTCGCTCCATAGATGCTGCCTCACCCGCTGAGTTACTCCAGCATTTTTGTCAACCTTCGATTTTCCAGCATCTGCAATTCTTTCTTAAACAAATAAAAATAGCTTTGTATTTTGTTGCCAATTTCCTCAGTATTAACAATACATTCCAACACAGCATAATCAAGGATGAGTCGCATCCTGGCTACTCCCTCTTCTTCCCTCTCCCATCGGGCAAACGGTATAGAAGTGTGAAAACGCACACCTCCATATTCTGGGAGAGTTTCTTCCAAGCTGTTATCAGACAATTGAATCCTCCTACCACAACTAGGATGGTGGCACGGTGGCACAACGGTAGAGTTGCTGCCTTACGGCCTTTCAGCGCCAGAGTCGCGGGTTCGATCCAGACCACGGGTGCTGTCTGTATGGAGTTTGTATGTTCTCCCCGTGACCACATGGGTTTTCTCCAAGATCTTCGGCTTCCTCCCACACACCAAAGACGTACAGGTTTGTAGGTTAATTGGCTCGGTATCAATGTAAATTGTCACTAGTGTGTTAATGTGCGGGGTAGTGTTAATGTGCGGGGATCGCTGGTCAGTAGGGACACCGTGTTTCTGTGCTCTATCTCTAATCTAAACGTTATTCCCATGTATCTTTCCACTGTAAATGGCTCAATTGTAATCATGTATTGTCTTTAAGCTGACTGGTTAGCACGCAATAAAAGCTTTCCATTCTACCTTGGTCCACGTGACAATAAATTCAAACATCCTTATTTAGTTTCACCAGTGACACTATTTTGCACACGTTTTCTCATTGTAAATCATTTGTTTAAATTATGACCAGTAATACTTAATTCGTTGATTCCCATAGAAAATCACTTGCCATCCTTTGCTCATGAAAGTAATCACATTTTGCTACAATTCTCTTGTTTTCTGTTTTGTTCCCACCTTAAACCCCTGTCTCACGGTGCGAGTTGGCCCACGAGTGACCCCGAGTTTTCACTCGTGGTGATCACGTACAGCCAACGTAGCGGGAACGTCGGAACTCGCGCGATCAACTTGTCCACTCGTGGCGCTAACGGCAGGTACCCGTGAAACTTGTGAACTCGTGAAAAAAGTCAAACATGTTTGACTTTTTCCACGAGTCAAATTTCGTGGTCAAGTTTAAAATTGAAACATTTAAACTCGTTGTAATATCATAGTGGCCCGTGCGTTAACTTTGGTGATCCGTGCGTCTACCATGGGAACTCTTTAACAGACACAAAATGCTGGAGTAACTCAGCGGACCAGGCAGCATCTCTGGAGAGAAGGAATGGAGTCGAGACCCTTCTTCAGACTTACCCAAAACGCCACCCATTCCTTCTCTCCAGAGATGCGGCCTGTCCCGCTGAGTTACTCCAGCATTTTGTGTCTATCTATACTTTAGTTTCGGATATGATCAAGTGTAAGAAACGCAAACCAGACTACCTTCACATCAGAGAATCCTAATGTTCCTAATTTGGCCGAGGCACTTCACTGTCCGTGTGTAGGAAGGAACTGCAGATGCTGGTTTACACAGATGATAGACACAAACATGCTGGAGTAACTCAGCGGGACAGGCATCGCATCTGGAGAGAAGGAATGGGTGATGTTTCGGGTCGGGGCCCTTCTTCAGACTCCCCGCTCATTCTTCCCTCGTCGATGTGAACTTGTGGGGGTGCGAGGAATCGGGCGTCGCTGGGTAAGGGGAAGAGAGGTTTTACTGCTGAATTATGCGCAACAGAAGCATGAAGTGGGGGTAAGGTCCGTTTAAACTATCTTGTCGTCCCCCCCCCCCCAATGTTGGGAGAGAGAGGGAAGAGAGTTGTGCAAACAAACCACGGGAGACTGCATCTTTGGAGGGAAATCATAAAATGTATAGGGATGTTTCGGGCCGGGACCCTAAAGGTTGACTACCCGTTTCGCAGATGCCATTCCTAGCCCCCCTCTCACTCCTCCCCACCCATAGTCTTTGCCTTCTCCCATTTCCACCATTCCTCGTCCCCCCCCCACCCCCCCAAACCTGTCCTCGCCTGAACTGCTGAAGATAACCGAGTGCTTTAAATGCGAATCCCGGACTGCAACAACAACACACGCCCTGAGCGGGAGAGGAACTTGGTAACTCAAGAGCAAACGGGAGGGGAACTTGGTAACTCTGGAGACGATCTCGGAACATCGCAGATTACCATACCCGTGGGAACTCGCCACAAACACTTGCACATCAACTTGGAATATTGTACACAACCACGAGTCTGTCACTCTGGGTCACTCGTGTGTCAACTCGCACCGTGAGACAGGGCCTTTACTATCTGCTCCATTTCTTCAATCTTGACTCCAGATATATCTTTGGTGAAACAAAATGTGACGGGTTTAAAGTGAAAAAATCGGAACTTGCCCATAATAAATAAATCTCATCTGACAGTATTATTAGACAAATTGTTGTACCTTTGTAGCAATAAACTCATAACATATGGCAGTTTGCCTTTCTAGAGAAACATTATGCTGATTTTCAGAGACTATCTAATGCCTCTGAAATTGGACTGGTGATGATGGAGTCTAATCCATCATGTCATGAAAATCTGAACTAACCTACTTCTGTGCAGCATGCATTTGGATTTAGAGAATTATACCGCACAGTAGCAGCCTTTCCTGACCCACCTCATCTATAATGGCCAAGGTGCTTATGTGACCTAATCCCATTTGACAGTTTTTTTTTGTCCATATCCCTCTAACCTGTCTTATCCATGTACCTGTTGAAACAGCATTTAAACATTGTAATTTTAGCTACCTGCAATACTTCTTCTGGCAGCTAATGCAGTGCCCTCTTACAGTGAGAAACCAAATACAGAGTGGAGGAACACGATGTGACGTTTTTCATTCAGTCCACAGGGCTGATCTTGAGTTTCCAGGTCACCTGAATGCCCCAATTCCCTCACACTCTGAGTTATGTGTACAGCCGCCAGCGTTATGAGCCCCAACATAGACTTGAGGAAGAACAACTCATCTGGCATATTGCACTTTTAGGACGCATAATCAAATTTAACATCTTTCTGTGTTTGAATCCGAACAGGACAATTATGCTGTCAGATTTTCCATCTCAAATATTAACTGTTTTCTCTGAACATAATATCTATGTACTTGAAATAGATGTTACTACTATCAAGCAAGATTAAAGACAATTCCTGAGCATTTCATGTGAATTAAAAGCTCGGGGTGCATTTTACATCTTTACATGTACAGTACCTTTTTTTCTTAATCTATTAACAGGATAGTTTCATAAACTGTATATCACCATGGTAACCATGCCCTCTCCCGATTGCAGATATTTCCACTATCCTATCCATATTTCCTCAGTTGCCCATCTGCAACTTAAAAATGACCTGCTTTCTAAAATTCCTAGTTTTGATGAATGGCCTTTGATTTGAAATATTAACTCTATCTCTCTTTCCAGACGCTGCCTGACCTGTTGAGTATTTTCAGGATATTCTGTTTTTATTTCAGATTTTCAGCATCTGCTGGTTTTAATTGTCAGTCCCTTCATTGTCCTGGTTTGTAGTTCTACCGTTGACGTGAGCATCATCTGCCCTGCCCCAGTTATCTCCGTGCTGAGTCGCAGGAGCAATGATTTTCATTAATTGACCCTCTAAACCCAGAAAACCATAACCCTAACATGTTCACCTGATTCTGTTCAAATGAACAAGTGCATCCAGCCGTTGGGAGAAAGTAACTGGAGTTTGTTTTAGTTATCAAAGTTATTTTCAATCTAATTAATTTTATCAGTGGGTGAGTAGTTTAGTGCATTAAATGTGAAAACGATGCAATACTTTTCATATTAACAGGAGCTGTGTGCAATAGACTGTGACAATTATAGGTGTGGTGCAGGGGCACAGCATTTAGAGCTGCTGCCTCACAACACCAGAGACTTGGGCTTAATCTGGTCCCAGTTTGATTGATTCATTGTAGAAACCAGGAACTGTAGATGCTGTTTTACAAAAGAAAGCACAGAGTGCCGGAGTAACTCAGTCGGTCAGGCAGCATCCCCGGAGAACTTGGATAGGTGACGTTTTGGATTGGGACCCTTGAGTCTGAAGAAAGGTTCCTTTCCCGAAATGTCGCTTATCCATGTTGTCCTGAGATGCTGCCTGATACACTGAGCCACTCCAGTACTCTGTCTTCTCTGGTTGGCTACATGGTCGCTGTGAATTCCCCCTTGTGTATGTGAGTATTAAATGTTAGGGGATTTGATGAGAATGCGGGGAGAATGAAAAAGCAGGGGCTATGTAGATCGACACAAAAGGCTGCAGTAACTCAGCGGATCAGGCAGCATCACTGGAAAAAGGGTCGGGTTTTTAGGTCGAGACCCTTCTTGAGTCTGAAGAAAGGTCTCGACCCATTCAGGGTCCAAAGAAGGGACTTGACCCAAAACGTCACCTATTCCTGTTCTCTCATGATGCTGCCTGACCCACTAAGTTACTCCAACGTTTTGTGTCTAACTTTGGCGTAAACCAGCATTTACAGTTCTTTCCTACACATGATTGATGTAGTATTGGTGTAGATTTGTGGACTTGTTGGGCCAAAGGGCTTCTTCTACGTTGTGTCATTCTGTGACTCTGTAACCGTTCAAGTTTGATGGATGGTGAAGGAGAGATTTTGTGGCGATGGACATTGGTAGAGCATAACTGGCTTCCAAAGCCATCATGTGAGTGCAGCCAGTGGATTTAAGTGAGACGACCTCTGCACAATTCCCAGCCATGCCAGAGTACCAGGAGCTCGGATCTCAGCAGGAAACCTTGTTGGCAGGTGATGGGGGAGGCGGCAGGGTCACATTGGAATAAACAATGTACCCCCAGAGCTGGGAACCACTGGTTCAGGGACAGAGAACGATGGGCCCCATCATCGAATCAATATCAGACGACTGTGCATTGGAGAACGTTGTGAAACCAAATTGCTTGTTGTATTTCCCACATTGTCGCAGTAATGACACTTAAGAATTGTTTAATGTTTGTTTATCCACCCTGAATTGTTTTGTAAAGAATGACACTAAGTGCTGGATTAGCTCAGCAGGTCAGATAGCATCCCTGGATAACATGGACAGGTGATGCTTGGGGTCGGGAACCTTATTCAGCCGAATGTGAGGTGAAAGGAAGCTGGCAGAGAAAAGGGACAGGAAAAAGCGTGGCAGGGAATAGGTGAACACAGGTGAGGGGAGGCGGGAGTGTTTGATCGACAGACACACAAAGGTCAGTGATGGAGAAAAACAGAATATGGGAGACAAAAGAATTGAAGAGTTGTGAATGGTGAAGGAAGGAATAGAGAGAAAGGGAAAAATGGGTGTGAATCCAGGTGGGACATGGGGGTGAGCGGGGTGTTATGAAAAAGGAAGGGGTTGGGGAAGGGGAGTGTTTGATAGAGGTTACCTATACCAAGGATCACAACCATGAACACTCTCCACTATGAGTTGCTTTGTGTTGACCTGAAGTTATGAAAGACATTGTTTGCGTAATACATATATAATTTTTAATTAAATTGCTGAAATAAGCTTCTTATTACGACTTCAACATTAGAATAGCTAAGTGGAACAGCTGTTTTAGAAACAAACTATATTTGTGCTCAAAATATAACTTGCAACCAGCGTTTGAAAATAAACCTTTGGCAGTCATGGATCAAATGCTGTTGGATAATATAGTGGTAATTTATCGCGAACATTGACATTTAGCCATAGTTTTCTCAGTTCATAATGCAGAGTAAATCGGTATTAACAATCTGTAATGGATTTGTGCAAGGAGCATTTTCTCTTTCTATTTAATTACAGATTTCTTCGCATTGCATCAGCAAAATTGAACTGAAACATTGGC
Source organism: Raja brachyura (assembly GCA_963514005.1). The sequence continues at coordinate 40,537,908 of OY740796.1, forward strand.
AGTCACGTGTTAAAAATATATGTCTGTCACAGCTGCTCCCTTATTTAATACCATTTCGGCCCTCCAGCAGGATGTTGCCTCGGGCAATGGAAAATGGAAATGAATTGACAATATATTTCAGACAAATTCCAATTTACAAGCTGTGTTTTACTTCTACACATTTTCTGCTTGGAAGGTTTTATGTGTTGAACTTATCCACCCTCCTCCCCCTTTTTGCATACAGCACGGCCTAACTGGATTCGGAGCATAGCAGATGCGTTTGTACCCATCGAAGAAAGTCTTCAGTGGGTTTGCAAGGCAAATGGGGATCCGAAACCTTCGCACAGATGGCTGAAGAACGGTGAACCCCTCATGAAGGAGGTAACGTTGCTGATACGCTGACTCTATATTAACGACGTAATGTAATTTAGAGCAAACACACAGAAGCAGATAAATGTTAATCTCTTCTTCTGACCCTTGGTAACATTTTCAGACAGATACAAGCCTCAAGCAGACTGTGCCAGTGCTTAAATTACACCCACACCAGCAAGAAATGAAGTGGGGAATAGTGGAGTTATTAGCATGCATGTTCTTTTCTGATATTAAGCTGAACTCATCAAATGTAGCAATACAATTACTGAAATGTCAGAATGAAGTATTACTGGGTTTTAATCAGTGGAATTACAAAAGGTCATTATATTGCACGATCCACCCAAGTAACCGCACAAAAAACATCCTGACATCAATGATTGGAAGACACTGTGTGGAAACCAATCTAACAAAATTAAAATGATTTACATTAAACTTGTGTATTAAAGATGTTGGTTAATACTATGAATGGATATGTTGAAATAAGGCACTTGCTTGATCTTTAATTAACAGGAGAGAATTCGGGTGGAAAAAGGAGCACTCACTATCCCTGCTGTTAACTTGTCCGATTCTGGCATGTATCAATGCCTAGCTGAAAACAAACATGGAGTCATTTACCTCAGTGCTGAGCTCCGAGTTTTGGGTAAGAATAATTCAATTCACTCATAGATACTCTGATGCTGCAAACGATTAACGCTTGAGTCAATGTTATTGGTATTCAAAATGTGCAGGGAGGAACTGCAGATGCTGGTTTAAACCGATGACAGACACTGGGATCAGCAGAATTTGCAGAGGGTTTGGATTGATGAACAAAAGAAAAATTATGGGGTGTCAGGGAGCATTTGTGGGTGGAGTGAATAGATGATGTTTCAGTCAGAGTCTATCTTGGGAGAAAGCGGGAAAAGAGGTGGAAATGGAGCAAGAGAGCATGTAGATGTAGAACATCCCAGATGTAGATCAAAAGGGACTGGAAGGTGGGAAAAGATAGAATAGGGCATTTGGAGATGTGTCCGGTGGGGCATGAGCAGGCATAGATGATAGGCAGTCATGTTTGTGGATTTTGGGAAGGAAATAGATATGGGCAGTGCTAGGTTGGGGGACCCATCATTCTCCAACATTTTTGTCACCTTCAACATGATCCCACCACCAGTCACATCTTCCCATCTCCTTCACCTTCCATCCTCTCCACATCCACTCTATTCAAGCCTTTCACTATTTCTGTACATTTCAATGAGGTTCTTCATTCTTTCAAACTCCAGTGAGTACAGGCCCAGTGCCGTCAAACGCTCATCATATGTTAATCTACTAATTGCTGGGATCGTTTTTGTAAACCTCCTTGGACCCTCTCCAGAGCCAGCTCATCCTTCCGCGGATATGGTGTCCAAAATTGCTCACAATATTCCAAATGCAACCTGACCAGTGCCGTACAGAACCTCAGCATTACGTCCCTGTTTTTGTATACATGCCCTCTCGAAATAAATGCAAGCATTGTGTTTGCTTTCTTTATTACAGATTCATTTTGCAGATTAACTTTATGGGAATCCTGCACCAGCCCTTTGCATCACTGATTTCTGGATTATCTCCCGATTTAGAAAATAATCTACCTGCCCCTCCACCTATTTTCGTATAATCCGCAAACTTGCCACAAAGCCTTCAATCCCCTCATCCAAATCATTAATATACAACATGAAGAGCAGGGGCCCCCAGCTCTGAGCCCTAGTCACTGGCAGCCAACCAGAAAAAGACCACTTTATTGTCTTTCTTTGCCATCCAGCTAACATCATATTCATGCTAGTAACAGCCCTTGATAACAAGGGCTCTCATTTTCCTTAGCAACCTCCCGTGTGGCACCTTATCAAAGGCTTTCTGAAAATCCAGGTAAACAACATCCACTGACTCTCTGTTGTCAGTCCTGCTATTTACTTCTTCAAAGAATTGCAGTAAATTTGTCAGACAAGACCACCCCTTCACAAAGCCATGCTGACTTCAGTGTTAAAGAAGGAACTGCAGATGCTGGAAAATCGAGGGTTACACAAAAAGCTGGAGAAACTCAACGAGTGCAGCAGCATCTAAGGGGCGAAGGAGATAGGCGACGTTTCGGGTCGAGACCCTTCTTCAGACTGCGGATCTCCAGGTTGCTAAATCATTCTAACTCTAATTCCCAATCTGACCTTTTTTGTCTTTGCCTCCTCCATTACTGGAGTGAGACCATGTGCAAACTGGGACAACAGCATCCCATATTCCACTTGGGCAGCATTGAATTCTCCAATTTCAAATAATACATCTACCCCCCTCCCACCCCTTTTCCACTGTAACCCTCCTATCCTGGTGTGCACCTATTCTCCCATCTCCTAGTCCCATATTTCCTTTTATCCTCTCTGTCCTCCCCTTATCCACTTCCAACCGTATTTCTTCCTCTTGCTTTACACTTTACTTCTTCTTTCCTTATCTGACACTGTTTTCAATACCGTTTTTCACTCCCAACCTTTGTCACTACCTCCACACGTTTGCCGATCACCCCTCCCTCACCCTGCTGCACTGCATACACCTGTCATTTGCCAGGCACTACCCCATTCTCACCTCTTTTCCAGCTTTCTCCCACTAAGCCATTAGTTTGATGAAGGTCCCGAATCAAAATGGTATTATTCTTTACCTCCAGGAATGCTGCCTCACCCACTGAGTTCTTCCAGAGATTGTTTTTCATTCTATATTACAACATCTGCAGTTTCTCATGTCTCCTCAAGTGATATTAATTTGATTTAGATTATTGTTTCAGTCCCCAGTGCAGGTACTTCAGTGAACTTCTTGAAACAAAGGAATTCATGAACAAAAGAAAATATAATTGTAAATAAGCTATTGATTTGATGCTGGTTTATAAATTCTGATACAATGGAAATAAAATCAATTCCTGGCATATTTTCTGCACCATTCACCGATGTCACCGACATTTTCAAAACTATAACTAATAGTGTCATACTTCACATGAGCAACTAGGCTCTGTGACAGATTTAAAAGAAGCTTTAAGGTCAGTGTTATTTCTGGCTAATTGGTTTCTTGAGAATATAGAAGGATATGTGGTATGGTAGTTCAGTTCATCTGAAGGATCTGTTCAGTGGACAGATAAAAAGATATGGCATTTAAAGGTGGATGTGGCCCAGCTCACAATACAATTAGAATCTTATCTGTGACTTTATTGCAGGAAAACTGTCATAAAGTTTTCATTGCCAAACAATATAACAGAAGCTTCTCTTTTAGATTTCTAATAGAGCAGGTTTTTCTTCCCACTGTTGCTAACAAACCTTTCCTATGGAATCTCGTCAAAACATCAAACGTTATCTCATCTATTTACAAATATCTAACATTTGCAGAGATTTCTATAATTATGCAAGAGTTTTCTAAATACTAACTGATCTTACACAACACATTTCTATTATTCCAATTCATATGGAAAGCTTTATCATGTGAAATAAATGCATTTTATAAAAGTCAAACACTTCAAATCTTTTCCTAACAATATTTATGCACTCCTGACATTCATGATTTTTTTGGCAAAATGGATTACCTCACATATATCTGGGATAAAATTAATTATGCATGCATTCATGTTGGCAAGTTTGGCCAAAGGGCCTGTTTCCATGCTGTATGTAGCAATGTCACAACATTTTGAGATTTTAAAAATCAAGTCTGCAATTTATCCCATCAGATAAAGCATACAAAGAAGTTTAATTTGACACCTAATTCACTTTCATATCTTCAGTATTAAAAAGGTTATGGCCATTTTCATACTCGGAAATTAGCATCTTGTTCCCCATTGCCTTTCCATTGACTTAACACAAAAGTTGTGATCGAGGACAGTCAAAAGCCCATAACTTTCTTAAAAATTAAGAGAAATAAATTTTCAGTTATTATAGATTGAAGCATTCTGAAACTAATATGAAACAATCTTACTTGGAAGACCTGAAATTAAAGCATATAATTAGTTAGTTATCCAACTGTAGCTAATTACAAAATTCAATTACTAGATCTATCCATTTCTTAAGAAAATATTAACTTTTTTTTAAAGCCTAAGTGACCAAATAACGTTCACACAAGAATTCACAATATAACATGATTTTTAAAATCTAATTGTCATTAATTTATAGTCCAAATTGAAGGAATTTTGTGTTTAATGCCTGTAAATTAATGGGCATTTTAAACAGCTTGCGAGTGGGATTTTCTGGAACAAACTGTATTGGAACGTTGCGGTGAATTTAAACCCAATATCAGCAGGAAAAATTCTGCCGGTTCTTATGGGGGCTAAATCACCGTTTCGCAACATGAAATATTGATTAAAGTCCCCTAAACAAGCAGGTTTATATGTAAAAATAAACAGCTTTCATTTACCTGTCCCCTACGTAAAATCCATCCCCGTTGTCGGCGTTCACGTCATTAGGAGCTAATTTTTATTTTACTGCAGCACAGAAATAGTCGGGCGATTTTATATTAAAAAAATAAATAAATAAAAATTAACTTACCGGTCGTCGGAACGAATCTCCAGAAATAGATCGCACTCCGACAAAATATAATTCCAGATGGAAAGGGAAAAAAATGCATTTTAACCCCGCCCCCCCCCTTAAAGGCGCCAAAATCGCGCACACGGCCAGCGGCAGAACTGCAGCACCGCTGAAGGTATGTTTTGTAGCATACCTACTGTATGACTCCATGATTCCATTCTGCAAGCCTAATACTGTGATTTGTTGCTATCCTCCTGAATATTGGTCATTCCCCACCCCATATCGTATCCACAAATTTGAAAGCTGTGTTTTGAGTTCCAAAGCCTAAGTATTAATAGCCCAGAATCATCAGGAAGCTGCTCGCTCCTTCCTTATCTACTAAGTCTGATTCAAGTAGCAGTGGACCTTCCCGCCAGACTTTGTTCCATGAAACTATCTCTGGCCCATTTGATGGAGACATGCAATGTTCCAAGCCTTTCAATCATAGATCCTGCATGAATGCATTGATAGCTTGAAACAACACATCCCATGCTCAATCAACTGTCAAAGCTAATAAAGAGCTGGATGCTGCAGATGTTCCATCAATCGGTGGTTGGCCAGTGCCATCTTCTTTGCTGTCATGTGTTGGGGTAGCAGGGTCAAGGCCACGGACGCCAACAAAATTTACAAGCTCATCAGGAGGGCTGGCTCCTTCCTGCGGGTGAAGTTGGATTCATGGGAGGTGGTCTTGGATGGGAGGATGTTCCTCAAACTGTGGAGCACTTGGACATACAGCTCATCCCCCCCCCCCCCCCCCCATAAAACACTGGTCAAACTCAGGAGCACCTTCCGCAACAGACTGGTTCCACCGAGATACAGCACACATTGCCACAGGAGATCCTTCTTCCCTGTGATGATCAAACTGTTCAATTCCTGTCTCTTCTGTCGAGCGGTGGGCTGACACCTCCCCTCCCCCCCCCCCCCCCACCCCCCACCTTCCCCCCAATCTTTACACATCCCCGTTCCTGGACGTACCACATGTCACTTTAATTTTATGTATCTTGTTGTGTTTTATGACTGTTGGCACACCAATGTCCCTCCTGCGATAAATAAAGTTATATCATATCGTAGGTCTATTGTGTCATGGTTCTATCGTATCGTGTGTTTTAACATTCACAAATGTATATAAACTGTTAATTTTCTTGAAATATTACACTATACATTTAAATCTAAAAATGTTGTACATATACAACAGTAAAAAATAAATTGTAACCTTTAAATTAACTCAATTAATTTAAAAAATGGCAATTGACTGATTCTTATTTTTCTGCCTCACTGCCATTCCTTTCCATTGAAATGAATGGACTCATTGATCTGTCCCAGATCAAAGTTGCTGCAGTTTTAACAGGCATATCTGCTGGAAAAGTCTGAAGTTACTGTCACAAATGTCCTTCCATGGGAATTGCTTGCAGTATATTGCTTGAATGTGGTTAAGCTGGAAATAGTGTGCAGAGCAGATTTATGTCCTTATGTCTGTATGAGGTTGCTGCCAGGAATTGAAGGCCTGGGTAATGAGTAGAGATTGGGCAGACTACGACTCCATTCATTGGAGCACTTGAGGCTGAGGGGTGATCGTATAAAATCATGAGGTGAATAGGTCGGGTGAATGCACAGAGTTTTTTTTTAACCCAGAATAGGGGAATCGAAAACCAAAGGTTTAAGGTGAGTGGTGACGTTTTCACACAGAGGTTGGTGGGTATGAGGAATGAACTGAAAAGGAGGGAGTTGAGGCAGGTACTAGAGAAACATAGAAAATAGGTGCAGGAGTAGGCCATCTGGCCCTTTGAGCCTGCACCGCCATTCAATATGATCATGGCTGATCATCCAACTCAGTATCCCTTACCTGCCTTCTCTCTATACCCCCTGATCCCTTTAGCCACAAGGGCCACATCTAACTCCCTCTTAAATATAGCCAATGAACTGGCCTCAACTACCTTCTGTGGCAGAGAATTCCAGAGACTCACACACTATAATACCTTTTAAAAGGCATTTAGACAGGTTCAAGGATAGGAAATGTTTAGAGGGATATGGGCCGAACACAGGCAGGTGGGACGAGCTTAGATTGAGCATCTTAGTCAGCATGGGCAAGTTTGGTTGGAGGACCATTTTCTGTACTGTGTGACTCTCTGAATCTTTGTCATGAATTATCTGTCATGATTTTCATGAAATAGTCTCATTTTACAAGAAAATTTGCCCCAAATAAAATGTAAATAACATTGATGCTTGTGGGACCTTTCCAAATTCATTCATTTAAAATACCTTTGTGTTATCTCTTATACCGATACTACACTTCAACTTTTACCACACAGGACACTCTCTATTTTTCTACAAAGCAAATTCACATTCAGTATCACTGCAAATTGTCTCTGCTCTGATGCCCCTTTTTTCACCCACTTACCCCCCCAAAACTGAGTTTGATCAAACAGGGCTTTATCCTTGGAAATCCAATTACATTTTTAATTTTAGATGCATCTATATTTTCTCTTTTAGTTGGTGTTCTATTATTTTTCAGACTCAAATGTTAATCTGACTGCTCTTTAATTTGCTTGGCATTTCTATCTTCTTGATTAGACGAGCGTTAGGTTAGCAATCTGCCAGTCCTCTGGCACTGTGTTCTTTTCTAATTAATAATTAAATATCTGTAATAGTGCCTCCGCTATCGCTTGACTAAATTCTTTTAAAATGCAAAGGTGTCATACATCTTGGTCTGGGGCTTAAGCCTCCTTAAATTTGAAAAGTGTCTTTGATATTTATCAGATTTATGTTTTAAACATGATTACGTAAATTTCTTCTCATTTCCTGAAACCTGATCCGTGATTCTCGGTAAATGTTGGAATGTTTCAGTGGAATTCTGCCGCTGGAGAGCTAGTGCCTGTAATTTTTATCTGTTGAGTTCTTGGTTGTGGTAATACGTGTGGTAATAATACCGATGCCTTGGACATCATTGAGATCTTTATTAACAATATGGTCACATGGGTCCAGCTATTGTCCTCGTTCTAGTTTTCACAACCTCCCCTTCCTTGCAATATTCCAAATAAAGTTTTCACTACTTTGTTTGATGCCTCTCTGCGAAGCCAACCCTTCGCGTCCAGCACATGTCCGTGTGGGTGGGCATGTGGCCAGTTTAGGCAGAGTGTTGGATCTGCTTGTTGTTACTCTTTGCTTTTCTAATTGTCTTGTCAATCTGTCTCCTAACTTCTCTGATTCTCCCTTTGGTAGATTCTTATCTTAGAAAACATAGAAACATAGAAAATAGGTGCAGGAGGAGGCCATTTGGCCCTTTGAGCCAGCACCGCCATTCAGTGTGATCATGGCTGATGGTCCCCAATCAATAACCCATGCCTGCCTTCTCCTCATATCCCTTGATTCCACTAGCTCCTAGAGCTCTATTTAACTCTCCTTTAAATCCATCCAGTGATTTGGCCTCCACTGCCCCCTGAGGCAGGGAATTCCACAAATTCACAACTCTCTGGATGGAAAAGGTTTTTCTCACCTCAGTCTTAAATGGCCTCCCCTTTATTCTAAGACTGTGGCCCCTGGTTCTGGACTCGCCCAACATTGGGAACATTTTCCCTACATCTAGCTTGTCCAGTCCTTTTATAATTTTATATGTTTCTGTAAGATCCCCCCCTCAGCCTTCTAAACTCTAGTGAATACAAGCCTAGTCTTTTCAATCTTTCCTCATATGACAGTCCCGCCATCCCAGGGATCAATCTTGTGAACCTACGCTGCGCTGCCTCAATCACAAGGATGTTCTTCCTCAAATTAGGAGACCGAAGCTGTATGCAATACTCCAGTTTTGGTCTTACCAGAGCCCTATTCAACTGCAGAAGAACCTCTTTACTCCGATACTGAAATCCTCTTGTTATGAAGGCCAATGAAAGCCTTAACACAGAGTGTATCACATTCTTACGGGCCTGTCCCACATGCGACTACAAGAGACTATGCGGTGGCCGCATGTTTGCAGGTGGTTGCCAGGGAGTTGCCTTCATGGTCGTGAGTAGTTCCCACATTCGCAGAACTAGTCACGGCTTCATTCTGGTCAACATTCGCATGTTGAAAAATTAGCGATGACCAGAATTAATCCGCCATGGAGAGTAGCGCGAATTCTCACGCCATAGGTGCAGTGGTAGTGAGTCGCCAGGAGGTCGTAGGTTCTCGGAGGTTGTAGCCGGTGCTGACCAGTGAATTTCATTGGTTCATTGGGGAAAAATAAACCTAAACAGTCGTTTTCAGAACCACGGATAACCGAGCGGTAATGTTAATGTCCACCGATCTTCACAGTCGTGTATCTCTGGCTTCTTAAATGTTGTCTCCACTCCTTCTCTTCCCCCCCCCCCTCCCGCTTCTCTCCCCTCTCCTGCCCCTCTCCCTCCCCCCCTCTTTTAAAGGACTTAAGTGACCCTTCTCGTTAGACTGTGCTTTCACCGTCTCAATTACAGCACCAACCTTCCTGTTCATCGTGATGTGTCTGTATCACATTGGCTTTGCACCGTGTGAATTTCACTCAGACAGCGCTCTCCCCCCGCTTGCCCTGTCCCCTGTCTGCATAACTGGCTGGTGAAGGAAGTGATGTGTGTATGTGTGTGTTCCCCTCTGACAGTCGCCGTTCCAGTCACCGGTTTTTCAGCGACTTGCTACAACTTGACAGTCGCCTGAAAAATCGCCTAAGTGGGACAAGCCCATTAAGGTTGAGCTTATCCTGTATATTTCTGGTCTGTCGTTGCAATTTAATGTTCATATTCTTTCTTTATAGTAAGGTTTGACAAAATAGGCCAAACAGCCTTATCCTGTGCTATAGGAAAAATGAGATAGTTGAGGGTATTGTTTTGAGGTTTGCTAAACACCATTTCAGATCTTTCCTGTTACTCTTTCACGTCATTCCTGACCAGAATTCTCGTCAACTTTTTATTCCTAACTTCACAGTCCCCGAATGTGTGTCAATTTTTTACCTTGGTCTTAGACACAATTAAGTTCTTCACAATTAATGTTATGGTCACATAGCATAGCTATTCTGAGTTCTATGTTTTTATGTTCTCATTAGTTCTTCATTGTCAGCTCCTGAGGGGAATCCTCCCTTGTTGGAGTTCTTCCATATGAGGTTAGAATGTACAGACGTTATGGAGTCACGGAGTGATACAGTGTGTAAACGGACCCAATTTGCCCACACTGGCCAACATGTCCCAGCTACACTAGTCCTACCTGCCAGCATTTGGTCTATATCCCTCCAAACCTCTCCTCTCCATGTACCTGTCTAACTGCTTCTCAAATGTTGGTATAGCCACTGCCTCAACTATGTCCTCTGGCAGCTTGTTCCATACACCCACCACCCTTTGTGTGAAAATGTTTTTCGTCAGATTCCTATTAAATCTTTTCCCCTTCACCTTAAACCTATGTCCTCGATTCACCTACTCTGGGGAATATACGATCATGAGAGGAATATTCCTCTCATGATCTTATACACCGCTATAAGATCACCCCTCATCCTCCTGCACTCCAAGGAAGAGAGTCCCAGCATATTCAACCTCTGCATTTAGCTCATACCCTCTAATACCCTGGCAACATCCTCGTAAATCTTCTCTGTACCCTTTCCAGCTTGACAACATTTTTCTATAACATGGTGCCCAGAACTGAACACAGTACTCTAATTGTGGCCCCATCAATGTCTTATACAACTGCAACATGAGCTCCCAACTTCTATACACAATACTCTGGCTGATGATGGCCAATGTGTCAAAAGCCATTTAATTCTACCTATGACTCCACCAGGGAGCTATGCACCTGCACTCCTGGATCCCTCTGCTCTACAACACTACCCAGACCACTACAATTCACTGTGCAGGCTTTCTCCATGTTAGACTTCCCAAAATGCAACACCTCACATTTTTCTGCATTAAATTCCATCAGCCCACTTAGTCAATTGATCAAGATCCTGCTGCAATTTTTCATAACTATCTTCACTATCTGCAAAACCACCCACTTTTGTATCGTCTGCAAACTTGCTAATCTTGCCGTGTATGTGCTCATCCAAATCATTGATATTGATGACAGTGACTGGCCTAGCACTGAACCCTGAGGCACACCATTAGTCACAAGTTTCCAGTCCGAGAAGCAACCTTCCACCATCACCGTCTGCTTCCTTCCATGAAGCCAATTTACTATCCCCAGCTATCTCTCCTTGGATTCCATGTGATCTAACCTTCCAGAGCAGCCTCCCATGAGGAATCTTGTTGAATGCTTTACTGAAGTCCATATATATAACATCTACAGTTCTGCCCTCATCAACCTTTTTGGTCATGTCTTAAAAAAACTATCAGATTTGTGAGACATGATCTCCCACGTACAAAACCATGCTGACTAATCCAAATCAGCCCTAGTCCATCTAAATGCCTGTATATCCTATCCCTCAGTCTGCCCTCTAGTATCTTTTGAACTATAAATGTTAAGCATATTGGCTTATAGTTCCCAGCATTTTCCCTGCAGCCCTTCTTGAATAAAGGCACAACATTTGCCACCCTCCAGTTTTCTGGCACCTCTCCTGTATTTTTAGATGATTCATAAATTTCAACCAGGACTCCCGCAATTTCTTTTCTGGCTTCCCACAATGTCTTTGCATATATATGATCAGGCGCTGGAGATTTGTCTACTTTCATACACGATAGTAACTTCAGCAACTGTTCGACCATAATGCTGACTACTCTAAAGACACTTCCATTGTCTGCCCCAAGTTCCTCCATCCTCTTGTATTTCACCTCAGTAAATACAGAGGAGAAATACTCATTGAGGACCTTGCCCATCTCCTGTGGCTCCACACAGAGTTGACCGCTTTGATCCCTGAGGGGTCCCACACTCTCTCTTGTTACCCTTTTCCCCTTTATGTACTCATAAAATCTTTTGGGGTTGTCCTTAATTCTATCTCCTGGCCCCTTTTTGCTCTTCTGATTTCTTTTTTAATTTGCTCCTTAGTTCCTGAAGCTCCTCCAGGGATACACTTGATCCCAGCTGCCTATACCAGTACAACACGTCCTTTTTATTCTTAGCCAATGAACTCTAATTCTCTCGTCAGCCAAGCTTCTTTACAAGGTTTTTCTCAGAACCTCATCTGAAGGCAGCTGGTGGCATTATTATCAGTAATGCTTCACCGGTGTCCCTGATGAGAGCATCCGATTTCTCTGCTCTCATTTTAGTGCAGAAAATACTGGACAAACAATGGTAACTTTACGGCTCTCATTTTATTAAAGCATTGAAAGTATCAATGTGGAGAAAGGAAAATGTGTCATAAGTTCGGATGTGCTGCATGTTAGTGAACAAATTGCAATGTTCAGCCATGAGACATGCCAAAGCCATTTTGCCATGTGTTTCCCAGTGATGTGGTGTGAAATTGTTGGATCTGTGGCACTTATCCTTCAGCAGCCATTTAGAGCTGGAAATTGACTCTGTTAATGATGCTGTTCATGGTCCTGATATGACACACAACCTTGAAAAAGAACATTGGTGCATGAAGTTTCACTTTCATGTAGTAAATTATTCCAAGAAGACTTTGTTTCTTAGTGGGTTTTTTTTAAACTACAAATCTTGTCGATTATTTCAATGAATGAATTAATAAATAAGTTTATTGGGCAAGTATTCACATACAAGGAATTTGCCTTGTTGCTCCGCCCACAGGTGACAACATGACATACAGTGACAGTTACGAATGACACATAAAACACTAAACATTAATAATAAAACACCATTGATCAAACATGTGAACCAAACAAAATACCAGAGCAAAAAGAGGCTACAGATTTTTGGCTATTAAATATAGCTATTACTTGTGGAAAAAAGCTGTTTTTATGACTGGCTGTGGCAGCTTTGACAGTCCGGAGTCACCTTCCAGAGGGAAGTGATTCAAAAAGTTTGTGGCCAGGGTGAGAGGGGTCAGAGATGATCTTACCCGCTCACTTCCTGGCCCTTGCAGTGTATAGTTCGTCAATGGAGGGGAAGTTGCAGCCAATAACCTTCTCTGCTGATCGGACGATTCGCTGCAGCCTCCAGGTGTCGTGCTTGGTGGCTGAGCCAAACCAGACCATGATGGAGAAGGTGAGGACAGACTCTATGATGGCTGTATACAATTGGACCACCATTGCCTGTGGCAGAATGTGCTTCCTCAGCTGCCACAGGAAGTACATCTTCTGTTGTGCCTTTTTGAATGTGGAGTTGATGGTAGCCCCCTACCTAAGGTCCTTGGAGATGATGGTTCCCAGGAATTTAAAAGACTCCGCAGATGTGACTGTGGTGTTGTTGATGGTGAGGGGAGTGGAAGCTCTCCTAAAGTCTACAATCAATTCCACTGTCTTAAGAACATTGAGCTCTAGGATGTTGTGATGGCACCAGGACACCAGCTGTGTCACTTCCTGTCTGTAGGCAGAATCCTCCACTTCCTGGATCAGTCCAATCATGTGTCAGCCGCAAATTTGAGAAGCTTGACAGAGGAGTCTGTGGAGGTGCAGTCATTGGTGTGGAGAGAGGAGAGAGTACGCAGCCTTGCGGTGCTCCTATGCTGAGGGTTTGCGGGTCCAAGTTGTGCTTTCCCAGCCTCACTTGCTGCTTCCTGTCTGTCAGGAAGCTGGTGATCCACCGACAGAGGGGTTCAGGCACAGTCAACTCGGAAAGTGTGGAGTGTAGTAGCTCTGGCACAATGGTGTTGAATGCAGAGCTAAAATCAACAAACAAAATCCTCACATAGGTCCCCTGGCGGTCTAGGTGCTGTTGGATGAAGTGCAGGCCCAGGTTGACTGCACCATCCACAGATCTATTGGACTGATACGGAAACTGCAGCGGGTCCAGCAGGGGGTTCGTGATATTTTTCAGCTTGGCCAGCACAAGCCTTTCAAGGGTCTTCATGAGGTCAGTGCAACAGGCCTGTAGACGTTAAGACCAGTAATCCTTGCTTTTTTGAATAGGCAAGGATTACTGGTCTGTGACAAAATGTCTGTGTAGACCGGTGCCAGTTATTCGGCACGGAGCTTGAGAGTAGAGGGGGAAACATTGTCCAGTCCTGCAGATTTACGGCTTTTCTGTCTTCTGAAAAACCTCTCCATCTCCTCTTTTTATTGTTGATGATGGAGAAGTGATGTTGTTCAGCACGGAGGGTGTGGGTAATTGGGTGTGAAGTGGTGATTGGAGAGGGGTGGGTGGAAAAGGGTGCAGTCTTTTCAAACTGGAGTCTTGCTTTAAGTTCTGGCACATGAGCAATATGAGCCCATTAATTTGATAGGGTCCAGAAAATAAGTAGATTTTTCTGAAGAGTATCAATGTTGTTTAAATTTTAAGTTATTTGAGTTCAAATTGGATTCTGCTTGAGTCTTTGAGGGCTTAGAAACTAAAGTGTCATTGTGTTATCTTTTGAAGTCTGTTACCTTTTCTGGTTGGCTGCCAGTGACTAACAGAGTTCCGCAGGGATCGGTGCTACTCTTCGCTTTGTATATTAATGATTTGGACAAGGGGTTTGAAGGCTTTGTGTCCATGTTTGTGGATGATACGGAAATAGGTGGAAGGGCAGGTAGTGTCGATAAAGCAGGGACTTTGCAGAAGGACCTGGACAGTTTGGGAGAGTGAGCAGAGAAGTGACATATGGAATATAGCAAAGTGCAGAGTCATGCATTTTGGTAGTAGAATAAAGGAGCAGACTGTTTTCTAAATGGAGAGAGAATCCAGAAATTGGAGGTGCAAAGGGACTTGGGAGTGCTGGTGCAGGATTCCAGAAAAAGATAACATGCAAGTCGAATCGGTAGTAAAGAAAGCAAACTCAATGCTAGCATTTATTTCAAGAGGGCTTGTAAACAAAAACAGGGATGTAATGTTGAGGCTCTATAAGGCCACATTTAGAATATTGTGACCAACTTTGGGCACCACATCTGAGGAAGGAAGGGATGGCTCTGGAGAAGGTCCAGACGAGGTTTACAAGAATGATCCTAGGAATGGAATAGGTTTACCTAATGTGAGCATTTGTCGGCACTGGGCCTGTACTCGCTGGAGTTTAGAAGAATGAGGGGAGACCTCATTGAAACATACAGAGTCATGAAATGCTAGGATAGAGTAGATGTGGAGAGGATGTTTCCACTAGTGGGAGAGTCTAGGATTAGGGGTCATAGTCTAAGAATTAAAGGACGTTCATTTAGGAAGGAGGAGGAGAAATTTCTTTAGTCAGAGAGTGGTGAATATGTGGAATTATTTGTCACAGAAGGCTGTAGAGACCAAATCAGTGGATATTTTTAAGGCATATATAAATAGATTTTTGATTAGTATAGATGTCGAGGTTATGGGGAGAAGGCAGGAGAATGGGGTTAGGAGGGAGGGATAGATCAGCCATGATTGAATTGTGGGGTAGACTTGTTGGGCTGAATGGCCTAATTCTGCTCCTATCACTTGTGACATTATGACTATTTATTTGTAACTATTGGATAAAGTGATTTTATCTGGAAAAAACAGTCGAGAGAAATGTATAAAAGGACACAACTGCTGGAGTAACCTAGCAGGTCGGGCAGCAGAGCTGAGTTTAGTTTATGGATACAGCACGGAAACAAGCCCTTCGGCCCACTGGGTCCGCACCGACCAGTGATCCCCGCACATTAACACAATCCTGCACACAAGGGACAATTTATATTTATTCTAAGCCAATTAGCCTACAAACCTGTATGTCTTTGGAGTGTGAGAGGAAACCAGGGCACCTGGAGAACACCCAGGTCACAAAGAGAATGTACAAACTTGTGTTCAATCAGCACCCAGAGTCAGGATCGGACCCAGGTCTTTGGCACTGTAAGCAACTCTACCGCTTCTCCACCATGCCTCCTTCAGAGCCATTGCTGCTGTAGTTACTCCAGCACCTTGTGTCCTTTTGTGTATCAACCAGCGTCTGCAGTTCCTTGTTTCAACAAGATACATTTATACTTTGATCGCTTAGATTGTGTATCAGAGGAATATTTGGTTTTGTTACAAGTGTCTATCTTTGCTTTCCAGCGTCGGCTCCCGATTTCTCAATGAGCCCCTTGAAGAAATTAATAGCTGTTAGCGTGGGTGGTGAGGTCATCATTGAATGTAAACCAAAGGCTTCCCCGAGACCAACCTTCGCTTGGATGAAAGGAAATGTCATTCTGCAAGAAAATGAAAGGTAATTTTGCAAACAAAATTCCTTTGATCTTACAGGCAGTTGGAATTGTGGAAATGTTCAATGCTTTCAAAGGAAATTGATGTCAGGGCCTTTATTAACTTAATTTTCCTTTCATTACATAATTCCCATAGAAACACGATCTATAGCCCGAAACCTGAGGCGGCAAATATTAGTACACAGACCTCTCCATTACTGTGCAGCCTCCTACAAATGAATTTGTTCTTTGTACAAGTGCACACTCATTAAATAAAGTATAATTATGAAATAACACCTAAGAATTTCCTGCAGCACATTAATTCACCTTCCGCTTTGTGTTGGTGCTGGTGCGAAACATATAATGCTGCAAAGTGCGTCTTTGTGTTTTCTAGCAGAAAATTGTAAATAATGAACAGAAAGTTTAGAGAATAGGAAAACATTTTATGTCTTTTCTTCCTCGCAGGGATTTTATACTGTTTGTGCCAGTGCTGCCTTCTGTAGTTTTTCCAATCTATTTCCCTTTTGGCCCCATTATATTCTGGCAGGGATTCCCCAGCGAGTTGGAAGATAGAAGCAAGACAAGACAATAATAAAATAGTGAGCTGGTGATTGATTTGAGCTGTCATAAAACCACATACTGTGGATGTGAAATTGCTTTTAGACTGAGCGTGGATGATTAAGTATACTTTAGCTTGTAATTAAAGAGCAAGTGAAGATGAAGGAACGAGGAATGGAAAAAATATGTTGCGCTGCTTCTTTGGAGCAATTAACTTACTGTAGGTGGACAACAGTTAAATAGAAAAGGGGAAGGAATGCTTGATAGTCTATCTATTGCATGTTTTTGCTTCGGAGTGATGCCAGTTTCACTACTGTTTACCATTCGTAGTGGCATTCAATCTGCACAGAGAGCTAAATCATCATTTTTTGGGTGTGGCAACATGTAGTGTCGATCAAGATATATAGGCCCATCAGTTGTTTATTAAAAAGTAAGCAATCTTTTGGTTCTACAGATTATTTAGTATTATTTACATCACTTACATTACGCAAATTAGCAATATAATGGTGAGGTGCAATTAATATAATTATTCTGTGAAAGAAACATAATAGGCCTTAAAAATCTGAAAACCAATGGAAGAAAATAGATGAGATATTATTACAGGCACTCCCTGACTTGTGTAAGGGTCACATTCCGTGAA
This sequence comes from Raja brachyura, assembly GCA_963514005.1. Next base: position 40,555,112 of record OY740796.1, read on the forward strand.
TCCATACAAAAGTCAGATTTTACACGTCGGAATCACCATCCCCATCCCTTGCCTGAAATAACTCACTAAGAGTATTAACTATCTCAACGGTGCCAGGGCACTTTCTGTGATGCACGGCCTTCTGGGTAGGCACCGCCGCCATTGCCGGCTTGTTTCCGATGTAAACTTGAGTCATCGTACAGCGTTGTAGAAATGGCAGACTGCCTTGATTGCAACTATGGACTGAGTACATAATCGTGTACGTAAGTGCAAGTTTACTTAAGTTCCCTGTTGTGTATGTCAGGGTGTGTCCGTATTTCACAAAATCATGTTCAGTGGAAATAAAATGCTGCATTGTTAAAGCTTGTGAGGCAATAGAATTTGTCAGGGTCATTCCAAAGTCTGATTGTCCATTTGGCTAGTATGCTGCATTGCTTCCATACTCTGTTTCAGATGGCATTTTAAGTGAAACGGAATTGCATCAAAAGTCTGACTTGTCCCATTTAAAATTCTCCCCCATTGTGTGGCCCATTAAATTGAGATAGAAATCAATTAACCAGATTCCCTGTTCATCCTGCCTGAGGGAGATGAGATGGAAAGAAATATCTATCATGGCTCATTTTACAACATTTCATGTTAAACTAGATGTTTAATGAAAAAGGTCATTTTTAACAATTGCAAGTCAGATTAATACAGCACAATGTTGGATGAAACAGTATTGTTAATATGAAAAAGTATTGAGTTAATCTTTTTCTCTTACTCAAGTCTATGATCAGACATGTCTATCAGTGACATTATTTTAACATGAATATTTCATGTCCAAATTTAACAATACTATTCCAGTAAAGTAAATGAAACTAGTGGATTAAACAAAAAACAAACATTAAATTATCATTACTTTATCAGTTTTCATTTTAAACCCAACATGAGGTTATGTATACGCTAAATGTTCGCTGTGAGATATCTAAGGGTGTAAAAGTAATGAGATTGAAATTGCACTGTGACACAAGTAACCAAAATGTTGGCAAGGAATTACTTGATCTATTTTTTTTAACAGGGTTAGGATCCTCTTTAATTAGCTGGCAGAATTGTTCCATATTTATGTGCTAATGCATTCTATTAGTATGATTACCCAGTGCTTGGATGAAAATATATATTTTTTTCTGCATACTTACTGGTAATCACTTGTAAGCGGTAATCTCTAAATGTATGTGATTTAGGAAATTAGGAAATGGTGAGGGAAATGTTGGGCAGTATTGTAGCCTCAAAGATATTTAATATAGAGGAAATGTTATTATATTGACAGAAAAAAAGCAGACTGCAATGGCTTGGCTTTTCCAGTCAGTGTAAAGATGATGCTTAGCATTGACCCCAGGGGAATAATAGCAACAAAGATTCAGCTGGTTTCATGGCATGGATTTATCCTTTTCCAGACATTCCAGATATTATGGTCTTAAATCCAAGCAGATCCTTATGCTGCAATGTTATTTGTTTCTTTTCCACATTTGCTGCCTGATCTACTGAGTTTTTCAGCCTTTTCAGTTTTTACTTTTAGAATATTTCCAAAAGATTTTACTTGCTAGATGAACCAGAGAGCAGTGGTGAACTACTAGCTCCCTCCTTAATGATCCTTGGACTATCCTTGATTGGACTTTGCTGGCTTTACCTTGCTCTAAATGTTATTTCCTATCTATATGCTGTGAATGGATTGATTGCAATCATGTGTTGTCTTTCTGCTGACTGGATAGCACAGAACGTTTTTCACTGTACCTCGGTACACGTGATGATAAACTAAACTAAATTTATTGATGCCTTTTGCATGTTGTGTAAAGTTGCATGCAATTTTGTTTGCATGAATGGTTATTACTGTGAATTGCGCATTTGTTTTGGCCCCTGGCATTAGTATTTAATCTAAGATTATTAAGATGCACTGACATTGAACTGATGAACATTGAAATGGCCAGTTATTAGATTGAAAATAGACACAGAAGGAGAATTAGAAATGCAGTGTATTGTCAACTAATCTACTGGGAGAGAGAAAGTGGCTTGACTAACAATTCAGTGACAGCATCCGAAGCTGCTTCTGTGCATTAAGTTTACAATCTTCTGTAAAATTTCTATTATCTCGCGTGTCTGTTGGATTAATTTTGTTTCACTGTTTTACTTCCTGCAGCGATTTGTTGCCAAGGGGAGAAACTGCAGTTCCATAGCTGGGTTTGTCACTCACCCAATTCATTTAATACTATCGGGCACGTGAAACTTTGATCAGTTTCCGTCTTGAAAGCCTGGAAAATTTAACCAGATTGCATTCCATTCTTAACAGACTGAAGAATGTGATCGGGCAGAATGGCTAATTGTCAAACGTTCATAAATTAGTGATGGGAGTAGAATTAGGCCATTCGGCCCATCTACACCATACAATCATGGTTGAACTACCTCTCCCTCCTAGCCTCATTCTCCTACCTTCTCCCCATAACGCCTGACACCTGTACTAATCTAGAATCTATCTAACTCTGCCTTAAACATATCCATTGACAGCCTCCACAGCCTTCTGTGGCAATGAATTCCACAGTTTCTCAGATGTCAGGAGGCATCTATTCATATGTCGTGTATTTATCTATTTCTTGCTGGTCCACTCTTCTGGAAGCAAAGCTTTCTCCGTATCATAGTCTTTTGGACATCATGTACCTGTGTACCACATCCAAGAATGTGGCTTTGGATGCATATCTTACTCGCAGGTCTAAAGAAATTATTCATGATCAGCTCCAGATTGGAACTCCCCCTTGAGAGTTTCTCATTTTTCCCAACCATCTTTCATACAGGGTTGCGCTCAAATGGGAAATCGTGTAGAATCACTTTATTTTGTGAATTTCATGAAAAGTTGAGAGGAGAAAGATTTAATAGGAACCTGAGAGGCAACTTTTTCACACATACGGTGGTGGGTATAAAGAATGAGCTGTCAGATGAGGTAGTTGAGGCAGGTGTTAGAACAACATTTGCACAGGTACAAGAATAGAAAATGCTTAGAGGGACATAGGCCAACCGCGGATAAACACAAAAAGCTGGAGTAACTCAGTGGGAAAGGCTGCATCTCTGAAGAGAAGGAATGGGTGACGTTTCAGTTTGAGACCCTTTTTCAGATTGGTTAGGGATAAGGGAAATGGGAGATATAGACGGTGATGTGGTGAGATAAAGAACAATGAATGAAAGATATGCAAAAAAGTAACGATGATAAAGGAAATAGACCACTGTAAGCTGTTTGTAGGGTGAAAATGAGAAGCTAGTGTGATGGGTGGGGGAGGGATAGAGAGAGAGGGAATGCCGGGGCTACCTGAAGAAATCAATACTCGTACCACTGGGCTGTAAGCTGCCCAAGTGAAATATGAGATGCTGTTCCTCCAATTTGCATTTAGCCTCACTCTGACAATGGAGGAGACCGAGGACAGAAAGGTCTGTGCAGGAATGGGAAGGAGAATTAAATTGTCCAGCAACCGGGAGATCAGGTTGGTTCAGGCAGGCTGAGCGAAGGTGTTCCGCGAAACAATCACCCAGTCTGCGTTTGGGCTCGCCGATGTATAAGAGTCCCAATCTAGAATAATGTATACAGTAGATGAGGTTGGAGGAGGTGCAAGTGAACCTCTGCCTAACCTGAAAGGAGTGTCGGGGGCCCTGGACAGAATCGAGGGAGGAGGTATAGCGACAGGTATAGCATCTTCTGCGGTTGCAGGGAAAGGTACCTGGGGGGAGGTGGTTTGGGTGGGAAGGGATGGGTCCAACCATAGGCAGGAGGGACTAGTGTAGATGGGGCATCTTGAACATCATGGGCAAGTTGAGCCAAAGGGGCCTGCTTCAATGCTGTGTGAATCAGCCTCTACACATAGAACAATAAACATAGAAAACATAGAAAAATAGGTGCAGGAGTAGGCCATTCGGCCCTTCGAGCCTGCACCGCCATTCAATATGATCATGGCTGATCATCCAACTCAGTATCCCGTACCATCCTTCTCTCCATACCCCCTGATCCCTTTAGCCACAAGGGCCACATCTAACGCCCTCTTAAATATAGCCAATGAACTGGCCTCAACTACCTTCTGTGGCAGAGAATTCCAGAGACTCACCACTCTCTGTGTAAAGAATGTTTTCCTCATCTCGGTCCTAAAGGAATTCCCCCTTATCCTTAGACTGTGACCCCTTGTTCTGGACTCCCCCAACATCGGGAACAATCTTCCAGCATCTAGCTTGTCCAACCCCTTAAGAATTTTGTAAGTTTCTATAAGATCCCCCCTCAATCTTCTAAATTCCAGCGAGTACAAGCCGAGTCTATCCAATCTTTCCTCATATGAAAGTCCTGACATCCCAGGAATCAGTCTGGTGAATCTTCTCTGTACCCCCTCTATGGCAAGGATGTCTTTCCTCAGATTTGGAGACCAAAACTGTACGCAATACTCCAGGTGTGGCCTCACCAAAACCCTGTACAACTGCAGTAGAACCTCCCTGCTCCTATACTCAAATCCTTTCGCTATGAATGCTAACATACCATTTGCTTTCTTCACTGCCTGCTGCACCTGCATGCCTACTTTCAATGACTGGTGTACCATGACACCCAGGTCTCGTTGCATCTTCCCTTTTCCTAATCTGCCACCATTCAGATAATAGTCTACCCTCATGTTTTTGCCACCAAAGTGGATAACCTCACATTTATCCACATTATACTGCATCTGCCATGCATCTGCCCATTCACTCAGCCTATCCAAATCACCCTGCAGCCTCCAAGCATCCTCCTCACACCTAACTATACCCCCCAGCTTGGTGTCATCTGCAAACTTGGAGATGTTGCATTGAATTCCCTCGTCCAAATCATTAATATATATTGTAAATAGCTGCGGTCCCAGCACTGAGCCTTGCGGTACCCCACTAGTCACTGCCTGCCATTCTGAAAAGGCACATTTCCAATCTTTAATGGGCCAGTCACAATTAGGCGATTTTTCAGCAGACTGCTGGCAACTGTCAAGTCGCGCACGCACACGCACACACACCTTCCTTCACCAGCCCGGGAGGAGGGGGGGGAGAAGGAATGGAGACAACTTTTAAGAAGCCGCAGATACACGGCACACATTACCGGTCGGTTATCCTTGGTTCTGAAAACTACTGCTTACCTTTTTTTTCCCAATGAGCCGATGAAATTCACCGTCAGCACCGGCTACAACCCACGAGAACCTCAGAGAACCTTCAACCACCTGGCAACCCACTCGGACCTCCTGGTGACCCACCTACAGCTCGGGAATTCTTGCTACTCTCCATGGCGGCTTCATTCTAGTCGCCGCTAATTTTTCAACATGTTGAAAAATTCACGGTGACCATAATGAGGCCGCGGCTAGTTCCCAGAATGTGGGAACTCCTCACGACCATGAAGGCGACTCCCTGGCAACTACCGGCGAACATGTGGCGACTGTTTTGTCTCCTGCAGTGGCCTAAAAAGTCGTCTAAGTGGGACAGGCCTTTAAGGTATTTGAACTGTTAGTAATAAGTTGTTTGTTTCAATATTTTGGTTTTCGATTTACGAGAACACTTTGGTGGCTTCGGCTTTGCAACCTGATTGATGGCCGCGTTGTTTTTGGACATCTGAGTTCATCTGGAAATGGTACTTGACAGCTCATGAGATTAGAAAATTGTCAGGAGGAATCTAGTCACATGTTGAACTGAATGCGACAATGTTTGCTGCATCTTTCTGGACAGTCTTGTGTAGAATTTCATAAACAGTTGTTTGGTTTCTGAAGAAGGGTCTCGACCCGAAAAACGTCGCCGATTTCCTTCGATCCATAGATGCTGCCTCACCCGCTGAGTTTCCCCAGCATTTTTGTCTACCTTTGATTATGAGTGGTCATTTTGTTTATTTTTACCTAACTCATATTAAACTTGAATATCCATTTTACTTCGGAGTCACGTGAGTGACTGCGTGAAGACCCCGCCAGCACGCATGCGCGACATATCGTCGTACGCATGCGGAAGCGACAGTCGGGAGGAGCGGGGCTCCTCCAGCGTAAGTTTTAAAAAACTTACGAAAGGTAAGTCTCACCGGAGTGGTGAGCGTGGCGACTCAGTGTATACTTGTTTTTTCAGGAATTCTACATGGAGTCGCGGAAATTGAAAAGAGCAGCGGCAAGAGCTGCTGCCATGGAGAGCAGCCAGCAGCGTGCCGCTTCTCCTGAGCTGCAGGTGTTACCCGCAGCTCCCGACTTTTCGCCTATGAGGGCCGCAGATACGCCGCGGTCGGGCGGTAAATCCACCCGAAAGTCGGACGGGGCCGCCGACCCAGCTGGGTCCAGTCCCGAGGACACCCCGTTCGCTGATAGCGACGGGGGTCGTCTTGCCCGCATGGAGCGGATGGTGGAGCAATTGCTCCAGCACGACCTGCTTTTGCAGGGGCAGAGTCACGGTGGGCCTCTTCGCAGGCCCACGGCAGGATCCTATCATGGACTGCCTAATGTCTCGCCCTCTTCGCAGGGGAGCATTGGGGGTCAGAACTGGGCTGACCCTGAAGAGGGGGAGTTGGCTGAACAACCAACAGTGTCAGGGGTGCAAGAAGAGTTACTGGATATGGTAAACAAGCATGCAGTTCCTTCTCAAAAAGGCCTACCTATCCACCCAAAGCTGGCAGCTAGTATCAATTATATGACTACAAACCAGCTTCAGGAGCAAGCCATCAATGCAACAGCTGATAAGTATCTTGCTCCTGAAAATTGTAACTCACTGACTGTTCCTGCGGTGAATAACCCTATATGGGGGAACATGAGCCCTACGATTAGAGGGCAAGAAGTCAAACTTCAGAGGATCCTGAAACTTTTAACCGCCGGGATTACGGCAGTAGCCAGAACTGCGGTGGGAATAGAGTTACCGGAAGAACTACAGGATGCTCTGGCCTTGCTGTGTAACACACAGTACGAGATAAATAACTACAGGAAGAGCATTATCAAACCGGCACTTAACCCCAAGTTTGCGGGGTTATGCAGACCAGGTAACGCTCAACCACCAAATCTGCTGTTCGGGGATAACCTCCCCAAACAGGTGAAAGACCTGGACGAGGAGGCCAAGGCCATAGGCCTGATTAAGGTACCCAGTACCTCCAAACCTCACTACCAACAGCGGCAGCACCCCTACACACCCACCGGACAGCGATATCACAACAGACCGTCCGGTGGTGAAAGCTCGAAGGCCGGCCCACCTGCACAACGGTCTTTTTTAGGCCATGGCCCATCCCGGCCTTCTTGGAAAATGCGCCACCCCTACAACGCAGCAACTCAACAGAAGAAACAAGGGCAAAGACCGCAACACCGGCAATAACCTTGGAGGTAGGTGGGTCTGGCTCCCCCAGGAACATTGCTTGTCTAAATTCATTTTATGTGGGAGGCCGGTTGCACTTGTTTTATGAAGTATGGCGCACTTTTACCTCTGATCCTTACATACTCGGAAGTATTCAGGGCTATAAAATTGAATTCATTTACGAACTCCCTACCCCGGTCCAGCATTCGCCTAGCCGAAAGTTTATACTTTCACAAAAAGAAAGAACGGCAGGCCATGCTGAACTATTAAGACTAATTAGTAAAGGGGTAATTGAGAGAACCACCAGAGAATCTCAGGAGTTCGTATCTAATATATTTACCAAAAATAAAAAAGATGGCGGGTGCCGCATAATCATAGATCTGACCGAACTGAATACTTCTGTTCAGTATGTTCATTTCAAAATGGACACTTTTGACACAGCTAGACAACTAATAGCTAATGGGTACTACATGGCATGCATTGACCTTAAAGATGCATACTATTCAGTGCCAATACACAAGGATCATAGGAAATACCTTAAATTTATCTGGATGGGACAATTATGGCAATATAAAGCCTTACCCGATGGGTTATCATCAGCACCCAGGCTGTTCACCAAAATATTGAAACCAGCTTTGGCCTATTTAAGGAAACAAAACCATACTGTTATGGCCTACCTTGATGATATCCTCATTGTTGGGGAGAATTTGGAAACGGCTACATTGGCAGTTCTAGCCACAAAACATCTCTTTCAAAAGCTGGGGTTCATCATACATCCAGATAAATCAAAGTTGGAACCCTCTACTACCATGGATTACTTGGGGTTCACCATTGACTCGGTGCAAATGTCTATCACCTTACCACCGAACAAGGTGGTGGACTTGATAGAAGCTTGCAGGAGCCTTACTGGCATCAGGGATCCATCCATATGGCAGGTGGCCAGGGTAATTAGGAAGATAGTGGCTGCTTTTCCCGCAGCACAATTCGGACCACTACATTATCAAAACCTACAAAGAGCTAAAATTATAGCTCTCAAAAGTCATGCAGGCCATTTCGACAGGCCTATGAAGTTACCAGAAAAGGCAAGAATTGAATTAAATTGGTGGATGGAAAGTGCTCAATTCTGTTCCAAACCCATCACTATCATAAATCCCTCGGTCATCTTACAAACTGATGCCAGTGCCAAAGGTTGGGGAGCAACTAATACCACCACTAGTTGTGGAGGCAGATGGAGTGCACAAGAGCTAACCCTATTTGAAACATTGGGGATTAATTATTCAGAAATGCTGGGAGCATTTCATGGCCTTAGGGCATACTGCTCAGACATGCACCAAGTACATGTTAGATTACAAATTGACAACACCACAGTGGTGGCTTATATTAATCATATGGGTGGAATAAAGTCGATATCATGTGATGAATTGGCTAATAATATCTGGCACTGGTGTCTGCAAAGGGAAATTTGGATTTCAGCCACTTACCTGCCAGGTAAGCTAAACACAGTGGCAGACACCAGGTCACGCAAATTCAACGACAACATAGAATGGATGTTGGATCGGAAAGTGTTCACAGATATTGTAGAACGTTATGGGATACCAGATATCGACCTTTTTTCATCCAGATTAAATCACCAACTGCCAACATATGTTGCTTGGGAACCAGACCCAGGGGCAGTAGCAATGGACGCTTTCACGCTACATTGGGGGGATTTGTTCTGTTATGCCTTTCCCCCCTTCTGCCTCATCAGTCGGGTCTTGCAAAAAATCAGACAAGACTCCGCATCGGGTATTTTGATTGTGCCCGACTGGCCTACCCAACCATGGTTCCCAGCGGTACAGAAGATGGCCACAGAACCTTGTATTCGGGTCAATAAACGACCTAGCCTATTAATACATCCCGTCACAGGGGAACACCATCCATGTCATAACCGCATGGACCTGTTGATTTGCAGATTCTGAAACGGCCACTTCTGGGATACGGACTCACCAACAGAACAATAGATACCATCTCAGCGTCATGCAGGGAGTCCACTAGGAAACAGTACCTGACCTACATCAGGAAGTGGGAAGTGTTCTGCTCTACAACAAACACAACCTACGAATCGGCTACCATCACGGAAGTTCTGGAATTCCTGGCTACCCTTCACTACGATGAAGGATTAAGCTACAGTGCCATTAATTGTGCCAGGAGTGCCCTATCAACCTATCTGGGCAAGGGGAGTGATCAACTGGGCATTGGATCACATCCATTAGTGTCCAAGCTAATGAGAGGAATATTTAATTCCAATCCCCCCAGGCCCAGATACAACCACACGTGGGATATCAGCATAGTATTGACTATGTTGCGAGGATGGACACCAAACTCGGGGCTCACCTTGGACAAACTCACCTACAAAATGGTAATGATTATGGCACTTGTCATGGCACAACGGGTCCAGTCCCTGCACAAGTTAAATCTGGATGCCATGACTATCTCCAATGGCAAAATCACTTTTCATATGCAGGGGCTGTTAAAACAAGATCGACCCGGATCGTCTGGACATACATTAGAGTTTCTAGCCTATCCAGCAGATACTCGACTCTGCATCGTCACTTTGATATCACGTTACATTTCAGTCACCAAGTCTCTCAGGGGCACGGAGAAAGCTTTGCTTATAAGCCACAAAAATCCCCACCACAAAGTCACGGTGCAAACCATATCTAGATGGTTAAGGGTGGTACTGGATGCGGCGGGGGTGGACACTAATATTTTTAAATCTCACTCCACCAGGGCAGCATCCACTTCGGCGGCTAGGATGATGGAAGTACCCATGGACCACATCCTGGCCACAGCGGGTTGGAGCAATGAGAAGACGTTTCAACGCTTTTATAACAAACCCGTGGCCTCTCCTGACTCTTTTGCAGGAAGCATTTTGAGTTCTGCTAAATAATTACCCTATATGGGATATATATTTTGTTTTAGGTATGAATAAATACCTATTTTGTTTTTCAGCCAGTGTCATGTCTGAAATACGTTCATCCTCTTATCCCAGCATAGCAGTGTGTGAGCATGGGGTGTTCCAGGGCATGAAATCACAGAGCTTTGAAATCTTCACGTAGTCACTCACGTGACTCCGAAGTAAAATAGTAAGATTAAATGAGAACTTACCAGTTTGAAGTTTGATCTTTATTTTATGAGGAGTTACGATGAGGGATTACGTGCCCTCCGCTCCCAAACCCTCTATTATAAAGATCAACTGGTATGAAAGTTCTCTCTTATCTTACTATATTAGTCTACGTTGCTGTCTGTGATTTCACACCACTGCTTTGAAGAATGTCGCGCATGCGTGCTGGCGGGGTCTTCACGTAATCCCTCATCGTAACTCCTCATAAAATAAAGATCAAACTTCAAACTGGTAAGTTCTCATTTAATCTTACTATTTTTTTGCAGAACCAACACATGGTTATTGATGCAGAATAATGTTAGGCATTTAGCTTTATTGATGTCTATCATTTTGAAGTAATGGGCAGGGTCTCCTGTTGTCCTTTTGTCTATTGTCCAATTGTCTTTCTGCTGACTGGATAGCACGCAACAAAAGATTGTTACTGTACCTTGGTACATGTGACAATAAACTATAAACTGTGATCATTCAGGCGCAGTCTGAATGATCACCTTATCTAGGTGCAGTCTTCTCCTGGGAGCTAGCGATTCAGAACAGCAAAGAAGCGGTTTCACACCTGGTAGCTGAAAGCACTCAAAAAACAGCTTTCATACCCAGTGCAACATGACCAGGGCAGGCTCACAGGCTGCCAAAGCTGTCGATGAGACTGGGCTCCTTGAATTGCTGTGAATATTTTTCCCATTCAGAAACATTCATTTCTTGGGGAGATTTAAAAGACAGAAATTGTGCATATTTATATTTAAAGCTGTAAATGCACATTGACACAGGGAAGTTAATTAAAACATGGTCATTAACATAAAGAAGAAATTAAAACATAACAACCAACCTTTCTCCTGCAGCTGATTTTCTCCTGTTTTTTTTATTTTAGATATAAGGCATGGAAACAGGCCCATCAACCAATGAGTCCACATCAAACATTGATCACCCATTCATACTAGTTCTATGTTACCTCATGTTCTCATCCACTCCCTACACAGGCCAATTTACAGAAGCCAATTAATCTACAAACTTGCATATCTTTAGGATGTGGGAGGAAGCCGGAGCACACGGAGGACACCACATATTCACAGTGAGGACGTGCAAACTCAACTAGACCACATCAAACCCGGGTCTCAGCTGCGAACTGTGAGGCAGCAGCTGTGCCACCGTGCCACCATCGCCACCCCCAACCAAATAATTCAAATTATTTATTTTGTTATGGATGTAGGAGCACGATCAGTAAGTTTGCAGATGACACAAAGTTTGGCAAAGTTATGGAGTGTTTGGAGGAGGATAGTATGTAGTCTTAGATTACAGAGTGAGATCTATGTGATGGTGAAATAGGCTGATAATGGCAGATGGAATTCAATCCAGATAAATGTGAAGTGATACATTTTGGGAGTGATGCTAAGACATGCACCATGAATAGTACGGTTTTGGGGAGTTTAATGAACAGACGGACCTTGGAGTATAAAACCAGAGATTCTTTAAATGGATATCATAAGCAGATAACATGGTTATGATATTGGCTTTCATTCGTTTAGTTTGTTAGTTTAGTTTGTTAGGTTAGTTTATTGTTGTCATATGTACTGAGGTACATTGAAAAGTTTTTTTGGGTGTTATCCAGTGAGTGGAAAACAAAACGTGATTACAATCAAGTCATCTAGAGTGTACAGATAAAGGGAATAATGTTTAGTGCAAATTTAGGTCCAGTAAAGTCCGATTAAAGATAGTCTGAGGGACTCCAATGAGATAGTTGGTAGGTCAGGACCACTCTCTAGTTGGTGATGGGATGGTTCAGTTGATCAAGATTTTGCCAGGAATGGAATGTTTCACTTCTGTGGAGAAACTGGAGAAGCAAGTTTTGTTCCTCCTGGAGCAGAGAAGGTTGAGAGGAAACATGATTGATGTATATACGATTATGAGGAATGTAGATAGAGTAGAAAGCAAGACATTTTTCCCCAATTCAGAGGTAGACAAAATAGGAGAACATAAATTTAGAATAAAGAAGAAGGGATACGGAGGGCTCCTTTCTCATCCAGAGAGTGGTTTTGTTTAATTTAGAAATACAGCGTGGAAACAGGCCCTTTGGCCCACCAAGTCCGCACCGACCAGCGATCCCCGCACATTAACACTACCCCACACACACCAGGGATAATTTTACATTTATACCAAGCCAATTAACCAACAAGCCTGTACATGTTTGGAGTGAGGGAGGAAATCGAAGATCTTAGGGAAAACATGCAGGTCACTTGGAGACCGTAAAACTCCATACAGACATGTACCTGATTGAACCTGGGTCTCTGGCTCTGCAAGGCAGTAGCTCTACCACTATGCCACCGTGCACCCTCTGGTGAATACATGGAACGCACTGCCGAGAATATTTGAAACTAGGTCGTCTAAGTCTCGAGATGAGCACATGAATTGCTCAGGCATCGGAGGCTTGCGAATCGCGTGGATTGTTGCCCACTGTTTGGTGTGGCTGTGGTAGGCTGAGTGGCCTGTTTCTATGCTGTGTGTCACAATGACTCGATGACACAGTCTAAACGGGCAATTGGAAATTAATAGCTCATGGACACAGATTAAAGTCATGACTTTTCACAGTATAAGCAGATCAACTTGGAAACTTAAATATGAGCAGCAGATGAACTCTAGGTGGGGAAAGGCCACTCAAAGAAACATTCACTTAAAGAAATCCATTTCTCAACAGTCTGCAAACGCAGGCATTGTAAACTTTCAAGCATCCCTCAGATAAAATGGGGATTCAAATAAGTCCAGGCAAAGCTCACATTAATTGAAAAATGAAGTCTAAATGTCAGTTGCTTGACATTAAATTTAGTGTGCCAGGTAATTTTAGGTCCAGCTTTGCAGTGAAGATTGCAAAGTATGATCTTGCACATAAAATGGCATAAATATTTGTGCTCTCAATGCAAGCAGTGACCTGGAGAGAAATTGTGGTCCAATTGGACTAGTTTGTGAATTGAATTTTCTGATTATGTTCAGTCTTATTTGCATATCAATGAGCATAAACTCTTCAATGGTTCAATACAATTGGACTCTTTTTACAATTACTTTTACAATTATAATTACTTTTTACAGAGTGTAATTATACTGAAGAATGCCCCTTATTGGAGAGATGACCAGTTTTAACGTTATTAACACAGCTGGACATCAATTTTTCACAAAATGTCTCTTCACAATTTGACGTCCAGTGTTTCAAAAAAATGTACTAGTTTCTAAATTTACTTATATTAGTCATTACATTTGTAAATTAATTTAGCATTATGATTAAACAGTACTGCCCGTTAGTGCCCCGACAAATGAGGAGAGGAGGGTATTATAATTGAACAAATTCTCTCTGGGTGGCATCATTAACAAAAAAATATTTTTGGCTTGATTTGCCCAGTGTGTGGGACCAACTTCCAGACTGATGTTACTTAAGGTAGGCACAAGATGCTGGAGTAACTCAGCGGGTGAGTCAGCATCTATGGAGAGGAGGAATTGGCAACATTTCGGGTCGAGACCCTTCTTCAGACCAACGTCAGGGGAGGGACAAAGATAGAATGTAGGCGGAGACGGTAAGACTGGTGGGAGCAATGGGAAGGGGGAGGGGATGAAGATAGACAGCAAGGGCCATCGAAAGTTAGCGGGTGTAAACAACCCAAACAAAATATGAGGTGTTGTTCCTCCAATTTGCCATCGGGAGATCAGGTAGGTCAAGACAGACTGAGTGGAGGTGTTCAACGAAACGATCGCCGAGCCTGCGCTTGGTCTTGCCGATGTAGAGAAGTTGACACCTGGAACAGTGAATACAGTAGATGAGGTTGTAGGAGGTGCCAGTGAACCTTTGCCTCACCTGGAAAGACTGTTTGGGCCCTTGGATGGAGTCGAGGGGGGAGGTAAAGAGACGGGTGTTGCATCTCCCGCAGTTGCAAGGGAAAGTACACGGGGAGGGGTGGTTTGGGTGGGAAGGGATGAGATGACCAGGAAGTTGTGGAGGAAACGGTCTCTGCGGAAAGCAGAAAGGTGTGGAGATGGGAAGATGTGGCCAGTAGTGAGATCCCGTTGAAGGTGTAAACTTGTTCTGGATTTACAAAAAACCTGTGCAGCTCTTAGTATTATCTGCACCTTCAGTCCTTTATTGATATTGGCAATCTTAAGTGAATAAAACACCCAGCGGTTCATAAGACAAGAAACTTTCTTTTAAACCCAACTATAACACCTCTATCATGACATAATATTAACCCATCCCCTATTTTCCCTAATGAGCGGCATTATTTTATTATTATTATTATTATTATTTGTTTATTTGTTCCGAACAAGTAAAGACATAAATAGGAATAAAGAACAACCACAAAATCAAAATAGTCAAACAATTGGACATTCCAGGCAATATTTGCAAAGCAATGAAAAGCATAAACCAAAATTTAAATGTCCAACACTTTTTCTTTACAAGCTCGAAAAGGAGTGAGAAGAAGAATAACTTAATCACCTTTCTCCCTAAACCCTTCTTCCATATTTAATAATTAATTAATTAATAATAATCACCATTATTAATAACATTGCTTATAATAATAATAATGATAATGATGATAATGTATCAATAGTAATGTAATATGTAACACAATATATAATATATAATCTACAATAGCTAATTATTCATTTGAGATACAATTTAACCGTAGACGTACCCCAGACCATTTTTAGAGATGCATACAGACATATATATACATACAACCGATAAACACATTGATCATGTCACCTCCCAGATCCCATATTTGACCCTCTTCAATTGGGCTAGGTTTCTTCAGAAGTCACAAATAACTTCCCCATGCAGTTGAGATATTAATATCCCATCATTCCTCATCTTTGACATTTCTGTAATAACCACATTGTCTTTTCCAAAAGCTGTCTTGGAATGGGTTATATTTCATTTCTACATTTTGTTTTTTCTCAACTTTCCCTGCTCTATAATGTCCGCTTAATGAAGTGATTCAAAGACACAGTGTTCCATACCTCTGCCAACACTGTCCAGCAGTCTATCACCTTCATTGCCTTTGATTTACTTATCTCCTACATCCCATTGAACTGTTACCTGCAGCTGTTACCAACAGCTGTTTTGTTGCACTGTTTGTCAGGTTGAATAAGCCACAAATAGGTTCAGTTAATAAAAAGAGAATCCCAAAGCCTTTGTATTTGGGTGCAACTATAAATTCCATTCCCCTACACTTGTTCACAAGCTCAGAGCCCTTTCTGACATTAGTTTCCAACTCAAACTTATTCCTTCAGAGAGACAATTAACCTTTATCCTCCTAAAACCTTCCCTCTCTTGGCCGAGGTCAACACTTATAGCCCTGTCCCACAGTGCAAGTTCATTCCAAGATCTCTCCCGAGTTTTAAAAAAATCAAACTCGTGGTAAGCACGGAGAATGAACGTAGCGGGTACGTCGGAGCTCAGGGACGTCTCTTAGCGCTAACGGTAGGTACTCGGGAAGACTCGCAGGTAAGCACGGGAAGACTGGTGAAGATTTTTCAACAGGATGAAAAATGTCCACGAGAGCCCCGAGTACCGACGAGTGGCCATTACCGTAAATCTCCGAGTTCGAATCAGGGCAAACTCGGGAGAACTCTTGGAATGAACTCGTACCGTAGGACAGGGGTTTTAAGTTCATTATTGCCACTTGTACTGAGGTACAGTGAAAAGCTTTTGTTTGCAAGCTATCCAATCATCAGATAATACTATACATGAATACAGTCAAGCCAAACGCAAGTATAAAAAGATGAAGCAGAGTGGAGAATATAGTTCTCAGTACTATTGCATAACATTTCCAGAGAAACAGTCCAATGCTGAAGTGAGGTATGTTGACGAATCGGATCTGTCCCTAACTCATGGAAGGTGCATTCAGAAGTCTAATAGAAGAGAAGAAGCTGTTCTAGAGTCTCGCGGTATGAGCTATCAGGGAATTATCCCAGCCATTCCTCCTCCTGCCTGGTGGGAGTGGGGAGAGGAAGAAATGACCACGGTGTGAAAGGTTCTTAATCATTGTGTCTGCTGTCGAAATGTTCATCCATACTTGCGTTACCTATACATTTGACCATTCCTATGATCTTCCAGCTGAATTCCCATAATCTTCCATCAGCCAGGCGATCAAGTTGTAACGAACCATTGTTTATCCCACGATTTATTACCAACCACATTGCAAAACTGACGCAGTTTCCTTGAATGTATCAATCCATCATGTTTGTTGGTTTTTTTTTATTGCCATTTCGTCAAGCACAATTGGTTGTCATTTGTATTCCAATGTGTGGAAGAAATCGTATCCAAAATGTGTTTATTTTCATCCCAGCTTCATGGAAGCATAGCCAGGGTGGTGTGGGCCTTTGATGATACTGATTGCCTTTATGAGACAGCATCTCCCCTCCATTAGATGCTTTCACTGGAGGGGAGGTCAGTGTCCGTGCTGCACTGGATGGTGTCCACCATCCTTTGTCATCTCCTTTGATCTTGGGCATTTAGGTTGCAGAATCTAGCGGTGATGCATCCTGTCAATCTGCCCTCCACTACACCTGTAAGAGTTCAAGAGTGTATTCACTGACGTACCTAATCTCCTCGATCTACTCAGGAAGAAGAGGTATTAATGGGCTTTTCAGGTTGATATGGCAGAGATCATGTCTCCAGCAGCTATTTGCCAACAAGTGCAGAATAAAATCTCGATTTAATGAATATAAATAAACATCTTATATTCTGATATCAAAAAAGGGGACTCGGGCGAATGCACCATAAACCTAGTATTGCACTGATCCTATATACTAGCAAGATCATTCTTAAAATTCTGTCAAAAGAAGAATTGAGCTGCTCATAAATAGAAAATTGGCAAGCAAACAAACAGGATTAAGGAAGTAGCGCAGAAACAAATTGTGTTTTTCATGAATAGAGAAAGGCCAAGTAAATAAGTAAATTAAGCAGATGCGAGTAAAGCTGAACTTTTCATAAAACTGGAAATGCCAAGCAAACAAGGAGCATTAAGGAAGTCGAGATCAGATAACCAACATAAAGTGGTTTAATGGAAAAACTGAAACCATACCAACATTTTTCATTAAGAATAGGGTAGCATTTGATGGAATGGATCATTCGGGATGTAGGTGCATGTGACGTATGAGTGAATTAGGACACCTGATACTACTTCAAAGCAGTGTCTGCACCAAACCAGAAGCTACAGTGAAGACAATGACAAACTCAACATTGAGAAAGGAGAGAGGAGCAATGCAACTTATAATCATTCGTGTTTGACCATTCTAGGTGACCAAAATACTATTATGGTCCTGTCTTCAAGTATTACTGATAATTTATTGCATTTTTGATTATTGTATATTTATTTGCTATGTTTTTGCGTTAATGTTCTATTCTGGGTGCATATGCCGAATAAACACTTTTGATCCTCATGCTGGACGTATGTACATCATGAGGTTGACTGGAATGGAATAGATGGTTTCTGATTGAAATTTAACATTGGGACACAGACAATGCCTGCCCTCTGCTGGCTGAGATATTCTAAAATATTCCTGCCTATTCCATAAAAAGCAACAATGTTACCTTAATCAACCTGTGTAGGAATCTGCAGGTGCGGGTTCACACCGAAGATAGACACAGAATGCTGTAGTAACTCGGTGGATCCCATAGCATCTCTGGGGAAAAAGAATAGGTGACATTTCGGGTTGAGACCCTTCTTCAGACCACCTTCAGAACGTCACCTATTCCTTTTCTCCAGAGATTCTGTGTTACTCCAGCATTTTGTGTTTACCATAATCCACCACAGACTGCTTTTGGATCCAGATTCACCAATGCCTCAATTTCAAAATTTTAATTCCCTTGAACAAACAAGCCTAACCGCTCTTTTGCGGTATACTCCACCGCATGATCCCAGAACAGATTATGCTTCAGCAGATTGGTCCACTTTTGCATCATGTTCTTCGCACACCAATTGGTGTCCTCAGTTGTTTAAACCATAAACCTGGAATTCCCATTCTAATCCTCTGCACCTCTTCAGTTGAGCAAAGAGGTCCTTCTGCAGTTGTACAGAGTTCTAGTGAGACCACACCTGGAGTATTGTGTGCAGTTTTTGTCTCCAAATTTGAGGAAAGACATTCTTGCTATTGAGGGAGTGCAGCGTAGGTTCACGGACCACAGTTTAAGAATAAGGGGTAGACCATTTATAACGGAGATGAGGAAAATAGTTTTCACCCAGAGAGTTGTGAATCTGTGGAATTCTCAAGTCGAAGTCAAACAAGTCAAGTCAAACAAACTTTATTGTCATTTAGAAATACATTGATACATGCAGTTCCAAACGAAATTACGTTGCATTTGGCTCCCTGTGCAACACAATAAATTAACCGAAGGAAAGGCATGGGTGAAAAGGATAAATAGACACTAGTGGCAGCCCATTACATGGCATTCAGGAGTCTGATGGCTCGTGGGAAGAAGCTGTTGCAGAACCTTGATGTTCTGCTCCTTATGCTGCGGTATCTTTTTCCCGAGGGCAGCAGAGTGAACAGTCCGTGATGGAGATGTGTGGGGTCTTTTATAATACTGCTGGCCTTAGACACACAGCGTTTGGTCGCAATATCCCCGATTGAGGGGAGAGAGGTCCCGATGATTTTCTCCGCTGTCCTCACCACTCTCTGCACAGACTTCCAGTCGGAGGCTCTACAGTCTCCAAACCAGACAGAGATACAGCTGGTCAGAATACTCTCTATGGTGCCCCTGTAGAAAGTAGTGAGGATGGGATGGGGGAGATGAGCTCTTCTCATCCGGCGCAGAAAGTGCAACCGCTGCTGCGCTCTCTTAACAGTTGATGAGATGTTATTCGACCAGGTCAGACTGTTAGTGATCTGCACCCCCAGGAACTTTGTGCTACTGACCACCTCCACATCGCTGTCGTTGATGTGAAGTGGTGTGGGACTGTGCCGGGTTTTCCTGAAGTCGACGATAATCTCCTTTGTTTTCTCGACATTCAGGATCAGGTTGTTCGTATTGCACCAGTCCGCCAGTTGTTTCACCTCCTCCCTGTAAGCCAGCTCATTGTCGTCCCTGATGAGGCCCACCACTGTTGTGTCATCTGCGTACTTCATGATGTGGTTTGTACTAAACCTGGCACAACCTGAGGCTTCTCTGCCTCAGAAGGCAATGGGGGCCAATTCTCTGGATGCTTTCAAGAGTTAGATAGAGCTCTTAAAGATGGCAGAGTCGGGGGATATGGTGAGAAGGCAGGAACGGGGTACTGAATGTGGTTGATCAGTCATGATCACAGTGAATGGAGGTGCTGGCTGGAAGGGCCGAATGGCCTACTCCTGCACCTATTGTCTGTCTCTTTATCTTATTTTTGCTCCCAAGCAGAAGGACTATTTCTTCAACCTAGCTTTTAGCCACTTGAGCTAATGTCCCCTCCCTTGTTTTAATATCTGTTATTATGTATTCGCAATCTCTTTTGGGAGATTTTCAAATGCATACAACTGTTCGGAAAACTGGCTTCAAACACTGCAAGGTTGCTTTGGAAGCACAGGTGTACTGAAGCAGAGCTCTGGTGTTAATGTTCCCTTGAACACGGACAATCATTGTGAATTATGGAGCATGGGTCTTTTCCATGGTGGAGGTGTGAATTCTGCCCATTGATAAACTTGCCCTTACCTGCAAATTGTGGACAATTACCACAGTGAGGCCATTAAGATGCAGGTGAAGAACTCTCATTCTTTGTCCTCTGTTCTCTCAACAAGACAGTTTAATTGATTCTTAGTACTGCAAAAAAAAAAATGGTCATTCCACAATTCATAGTTCTTGCTCGTTAAGTTTCCAAAGCTGTACTGATATTTACTCAGGTAAGACGATTAAGTCACCAATTAATCCAGTGCAACAAGGACAGAACTACGAAGAGAAGGTCAGGAGAGCGATATGGGCAATGTTGCCAAATAAAAGTCACGCTCATTAGACAGATACATGCAGCTTGTAACTGGGAATAACTATGAGATATGGCCTTGTTTTGTAAACTAAATATCCATTTAATCAGATTATTTGATTACATTGTACACTACAGTTAATTAAATGAATCCTCACATGAATGATAACTGTTAGTCATGATTAATTCAAGCTCTGTCCGTTCTACTTCATGTGTAATTGTTATACTGCAGTTTTAGGTGGAGTCGTATACAGAGCGTGCTTCAATCCCATGACAAAATATTTACCTCCGTCTGTTGATGGCTTTGTTAACGAATAAGGATACTATAATTAATTTCATTGTCACTTGGTTTCCACACTTGACCAAGAAAGTGCACCAATGCCTCTACTTCCTTTGAAGACTTAGGAGGTTTGGCATGTCCCCAGCAACTCTCAACAACTTCTACAGATGCGCAATATAAGCCATTTTATTAGGATGCATCACAGCTTGGTTTGGGAACAGCTCCAACCAAGACCGCAAGAAATTGCAGCAACTTGTGAATGTAGCCCAGACCATTGCACAAACCAACCTCCCTTCCATTAACTCCATTCATAATTCGCGCTGCCTCAGCAAGGCCATCAGCATAATAAAAGACGGGTCGCACACTGACCACTCCCTCTTCTCCCATCAGGCAAAAGATATAGAAGTGTGAAAACGCACTACTCCAGATTTCTTCATAGGGAGAGTTTCTTCATAGCTGTTATCAGGCAACTGAATCATCCTACCACAACCAGAGATTAGTCTACTACCACCTACTCTCTACCTCATTGGTGACCTTTGGATTATCTTTGATCCGACTTGACTGGCTTTACCTCGCACTAAACATTATTCCCTTATCATGTATCTATACACTGTGAATGGCTTGATTGTAATCATGTATTGTCTTTCCGCTAACTGGTTAGCATGCAGCAAAGGCTTTTCACTGTACCTCAGTACACATGACAATAAACTAAACTGAACTGAATGATAGGAATGTTTCCACACATCTAGCTTCCAGAAGTTACAAATTCTAAAGGATATTGTTTAGATAAGTGTTTGCGTCTGGAATATCAGTGAAGGTGAATGCAGGTTAGCTGAAATGCCCAGGCTCTTGCCTTTACCAAGAAGTCTTTAGGAATATTGTGCAGTGTGGGTTGCCCTCGTGGGCAGGGTCACATGCGCCAGGGCTTTTATGCACTTCATTGTTTTTTTAAAAATACCGCATGTTAAATTAAACTCAGACATTTTGTTGATCCCAACCCAATGTCATTGGAGAGTATCAGCCATGAAAGATATTGTCATTCATGCCTTAAGTGCAGCATTTTAAGTAAGTGGTAGTATCTCTGTAATGTACCACACTGAATCCTGATGGAAAAAATACAGAATTATTCACACTGGGGAATTTTTGAACTGTAAACTAAGCAACATTATTATCTATTTTTTGATTGTTACATTAAACCTATCTATGGAATCCTGTAACTACAGTGCCCTCCATTTGTAACTACAAAGACCCATCATTTATTTATTTGCCTCTGTACTCCACAATTTGAGATTTGTAATAGAAAAAATCACATGTGGTTAAATTGCACATTGTCGGATTTTATTAAAGGGTATTTTTAAACATTTTGGTTTCACCATGTAGAAATTACAGCAATGTTTGTACATAGTCCTCCCACTTCAGGGCACCATAATGTTTGGGACACAGCAATGTCATGAATAAGAAAGTAGTCATTTTTAGTATTTTCTGAAGAAGGGTTTCTTAGTAGGTCTGAAGAAGGGTTTCAGCCTGAAATGTTGCATATTTCCTTCGCTCCATAGATGCTGCCTCACTCGCTGAGTTTCCAGCATTTTCGTCTACCTTCGATTTTCCATCATCTGCAGTTCCTTCTTAAACAAATGTTTGGTATTTTTTTGTATATCCTTTGCATGCAATGACTGCTTGAAGTTTGCGATTCATGGACATCACCAGTTGCTGGGTGTCGTCCCTGGTGATGGTCTGCCAGGCCTGTATTGCTGCCATCTTTAGCTTATGTTTGTTTTGGGAGCTTCAGCATATAAAAGACATGCTCAATTGGGTTCAGATCGGGTGATTGACTTGGCCGCTCAAGAATTGACCATTTTGTAGCTTTGAAAAACTCCTCTGTTGCTTTAGCAGTATGTTTGGGGTCATTGTCTTAATGTACAATGAACCACCGGCCAATGAGTTTCGAGGCATTTGTTTGAACTTGAGCAGATAGGATGTGTCTATACACTTCATAATTCATTATGCTACTACCATCAGCAATTGTATCATCAATGAAGATAAGTGAGCCAGTACCTTCAGCAGCTGTACATGTTCAGGCCATAACACCCCCACCACCGTGTTTCACTGATCTTGGTGGAATACTTTGGATCTTCTCTCCTCCATACTTTGCTCTTGCCATCACTCTGATATAAGTTAATCTTTGTCTCATCTGTCCACAAGACCTTTTTCCAGAATTGTGGTTGCTCTTTTAAGTACTTCTTGGCAAACTGTAACCCGGCCATCCTATTTTTGCGGCTAACCAGTGGTTTGCATCTTGTAGTGTAGCCTCTGTATTTCTGTTCATGAAGTCTTCTGCGGACAGTGGTCTTTGACAAATCCACACCTGACGCCTGAAGAGTGTTTCTGATCTGTCAGACAGGTGTTTGTGCGGTTTTCTTTATTATAGAGAGAATTCTTCTGTCATCAGCTGTGGAGGTGTTCCTTGGCCTGCCAGTCCCTTTGCGATTAGTAAGCTCACTAGTGCTCTCTTTCTTCTTAATGATGATCCAAACAAATAGATTTTGGTTAGCCTAAGGTTTGGCTGATGTCTCTAACAGTTTTATACTTGTTTCTCTGTCTCATAATGGCCTCTTTGACTTTCATTGGCACAACTTTGGTCCCCATGTTGATAAACAGCAATAAAAGTTTCCAAAGGTGATGGAAAGACTTGGTGCTGAGAGCACTCCTATACCTGCATTACAGAGGCAATTAAACACACCTGAGCCATTACAGATGCCTGTGAAGCCATGAGCCCCAAACATTATGGTGCCCTGAAATGGGCGGGGGGGGGGGGGGGGGGGGGGGGACTATGTATCAACACAGCTCTAATTTCTACATGGTGAAACCAAAATATATAAAAATACCCTTTAATAAAATTTGACAACGTGCACTTTAACCACATGTGATTTTTTTTTCTGTTACAAATCTCAAATTGTGGAGTACAGAGGCAAATAAATAAATGATGTGTCTTTGTCCCAAACATTATGGAGGGCACTGTATACTATGGATAAAAACACATTTGGCTCATTGTGCTTGAGTCAGGGGAAATTATATTAACGTAAACATGAGCTTATAATTCCTCTCCACAGTGGCGCAGCAGTAGAGTTGCTCCCTTACAGTGCCAGAGACCCAGGTTCGATCCTGACTGTGGGTGCTGTCTGTCCAGACTTTGTACATTCTCCAAATGACCGCGTGGGTTTTTGTCCGGGTGCCCCGGTTTTCTCCCACATACCAAAGACGTACAGATTTGTCGGCTAATTACCTTTGGTAAAAATTGTAAATTGTTCCTTTTGTGTAGGGCAGTGCTAGTGTACAAGGTGTTGCTGGTCGGCACAGACTTGGTGGGACAAAGAGCCTGTTTTCACGCTGCATCTCTAAAGTCTACAGTAAAGACTAAAGATATTGACATGCAGCTGCAGCATCTTCTGTTTTCATTTCAGATTTCCTACACCTGCAGTGTTCTGCTTTTGTGTCGCTGAAGTAATAGCATTCTACAGGACTGCAGTTGATGCTGCTGCTGACTGCAGTACCCCAGATATTCACCCCTCCTAATATATTGTCTATTCCTATAGATGTATGACCAGCTCTCTGATTTGTCATCTATGAGTACCATCCATATATCATGTCTTCATTGTTATCTCAGGCCATAGACCTGGGTTATTAGCTCATTTGAACATTTTTGTCCTTGACAAATCCATAAGTCCCCAGTTAATCCATTTATACTATTCTTTACAATATTATGCCGACCTGCACAATTCACAGTATTTGCTCATTAATTTTCAAAGCTGCACTGATCTTTACTTTTCCTTTGAGAATTTTATTCCTCCATTTAATTATTTATATACAGGAAGGCAATGTTGTGACTCACCTTATTACTCCAAATTAAGAGTCAAGAGTGTTTTGCCATCATATGCCGGATGGGACGATTAAATTCTTACTTGCTGCAGCCCAACAGAATATGTGAATATGTAAAGATAGTACAAAACGGGCGAAGAGAAAAAAAAGGAAAAGTTCAATAAATAACAAATATAGTGCAAATAACAAATAATAATATAGTCTTTTGCAGTTCAGAGCTTATTCGTTGTTGTGTTTAATAGCCTGATGACTGTAGCATTAACTCAGCGAGTCAAGCACCATCTGTGGAGGAAAATGGACGTGGTCAGGACTGGATCTGAATGGTTGACTGTCCATTTCCCTCCACAGATGCTGCTTAACTCACTGAGTTTCTCCAGCAGATTGTTTATTTCCCCTGATTCCAGCAAGTGTACTTTCGGGTGTCTGCATTCCTTGCGTTAAATCTTTTCTTCTTCTTCTTGCATATGGCGTGCACAGCCTAAAGTTGTAGGCCAACTTGTTCTATTTGATCTTATTTGATTGTGCACGCTGGGCTGATTGCATTCGTCGAAACAGGGTGGACCACGTGAAGGTTGCAATCTTCCACACCGCGTTAAATCTTTTCAAGTGTGTGATCAATTGCCTTTTGAAAATTGTGGTCTGATTCCAGCGAATCCAAGCATGTGGGTTTTCTCTGGGTGAGGACTGGACTCCTACTCTTTTCCTGATTATGGCATTTGCTTTTTGGATCAGGACTTATTTACATGGGAAACTGATCTCTAGCTGCTGCCTCACAATGCCAGAGTCCCAGGCCCAATCCGATCATGTGAAGTTTACTTGTTCTCCCTGTTTCCTCTGGGTGCTGTGTTTTTTTTCCTACATCCGAAAGAAGTGTGAGTTTACAAGTTAAAAGGCCTCTGTAAATTGCCCCTAGAGTGCAGGGAGTGGATGTGATAGTTGGAGAGCCTGGAACTAGTGTAGATGGGTGATCGGTGGCCAATGTTGACCTGCTGAGCCAAAGGGCCTATTTCAACGTTGTATCTTTAAATCAATCAATCGAAACTGCACCCATTGTATACTAGTTTCCGATTGCCGGGTTCTGAAAAGAATAATTTATTTGTATGCACTGAGCGGCATGGTGGAGCAGCAGTAGAGATACTGCCTTACAGCGCCAGAGGCCCCGGTACGATCCTAACTACGGGTGCTGACTGTACAGAGTTTGTATCTTCTCCCTGTGACCTTGTGGGTTTTCTCCAAGATCTTTGGTTTCATCCAACACTCTAAAGACGTACAGGTTTGTAGGTTAATTGGCTTGGTATAACTGTAAAATTGTCCCTAATGTGTGCAGGGTGGTGTTAATGTGCGGGGATTGCTTGTCAGTGTAGACTCTGTGGGCTGAAGGGCCGTATCCTTGCTGTCTCTCTAAGCTAAATGAAGCTAAACCCTGCTGCCTGTCAACCATTTTGTGATCTACTTTATCTCGATCTGCAAAGAAATTTGTAAGAAATTTGAATTCCGGTTGTACTCTTGCATATTCCACAAGTTCGTGGATAAACTATGTCTTCAAAAGGATATGTTTGGATGAGAGCCTGCTTTGAAGCAATGTTTTCTCACAGCAGGAGGCCTCATGGTATGTATTGCTTGAGGCATGATTGCATCAAACAACCCGGTTGAATACTGGCAACTGCTTAACCCCAAAGGCTACATGTGAGTACAGGCATCCTGCAAGGCAAATGCGAGACGCCTGAGTAAACCAGTGCACTGTAGAGAGGAGTCATTCAAGAACAAGACAAAAGCATTTGCATCTCTCCAGCTCTCAGACACGTATTTGGAAGGTTATGGCCTGTATCTTGCAATGTTCATGTTTGCAACCTCAGATGCATCTTACTTGTACTTGATAATTTCTCCATCTAACAGCAAATTATTTTAGCGCCCCCTCCTTAATCTGTCTTGACTATTTAGATTCCAGGCATTACTTTTCACTCAGTTCTGGAATGCAGCTCTTGAATATAAGTATTTCATTGTAAAGAACAATGCTTGCAAATAGCAAATCGATAATTTTTAATAAATTGGTGCATGGAGGCTGCACTGTCTATATCTACATCCTGAATTAGTACCAGGCCAAAATGAAAATAAGCTGAGCTGCTTTAATTGAACCAGCTCACACAGGTGGCATGGTGGCGCATTGGTAGAGTTACTGCCTTGCAGCACCAAACACCCAGGTTCGATCGTGAGTACGGGTGCTATCTGTATGGAGTTTGTACGTTCTCCCCGTGACAACATGGGTTTTCTCTGGTTGCTCCGGTTTCCTCCCACACTCCAAAGACGTACAGGTTTGCAGGTTAATTGGTTTCTGTAAATTGCAAATTGTCCCTGGTGTCTAGGATAGTGTTAGTGCACAGGGGGATTGCTGGTCGGCGTGGACTCGGTGGGCCAAAGGGCCTGTTTCCACGCTGTACTAGTCTAAAGTCTCTCCAAAGACTTGCCCACAGTTTCACTGAGAATTGTTGGCTAGATTCAGTGCATGTGTCAGTATCTTTCAGACTGGCTCGCTCATGTTTGGCAGTGGAGTAGTGCACAATGTGTTGAAGGTCAGATGTAGGTGTAAAACATCATGCTCGGCCCGAGCACACACCTAGCCTTTGCAACTATAACCAGCGGTCAGTCGAAACGGGTATGACAGTCCTCTCCTGACTTTGGTTAATGTGGGGAGACTGGTGCACAGACAGCCACACCCACAAGATCCTTGACAGATCTGGGTCAGGATCCAGTGGCGTGAAGACCAAGACGACCGGGAACACTTTTCTCTGCAGCTTTCATCCGCCTTCCCAGCCGTGGTGACGCTCCACTAAAGTCAGCTATCATCCTCCACCTGTTCCACCGTTGAGGTCTTGGTTCGATTGCTCTTTGTCAGGGACATCCCCCTCGACCTTACCGCCATGGGTTGCCCTACTAGGAACATAGCACCAGACGGCATCGCTCTCAGGATCTCAGGACCACACAAGCTTGTCCACCACGACAAGTTGACAATCCATGGAGCTAATGCCAGCCTTAACTGATAATCTAGCAAGGCCTATTCATTCCAAAGATATTCTTGGATTTCAATAGAAAGGTGAGGCTTGTGAAGCAAGGCAGAAAACTTTGAAAGCACTCAGCCGATCAGGCAGCATCTTGTGGAAAGAGAAAGAGAATTAATGCTTTGGGTAGAAGTCCCTTCATCAGAACTGGGAAAAAGAGAAAACAAGTTTGCTTCAAGCTACTGAAAATGATTGAGGGATGGTAGACCAAAGGCAATACATGTGATAGCCTGGGATTGATGTGGGCAGTTAGAGATTGACAAACAATTATGAATTGTTCCACAAAGCAGATAAGATTGTGTGTGATAAACACTGTCTCATCTTTCCCTTGGGCAAGTCCTAGCTCTCAGGATTCTATCAAATTCTCCAATTCCTAAATATTTGAATTCCCTGTTTGTATCACAGGCTGTAGTTGCTGTCGATCATCTGTTCGTGATCTTGTCTTAGATTTTTACCACCTCCATTCAAACAGTTTTTTTCTTTCTTCCCCAGTTTTTTGACCTTGTTTAAATGTTCACAGATGCTGCCTGTTTTTATTTCAAAATTTTGCATATTTTAATTTTCAGGTTGAGCCAACCTCTTACTTGTTTTCCATTATTTGAGCTGCTCAATAGTTGTTTTTCCAATAGTTTGGGGAGTGCAGTGATTAGAATGCATTAAATAGATGCTTGAAGGTCCTTGAAGCCCATTCCACACAATGGACAAGAATGGACTGGGCTTCAAAGGATGACCGGGCCTTTGTGTTATTGGGAGTTGTGTGACAGAGACAGATTAAACTGGTGGTGGATTGAGAACCTATGGTCGTGGGTTGTGATCAAATGTGGAGGTGGAAGGATGGATCAAACAAAGGAAATACTTGTGACGGGATGGTGGGTCAGCACCATCAAATATCACCCCAATATATTCTTTCCATCGGGTCAGTTTTCAGGTCAGATGAAAAAAATACATAAATGTATCCGTTACTTGGAATTATTTCAGAACTGCATATTTATCTGCTGGTTTGCAAGCAACGGACCTGTGCAATGTTCCAGTTTGAGCTTCAAAACTGTGCAATATCACATGAAACATCTCCCATGTAAATAAAAATAACATTTTACCATACTCTGCATTGCTGTTTAAAACCCTTAGATGGTGCCCATTCTTCAGAATGACTGAAGGTCCTCAGGAGGTCAATAGAGTACCATCTGCCGCAGAAAGCGGTGGAGAGTGGTCTGTGCCTCTCACATTGTTACAACATCTAATTGTTTCACCTTAATCTTGAAAGGCAAACCTACAATTTAAGCACTTTAATTAATCCGGAGATGTCAACTTCATTTGATTTACCACGAGATCGTAGCAGGCATTGATTGTAGGCTGCTGAACACAATTCCGCTTTTAATAAGATGCTGCCTAAATGTCAGCAGCTCACTTTTCTGGGTGATGTTGAAACCAAGGCTCCAGCTTTTGAAATATATGGATCTGTCGATCAATGTCACCATTTTTTATGAAGCACACTTTTACTGTAAAACTTTTGCACTCAACCTTATTGCCTGCTCGTTTGAGCTGATTGCCCAGTAGAATGTGATGTTTTATATTGGGGAAACAAAACCACTGCTGCATTCCAGCATTCAAATTCCACTCAATCTTACTAAAAGGAACGACCTTCAACACAAAGGATTTATTTTTCATTTCTCAACATCCTTCTTGAAGCGAACACTTCAGATGGGTTTTGTTAAATTGTGCATTCAATGTGCTTATTGCTGGCATGACGAGCATTATGAGGCATTCATCATAATCCTCAAGATGTTAGTAAGTTGCCAAATTGAACCACAACACTCTGTGTGGTGAACAAGGAGTTGTTCCATTTAGCTGTGGAGCATTCATTGCTGCAACGTTAATGAAAGCGCGTCTTGGTCGGCATGGATAAGTTGGGCCAAAGGGCCTGTTTCTTTGCTGGAAGAATCTGCAACTCCATGACGATAGAGCGATTTTGAAACCAATGCCATATTTCGATGCATCTTGATAATTTTGAGGTTGCTTACCAATGTTCACCCTTGTCAGAGTACAAGCAATCGCCATTTCTAGCACTTTACCGTAGCAATTAACACCTTTACCATTATTTATTTAACAAATTGTCAACATTAGGGGACCAGAAGTTTAACCCAGCCAGCAACAGTACTGCAGTTCTGTGGATGATAGGGCAGGTCATAAATGGGACATTCTATGACACTGCACACCTCCAGACATTTTGCATCATCTCCAGTTCCATCGCCAGAGTAGGGTGGAGTACTCTGCAGTTGCCAGGATGACTGCAGTGCAAATAATATTTACTGTGAAGGGGTAGTCCTACAAGTGCAACGGGGTGTGTCTTCTCCAAGATACATTTTATCATTTGACCAAGCTTGACCTGCCAACATGTCCCAATGCACATATTTCCTCACCTATAAAGGCAATGGCTGCAAAATCTCAAGTTCCCCTCCAGGTCATGCTGAACATTGTGCTGAACAAGCTCAAGTATGAGTTTCAATAAAAAACACAGCAAACTTATTACTTCTTCTAAATCATGATGGTAACAAGAACAAGAAAGAAGGAAGAAGAAGGGTCTGAAGAAGAGTCTCGACCCGAAACGTCGCCTTATCTCCTTCGCTCTTTAGATGCTGCTGCACCCGCTGAGTTTCTCCAGCTTTTTGTGTAACCCACAAGAAAGAAGATGTTTACCAGGCATATTCCATGGCCTCAAGTTACTGAAAAAGCTGCATTGGTAACTTGATTTTGTTTTTCAAGTCTCGGGGAAATCAAGCAAGATTTTCTCATGTTCTGAAAGCATAGGCCACACTGTTTCATCGACCATGCTCCTAAATTCAGTAATCCACCCGAAGGCTATCTACCAGCTTATTAACATGACTATGTCAGTGTCGTGTAGGATAGTGCAGTGCGCCACACACCTCATGTCTCAGGTAAATAGCTTAATGACAGTTTTCATTAGTGGACAATATTTCTTTTGTGGAGTCTGCACTTTTTACACTTTGTTATCTCCTGAGAACACAATGTAGTGTAATAGAAGGCAATGCACTGCAGAAAGTTTTCCAGAGCAAGTAGCAGCTGCTTTCCCAGAAGGTCCCTGACATCCAAACAAAGCCATGGCCTTCAGTTCACTAGCTGCCAAAACTGTCACAGAAAACAAATGTTCATTTCTTTGACACTAATGAGGATTCAAATAAAGTGCTAAAGTAATGTTAAATTAATTTTGAGGAAGCTGCTGTACATCAGCAGAGCAAGAGATTTGCAGCCAAGGAGCAGTAATGTTACACTGCTCCATTGAACTGGTGCAGCCAGAGCAGCACAACACAGCACAAGATAATGTCAGACACAAAGTGCTGGAGTCACTCAGAGGAGAGACAGGCAGCATCTCTGGAGAGAAGAAATAGGTGACGTTTTGGGTCGTGACCAGTTGGGCTATCTTCGATGTAAACCAACATCTGCAGTTCCTTCCGCCACAAAAGATAATGCTTCTGGCTTGGGATTTTCATGGAGAACTGCTGGTAAGTCTCAGCAGAAGCATTCATGTCCCATTATTTAATACATTCACAACAGAGGTGCATCTCCATGAATGAACTCAGACAGGGTAGTGCCTGGTAGTTTCATTGTTGGCTAGGGAAGGTGCTCTGGGTTGTGATGCAAAAATATTGCTGTTTATTTTACTAAGTTGGTCTTAGTCCAAATAAAACATGTTGCATTTAGGGACACAAAATAATCAGTCTGAAGGGTCCCGACTCAATTCCATTCCCTCCGCACGTACTGCCTGACCCGCTGAGTTACTCCAGCGCTTTATTTTTTTTATCAAAATACTTTTAACATTATTTATTGCTTTATCATGGTATGGTTTAGAGATACAGCATGGAAGCAAGTCCTTTGGTCCATCAGGCCCACAATGACCATCAATCACCTGTTCACACTGGTTCTATGTTATCCCACTTTCACTTCCACTCTCCACACAAGAGGCAATTTGCAGAGGCCAATTACCGTACAAACCCGCACGTCTTTGGGATGTAGGAGGAAACCAGAGAACCTGGAGGAAACCCACGCAGTCACAGGGAGTGGGGAGCAGGTGTAAACTATGCGCAGACAACACCCGAAGGCCATGATCAAACCTGGGTCTCTGGGACTGTGAGGCAGCGGCTCCAGCAGCTCCACCAGTGTGCCACACACATATTTTGTATATAACTTTGAGAAATGATATTCAATATTTGTATCTGTCTGTAATCTTCAGATTTTTGCAATTCCATTCTACCTTTTGTTCTTCAGTGACCAACAGTTGGAGAAAAAAACACCTGATTAGTTCTGGCCGTTCCAAATTTCTGTCCTCCAGCCAACCCAGGGCTGATTGCATTTGTTCATGCTTGTCAATCAATCTTTTTAGTTTTGATGGTTCAAGTCGTCATTTGTGACTAATGCAAATGTTTTTTCACCATGTCTCCTGATTAATTTGATTTGTTAATACAAACAATTTATAGTCTCAGTGGAAAACAAATATATTTTTGAAACAAGGTGCCAGCAGGATGGCACGGTGGTGCAGTGGTTGAGTTGCTGCTTTACAGCGTCTGCAGCACCAGAAACCCGGGTTCGATCCCCACCACTCGTGCTGTTTGTACGGAGTTTGGTCGTTCTCCCCATCACCGCGTGGTTTTTTTCCGAGATCTTCAGTTTCCTCCCACACTCCAAAGATGCACAGGTTTGTAGGTTATTTGGGTTGGTACAAGTGTAACTTGTCCCTAGTGTGTGTAGAATAGTGCTAATGTGCGGGGATAGCTGGTTGGTGCGGACTCGGTTGGCCGAAGGGCCTGTTTCCATGCTGTGTCTCTAAACTATATGAAATAAGCTTTAATTCCCTCCTGTGGGCTGGGGAAAAATACAAAATAAGACTAACGTTATTCAACACTACTTTCCTCATAAATAGCTTGATGGAAATTCTCATTAGCAGACCATGTTTCGTACAGAGTGTCGTTTCCACTTCCTACACTCTGCTATTTCCTGATAACACAGCATGGGCCTACCAATTAACCCCAATAACTCTAAATTGTTCACTGGGGAAAACATAGGATGCAAGGTATGTCTCTTGTCAATTTGTAAGGCAGATCATATTTATACTGCTGAAGCATGTTGTAAATAGAGCTAGTTCAAATCAAATTTTCTTTTTTTAGTTACTAAATTACACAGAAACATCCAATTTTGGAAAACACTTTCCATCTCACTAGTTGGTAGAATTAATGCTATAAAGGTGATCTTTCTCCCACAACTATTATACTTAATCCAATCAATTCCAATATATCTTCCAATATATATTTTTTTTAATTGATTCAATTGTTACTAATTTTATTTGGGATTATAAGACCCATAGAATAAATAAAAGACACCTATATAAGTCTAAAGCTAATGGAGGATTACCTTTACCAAACATTCTATTTTATTATTGGGCGGTTAATATTAAAAATATAACCTTCTGGCTG
This sequence comes from Raja brachyura, assembly GCA_963514005.1. Next base: position 40,588,198 of record OY740796.1, read on the forward strand.
GATGATGCTGATCAGCAGCCAGATCGGCTAAAGATGGAGAAGGAGGATTGTTTACCCTCTGACACAGGTTCGATTCGCTTAGCTCCAATAAATTTGAATAAAAAAACATCTGGAGGAAATCCGATTATACATAATGTTATCCGTATCTGGAAACAATTAAAATTTACCTTAAAACTGGGTAATTTATCTCTCTTTCTCCCGATTGCAAATAACCCTTCTTTCAAACCATCCATTTTAGATAGAGGATTTGTTCAATGGAAAATTCATGGAATTAAAATGGTGGAAGACCTTTATCAAAAGGGGACTTTTCTCTCTTTTGCAGGAATTACAGCAGAACTACGAATTACACGATAATCATTTTTTTAGATATTTACAACTTAGAGATTATGTAAAATTACATATGCGAGATTGTAGATTTAGGGGTCCAGAAATCCTTGATGAATGTCTGAACCGACATCCCAATACAAATAAACTAATATCTTACATTTATAATACCCTTTTAAATACTGACATTCCGTCATCAGAGTCATGTAGACGAGCATGGGTCAATGAACTGGCGCAACCCATGGGATGAAAGTTTACATCATTGCTCGTTAAACACTAGACATTCCTTAATACAATTTAAAATATTACATAGATTACACTATTCGAAGACAAAATTAAACAGGATGTTCCCAAGTATTTCCCCTCTCTGTGATAAGTGTCAATTTCAAGAAGCCAATTTAACTCACACTTTTGTAACTTGTATAAAAATGCAACATTTTTGGACGGATATTTTTAAAATTATCTCTAAAGTTATCAATCATCAACTGGACCCAGATCCAAAATTAATAATATTAGGATTATCAGAACATAGCACAGACTTTCTGATAAGCCAGAGACACTTTTTTGATTACAGTTTTAATAACTGTGAAGAAATTAATACTCAAATTTTGGAAAAAACCAGCAACCGCCACAATTAAAATGTGGATTACGGAAATAACCGAGACATTACATTTGGAAAAAATAAAATTTGTCTTAATTGACAAACCAGAACTATTTTTTAAAATATGGTCTCCATTTATTGAATTTTTAAAGAAGGAAACTGGTTTAACACAAAATTAAAGTCAAAACTTGAATTTAGGGTTGGATGAACAACTATACTCAACATCTCCCAGATCTATCTCCACAGTCTTTATATTTGTTATCTCCTTTCTTTCTTGCTTTCTTTCTTTCTATTAGTTTATAGTTTCTCTTATCTCTTTCTTTCTTTATTTCTTTTCTTTAAAAAAAAATTGAAGCTATGTAAGAACTCTGTAACCAATTTGTCGCTTATTACTATTTGTACATATGCTTTTAATTAAAAAAATCTAAAAAGGAAAATGAGAAAAAAAAAGAAAAAAGAAAAAATATATATATTTTGTGAACAGTCAAAATTATAAACAGTATCGCAGTAAATGTGTTATTTGTCCATAACCGTTACTTCCGTAAGATAGTCCACAATTTATCTAGTTGCCTCTAACATGCACTTTGCTATTACTGGTAGTAAGTATGCAAGCGTCCAGGCATTCTTAAGACCCAAAACGAGCCTTCTGCCTCAATGTTTTGGTGTGAAGCACCACCTGGGAGGGGGAATGGGGAAATCGACAAGACCAAGAAAAACATAGTATTGTGAGAAGGAACATTCGGTAATGAATATGCACTGAAGTTGGCTGGTTGTAGCAGTGTGCCTTTTGGGCAGTGAAAGGCATAGAGATCAAGTGGTGGTAGGGAGTTGAACGTGATTGGATTTCCAAAGACATTTGGGGGGTGAGGGATGGTAAGGGCAAACTCAAAACAAGCATATCAGAAAAATTACACTTTTGGGTTGTGAACCATAAAAAGTTAGTCTACTTTAACTGTTGAAGTTTTTTTTTAAATTTCAAAATATGCTTCATTCATGAAATTATATACAAGAAATATTTTAAAAACATTACATGCCTTTTTTTTGCATTCATGGTGTGGTTCAGTCAATACATTCATAGTGTTGGCATCTACTCCAGTTGCAGTCTACTCTGGTGTGAGTGACCTGCAATGCTCATGAGCTTCGAATCCCCTTCAGAGTCACTGCACATGCCCAGTGCCCATGTGCATGCATCACATTTTTGAACAAGCTGCCGCAGAGGCAATTAAGTTTTGGATTAAGTTTCTTTGCAGAAAACGAAATCAAACCACAGTAGAATTCTTTCCTCGTGTTACGTTTGGATTTGTCTCCAGCTACAAGGGAGCAATGAATGGAAACTAATGAATGCATGATAAGGTCACATTCCCCTTTGAGGCTCAAGTAATTTTTTTGGAAGTGATATAATTGCCTTGCCTAGCCTAGTTGAATTGAGCATCAAGGCAACACTGATTCCACCCTTTGGGGAGTAATGTCCATTTCTCTCTGCACCTCATGATGGAGATTTGCATGCATAGATGGTTGAAAAATAATTACAGTAGCTGTTTCCCTTCAGCAGTTAAATCACAGATGTTGCAATATCATTCATGGTAATGTTATTGACACAAATACTCACACTACCGCGAAGATTCAGATGACTAACATGACTATGTTTGCTGACTAGAGTCTTGGTCCAAGCCAAGTAAAGAATAGGCTGTATCTTTTGGAAACACTTTCAGTCAAGAACTATTTCTTGGTTTCAGAGCAGTATATAGAGAAGTGAAATAGTTCTTTTGCATCACAGATTTCAATTTGACTAAATTAACAATTAAAGTTTTGCGAAGTAGTAACAAAGATAAAGTGGTGGATATTCTTTAGTGATCCCACCCACCACTGGATGTGGAGTGGATCCAGGAATGAGGCCCATTACTGCACAAGTGGAAGCTGGACACTTTTCCAGGAGACTGCTGGGAGTTAGGGAGGGGTATGTCGTAGATATGTTTCAACGTCCAAATTGTATTTGCTTGTGCTGTGTTTGGATTCGTATCTCCAGCTGCAATGGAGCAATGAACGGAAGCTCATGAATGCATGATAAGGCTCTTGAACCTGCTAATTGGGTTTCTTTTTGTGTTAAACACAGTGTTGTGGTCCTTATTCCAGTTACATGGCATTTCCAGGATCTGCATGTGGAATGTACAAGTATGTCCCAAAAAGCAATGGCAACAACCCTGCAAGATAAGATTTATGGGCCTGTCCCACTTAAGCAATTTTTTTTGTCGACAGTGGCGACAATTTGTGCTGTTGTAGGTTGATGTAGGGGTTGTCGTAGGTCGGCAAGTGTCGTAGGTGAATTCCATTTAAAAATTGTCCCTGGCAGTCCCCTAAAGAGTCGCCTTAGTGGGACAGGCCCATAAGGGTTTAGTGCAACACCAATGAATGTTCCAATCTTCAACTGAGGACCTTTCTTCAGACTGAAAGATATGATTAGTGGTGGGACCACACTGGCGGTGATGGAAAGGTTGGAGGATGATGTGAAAGTTCTGTTATTTTTTTTGTCATTTCTTGATATATAAAATTAGATTATATACAGATTATGGACTAGATGCTCGTTAATATATGATGAATGAAGGTATATTTGCAAATATTTTTAATAATCTTTTAAATTACATTTCAACGTACTGGTTTATGGCAGATTCTACTTCTGACAACACTATATAGAGACCAGCGCAAACGTGAAAGAGAAAATGAATCCTAAAATCCAGCATAATTTGTTCACAGATTGCACCCGAGGCCGGACTCTCAGTCGATCTCTGTGAGGACATCTCCTTGAAGAGTAAATGTGTAGGAAGGAACTGCAGATGCTGGTTTACACCGAAGATGGACACAAAATGCTGGAGTAACTCAGAGGGTCAGGCAGCATCTCTAGAGAAAAGGAATAGGTGACATTTCGGGTCGAGACCCATTGAAATGTCACCTATATTTTTTCTCCAGAGATGCTGCCTGACTCGCTGAGTTACTCCAGCATTTTGTGTCTATCTTCCTTATGGTTTAAATTGAGGATCTGGTCAACTACGCCACCTACTGCAGGCCAAGAGTCATCAGTTTCAATATGCCCAATTTAAAATAAATGATTGGGTGTTACTTTCAGTAAACTTGGTTATTAATCGACACTTGGTTATTATCGACACTTGAGACTGAGGGGGTAATTCATTCCTATTTTCATGAAATGGTTGTGGCAAATTGCTTTCAGTAGCAGTTGCTATTTCACTTGTCACAAAAATTGTTTGTTATTTTTCCAAATTAACAATGATATTTAGTTCCCAGTTTAGAACAGCTCGTTCAGTTATCAAACCACTCTGGTTATATGGTGAACAGAAGGGTTTTTTTTCAAATTCTGACATAAGAATCACACATTTAAAACAAAACATTGCTTCATGCACTGTGCGATTGAAGTGTCAAGACCGGCACTCATCCCATTGCTGGAGTATATTGTATATAGATCTGGTGACCGAGTCATTGCCTCTCAAAGCTGCGAAATAGAATGAAGTATTACATTTGATTCATGTTATTGTGGAGACACTTTATCTTCTGTAACTCTGTGACAGGAGTAGTGATTAGAAGCCCATGTATACATGGGTTAGTGGCATGATGTAAACAGCAGCAATAACATGTTTGCCTGTTCAAATTCTCCATCTTTTGATTGTCAGAATTCGTGGAGATAATCTATGACCTACAGCTCAAATCATATTAGTAGTTGAATCAGTCCAGCACAAAAACAAATAGTTTGTGATTAAGTATTATGCTATTGTAAATATAAGAATCAAAGATTACAAACACGTTACATTTTGGTTTGTTGGGAATGCTTCAATATTATTCTTTCAAACAATGTCTGTATCAGACATTAATGTATTTCTCCAAGCTGAGTAAATCTTATTTTGGAATATGAAATGGTATTGTGTACTATTGGCTTTGCCACAGTACTAAAACAGTGTTGTCATAGTTTTGTCTCATTTCTGAAGTTAGAAATTGCATGTGATATAACCGTGACAGAGATAAACTATCTCTTTTCATTCTTCTCGACCTCCCTGCAGCCACTCTGCTTATCTCCAATGCTTTTCCACATCTTAAAAGCTGTGAGAATCTTCATGAGCCTGTTCAATTCTTATCTACCCAGTCATTGAGGCAACACGGTGGAGTTGCTGCCTTACAGCGGCAGATAAATGGGTTCGATCCTGACAACAGGTGCTGTCTGTAAGGAATTTATATGTTCTCCATGTGACCACATGGGTTCCCCCTCCCCCCCCCCCCCGAGTGCTCCCGGTTCTTCCCACACTCCAAAGATGTACAGGTTTGAAGGTTAATTGGTTTTGGTAAAAATCGTAAATTGTCACAAGCAAATAGGATAGTGTTAGTGATCGCTAGTCAGCGTGGACTCAGTGGGCCAAAGGGCCTGTTCCCATGCTGCATCTCCAAAACTAAACTGAACTAAACATAACCAAAGATACATCTGCAATGGCTTCTCTTACCCCTCCTACCTCTCTTTCACACCCCCCTGCACCTTCTCTATGTCCTTTCCTCACCCAAGTTAGCATCATTCAAGTGCCTAATGTCTGGTCACACATATACCAGACACTCCTCACTCCCACCACCTCTCTTAACTCTTTCATCATGTCTAAATTGTGAGACTATTGGCCTGACATCTTTTACAAACTAATCTTCTCTACATAAATACGAGGAAACCAATGCCATAATCTTCAGTGTCACAAATACTGCACAAGCTGTTTCATTGACTGATGAACAAGGACCCCCAGATCCCATTGTACTTCCTCTTTTCCCAACTTGACACCATTTAGATAGTAATCTGCCTTCCTGTTTTTGCTACCAAAGTGGATAACCTCACATTTATCCACATTAAACTGCACCTGCCAACTCACCCAACCTGTCCAAGACACCCTGCAGTTTTGGTCCCTAGGTTTACAAGGTTAATTCCCGGGATGGCGGGACTGTCAAATGCTGAGAGAATGGAGCGGCTGGGCTTGTACACTCTGGAGTTTAGAAGGATGAGAGGGGATCTTATTGAAACATATAAGATTATTAAGGGTTTGGACATGGTAGAGGCAAGAAACATGGTCCCAATGTTGGGGTAGTCCAGAACCAGGGGCCACAGTTTAAGTATAAGGGATAAGCCATTTAGAACGGAGACGAGGAACCATGTTTTCTCACAGAGACTTGTGAGTCTGTGGAATTCTCTGCCTCAGAGGGCGGTGGAGGCCGGTTCTCTGGATACTTTCAAGTGAGAGCTAGATAGGGCTCTTAAAGATAGTGGAGTCAGGAGATATGGGGAGAAGGCAGGAATGGGGTACTGATTGGGGATGATTAGCCATGATCACATTGAATAGCGGTGCTGGCTCAAAGGGCCGAATGGCCTACTCCTGCACCTATTGTCTATTGTCTATAAACACTCTTCGGTATCTGAGCCTGACCCAGATTCTTCTCAAGTTTAGTGTTATATTTGACTCTGAGATAAATTTCAAGCTGCATTTCCATTTTATCCCCATAACACTATTATACGTTTCTTACTTAAACTATTCTGTAACTGAACCCTTTTTCCTTGAGACGTAACTTCCTTAAAATAACAGCTGACAGGCTTCAATTGTTCTTTCTTCAATAAACCTAGCTCACCTTAAAGCACTTGCAGATCTGCATTGACTCACTAGTAAACTATGCCTTAGTTTTAAAACTCTCATTCTTGTTTTCAGATCACACCGTCTGCTTGCCCTCTGTAATTCTGTAACTTGCTCCAGGGACACAACCCTCTATGTAATCCAGAAGCTTATTCTGGCCTCTCCATTATTCCCAAGTGGAATTGCTCCTCCATGAACAGCCATGCCTTGAATTGCCAAGCATCTAAATTCTGATGACACTAGAAACTGCAGATGCTGGAAACTTGCTCAGAACACAACTTGCCGGAGTAACTCAGCAGGTCAGGTAGTCTGCAGGCATGGACAAGTGGAGTCAAAATACCCCACCCAAAATGTTGCCATTCCTTATCTTTCAGAGATGGAAATTGACTTGCTGAGTTACTCCAGCACTTTGTGTTCTCTTCTAAATCCTGGAATTCCCCCCTTGATGTTCTCTTGCCCTTTGCTTCCTTTATCCTTTAAGATACACCTTAAAATATGTGTGTATGAGCAAGCTTCTGGTCATCTCAGCTGTATAAGAAGGGTCTCGACCCAAAACGGCACCCATTCCTTAACTCCAGAAATGCTGCCTGTCCCGTGAGTTACTCCAGCTTTTTGTGTCTATCTTTTCCCAGCTGTATACTCCTGTGTCACTTATCGTCAAGTCTTGGTTGAGAGCGCTTCTGCAAGCACCTCAGTTTCATGGGTGCAGGTTTCAGGTGGGTGGATACTATATTCAGGTTGCAAAATGAATCTGAATTGCGTCTTTGTTAGTTACTGGAGACATGACTCTCGTAGTCTGACTACTTTCCAAGATATACTATATAGTTCCATTGAATAATGGAGGCTGTCATAAATTGAGAAAGAATTTCATTTTCTTTTATACATTGACAAATATCTGACAGCTGGCTTTAGTTTTACCAACGACTGTGGTACCAATTTAGAAACATCAAAAGAACTGACATTTGTGTTCCTGCATCCTACTAAAGTAAAAGCTGGTTGTTTGACAGTGAATCATTTTGTGGCATTATCTGTTTGAAATGAACATTACATAGCAGCACAATACAGTGCCAAAGTCCAAACTGTGCATTCATCTGTGTGAAAATATTTCACCTCCAGTCTTTTCGGAGTACTGACCAGAAGATTTTCTGACTTGAAGCAATTGTATAGGTAATTTTGACAACACTGTTAAACATAAGTGTATCATTGTGTACAAATAAACATGAAATGCTGGTGTAACTCAGCGGGACAGGCATCATCTCTGGATAGAAGGAATGGGTGATGTTTTGGATCGAGACCCTTCAGACTGAAAGTCAGGTCAGAGGGAGACACAGAGGTAAGGACGTGTAAAGTGTGAAAATGAGACATCAAAGGAGATATGAATTAAGGGAGATGCAGACTAGATCATAGATAGGAGGTTGACAACGAAGACATACATAGATAAAATTTAATCAGGGAGACAATCAGACTGGTCAGAGAACTGGGAAGGGGAAGTGGTGGAGAGAGAGGGAAAGCAAGGGTTACTTAAAGTTAGAGAAGTCCATAGTCACACTGCTGGGGTGTAAGCTGCCTGCATCTGCAGTTCCTTCCTACACATTGTGTGCATGTACGCAGGTTGAGAAGGAACCACCAGCCTCACGTATTAGAGCTTTCCATGGTTTCTCACCACAGTAACATCTATATAACTAAAAGTCTCATCTTGACCACTTCCTGTCTGCGCTGTATATTGATTTTAGAAAAAAACGCTACCATATATCGCTATGATATTTGGCCATCTTACTCACAGTCCTCCTTTGCTGAGGCAGCCCCGGTGATTTTTTGGATCGATAAAAAATAAAAAGTTATGTTTAAAACGCCTTGAGATCAGCTTTGAGATTGGTCCTCTCACCTGTCTGTCACCATGATGAAGGTAACGCCCCTTCTGGAGTATCAAACCCCGGAGGCCAGATGTGAGTCAGTCACCCTGGAAGACTGTGAGTGAGAGTTGAGTCCAGAACTGTGAGTCTACGCCCTGAGTGAAGTGAACTCTGCTTGAAATGAAATGAATTGGTAGCCTGCTCTTTGTTTGAAATGGTACGAAAAGAATTTGGGGGCCTGCACTCTGATTGAAATGGTATGAAATGAACTAGGTGGTCTGCATTCTGCTTGAAATGTTATGACATGAATTTGAATTTGATGGTATGCACTCTGCTTGAAATGGTATGAATTGAATTTGAATTTGGTGGCCTGCACTCTGCTTGACATGGAATGAAATTGAATTTGGTGGCCTGCCCTCTGCTTGAAATGGAGTGAACTACCAGCCCACCAACCACTAGTCAATCAACTGCCATCCCACCAGCCGTGAGTCAATCAACTGCCAGCCCTCCAACCATGAGTGAACTGCCAGCCCACCAGCCATGAGTGAGTGAGTGAACTGCCAGCCCACCAGCCATGAGTGAGTGAGTGAACTGCCAGCCCACCAGCCATGAGTGAGTGAGGGAACTGCCAGCCCACCAGCCATGAGTGAGTGAGTGAACTGCCAGCCCACCAGCTGTGAGTTATTGAGTAAACTGCCAGCCTACCTGAAACCACTCATTTCGGCCCACAATTCCTCTATTAGCCCAGAAACCAGTCCCTTTTGCCCAGGAGGAGCATTTTGGCCCAAAAGGCCTGTGCCAGGCCTGGAAAAGTCCCCAAAAAGTACCTTTCACTGAGATTTCACTCAGACTTTGGCCAGTTCTATGTTATCCCACTGTCCCAATTCTTCCCTGCACACTCGGGACAATGAAAATAAGCCAATTAACCTACAAACCCACACGTCTTTGTGATGTGGGAGGAAACCATCGCACCGAAGGAAACCCATGCAGTCAGGATTGAATCCAGATCTCTGGCACTGTGAGATCACAGCTCGACCAACTTCATCACCAGTGCCCTAAGGGCACAAGAGTCTGGTTCAATTCAATCTGGAAAATAACATGGACGATATCTGAGATAAAATAAACACAACGCATGGTATAAAGGAAATAAGTTCAATTCCATGATATATTTTAGACCAGATAATTTGTAATTGTGAAAATGAGATGGTGGAGATATACATTTCCGATAATTATTTTATGAGTTAACAGATTCATGTTGGACACATGACAGTGCAATAAAAAGGAAATGCAGATGCTGGTTTATACCAATGGATGAATGCAATTATTGAATGAGAGCTAACATGGGGGTGACGTGAAAAAAAAAGTCAAAAAGTAGCACCTTCAAAGAGTCCAAAGATTGATACAACATCGACATCTCTTTGGAGCAGTTCACAACAACCGCCGAATCAGTTCGAGTTATTTTGGGGAATTGCAAGGTCTGCAAGATCAATTCAAACAATACCAGTATAGATACGAAAGTCAAAGAAAATTTAAAACCTACAAATTGATTAAACCTGTATATCTGTGAATGGTGTAAACAAGTTTCCCTCTTTCAAAGCGGAAGCAGTGTGGAATATGTAATTTAGTGTGCTGTCACTGCATACCCAGTGTGATCGTATGTGACTTGTGTACCTAAGCATAACTCTGAAAAGAAGTCCAAATAAACCAGACATTTAATTTGCTTCCCACAAATTGCTCTTCACAATCTGCATGTTGCTGCATTCAAAACTGGGAACGGACAAAGAGTTTTTGCAATGTGGAAATATTTCTCAACAATATGCAATATGATTTTTAAATTATCTTTAAAATTGCTTGCACCACAACGCAATTAACAGTTGGTTGGGCTTATGTTAAACATGCTCAGAATATTTCTGAATAGTGCTGCCTCAGTCAGTTCAATCAAGCCTTATTAGATTTTTGATATTGCTGATTTTTGTAATTTTCCCACTGAATTAAAATTATAATTTGATGTTTAAGTACAATCCAGCTTCTGTAAAATATTTTACAATATCAATATGTGTGGAAAACTACAACGATATAGTTTTAAAAAATAATTTGAATTTAAGACTAACAACAAAACCAGGTTCTCTGAGAAGAATCTAAGAACTACTATTTGTAAAGCCATGAATCAATAGATGAGGCAGCAATAACTGCAGAAAAATAGGTGGAAATCGTAGTATGGCAAGATATTGTCATATACAATAAAAAACACTCTTAATATATGCAAATTCAGGCAGCTGGGTAGATCCACTTTACAAGAGATTCAAGGTGTAATTTTATATTGGATAAATTGGATCATCTAAATTATCAACAAAGTCTATCTGGGATGGTCAGTACCTGTTTTCCCACGGAGGAAATGTGAACAACTTGAGTACGTAACTTTAGGATGAGAGGGGCAAAGTTGAAAGGCAATGTGTGGGTCAAGTTTGTTTACACAGTTGATGGTGGGTAACTGAAATGCACCTCCAGGCTAGTGGAAGAGGCAGATACTATTGTGGCATTTCAGAGAGAGACGTGGATATGCAGGGAATGGTGGGATATGGATCACGTCAGGGCAGAGATCAGTTTAACTTCATGTTCAGCACAGACAAGGTGGACTGAAGGGCCCATTCCTGTGTGTACTGTTCTATGTTCATTCTGGAATGTGCCTTCAAAAATTTAAGAGATCTCCCTTGTAATGTTTGACTCCATAGTAGTCTGTGAACTCAGCTTCTTGAACATATCAGTGGACGAGCTGAAGGTTCAAAGTGAGAGAGGAGATTTTGGGACAGGTGTTACACCTCTTGCGGTTGCAAAGGAAGTGCAAAAGGAGGGTGAGGTGGTTAGGGATGAGCAAACATCCCTGAGTTGTTGAGAGGTTGGTCTTTGTGGAATGGAGGCGATGGGAAAATGTGACATGCAGATTCACATTGAAGATGGGAGAAATATCAGAGAATAATTTGTTGGATGTGGGGGCAGATGGGATTAAAGATAAGAACTAGGGGAACTTTATCCTTGTTCCGTCTGGAGGGAGGGAGAGCAAGAACTGCAGGGAATAGGGACGCCACGTGTGAGGGTTCCATCCACAACAAGGGAGAAGCCACATTTGCTGAAGAAAGAACACATATCAGATATCTGAGGGTGGTAAGCCTGGTCTTGGGACCTGAGATGGAGGCGGAGAAACTGATAGTCGGGCATGGAGTCCTTGCAAGAGGTAGTGTGGGAAGAGATATACTCATGATAACTGTTGGAATGGTTTGTTGTAGCTACCAGAGCATAGTCTGCCCTCTGTGATGGACACAGAGAGATTGAAAAAGGGGAGAGAAGGTACAATTGCGGGTTTTTCTTGAAGATGCCACTCCTTCCAGTTCAGATCAGTTTCTCATCTCTGATGTCTAATTTATTTTATATGTTTTTTTTTAATATCACATATCTTTCATTGTGACTGACTACATAATTGCTACAGACAACTCTGTGAGACCTATCTACATTAATACCTGAAGTAGTTTTACCATTGAAAGAAGTTCATCATTGTCTTGTCATTTTGAAACAGTGCGGTGAATAAACATATCTCAAAAAATATAGGCTAGATTTTTCTGTAGTACTGGATTTATTTGCATATTAGCAGAATGAAAAAATGTGCATCCCATCACTCTACTTTCAGAAGAACTTGATGCAATAGATATAGATCTAACACCGTCCTTCAACTTGGTGAACACGGATGACAACAGTGTAGAGAAAGATTCAGAGCACATGGCTGTTTACAAGATTTTTGTGCAATAAAGATAATGGAGTCTTTTTTTTAAATAATTCGCCTCCTGAATTCGGTATTTTCATTTCAGTATATAGGACAGAATATTAAAATAAAACTTCAGCTCTGAATTATAAGGGGATATTTCAGCATGACAAAAGGATGGACTATCAAAATGGTTTTCTGGTTCTGTTTACTTTTAGTTTAATTTAGAGATACAGCGCGGAAACAGGCCCTGCGGCCCACCTAGTCCGCACAGACCAGCGATTCCCACACGTTAACACTATCCTACACACACTAGGGGCAATTTACAATTATACCAAGCCGATTAACCTACAAACCTGTACGTCTTTGGAGTATGGGAGGAAACTGAAGATCTCGGAGAAAATTATGTATGGAATTTATGAAAGTTAAATGGATTTATGAAAGGTAAATCATGTCTGACGAATCTTATAGAATTTTTCGAGGATTTTCGAGAGTGGATAAGGGAGAACCAGTGGATGTGTTATATCTGGACTTTCAGAAGGCTTTCAACAAGGTCCCACATAAGAGATTAGTATACAAACTTAAAGCACTCGGTATTGGGGGTTCAGTATTGATATGGATAGAGAACTGGCTGGCAGACAGGAAGCAAAGAGTAGGAGTAAACGGGTCCTTTTCAGAATGGCAGGCAGTGACTAGTGGGGTACCGCAAGGCTCAGTGCTGAGACCCCAGCTATTTACAATATATATTAATGATCTGGATGAGGGAATGAATGCAACATCTCCAAGTTTGCGAATGACATGAAGCTGGGGGGCAGTGTTAGCTGTGAGGAGGATGCTAGGAGGCTGCAAGGTAACTTGGATAGGTTGGGTGAGTGAGCAAATGCATGGCAGATGCAGTATAATGTGGATAAATGTAAGATTATCCACTTTGGTGGCAAAAACAGGAAAGTAGACTATTATCTGAATGGTGGCCGATTAGGAAAAGGGGAGATGCAACGAGACCTGGATGTCATGGTACACCAGTCATTGAAAGTAGGCATGCAGGTGCAGCAGGCAGTGAAGAAAGCGAATGTTATGTTAGCATTCATAGCAAAAGGATTTGAGTACAAGAACATGGAGGTTCTACTGCAGTTGTATAGGGTCTTGGTGAGGCCACAACTGGAGTATTGCGTACAGTTTTGGTCTCCTAATCTAAGGACAGACATTCTTGCCATAGAGGGAGTACAGAGAAGGTTCACCAGACTGATCCCTGGGATGGCAGGACTTCCATTTGAAGAAAGACTGGATAGACTCGGCTTGTACTCGCGGGAATTTAGAAGATTGAGGGGGGGATCTTATAGAGACTTACATGATTCTTATGGGGTTGGACAGGCTACATGCAGGAAGATTGTTCCCGATGTTGGGGAAGTCCAGAACAAGGGGTCACAGTTTAAGGATAAGGGGGAAGTCTTTTAGGACCGAGATGAGAAAATCATTTTTCACACAGAGAGTGGTGAATCTGTAGAATTCTCTGCCACAGAAGGTAGTTGAAGCCAGTTCATTGGCTATATTTAAGAGGGAGTTAGATGTGGCCCTTGTGGCTAAATGGATCAGGGGGTATGGAGAGTAGGCAGGTACAGGATACTGAGTTGGGTGATCATATTGAATGGCGGTGCAGGCTCGAAGGGCCGAATGGCCTACTCCTACACCAATTTTCTATGTTTCTAAAACCCACGCGGTCATGGAGAGAACATACAAACTCGATATAGCACCTGTGGTCAGGATTGAGTCTGGGTCTCTGGTGCTATAGGCGCTGTAAGGCAGCAACTCTACCACTGTGCCACCGTGCCGCCCCTTTAACTCCCTTTTGTCATTTTCTGCATTCTGATTTTGCAGAATATAATTCCACTTGGCTCAGAAATGTTTGACATGTTTCTCTGGAGAAAGGTGTGTTGATGTTTACATGACAGCCGTCTACTCAGGCACTGCACATTGGGAAATAGTTATGCTAAATAGGTTAGCTTTGTTGAGCAAATAAAAAGAATGCATACTTTTCCACAGCTCTCCACCTCAGAGAATAAACGCAACGAGTAAAATGCATGCAGCAAAGACTGGCTTATTGGGATGCACCCATTAAATGAAGAGCTAAAATAAAAAGCTACATCTTTACAGTATTCACTAATGAAAACATAGACTTCATAACTGCGGTGTTACTCATTATGTTCAAAACAGTGTGACTATTCATAAAAATGAAATAGGTATTATCTACAAAAACAGCTTTATAATATTATGAAATTCAACCGCTATTTTCATTTGCTTTGGTCATTTCCATAATGGCTTTTATTTTACTGCTCAACTTAAGCATGTGAAATCTGTAAGGATCAATGAATATTTGCTTTCTCGCATGAGTGCACAAGAAACAACCATATTTCAAGACATCTTTGTGCAGCTTATGCAATAAAATTATGTATTCAAGCATGCAAAAGATATTAGGAAATGTGGTTCAGACAAGACTCTTTAATTTTTAACCTCAGGATAATGTTTAAATGTCAAATGTTCTTGGTAACCCTACTGTGATTCTTTTTGATCTATCTATTACCAGTATAATACAGTTCTTCACATTTTATTGCACATAATTGAAATAATATGAGAATTTTATTTAATCTTTTATCCACAAATGATCAAATTTTCACATTATACAGCATAAATTTATAGTCTTGGCAATTATTTCCATCTTTGCTGATTGGAGTAGTCTACTGCACAAAAACCATTTTTACGAGGCATCAGTGCACAGTTAAGGGCCTGTCCAACTTGCCGATTTTTTTTTGGCGACTGTCGGCATCATTGACTGACGTATCAGGTCACCAAACAAGTTGTGGCGTGATGCGGCGTGACGACGTATTGACGCGTGGTGTTTCCTCAAGTGTCGCAACATTTTTTTTGTCGCTGCTAGATTTTGAAATGTTCAACATCTTTCGGCGACCCTGATACATCAGTCAATGACGCTGGCAGTTGCCAAAAAAATCACCTAGTGGGACAGGCGCTTTAAAATTAGCCACAATGTAGAAATAAAGAACTGCAGATGTTAGTTTAGCAAGGAAAGTCACAAAATGTGAAAGTAACAGTGGGTCAGGAGCAGGTCTGGAGAATATGGACGACATGGATGGGTGACGTTTTGGTCGGACCCAAAACGTCACCTGTTCATGTTCTCCAGGGATGCAGCTTGATCTGCTGGGTTACTCCAGCATTTTGTGTATTTCCTAAAGTTAACCACACTCTGACATTCTCACTTGTATGTGGCATGTCCATGCATGAATTGCCATTGTGCCATTATAGGGATACTGCCATAGGGTTCAGCAAATGAGTAGTTTTGCTGTATCCTATTCCAGGCTTGGCTGTTCTGGATGCTGACAGTGGGTATCTTAAACTGTATCATTTCTTCTGGCATTCTCCATCTGAGTGAACAGAAAGAGCAAAATGAAATCTTCCATCAAATAATGTACAGAGAGACCTTGTGGTCCCAGTCCATAGCTCCCTGAAAATGGCAATACTAGCGTATAGAGTGTTTAAGAAGGCATATGGTATGCTTACCTTCATTGATCTGAGCACTGAGTATAAGAGTCAGGAAGTCATGATGCAACTTCATAGGGCTTTGGTTGGCTGCGTTTGGAGTTTTTCATGCCCTTCAGATTGCTCCATTAAAGGAAAGATATCAGATATGTAGAAAGAGGCTTTGGAGAAGGTGCAGAAGAGATTTATCAGAATTATGTCTGAATTAGTGAGTATCAGGAGAGGTTGGTCAGATTCGGATTGTTTAATGTGGAACACCAGAGATTGATGGGAGCCCTGATAGACGTATGTTAAATTATGAGAGCCATAGATAGGATAGACAGTCAGAACCTTTTTTTCCCCAGAGTGGAAATATTAAAGACTAGAGGGCATTGGCTTTAAGGTGAAAGGGCCAACATTTAAAAGAGATGTATGGAGATGTAAGGTGTTTTTTTTACACGGAGGGTGGGTTGGTGCCAAATATTTGGTGGTTGAGGCAGATTTGACGGTGCCATTTAAGAGACTTGCAGATTGGTACGTGGATATCCAGGGAATGGTGGGGTATGGATCATATGTAGCAGATGAGATTAGTTTATTATGACATCATGTTCGGTGCAAACATTGTGGCCGAAGAACCTGTTTCTCTGCTGTACTTCTTTCTGTACTAAAAATGGGATGACATTCGTCTCCTAGTGCAATTAGGAGACTTCAAAGACATGACACAAATTAATAGACTGTCTCATGGATTGTCGTATGCTGATCGTTAAATTATTTTTGCAGCCACTGATGAGTATTAAAATAACACTAAAATGGATTTTCTTCATGTAACATTGCACTAACAACATTTTGAAGCAGCAATATTTTATTGAAGTATGCTTTGCTAAGCAGATGAAATCGCCACACATTTAGTACATTAAAAGCAGCTTATTATCTGAGGAACCTTTGGAGAGCAATGTTATTATCTTGTAATGCATTCAGGCACAGTGCAATTTAGTTCAGTTCCTATAAAGCGCACACATAATGTGTGGCATTTTTACTCTGTGTTTCTTCCCTTGTGCCTTGGACTCTTGATTTTAGGTGAAAAGGATTATAAGCTCTTCTACTTTAGCAATGGCTCTTGGTATTAACATTTATTGTATAGAATCAACATTTATGTCATCTTCACTTATGTTTTCTTCACTTGTTATTCATAGCATTCTATTTTTACCTCATTAAACCGAGGAAGAATACATTCCATTTAACACATTTATGCCCATTTTGTAAATCCTACCTGGAGACATGCCTCCTTATCTCTCTTGCAATGGAGCAATCAAAAATGTATGAAATACTCCAGCAGTGTCCTATTTTAGACTGTCATTAGCATTAAAACCTTGTCTGAAGTAAAATATTTTAAAAGAATATAACTGTAAATCACAGATAGATTTTGACAAAATGAATCAACTTTGTTGTTAAGAAGGGCTAAGTGTAATTTTAAATGTTTTTTTTACTATCTATTCCTCTGAGCCAACTCATCTGTATAGGCATATTTTGCCCTGTGAGAACGGTTCATGGCCACACTTCCAACATGTGATCTGTTCATGTGTTAGGTTTTTATTCCCAAGAACTGAAAAACCTATTTCAACCTGACGAGAATCTGTATAGCCTTTCCTTTATTCACAAATCCTATCACTGATGAGAGAGTCCTTATGCAACTTGCAAAATTGCATTTATCTACTAAAAGGCTTAGCTCCAATGAGAATGTATCAAAGGAATCACCAGAAATAAAAAAGTGGTGACATTCAACTGTTTCATTTCTAGGCAGGTTGCAATCTGATTGTCATTCATCTAATGAATTCTTCAGCATTTCATTTGCAGACTTTATGGTACAATATAATTCTTTGCAATCATTGCCTATAATAGCATCTTTACTTTTGTCTCTTCTGGTTTATCTGCCTTGGGCAGCGCAGTATATTGTGGAAAGTTTTCTACCCATTATTTAACCAGGTTTGTCCTTGGAAATGTAGCAGCCCAGCTGTATTTCACTTAAATTACACAGTTTGCTGGATCTGAGTGTACATCCACATTTAATCTTAATTGAGAAGGATTCTGCTAGGGATTCTGCCAATGCTGGTTAATTTATCGCAAGTCCCAAAACCATGCCCTCTGGTTTAAACCCATGGATCAAAGAAATCTCTTCCATTGCATGCTTTGTAGTTCATAACCATGTTGGAACTGGCTGGACATATATCCCTCAAGATTTTTTCACTAATGAATTTTATGCATTTATCATGCATACAAGCCACATGCACACATTTGATCATAATTACAATTTGATCCAGAAACTGTCCTGGGCATCTCAGAGTGTTCAATGCCTGCCGTGTATCAATTGTGCAATTCTTGACATTTTCACACATGCAGTAAACATTTCTCCATTACCAAAATAAATCAATGTATGAGGATGCAACATGTAACTTTCATTTGTTAAGCACAATGGAACAAAATGCAAAATTGTTAGGAATAAAAATGTCCCAAGTATGATCCTGATGTTTTACTCAGTTTGTCTGCAACGCTCAGTGTATGAAGTACATTTTATATGCACAACTATCTGGGTGTTGTCTCAGTGTTAGGGTCTACTCTGTTTCATACATCTCAGAACAAGATGCTGCGCTGTCTGTCAGACTGATCAACCTTAATCATTCATTGACACAAAAAGCTGGTGTAACTCAGCGGGACCGACAGCATCTCTGTAGAGAAGGAATGGGTGACGTTTCGGGTCGAGACTCTTCTTCAGGCCAGTTGAAGAAGGGTCTCGACCCGAAACATCACTCATTCCTTCTCTCCAGAAATGCTGCCTGTCCCGCTGAGTTACTCCAGCTTTTTGTGTCCATCTTCGGTTTAAACCACCATCTGCAGTTCCTTGCTGCACAACCTTAATCATTCAGTGACCTGGGGCATCTTGGTGCAGGAGAATGGTTGAAAGGGTCAAGAGCTTCAAATTCCTAGGCGAGCACATCTCTGAAGATATTTCCTGGTCCGAGAACACTAATGCAATTATCAAGAAAGCACATCAGTGCCTCTACTTCCTGAGAAGATTACGGAGAGTCGGTTTGTCAAGAAGGACTCTCTCTAACTTCTACAGGTGCACAGTAGAGAGCTTGCTGACCAGTTGCATCGTGGCTTGGTTCGGCAACTTGAACGCCCTGGAGAGGAAAAAACTTTAAAAAGTAGTAAACACTGCCCAATCCATCATCGGCTCTGACCTTCCTTCCATCGAGGGGATTTATCACAGTCGCTGCCTCAAAAAGGCTGCCAGCATCATCAAGGACCCACACCATCCTGGCCACACACTCATCTCTCTGCTACCTTCAGGTAGAAGGTACAGGAGCCTGAAGACTGCAACGACCAGGTTCAGGAATAGCTACTTCCCCACAGTCATCAGGCTATTCAACCTGGCTCGGACAAAACTCTGATCATTAATAACCCATTATCTGTTATTTGCATTTTATCAGTTTATTTGTTCATGTATGTATGTATTTATATATTGATATATGGACACACTGATCTGTTTTGTAGTAAATGCCTACTATGTTCTGTGTGCTGAAGCAAAGCACGAATTTCATTGTCCTATCAGGGACACATGACAATAAACTCGCTTGAACTTGAACTTGAAAACTGGGTCACTTTATCGAGAGGAGTTTGGTGGCCAAACACACAAGGTCCACTCCCACCACCTACTCTATATTCTCCCTTGCTGACAGGGCTGCTTTTTTTCTTTGCCATTACGACAGTGGTTCTTAACCTTTGTGGCTCCTTGACCCCATCAGACATTCTTGGTCAGTACTGTGACACTCGAAACAGAAATTGAAAAAAAAAACAATTTATTAAAACATGTCTGCTAATATTCAGTCAATGGGATGGCTGAAATTGCTTCGCAGCTATCAGGCGAGCAAAGCGAGGATGAATGCTCGACAGGCAGCACCTCATGTCAGCGTCGATCACAAGCCTGTTGCATGCCTTCGTTTTCAGAGTTACTGTGGTTGCAAATTCAGCCTCACAGATAGCTTGAGGGGGACTGTACCAATAGGGTCAAGGTCCTCTTCGAAAGAACAGGACAGTTCTTCACTTTCAGCTAAAACGTGGTGAGCTCTTTTTCCATGAAGTCACTCGCATGTGAGCTGCGCATGTTCACAAATTCAGTAAAATTCAACCTTCGTAACCGCGTCAGTTTTGCTAATGGCAACGGAAAAGGGTCTTCAACGGAAAAGGGTCGGACGATCCATTCACCACGAGAATGGTCATCCGGTCCGGGGAAGTAACGTTCAATGGCTTCACTAATTGCCAAAAGGTGGGTTGAGATCCCCTCGTGGAAGTGGCATTCAGCATCTGGCGTAGCATCCAGGAGAGTCGTCATCTCAGGAAAGATAGTCGTGTCACCGTCCTGGACTCTGCTCTGGTAAAGGTGAATGGCTGCCACTTTGTCTCGAGCCGTGTGTGGCATTGGGAGGTTTCCCTAAAGTGACAGATTCAAGGAACTCACCTCGGTGAAGAAGTCAGCCAAGTAAGCAACTTTCATCATGAACAGTTCATCTAGCATCTTATCATGATGCTGATTCTCCTTTTCAGTACACCCTCTCTCCAAGAACAGCGTTATTTCCTCTGGAAGTTCAATCACACGATTGAGAACTTTACCACACGAAAGCCAGCGCACCTCTGCGTGGAATTAACTGTTCTCATTTGGGTGACCTTGTTTCTGAAGAATACGTTAATTTCATTTACTCAAGTGTTACTGACTGCAATCTGATAAAGTGTCTCACATTCCCAACATCCCACTTGTCTTACTCATTGTGTGAGTACCCCAGCAAAATCATTCTCCCTCAGCAGTCTACGCAATCTCCAGGAGTTCTCTATCCGCTAAATAGTCTTGCAACAGATCATAACCCTCCAAGGCTTTGCTTCTTCTGAAGATTCCTACAGTCTCCTTGGATAACATTTTACAATATTCACTTCTCATTTCTGCCAACTGTGCATCACTGCATTTGGTCTTACGCGGCTGGAGTCGGTGAGCTTACAACTTCCTTGTTCCTGCACTCAAGAAATCATTTCTTAAATCTTGATCCACCACAACATTTTGAAAAAGCAGCTGTATCTTGATTTATTAATCCTTTTCACTCATGTCCACTGTTTTTAAATCATTTAGCACAGTACTGGGTTTGAATTTCTCAAATGTTAGGATCTTTGCATTGGATTAGAGGTGAAAATTAAGACAGAAAATAACACTGACTGTACCTATAAACAACTTGGCAACATTCCCAAACATCAGGCAGACCCAAACCAGTATTAAGGAGGAGTATTCCATTGTGTGGAATTGTCAAAGTTTGGAAAGTAAACAATTCCTTAAGATAATTTTTTGGCAATTTTTTAAAAGCTATTTACAAATTTTCAAACTAGTTGCAAATTGAGCTTTTTAAATTGTATAAAATTGATTACAAGGTGTAACTGATCTACCCTCCTGCTTTATTCTTGTGCTTCCGTTTATATTCATATTCAAAAAATCACTCAGTTCAAACCTGAGCAGCTTTTTAAACCTGAACAACCTTGTTAAAGATCATGCCTAAAATCTGGAGCAGGAGAGTACAGAAATGAAAATGATACTGACATGCCTGGCAAATGTGTGCAATGGCAGCTTTTCAAAGTATCACCACAGTGCAGTTAGAAGTGAATCCTGGTGAGTAATTTTATTGTGCATCACATCACTTTATCAGCCATTTCTGAGTATCTCTGTGCAGCAGAAGCCACATGTGAAGGCACTGATTAAGCACAGAAAGCACAGGGGACAACTCCCTGAGTGAAACAAACCCTTGGCAGCACAGAATTCATTGCCTGCAAAAGGCTTAGACTTGAAAGACAAAGGAACTGCAGTTGGTGGGGATCCAAATTGAAAATACTGGAGATATTCAGCAGATCAGGCACCATTTGAGGAGAGTGAGACTGTTACTGTGTCAGCCCACTGACCTTTCGTCAGGACCTGGGGCGCAACAGCAAAACTATATTTTGGCTGAGCCACTGATCAATTGCATGTAAAGACCTTCATCTGATGTACGCTAGTGGCAACGAAGATCAAGGTAAGAACTCAGTCACTCACACATGCTGAGCATCGCCTCTTTGACTTGCATGTGCTCCAAACCCATCAATATTCTAAATTTACAAAATCTTGCCAATTGGCCGAGGAACCTGTTCTTTTGAGGATAAGGCAAGTGATATCACTTCTAAATGATTTGGCTCTAATTTTTGAGATCAACCTTTCTGTTCTGGCATGCCTCAGGAGATAATTTATCCACCCTGACAAATGTGCTTAATCATTTTGAACGACTATGTTAAATCACCTATAAGGCAATCCAGGTTTCTAATTCCTGCCATGGTACCAATCCTCCCTCATGTAAACCTCTCTCGCCACATGTGCTGCTTGGAGTTCTTTTGATATTTTTTTGAAGATTCACACAAAGGAACTAGCTGCCAGAAGAGGTTGTTGAAGCAAGGACTAGCCCAACATTTAAGAAGCAGTTAGGCAAGTACATGGATCGGACAGGTTGGAGGGGTATGGACCAAATGCTGGCAAGTGGGACTCGTGTGGCTGGGAAATGTTGGCCGATGTGGACATGTTGGGCAGAAGGGCCTGTTTCCACATGGTATGACTCTTAGTCTATTCCAGCATCATTGAAAAAACAATCTTAAAAGGAAACTTGCCCGTGCATAGCCAAATGTGGGCTGGTGGATCGACCGAGGATGGGGAACTGAACTGATGTTTCAGTTTCGAACTGAAACATCATCCATTCCTTCTCTCCAGAGATGCTGCTTGTCCTGCTGAGTTACTCCAGCATTTTTGTGTATCTTCAGTTTAAACCAGCATCTGCACTTAAGAAACATAGAAAATAGGTGCAGGAGGAGGCCATTCTGCCCTTCAAGCCAGCACTGCCATTCATTGTGATCATGGCTGAATGTCCGCTATCAATAACCCGTGCCTGCCTTCTCCCCATATACCTTGACTCTACTAACCCCTAGAACTCTATCCAACTGTCTCTTAAATCCATCCAGTGATTTGGCCTCCACTGCCCTCTGTGGCAGGGAATTCCATAAATTCACAAATCTCTGAGTAAAAAAGTTTTTTTCTCACCTCAGTCTTAAATGACTTCCCCTTTATTCTAAGACTATGGCCCTTGGTTCTGGACTCACCCAACATTGGGAACATTTTTCTTGCATCTAGCTTGTCCCGTCCTTTTATAATTTTATATGTTTCTATAAGATCCACCCTCATCCTTCTAAACTCCAGTGAATACAAGCCTAGTCTTTTCAATCTTTCCTCATATGACAGTCCCGCCATCCCAGGGATCAATCTCGTGAACCTACGCTGTACTGCCTCAATCACAAGGATGTCCTTCCTCAAATTAGGAGACCAAAACTGTACACAATACTCCAGATGTGGTCTCACCAGAGCCCTACACAACTGCAGAAGAACCTCTTTACTCCTATACTGAAATGCTCTAGTTATGAAGGCCAACATTCCATTAGCTTTCTTCACTGCCGGCTGTACCTGCACGCCAACTTTCAGTGACCGGTGTACAAGGACGCCCAGGTCTCGCTGCACCTCCCCCTTACCTAATCTAACCCCATTGAGATAATAATGAGTTCCTTCCTGCACATAGATGGGGAGTCTTGGTAGCATGGGCAATTTGGGCCGATGGGCCAGTTTCCGTGCTGTTTGACTCTATGGATGTTATATAACATTAATATCAACATCTTTAACTGATTATAATTAGGGCTATTGAATTATTAAAACATGATTTTAAACACATCACTAGTTAATTTTAGTTTAATCCCATTGATAAAAACTAATGGAAGAACAGTATATGTCAGCAGTGTGGAAATAAAACATTGCCTCTGAGAGGGATGGGTGGTGGATGAGATAAAGGGGAGGGTGTGCGGTGGTAAAACATAAGAAGTACGAGCAGAAGTAGACCTTCGGCCCTTTCAGCTTGTTCCAACAATCAACAAGATCACAGTTAATTTTCTATAATAATGCCATTTATACATTCTAACCCCATAATCTTTAATGTATCTATCCAGAAATTGATTCATCTCAGTTTTGAATGCAATCAGGGACTGAGCCTCCACAATTCCCTTGTTTCTCTAGGTGAATTTGTCTTCTCTGCGAGTTTGCCTTTACAAATGAGAATGCCGGGATTATGACAGTGTGATCTCACTCACTAAAGTTCATGCAGCAGTATTGTTCGAGAACTGTCACTGTACTTGGGTTATTGTTGGAATAAAAACCGCTACATTCACTTGCAGTGTCTTCCTCTTTACATTATGTTAATGTTTCTATGTATCATGCGTACGCTTTCAGCAAGGGCATTGCAACCTACACTTAAAAAAAGATCCATTCTTGTACTTCACAGCTCATTGCGATAGTTAAGCTTTGTAGGAGGTGAGCTTTACCATTTCATCGTACGCTTTCTTCTCTTCACAGCTCTTGTTATTTATTCTGTTTACACAGCTTGTTAGCTGCTCGAGCAGCATTCGGGATTATTATTACAGGCATGGTATGAATCATTGATTTTATATTGTCACTCCAGCTAACAAAAGCAGATTGCTTAAAATCACCTGTTTGAGAACTGTGTGCACCCATCCACTTGCAAGTAACCTGGGTTTCTGACCCTTTTACTAAAAAGAAGTGAAAATTAAACTACACTGCAATGACTAAACTGCAAAACAACATCACACCACCAACCCTCACCCACTCTCCCTCTGCTGTTCGTCAAACTCGTATCCTTCTCTACATACACGTTTCTGGTAGCGTTTAAAGAACTCACCTGTGGAGAGTGACCATTTTAATTGCAATCCATATTTAAAAGTCCAATTTTCCTGAAGACACCTTTTCTCATGTTTGGCTGTTAGATCAATTATAAAATGTTAGTGCGATCATTTTCAGATGATATGGATTAGTTCTTTAATTTTGGATTGAAGAAGCTATATTCAGACTCCATGAATTTTAATGATCAATCTACATGTACGTTTTCACAGCCAAAATTCTCCAAAATGAAAATTATCAGGTGAAGTCTTGGAATTATCTCTTGTGAAGTATGGTAAATTGTACAATTAAACTTTCTTGTGCCTGGTGCTTTTTTCCCCCATATTTTGTTGTTCTTCTTTGGCTGGCTTTAACTGCAATCCCTCAGTAGCTACATGGTGGCTGACTGTAAGTTTAGTTTATTATTGTCACGTGTACTGTGAAAAGCTTTTTGTTGCGTGCTATCCAGTCAGGGAAAAGAATGACTGATTACAATCAAGCCGTCCACAGTGTACAGATATAGGGTAAAGGGAATAACATTTAGTGTAAGAAAAACTTCAGTAAAATCCAATTATAGTTTGTCCAAAGGTCACCAATGAGGTAGATGGTACGTCAAGACCCTTCCCTAATTGGTGATAGGATAGTTCGATTGCGCGCTAACAGCTGCCCCTGAATGTGGAGGTATGCATCTTCAAACTTCTGTACCTCTTATCCGAGGGGAGAAGAGGGAGTGACCAGGCTGGGGTGTGTCCTTGATTAAGCTGGCGGTCTTGCCGAGGCAGCATGAAGTGTAAATAGAGTCAGTGGAAGAGAGGTTGATGTGTGTGATGGTCTAGGCTGCATCCACAATTTTCTGCAATTTCTTACAGTCTTGGATGCAGCTGGCCGCAAACTATGTTGTGATGCATCCCAATAAAAAGCTTTCTACGGCACATCTGTAGAAGTCGATGAGAGGTGTTGGGGGCATGCCAAACTTCCTAACCTTGCTAAGGAAGGACTTGCAGAAAAGTAGAATCACCATTGTTTGGTCTGGACCATAAGGAATATGCTGGAATATTAATTCAGCCCAAGGTCACCATGGGAACAGCAACTTCCTGGCTTATTAGCACGATACAGGATGCGGTTATGGTGTTGTTCATTTGCATCTCATTTGGGAACACATAACGTAAAAATTAGTGATCAATTATTTATGGCCACTGCCTTGCTAAAATGTGAGTAAAGCATTGGACTGGTTCAGAAATATAGGTACATAGAAAAATAGAAGCAGGACAAATGCCATTCTTTAATGAAAGGTGACAGAAGGACGTGTATGTATAGAGCACCTTTCAGGGAGTTGTAGAGTACTTTACAACCAATAAAATACTTTTAAAATAAGATCACCCATGTAATGTAGGAAACAAAACCTGATGAACAATTCTCAGAAAGTTGGCACTTCTCATTATACAGCACACTTCTGTGCCGTGGTCAACTTTTGTGCTTTCGTTTTTTATGCTGGTACTTGAACCCAAAGTCTTAGGACTCAAGACAAAAACACTAATGACTGAAACACAGCACATGCTATGAGCTTGATAAATCAATAGAGCACTCTATATGGTTATTTACAACCGCCCACACTCTCCAGACTTTTTAATTGAATCCAAAGGTCACTTAAATGAATCATTTTAATCTCGCCAATTGGGTGGGAAAGAGGCATCTGTTTTTATTACCCCTCCCAATTTTATTGTCCATTGACTTGAAAATTACTCCTGTTGTAATTATCTTATTGAAAGTGGAGAGATCCCATGAACAAGCTATTTGAAATGGTGGAGTTATAATTACGTTAATTACAGCGTGATCATTATCATTAATTAGCTGTGATCTGTGCATAAATAGGTAGTTCATACAAGGGTGTGAAAGCCAATTTTTTCTCTTAAAACAATTTTAACTCTCTTTGTCTTATTTTGTTAATTGTGGGAGAGCCCTCAACTGGCCTATCTCCTGCATTAAACATAATTTTACACTTGCACTTCACTAGTGCAACAGGCAACTAATTTGGAAAATGTGGTCTGTTTGAGTGGGTGGATAAAGTGAATGATCTGCCACAGGGATTTAATGTTTGTCTATTAGATCTTCAGAGTCAGAGAACATTGTGTAAACACCTGAGTCTGCAGGGCTTTTGTGTTTTTTAGCCAAACTTATAGCATAAAATTGAGAAGACAACAAAGGAAGTAGTCCCCTCTGGAGAGGCAAATGTCTATTTCTATTTAGGTACAGCACAGAGTAATATTGATATAGTTCAATGAACTCGTATTATGTGAACGTATATGTAGGAAAGAACTGTAGATGCTGGTTTAAACCGAAGATGGACACAAAATGCTGGAGTAACTCAGCAGGACAGGCAACATCTCTGAAGAGAAGGAAGACCCATTCCTTCTCTCCAGAGATGCTGCCTGTCCTGCTGAGTTACTCCAGCATTTTGTGTGAATGTATATTGTGCCACAAAACAAAATGGCTTAATGTACTAATCTGATACCTCCATTTAACACTCCACTGGAAACTGAGTTGGTTTACAACCCCTATGATTCCCAAATCGCAGGGGTCCATGATTTGTGATAATGTTCAACCAGCACTATCAAAAATAGATTAACTGGTCATTCATCTCATTTGCAGTTTGATGGACCTTGCTATACATAAAGGATGGTTGCATTTGTCAGCATGACATCAGCAACCACACTTTAAAAGTAATTCACACATTGAGAAGCACTTTGCCGTGTCTCAAGGATGCAATAAGATACTATTTAGAAGCTTGTATTCTTTGCTTTTCATCCTGCCTGTTTGCTGAATAATTCTGAATTTTACTGCTACCATAAAGCATGCAAGACTGGAAATGTCAAATGGAAATCCATAGTAAGCATCTGTGAGGAGAAAAGACAGGTTAATGTTCAGTACAGCTCGTTTATTCGGAATTGATCCCGAGGAGATACTGATTGGGTTTTTCATTTCTTCATTCAGACAGTTAAACTCAACATCTGTCAGTAACAAAGAGAGAAGTTGAAAATGGAAAGGAAATGTAGATTTTTCTAATTAAATCTCCTACCCTTTCTGTATGAAGCATTTTTGCATTTTTGTTTTATCAATAACGTAAATTTGGGAAATGTAGTAAATGTTTCACTTTGAAGATCCTTTGACAGCATGGGAGAAGGGACTTCAACCTTAAGCATTAACTGGGTTTCTTCCCACAGATGTAGCCTGACACCGTATATTTCCAGCATTTTCTGTTTTTCATCTGTTTTTCATCTGTAGCTTTTTGGATTTCATTGACATAAATTTGATTTCTGTGCGGTCAAAAAAGAGCTTAAACATTTAAAGCTGCACAAATTGCACATATGTTGCACCTTTAACATAAAAACATGATTCAAGGTAACATGACTCTCATCGGAGTTAGGTGGTTGAGGTTGGGAGAGGAGATAATAGAGTCAGTATACGTCGAGGAGAAAACTTGCAATCCTAATTCATCCTGGGCTAATTGACTCCAAACCCACACAACTGATTTTGCTCTCATTGAGAGTCAAAATACTTCTAACTGTCTTCTGAGTTTATGGTTTGGTTTAGTTTATTATTGTCACGCGTACAGTAAAAAGGTACAATAAAAAGCATTTTTGTTGCAAGCTATCCAGTCAGCGAAAAGACTACACATATTTATAATCAATCTGTCACAGTGTGCACATATAGGATAAAGGCCTTTAATGTTTAGTGCATAAAGCCCAATAAAGTCAGATTAACGATAGTTCAAAGGTCTCCAATGAGGTAGATGGGAAGTCAGGACTGCACTTGAGCTGTGAGATGTTGGTTCAGTAACCAGATAACGGCTGGGAAGAAATTATCCCTGAATTAGGAGATTTTCAAACTTCTGTAACTCATGCCGGATGGGAAAGGGTAGAAGAGGGAGTGACTGGGGTGAGACTGGTCGTTTATTATGCTGGTGGCCTTCATGAACTAGCATGAAGTGCTCTCTGCAGTTTCTTGTGGTCTTGGATGGGCTGTTCTGAAACCAGGCTGCGATGCATCCCGATAAAATGCTTTCAGCAGCACATCTGTAGAGGTTGGTGAGGGTTGTTTGGGACACGCCAAACTTCTGAAACCTTCTAAGGAAGTAAAGTCTTTGGTGTGCTGTCTTGGCCATTGCTTCGAAATAACCGGTGAAACATTCAATGTATCAAACTATGAGGACACAGTTGGATTGAATCCTCTTCTCTGTTCAACAAGAGTTAAGGATTAAATAATAGCCTAACCAATTGTATAATATTGTTGATTGTCAATTATCTAATTATCTTGACATAACTGCTTCATAAGTTTACATTTGAGTCAGTTGCCTTGAAAGATGGCCCAAGGGCTAGCTAATGCACACGTATTTTGGTATGGAATTTACAGCTGTTAAAAATGACCCTATTATGCTACACATTATGCTTTTTACGATCTTTGCTGAAGAAAATGCTACCCTGTGTTCACCATGTAAAAGGCTTTGGCTTCATACTTAGCCTCACTGCTGCAGGAGTGACATGTAATTAAGGGTAGGGAGCAAATCTCGTGTTACTTCCACTATAAATGGTAGCACACACTTTGATCAGATTGATGAGAGATTAATGTGCATAAGATGTTTCTACTCTGTTGATTTCAGTCATCAAATATAGCTGGATTGCCAGTCATAGGTCCCTTAGTATGAGCAGAATTGAAGAATCTGTCAGGGGCAAAGGGAAAAGTTGACTTTGAATCCACTAATTGGCAGTTGTGTTGCTTTTTGCAAAGGAGTATCATTGGAAATTGGGGATAAAATGGTTGCTAATGCCTACAGCTCACAACTATAGACTATGAATCAATTGATATATCCAACTGCAATGCAATCAGGAAGGCAATCTGAACCATTTCTGATGGAACATAAATTGCACATTGGTGCACTAAATCAGAAGCCAGAGATGTCTATAAAATGTTGTAACACAAAAAGCATGTACATGATGGATAAGGAGCAGAATTGTCATCAATAACATTTTATGTAATAGCATTTTGACTTTAAATGTAAAATCCAGAAAATATATTATTGCGCTTGGTTGTTGCTGTGGTTGGGAGAGGCAAATCTATGCAGGCAGTAATTGCAAATATATTGTGGGGGTTCCTTGCACAATAGATTTCTTTGAAGAAGCTTTGCATAATTACTAAAAATATAATCCCAAATATCAAGGAGAAAATATTTGGAAACATTCGCAGAGAGTTATGTGGTAGCCAAAGGTGAAGGCTCTGACTGGGTCTAATCTTCTACCAAATTCTGCATTGGCTTGCTGTGAGACAAAGCTGTAACTGGGCAATCCAGGCCAGACCTGCATCATAACATCACTTACAGATTTAAGGGCCTGTCCTACAAGCATGCAACTCTATGCGATGAACGCGATCAAACTAGAAGCGAGGGCCGCGCGGAGGTCGGGTGATACCCTGTACAGGGCCGTTCCCACCAGCATGTGCCACCAAACTGGCAGTAGGGGCCGCGCGGAGGTCGGGTGAGTGGCGCAACGCGGCGCAAAGTGCGGCGAACTTGGAGCGAAGTCTAAGGTAAGTTCGCCAGGACAGAGAGGGGCACAGAGGCACACACACACAGAGGGCCACGGAGCCACACACATAGAGGGTCACGGAGGCACCTACAGATAGGTTCACGGAGGCACGATGTCCGGGCGGTGTGTGATGCGTCGAGGCGACTGCGAGCCGACAAGCCGTTGCCGCGCGGAATTTTTGGACATAGTCAGTTTTTCGGAGCCCCGCGCGGTGTCGGGACGAAGTCAGGACGAACTCCGCACAATTCCGCACGGCTCCGGCGATCGAAGTGGGACCGGCCCCGCGACGCCGGACGGCTCAAGCGACCACGTTAGGTCGCGCTAATCGCATAGAGTTGCATGCTGGTGGGACAGGCCCTTAATGTTGCACAGAGATTCTGTCACCTAACTGAGGGACGTAGGCGTGGACACTGACCAGATCAGAAAAAGACACGAGGCAGAACATCACACAGCTCTCTCCAAAATGTGCGTTGGGGAGGGAATCCAGAAGTGGATTCAACTGTTCCACTCTGACATTAGGGGTGCATTCCAAACTATGGAGTGGGAAACTGAACGCTTCCTGACCAAATCTGGCACCAGGCCTCTGGCTTGTTAGTGTGTGGGTTTTTGAGTCTTTGGCTGAATCCATGAGGAAGAAAATGGACATAAGAGGCACGACCATGCATCAGAGGCACTCGTCAAAGTTGTGAATAGGAGCCATTACTGTCTTCTGCAGATTGGTCATCATCTCCAATCAACTTGCACAAGCCTCGGGGGACAGAGTCAATCACAGTTAATGCAAGGACTTTTATCCACTGGTCCGATCAATGCTGTGTTCCCTTCACTGTCACGTCTGATAACTTGAACCTGGGAATCTGGTTTTGAGGAGTTTGGGGATGTGACAAGAATGGCAATTACAATGATAATCCAGAGAAAATAAAAAAAAAATTAATGTGGCTGTATGTAGAATATAAGAATAGAATCATGAATTATGATACTCGGAGTGGAAAAAAATGTGAAGAGGAAATAATCCTGAAGTCCACAGTATGTTTTGCTAAAGGGAGTATTTAACTTGCAGTTGCCTTGCAGAATATAAAGGAATAAGGCCATAATTAGCAAGAAGAAACAGCTGGAATAATTCGGCAGGCCAGGCAGCATCGGTGGAGGGAAATGGACAGATTACATTTTGGGTGAGGACCCTTGTTCAGGTGCAAGATCCTCTCCATGTGGTGCCTACCTGAAACATCATCTGTCCTTTTTACTCCATGGATGCTGCTCAGCCTGATGACTTCCTGCCGCAGTTAATTCTTGATCAAGGTTCTGGCATCTGCAGTCTCTCTTGTGTTCCCATAATTAACAAGTCTGATGTTGGACTGGAGCTTCGAAAATATTAACCTTATATATGTTTAAGAAAGAACTGCAGATGCTGGAAAAATCAAAGGTAGACAAACCTTATATACGAATAATAATAATAATGGTGCTATCAGCGTTGTGGAAATCAAACTGCAGATTTTGTTGAAAGAACATGCAAAAATCTAAGGATTGCTGTCAGTGATAACCTGATCACAAGATGGCAAATTGCAGTTTTCAATAATCAATACAACTGATGTGAACTTCAACTTTTTATGTGATATTCATGCTTAACGTATAAACCTTCCTTACTCATACAATCTTCTCTGACTCAATCAAACTTATTTTACTCCTATTGGATCTAAATTATGCCGCAGTACTTGGTGAATTTGCACTGACTGTTGGGAATGTGGAGAGAATGTTTCCATTAGTGGGAAAGTCGAGGACCAGAGGCCATAGCCTCAGAATAAACGGACATACCTTTAGGAAGGAGATGAAGAGGTATTTCTTCAGTCAGTGGGTGGTGAATCTATGGAATTCATTGCCACATATAACTCTGGAGGCCGTTAATGGATATTTTTAAGGTGGAGATTGATAATTTCGTTATTAGTATGGGTGGCAAGGGTTATGGGGAGAAGGCAGGAGAATGGGGTTGAGAGGGAAAGATAGATCAGCCATGATTGAATGGCGGAGTAGGCTTGATGGGCCGAATGGCCTAATTTTTCTCCTTGAACTTATAAACCACCAAAAATTCCCATTCAGAGTAACGTCAACCTGAGACTTAGGCATAGGTGCTGGGGATTGACTGATGGATTTTTGGTGCTTAGTCTGTCATTTGTTTTCAGTGCTCAATTCCCCATGGAGTCCAACAGCAAGGCCAACAAATGCTGGGCTTCTGCAATGTTACACTGTGCAGTCACCACTTGGATTCTGTTCCAAGTCACACTTGTGGAACTCCAATTCGAGGTCTGCAGATAAGAAAGTAAAGGTTTTTTTAAAATCTATTTGCTTTAGCTTAAAAAAAATACAAACCACAGCAGAAACTAAGTAGGTCAAGCAGCAAATGTGGGGGGAATGGAATTGTCAGTGTTTCAGGATGAGATCCTGCATCAGGACTTAGAAAGGAGAGTGTAATCTCAGGAGAGACTTTGCTTTAAATTTTGTGGAGGGGTGGGCAACGATTGGAAGAACAGCATTCATTTTCCTTCCTTACTCAATTGTGTTCTGCTCAGTGAACTCAGTTAACCTGCAAATTGGGGTCCAGGATAGAGTGTTCATGTCACAGTCCTGTTTCCTCCAATCTTTCCACCACTACGCACAAGAAGCGCAAGATGCCATTGTATGCAGATGCCAAGAAGCGTGTTCAGTTCTGGCTGAACAATTTCTAATCTTGTGATGTGGACACGATAAGAAGACCTGCAAATTGAACAAGTGGCTCAATTCAGATACTGGTCTTCCTGAAGTTGCCAGAACACCTCAGTGCATCAAATCCACATGGGTCATTATAATAACTTTGAAGTTAGGGGAACTGTGGGAATAATGAGCTCATACAAATAGAAATGGTTAACATGTGAACAGAAAGATTTTTTGTATTTGGGTTGATTTGACTTATCGGCCAGTAATAATAAATAATATTGTGCTCAGAATACAAGATAAACATACTAATTATTTAATCATTAGTTTTGTGTGATTGGAAAATTATTGATGACATTTTCTTCTTTTTTAGAAAAATTATCCTGGAGGATGGTAGTCTCAGAATAGCTAACGTGACAAAGAAGGATGGCGGACACTACGCTTGCATTGCTCGGAATTATTTTGGGTCATCCAACAGCACAGGAACATTGATGGTGAAAGGTATCGATTTAATGAATTGATTTACAAATGTATTTATTGGTACGAGGTTCCGAGACATGATTCAAGGAAACCATAAAAAAACTAAAATATTTCATATTTGGCATTGTTTACCAATGGCAATAATTTCATCACATTCTTGCAAGCAAGTCTAGATATTGTTGAATGCATATAATGCTTTAATGACAGTAGTGACTGTATAGGTTTCCTGGACTCTGCTTTAATGAAAAATGGCACTCATTTCATTAAGGCAGCTTGACTTTCTGACAGAGGTTGTCTATAATAGTTTGCAATACTAACATAATATTAATTTTATGAAGAGCATGCTGTAATTGTATAACAGACAGTGAAGTCAAATCTGTCTGATCAATTTATTTTTAAATATTTGTCACCAAGTTCTAAAATGTTTAGAAAATAAAGTATATCGTTATTGCAGTCATTGTGTCAGCACTAAAATTGAGCAGAGCACGATTGCCTCTGTAAAGTAACGAAACTGTCCTTTGAGTATCTGCCTTCAGCAATCCATTCTTCTGTGAAGTTGGATGATCACATTAAAAATGTTGCAGGCCTTTGATACTCCCAATCCACCTTGGTAAACAGGGAAATGAAATCCAATCTTGCCTTTACACACAGTCTTCCAAAATGTATATTGTCGACAAGCAAGATAAGCTGAACAGGTCGGCAGAACACCATCCAGATAAAGAAGTGAAGCTACAGGGAATTACGGTTTGATTTCCCTGTACCATCAAATAGTGTCAGAGAAAATATATCAGCACAGATATGAGATTTGGCATACAAAAGGAAAGGGTTAGGTTTAATAGACGTCCGTTGAATTGAGCAAAGATTAGAAGAATTAACTTTCAGTTGATCTCCTTTACTTTTGTTTACATTATGTGTAGCTAATTTGTATTTGGGAAAATGGATAACAAAATGTGCTGATATCACAAAACACTTACCCTGGTACTTAATTTCTGAAGGACGTAACGGACATAAGGGCTATGGAATCAAGGCATATGGGGAGAAAGCAGGAACGGGGTACTGATTCTGGATGATCAGCCATGATCATATTGAATGGCGGTGCTGACTCAAAGGGCCGAATGACCTGCTCCTGCACCTATTTTCTGTTTCTCTTTCTATAAACTGATTAGCTGAGCATGTAAGCGGTCAAAATCACTTGGTATGAGAACTTAAGCCAGTCCAACCATTCAATACGACCGTGGTTGATTCGTTCCAGGCCTCATCTCCTCTTATCCGCCTGTTCCGTATAGCCCTCAATTTTCTAATCACTCAAAAATGTTTTATTCTCCACTTTAAATACCCCCAAACGTAATATAACAATAGGAGGGTATTATGGAAATACAAATCTTTTCATGGTGATTTGAGTACTGTACTATGAATGAATTTGATGTCTCTTTCTGGAGAACAAACAATGAAGATTTGAAATGCTGAAAAACATGCAACAAGTAAGGTGGCACCTGCGGATAGAGAAATATTTAATGCTTCAGATCGCAGTCTCTTCATCAGAACTCATAGGGAGAGAAATAAGTTGTTTAAGTAGCAGAGAAGATGAGTAAGGGTAAGTTTGGGATTGGAAGGCAATAGATGGCAAATGGGAGGCTTTCAAAAGTGAGAGAGCCAACGTGTTCCTGTTTGGGTGAAGGGCAAGGCTGACAAACTTATGGAACCCTGATTGATGAAAACTGTGGAGGCTCTGGAAAAGGAAGGAGGCATACATCAGATTTTCGCAGTGTTATAATCTTATGCTATCTCCATGTGTATAATTTTTAAGAGTACACTCTTAAGCATAGGCTTGAGATGAGAGGGGAGAGATTTAAGAGGAACCTCTGGGACAACTAATTCAATCAGAAGGTAGACCTTATCTGGAACAAGCAGAAGGTATATACAATTGCAACTATCAAAAGACATTTGCATAGATATATGGATGGGAAAGGTTTGGAATGATATCAGCCAAATGCAGGCATAAGGGACTAGTCCAGAATGCCATGTTGGTCAGCATGGACACGCCTGGCTGAATGGTCCTGATTCCATGCTCTATGGCTCTGAAAGGAATTACTCTGATAGGGTGAAATAATGCAGTTTTTAAGTGGCAGTTTAACTCCTTGGTGCAGTGAGGATTGAACTTGAGTCTCTGACACTGTGAGGCAGCAGCTCTACCGCTGTGCCACTCATAGAGGAGGCCACATTGTAAGCACCGAATGAACTGGTGCCCTACTTGGAGAGGTTGTTTGTGTCCCTAATTGGCAGGAGATGAAGAGATGAGAGGATGCATGAAGTATTGCATCAATTGTGGGTATCAGACGCTTTCTATGGGCTGAATCGGCCTGTTCGTGGGGCCTTTCATCACCCGGCGTAGCTTAAAATCAAACTGCTGCATCATGGCTCCCGATGTTGAAGCCCCCGTCGGCCGATTTTAAGCTGCGCCGGGCAATTAATAGCCCCGCAAATGGGCCGATTCAAGCCCCACGATTCGAGGCGGACGAAGCTGTTGTTGCTGCAGTTCGGAGTCGGTCACCAATCAGGTCAGCTCCCGGTTACTGTCCACAGGGCCCACGGCCGAAGCCTCTGAAGCCTCGCATGTGCGTGTGCATGCACGCGGTCACCAAGAAATCATGCCCCCCCCCCACCTAAATCGTGCCCCCCCCGATAGTGATTTCCGCCTTTTGTAAACTTTACGAAAGGCCTGTTTAAGCTTTTGAAGTGTCTGTTGTAAAGAATTGATAATGTGGGGAATTATAAAATAGTTTCCTCAAACTAATCTGCTCAAATAACTTCAAGGGAATCATTCAATCAGGTTCTATGTGGTACTGGAAAATACTATGAATCTGTTCTGATGAAATTAGAACATTCTTCATATATTTAGTTTCTGTTCAGATTTCAAGTTTTTCTGAAACATTGTGTACTAAGTGAATAGTCATGTGATCTTTTGTGGGCACAAAGCACTTGAGTTAATAGTTTACATGAAAGGTGATACTTCTGATAGTGTAGCTTCTTCTTGTTGTGTATGACATGCACAGCCTAAAGTTGTAGGACAACTTGTTCTATTTGATATTATTTGATTGTAGCAATCCTTTGGAACTACAATTGAATCCAATCTTGTGCTTGGTTCTTTGGAAATCGTACCCACAAACTTACGATTTGTAAGTGTGATTTTTTTACTGAACCATGGCTAAACTTTTTCCAATGCTTTCAGGCAAAGCATTACATGTGGTATCCCAAACACTCAACCCTTATTGTGTACATCAAGAACGGCATTGGTGAGCACACTCTGGGACTTCACGTAGATGGAGCAGGAACACTGGATAATCAAGAAACTATTGGAGTTCTGACAATATTGTCGCTGTCAGTGGTACATGTTTCAGGGGAAGGAAGTGCAGATGAAGTGACACTCGTAATACATCATGGATATATTCATACTGCTGGCACAATTGAGTCTAGTGTATTAACAATCACAAAACAACCCTGGATGAGTCACATGAATATTGAAACAGCACAAATCCAAATAATAAAGACAAACTCATTAAGCATTGAATCAATGGTGACAATCTTTTGTAAGGCAGAACTTAATGATTCTGGTGATATTTAACATCAAGAGGCAGGATTTTCCACTCGTTTTCAATAATCATAACATACAACTTACAGCATTTGTTATGAAAGTCGTTTCTTAGCCCAGTCTTGAGATTTAGTCTTGGGTTGTTGCATCGACAAAAGTTGTGCATAATCTGAATGACGGAACGATCTTAACTCATAACTTTCTGATGAATGGAAGGCGATTGATGAAGCAACTGAGAAACTTGGGAGACATAATGTGTCATGAATCAGTAAGCTGTCTGGTATTCCAGTACACAGATGTGGGTGTGCAGTTCAACAAGATGTGGTGTTAATTTTGATGCTTATCTGCTGTCTTTGAAAGGTTTGAAAAAAATCCATGAAACTATGTCAAAAAAATGGTTGGTGCTGTACTCGCAATGCCCTTGACAATATTAATCTATCAATTACTATCACTTGCTGTTTGTGGAATGATTTAGAACTTGCATTAAGTGCTGCATTTCTGATATTAAACTACACTTGAAGATGTCCTGAGGTCATGAAATGCAACACATTATTTTTATTATTTTTGTTGGCAGATATCTATTTCCTGCTTCCTTCCTGTCAGGTGGAACTCCAGTCATTTGAGTTGTTTCATTCTCAATGTCATTCTCTATGACATAATAATTCAATGTAAAAAGCACAGGGATGCAGAAATTTAACTTTTGTGACCTGTTGGACAGAGTCCAGGAACTTGTGACAATATCATAGATGGTTTTTAGTTGATACCAGTATTAGATGAAAAATATATCTGCAAATCTAAACATGTTTCGCCTTTATTTATTTTAACGCAGGAGACCATATGTTCCATTTCGCCATCCCAGCTCCTACAGGAACGATGAACTTGTTCCCTTTCTCCCCTCTTTATTTCCTTCTATACCATGTGAC
Organism: Raja brachyura; assembly: GCA_963514005.1. The sequence goes on from OY740796.1 coordinate 40,625,992, forward strand.
TTATTCTTGTTTACTCATACCTATCAATTGCCCTATGTTTTTCCTTTTGCCATTGGGCAACGCTAAAGAATGATAAACAGCAGCCAAGTAACTTTGTCTCTGTGAAATGATAGTGTGAGAGGAAATCAGAGCACCAAAAGGAACTTCATACTTTAATGGAGAGAATAAACTCCACCTGATGTCATTATCAAACCTGGATTCCCAAAACTTTGAAGCTTATGTTTAAATATGGTTAGTAATTATGCTTTGTATTTTGCAGATTTTTTGTTAAAATAATGAGTATTGAGGATTTGGTGTCTTAGTGGTTATACAGTTTGAAGAATTCTGAAGGTGGACCCCATGTCTTCCAGCGAGTTACACCATCATTAACCCACTGAGATAGACCATCTGCAGTTCTTCTGCAGGGCTCTGGTGAGACCACATCTGAAGTATTGTGTCCAGTTTTGGTCTCCGAATTTGAGGAATGACATCCTTGTGATTGAGGCGGTGCAGCGTAGGTTCACGAGATTGATCCCTGGGATGGCGGGACTGTCATATGAGGAAAGATTGAAAAGACTAGGCTTGTAGTCACTGGAGTTTAGAAGGATGAGGAGGGATCTTGTAGAAACATATAAAATTATAAAAGGACTGGACAAGCTAGATGCAGGAAAATGTTTCCCAATGTGGAGTGAGTCCAGAACCAGGGGCCACAGTCTTAGAATAAAGGGGAAGCCATTTAAGACTGAGGTGAGAAAAAACGTTTTCACCCAGAGAGTTGTGAATTTGTGGAATTCCTTGCAACAGAGGGCAGTGGAGGCCAAGTCACTGGCTGGATTTAAGAAAAAGTTAGATAGAGCTCTAGGGGCTAGTGGAATCAAGGGATATGGGGAGAAGGTAGGCACGGGTTATTGATTGGGGACGATCACCCATGATCAGAATGAATGGCGGTCTTGGCTGGAAAGGCCGAATGGCCTCCTCATGCATCTATTTTCTATGTTTCTAAGTTCCTATCACTTGTTTTTCTTGTAAACCAGTATCTGCAGTTCCTTGTGCTACTCTCTAGTTACATAGTTTGGGCAGTTTCTAACCATTAGGTTTGTTGGCTCTTTATGAAGCAGTGTTATGCTAATCTTTGGATTTGTCGGGAATGTTGGCTTTGATCCAATCTGATGATATTCATTCATACTTCCTGATCTTGCGTCCTTGATCCTGGAGAATGTTTCATGCGAACTGAAGCTTGAATTTCCTGATCTTGCCATTCAGCAGAAATTCCCAGAATGAAGCAGGAATTTTATGTAGAAGGAACCCACAAGATGAATGTAGTGTTGCAGTCAAAGAGCTCCCACGTATGCTTGGTTTCAGAGTGAGTATAAATGAAGTAAGTTGGTCTGTAATGTGCCTGCACCATAGATATTGAGCTGAGGTTTTGGAAAAGTCTCTAAATTTGGGGATAAATTGCTTTTTGTGAATGTGGAAGGATTAAGAACGTAAGTGCTTCTGAGGAGAAGATGATTGATTAGTCCGTGAAAGATTGCGAAACCTATATTTTGCTGTATTATTTTAGCCTTGATACATTTTCGATTAAAATAAAAATCTACCAATTATGAGCTTCAAAGTTATTTAAATTGACCAGAATTTACTATTTTATTGTGAGCTCTGTATCACTATATATATCTTGGTGTCCTGAGATTGAGAAGCAATATCTGAAAGGAGTGTGCTTAATTTTAAATTTTCTGCTGACAACTTTGTTAGAAACTGACTGCCTTGGGAAATGAAGCATGATTGTGTGAGGCAGTTGGAATTGATATCAGCTGTGTTAATCGGCAGACGAAGGAGCTTCAGTGAACAAGCCATTTTGAGTTGAAACCATTTCAACTGAATGCATTTATTTTCCAACACAAAGTCAAATATGATGACCTAGAAATTTGTCGACACTTTTTCTTTCTGGAATAAAATGTCAATCTAGGTCTCCCTAATTCTATTTCTTTTAACGCTCTAAAATGATCACAACATAGTACACGGCATTTTTGAAAAAACTGCGTTGTCAGGCCCCTTTGTGCAATGCTGTGCTGGATCATAAGCACAGGAAAAATGACTGAAAAGCTGATGTTCCTTCTCACAACTGCTGGCATGCGCATTCAGCCAGTTCTCAAAGGCAGACGTACAGAACATCACCAGGAACTCCTCAAGGTACTGGAGAATGTTCTCGGTGATGTGAGTGCATAGAAATACCTCCAAAGACGTACAGGTTTGTAGGTCGATTGGCTTAAAATAAGGGGTGGGAGATTGCAACCTTCACGTGGTCTGCGCTGTTTCGACAAATGCAATCAGCCCGGCGTGCACAATCAAATAAGATCAAATAGAACAAGTTGTCCGACAACTTTAGGCTGTGCACGCAATACGCAAGAAGAAGAAGAAGAAGGCTTAAAATAAATGTAAATTGTCGCAAGTGTGTGTGGGATAGTGTTAATGTGCAGGGATCTTTCGTCGGTGCCAACTCAGTGGGCCAAAGAGCCTGTTTCCACGCTGTATCTTTAAACTAAACTAAACTAAATGCGCCCTTTTTCACATTTTGACACATTTTTCCACAGGGATGTGATGACCTTTGTGATTCACCAGGGAAGCTTGGAGTGCTAGGTCAATGTAGTCTATCAATTCCTGAACATATGGGATGATTATAACCCTTGCTCATCCTGGTCGAGAGGCAAGGTACATGTGTTAAAGTCCCCTCGCCTCGAGCATGAGACCAGCATGCCCGTACAGGGTTGAGCTGTAAACTGCAGTAAATGGTTGCTGCTGCCTGGAATAATCTGGAGATTCAAAAATCAGTATGATAGTAACCTCCACCCCTCGGAGTTGTTTAGTTTAGCGATACTGTGCGGAAACAGGCCCTTCGACCCATCGAGTTTGCTGCGACCGGTGATCACCCGTGCACTAGTTGTATCCTGCATACTATGGACAATTTACAGAATCCAATGAACCTACAAACCAGCACGTCTTTGGAATGTGGGAGGTAACCACCGGAAGAAAAACCCGCAGGTCACAGGGGGAATGTACAAACTCCGTACAGACAGCACCTGATGGCAGGATCGAACCTAGGTCTCCAGCGCTGTTGGACAGCAAATGTCTTTAGCATGGGTTCATGGCTGATCCTCTCTCGGTAATTTGTCACCATTGCCTTTGAAATTCCTGGACTCCTCAAAGAATAGAGGCATTAAAAAATGCTGGAGATATAAGTATGCTTACACCTGAGTTTTTGGTGGATAAATGTCTGTTTATCCCCCCAAAACTTTCATTTTCAACCATTTCCTACCACTTCTGATCATTTAGAAAATATGTTGCTTTTAAGTTCATCCTGCATTTTGATAAACCTACAAGAATCCAAACAGGTCGGCAACTGACTCCCTGATAAAGATGAATCTAGTTGATACCCCTTTTAAACAACACAGGAGTGCTATTGCAAGTTAGTCACAGAGAAAGATGTCGAGAGGTTTTGAGTGAGAAATAAATAATACAATTTCAGCAGCAAAACTTAAGAAAGAATGCTGCACGAGGCTGCAACCTTCCCCACATTGACGAACTGCACACCCCAAGTGCCAGAAGCGAGCGGGTAAAATCATCTCTGACCCCCCTCACCCTGGCCACAAACTCTTTGAAGCACTTTCCTCTGGAAGGCGACTCCGGACTGTCAAAGCCACCACAGTCAGACATAAAAACAGGTTTTTCCAAGTATAGTAACTCTGCTCAATAACCTATAGTTTATAGCCTCATTTTGCTCTGGTATTTTATTTCATTCACATGTTTAAACTGTAATGTTTTATTATTAATGTTTAATGTTTTATGTGTCATTCTTAATTGTTACTGTATGTCGTGTTGTTACTTAGGAGCAGAGCACAAGGCAATTTCCTTGTATTTGTACATACTTGGCCAAAAAACGTATTCATTCATTCATTCATTTTATATGGTCCATATACACAAAACACAAGCATTGAAAAGCTCACAAGAATTTTTAATTCTATGTGAAAAGGTTAAATTTGGCCACATTTTGGAAATGCACATTGTAGAACAGATGTTTCCCTTTGGTTGGTTTAGTTTCGAGACACAGTGTGGAAACAGGCCCTTTAGCCCACTGAGTCTGCACCGACCAGCGATCCTCGCACACTAACACTAACGCCACACACACTTGGGACAATTTTACATCTACACAAAGCCAATTAACCTACAAACCTGTACATCTTTGGAGTGTTGAAGGTAACCAAAGATCTCGGGAAAAACCTATGCGGTCACGGGGAGAACGTACAAACTCCGTACAGACAGCATCCATAGTCAGGATCGAACCTGTGTCTCTGGCACTGTAAAGGCCCTGTCTCACGGTGCGAGTCCACCCACGAGTGACCCCGAGTGAAAGAAAAAAAACAGACTTGTGGTTATGCACGAGATTCCAAGTTTATGTTCAAGTGCTTAACCGAGTTCCCACGGGTATGTCATTTCTGCGATGTTCCAAGGTGCTCTCCCGAGTTACCAAGTTCCTCTCCCGTTACTCTTGAGCCAACCGTGAATGAAGGTAAGTGTGTGAGGGTGTGAGAAGTCCATGCCTGGTGGCAGCCGGCCGGCCAGCCGCAGCCGCTGTTCTTTCATATCAGTTGCACATCAGATTGTTGGGAGACGGAGCTCAGGATTCGCCTCCTGAGCTGCATCAGTCTGGGGTGACAAGGCTCTTGGGTTAGGCTGGGATCATTCTCTGCAGGATGATCTTAGTACGGGAGACGTGTAGGAGCGGTGTACTGACTGTGTGGGCAGACACTTTGGTAGTGATTGCCCACCAGTCTCAAAAGCCGCTGTGTCTCCCTGTCCCCGGGATAGCAGGGGGCAATCAAACAGCACAATACCCCCCTCCCCCTCCACACCAACACAAAGGGCAACGAGCCCAAGGCTTTAAGGTCAGAAACAACGGGCAGGCGACAATCACCCGCCATAACGCGAGAAGGATCATGCGCTATTGTGGGTCTCCTTTGCACGTGTTTCTGTCTTTCTCCATCTTTCTCCAGTCTTCTGAAGAAGGATCTCGACCCGAAAAGTTACCTATTCCTTCTCTCCAGAGTTGCTGCCTGACCCGCCAAGTTACTCCAGCATTTTGTGTTGGGCATCAAACAAACCCTCGTCCTGTACTGACTAATCTATTTATTTTAAATGCCAAGCAACATATTTCCTACTGCTTCCCCTAATTCCCATTCCTCGAGAAAGGGTTGAAGCATTAACTTATCACAAAAGGTCACAAAATGTTGGAATAACTCTACAGGTCAGGCAGCATCTCTGGAGAAAATGGATAGTTGGCGTTTCGGGTCGTGACTCTTCTTCAGGGCCTTTTGTTTAGTTTAGACACAGTGTGGAAACAGGCCCATCGGCCCACCAAGCCCATGCTGACCACAATCACCTGGACACTAGTTCCATCCTACATGCTGCGGGGCAATTTACAGACGACAATTAACATACAAACCTGCACGTCTTTGGAATGTGGAAGGACACTGGAGCACCCGGAAAAAATCTACGACGTCACTGGGAGAACGTGCAAACTCCGTACAGACAGCACCAGTCGTCAGGATTGAACTCGGGTCTCTGGTGCTGTGCGGCAGCAACTCTACTGCTGCGCCACCAATGTGACATTCCGAGTTTTAGAATGAGTTAGCCGCTTACAAATCCCATTCTCTGCCCAGCGTGGAGAATCATGAATTGCCAAGACACAAGGCACTGTAGATGTTGGTTCTTTTTAAAAAATCACGAATTCAAAGTTATCTATTCAAGAATAATGTAGTGTGGTTCGTTGGATTTGTCCATACTCAACTTAAAATTGTCCATAATCTATAACTTAAAGGTTTTTTAAAGCATTTAGTGAAACACTACCCCCCCCCCCCCCCCCGCCCCCCACCTTTCCCTTCCAAGTCCAGTCCCGTCCCGACCCCCTGGGAAACAGAAGGGAGTGACAATCAACTGCCATGGATACAAATAATGTCATACACAAGAAAGGGCAGATGCTGGTTGACAAAAAGTGAACACATGGGGCTGGAGAAATTTGGAAAAGTCATCCCGTCACCCATTCCTTCTCTCCAAAGATGCTGCCTGCCCGCTGAGTTAAAGAGTTCCCACGGTAGACTCACGAGCCACTAAGGTAAACGCACGGGCCACTACGTTAATACAACGAGTTTAAATGTTTCAATTTTTAACCTGAACAGTAAATTTGACTCGTGGAAAATATCAGACATGTTTGATTTTTTTCACGTGTTAACAAGTTTCACGGGTAACTACCGTTAGCGCCACAAGTCGCTAAGTTGCTCGCGCGAGTTCCGACGTTCCCGCTACGTTGATTGTACGGGATTACCGCGAGTGAAAACTCGGGGTACCTCGTGGGACAACTCGCACAGTGAGACAGGGGTTTAAGGCAGTAGCTCTACTGCTACTACCATGCCATCCATGCTTTGTATTGTGCTTAAAAAAAACAATGCAACCTGATGGAGTTTCTGGTCAATGGTTTGTATAAAGTGGCTTAGGTCACAAAGCTGGAGAAGTGGCTCTTGCTCCTGCCTTTCAGGGAAGTGTGGGACAGCATTTCTTAGGTAAGCAAGGACGTTTGCAGGTCAGTCATCCATATAAGGAGCAGCATTAACAGTCCAAATCTAATAGAATGAAATAGCTAATAAGTAGCAGAGTTCTTACAGGATAAGCAATGATTCATTACTGTGTAGGTCACAAGGGGAGAATTAACAAATCTCAAAATGTAAAATAATATTGAAGAACCTAGACCCATGAGAATGAGAACAAATTATTAAAATAAAGTATATGTTGGATAATTAAAGCAGAGTTGATAAAATATTTCTTCATTTCATTCCTGAGATGATTAAATATTTAATCTTTACTTTTTTGAAATGGGATAAAGGTGCACTTTATGCTGTTGACTGATATGCTTTCAAAGGGTGATCTTTGGGATCATATATATCTTTATTTTAATTACATGCACATGTGTAATATTGCTGAAAAAAGCTGTTGTAATTTAGTAAATCAACTGCTTAAATGTAATTTTGCATGTAATATTCCCCCAACAAAGCCAACATCAAAAATTTCAAATGACTGTAGAACTCCCGAGAGCTGCCGAGAGCTTTGGTTGACGCCTGGCGCACGCTCGCGCCTTGGCTCGTCTTTCCCGAGACTTTCTGAGCGCTTCCAAGGTCGATGCACGCTAGCCTCGGCTCGGCTTTCCCGAGCATTCCCAAGAGTTGCCGAGAGCTTTTTACGAGAGTCGGGCCCTGTGCTATAGCGTTCATTCTCTCTCCCCAGGCTCTCTTCACTTTTCGCAGCACCCTCACTCACCCAGCTCCTCTCCACCTCTCCTCCCTCGTCTTCTCCCCCCTCGTCTTCTCCCCCCTTCTACTCTCCCCCCTCTCCCCTCCCCTCTCTCCCCCTCTACTCTCTCTCCCCCCTCCCTCCCTCCTCCCTCCCCTCCCCTCCCCTCTACCCCACCCCTCTACCCCCCTCTATCCCCCCTCCTCTCTCCCCCTCCCCTACCCCCCTCTATCCCCCCTCTTCTCTCCCCCTCCCCTACCCCTTCTCTGCCCCCCACTACCCCCCTTCACCTCCTTCCCCCTCCCCTCCAACCCCTCCCCTCCTACCCCTCCCCCTCTCCCCTCCACCCCACACCCCTCCCCCCTCCACCCCTACTCCCACCTCCTCTCCCCCCACATCCCCTTTCTCCCCCTCCTCTCCCTCCCTCCCCCCTTTCCCTCCCCCCTCTCTCTCCCCCTCTCTCCCCTCCTCTCTCCCCTCATCCTCCCTTCTCTCCTCCCTTCTCTCCCCCCTCTCTCTCCCCCTCTCTCCCCCCCTCTCTCTCCCCCTCCCCCCTCTACCCCCACTCCCTCCTCTCCCCCCTCCCCCTCTCACCCCCCTTCCCCACGAGTGTGTCGGGAGTGGTTAGTGTGTGTGTGACGCCACAGCCCCCCCCCCCCCCCCCACCTCAACCACAAGTTGAGGGGATGGGACCCAACGGGTCCTTCTTGATCTAGTATTTCTATAAAAGTTTCAGTCAAATTTTCATTATATTATCCATTCTGACATATTATTCAAAATATTTGATGTACATGTATTTTTTCTTTATGCTTTCTCTTTTGAAAGTGGGAGTATTGTACAATATATTAAACAGCATGTCATGTTCCTGCAGATTTTCTGTTCACAGTTCTTCTGGGATAGGATTTCTGGTCTTCTCACAAACATGGTCAGAACAATCTTTGGCTCATTTGCATACAGGCAGGACTCTCAATACCACAGAGAGCCTCTCCATGCCTGATCTTGCAGTGCCTAAAATTAAATATGCTCAGCCTTTTTTTTTGTTTGTTCATTATTATTCAAGCATACTTCAAACCAGACAATTTTCCTTGATATAGATATCATATTCGCCTGTTGTTTCTGTTGGATACCAGTATATGAGCTGGATAAAGAGCTCAGTGCACAAACATAAGGATCACAATTACATATTGCCTCAAAGCATAAGAATTAGAAATAATAGAACAAATCCCAGTAACACCAGGGCCTGGTATTTCTGCTGCTACTTTTGCCTGCTCTGGATTCTTCATCAACTCCAGAAAAGTGACAAAGGCATATGCGATCACAACACTTAAAATACATTTTAAACCCCACCCATAAATAACATATTCCATATTGTCAATTTTATGACATTAGTCTGATGCTAAGATTCCACACACACAATGAGATAAACACATCCATGACTAAAATGTATGTGAGTCATGTGAGGCGCCTGATAAAATCCTTCCATTTACTTTGATGTTTGAAATTACAACATATCTCCAGAACTTTGAGATCCTCAATGGCAAAGCACCCCATGTAATTGGCACATTATCCACCAGACCAGTCATCCGTTGACCTAAACACCTTTGAGCAGTCGTGCTGCAGCAACTTGCCCAGAATTCATAAACACATCTCCAACATGACATAAATTGCAGAAAGAAGACAACACAACATAAATAAAGCACAATCATGTTTTAGATTATTCCGTTTAGAGATGCTTTGGTGAGTGACTCAAGACTTGAACCACTCGGCCAACTCCTGTACTGGAATCACTTTTAGTAAGCAAAACATTGATTTGGTTAGTCCACTTGAGTTTCAGATTTATGGTGATCCAAGCCGATGATTTAGGAGAAATTGAATGAGGGTAAGGGCTCTAAATGTTAAGAATGTTCATGTTATAATCCAGCGAAATGATGTAACTTTATGAGAAATTAACGAGGGTTAGAACAGTGAAAATGCATAGTCACTTTTCAAGAAAAGAGAGAGACAGGAACCAGTTATTAAAGACAATCAAGCAGGGTCAACATGACGTTCGAGAAGCAACCATGTTTTTGACAGTTTCACTTGAGTTATTTGAAGATGAAGCAAACAGTGGAACAAGTTGATGAAGTATGTTTGAATCTCCAGAAGCGATTTAATAAGATATGACATCATTGATTGGTAAGACTGGATGTTACAATCCCTAAGGTTTTTCACTACAATTGACATTTGGTATTCTTGGGTATGCCCACTGAGTGATTTTGCTACCAATCAGACACATCTTCAGTTGTGTACCTCAACGTCACTGGGTGTTTCGGCCTTTTATCACAAGGACACCCTCAGTCGAGGCAGGCCCATTGCAGGGAGATCAAACCTGGGTGTATGTCTTATGGTTAGCCTCGCGATGGCCATGTGGCAGCCCAGACAGCATCTTTTCTCTTCAGCCACATCCAACAACTGCTCAATTCGGCCTTTTTCCTTCCATCTTCCTCTCTGCCGCTGACTGTGGTTGGTTAGGCTATGGACTCGTGTGCATTGGTGAGACAATACTTGGTTGAGCTTCGCCTGGGGTGCTGATACCGGAGGCGATTTAATAAGATGTGACATTAAAGATCATTGCACAAGAGTGCAAATGTTTGGAGATAAACTATTAGCCGGTTTAGAAGGGTAACTAATGAATAGAAATCAGACATATAGGTAAGATGGGTAAGTTTCAGGTTGTCAATCAGTAACTGCATGGATCAGTGCTGGGACCTCAGCCATTTACTATCAAAATTAATAACTGACATGAAGGGACTGAGTAGAAGTAAATAGGAAGGAAATATAATGGGAAAAGTAGCTTTGTTGCATGAGATATGGAGCATAGCATATCAAAGCTTTGATGCAATTTGACAGGACGTTAGTGAATCTGTATCTTTAGTACTCCGTAATGTTTTGATTCACACAGGCCTATTTGAAACTCCTTTAGTTCTGTTGATTACAGGTAGTGGGCAGAGGAAACTTTCATCCTATCTGTCAGGATTGAATAGATGCCATGCTAGGCTGCCAAATAGAAATATCTTGCAGCATTATATGTAATCATTTGGAAGAAAACTTTCGCAAGTAAACTAATATTTAATTCTCACCGTAGCTACAACATTTTTTTTTACCTGTTAAAGTTAAGTCACATTTAAGGATTCAGAACAGGTCCAAGTTTAATGTTTTTAATGATTTTAGTCTTCATTTATCTCCTTTAAATGTAACCTGACAGAACAATCATCTTACAAATTTAGACTTCTCATTGCAGCAATTATAGTTATAATTACATAAGCGACCACAAGAGGTGGGAATGAAACAATATAATCACTGTTCACAAGGAGGTCAGGGGTTACTCTTGCCAATATTGAGGTCATAAATCGACTTTTTCTTTCTCTGTGATTTTTCTCTTATATTGTGTACCTTCCTTGTGAATCATTTTCCCACTCACATGAGAAACACCTGCAGTAGACCAGACCACACCACTATTTAAATGCAATCAAGAAAGACACCTGAAGAATATTACTTGAAGATTATTATTCAGTGGAATCAAGCAGATGAAATCATAGACGGTCCAGAGTCCAATTTCATCCAAGGATTTATTACAAAGATTATGTAGCTGAGAGAGCTAGTACATCATGATGATATTTTAATTTTAATATTTAATTATATTGGACGTTGTGTCAAATTGATCACAAATAGGTTTAGCTCTGTTAAAATCAGTCACATCAAAGATCGCGTACTACTCCATGGTGAGTGCACGGCATAGTTAAAGATCTAAGAGGGTACTATGGTACTTAATTTCACACCAGAAATGTTCATTGTTACATGACTAATCATAATTTATGGTTAGTTGATCTGAAAATCACTGAATCTTATGAACAACTAAAATATTCTATTTAACATTTTAAGTTAAAAACAATTATATTAATTGTACTCGGCTGTTTTTGTCAATACACTTACAAGACTTATTTTAAAGTCAGAAAATTATGTTCTGCAGTCATTATTTGTTTTAATAATTTTCATAATGCCAACTTCATTAACTATCTAAATTTCTAAATGTACTGTAGAATTTTTCATGATTACGCAGGGAAAAATGTTTATTTTTATGTTTAAAAGTGTCTGTTTTTTCGGGTTTTGTTGTTGTTAATTTTAGTGCATTTAAAAAGTTTGTGCAAATGTTCTCCGGTTTGTTTTATGTGGGGGAGGGGGAGGGTATCAGGGGAAACTTTTTTTTCAGTCTCTTACCCTGCCGGAGATGCGATTGGTTTCCGTATTACTTCTCGGGTCCCTCTGCGGACTAACATCGTGGAGCTGAAAGCCTCCTCGGACTAACTTTGAGCCTTACCGCGGGGCGTGGACTTAACATTGGAGCTAATCCCTTGCCTGGGATCGCTCCAACCGCGGCTTGCAGACTTTACATCGAGAACTCGCAGTCTCGGGAGAGGCCGAGTCGGGAGCTCCAATGACGCAGAGGTTTGACGCCTCGACCCAGGGGTCCAATCGCCCATCGCAGGAGAGCTGACATCCCCCCAATGCGGGAGCTCATCACCCCAAACACCACCGGCTGCAAGAGTCGAGATTGTCCCGTCAACGAAAGGCTTGAGGCCCCCGACATGGTGAACAAAGAAGGGAAGAGATTGAACTTTTTTTTTCGCATTCCATCGCAGTGCGGAATGTGGAGGAGTCATTGTGGTGGATGTTGATGTGAAAATGCAAGAAACTGCAGATGCTGGAATCCTAAGCCAAGCACAAAGTGCTGGAGGAACTCAGCGGGTCAGGCGGCATTTGTGGAGGGAATGGGCTGATGAAGATTGGGGTTGGGACCCTCCTTCAGAATGATGAAGCAGTGGGGAGAAAGCTGTGAAAGAGAGGTAGGAGTGGGCAAATTCTGGCAAGTGATAGGTGAATAGAGGGGAGGAGGGGTGAATTGGCAAAGGTGTGAAGGTCGTGACAAAGGCTGGAGGTGAAATGGATACAAAAGGGTGTCGGGTAAGGAAGGAGGTGGGTGGAGGAGTCAAATGTAAAGCTGGAGGGAGAGATATAGGTGAGAGGGGATGGAAAGAGGTAGGGAGTGGTGGGAAATGAGCAGAAAGAGGAGGGGGAAGAAATAGGGTTGCATGGGTGGTGGCCGCGCACATTGACAGAGGGTGGGGACTGTATTTCAACAGTAACATAACAGAATGCTTAAAAATGGATCTCCCTTCTAATAATTGATAGTATTTGCTTGGTACACAAAACAAGAAAACACAACATGATGCTAAATAACAGCTTGCTTTAATAGAGTCAATTTGCAGGTTACATTTGTTCTCTCTCCCATCGGAGCTTTTTGGCTGTTTAATTACAGGCCTCATTGCTTCAGTATTATCTTCGATGTAAAATGTCACCAAATTTGAAGAAGCATATCTAATGTGAGCATTTAAATGTAATATCTCTCATTAGTCTTTATTGGAGAGAAATTACTCATCCTCTCAGTCCTGTGCAGAAAAATAAAGCTGTTTACTGTGGTCTTTAAGAAACTGCATTTATATAGTTTGGTTCAGTTCCCCCCAAAAAAGTATGTACTCAGAACTCAGCCCTCTGTAGTTAAAGAATAACTAACACAAATAGGTTTTTTTTGCAGTTAATTGCAAATCATGGTTAAAGTTGGATGATTCTTATGTTTCATTTGTTAAATCGAGAACAGGTAACAATATGACATCTGGTGCAGGAGCTGGTTAACAAAGGGAAGCTGGAGGATTATTCTCTCCATTATATTTTCAGTTTGTTGCAATAGACAATAGACAATAGGTGTAGGAGAAAGCCATTTGGCCCTTCGAGACAGCACCGCCATTCAATGTGATCATGGTTGATCATCTCCAATCAATACCCCGTTCCTGCCTTCTCCCCATTTCCCCTGACTCCGCTATTTTTAAGAGCTCTATCGAGCTCTCTCTTGATAACGTCCAGAGAACCTGCCTCCACCGCCCTCTGAGGCAGAGAATTCCACACACTCACCACTCTCTGTGAGAAAAAGTGTTTCCTCGTCTCTGTTCTAAATGGCTTACTCCTTATTCTTAAACTGTGCCCCCTGGTTCCGGACTCCTCCAACATCGGGAACATGTTTCCTGCCTCTAGTGTATCTAAGCCCTTAACAATCTTATATGTTTCAATGAGATCCCCTCTCATTCTTCTAAACTCCAGAGTGTACATGCCCAGCTGCTCCATTCTCTCAGCATATGACAGTTCCGCTGACTGGGAATTAACCTTGTAAACCTACGCTGCACTCCCTCAATAGCAAGAATGTCCTTCCTCAAATTAGGGGAGCATAACTGCACACAATATTCCAGGTGTGGTCTCACTAGGGCTCTGTACAACTGCAGACAGACCTCTTTGCTCCTATATTCTATTCCTCTTGTTATAAAAGCCAGCATGCCATTCGCTTTCTTGACTGCGTGCTTTACCTGCATGCGTTCTTTCATAGACTGATGTACAAGGATCCCCAGATCCTGTTGTACTCCCCCAACCTGTCCCAACCTTCTCATAGCATCCACCTCACAGTTTACACTGCCACCCAGCTTTGTATCATCTGCAAATTTGCTAATGTTACTTTGAATCCCTTCATCCAAATCATCGATATATATTGTAAATAGCTGCCGTCCCAGCACCGAGCCTTGCTGTCCCCCACGGGTCACTGCCTGCCATTCTGAAAGGGTATGTAGGGTAAAAATGTAGGGCAATGTAGAGTAAAAACTCGCAAGTGGTTGTAAGTTGTGTGGTTTTTCTGGTGTTGGCGCAAATTGCATTGGTGACAATCGTTCCATGAAACTATGGTACCATCCTGGCTGCTTTGGTTCCACACAGCATGGCCTTTCTAATAGCCTGATTGTTGTTGCGAAGAAGTTATTCCTGAATCTGGATGCTACTGTTGTCTGGCTCCAACAGCATCTTCCCAATGGCAGGAGTGAAATGAGAGTGTGGCCAAGCTGGCGTGGGTCTCTGAGGCAGTGACTCCAGTAAACCTCATTGATGGTTGAGGGGAGGCTAGTGCTCGTGATGGACTGGGCAATGTTCACCACTTTTTTTTGCAATCTTCTTCATTCCTGGGCATTTGAATTTCCAAACCAGGGTGTGATGCAACCATTTGATTTGCTCTCTTCTGTACACCTGTAGAGATTGAAGAGAGTATTTGTCAACATACCGTGTCTCCTCAATATTCTAAGTAGAGGGGAGATGATCTCAGTTTAGATTATTCACTGTCGTAGGGCTAACTCGCAAGACGCTTTTTGTATTACATTGTGCATCACAAATCTCTGAAGCCTTCAGAAGAGTGTTTACATTGTCCTCTATTATCTTTCTACTTGTTACTGTATGTTACTCAGACTCTCATAGATTGACTGCTAATTGGGACATTGAACTTATGCTTCATTCAAACAGAAATTAATAATTTCTACAAATATTAGAATCACCCCTCTCCACGTGCTCTGCTGCTTAGTGTGCGGTTTTCTTTTTTCCTTGTGGAATGAGATACTGAAGTTGTAGGCAGGCCAAGCTTTTTGATCCAATTCCTGTAAGTTAGTAATTGATTCCATCAATACTTGTGAAATATGACAGGGATATCACACCTAAACCAGGGTGAAATGAAACAAGCAAAGTTCTAATTTCTTGATGGGTATTATATGGAGGACAGGACATTGGGTGTGACAGCACTCTTCCCTCGGATGCCGCTCTGCTCCCCGTCACTGGCAGACTGTCCAGTAGAGGCTAAACCTCAGCATCATTAGGCTGAGGCCACAGCTAAATACGTAACAGCTGGGTTCAATTAGCACATATTGGATTGACCCAACTGAACCTCATCAGCCTGCTCGTTATAAACCCAGGTGCCCTCTCCATTGGAGGAGGGAGAAGCTGAGAGAAGTCGTCGAGGAAGAAAGGGAGGACGAATGACGAAGGGAGGATGAATGACGAAGGGAGGACGAAGGAAGGGAGGGAGGACAAAGGAAGGAAGGGAGGAGAAGAGTGAGAGAGGAAGAGAAATAAATTGGAAGCCTCCCTGCCCACAGACATCGAGGTGCAACATCCTCGCTCAGAGGCAAAGACTGAGCCATCAGGATAAGCCTCAGATGCCAAAGCTTCCTCCTTGAGCCCAAAGCTAAGCTGCCAGGACAAGCCAGTGACTTTCAGCATGTCAAGGCAAGAATGTATGCAGGGACAAGCCTGAGATCACCGTGCCTCCTTCTTTGAGACCAGGACTGAGTTGCACGGTCAAGCGAGAGATGGCTAGATCCTCCTCATGTGCGCACTGACAACGAGGGACAGTACCCCCACAGTGACCTGGATGTTCTTGTTACAAAACAAATCATATTACGTGGGTTCACACGCCTGCGAGTGCCAGCATAGTCATTGTCGACCCAACACCACTCCAATATCATATGGGTAAGAAATGGGCACATTTTCTTCAAAATGTTTTTCATTAATGATTCACATTTAACAAATGGGTAAATATTTTTCTAATCTACGCCGTTTTCTCTGAGGATAATTGATTCAGATTACTGAACTTGGGTGATATTTTCAATGCAGGTTCAGTGTGAATGTTCACATATTTCATTGCCAACACCTCTACTGAAATGATGCTGTACTTATTTAATCAGAACTTTTTGTAGGATATTAAATGGACTTTCCTTGTTTTCATTTGTACGTATAGAAAAAGCCCCTTCTGTGAAGATTTACTTGAACAGAGGGCTAAAGATTAATTATGTACGAAGGAACTGCAGATGCTGGTTTAAACCGAAGATCGACACAAAAACTGGAGTAACTCAGCAGGACAGACAGCATCTCTGAAGAGAAGGAATGGGTGATGTTTCAGCTCCAGACTCTTCTTCAGACTCTAAGTCTAACTTCAGTCTGAAGAAGGGTCTCGACCTGAAACGTCACCCATTCCTTCCCACACAAAAGATTAATTGTCAGATTTGTCAGTTATGAAATCATCCTCTCTTCACAAATTGATAAAGAACATTTACTGCAGAGATAGTCGTTTGGAACTTTTCTTCAGGCTCCGAGGCTGAGTTTTTTTAGTTTTTCCATCTTTTTAAGTTTGTAAGCTGAAATGTAATTACTTTTCTTATTTACAGAGCAAGCTGATGATAAGCTGCTCATATGGTACTTTGAATGTTTTCTTGTGACTATTGTGTGGTACAAATCAAAATAAGTGTTGCATCTGGCGCATAAAGGTAGTAAGAAGCAGTTGGTTTAGGCTTGTCCCACTGGCTTTGTTTTGTTATTGAAGATAGAGCAGGTGTGAGACATCTTTCCATGCTGTGCATGACCAAGATATAATAGCAGGGTCCCATCTTTCAACACGAGGGTTGACTTTGAAAAATCCATATACCCTGTATTCTATATGTAACATCTCCTTGAAGAAACTGCAGGGAGTATTACTGCTTTATGTAAGAAATGCCCAACAGGGGGAAAAAACACAATCAAACCAGCCTAATAGATACATTCATTTTTAATCAGAAACGGACTCATTTAACATTTTCATTTTGTTTTACCAGTACTTCACATCTATTTAGAGCAAATGTAGACAAACAGATTACTGTTTTGGGTTTGAAATATCAAGTTAGTCTCTATGAAAGTATCAAGATCACTCCATCATAAACTTGCCATGAATAGAAAACTATGTCATCAGGTTAACAATTAGCATTTAATTGTAAAATGCATCAGGCTGCATTGCTGGTACCACAGGACAGCCAGCGAATTATATTCAGGCTAAAATAAAGTAAAATATTGTTAAAGTATTTACAATCTCTTTAGGCTAAAACAAGAATATGTCGGAATATATCAGTGTTTGAATGCTTCAAGTGACAATGATTCCACCAAGAATTAAATAATTTATTCAGAACAGGCTTACTTGTATCCCTACCAGCTTCGTCTATTGTATTCGATGCCTCCTCTACATCGACGAGACCAAATGTAGATGAAGCAAACATATCGCCAAACAGTTGTGCTCTGTCGACGCCTCTTGGTAACTAGCCATTTCCACTCCTGGGACTGCTCCACTGACACAGTGGCGCCACATACAAACCAGAAAAACAGGACTTCTCAAGTTCCACTTGGCTAGCTTATCCTCAACAGTATGAACATTGAATTCTCCAAGTTCAAGAAAGCCTTCTGAACTCTCTTCTTATTCCACTTTTCTCCCACCACCCTTGTCATCCTGTCCCTCTTTCTGCTCACCTCCCACCCCTCCTTACTCCAAATCCCCCATTTCCCTTTAATCCCCCCAATCTCCATTCCCTTCTAACCCCTTCAACCCATATCACCCCCTCTAGCTTTACATTTCATTCCTCCTCTTCCTTCCAGCCTTTGTCACTTACTCCTCCTCTCTCCCAATCATCCCTCCATGCATTTATCCACCTATCACTTGCTTCTCTCCACCTCTCTTTCCAAGCTTTCTGTCCCCATATCCATCAATCTGAAGGAGGGTATTGACCAAAAACGTTGTCTGCCCATTTAAATAGCCGATAAGTGCAGGAGTCGGCCCTTCGAGCCAGCATCGCCATTCATTGTGATCATGGCTGATCATCCTCAATCAGTGCCCCATTTCCCTCCTACAGATAGACACAAAAAGCTCAGCGGGACAGGCAGCCTCTCTGGAGAGAAGGAATGGGTGACGTTTCGGATCGAGACTTTCCTTCAGGGAACTTAGGGAAAAGGGAAACGAGAGATGATGAACTAGAGAAATAAAGAACAATGAACCCCTTGCCCTTCCAGGACAAGGGGTCACAGCTTAAGGATAAGGGGGAAATCAGAGTGGTGCATCTCTGGAACTCTCTGCCACAGAGGGTAGTTGAGGCCAGTTCATTGGCTATATTTAAGAGGGAGTTAGATGTAGCCCTTGTGGCTAAGGGGATCAGAGGGTATGGAGAGAAGGCAGGTACGGGATACTGAGTTGGATGATCAGCCATGATCATATTGAATGGCGGTGCAGGCTTGAAGGGCCGAATGGCCTGCACCTAATTTCTATGTTTCTATGTTTCTATGAATGAAAGATATGCAAAAAAGTAACGATGATAAAGGAAACTGGCCAATGTTAGCTCGTTTGTTGGGTGAAAATGAGAAGCTGGTGCGAGTAGGGTGGGGGGAAGGATAGAGAGAGATGGAATGGTGAGGTTACTTGAAGTTGGAGAAATCAATACTCATACCACTGGGCTGATAATGCCTGACGTGTTGAGTTCCTCCACCATTTTGTGTTTTGCTCATGTTTTTCAGAATATCTTAAAGAGGAAAGTGGCAGCATAGTTAGTGCAGTTCAGAGACCTATTTTTCATCCTGACCAAAAGTGCTATCAGTTGGAGTCTGCTTTCTCTTCAGTTGTTTTATATATTTGTTTTAGCTACATTTATGATATTCTGCATGTATTTTAACTTATGCCTATTTGTTAATTAGTATTTGATATCAGGATTCCAAAAGTCACTGGAAAACACACAAGGCTTATATGTTATATGTTAATATGAGGCTTATCATTTCCTCACATACATTGCCTGCTCTTGACTTAATCAGGCAGTGAGCTAATGAATCCAATGATGGCACACAAAACTGGTCCATTCAGAAAGATTAAGAGCCAATAATTTAAAAACATCCGCACACATTTACTTCAGATTAATTGAAATATTGTTATTTAAATTTAATTTGAAAAACAATAATTCAAACATTAATTATATTTCTTACATGATAAACTCCATTAAATATGTTAAATAATTATTCATATCCTTGTGGTTTACATAAACGGGTATTCTTAAAGTTTATTTCTCTAAGATGAACAAATGCTATTGTGTGACTCTTATCTTGCAGTTGGTTGTAGCCAAAAGCAGTCTCGCAATCCATTGTTCATTAAGGTACATGAAGCAACTGTTTGAGTAATGTGGAATTGGCTGTAGGAAGGAACAGCAGATGCTGGTTTAAATCGCTGGAGAAAGGGAGTAGGTGACATTTCGGGTTGAGAAAAGATACAATTTTCAATTTTCTCCAGAGAAGCTGCCTGACCCGGTGAATTAGTCCAGCTTTTTGTGTCTGTGGCATTGTCTGTGATAAATTCCACTATCTCATTGCCACTGGATAGAGGAAGACATGCCAAGGGACTTCAAGGAGAATGTTCTCCTGTTCCAACATCGGGGTTCCATCATCCCGGCGAGGGGGCATGAGTATTGGGCAGCCGTAGGGGCGACAGCGGGGGGCTCGGGAGGCCCCAACCACAGGTGAACGACAGAACAACAGAGGAGGATGACTGAACTTTGGTGCCTTCCCTCACACTGGGAAATTTGATTCCGCTGTGTGGGGATGTTTGTGTCAAAGACTATCGTGTTCTGTGTTTTTTTAATTTGTATGGCTGTATGGTGACCACAAATTTCACTGTACCAATTGGTGCATGTGACAATAAATGTCTCTTGTCTTGTCTTCAGAGTTGCTGTAATCTTGACCATTTGCAAGAAAAGAGACTGGTTTGACTGTGGTACTAACTGAGGTGTCACCCTGCCGTCTGTCACAGGGAAAATCATCCACGGGATCCTCATCCTTTGTACCTTCCCAGTGCTGCAAGAGCTACTACTTCAGTTTCAAAGTAGATTACATCCATCTAGAAGCACAGCGGATGTGACCTTCATTGTACAACAATTGCATGAAAAATGCAGGGTGCAGCATAGGTTGCCAACAGAAAGGTGTCTCCATTTTATGGGGGGGGGAGGTACACAAAATGCTGGAGAAACTCAGCGGGTGCAGCAGCATCTATGGAGCGAAGGAGATAGGCAACGTTTCGGGCCTAAGCCCTTCTTCCATTTTATGTTTACTCTATGACAACCTGCAAGCCATGATCCAAACCAACAGGCTGTCAATGGAATAAATCTCAGTGAAGACCAATGTCCAACAATGCTAACTTATTGCAGCTTTCCTCAATCTTTCTACAATGTTGCATTGCACCTCCAACAAACTTCCAATGCAAGTGGAACCTCAGGACTAATGGGAAAACTACTTGGCGATTTAAAAAAAACAAATTAGTTTTTTTTTTTTGGCGACTGCTGGCATCATTGACTGACGTATCAGGTCACCGGAAAAATTTGCGGCGGTGACGCAGCATGATGACTCAAAGTGTTTTGTCAAGTGCAAAATCTTTTGGCGACACTGATATGATGCCGGCAATCGCTGAAAAAATTCGCCAAGTGGGTCAGGCCCTTACAGTGATAACACTCCAGAAGCAAGGTCACGCAATCCACAATGGTGGAGCTGCACTAGGCAGAAGACAGTGGCATTTCTGTGTGCAAGGAAGCCAAGGTCAAAGATATTATCAATTAGTTCATCAAAACACATAGGAGATGGACCTTAAAGTCACACCACAAAACCAAAATTCCACCCTGAAGGGTCTCGACCCAAAACGTCACCCATCCCTTCTCTCCAGAGACGCTGCCTACCCCGCTGAGTTACTCCAGCATTTTGTGTTCATCTTTGGTGTAAATTAGCATCTGCAGTTCTTTCCTACACATTCCACCGACCTGCTGAATTGCACTGCTCTCAGGCAACAATAGTTTACGACAAGACCCTGAAAAAATGAAATCACTTCCCAAATTTCAGAGCCACTTCCCAGCAAAGGCAGGCATTGGTATTGAAATTCACATGGTCTACTACAGCCTTTTGGCAACGCATCTGATGAGTCCAATTTTATTAATTGCAGTCTAAGCAGGAGGAGCCTAAGAGGGTGGTTGGGTAGGATCCCTCCACTGGACGCAGAGCGAATTGGCTTCTTAAAACCAAGGGTAAAATTGTGATGGTGCATGTCATCATAATCATACAGTGTGGAAACATGCCCTTCGGCCCAACTTGCACATGCCGACCAACATGTCCCATTTTCACGAATCTCACCTGCCTGCATTTGGCCCATATCCTCCTAAACCAATCCTATCCATGTTCCTGTCCAAATGTTTCTTAAACATGCGATAGTACCTGCCTCATTCACCCCCTTCAGCAGCTCACTCCATACACCCACCCCATTTTGCGTGAGATAAAAAAGTTACCTCTCGGGTTCCTATTATATCTTTCCCCCCCTCCCTCACTTTAAACCCATGTCCTCTAGTTCTCGAATCCCCTGCCTTGGGAAAAGACTGTGCATTTACCCAATCTATTCCTCTTGTGATTTTGTACACCTCTGTAAGATCGCCGCTCATCCTCCTGCACTCCAATGAAGTTTTCACAATGAAAATCATTGTTTTATGAGTTTGATTGTTGCAATTTTGGAGTTTCTTTCTGCATCATTGTGTCAAAGCATATTTCCCACAGTTATTTTAATTAATGTGTTATTTCCTCTGTGCCTTATCTTATTGAACTATCAAAAGTGGGCTGTAACTTTATTGAACTATTATTTCTCTGGATCACTGCACATTAAAATACTGCAAGCAATTCAAAATGGTTAATTGAAAAGTCAAACAAAAGTATTTGAAGAATTAGATTGCCTTATACGGTTAGTCTGAATTGTTTTACAATGGTTCATGATAACTGTGGATAAGTTTCATTAAGCGTGTGTTGGACTTCCATTCTCTTGTGCTTCTGTGATCCTTTGATGGTGAGAAACACATCCTTTCACTCCACTTAAGTGGGTCCTGAAATGAATAATGGGGCCAGGATGGAAACGATAGACTCTTTCAATGATAGAGTAGAAAATGGCTGACAAGGTGGACAGATAATATTTTGTGAGTTAGCCCACTCCTTCTGTTACTTACACAGGGCTTCTAAGTGCTCCAATTTCATAGATGATGTTGGTAATACTATCCCCAATGCTCCTTCTTTAATTAAGTCATGGACCAGATATTCCCAATATTCAAAAAATAAACTGTAGTAAAACTCAACGCATGAAGCAGTAACTGTGGTGACAAGGGGATAGTTAATGTTTTGGGTCAAGGCCATACATCATGCAGGAATGATGAAGCGTCTTAACCCAAAAATGGGGAACATTCCTTTGCCTCCACAGATGCTTATTGAACTGATTAGTTCTTGCAGCAGTTTATTGTTACAGATTCTAACATCTGCAGTATCTTGTGTCTTCGTTCCCATTTCTTTAAGGTTTTGAGCACATTCTTGAATCTTCTTTTGTCCAACTGATCATTTTGTCCCATGAAAGTCTCGCCAGTTTTTGGCATGAAAACATCATGGCTTGACAAGGTGTAACTAGGGCCTCAGTACTGGCGATGTTGGCCTATGAAAAGTTTGCATGCCTTTGCAGCTTTACAAAGAAGTGTTGAATTTTTTTGATATATAAAATGGCTAAAAGTATGTATTATAGTTAATTAAAAACATGCTAAAATGCAAACTATTAAATAAAAGTATTAAAATGAAAATAATTAGTTAAACTGAAAGTGCTGAAGGAAGAAATTCATTGTTTTGTTTCGGTACATATGACAATAAAACACTCTTGACTTTCTTGTCTGTGTTGATTCCTGAACTCGGCAGGTCAGGCAGCATCTGTGGAGGTAATTGACTGGCAATGGGCCAGTTTTGGGTCGGTATCCTACTTCAGACAACTTCTGTCTTGCCTGGAATGGCTGCTGGGTTCCTGGATTTAGGTGAGTGGGAGGTGCGGGGACAAGTGTTACATTTCCTGTAGTTGCAGGACGAAGTATCTTGGAAGGAGGCAGGTTGGGGTGGAAATAATTATTGAATCAAGGATTTGCAGAGGAAGTAGTTTCTGCTGAAAGTAGAAAGAGATGGGGAATGGAAAGATGTGAATTAGTGGTGGGATCACGAATGGTGTTGAGTCTGAAGAAGGATCCCAACCCAAAATGTCACCTATCCATTTCCTTCCCAGATGCTGCCTGATTCACTGTTCCTCCAGCACTTCGTGTTGTGCTCAAGATTCTAACATCTGCAGATCCTTATGTTTCCAATAATTAAGCCAATTTCCAACAGCGTCTGTGAGCTCATTCAAACAAATACATGGGCCAATGTAAAACCATTGACTGGAGTTGATTTGCATCCAGAACCTCTTGTCACCATTGAACCTGACAGTGGAGGAGTGACTCACTGAGGGGAGAATCTGGATGTACTTCAAATGCCACCTCAGCTTAAAACCACAAGGGCAGCAATATCATTGGCAGGCTAATTTATTTGAATAGATCCCATAGAAAGACTGAACTAAATAATAACCAAATGTAATAGTTGTACACTTGTGTTTAATTTATTCCACATTTATAACAAAGATATGTTAAACTGACGGCATCATTTTTAAACATCGTTGAATGTCAAAGATTATTAAACTTAATAACCAAACAGTTCCCAATGGCTGTGTGGGCAATCTGGTAACAAAGCCAGAAGCTAGAGGGTTACTAGCACTGGAGCCTACTCGGTCTCACTGCATGTCCATGGGTATAGGGCAGGGAGGTCATCTTGTTGACAGTCCACTTCCAGACAATGTACATACCATTGAGCAGAGGCCACAGATAGCAAACTTGGTCAACGGGAAGAACCAGCACATATTTATTTGATATTATTGTAAATCTGAAAATAAGTATGACTGAAAAACATTTACACGAGTGTTATTTTGTCAAATGTTTTGCCGAACACTTGCGCTCGATCCTGATTGCTAACCATTAACTCCTCTTCTCATTCCCATACTGACCTTTCTGATCTGGGCTGCCTCCATTAACAGAGTGATTCCATATGTAAGCTGGGGGAACGGCACCTTGTATTCCATGGGTTGCTTACAACACACTGGTATGAACATTGAGTTTCCAATTTTAGGTAATCTTAAAACTTACCCCTCGTCCTTCCAACCCGTCTCCATGGTGCACAACCTGGTCTTGCATCCATTTTTCCTCTCCTCTCCTCTTCCACCTACATTCATTCCTTTAGCTTCACAATCCGATCATCTTTAAACCTTTTGTCACATTCCTTCTGCCTTTTTATTTCAGGCCTTGGCCCAACCATCTGCCTATCAAAACCCCCCTCACATGTATCAACCTGTTACCTGCCTGGATTTCTCATGCCCCTCTTTCTTCCCACGAAGGAAAGGGAATTCCTTTAGGACCGAGATGAGGAAAAAAAATGTTCACACAGAGAGTGGTGAGTTTCTGGAATTCGCTGCCACAGAAGGTAGTTGAGGCCAGTTCAATGGCTATATTTAAGAGGGAGTTAGATGTGGCTAAAGGGATCGGGGGTATGGAGAGAAGGCAGGTACAGGATACGGAGTTGAATGATCAGCCATGATCATATTGAATGGCGGTGCAGGCTCGAAGGGCCGAATGGCCTACTCCTGCGCCTAATTTCTATGTTTTCCCCTGCCTTCACAAACAATCTGAAGAAGGGTCCAGACCTGAAAGTTCACTTCTCCAGAGATCCAGCCTGACCTGCTGAGCTACTCCAGCTATTTGTTTTGCTTTTTTTGTAAACCAGCATCTGCAGTTCCTTGTTTCTGCATATGGATTGAACTGATGTACAATATGTTACTGTAACAGCTATCACAATAATGAGTTAACACTGGAGCTTGCAAATCAAGATCAATTATTTATAAATCTAAAGTAGAAAATGGCCTGCTAATATCTGGCAGCATTCTGTTATTTGTTTTGTTTATAAAAAATATTCAATATCATTTGAAAGACATGCAAAATGCATTAATGACTGACATGCCTTCATAAATCTGTTTCAAATCTTTGATTTCAACTCCTTTGCTCTGGGTACTCAATACTTCCTCGTCACTGATTTCATAAATCTGTTAGTATTCATGTTTTGTGGTTTAATGCTTCATACTTTTCTCTTGCTTTTTTTTGTCACAAATCTGATTTTCCAAACACTTTAATTCCATTTGCTTCCGTTCTCAATCAATCCCTGAATTCCCTTTGTTCACAGATTGCTCCCACAGCAATGCTTTTCATTCAGACTTCATACATTACGTCATTAAATATTGAAATTTCCTCTGTTTAATTTTTATCACTGAATTAGATGGAAAAATGAGCAGATGGGGTCATTTGCTCTGACTTGGCTGAAGCAGAAAATCAAATAGCTATTTTTCTTTTTCATTCATGGATTCCTGTGCAATATATTTCAGGACTCAACCTGACCATTCCATCTTTTACAGATTCAATCTCCCAGTCATTTTGGATTGCACAGTACATTGATTTACCCTTCCCCACCCAACCGGAATCTGATTTTCTGATTCCATTCCATGTCAAATGTCTGCAATGCCTAATCTACCCTTGGATTCCCTGCTTACATACACTATTTTATAAAGAAAAAAAGTGGGGGGAAAAAAATGAAACCATTTGAAAATGGCTCGTATGTGCCTAGAAATTAATTTGCAATGAAACATTATAGCTGCAAGCCCTTGCAGAAATACACGGTGGTCTACCATCATTTGCACATCTGACAAAACTCTTCAGGCACCAAATAATTTCTACACTTCCTGTTGTATTTCAAGGGACAAGTCCATGGCTCTTTGCACTCTGAGGGATTTATTTGAAGATTTAACTTGGTGACTACAATGGCTTCCTTGCAACTACACAGGATGATGCTGGTGGGCATCATGCAGACCTGCTCTGAAATGCCATCATAACCCTCTGAATATACATGAGGTGCTGAAATGCTTTCATTAATCAGGTTTCATTTCTTAAAAGGAATACAGTAGGCAGAGATTCTCACTTTTCAATGCACAAGCAAAAAATTAATTATAGACAGTTGTTTTGTATAAGAAATTCATGTGAATCAATCAGTGCAATGTTTACTAAAGGTAACCACCGGGGTCACTTTAAATGATCAGAGTGGAGCTTGCTGCATTACTGGTCTTAATTGTAGACCCTTTTCATTTACTGTGCCATACATCTGCTGCAGAACAATTCTTTATTTGCGTGCACATCATGACATTGTTTTTGTGTGTTGCTGTGCCAACAGCTGAACAGGAGTAATTGCCTAGTCTGGTTTTATTTTGTGTAATTTTGTTTTATTCTATCTCCAGCTACTTTAGATGTCTGGTGGTTATTGGACTGTGCAGCCTTGTTTCCTTCGCTGTCGAGCACTGTCCCTGTGTAATGCTCTGTTTCATTTATGGTTAAGTGCTCTCTTGGTAGTCCACAACATCCAATTTCTGTGACAGTCCAGTGGTTATCCATCCATAAAGTCTTATTTCCCTGGTGGTTGTGCAGTTATCCAAACTCCAGGTCTTATTCTGCCATGGAAGCGTGGCTGTCTATTCATGCCATCTCTGGAGATTAACCATCCATATTTTTCTTTAAATTTCCCTCCCGATTTGGTGGCTTTCTATCTGTGATGTCTGTTTTTCATCATT
Source organism: Raja brachyura (assembly GCA_963514005.1). Next base: position 40,652,609 of record OY740796.1, read on the forward strand.
GTCTTGCTGATTCTGCCTTATTGTTTGTTTTCTGTTGTGGTTTCACTGGAAGCTATGCAACTCCAGAGGGCTATTTTCTAATCTTTCAGTGCCTTGTTTATCTTGGCAAATGTTTGGACATGCTAACCATCCACACATACGTGGAAGAAACATTTCTGTATGAAAGAAGATAGACACAAAATGCTGCAGTAACTCAGTGGGACAGGCAGCATCTCTGGAGAGAAGGAATGGGTGACGTTTTGGAAAAATGTCTGCTCTCTGTGTCTTCGTTTTCTCACTGCTGATTCTTCCTATCTCGAAGGACTGATATCAATTCTGAGGCACTCATAATTGGTTTAGAACTGAGCATACAACGAGTTTAAGACCAAATGCAAATAGCACACAATGTCCTTGTCTTAGCTAATATGCATAATTATTCACCATAGCAGTTGCAAATCCAGATGTGAATGCGTGAGCAGAAAGAAAAAGTAACTGTAAGGAATTAGAGGGACCTTTCACTGGTATGGCACTTGGCTACCTATTTTTCCACCTCTAACCCACCTGAAGATTTGATTAGAATTATTGGTATAGTCCTAATGCTGCACTATCCTAAAGTGCTTTAAATTTGTTATATGGAAGTGTTTGATTCTAGTTGCACTGCACAATAGCAGAGCAACTAAAACTGCAGCTTTATGGCTCCCGAGGCTTAGATTGATTTCTGATTCAGATGCTGGACATAGGCAGTTTGCATATTCTCCCTGTAGCTGTATGGGTCGCAAACTTTTCTACAGTTTTCTACCTTGGGGATCCGTTCATCAGGATAAATATGCATTTTGAATGAGGACCAGATATCAAGGCTCATTTTAGTAAAAAAAAAGACATGACCTAATCGGTTCTGACTGATGTGCTTGGTTTCTCTTCATTTGAGAATGGCTTTTTGTCTTATTGTGCTCGTCAGCAATATAAGTAATTTCAACAATAGCATCGAGAAAATTCATCATACTGAATATATTATTCATCTGCTCTCATGAATACGTTTTAGTTTATTTTAGAGATACACCACGGAAACAGTTCCTTCTTCCAACCAGGTCCACTTCGATCTGCGATCCCCGCATATTAACACTATCCTACATGCACTAGGGACAATTTAACATTTCTACCAAGCCATTTCTATCTGTACGTCTTTGGAGTGGGAGGAAACTGAAGATCTCGGTGAAAACCCGCACGGCCACGGGGAGAACGTACAAACTCCGTACAGACGCAGTCGTAGTCGGGAAAGAACCCGGTTATCTGGTGTTTTAAGGCAGGAACTCTATCGCTGCGCCACCGTGCCGCCCTCCAAATAAGTGACACCTTATTGGTCTGTGACAGTGATATTTGTTTTGTATCACCTATGAGCCTTCAGATGCACAATTGTTGGATAAAGAATAATTTGCAGAATTGTATCCCAGTTGCAGATTTTACTAGAATGCTGAAAAACTGGTATTCTATGCAATGTGAAACAGCAACTATGTATCAGCACATAAAACATCGATTATCAGAACAAAATTTGTAAGTTTATCACTGCAACAAATTTTTGTGTCTTTATACAAAGTTTTAAATTACTTGGTAGAACAAGAATCGAGCCTATGCCAGGTTGTTATCCTCTGGGGAAGACTGTTGAAGTCTCAGAGACCTGCTGTCTACACAGACATTCATGTTCAATTTGTCATCCACTCTTCATTCCAAATTATGGAGGGGGTTTGTGGAAGGAGAGCAAACAAATGAAAGGGTTTGTGAGTCCTTGCTGACTGACACCGTGTCACTTGACTTAACTAAATAGCTCTATCTCTGCTGGAACACAGTGCTTACAAATGTCCAGAAGGTGTGAGAATTGTTTTCTGTATTCATATCTTGCAAGCAGTGTTATTCTGCCCAGAACTAATCTCACAAATTTATATTTTCCAACTCTTAATTTTGTTGGAATCTCTCCAATCTCATTGCCTGGGTTAGAGCTTGGAGATTAGCCAAGATCATTTTCTTATGCACAGCTATTCTGCTGCTGTTACAATGTCTGTTGACACCCAAATATCTGGGGGTATAATTATAAAAGCCACATCAATAAATAGAATGATGATGGGCCAAAGGCATCTTGAGCAATACTCAGCAGATGACTGTTGTCTTAAGAACATCATATTTCACAATAATTAATTTTGCCATTTTGGAAACAACTGTTTGCTTTCTGATGTTCATGAAAAATTTGCAGAACTGGCATATCTTTTCAGAGATGGTACATGCAAATACTACAATTAATTAGCAATTGACCCTATGATTATTCCAGTAGTTAATGCATTGATTATCAGTGACGAATCAGCTTTGGATTGATGCTGAAAAGACACAAAAAGCTGGAGAAACTGTGTGTGTCAGGCAGCATCCCCAGAGAACATGGAGAGGTGGAACCCTTCTTTAGAATGAACTGATATACTTTGTATTGATGTTTCTGGTCCTTCTGAATGTCTGGTGTATACTTTTCATAAGAAGTATCTGCCATGAATATATGGTTATTATAATGGTGAAAGTCTTAGTGCTCACTGTAATTCAATGCAGCACAGAAAGCAGTTCCTAGCATCAGCACAGGAGGGAATAAAGATGGAAATCCAGAAGCATGCACAAAGTGCGGAAGGAACTCAACAGGTCAGGGAACATCTCTGAAGGGAAAGGACTGGTGACGTTTTGGGTAAGACAGTTCTTCAGACTCGGAGTTTGAAGAAGGATCCCGACTCGACATAATGTATATCCATTCCCTCCACAGATGTTGCCTGACCTGTCGAGTTCCTCCAATACTTTGTGTTTTTCTCAAGATTCCAGCATCTGCAGTTCCTTTGTTGTGCTGCTGCAAGTAAGAAATTCATTGTTCCATTTCGGAACAGATGACAATAAACACTCGTGATTAATCCAGAAGATGCAAATAGATGCAACCCCATAGATGCTGCCTCACCCGCTGAGTTTCTCCAGCATTTTTGTCTATCTTCGATTTTTCCAGCATCCAGATCTGCAGTTCTTTCTTAAACAGAAGATGCGAATGATGCCCTGTTCTTCCACTGGACGCTGTTGGATTCTTTTCAAATTCAATGCACACAAAGTCATTGATAGGAATTGAATTGCAATTTTTTTTGTTGAGATATACAGCACGGAAACAGGCTCTTCGAGTGACCCTAACATTGTCCTACAGACTAGGTACAATTTACAATTTTTACCGAAGCCAATTAACCTACAAACCTGCAGTTTACAATGTGGGAGGAAACCTATGGGGAAAGCACATGGAGAGAACGTACAGACAGCGCCCATAGTCAGAATCGAACCTAGGTGCTTGGAGCTGAAAGGCAGCAACTCTATCACTGTATCACCCAATTTTAGACAAATTATTCTTGCTGCAAAGGAACTGATGGACGGTGCAATATTTGTTTTGTTGCTCGGATTCATCCTTAACTTTCTCCCACCACCCCTGAAAGATGCCTTGACACCAGCAACTTTAGTTTAATTTGCAGATACAGTGCGGAAACAGGCCCTTCCGCCCATTGAGTCCGTGCCGACCAGTGGTCCCTGCTCACGAGCACTATCGTACACACACTAGGGACATTTTATAATTTACCAAGCCAATTAACCTACAAACCTGTACGTCTTTGGAGTGTGCAAGGAAACTGGAGCTTCCAGGGAAAACCCACGCAGGTCACTGAGAGAGGGTACCAATTCCGTGCAGACAAGCACACGTCATCAGAATCGAACCTGGGTCTCTGGCGCCTGGAAGGCAGCAACTCTGCCACCGCGCCGCCCATACCCAGATTTTTGATCCGCAAAGAGCCTTTTTAACTGTTATGAAAGGTTCTCTGTTAGGCAAAGAATTTTCAAAACTATTCAAATATCTTTAAATAATTCGATAAATCTGCATATTTTTAAATGCTAGACAAAACAGTTACCTCACAGTGTGGTGACATGGTAGATGATTGATTGAGTCACCCGAGACCCTGCATGAGCCACCATTAGAATCGGTCTAAGCTATAGTTTCCCTGAGCTTCACAATTTGCAATCTTCATCCTTTTATACTGACACCTGTTCTTTTAAATCTGGCCTTTGCCCAACAATCTGCCCATTAACTCCCCCTCCCCCCTTCTCTGTGGTCACCTATTCTTGTGCCTGACCCTCCTCTCTTTCAGCTTTCTTTCCAATCCCCATGCTATCAGTCTGAAGATGTGTTCTGACTTGAAATGTTCTCCAGAGATGCTGTTTGGCCTGCTGAGTTAAGGGCCTGTCCCACGAGCATGCGGCAAGCGTGACCAAAACGGAAGTGGGGGTTGCGCGGAGGTCGGGTGATCCCCTTACAGGGCCGGTCCCACCAGCATGCGCCTGCATGCGGTGAGCACGACCAAAACTGAAGCCGCGCGGAGGTCGTGTGAGTGGCGCGAAGTTGGAGTAAAGTCCGCGGTAAGTTCACCTGGACAGAGAGGGGCACGGAGGCACGCAGAGAGGGGCACGGAGGCACGCAGAGAGGGGCACAGAGAGGGGCACGGAGGCACAGAGAGAGAGGGACACGGCGGCACGCAGAGAAGGACACGGAGGCACGCAGAGGGGGCACAGATGGACCCGGAGGAACACAGGGTCACGGAGGCACATAGAAAGGGACACACAGGCACGCATAGAGGGTCACGAAGGCACGACATCGAGGCGGTGTGTGCGGCGTCGAGGCGGTTGCGGGCCAACAGGCCGTTGTCGCGTGAAATTTTGAACACGGTCGGTTTTTCGGTGCCCCACGCTATGTCGGGACCAGCTCCACACAACTCTATACGACTCCAGCGATCGAAGCGGAATGGCCCCGCGAGGGCGGACGGCTGAAGCGACCACGTTAGGTCGCGCTTGCCGCATGGAGTCGCATGCTGGTGGAACAGGCCCTTTACTCAGGCATTTAGTGTCTTTCTTCGCTAAAGTATTGTGTCCCTTTACAGATACTGCCTGGCCTATTGAGTACTTGCAGTATTTTTTGCTTTTATTGTGAGGTTGTATCTTAATCATTGTTGCCACGGCAATCACGAACATGTTACTGAATAATAACGATCCTTGAGCAGAGATTATGCAGGGTTGCTTTTATGAGGTCTCAGTTCCATGCGTGGCAGAAGGCTTTATTCACAGTCGATGATCTGTTGTTACATATGTGGCCTGGGCCAGAAACCTAATCAATTTGATTGTACAAAAATTATTATTCTGTCTCTGTCATCATAAAGTAGATGATTTTTACTGACAGAAATTCAATCAAAATTCAATTTCTGCCTATTTCCAACCGTTTTCTTTGTGGGAAAAGGGCAAATATTTCACTACTGTTCTAATGTTGCTTTTACATTTGCATTGCAGGTCATACACATTCAAAATTCCATCAAATTACTTTTAAGATAAATATTTTAAATAGTGGATGTCTGAATAAAATTAATAATTACAGATCGTGCTTCTAAAAGATTGCTGTACATGAGTCGAAGGTAGACACAAAATGCTGGAGTAATTCAGTGGGTCAGGTAGCATCTCTGGAGAGAAGGAATGGGTGACGTTTTAGGTTGAGACCCTTCTTCAGACCATCAATTTAAACCAGCATCTGCAGTTCTTTCCTACATATCCTGTACATGATATAAGTAGAAATAAATTCACTGATTAGTAAACCCATCGAGGTTGGCTGCAGAGGTTTTGCAGGGCAATCGCTCTACAAAGCGTTAAGTGCACTGGGCATCAACGGAATGGCGAGAAGAAGAGCCATCAAGAACACCACAGAGGCAGCGGAGAAGGGCTCGAGATGGCTCTGGATCAGGAGAGAAGGTCCATGGGGAGGAGCGAATGCCACCTGAACACAAGTCGTGGTCTGATCCGAAACACCCAATGACCCCAGGTTACATCACTGATGATTTGTTTCGGAGCATCAATAGATGTATTTTTTATCAAAACGGTGTCGGGGGTTATGGGGAGAAGGTAGGAGAATGGGGTTGAGAGGGAAAGATGATCAGCCATGATTCAATGGCGGAGTAGATTTGATGGGCCGAATGGACTAATTTCACTTCAGAACTTATGAACTCATAATGAGAACTTATGAACATGATTTTGGCAGTTTTTAACACTTTCTTCATCACCTTTTGTATGATGTGATGGTAATGTTTTATTTTAAGCTACAGTGTATTCCAGTTGCTTTGGAGAGATTGAGTTTGTAACTGTTTAAATGTTCCTGACAGCTAAATAAATGTTGATTGACATTGTCAACAGAATATAATTACTCACTGTGCCATCGCAATGGCAAAATCATCCAGTCAGGTGATCTGTGAAACAATATAATTACTGACAACTTTTGCAGTATATTTTGAGAATTCATGACGCTATACATTATAAATGAATTACAGTAATAATTGGTAGGTTTAGTTCAATATGTAGTGCTATATTTTACATTGCAAAGACTGGTTTATTAAGCAAATTAATAAGTGGTTTGTTGATGCAGCACGTTGCAAAATCAAATTGACTGGTTCATTAAGTGGAAAAGAACGGCTTATTACCGCTTATCAGAACTTTTAGCATCTTCCAGTATATCATTTTTCCAACCATTTAGAAATGACATGTATAACACTGCATATAGCATCCAGCTGACAGCTTGTATCCCTGACAGTCTGTCTCCACAATTAGTACCTCAGCCATTATTAAGTGAAAAAAAAGGCAATGATCACCTGTGCCTCAGCTGATAACTTAAAAAAAAAAAATTGCCAATTAAACAGTGTACCGCAAAATATATTGGTATTGATTTGACATTGTCATCTGCATGGAGATAGGGCAAAAAACTTCATTTTGTGTGGTGTCCAGGCAAACCAGACTGTACCTGAATTCATCTTGTAATGCAAAGGAGAAAATAAATGAAGTGTAGAATATAGTGTTACAGTGATGGAGAAACAGCAGGAAAAATATTCCAACGGCCGTAATGAGATAGATTGGGAATTCATCCCTAGTGTGTGAGAGGTCTATTCAAGAGTCTGATAACTGGTGATTCTTGAATCTGATGGTGAGTTCTTTCAAACCTTATATCTTCTGTCTGATAGGATAGGGAGAAGAGAGAATGAAAGGTGTATGAGAGGTACTTTATTATGTTTAGCTTAGAGCTTAGAAATACAGCGTGGGAACAGGCCCTTCGGCCCACTGCGTCCATGCCAACCAATGATCACACATGGTTCTATCCTACACAATAGGAACAATTTATAGAAGCCAACTAACCTACAAAACTCCATGTCCTAAGAATGTGGAGGGAAACCAGAGCACCCAGAGAAAACCCATGCAGACGCAGGGAGAACGTACAAACTCCGTACAGACAGCACCTGTAGTCAGGATTGATCCCGGTGTAACTCTACTGCTGCACCTGCAATAACCAATTGGTTCATTCAGTTTCATGTTAGCAGCTTTTCTAAGGCATTGTGTCGCCTAAATAGAGTTGACCGGGGAGATGGACGCATGATCCAGTGTTCTATAACTCTGCAATTTCTTGCAATCTTAGATAGAGCAGTTGCCATGCTAAACTGTAATGTTTTCAATGGTGCATTTATAGAAATTGGTAAGACTTGACAAATTTTGTTAGCTTTTTAGAGTAAGTACTGGCACTGAGGTGCTTTATTGGCGATAGCAACAATGTGGTTGGACAAGGGCAAATTGTTGGTGATATTTAACATGGAAACCTGAAGTCTCTATCCTTGATACGGATTGGGCATTTACACCTTGCATTCTGATTATCTTATTTCAAATGAATATATGTTGTACATTTGAGATATAAAGCAACTCCGTAGCTTTCACTGCCCTCATCCTCACCACCAATAGGTTCATTTAGATTCCTGTGGGCTTCAAAAAAAGAACAGAATGTTGGAAGGACTCCCACATCATAGTTTTGTTCTTGATTTTAGCATCTGGAGTCTTTTTTCTTTTCCCTATGTCTCAAATTAGATTCATTTGCATCTCACTACTCTTCTCCAATAACTTTAAACATGTTTGTTTAACGTTTCTTTGTTATGACTAAAAGCCATCAATCAAAGGAGCCCAAAATGTTTAATTTTCATATGTACCGAAAGGGAACCGTGAAATTCTCACCTGCAGCAGCACAACAGGTCTGTAAACACAGTACTCAATAGATAATATAATAAACAAACAAGAAAAGAAATGCAATCATTGAAAAACCCAATATAGTGCAAACCAAAGCAAAGTCTCGAGTGTAGATTTAGGGCTGCCTTATATTCAACGAGTCATTTCGGAGCTGCAGTTTCCACCATACCTAGAAAATGCACTGACAGCGCTTTAACAATGGAAGTCAAGTAATTAGGAGTATTACTAGTTGATTGGCTTATTTCATTAATATTTCCCAATCCTGTTTGTTATTCTCCCATCTCCTCTGCTTTTGAATTTGATTCCCTCCTCCAAAGTATTATGCCACTCATTTCTTTGATCCCTTATGAATTTATACTTCTTTGATCCCAAATCTCTGGGCAACTGAACACTCTGGATAATAATTAGGAGGGCGATTTGGAGGGAATGTTAAAAAATGAATGTAATGAAAAAAAAAATCACTTTCCCAATCAGATACAACTAGTCCAGAAACACTCTGACACCAACTGTGCATTTAGTGCTTGTAGGCAACTGGGAATGCCTAACCCTGCTAAATGGCCAGCTTTGCATTGGAATAAAAAGATCTTGAGGATTCATTGCAAATCACCTTATCTAAATGTTGTTAAATTTCTCCACGCACAACGTCAAGTAAATAAAATAGACAAGAGGTGCAGGAGTAGGCCTTTGGGCCCTTCAAGCCAGCACCGTCATTCACTGTGATCATAGCTGATCATCCACATTCAGCTCCCCGTTATCCCCATATCCCCTGACTCCGCTATCTTTAAGAGCTCTATCTATTCAGAGAATGTTAAATGGTTAAAAATTTGTTTAGTAGCAACTAAATTTGCAGCTCATCATATGCACAGAAATACAAAGCTCATTATCAGTACACAACTGCTGTCAAGTTGCATTTGTGATATTACAAGGACTGCATATCAGGTTTTGCAGAATCCATGCCATTTGTACACTCTGCTTTCAAAATGGATTTTATTCAGATTGAAATGTGTCTCAATATTGCAATGGGAAGGGGGGCAATTTTAATTTAAGCAATTAAACCTCAACCTCAGTAAAATTCAGCTTTTGAAGTAATGCGCGCAAATATATTATACATTCTAAAGACTATTAATAATTTAAAGCAAAATCTTTTTCATAGATATTTCATGTCCTTTCTCATAAACACTCATCTACTTTACTTGTATGTTCTCATCACAACTGAGTGATGTTAATTTTTTTTATTCTGCAATATGATTCAGTTCAAGTAAATGCATAGCTTGGTTGACAGGTGAATCTTCTGCCTGGATCTCCACTCCAACAGGATCTCACCACTAGTCACATCTTCCCATCTCCACCCCTTCTGTAGAGACCGTTCATTCTGCAACTCCCTGGTTAACATCCCTTCCCACCCAAACCACCCCCTCCCCAGGTACCTTCCCCTGCAACTGCAGGAGTTGCAACACCTGTCCCCATTCCTCCTCCCTCGACTCTGTCCTGGGACTCCCACAGTTCGATCAGGTTAGGCAGAGGTTCACTTGCAGCTCCTCCAACCTCATCTACTGTATCCGTTGTTCTAGGTTTGGAATCATACATCGGCAAGACCAAACATAGACTGGGCGATCGTTTTGCTGAACATCTTCGCTCAGTCCACCTGGACCAACCTGATCTCATGATTGTGAAACACTTTAATTCTCCTTCCCATTCCTACACAGACCTTTCCGTCCTAGGCCTCCTCCATTGTCAGAGTGGGGCTCAACACAAATTGAAGGAACAGCATCTCATATTTCATTTGGGCAGCTTACAACCCAGTGGTAAGCGTCAGATTTCTCAAACTTCAAGTAAGCCCTGCATTCCCTCTCTCTACATCCCTCTCGCACCCAAGCCTCACCAGGTTCTCACCCAACAAACAACTACCAATGGCCTGTTTCCTTTATCATCATTACTTTATTGCACATCCATCATTGATTGTTCTATATCTCTACATCATCGTCATTTCCCTTTCCCTTGACTTGCAGTCTGAAGAAGGGTCTCGACCCGAAACGTCACCTATTCCGTTTCTCCAGAGATGCTGCCTAACCCGCTGAGTTACTCTAGTATTTTGTGTCTGCTAACCACCCTAGTATTGTTTTGTAGTGCATTTTGGACAATTTTGGAACAACGTGCATTCGATGAATTCCTGTGCATTCAAAGTAAATATGATCAATAGATTATCTTCCTCCTCTTTACCTGCTTAGTATTTCCAGCACTCTGTTTCCATGCCTGTTTAAGATTAATTGATTGATTAGCTTTAAAGGTACAACTTGATTTGAGTTTATAAAGGGCCTGTCCCACATGGGCGTTATTTGCGTGTCATTTACGCGTCACAGCGTACGACGCAACATAATTTACGTGTTAAACACGTGTCATGATGCGCACGGCGTGCATTATGCATGCATGGTGCGTGGTGAGACGTGGTGGCGTAGGCAGTGACACTCGGCCGCCTCAGGATTTTGGGATTCACGGAATCTTCGCGCGCCACCTGCGTGACACGCAAATGATGCCCAAGTAGGAAAGGCCCTTCAATGTCAGACTTGTTTCACAATGAGCAACATTTGGTCAATGTGCAATAAGATATTCCTGTTGCTGGCAAGCTTTCTTAGTCAAGTATCTTGCGCTTCATGTGCTAATTAACCTGAAGCACTATTCATATTTAGTTTAAACTGAAATGAAATAAGCAAAGGTATTTATAGATTTAACAGTTAATTTCTAATTTCTGAGTGTGATAATAGGCAAGGGAATGAGAGAAATGTAAGGGAAAATAACACAAACAGGTGACCATTGCTTCAGTAAACAAATAATTATTGTTTATACTTGCTTAAGATGATGTATGTGCCATCATCATCCATGGCTGAAAGCCTGGATTGCCGAATGTGAGTTATGATGGATAATTTCAAGAAACTGTGGGGAATGGAGATAGCAATTGAATTTACAAAGGCTAATTGAGAAGAGAAGTCATCATTTAGTTGCTTAATCAACCAATAAATGTTGTACTTAATCAGCTAACAAGAATAATATATCGTAAATAAAGTCATTTTTATAAATGCATGTAGCCTTATTGTTTGGACCTTATGGCAAAGTGTACCTAAGAAAACATTTCCTCCCAAGTTATTTCAAATTAAAATAACTCTTCCGCAAAAACTCTCAGAGCATTTTATGGGATGTATAGTATTTTGTCAGCATTTCTTTATTCAAAACCTCTCATCTCCAATCCCTGGGAATACAGGCATGGGGATTGTAACAAAGGCACTAAAGACATGTTTTCTCTTGGGTGAGAAAGATTTAATGTGACCTAGCTTGGCTGCAGACAAGAAACTAATTACCTTTACTGTTTGCAGAGATAAAGCACGAGGGCAGTGATCTGGCTTGAGGCCAGATATTTAGTGCTGTCTTATATTTAACGAGCCATCTCGGAGCTGCGGTTTCAACTGTACTTAGAAAACACAATGACAGTGCTTCAACAATGGAAGTCAAGTAATTAGGAGTATCACTAGTTGATTGACTTCATTAATAGTTCCCCACCCTGCTTTTTATTCTCCCATCTCCTCTGCTTTTATATTTGATTTCCTCCTTCAAAGTATTATGCCACTCATTACGTTGATCCCTTGTGAATTTATACTTCTTTGATCCCAAACCTCTGGGCGACCGAACACTCTGGATAATAATTAGGAGGGAGATTTGGAGGGAATGTAAAAAATGAATGTAACGAAAAAAAGTGTTTAAGAAGGAACTGCAGATGGTGGAAAATAGATGAGGTCGGAGGAGGTGCAGGTGAACCTCTACCGCACCTGGAAAGACTGCTTGGGTCCTTGAATGGAGTCAAGGAGGGAGGTAAAGTGACAAGTGTAGCATTTCCTGCGGTTGCAAGGGAAAGTGCCCGGAGATGGGGTGGTTCGGGTGGGGAGGGACGAATTGACCAGGGAGTTACGGAGGGAGCAGTCTCTGCGGAAAGCAGACAGGGGAGGAGGTGGGAAGATGTGGCACGTTGGAGGTGGCAAAAATGTCGGAGGATTATTTGTTGTATGTGACGGCTGGTAGGGTGGAAGGTGAGGACAAGGGGGACTCTGCCCTTGTTACGAGTCGATGGATGGGGAGTGAGAACAGAGTCATGGGGTATAGAAGCGACCTTGGTGAGAACTTCATCTTTAGTAGAAGACGTAAACCCCCGTTCCCTGAAGAATAAAGACATCTCCGATGCCCTGGTGTGGAACACCGCATCCTGGGAGCAGATGTAGCGTAGACGGAGGAATTGAGAGTAGGTGATGGAGTCCTTACAGGAAGCAGGGTGGGAAGAAGTCTAGTGCAGATAGTCATGGGTTTATAGTGGATGTCATGGGTTTATAGTGGATGTCGGTCAGTAGTCTATCTCCTGCAATGGAGATAGCGAGGTCAAGAAATGGTAGGGAAATGTCGGAAATGGTCCAGGTGTATTTGAGTACCGGATGGAAGTTAGTGATGAAATTGATTAAGTCAGTGAGTTGTGTGTGGGTGCAGGAGGTAGCACCAATGCAGGCGTCGATGTAGGGGTCTCTTCTATACCCCATAACTTTTCTCTCACTCCCCATCCCCCCACTCGTAACAAGGGCAGAGTCCCCCTTGTCCTCACCTTCCACTCTACCAGCCGTCACGTACAACAAGTAATCCTCCAGCATTTTTGCCAACTCCAACGGGATTCCACCACTGGCCACCTCTTCCCATCTCCTTCCCTTTTGCCTTTCCGCATAGACTGCTCCCTCCATAACTCCCTGGTCAATTCATCCCTTTCCACCCAAACCACCCCTTCTCCTGGCACTTTCCTTTGCTTCCGCAGGAAATGCTACACATTTGCGCTTTACCTCCCCCCTTGACTCCATCCAAGGACCCAAGCAGTCTTTCCAGGTGAGGCAGGGGTTTACTTGCACCTCCTCCAACCTCATCTGTTGCATCTGCTGCTCTAGATGTTCGCTGTTCTACATCGATGAGACCAAGCATAGGCTTGGCGATCGCTTCGCCCAACACCTCCTCTCAGTTCGCAATAACCAACCTGATCCCTTGTGGCTCAGCACTTCAACTCCCCCTCCCATTCCAAATCCGATCTTTCTATCGTGGGCCGCCTCCATGGCCAGAGGACCACCGTAAATTGGAGGAGCAGCACCTCATATTTCACTTGGGCAGTTTGCACCCCAGCGGTATGAACAGTGACGTCTCTAATTTCAGGCAGTCCCTACTTTCTCCTCCTCTTCTCAGTTCTCCCTCTGCCTACTGTCTCCACCTCTTCCTTTCTTCTTCTTCTCCCCCCCACACCCTCTCTTCAGTCTGAAGAAGGGTCTTGACCAGAAACATTGCCTATTTCCTTCGCTCCATAGATGCTGCCTCACCCGCTGAGTTTCTCCAGCATTTTTGTCTTGTACCTGTAATGAAAAGAAAATCACTTCACCAATCGGATACAGTCAGTCCTCTGACACCAACAGTGCATCTAGTGCTTGCGGGCAACTGGGAATGCCTAACCCTGCAAAATGGCCACTTTTACATTCGAATAAAAAGATCTTGAGGATTAATTGCAAATCACCTTATCTAAATGTTGTTAAATTTCTCCACGAACAACGTCAAGTAGATTCAATACACAATTCGGCCCTTCGAGCCAGCACCGTCATTCACTATGACCATAGCTGATCATCCACATTCAGCTCCCCGTTCTCCCCACACCCCCTGGCTCTGCTATCTTTAAGAGCTCTATTATTCAGAGAATGTTAAATGGTTAAGAATTTGTTCAGTAGCGACTACGTTTGCAGCTGATCGTATGCACAGAAATACAAAGCTCATTATCAGTACACAACCGCTGTCAAGTTGCATTTGTGATATTACAAGGACTGCATACCAGGTTTTGCAGAATCCATGCCATTTGTACACTCTGCTTTCGAAATGGATTTTATTCAGATTGAAATATGTCTTAATATTACAATGGGAGGGGGGGGGGCAATTTTAATTTAAACAATTAAACCTCAACCATAGTAAAATTCAGCTTTCGAAGTAAATGCACGCAAAAATATTATACATTCCAAAGACTATTAATAATTTAAAGCAAAATCTTTTTCATAGTTATTTCATGTCCTTTCTCATAAACACTCATCTTCTTTACTTGTATGTTCTCATCACAACTGACAGTGATGTTAAATTTTTTATTCTGCAATATGCTCAGTTCAGGTAAATGCATAGCTGGGTTGACAGGTGAATCTTCTGCATGGATCAGGGTTTCAGTGAGCTGTGCTATTGTCACAATTTTCCAGAGATTTGCAACATGATCATTAAATCATTCACTCTGCAGAGATAATTTTCACCTTTACTGTTGCTTGAAAAATAGTTGGCAGCAAAATTGACAAACATTTTACACCTCACGGGATATTCTTTTCCATTGTTAGCCACAGTGTCAAATTGGCAAATGTTTTGCTTTTCACTGATTTGTTTTTTTTGTGCAGGAATAAAAGATACAAATAAAACCCAGTGACAATACAAATGTTTACTTTGCTGTATGAAATTTGGATCCGTGACAAACTTTTCTTAAAAAATAAACTTTATTCATTATAAAAAATATACATGGAAAATACATACAAAACAAAAGCCGTGAAAAATCTCCTAGTACATTATTTGTGCCTAAATATTCAATGGTGTGATACTCCATTGGGTATCTATCTGTCTTTCCCCTAAACACCATACCATTCATGTGGCCTGCTGGGGTGATATCCCTTCCCTTATTTGAGGATGCCCTGGCCAGACTCTGCCCCTCAATGTTCAGCAGCAGAAGGACCCTGGTCTCCAGTCCTCCCCTACAATCATGTTTGATTTGATTGTATTTACATATAGTATATATGATCTGTTTGGACAGCAGCAAAACAAAGCTTTTAACTGTACTTTGGTACACGTGACACCCATAAACTTAAACCTAAATATATATATATATATAAAATCTTCACTATGTATCTCTTCATGTCAGATTTTGCCTTCTTTATCTTGCTTGTTAATTGATTTTGTACTTCATTTCTGTGGTTCTTTTACTCCATTTTAAAATTTCCCACACATGTTCCATTAGCGCCCTGGAACTTTATAGTACGATAATACCAAATTACAATAATCTGCCTTTTTCTGTTATGTGTTAATGTCCTCTATCATCAGTCGTCCAGGAAGCTCTGGCTTTCACCTCTGAGCATACTCTGTACCCAAGCTTTTCCTCTTTCAAATATTCTCCTCAATTGTTCAAAAGGCAAAGTGCTGGAGTAGTTCGGTGTGTCAGGCAACATCTCCAGAGGAAATGGACACGCAACGTTTCAGATCGGGACTTTTCTTCAGTTTATCCAAATACATGGTTTCAGTCTGAAAAAAGGTTCCAACTCAAAACTTTGCATTTCCAGTTCCTCCAGAAATGCTACAGACCCATTGAGTTACTCCAGCACTTCCTCAAGATTCCAGCATCTGCAGTACCTTGTGTCTCCTCATCTGTTTCTTGTTTTGCCTCTTTATTTTTATTCCAATCCAAGTATTTTTTTATTTGTAAGTGTGTCGGGGATTATGGAAGAAGGCAGGAGAGTGTGATTGAGAGGGAAGGATAGATCGGCCATGATTGAATGGCAGAGTAGATTTGATGGGCCTAATGCCCTAATTCTGCTCCTATAACTTATGAACTTAAGCACTTCTACACATGATTGTTAATAGTCCATTATCATAATTGTTTTTTTTAATCTAATGATATTTTGATCAGTATTTCCCACAACAACTAGCACCCACTCTGCCATTCATTCCCTTAAACTGGATCTAATACAATTTTCCTCCTCAAAGGATAGAAAATACTACAAAAAAGGTGAATTCTTCACCTTTAAACCCTATCTTGGGTTTGCATCCTTGCTAATGTCACGTTCTTGCATCTTTCTGTAAGTTGCACTCCCATCTCCTTTCCTATCCTGAGAAGCCTACTATGTAAATCTCAAGCTGTTACATGTTCCTCAATTACTTCTCTAATTCTAACCAAAAATATATTGTTTCATGTTTTCTGGTGTTCCCCCAGTGTCAGTTTCTTTTTACATTATTTTACAATTTGTGTACGTCAGTGGGAAAACTTACTTCAATACATTTGCATATATGTAAAGATATTTGTGGTAAGGGGGGGGGGGGGTGCACAGTGGCACTTCTGACAGAGCTATAGTGTTACAGCGTTGAAGACCCAGGTTCAATCCTGACTTTGGCTACTGGAGTGGAGTTTGTACATTCTCCCTATGACTGTGTGAATTTCCTCTGAGTGCTCCAGTTTCCTCCCACATCCCCAAAGACAGCAGATTTGTTGGATAACTGACCTTTGTAAAATCACCCCTGGTGTGCAGGGTGTGGATCTAAAAGTGGGATAACATGGAACTATTGTGAACGATGGTCAGCGTGCAATTGGTGGCCAAAGGACCTGTTTCCATGCTGTAACTTTCAATCAATAATCAAGCAAACAAACAATTTCAAATCTACAGATAGCACAAAGTTAGAAATTAAGTTAACAGTGAGGTGGATTGTAATAGAGAATTGTTGGCAAGTCAGTCTGGCAGACTGTGTGGCCTTCAATGTTAGAAAATTAAATACTTGACCCCTTATCGACATAAATCATTTTCACATTTACTTTCCATTGCTTGCGAGTGCCACCTGCAGTTTGAAGTGTAGGCTACAGATTGTGAAGTTACAAAATGAACATTGAAATGTTTGCTCATCAATTGCTGGAAATATCACCTGAAATAAACATAAACTTTGAATAAATTCAAGCTCATTTATCAATTGCAAATTGTATCTATATCTTCAGACTCTGTAAAACATGGTTTTATCTTCAAAACTTCACACTTGCTGGACCCAAGACATGGTACATTTGTGGCTCTCTTAATCAAACCTTTTTATAATCTTTAAATTTGTTTTAACCAAAGCACTAGTCACATTTACCTGAATATGTTCATTGTTAAATGGATAATGTGTGCTTCAGCTCTAAGGGAATTCTGCTCTTCCTCCCTTGGTTCCAAGATGGCAACTTCCAAGGTCACAAAATTATGTCAAAAAAAGTGCTGGAGTGACTCAGCAGGTCTGTGGCATCTATGGAGAACATTAATAGATAATGTTTCGGATCACGACCCTTCAGACGAATTTGGTGGAGGGGGAGGGGGACACAGCTGGAAGAGTGGAGGGGTAGGTCAAGGTCTGGCAGGTGATAGTAGATGCATATCAGGGGAGGGGATAGGGTAATGGGCTGGAGAAGGGGGTGGTCAAGCGGGTGTTCAGGTGATAGTTGGACAGCGAATAAAAGACAAGGTACGAGAATAGAGTAGCAGAGTGGCATATTGTAACGCTAGATTAAGGAATGTAGGTGGAAATTTTCTTTTTTGGAAAGATTCACATCGGCGCTCATTAAGCTTTCTGCATCCTTAAGTGCCTGCCCCAATATGGCGACCTTCTCCCCCCCTCCCTCTCCCCCCCCCCTCTCCCCCCCCCCTCTCCCCCCCCTCCTCTCCCCCCCTCTCCCCCCCTCCCTCTCCCCCCCCCCCTCTTCCCCCCCCCCTCTTCCCCCCCCCTCTCCCCCCCCCTCTCCCCCCCCTCTCCCCCCCCTCTCCCCCCCCTCTTCCCCCCCCTCTTCCCCCCCCTCTTCCCCCCCCTCTTCCCCCCCCTCTTCCCCCCCCTCTTCCCCCCCCTCTTCCCCCCCCTCTTCCCCCCCCTCTTCCCCCCCCTCTTCCCCCCCTCTTCCCCCCCTCTTCCCCCCCCTCTTCCCCCCCCTCTTCCCCCCCCCTCTTCCCCCCCCTCTTCCCCCCCCTCTTCCCCCCCCTCTTCCCCCCCCTCTTCCCCCCCCTCTTCCCCCCCCTCTTCCCCCCCCTCTTCCCCCCCCCCCCCCTTCTCCCCCCCCCCTTCTCCCCCCCCCCCCCCTACGTACCAGAAAGTTGAGTGACTGAGCAACTAAGAAATTCGATCCTAATTGGCAATGAAAGTTTTGATTTGGTATAATTGCACCATGCCACCCATTAAATACAGCTTTTGTACATATTTTGTACCCTTTTCTTGCATATAGTTCTTGCATCTCTTATGCCCCGTCAATGTTGGAGCAATATTGCCTGCTGCTTGATGTGTATTACATATTTTTCTTCAAGCTTTTATGAAATTATTCCAGAATTCTGTTTAGCTTCCTCTGACAAATTCATACGGTATGAAATTGTTCATTATTAAGCAGTGTCACTGCAATTTTCTTTTGTGGATCGAAAAGGTTTCTTCCATTACCAGGATGATATAAGAATGTAGAATTGCATTCTGGTGCATAACAGCTGAGAAATTGAAGGTGAAAAACAACATTTGCACCCTGGAAATTGGACTCGACCTTTCCTGCAGTGATTTGCTGATACGGGTGTCATTTTCCCTTTGTATCTCGCAAGCGTGATGAAATGAGGAATTTATCTAATATTAACAACAAAAAATGAATTAAAAGTCACAAGTGTAATTAACTTTGTAGGATGGAACTGCAGTTGTTGGTTTAAACCGAAGATAGACACAAAAAGCTGGAGTAACTCAACGCGACAGGCAGCATCTCTGGAGCGAAGGAATGGGCGACGTTTCAGGTCGAGACCCATCTTCAGGTCTCTCATACCTTGTGCCCTCTAAACTTTGACTGAGGTAGTGAAAAGCTTTTGTTGCATGCTAACCAGTCAGCGGAAAGACAATAAAGGATTATAATCAATAATTCACTATGTACAGATATATGATAAAGGTACTAACATGAATAACGTTTAGTGCAAGATAAAGCCAGTAAAGTTCAATCAAAGATATTCCAAGTGTCTCCAATGAGGTAGATAGTAGTTCAGGACTGCTCTTGTTGTTGGTAGGATGCTTCAATTGCCCGATAACAACATACTGTTATCATGTTATCAATATGATTACTGGGTATTCCATGGTCCCTCGATGCTGTGCTTGATTGCGAGACACAGGACCACAAACACCACTGACTGTTCCAAGGTCACCGAAGCAAAGAAAATGAGAAACGATCTTCAAGTTATCTAAACTGAAGAGAGCTGCCAGCTAAAAGGTATGAATGTCCACTCTTTAAGCAAAAGAATAACGATGTTGCTCAACTCCCATTATCCCATCTCCTCCATCTATTCACCTCGCAACTTTCAGGGTTGACCTAATTCCCACAGTCATGGGCGGAAATCCCGGGGGGGAGCTGGGACTAGTGCAGATGGGACATGGCAGGTGTGGGAAAGTTGGGCTGAAGGGTTTGTTTCCATGCTCTAAGACTCTATGACTCTAGTATGATTGCATTACAATGTCTTCAGTGTGCCTGTTTAACTCTATATTTATAACCCTCTATCTGAAGAAGAGAAAGACTCTAGACGCAGGATTTCAAAATAAAATGTATATCATAAGGGTTGGCTGTCCTTTTATTGATTTTGTCACTTTGTTCAATTATATATGTTGATTATATAGTGCCAATTATGGTATGTCCATTCAGCAGCTGGGGAT
The DNA here is from genome assembly GCA_963514005.1 of Raja brachyura. The sequence continues at coordinate 40,672,247 of OY740796.1, forward strand.
TTGCAATAATATAAAATCTTCTATGTTTCATTTGAAATATTATTGTTAAATAAATATATAATGTAGTCATGAAATGGGGGTGATATAATTTACGCACCCATTTTACTTTATGTTCTCTTTGCAATCTATATAATGTATATAATATAATATATCCATTTAAATGAAACAAGTAATTTCATTCCAAGCCATTCAACAGAAACTGTGTGCAAGAAAATTAAATTGGCGCAGGTCAGATACTTGTTCTGGTCAGCTCTCGGCATTTCCTTTCGTAGTTTTTAATTTGCTGAGTTGTTCTTGTGCCAATGACATCAAAGATTTTTGGTGATTTTTGTCGATCTGAACACTTGAGCTGAGACTTTCACTGACCATTCTGAGTTGGGAGTGAGTTCCATTTAGATGCAGGTCCAATTAACCAAACAACTCTGTTAAAGCCACAAGAGGACTCAAAGAACACAGCAGCAGAGGACTTTTAAGCATGCACTAGTGCACAAAGATAATCTGCAGTTCAAGCCCATACCATAATATCAAACTACCTCAATACCTTTGTATTTATTCAGGAGAATCAGCAGAGAAATGTGCTTTTCATTCATTAATTATTGATTGAGATTTCCACTTGCAAGAGTCTATCTAAGTTAGAATTTGGCTGCCCCTCATCCTGAAACTAAACGTAACAATGCAGGAGTGTAATTAAGTGGAAAATTCATAAACCAAAGAGAGGCTAAGAACAAATATAGTCAGGTAACATCGAAGAAAGTTCAAATAAGGTGATAAAGAGTTGGACTTACTTTGAATCAAAAGAGTAACTTGTGAAAACAAAGGGTTGTGGACAAGGTTCCTAATGAATATCTTGCAATTGTCATTACAAAGGAGGGGGATGAGTCTGAAGAAGAGTCCTGACCAAAAGCGTCACCCTTCCTTTTTCTCCAATGATGCTGCCTCACCTGCTGAGTCACTTGAGATGGTGCCAATGTTGTAGCTAGAGTGTGAAATATTGGATTAGAGAAAAAAAGCAAAGGGGGGGGGCTTTATTGTATTCAACAATGGATACGCCAGGCCTGGGTGAACTGTTACAGGGGCAAAGAAGGAAATTGTGAAAAATCCGAGGACAATTCTTTGTTCCCATCTGATTACAGCAATGATGTCAGGGGATTGGAGGACTGCTGATGTTAAACTACTTTTAAAAAAGGAAAGTAGAAGTAAATCAAATAATTGCCAGTGAGTTAGTTTAGAAAGTTGGAATTATTAAGATTCAGAATGCAAACCAGATCTTCAGATGCTGGGCCCTATGACCTTATCATTATTATTTAACAGTGTGGAAAAGAAAACAATAGAAGATAAAACATTTTCAGAAGAGAAATTCAGTGTTTGCAGACTTCGACAATTCTCATGGCTCTATGCTGAATACATCACAGCATGTACATTTCTCAAAGCTCCAAAGAATCAAATACACAGGACAAGGTGTTAAGAAGTCCCTTGTGCCATTAGGTGGGGAACATTTCACGACATTCGTTGATTGTTGAGAGTGGTAGACGCTCAACATCGGGGGGGGAAAAGGGGGGGGTATACGTATACGTATATCTTGGCCTGGGTAACCTTCAGGACAGTTGGGCACAGGAATGTATGTGCATTTTATGTGAGAAATTACTTCTAAGTCATCGGAATGAAAATCCATAGTTCGAGTGGTTTTAGATGCATTGTCTTGTTGAAATTAATGAGCAAACTAATAGAAACTTTTGGACTTATATGGACTGCACACCTAAACATGGTTCTAACACCATCATCAAGTATGCCAATGATACAACGGTGATTGGCCTCATCAGCGACAACGATGAGTCGGCCTATAGGGAGGAGGTTCAGCTCCTAGCAGCATGGTGCGCAGACAACAACCTGGCCCTTAACTCCAAGAAGACCAAGGAGCTCATTGTGGACTATAGAAGGTCTAGGGGCTGCACGCACACCCCCATCCATATTAACGGGATGGAGGTAGAACGTGTTTGCAGCTTCAGGTTTCTGGGGGTCAACATCTCTGATTACCTCTCTTGGACCCACAATACCTCTACACTGGTCAAGAAGGCTCACCAGCGTCTCTTCCTGAGGAGACTAAAGAAGGTCCATCTGTCTCCTCAGATTCTGGTGAACTTCTACCGCTGCACCATCGAGAGCATCCTTACCAACTGTATCATAGTGTGGTATGGCAACTGCTCTGTCTCTGACCGGAAAGCACTGCAGAGGGTGGTGAAAACTGCCCAACGCATCACCGGTTCCTCACTCCCCTCCATTGAGTCTGTCCAAAGCAAGCGATGTCTGCGAAGGGCACGCAGCATCGTCAAGGACTGGTCTCACCCCAGCCACAGACTGTTTACCCTCCTCCCATCCGGGAGGTGCTACAGGTTCCTCTGTTGCCGGACCAGCAGGTTCAGGAACAGCTTCTTCCCTGCGGCTGTTACAATACTTAACTCTGCACCTCGGTGATTGCCAGTCACCCCTCCCCCCCCCCCCCCCCCCCCACCCGGGACACTCCTTCCCCCAGTATAATTGCACTACTGATACTCTTTGTACTTTTTTTTTTACCGTTCATTATTCTAAGTTTGCTCTTCTGGGGAGATGCTAACTGCATCTTGTTGTCTCTGTACTGTACACTGCACAATGATAATTAAAGATTGAATAAAGAAAGAAAGATTTGATTTGGACAAATTAATCTACATTAATTTCCAAAGATGTTGTTAGCGCAAATTCCTTTGATAACTCTTCGGTTTCAGCATATGACGATTTAAGACAATGGACCAGCTGACCACAGTTGGTCACAGATTGAGGCAGCTAGGACGAGGAGGGGTAGCTGGGGTAAGCTGAGGTACACGTTAGCTGGGGTAAAAGAAGGAATTGCAGATTCTGGTTTACACCGAAGATAGACACAAAATGCTGGAGTAACTCAGCGGGACAGGCAGCATCTCTGGAGAGAAGGAATGGGTGACGTTCGGGTCAAGACCCTTCTTCAGACTGAGCGTCAGGGGAGATGGAGTTACAGAGATGTGGAAGTGTAAGCGATCAAAAGAGATGAAGCTCAAGGAAAAGGTAGAATAAACCAAAGCAAACAGATAATATGTAACCAGGGAGACAGTCAGGCTGGTCATAGAGCTGGGAAGGGGGAGGGATGGAGATAGAGGGAAAGCAAGGGTTACTTGCTTAGAGAAGTCAATATGCATATCGGGTATAAGCTGTCCAAGTGAAATATGAGGTGCTGTTCCTCCAATTTGTGCTGGGATCTTGCACCATATTTACTGTAAAGAAATGTACAAACCTGAGGACATTTGAACATTTTCCAGCTTGGAAGCACTCCAATCTCGGCTAAAGGTCCTAAAGGTTTCCAGAGCCAAACACAGTGCTGGAGGAATTTGGTGGGAGGAAAGGAATGGATTTGGGTCACTTATCCATTTCCTCCCTAGATGCTGCCTGAGCTCTTCCAGCACTCTGTGTAAAGCTCAATAGCCCAGCAACTGCAGTTTCTTGTGTGAGCAAAAGTTTCCTTGTGCTTCATTGTGAGTCAGCAGCCCGTTTGAGAAAAGGAGAAAGTCACAAAGTGATATATTAAATATTTTTAGAATCACGACATAACCAATGGTAACCACTAGTGACTTCATCTTTTAAGACTGCAGGGGATGTTGTGAGCTCAACAGCAATAATGATTTATCTCTCCAGTCTCATCCTTGAGAAAGTGGGAAGAAAACATCATACTTATGTTGAGGCCCAGGCTGCAAGGTTCTAAAAAATGGACAATTTACTAAAAGTCTCACCTTTTATGGTGCTTACCATTTCTCGTTGCAGTTCCGTTACCACATGACAAATGTGAAGGAGTACAAAAGGTATTGAGAAGGATATACATTGGATAAGTAATTAGATAGACAGATGGCATATAAAACGTAATGCTGATTAGTATAAATAATGCAAAACAATTCAAAATAATAAGTCCTCGGTATGAAGTAAATGGAATTATCCAGAGTAAATTTGAGGATAATGGAATAATACTGTATTTTAATTTGAATGCAATGAAGTAAACAGTAAAATCAGTTGGATTCAAGGTGAGAATAGTACAAATTGTCTGCAAAGTGATTTTTGTTTTTGGGGTAGTTGTTGAAGTTTTGGGTTGGGACCCTTCTTCGGACTGTTTATAGCGGAGGGGGGGGGGGGAAGCTGGGTGAGAGAAGAGACGGAACAAAGTGTGGCATTGGTAAACGCATGCAATTGGGGGGGGGGGGGGTTCTGTTCAATGCACTGAGAGGGTTCTGAAGTGGTTTGTGGACAATTTGTTTCTGCATGAGATCAAGTGCTGTGACAATAGGTGCTGGAGTAGGCCATTCGGCCCTTCGAGCCAGCACCGCCATTCAATGTGATCATGGCTGATCATCCCCAATCAGTACCCCGTTCCTGCCTTCTCCCCATATCCCCTGACTCCGCTATCGTTAAGAGCCCTATCTAGCTCTCTGTTGTGGTCATTCATCTTGTGAACTATGGCAAGGTTTACTGTAGGTTTAGGGCTTCGGTAGCTTTTCCACCGTACTGATAATTGACGATTACATGCTTTGCTGTTTCATCAAAAACAAATTGCACCCTTCAAGAACATAGAACAAGAGGCGCGTAAAGTATTGATTAAATTTATGGATAAGTAAAGGACTGAATAGTTCCAAATTTATACTCTGGAGGTAGATGGGAATTGAACTTGCAAATGTTGCTGAAATAAACAAAATATTAAATGAAGCCATAAATCCAGACTATTTATTTAAAGCCAAATGGGAAAGCTGCACACCAGGGACGAAAATGTAAATTCATAAACAAGTATCAAAAATTGCATTTCCCCCAAAGGATGTTTGGAATAAATTGTGAAATTGGTGTAGATAGAGATATTAGAGTTGATAAAATATAGTTAGCACCAATGTGGGACAATGGCGCATTACAAGGCTAATTTCCATAGGGCTCAATAGGTATTTTTTAAATCTTACATTCTTGTGTTCAATTGTCCAGTACATACAGTATAGAATTGTGCTTGGAAAATAAAATAGCTCATAATAAAATTGTGTAAGTGGCCATTGTGCAGTAACTGATGTAATTCGGGTATGTGTTAAATTAAACAGCGCCAATGCTTTTGCAGTGTAACATTCATTAAGGCCGGCACAGCGGTAGAGTTGCTGCCTTACAACGCCAGAGTACCAGGTTCGATCCTGACTGCAGGTGCTACCTGTACGGAGTTCTCCCCGTGATTGCATGGGTTTTCTCCAGGTTCTCCGGTTTCTCCCCCCCCCCCCCCACATTCCAAAAATATACAGGTTTGTCAGTCAATAAACTTTGGTAAAATTGTAAATTGTCCCTAGCGTGTAGGGCAGTGCTACTGTACAGGGATGGCTGGTCTGCGCCGACAACTTGGGCCTAACAAAGCTAAGCTAAACTAAATTCAGGAGAAATGTTTTCCTGCATTGTTGGGATTTAATGTGTAGATCCTCCAGCTGTACTTGCTCTGCAATTAACCCAATGGTTCTGTGGCAGTGTAATTTATATCCTGATGTTAGCAAGAAAATCAGCAGGGAAAGTGAACAATATGGATCACATCAAACAGCTCTGCAAGCTGGCTCACATCAATCAAAATAAGTATAATGTAAAAATATACTGCAAGTGGCTATCCAATGTGGAATAAAATAAAATAGGATGAATGTGTTACTTTTTCAGCCTGATTAGAGACTTCTTTGTTTAAGCTCTGCAAGTTTACAGATTGATATGCTACAAATTCAACAACTTTTTCACAAAGCTTACTCAGATGTATTTATTGATGATTCTCTTCCTTGAATGTCATCCTATTTAAAATCCTCATCACCCTCTTCAAATCATTCAATATTTTCTCTTCCTTGACTGGCACCCTATGTTTAAAATCCTCATCAGCCTCCTCAAATCATTCAATATTACTGCAGAAGTCTTCCTTCAACTGCACATTTAGGTTTAATGAAAAAAATATCTCAATGGTCTGCAATGAAAAATAGAAGTATGAAAGCATTGAGCCTTCACAGAAGGTTGAAGGGAACTCACTGGAAATTTGAATTTTATGGGGGGGAAAATGATGGAAAAGAAGATGAGAGAATCTGAGTCATTTACGGAAGGAGTTCCAAAAATAGGATATAGTCAAAAGATCACAGTGGGCTCTGGAGGCGAAACCATCAAGGTAGATGATCTGACAGTACGGGGACAGTTACCAATTAAAATCAGACCAGAAGTAAACATAAAGGAAATGGTGTTTTTTCTAACATTGCGAAGAAATACTCAGTAATTTTCAGCCCTGCAACTATAATCCTCTCCCATTATCTTTCCTTGTTCATTGCTATCACACTAGTGACTTCCTCAGATAATTACTTGGGTATTATCTCTTCAACAATCACTTAACAACTGAGCAGTCCCTGTCAAGGAAAAGGTTAGAACATAGTTGAATAGGTTCTGCATCGTAGAGCTGCTCTGGAAGGTTAATGCAAAAAATTACAGGGAGAGCTAGGGACTGGATAGAGAATTGGCTTCATGGAAGGAAGCAGAGGGTAATGGTGGATGGTTGTTTTTCGGGCTAGAGGCCAGTAACTGGTGGTGTGCCCCAGGGATCAGTCGTGGGCCCATTGCTGTTTATGATTTTCTATTGACAATTTGGATGAAAATGAGGAAGGCATGATTGGCAAGTTTGCAGATGACACTAGAGTGGATGGTATCATGGATAGTGAAGATAGTTATCAAAAAATACAGCAAGATCTTGATCAATTAGACAAGTGGGCTAAAGATTAGGTAATGGAGTTTAATGCAGATACGGGCGAGGTGTTGCATTTGTGAAGTTAAACCAGGGCAGGACCTACACAGTGAATGGCAGAGCTCTGGGGAGTGCTGGACAGCAGAGGAATCTTGGAGTGAATGCGCATAGTTCCTTGAAAGTGGCACCACAGGTGGATAGGGTGGTCAAAAAGGCTTTCGATACATTGGCGTTCATCTGTTCACAAAGATTGGTGGTGTCTGGAGTGCACTGTCAGAAGCATTGGTGGAGGCAGATATGATTGTGGTGTTTGAAGCTTTTAAATAGGCACGTGGCTATCTAGGAAATGGGGGGGATATGAATCCTGTGCATAAGGGATTTCTTTAATTTGGCATCATGAACGACACAGACATTGTGGGCTGAAGGGCCTGCTGCTGTGCTTACAGTTGCTGCAATGTCTTCTATAAGGGACAGATCGGAGTTTGACATGTTGACTTTGTCCAGCATTCTGTATTTGTTTCTTATTCCAGCTACAGCATTCTCTTTCGTCTTTAGCCCGAGTAGGGAATGTTACTAAAAATGGCTTTGTAGACATGAGGAAATGCAGAAGCGGGTTTACAAAAAAGACACAGAGTTCTGGTGTAACTTAGAGGATCTGACAGTATCTCTGGAGAACGTGAATACGCAACTCTTTAGATTGGAGTTCTTCTTCAGGCATTGTAGTAGGGGAGTGAAAAAGGGAAGAGAGGCAGAGATGGGACAAAGTTTCAAATGTATACTTGATTGTCTTCAGTAAACAATTGCACAAGCGTTCTCCATATATTGAAATCAATGAAATGGAAGAGCAGAGGTGGGTATCATTGATAATTGATATTTATGCACACACTAATGGCTGGTTTTCTCTTAAATTGCGTTGGACAGATTCATCTCAGAAGAAACGTTACCTTGAGGAAGCAGAAAGCATTTGCATGATCTACAATTCCATGCCCCTCCACCTACAAAATTCTGTAGCTTCTTGGAGCTCATCTGATTGCATATTATTGATTGTTTGGTAACATCGCTCTGAATTGTGCACAAATGGTGTTGCCCGATTAGCTGCACAACATTGGCTGTTTTTCATATAATGGATCCAATTGCACAGTCTATTGGTGACAAAATGTGCTGAATTACATTATTACTCCCTATCAGTGCAGGCTATGTTATCAAGGCTGCACTATTCAGCTGCTGATTGCACCGAGGCAAAGATATGAGGACTTTTGATATAAAGACTCATTGGGCCGTGACTTGATAATGTCACAGACTGTTGAAAACTATTCTATAATGTGCAAGAACTGAAGGTGTTTTCTGGTTATTTTGGAGATTACTTTCTTTGCTCATCTGCATCAAAGCTTTCTGACTCTCAGTAAATACCAGTGCAGTCAATTGCCCAATCTTGCAGGATAAACATGAACGTATTTAGATTCATTCGAAAGAAAGGGGATGCTTATGTTTAACGGCTTCAAAATCTTTTGGCACTCTCTCAATTTGAATGGAGTAATTCTTTTCAAATTACTGATTTAATTTATTTTATTTCGGGTTCATATCTTTTATTATAATCTAAATTGTTCCTGACAAAATGTTAAGAACTCAATGATTGAGAACAAGGGAAGTTACAGTTATCCCATAGATCTGTGATTATATTAAATATATGTTGAATAGGATGGAATGTTTAACTTTTATGGAAGTCATTATGAATTGTAAGATTAAACGAGAACTTACCTGTTTGAAGTTTGATCTTTATTTTATGAGGAATTACAATGAGGGATTACGTGAAGAAGCCCCGCCTGGCACTTGATCGGCATACTTCAAAGCAGCGGGATGAAAAACACAGAACCAATAGCCGGAGTAAGATAGTAAGCCCCAACATAGACTAGAACTACCAGATGATCATTTATATTATGAGGGTTGGGAGCGGAGGGCACATAATCCCTCATCGTAACTCCTCATAAAATAAAGATCAAACTTCGAACAGGTAAGTTCTCATTTAATCTTACTATTTTACTTCGGAGTCACGTGAGTGACTACGTGAAGATTTTAAAGCTCTGTGTTTTTTATGTCGTAGATTCATTCCATACGACACTCTGTTTAGTCAAAACAGTAGTGAGTAAATAGTATTTTAAAACATTGTTTCAATTTATGTAATAAGTCTTTTAATCATAAAAAGAACAATTTTTAATAATAACTCTATCGTAGGGGAAAATTTTACAAAAGAAAAATGATAATGATATCAATGATAACATAAATCGATAATATAAATCGATAATATAAAACAAAGCAAGCATTTAAAGAGAACCCAGTACTGCGTGTCCAAATCCTGGCACGTGACAACAGGTTTATCGTAGAACTTTGAAAAAGTTTCTTCTCTACACCACCCTGCGGTCTCTAAAATTTGATGGAGTGGTACGTCCTGTACCTTCACCGCGGACGTAGCTGCCGCCCTAGTGGAGTGAGATTTAAACACATCAGTGTCTATTCCTGCTGGATCCAAAACCTGTTTTAACCATCTAGAAATGGTTTGAACTGAAACTTTTGTACGTGGTTTTTTGTGCGTTATCAATAACGCTGTCTCAGAACCTCTGAGATTTTTGGTTACTTCAATGTATTGAGTTAAATGCTTAACTACACACAATGTTTCATCGATAGGATATGCTTTAAACATTACCTTAGCTCCAGTTCTCCCCGGTCTGCTTTGTTTGATCAGATCATAAACATAAAACACAATGCTATCTGCAGCCACATGAATGCAATCTAACCGTAACAATTGCAAAGTTTGTACTCTTTGAGCTGATACTAATGCCATTAACATTACTACCTTGAATGTTAACTTCTGAAAAGACATTGAAGTAATTTCCATTGCTTAAGCAAAGTGAGAACAATGCTAACATCCCAAATTTCTGTATATCTGGGGTTGGGAGGATTTTTATTAAAAATTCCTTTCATGAATCGGGATACTAATGGGTGAGGCCCAACTGAATCTCGATCAGAAATTTGTCCTAAGTAGGACGACAAAGCACTACGAGCACAATTAATGGCACTATAACTCAAATGCTCATCAAAATGTAACCCAGCAAGGAACTCCAATACATTTGAAATGTTTTCAGTATGCTAAGATATCTTTGAACGTCTACAAAAGGCTTCCCATTTCCTAATATGCGACATATATTGTTTTTTAGTGCTATTCCTCCAAGCTGCACCTATAACATCCATGGTCCTGTCCGACAGTTCAAACTTTTGCAATGGTCTGGTCAGAACCTGCAGATTAACAAATTCATATGATCATGCAATGGATGAACTTCTTTTGTTACTGGTTGTGTCAACAATTGTCACAACTAGGAATCGTCATACGTGGTTCAATAATCATTTTTAGCATCAATGGGAACCATGACTGCGTAGGCCAATTTGGCACCAGCAAAATGCCTTTGGCAGCGTCTTGCACTATTTTCTTGAGACATTGCCCAATCAGACAGAATGGGGGAAAGGCATAAAATAAAGTATTCCCCTAGTGTAGCGAGAAAGCATCCACCGCTACTGCCCCTGGATGGTGTTCCCAAGACACGTATTTGGGCAATTGATGATTCAATCTAGATGCAAACAGATCAATGTCCGGCACTCCATACCGACTGACTATATTTTTGAAAATTTGTGGATTTAACATCCATTCTGTATTGTCTTTAAATATTCATGATCTTTTGTCTGCCACAACATTGTCTCTCCCTGGGAGATAAATAGCTGAAAACCAAATATTTTTACCAATACACCAATGCCACATCTGGTTTACCAGATGATCACATGATATTGATCTTACTCCACCTATGTGATTGATATATGCCACAGCTGTGGTATTGTCTATTTGTATTTGGACATGCAAATCCTTCATAGTAGAACAATAAGCTTTTAATCCATAAAATGCCCCCAGTAACTCCAAATAATTTATACCATATGTTTGGAGCAATAAATCCTCTTGGACAGTCCATCTGCCCCCACAGCTGGTCTCATTATCCGTAGCCCCCCATCCGAGAGAACTTGCATCAGTTTGCAAAAACACTACTGGCTGCTGAACTAAAATGTTCTTAACAGCTTGTGGAACATTCTCAATCCACCAATGCAATTCTGATAAGGCTTCCTTTGGCAATTGCATAGGCCTATCAAAACGGCCTGCTCGCTGTATAAGCGCTTGAGTTTTTGCCCTTTGAAGATTTTGGTAATGCAGTGGACCAAATTCTACTGCTGGGAATGCTGCTACTAACTTCCCAATAACCTTAGCAACTTCTTGGATGGAGGGATAAGGTTTGTTAATCAGGCTCTGACACACATTTGTCAAATCAATAACCTTATCTATTGGTAAACTTACTAACATGGTAACTGAATTAATCACAAACCCCAGATATTCAATGGTTTGGGATGGCTGTAACTTAGATTTTGTTGGATGAATCAGGAACCCCAGCCTTTCAAACAGACTTGTGGTTGCTGAGACTGATTTTTCAGCTGACTCCTGATTAGCATTGACAATTAAAATGTCATGTAGATAAGCCATAACGATGTGTTTTTGTGCCCTTAGCAATGCAAGTGCTGGCTTCAACAATTTAGTGAACAGTCTAGGTGCTGAGCTTAATCCATTAGGTAATGCTTTGTATTGCCACAGCTGTCTCATCCACTTAAACTGTAAATACCTGCGAAAGTGATGATGAATTGGAACTGAATAATATGCATCCTTCAAATCTATTGTAGCCATATAACAACCTGTTGATACCAGCTGCATTGCAGTGTTGAAGGTGTCCATTTTTAAATGTTTATACTGGAAAAATGTATTCAATTGTGTGAGATCTAAAATGATTCTACAACCCCCATCTTTCTTTGGTCTGGGGAAAATATTTGACACATTGTTGTGGATCCTCTCCTGTTTTCTCGATAACTCCTTTCCTACACAAATTCTTAATCTCTTTATCAATTTGAATTTTTTCAAGAACAGAAAACATCAAAGTATGATTAGGCTTATTCTGTCCCAGTGGATCCATACCTTCTACAAAATCAATGGTAGATCCTAAAACAGTATCTAATATAACACGACGAGATGTTGTACTGTCCCATTCATTATAAAATATTTGGAGTCTACCATCAATCTGAGGTTCATCCAAAAATTCTTCTTTAATAGGATAAAGTTTTTGTACCTCTCCAACCGGACGTAGTGGTCTCCTTCTCCCAACACATTCGGCTGTGCTGGTTGGTAATTCTTCCTTACCATACTCCTGCCTCGGCTTGTTCCAGCTCCAAAATCAAATCCCCTTCTCATTTGACCGGCCCTTCTCTGGCCAAAATTGAAGGGTTTCATAAGGCCAATAGTTTTTGCCTCTTCATCAATTTCTTTAATTTGTTTAGACAGATTTTCTCCGAACAAATAACCAGGAGCTTGAACATTGCCTGATCTGCACAACCCTGCAAATCTTGGATGTAAAATAGGCCGAATGGCAATCTTCCTCATACAATTTATCTCAAAAAATGAATTGCAGAATAATGCCAACATATGCTTCTGAACTTTGGTCATTCCACAACCTTCCACTTGTCTTCCAAAGGCAGTGATGCCAGCCGAAATTAGTTTGAGGATTCTTTGGAATCGTATTTCCTGCGCCCGCATCATTGATGACAATAGCCGGATTCACAGTAGGTACCTTCATCTTACAATTAATAGGTGTTTTACACAAATCTGCTGTCTCAACCGTAACAGCTTCTTGAAGCGGGTGAGAGACCATATAATTAATATTGGCCACCAGGTTTTCTTCCATGGCCTCACCGCCTCCTCCAGGTATAGCAAAACTTTGTGCCACATCAGACACACCTGGATCAACATATTTGTATTGTGGTGGGTACTCCTGACCGCAATCACCACTTTCAGGGTCAGTCTCATGCAGCCCTGGTACTCCTGAAACTTGTTCAAAGGAGACTTCCTCCAGCCCAATCCCGGGCACTGGAGTTTCAAATTCCCAATTCAAACTCAAATAAATAAATCCCAAATAAAAAGAAAAGAGCCTAATACTATGATGAGATATATTGCAGAGATATCTTTCAACTTATCAATAACTGCAATAACTACTCCCATTAATTTAGCATATGTATTATAGCATGTTGCTGAAAGGCACTTTTTGGGAACTTTAACAACAAAATTGTTGTATGGCCACCTTGGGATAAATGAAGTTGAAAACTAGGATAGGGTAGGAATACTTTATTGTCACATGTGACTAGGCACAGTGAGATTATTTGCTTGCATACACAATGTATACTTGTCACAGAGTTAGATTTTGGACATTAGACTTGTCACGGAGTTAGATGGGCATTAGAATGACCCTTGTAGTTTATTTTATTTATCTTGGTTGAGCTTAGGTTATTTTATGCTTTCCACAACTTTATAGGTTTTGTTACAACTTTGATGCAGCTTGTGATTGAATTGGCATTCCTGAGAAATTATCAGAATATTGAATTGAAAACTGGACAAGATGTAAAACTGGTCTTCTGGTCCCTTTCAATGATGTTGCGATAATATCCAGGAATAATTACTAATCCATTATCTCCTTGAGTTTGAATGCGCATCAGTGTCTACACTTGATAAATCCTTTTATGATTGTGGAAGCATTGAGCTGTCCAAAATATGTGCAGAAAACGTAAGCTCATTTAAAATTTTTTTTTTGACTTGCATAAACATAGCTTTTAGCTTGGAGCGACGCAATGGCGCAGCGGTAGAGTTGCTGCCTAATGCCCCTGTCCCACTTAGGAAACCTGAACGGAAACCTATGTTTCCGTTTTAAAAATCGGTAATTTTTTAGTCGAAGCCGGTTGTGATGCTAATTGAAGGTGGTTGCCGGAGGACACAAACCTCCGGGAACCGCGCGGAAACCTTGGGTGGGGCTCAAAGTCTCCAGATGTTTCTATTCAGGTTTCCTAAGTGGGACAGGGGTCTAATTACCGGTGCTGTCTGTAATGAGTTTGTATGTTATCCTTGTGATCGTGCGGATTTTCTCCGGTTTCTTCCCACGCTCCAGAGACGTGCAGGTTTGCAGATTAATTACCTCCTGTGAATTGTCCACAATGTGTAGCCTAGTGCTAATGCATGGGGTTATCGCGTCGGCGCAGACTCGTTGGGCAGAAGGGCCTGTTTCCGCACTGTCTCTCTGGAGTCTAAAGGCTAACAGCACTGAAAGTTGAAGGATGGTTTCCATAACAGCAGTCAGTGCATAAAGCAAATAGACGTGCAAAGATTCAAAAGATTATGTCCATGCAAACCATGATTGAGGCGATAATCCTGTTTTCATGCAGTATCTTGAAGAAATTTCTGACTGAAGTATTAACAGATAATAAAGGAGATTTTAGGGCTGTGTGACAAGGATATACAGGGAATGGAGGGCTATGAATCACAAGCAGCAGAGGAGATTAGTTTAGCCTGGTCTCATGAACAGGCAGACATTGTGTACTGAAGGCCTGTTTCTGTAATGTATTATTTTAAGTTCTATGTGAATTTGAGTATACGAGAGCATTTGACAAATTAGAGGCAACACTGTAGCGTACACTGGACCAGCCCCAACATGCATGATATCTTGAGTAACCTTTGTCATTTGCTTTTCTTGGGTTTTAAACATAGTCTCTATGGAGGTTGTTCTCATTTGCCATGAGCTACAAAGAGTGCACATAAGCATTTGGTGAGTGTATCCTAAAATGCCGAGTAGGATGAACAAGGTTATTGTCTCAGTCACACTTTCTATCAACATAATCTTTCAAATCTTTGTACGTAGGTTCATTTTTTTGATGTGATATTGCTGTAATCCAAATTCTCATTCAGCTTCCAGCATCTAAAGGCTCTATTTCTGAAGGTAGGTCAAAAACAAATATAATAATTAACTTGAATTATATGCGCAATTTTGGGACATGTGTAGCTGGGGCATGTTGGCCAGTGTGGGCAAGTAGGGCCGAAGGGCTTGTTTCCATGCTCTATCACTCTATGACTATGACAACAATGTTCACTCTTTGGGGGTCACAATCTAAAAGCTTAAACCATCACTTGACAAACAAATTCCTTTCCTGCCTTCATTTTGGGTTTCCTTTCTTTTGACTTAAATTTACTATTTACTTTCCTCCGGAATTTCAAAATAGTGTAAAGTTCATCTTGAAGCTTGTACGATATCTGTTTCTGAATGGAGTTACATGGCTTCAAACACAGACTTTCCATCCACGCGGATCTGCGGGACAGATTTCATGCTTCCCTTATCAGGTTTTCCACTCTGCAGAAGGCTGAAGCCTCGTAACACCTATTAATAGGGAAGTGAATTGACTGTGGGAAGTTCAAAGCAGTCTGGCACGACATTATCACTGAGCTTTGCATCAGCAAGATGCAAGAAAAGCTTCAATTATGCTGGTCATGGAAAATCTCCCCCTAAATCCTTCCTGAGATGAGGTGCACAATATTGAACACAACGTCCCAAATGAGATCTGACTGGCAATCTGTGTAACTATAATTGCATTTGTGCTTTTATATTATGAGCCTCTTGTGATGCAGCCTATCATCTATTAGCCTTTTTCATTCCTTGTCACATCTACATGTCCTTGTTTAATGATTTATGCACTCCCATTAACTGTTATTCAGCCCATGTACTTAATTTTGCCATGTTCTTTACTTCACAAATTCATTATTCTTCCCGATTATGCTAAACCTGCGACATTTGATTTGCTCATCTTTGTTCCTAAATGCAGATAATCTATTTTGACGTTGACAAGCTGATGGCCTGACTCTGATCCATGGTGCATCGGGGTCATTGCACTGTTTGAGAATAAATCTATTATCTCAACTCGCTCTCCTACTTGATAATTGGTTTGCTATTGATCTGTGATTCTGGGTGCCTCAGATATGGTTAAGGATCCTATGTGCTGGGTTTTATAATTTCCCTTCTCATAATCCATCACACTACTTAAGCAATTCAATGTACAATTTCATTCTGCTGGCACAAGGTACGCATCAAGAAGATTTAGAAGGATATGAGTGAAATGCAGGCAATTGACACTTGCACAAAAAGGTACTTTGGTCACCATGGAAAGGTTGGGCAAATAGGCCTGTTTCCATGCTTTGTGGCTCCATGATCATATATTATCTGCTGCTGAATCCCTTATCCCTTGAGCTTGACTGTTCCAATGCTCTCCTAATTGGGGTCTCATACCTTGTGCCCTCGTTCAACAGTCATTCAAAACTCTGCTGCCCGTATCCAAAATTCCCTAATTACCCATTTTCAGACTTCCATATTAGCCTCGGGTAAAGCACCGGCTTGATTTCTACATTTTCACACTTGTTTTATAATTTATAATACTGGATTATAAAAATCAATGTATTAGGGAAAGAAGACTAAAAAAGCTGGAAGCAATTTTTTAAAATGTTATTATTTAACCTCCCCCCCCCCCCCCCCCCCCCCCCCCCCCGCGTTTTCCCTACTACAATCAGTCGGGTCATATCCATACTCTCCAGAGATGCGGCCTGACTCCAGCATTTTGTGCCCATCTTCGGTTCAAACCATCATCTGCAGTTCCTTTTTATTACCTTTCCTTGGTAGGAATCATCTCTTTATAGTTACTTTATGGTGTTTGTATTTCTAACATGGACTGTAACAGAAGATCTTTTTTACGAGCAGTGATTTTAATTAAACAGTAAATTGCACATGTTACAATTAATTTGGGAATGTTTGAACAAACAAGGAACTTGGTATAGTTCAGTGACCAAAGCAATCATTAACATATGGATTATTTTAGCTTAGTTGCCTTTCATTATTCTAGAACTATAGAATGCTGCCTTCATGTCAACTGGTGAAATCTTAAGATGCTCACTTGCTTCCAATTGGCAGAAGAGTTTTTGTTGCTGTCATTTTTGTTTCTCACTGACCATGTTTATTTGATATTAATTTCATCTGATGCATTAGATGAAACTGGGCCTGACCTTAAAAATGTTGTATGAACATACACTGAAATAGCATTCGGAAGAGAGTGATACACTTTTATGTACATTGACCTCAATTGTTAAAATGTAACCATTCAATTTGTCACTTCAGTAAATAGATGAGGGACAAAAATAAGAACAGATATATAATTGTCTTTCCCGATAAATGAGAGGTTTGTCAATGACACCAACGAGGCAAGACAATTTAACACATCTGAGGCTTCGAGTTACAAAACAACGCGGCATTAAGGGAAATTCAAGGACTTTTACGCATGGGTAGTGATGTTTATGGAAGAGTAATATTTTAAAGGAACTGAACTGATTCATTCATTTAAATGGAAGCTGGAAAAGTAGGCAATACAATGGATTGCATTTGTCTCCATGCCCAGATGAGTTCACATATCTGCTGTCTACAAGAATTTCACCAATTGATTGAAAGTTACAGCATGGAAATAGGCTCTTCGGCCCACTGAATCCATGTCGACCATCGATCACCCATTCACACTAGTTCTCTGTTATCCCCCTTTCACATCCACTGGGGGACATTTACAGAGGCCAATTAACCTACAAACCCACATGTTTTTGGGGGTGTGGAAGGAAGCCGAAGGGAACTCAAATGGTCACAGTGAGAACTGGCAATGTATAAACAGCACCCAAGGTTGGGGTCGAACCCAGATCTCAGATGCTATGAGGAAGCAGCTCTACAGGATGCGCCACTGTGCCATCCTTTTAAGGACGATATTTTGCTAGCTATCACTCAAATCTGAGTGGAAATAGACTCAAGGTTATAAAATATCCAGTATGAATGAAGTACAAATCACTTCTAATTTTAATTTTTCAATTTGTGTTTAAAGTCTGTTGCATAACAAAATGTTTTAAAAATGCAATAAACCTCAACATTTTACAATCGGATTATGGTGTTGCTCCCAGGAATTAAAATCAAGTGAGCATCTGACAGCAGAGGGGAAATTAACAACACATATGCAGGCAGAATTTAGTTCCCAATGAGAAGTCACATAATTGGTCTTTGCTTTAAAATTACATTTTTGTTAAAAATTAATTATGGGCAGTAAAAATTGTGTAAACTTGAAACGGAGAAGAGGCATTGGCTGGAGTATTATAGTTTGTCTCTAACAGGCTTATATCAGGGAAGCATAACAGACTATATATTGGCACATAGTATAATTACTGTACAGTGTTGCAAGATAAGCGATTGAAATGTGAGTTTGGGAATTTGTTACAGGAAATGTTGAATAGATGGGTGGACAAGATAGCACAATAGGAAGTGTTTGGCAATATTATTTGTAAATGAACAATTAGTGAACAAATTTGGCATTCATTACTGGTTCTCAGCCAAAGCGATGCAGGATAATTGTTACTCATGTAAAACGTTACAATATCATCGAAGACACTAAAGGGGCTGTCCCACCGCAGCGACCTAATTGGCGAGTTTAGGGGAGTTTGAAAAAAATATCATGTTGAAGACATCCTTCGACTATGTAGAAGACCTCCTTCGACTAGCTTCAGGAAAATTGGACACCGAATAGTGGAGAGTGAAGACGACCTCCTTCGATCTCCCTTCGACCTCCCTTCGACTATGTTGAAGACTATCTACGACTACCTTTGACTACCCTCAATTACCTACAAATAACATGCTGACCTACTTCGACTAAACCTACGAGTAAAAAAGTATCGATTTTTTTTTTCCATGGCGACCTTTTTTTTCAACATTGTGAAAAATATGCCGAGACCTAGCTGAGGCCTCGAGTATGCGGGGTCTACTCTCAAGCATGAAAGAGTTACAAAGACCTCCTAGTACCTCGTGTTGGCCATGCTGCGAGTATGAATTGAGGGCAAACTTGTCTGAACTTGCAGATTAGGTCGCAGCAGTGGGACAGCCCCTTAAGTATTTTTTTTAAGTACTCTCAAAAATTAAATGTACTTACAAATGTGTAGAGAAATTCCAATTTGCAAACATGAGTATTATTTCATAACATCCCTGTAGGCTGTGAGATTTCAGTGTTCTTCAGACTACCTATGTTTAATGAGAGTAGATTGATTCTATCAGAGGGCTGAGCATAGAATTGTTGTGTTCCCCAACAATTCCAGCTACGTACTTTTCCCTCACCTGGTGAATATTTGAGGCCATTTGAAAAGGCTGCAAAGTCGTCAATGGGTGGAGACAAAACATTTCTGCTGAGAGATGGGAAGAAAATTAACAGATGTGTCAATCTGCCTTTCTGTCTCATGTAGTAGACTATTTCAGAATAATATATATATATATATAATACTACAGCTGGGAACTACTTGTTTGACAGTACTTCCAATCAATAGTGCTGACATGCAACATTTAATGCTACTAAATAAGTGCAGGGCAGAGTTCTCCAAAAAAGCCTTAGCTACGCTCCTAGTTCAAAACACTAATTAGGATTGTCTTGACTGGATTTGACCCCAAATATCCAAGATCCTCAGTCAATGCCCAAAGACCCCACAACTGCTTTGCAGTCTTTAACATTTTAACATTTATTGATTTATTTGTCTTCTGAACAGCTTTCTGTTTGTTGATACACAATTACCCACATGCACTTTTTGTAAACCAATAATTGCCAGCTTTGCTGTGCGAACATTCTATTTATCTATTTTTACAGGAATACCATAGATTCCTTGGGGTACGTGTCTTCAATTTTCAAAGCTATTTTTCACCAAAACTAATGCTGCATTGCTCTTTACCCAGAGGAATACACTGCACTCAAACACCCATGATGAATTTCACCCACCTCTGGCAGCACATTTACGGGACCTGCCATTCTCTGAGTGTAAAAAAACTTGCATATTTTTAAACACTGCCCCTCCCAACTTAAAGCTATGCCCTCAGGTCTTTGGCATTTTTAGCCTTCCTGAAAAGATGTTTCAACAGTGCAATCTAAGCAATAGAACCTTTGCATCTTTCAAAGCAAATGTCATGGGCAAATAGAGGCAGAAAACTGAAGATGGGTAGGAAGTGAAAATTGTCAGTGAAGATAGACCCAAAATGCTGGAGTAACTCAGCGGGACAGGCAGCATCTCTGGATAGAAGGAATGGGTGATGTTTTGGGTCGAGACCCTTCTTCAGACTGATTTTTCATTGTTCTATTTTGGTACAAATGACAATAAAACATTCTTGACTCCCTTGCCATTGTGAGACCAAGAAGTACCAATCAAGTTTAAGATTGTTGGGAGAGTGTGAGTGGGAATGATGGCTGAAGATCATTGGGGAGAGGCGATGAATGACAGCATACAAATATCTGTGGTCAGATGAAAGATGTGGGAGATTAAAGCGGAAATCTGGGATAGATGCAAGGCAAAAGGGTGTGACATCACAACAAGACAAAAATCAAAAGATAATATTGTGTTGATCGAAATGGGAATTGCAGAAAGATTTTCTGAAATTGTTAAATTCACCATTCCGTCTGAAGAGTGGTCTCAACCCGAAACATCACCCATTCCTTCTCTCCAGAGATGCTGCCTGGCCCGCTGAGTTACTCCAGCTTTTTGTGTCTATACTCAGTCTGGAAATTGTAATTTGTCTTAGTGGTAGATGAATTTTCACAAATCTGTTCAAAATAAAATCCAAAAGCACTCTCTTGCATTACTGTTCAATGTAGTGTAGATTATGAAATATGGTCACGCATGTTTTTATACATCAGATGCTCTATAGAGTCAGGTCTAATTCAGTATGATTGCTGCTTTTAGTCTCCCAGGTGACTTCTAAGGTAGAGTCAGTCTACAGGAACATCCATCACTTCTCCAACGAATGCATACTGGAACAATCCATTAAGCAATAATTTATTTTCCAATGACATTACATCAAGAGCCAATAGAATATTTGAGAAAGTAATCGTGATTTACAATTATATGGCAGGTATATGGTTATGTAATATGGTAAAAATGTCCTATGCCATTTCACAGGAGCAAGCAAGCTTATTATGGATTTTCAGGCAGTTTTACCATAGATTCCTCAGGATGGCAATCATTCAGGGAGGAAAGTATCAAAAAGCTGAGAGGTTTTTAGGGCACCCCAGGGCTTTCGTCCTTTGCTAAATGAAGGCAGGTTTGCCAATGGTGAAGTGATGAATTTCAGACATTCTCAAGAGGTCAGAAGTGGAGAAACATAGGGAAGTTGGAGGACCACTGGGCTGAAGATTACAGAGAGAACCCACTGAGGCACATTAAAGCAAAAATGAGAATTTTAATTTTTTTTTTAGGTGAAAACCAAATATAAAGTACCAAGCAACAAGGTGATAAGTGAATGGAAATAAATTAGAAAACAGCAGAGCAAAACTTGAATTCATGGCATATGGATCAAGGGACATCAGCCAGGGTTATGTCAGACTGGTTAAGTCCAGAGATAATAAAGATGTGATGAGGTTTTCAGCAGTTGGCGTTTGATGCAATGTTATTGGAGAAGGATAAGGAGTGGAACTATGAACTTGATCAAATAGCTAGACGTCCTTTTCATGATGGCTCCAATAGCCTGTTTTTGTGCTGAAATCATGTACTGAAGTGAAAACATCCCATCTTAATTGCGGTGTAGGTATCTGGTTTGATATGCATTCTCGAGTTAAAGTCCATTAAGATTGAAAATAATGGGGATCCAATTAATGGGGGCAGTGCCAATGAAACAGTGTCTTTTTAAGGGTGGAACATATGGCAGAATTGCTGCCATAATGCTCAAGTGACCCAAGTTCAATCTTGACCAACGTTGCTATTTGTGTGGAGATTGGCCACACTCTCTGTGGCCACAGGAATTTCTTCCAGGCGCTTCATTTACCTTTCATATCTTTTTGATGACTGAGGTTTTTAAGTCAATTGGCCTGAGTATACAAGTTGTTAGGTGAATTGGCCACTGTAAATTCCTCCTGGTGTACAGGAGAGTGGTAGAATAGAGTGGGAGTTGATGGAAAAGTGGGAAGAAAAAAAAAGTAGGACTAATGTGAGATGGGTGTTTAGCACACATTAATTTGGTGAGAATGTAGGGCCTGTCCCACTTGGCGATTTTTTTCGGCGACTGCCGCGTCATATCAGTGTCGCCAAAAGTTTTTGAACATGTCAAAATACAGCGGCGACTAAAAAAATGTTGCGACACTTGAAAAAACACCGCGCGTCACATGTCATCACGCCGCTTCAACGCCGCATCGCGCCACAAAATTTTCGGTGAACTTGTACGTCAGTCAATAATGCTGACAGTTGCGGAAAAATCGCCAAGTGGGACAGGCCCTTGACTGTTTTACAAAAAAACATGACTTCGGATTTTATAAATGTAAAATTACGAGTATGGAATAAAAAATTGCCTCAGCCACTGCTGAATTTTGGGGGAGAAATTTGATAGGTTTGAGGCAGTGGAAGGAAGTAGTGCAGTGTAAGGGTTCTTGGATTGTAAGCATGTAAGGGAAATGGACCACGAAATTTCACTCATGGTTGCTGGGAAGTTGGAAGGGGATATCCAATAGTGACAATACAGCAGGATTGTCGACACCAGGAACTGCAGACGCTGTGTTACGCAAAGTGCTGAAGCAACTTAGTGGGTCAAGCAGCATTTCTGGAAATCATGGATAGCTAACGTTCTGGGTCAGGAACCTTCTAACCAAAGGTTCAAAGGTCAGTTTATTGTCAGGTGTGCCAATTAAGGTATAGTGAGACACAAATTACTTTACAGCCATACTTTAAAAAAAGCAACAAGACGCACAACTACATAAAAGTTAACACAAACATCCACCACAGCGGATTGACACCACACCAAGTCTAACTTTCTTCCTCTTTTTTCTCCCGCGGTCGGGGCAGTCGAACCATCCACATCGGGGCGATCGAAGCCCCCGGTCGGGGCGGTTGAAACTCCTGTGGCTTGGAGCTCCCGAAGTCAGTCCCTAACCAGGGACCGTAAGCTCCACAATGTTAAAGTCCGCAGGCTCCCACGGTTGGAGCTCCCGAAGTCAGTCGCGAGCTCCTCGATGTTAGGCTGCAGTGTGGACGGAGATACGATATGGAAAAAAATCGTATCTTCCAACCCCCACATAAAACAAGCTGAAGAGCACTAAAACAAGCATTTAACACATACTAAAGAACAACAAAGAAGGAAGGGATGAAGGGTCTGCCATTGCAGGCGCCACCCAGTGGTTCAGGGTGTTCAGATGATTCCATGGTGACCACTGGACTGACGATAGTAGAACATTGCAAATGAGGTCTCAACCCTATGGACAATGGTGGCAACAGGTTGGAGAAAAGTAGTGTGCCATAGTTAGTGGTGTTGAAGTGGTGTTGTGATAAGTTGACTAGAATAAGAAGAAATGTCCTCTGTCACGAATGCATTGGAAGTCATTGACAAATCTGGAATTTCTCAATCTGTTTGTAAACCATAGTTCACTGAGGAAATTGATTGAGTAAAACAAAATGTGAATTTAAATCTGAGAAGAAATATTTTCAATAGAAATGCATTTAAAATGAACATTTTTTTTCCTGGACTGGATATCCAGAATGTTTGGTGTTTATAGTGCCACACCAATGAAATCAATCTATGATCCAGTACAGATATGAATGTTTCAGTTTCATAGAACTCAATTTTTTTCTTGTAATATCCAAATCTAGATTTCTTCAAATTACACAATAATTTTCTTAAAATCCATTACTTTTATTAATGCAGGTCGAATCAGTGCTGTTTGACATTTTTTTTCGTCTTGCTTGGATTTGTTTACGTGAACAGGTTTCTTTAATATGATGATTTGCTGAATATCAAATGAAACGAGCTCATCAATAGTTCAATTAAAATAATAATTAACAAAAGATAAAAGCAGACATCAGAACTGAATGTTTAACTGGACTCCTTGTTAGATGTTTAGGATTGGCTTTGAAATTTTGTGTAGAAATTAGAAAACATGATGACTTCAAGTCACAGTTTCCTGAATAATTAAATCATTTCCTGTTTGAATCTGTGAATAGACTGCAAATCACTCTGCCATGGATGACACGGTTTCTAATTTTCTGATTAACGTTCTGACTTGCTCCACAGTACAGGACATTACAACATTAATAATATTTGATTACCAAGGTTGGTTTCTTGAAATCCCACACTCCGTTGCCCTCAATTGGTTTTGGTACTAAACTCTCTTCATTTTATTTTAACTCAGATTATTTGATTGCTCGTGTCAGTTTATCATTCACTATTGAAAAAAACCTGCTTAATAGCACCCTCTGGGAGAATGCAAATTAGCTTTGGGAAGATGTGCATTTCTAGCTGTATCAGGGTCAAAATAATCATTCCTGCACCTGATAAGTACTAAAGATAAATCATTTAATACCATTTATGATCTGAATAAACAATGAAATCACTCTTCTGCCTGTGAAGGCAAAGATAAAAAGTTGTTGAAAGAAGTCATTTAAGGAAATAGATTTTTAAACACGAAAGTTATCAAGGGGCAATTGGAGAGGTTAGGGATTTGGTATTGAGGAGGAGGATCAGTTATGATTGTACTGTAATTATGATGGGCATACAAAATCCATGTACAGAGAGAATAAAGTGAACCATCCCGGTCTTTATTCCCAGGATAGAGGATTCTAAAACTAGCTTAAAGTGCGAGGGAAGAGATTTAAAAGCGACACCAGGGGCAACTCAGAGGGTAGTCCATATCCAGAATGAGCTGCAGTGGAACCAAAAGAAGCAGAAACAATTACAGCTTTCAAAAGACACAAATAGATATATGGATAGAATGGGTTGGGGGGGATATGGGCCAAAGGCTAACTTAGAATGACAAGGGCTTGTTTCCGTGCTGTTTCACTCTGTGACCCCATGAATGATGGAACAGGCTTAAAGGGCTGACTGGTGCTCCATTTTTGTATCAGTATTATAACTTTTAGATTAAAATCTATGAATATATTACAAATAATTAGCATGCTGGAGGATAGTTCATTGACAAGATGATACGTTAGTGTGTCCGTTGCTTTGTATTATTATGTGAACACGAGGTATTGATTCAATTACTGTATACCAGTATAATTACCAGTGTTCTTTATGACTGCTACTGTAAAATAAGGCACCTAATGAATTGTACCTGTTCTTGCCTTCCCTGCCGTGTGCTTATATCACATGCAAACAACATGAATATCTGGTTCACATCACAGGGGAGTAATGTATTGTGACTACTGCTGAAGAGAAGAGAAATATTATTAGTGAAGGAGGCATGGAAAAGTTACAATTGAACATGGAGTAGCCACAGATATGGTCTTATTTATTTTGATTGAGGGGAGGAAATAACAGTACATTTTCAAAAGATCTGGTGCAGAAAGTGAAGGTGCAGAGAACGATTTCTAAGTAAACAATATGTGAGGAAGCATAATCAAGAATTCCGTGGTTAGCAATTTTTTTTTATCATAGAATTAATTAATGATATGATACTTTATTGTCATTTGTACCTAGTATAGTGAAATGCTTTGATTTGCATACAACCTAGGCAGTGGACAAGTGGCCCCGCGTATTTGGCACTGACAAAGTTACAAAAGTACCGTGTGTTGTTAGCAGTCCTTCTATTTCTCCCCCCCCCACCCCCCCAGCCCCCCAGTTCCCCCTTCCTTCACGGCGGCTGTTTGCCAGCTCCCCCTTCGCTCTTGGAAGACCCCCCAAACCGGCGGGTCCCCCTTTGTACGCCCTCGCACGCCAGTTCCCGCATTGTTCTCAGCGGCACTTCGCCAGCCCTCCCCCCATTGCTCTCATCGCCAATATGCTTGAGGCCGTGGTGGGTGAGGCAGGCCTAACGGGCGGGTCGTCGGTCTGCGGTGGGCGCGTCCTCTGATGTCGGTCCAGGGCAGGCGAGTCCCCCCCAATATAAATGGGGAGAAGCTGTGCTTGAATCTGGAGGTAATAGTTCTTCAGCTTCTGTATCCTCTTCAGTATGACAGCAGCAAGCTGTGACAGGGTGGTTTGGGAATCTCAGAGATTTTGGAGTGAAAGGGCTGGTGCTTTTGTACAAGTTATGGAAAATAAGGGAAGGTTGAATATGAAAGGTTTAAGTTGCAAAAACTGGTCGAGGAATGCGACAATTAAGAAAATATGTTTAACAAGAACAGGAGTAAAACATTCCACGAGTATATATCATATGTCTGTACAGCTTTTGTTTGAGCCATATTCCGTTGTCCAAAAAACATATGCCCATTGATGTATCCATTTATCTCAATTAATAATAGTGCATTTTATTTGCCCATTTGATAACTCCTCCATTTAAAAAAAAACAGTTGTTGTGCAATGTAGGTGTGGCCCAGCTTCACTACTGGAGGTAAGAGACATTTAGAATGTGGTCTCGGTCATGTAGAGAGTCTTCAGTCATTGTCCAATAGTGACACTATTCTAGGCAATGCAATTCGTACTGACCTATTCTGTTCTTGAAATGTTTCTTTGACATGGCTTTCTAATAAAAGTTGACACGTTCTGGGATGAGTTTTTAAAATGATTTTTTTTTCCCAATGACAGATCCAACAAGAATTACCATTCCACCTTCGGACATGGACGTCACAGTGGGTGAAAGTACAATCTTACCATGCCAAGTCTCTCATGATCCTTCACTGAGTGTTGAATTTGCATGGTCTTTTAATGGACAACTTATAGACTTCAGAAGAGACAGAGATCATTTTGAAAAGGTTGGAGGGGTAAGTGACATACATAGCTTCCTCATCTAATTTTGTGATATGATGATTTTGATGATGAGCTTGACAACTGCATAATTAATTTCCAGGTTTGAGCCTTATTCAACTAGTCCCAGAGAATTGGTTTCAGTCATACAATATTGAGGGATCTCGAATGAGGTGTCTACTTAAAATCCTGAAGTATTGAAAAGATGGGCACTGACAAAATTAGCCGTAGTTCCTTGTAATTATCACAATGAGCTTTGCACTTCTGGGATCGAATATGTCTGTCATGCTCTTCCATGGAACCTACTTGCATTAGTTGCCCAGGTTCATGAGTTAACTTAGTTGAGGTGGCTATAGAATGTTCAGTGCCAACAAAACTAAAATGAAAAAATAGAGAGAGAAAGCTATTCAGAAGTGAGGAATGAAATGTAGAAATTAAAAACACACACAAATATTTGCCTCATACATTGTGACATATTATTTCTGTTGACAGATAAACATTTTCTTCGAACTTCTTTCCTTATGTTAAATTTTGAATAACGGTGGAGTTAATGAATAATTAATGAATAACTTGTTGGCAAGGAAAAAAACAAGGAAAATATTCATTTCTAGAAATGTGTACAGCAAGTTGTTTTGCAGTTGCTAATGTATCTTAATGGTCCCAGGAGTTGAGGTTACATTACTGATAGAAGCTTACTCTTGTTAGCAAATGAAATACAAAGTAAGTTTGTTGATATATATAGGGTAGATGGTCAGAACCTTTATCCATGGGTGGAAAAGTCAAAAACTAGAAGGGCTAGCTTTAAGGCGAAAGGGGGAATGTTTAATGGAGATGTGTGGAAACATTTGTGTGGAAACATCCTGCCAGGAGTGGCCGTGGAAGCAGATATGATAGCACTTGGCATTTAAGAGGCTTTTGGATAGGCACATGTATATGCAGGGAAGGGAGGGATATGGATCACATGCAGGAAGAGAAGATCAGTTTAACATGGCATCATGTTTGGCACAGACATTGTGGGCCAAAGGACCTGTTCCTGTGCTGTACTATCAATGATTGTGCTTCTGGTCAGTCAGATTGTTCAGTCTCCTGGTCAAACATTGTTTTCTTACAAAATTATAATAACTGGAATGAGAAAGTGTGTTTGAATAAAATTAAAATATTCATGTTACTTCAATATTTCAGTAACATTAGGTGATTAAATGTTCAGTTAGATTCTATGATTTACCAAGACTGAGCACGAAGACAACAAATAAGGTGTTTGTTGAATTACATATTGTGATACTATCCTATGGAAGCTTTAATGAACTGCATTTTCTAATATTATTTGAAAGTCATCCTTGTAACAGCTTAACATGCAGAGGTATTATTACAGAAATAATAAAATATTATCAATTACATATTTGCATCACTGGTGATATAATACATACATTCTAAGTATTTGAATGTATTTTGTAGATACCTTTTAACCATTTTCCATTTTCTTCAATGTACACACTTGAGTGAATATGTGGCCATACCTTAAGCTTTTCTCTTAGACAGTCCCCTGGGATTGAGGATGGCTTACTGCTACTTAGGTTTTAAGTTTTGAAATAGCTATGAACACCAACATTTGGGCCATAGACTCTTTCACGGACGGTATGGAAGTGGGCAGTTGGGTGTCCAGAAGGATAGTTTGTGAAGTTGGGCGCTCTTGCTGATTACTTCTGCAATGCTTCTATGAATGTCCTTGAGGTTCTCAATGCCATCCTGAAGCATCTTCACCACAAAGAGCAGTAATAGACCAGAGTGTCCCAGGAGCCAATGGGATATAGTATTTCTGAAAGGATGTTGGGCATTTTCTTGTATGTTTTTTTTTCAATCTCGCCCGTAATTTCCCCCAAGATGGAGAAAGGAATAGAGTGTCTGTTTCAGAGTTTGGTAGCAGGCATTGCAATTTTGTGGCTTCCCTGGGCTACTGTAGCTGCTGAGAATAACAAAGGCCACATTGCTGGATTATTGAGTTGGGAGAGGATACTGATGTTAAGTTGTCCATAGCTGCAATGAATTTGGAGGATTTTTGGCAATATCAATGGCACTTTCCATTGCCTTGAGAAGCCTGTGTAAATCAGGTCACAGAAGCATATAGAAAGGGAGGGATCACTGCGGCTCAGTAGGCAATGAGTCCAGCAGGTCAGGCTGTATTAATCATAGAGTCATACAACACAGAAACAGGTCCTTTGACACAACTTATCTATGCTGACTAAGATGCCCCATCTAAGCTATACTAATTTGTCTGCATTTGGTCCATCTCCTTCTAAACATTTCCTATCCATGTACATAATTTAGAGATAAAAGCTGAGCCAAGACCAGAGATGGATTGCTTGTAACAGAAGGATCATTATGATTCGGGCAAAGTTCAGAATTGTCTAAATGGGCCTGCTCCACTTTCAGCGTCATTAAAAAATAAATTGCCTGCATTACTGTCTCAATAGATTGTATAGTGTTATAGTTCCCTATTCAGGCAGTAGGTGTGAGTTAAGCTCAGCGCAGAAAGTTATATCTTGTCATTTCCAATTTAAGTAGCCTTTTAGCACTGTGATAAATGTGAATTTCTGGCAATCAACCTTCTGGTGCTCAAAATGAACAAACAATGCAAGCAAATGGTTGGCATAATTCAAAGACAAACATTGAGGTAATATCCTAAGGCATTACAGTATTATGAAGTGCCAATCACAATATGGAGTTTAGTTCTTAAAAACCTGTCCCAAGTATTGCAAGGACAATATTTCTCGAGATGAGCTGGAAACAAGCACACAAAATAGCAATTTAGGCAATAAAAGACAAATCATTACTGCTTTTATGCATACTTAGCAAAATAGCTTTTGTTTTTAATTTTTGATTTGCTGTCCTTACTCCTTCTGAATCTATCTGGTGGAGATCAGTTGGAAGCAACAGATGTGGAAGTCTGTGGTGTCTCTTATTGTGGTATTCCATGTGCAGAAAATGGAGCAATGCATGTTTCACAGATTGAAGTGCACAGTTGTCTGCCCACTAAACCGCTGCTGAATTGAAACTCTTGGCAGAGAACATGATTATTTGTCAATTTCCATTTTCTAAAAAAATTGCATGATGTCAGTTTATAGAATCATGATGATAGTAATTCTGTCAACAGTTATGCAACTTACTGTTCCAGAAAATAATTGCTCACTGCGTTTAATTCGGAGTTTAAACCTTTTTCCCATTAATTATCTTGTCAGTGGGCAGTGGAATTATTATTTGTGCCATTAGAACGATTGATTATTCACAATATCCCACCATAGACACCATTCCTTTAATTAATGACTTCCAGTGTTTGCTTCCACTCCCCATAAATATTCTGACTTGAACAGGATATGCTGTTCCTAAGCACCTTGGGGTAAAAGAACTGAGATGATCAGCAATAAAGTATGATTAAAGGTACCATCTGTAATTCCTCAAAGTAATATCTCTTTTAAAGGTTTCTACATAACTGATAAATGGAAACTGAATTGTTCTGCCAAAGTGCTTTCACTTAGATGTGGTGGTTCTTGAGAATAAATCCTAATGTGCAAGTCAAAGGCTAGCATTCCATTTCAATCAAATCCAAATTCATTTTTGCCCCCCTCACCCAACTCCCTCCTCAACACGTCAACTTAGTTTATTGTCACATGTACTGTGGTACAGTGAAAAAGCTTTTGTTGCGTGCTAACCAGTCAGCAAAAAGACAATACGTGATTACAATCGAGCCATTCACAGTGTACAGATACATAATAAGGGAATAATGTTTGGTGCAAGATAAAATCAGTAAAGTCCGATCAAAGGTAATTTGAGGGTCACCAATGAGGTAGATAGTAGTTCAAGACTGCTCTCTAATTGGGGTTGGGTGGTTCATTAACACGCAAGCAAAACTATTTACTAATTCCAGGATACATTTCATTAAAATATTTATGCCTTCCACTTATATTCTTCAAATAATTTAAAGCAGGGTATCACAGCTTAATTACAAGAATGAAAGCCATTCTTCACAAGTCTAGAAAGTTTTATTTGGAAACAGAGGACAGCATTCATTACATCAACTCATATAATACTGGGACATTGTTGTAACATTGTCTGTTAAGAGATATAAATATGGAAAATAATGGTCAAATGGGAATGCATAATAAGGATATGGCTTAATTGAATGGCTTAAATGATGAACTTCATGATTTATTGCCCTCATTTCAATCCGGCGATTATGTTGCACAAATGTAATGCAGTCGGGAATCCAACTATCTATTTCCAATTCTAAACACAATTTGATTATAGAGCTATCTTCAACATAGTAGAGTATTGCCAATATTTATCTTGCATGCTCCTTTGCAGCATTATTATAGCACATTTATGAGAATAACTTTCTCATTACATTTCATGATATACACATATATATATATATATATGCATGTGAGCTGTCAATGGTCATGTTAAATTCATCTGCTCCTTCAGTGAAAATAACAATCATGCAAATATTGTGGTAACATCTGCATTGGAATTCAAGCCTCATTATCTCTGATCTAAATAACATTTTCAATTTTAAAATGTGCACTTAGGATCATGCGCCTGCTTGTCCTTAATTCTGTATTTAATGGAAGATTACAACATTTTCAGTTGTCACTTTATAATCTCATGAAATAAAAACCAGTGTACAGAAGTCGGTAATATCTATTCATTTTTGGATTATAAATTTGAAACATGGTCAATATACAAGGAAGCATCAGGCCCAGTCATGTATAGAATCTTGAATAAGAGTTAAAATAGATCATTTACTGGCGTAATAATAGAATCTGAGTGTTGCACAGTGAGTTAATGTTCAAACAGATTTTATCACAAGATTAAATCATGAGATATTAGGGCTTTAACCCTCGTTGTAAACCTACTTGATATAACAAAATCCGTTGAGTATCTAACTCATTCTTTCTGAATTTTGTGTGCCTTTTCAAATATCACAAATACCATGTATTATGCAGAGCTGGGTCAGAAATCATCAGACATCTTAAGTATTCTCCATCAAAAGATTATATCCACTTATTTGAGTTCTGGCATTTTTTAATTATTTTTTATGTAATACAGAAAAGAAAAACCAACAGACGTATGAATTCTTTTTTGCTCTATTGTATACTTTTCCATCTGTCTGTATTTCACAGTTCTGTGAGCACGCAATCAGGTGTGATCTCCCAGAGCACAATTTAAACTGGCTGCCTATAATTAAAGGAATCTAATTTTGGAAATGACTGAAACCAAGATGCATCCTGTCAATCCATAACACACAAGAGTGTCCACAAAATAAAACAATAACAAATAACAAAAATAAAATAGCAACAAAAGTGTGATGTAGTCCATCCTACCCCAAATCCATCCCACCAGTGTGTTGCATCTCCTGATATTTGTTGTGTAGCTTTGACAGCTTGGGATGTATTTCGAAGATTGGCACAAAGTTCTGGAGCAACCCAACTGGGCCACAGACTTAGAATAAAGGGGAGCTCATTTAAGACTGAGGTGAGAAAAAACTTTTTTAACCAGAGAGTTGTGCATTTATGGAATTCCCTGCCAAAGAGGGCAGTGGAGACCAAATCACTGGATGGATTTAATAGAGAGTTGGATAGAGCTCTAGGGACTAGTGGAGTCAAGGGATATGGGGAGAAGGCAGGCACGGGTTATTGATAGCGGACGATCAGTCATGATCACAATGAATGGTGGTGCTGGCTCGAAGGTCCGAATGGCCTCCTCCTGCACCTATTTTCTATGTTTCTAGGTCTGGCAGAAAAAGGATGGGTGATGTTTCGGGTTGAAGTATTTAATTGGCTGTGCTCTAATATTAAGAATGTTGAAAATACTACTGTTCTAAAATATCAGATGTTCAAAAGCAAATAATTATTTTTGGAATGGCAAATTAACTATACAGCTATGAGGCATATATTTAATGTTGCATCTGGTGTTTGATTTGTTTTGTCATACCATATTTTTATGCAGCTCACTCATTGTTTGCATTTTAATGAAACATATTTTGAATAGCCAGTAAATCATATTTTATTTCTCTGGCCTTTAGGTTACAGTTTCAAAGTCTATGCACATTCATTGTTAATTTTCCAGTGACTATATGATTTGCAGTGAAAGCCACAGCATTCCATCCGACAAGGTTTTAGAATAATAAGGCACACATTTATTTATCGTTCAATCTAACAAAAGACTTGAGGGACTTAATGCCGAACCCAAGAGGAATGGATACCAAGACGTTTAGCAGAAATGACCAAAAGATTGGGCAGAGGTGAATCTTTGGAATTTGTCACAGATAAGGGGATATAGTATGAAATAGACAATAGGTGCA
Source organism: Raja brachyura (assembly GCA_963514005.1). The sequence continues at coordinate 40,705,023 of OY740796.1, forward strand.
GGAGTAGGCCATTCGACCCTTCGAGCCAGCACCGCCATTCAATGTTCATGGCTGATCATTCCCAATCAGTACTCCATTCCTGTCTTCTCCACATATCCCCTGACTCCACTATCTTTAAGAGTCCTATCTAGCTCTCTCTTGAAAGTATCCAGAGAACCGACCTCCACCACCCTCTGAGGCAGAGAATTCCACAGACTCGCAACTCTCTGTGTGAAAAAGTGTCTCCTCATCTCCGTTCTAAATGGCTTACCCCTTATTCTAAAACTGTGGCCCCTGGTTCTAGACTCCCCCAACATCGGGAACATGTTTCTTGCTGCAATAGAAATGGATGTGAAAGAGAAGGATCACAGCAGCTGAATGATGTACCAATAATGGTAGAATGAAGGATCAAAGAAGACTGGAAAGCATGTAGTTTAAAAGGAACTTTCAACTAGAGGCTAATATAGAAAGAAGCCAGGAAAGTCCTGGTGGAGTTTATGAATTGGGGCAAAGATCTTAAATGTATCATTTTGGGGGATGATGAGCAAGGATCAAATTTACAAAATTAGAGATCACAGTTAGATGATTCCATAACCTTAGGTGTACATCACAAGGTGATGAAGGTTTAGACTCAGCAGTATGCGAGCTGAAGGAGAGGCATTTTCAGGGACACCAAAATCTGGAGTAACTCAGCGGGATAGGTAGCATCTCTAGTGAGAAAGAATGGGTGATGTTTTGGATCAAGATCCTTCTTCACACTGAGAGTCATGGGAGAGGGAGTCTAGAAATATGGAAGGGTAAGGTGTAAAAACAGATGTAAGCAGATGTGATAAGGAAATGTAGCATGGTTATTAATTAGCAGAGAGGAAGGTGAACCATGTGCCAGTAATACTGCTACTAGAAACATTTTCATTGTGCGTGTATGTATTTGGACCTGGGCATATTACAAGAGATACTCGAATCACCTTCCCTTGCCAACTATGGGCCTACTAGGGCATCAACCATTGTGACTGGCACTGTGATTTGTTTGTGATTGGTACTGTTCTTTTGTCACCACCTCCTCCACCCCCCACTTCAAGTCTGAAGAAGGTTCCCAATTCAAAACATCACCCATTCCTTTTCTCCAGAGATGCTTGCTTGAGCTGCTGAGTTACTCCAGCACTCTGTGTCTACCTTCGAATTGACTTGATATGACATGAATGAGTGGAAAAGATCAGGGCTTGAAATTATGGTAATTGGCATCAACCAGCAACACTGAGCATATGGTCAAACTCTGCTTTCTTGTGCAACCCAACCAGAGATGCAATTTTCCAGTTTACATTAATTCAATTTTTTCCTTGTGATATCATTTGATTTTCATAATGTGGTTGAGCACTGGATACAGCAAGATGTTTAAAAGTAATTGTCTCATCATAGTGTTGAAGACAGGTGCTCCCAATCTGAAGACAGGTCTCCACTGAAACTGATCTTCGATCCAGTGATGCTGCCTGTCCTGCTAAGTTACTCCAGCATTTTGTGTCTGCTTCAGAATTAGTTAACCCTCTAACCAAGTCATAGCAGAGAAATATACCCAACAAAATGAGCTTCCATGATTTTTTCTATCCACAAAAAGCATGACATATCCAAAATGATTAATTACTGCCCCATGAGACGACTCTCATTCTTCAGTAAAGTATTATGCAGCCCAATATGCTGTCCAAAACCACTTATTCACCACTTGCCAACTTGGCAAGGTTCACTTTGGCTTCTCCTGCACTGGCTTTAAACCATAGATAATTATAACCTCCGTACAGATAAAGGTAAATAATTCCAAAGAAAAGCTAAGAGTTCTCTTGGTGTCAAAGGACCATTTAACTGAACCTGGCATTTAAAAATGCCTTAAAAAAACATAAAATAATTCTTCACCAACTGGAGTCCCACTGATCATAAAGATAGATTTTTGTCGTTGTTGGAGACTATAAACAATATTTGGCTCTCATTTTTTTTTAGGATTGTATCATGTAACTTACTGTTGCCTCAGCTGCAACACAGCACAGTGGCATAGTGGTGGAGCTACTGTATTGAAGTGCCAGACACCCAGGGTTGATCTTGACATTGGGCGCTTTCTGTACAGAGTTTCTATGTTCTTCCTGTGACTGCATGGATTTTCTCCAGGTGCTCCAGTTTCCTCCCACTCTCCAAAGACATACAGGTTTGTAGGTTAATTGGCTTTGCTAAAGTTGTAACATTTCCCTAGTGTGCAGGATAGTGTTAACGTTATAAGGAATAGGAGTAGAATTAGGCCATTTGGCTCATCAAGTGGTGAATCTGTGGAATTCTCTGCCACAGAAGGTAGTTGAGGACAGTTCATTGGCTATATTTAAGAGTGAGTTAGATGTGGCCCTTGTGGCTAAAGGGATCAGGGGGTATGGAGAGAAGGCAGGTACAGGATATTGAGTTGGATGATCAGCCATGATCATATTGAATGGCGGTGCAGGCTCGAAGGGCCGAATGGCCTACTCCTGCACCTATTTTCTATGTTTCTAAGTCTACTTTGCCATTCAATCACGGCTGAGCTATCTCTCCCTCCTACACCTGTACTCCTCTCACGCCTGTATTAATTAAGAATATATGGTTTGATCGCCGGTCGGCGTGAACTCGGTGGGCCAAAGGGCCTGTTTCCATGCTGTATCGCTCTAAACTCTCTCTAAGCAACATAAATTGGAAGTTCAGGAGCAGTCTATGAAGAATACTTCAATCATGTTACCATACTTTGAGCTGCTTGGGACTGACGAATAAAAGTCTGCGTACCATAAAATGAACTTCTTTCTAAGTTAAGAAATTAGTGAGTATGAATATTTTATGCCGCAACAAGAATGGAATGGCAAGGAATCAAATTACAAAGTTGTTGAGAATGTCAAGTAATTAAATTCTTACTTTGGGAGAGTGGGTCTAAGCACATTATTAATTGTAGCAACACGTAGCAATGTGTGAACATTACAGTAGGAAAAATGGTAGTGGCTGAAAAGTTTGTAGTGCATACAACAACAGGGGTGGCACAGTGGCACAGCGGTAGAATTGCTGCCTTACAGTGCTACGCACCCGGGTTTGATTTTGACTGTGGGTGCTGTCTGTATGAAGTTTGTACGTTCTTCCAGTGACCATGTGTGTTTTCAACAGGTGCTCCAATTTCCTCCTACATTCCAAAGACTTACAGGTTTGTAGGTTAATATGCTTCCGCAAATGGCCTCTAGTGTGTCAGATGTGAAACTGGAATAACATAGACTGGTGTACAGATGTTTGATGGTTAGTGCGGAGTCTAAAGGGCCTGTTTCCACGCTACACTTCGAAAAACTGAATAGACAGACAAGCCGAGATACAGGCAAAGTAGAAGAGCTAATTATTACTCTGAAATTAACTTATTATGGAAGAATTCAAATTGCATATTGTTATTAATATTTCTAGCATAGCCAGTTTGGGACTGGATGGACAATTCGTGCTATCTTCTACTTTACCTATTACTTAGCTTGTACTTCAATTCACAACAATCCTTTTGTCTGACACCTTGCCTTTCTGCTGACTGGATAGCATGCAACAAAAGCTTTTCACTGTACCTCGGGAAAACATGACAATAAACTGAACTGAAACTTGTGTCAACCGATTACCTGCCCACCTTTGTACTGCCCCTCCACTCTTCCAGCATTCTTCGCCCACCCACCCCCCCCCCACCCAACAATCAGTCTGATGAAGCGACCTGACCCAAAACATCACCTACGCTTGTTCTCCAAAGATACTGCCTGACCCGTTGCATTACTCCAGCACTTTGTGTCTTTTTTTTGTTAACCAGTTCCTTGTTTCTAAACTAAACTGATGAGTTTCATAAGCACTGTGGGAACAAGGACAGTACATTAATGACTTGCTGAATTACTTGCTTCCTAACCCCTAAAGCATTTCTACCATAAAAAGCATATCATAAAAAAATTATGGGACATAGAACAAAATTAATGTATACTTATAAAAAAGGATAATGCCTTTTCCTCTATCAGAAAGTTGTAAAACCGGGAATTAGCCATGTATATTTGTTCAATTCTACAAGGATAATTGACTTCACTCTTAGTGAAGGCTCCAACTGAGCTTTCACAAAAGCAATATCTTGCAGGAGATCCAGCAGAGGGTGCGGAAAATACCTTGCAGGTTTGGGTGGGAGAGACAAATTAACATGGGTTAATGATCTTTTTATCATAGCTGGAGAATTTGTAACAGGTACTAAGCTGAGAGAAAGGAGGAAAGGACAAACCAAAGGTCTCTGCACAGGTGAGAAATTAAAGGGCAAACGTGAAGATGAAACAATACAAAGGGAATAGCATGAATAAGGAAACAAAATGTGGGTAGAGGTGGATGTTATGTTAACAGCAAAAACAACCCTGCAAGTGCTATTCAAAAGTATCAAATTGAATTTGTAGACTTATTCTCAAGAATAGTTCAACAATTAAATTATTTTCCTTTCCTCAACTTCTGTCTTTTCAAGTTCAAGTTCAAGTGAATTTATTGTCATGTGTCCCTGCTAGGACAATGAAATTCTTGCTTTGCTTCAGCACAGCAGAACATAGTAGGCATTGACTACAAAACAGATCAGTTGTGTCCATATACCATTATATAAATATCTACACACATGAATAAATAAACTGATGAAGTGCAATTAACAGATAATAGGTTATTAATAATCAGAGTTTTGTCTGAGCCAGGTTTAATAGACTGATGGCTGTGGGGAAGTAGTTTTTCCTGAACCTAGTCATTGCAGTCTTCAGGCTCCTGTACCTTCTACCTGAAGGTAGCAGGGAGATGAGTGTGTGGCCAGGATGGGTGTGGGTCTTTGATGATACTGCCAGCCTTTTTGAGGCAGCGACTGCGATAAATCCCCTCGATGGAAGGAAGGTCAGAGCCGATGATCGACTGGGCAGTGCTTACTACTTTTTGTAGTCTCTTCCTCTCCAGGCGCTCAAGTTGCCAAACCAAGCCACGATGCAACTGGTCAGCAAGCTCTCTACTGTGCACCTGTAGAAGTTAGAGAGAATCCTCCTTGACAAACCGACTCTCCGTAATCTTCTCAGGAAGTAGAGGCGCTGATGTGCTTTCTTGATAATTGCATCAGTGTTCTCGGAAAGATCTTCAGAGATGTGCACGCCCACAAATTTGAAGCTCTTGACCCTTTCAACCATCGACTCATTGATATAAACAGGACTGTGGATCCCCATCCTATTCCTTCCAAAGTCCACAATCATTTCCTTGGTTTTGCTGGTGTTGAGGGCCAGGTTATTGTGCTGGCACCATATGGACAGTTGCTCGATCTCTCTTCTATACTCTGACTCATCCCCATCAGTGATATGTCCCACAACAGTGGTGTCATCAGCGAACTTGATGATGGAGTTCGCACTATGACCGGCTACGCAGTCATGATTATAGAGTGAGTACAGCAGGGGGTTGAGCACGCAGCCTTGAGGTGCTCCCGTGCTGATTGTTATCGAGTCTGACACATTTCCACCAATACGAACAAACTGTAGTCTGTGAATAAGGAAGTCGAGGATCCAATTGCAGAGGGATGCGCAGAGACCCAGTTCTGCAAGTTTGGTAACCAGCTCGGAGGGGATGGTAGTATTAAATGGCGAGCTGTAATCAATGAATAACAGCCTGACATATGAGTTTTTGTTGTCCAAGTGGTCCAGAGTGGAGTGGAGGGCCAGGGAGATCACATCCACCATTGATCTGTTTCATGCTTAGGGATCAGCTTTTGACCAGCATCTACATATAAGCTTAACCTTTAGACTGAAGTTCATCTCACTTTGTTTCCTTAAAGCACTCAATTTCATCCTTCCAATGTCCGTGCTTGTACCTGCTCTAATACCACCTTCCATAGCAAGGCTTCCATTATATCTCCCATTCACATCCAGTTGGCTGAGGAGGCCTCTCACAATTTGCACTATATCATTCTCACACATCCACTATCAAATCAGAACCACAGCTAAACATTTGTGACATCTGCATCTACATTGTTCTTATTGACCTGCATTATTTCTGCTTTTCTCCATGCTGCAACAAAATACATTTTCCTCCCCTCAATGTTTGCATTTTGTTTGGACCTATCTCTCTGTGAAATACAATCCATTCTACATTCACTCCCCCAAGGCACCCTCCCTTCTCATGGAACGTTAAAATACATTTTCAAGAGATGAAGCACCCACCCAGTTATTCTTCCTTTCTCTCCATCTGGGATATGTGCACTGTTTGTGGATTAAACAAGAATTTACACATGCTTCTTTCAGTTTGATGCCCGGGCTTCTGATATGTCGTCCGTTCGAGATGGCCTCTGACCATTTGCACCACGGTTAAATAATAGAAAACAAACCTTCTATTCAGGCAATGTGACCATAAGTACCTCCACACTGATGCTCTCTCCTTTGTCTTTTACATCGTCCTGGTGCAGAAGAGAAAACAGATTTTAATCCATTCAGGCATCTTACAGCCTTCCAGACTCGCTACTGCTTTCAGCAATTTCAGATCGTGATGACTGCTATTTTTCAGATACCTTCAACTGGAACAAATCTTCTATTGCCATGTTCTCAGCTGTTGCTTTGCAAGTTTCACTGTCATTTCTGAGTCAGATTATTTAAATTCAAATTCCATTGCTAAAAGACAAAGAAAATCAAGGCTGATAATCCTGTGTCGTGCAGAGGTCTTCTTTCAGATGATAAACATAGACGCCACTTAAATATATCTGCCTAGCAATTCATTCCCTGCCACATTGAAATATAAGAACAGCAAAGTGTTGCCCAAGGATTTTCATTTGTAGTGTCAGTGCAACAGTGCAGACATGCATTCCTCTGAAATAAAGAGCTTTTGTTTTAAAGGTGGTGCATTCATTAAAAATTTGAACTGAATTATGCATCACTTCCTAGGTTTACTCTTTGAGTTGGAAGTCATAAGGCTGAGGATTCAAATTCAATTCCTTATATGCATATAAAATCCAGGCTGGAACTTGCATTGAAGTCTTCTTTCAGATGAGACATTAGATCAAGGTACTTTCTGCTAACGATGAAAGTAAGCAACCATTTTTTGAAAACAAAAAGTTGTGGAACAATTTATAATTTGCTGACCAACACTAATCAATCAACCAATGAATCAGTATTGCTGAATGGCATCATCCACTGAATAACACTGAAGATCATGACAGCACTAACGATGTAGGAACTTGACTTGCGCAAATTATTTGTTGCATTTCTCCCAACCCCAAACACCTCTGCCCATTCCTTTCATAGATGCTGCCTGACCTGTTGAGTTCATCCAGCAGTTTTTATTTTGCACAAGATTCCAGCATCTGCAGTCTCTTGTTACTTAATTATAACAGTGACAATATTTTACAAATTGTTCAAGCAAAATACAAAAAACTCAGCGGCTTAGGCAGCATCTGTGGTGAGAATGGACAGACAACGGTTTGGATCAGGACCTTTCTTCAGACAGATGATTTTAAAAATTACTTCATTGGCTACAAAATGCATTGGACATACTGTAGTTTTGAAAAAAGTCAAAGTTTCCTTTGTAATTTTGTTTTGTTCTGAACACATCTTTTGATTCATTATTCGTCCGATTATCCAATATTTTGTCTTGCACCAACATTGCCGAACCTTTCCTACCTTTTACAGTGGGACACGTTGGTCAGTGTGGGCAAGTTGGGCTGAAGGGCCTGTTTCCACGCTGTTTGACTCTCTGACTCTACTTCTCCCTTATGTTCTTTCCTCCTTCCTCCCATTCCTGTTGGTGATCTGGGTTAAAACTAGCTACACCTATAGCTGTGCTCCAGTTCTAGTGGAGGGACATTGATCTTAGAAAATAGCTTTATTTTCAATTTTACCGGCGATGTCGCCTGAGCTTTTATAGTCTTTTGTTATTTATGTTGACTCTTGAGAAAAAACCTTAATGCATCATAAATCTCATGTTTGGATAATCTTACTTGAAGCAAGTAAAATCTGTTGCTTTCATTTTAAGAATGTATAACGTGCAGCAAATAATCAAAGAGCTGTCTGTGTAATTTGCAGTAGAATATTGATCCCCATTATGTTTTTCTTTAAATATCAGCATGTAAGTGGTAATTCATTCCCCATGCCCTTGATTTGTATTCAGCAAAAAGAGCCCAAAGGTCCAACGTGTTATTGGTTAATTGCTGGAGGTTTTGTGCTGTAAATTGATGTGCACTGACTATTGACTTTTCACTATGCATTTTAAATCAGGTCATTAAAAGCCATCAGTGTGATTCTGTTTACATCTTTCCCGATGTTGAAACTTGGACAAAATATAACTAGAAAAGAGGTGCAATGTAAGGACAGTTAAGAGATAGCTATTTCACTGAAACCACAACTGGACAGTATTTCTGCAAAAACCTCAGAAGAAGAACACACAAGAGGTGGATAGACACAAAATGCTGGAGTAACTTAATGGGTCAGGCAGCATCTCTGGAGAATAGGAATAGGAGACGTTTCGGATCGAGATTCTTCTTCAGTTTTTCCATCCCTCAAGACCCGAAACGTCACCTATTTCTTTTCTCCAGAGGTTCTGCCTGATCCACTGAGTTCCTCCAGTATTTTGTGTCTATCTTTCGTATAAATCAGCATCTGCAGTTCTTTCCTACATATACAAGAGCTTGAAGTAGGAGTGGGGCACATGTTTGTCTGCTACAAAATGACTAATCGTACAGATCAATCCACTTTTCTATTCAATCTGCATATCCCAGCATCCCTTAAGGGCCTGTCCAACCAGCATGCAACTCTATGCGATTAGCGCGACCTAACGTGGTCGCTTGAGCCATCTGGCGTCGCGGGGCCAGTCCCACTTCGATCACCGGAGCCGTGCGGAATTGTGCGGAGTTCGTCCCGACATCGCGCGGGGCTCCGAAAAACTGACTACGTCCGAAAATTCCGCGCGGCAACGGCTTGTCGGCTCGCAGTCGCCTCGACGCATTACACACCGCCCCGACATCGTGCCTCCGTGAAACTATCTGTAGGTGCCTCCGTGACCCTCTATGTGTGTGGCTCCGTGGCCCTCTGTGTGTGTGTGCCCCTGTGCCCCTCTCTGTGTGCCCCTCTCTGTCCTGGCGAACTTACCTTAGACTTCGCTCCAAGTTCGCCTCACTTTGCGCCGCATTGCGCTACTCACCCGACCTCTGCGCGGGCCCTACTGCCGGTTTGGTTGCACTTTCCGCATGCAGGCGCATGCTGGTGGGAACGGCCCTGTACAGGGGATCACCCGACCTCCGCGCGGCCCCCGCTTCTAGTTTGAACGCGTTCATCGCATGGAGTTGCATGCTGGTGGGACAGGCCCTTTAGCGTCCAAAATGTATTGATCACATTCTTCGTCCAAAATAGCTGACCCCCTTAACCTGAGATCGAGCCCCAATTTTAAGTTTTCCAGGCAGGGGAGAGAGCCTCAGGGCACCAATCTTGTAATCCCTATCATGACCATTTATTTAAGTGAGATCATCTCATATTCTTCCAAAGTTCTTCCCAAAAGTTCAGTGAGATCATCTCTTATTCTTCCAAAGTTCTTCCAAAACATTTGGAAGAATGACATTTGGACGGGTACATGGATAGGAAACGCAGGCAAGCATGACTGGCATAGATGGGGCATCTTGGTCGGCATGGTCAAGTTCGGCCAAAGGTGTAGTTTCCATGCTGTATGACTCTCTGACTCTAAATCTCTCCTTATGTGATAAGTCCTCATCCTTGGTACCACTCCATAGTATTCATGCTGTATTATTTACAAGGCAAGAATGTTCTTCCTTAGATGTAGACATCAGGAATATACAATGCTTAAAATTTCACTAAACTCTGAAAAGGTTGAAGAAAAAAATTATTTTTCCAAAACCTTGCAAAACAGCCAACATACCATTTTCTACCTCATTGCTTGCTGTTGCAATACATTAACTTGCTGCATTTCATGAAGCATACTCCCAGAGTGCACTGGACACCAGGGTCTATGTTTTCAGTCACTTAATTATATCTGCCTAGAAATTTATTTCCTGCCAAATTGAAATGTTAGAACAGTAAAGTACATAGGTCAAAGATTTTCATTTGTAATCTTAGTGCAACTGAGTAGACAAGCATTTTTTTCAAAATAAAGAGCTTCCTTTTTTGAAAAGGTGGTATCGATCTATACATAACTAAAACTCTGATCTTGTGCTCTTCCGGTTTGCGCGGTCTTTCTATTTGCGCAAAAACGGGACGCAATAGCGCTACCCCACCTCTCCCCCACAACCCCCGTCTTTTCTCCAAGCTCTCTCCCCCCTACCCACCCACAACCCCGTCCCCACAAACCCACCACAACCCCCCACCCACTCGCCCTCCTCCCGCCCACACACCACCCCCCCAGCTCCACAACGATCGCTGCCCCCTCGCCTCCCCATGCACACCCCGCCAACACAGACACCCCTCCCCCACACACAATCCTCCCCTCCACATCCCCTTGCCCACACACCCCTCCCCCACACCCCCTCTCCCACACCCTCCCTCCACCCTCACCCCATGCACACACACCCCCACCCCCACAGCACCCCCTCCCCCAGACCCTCCTCCCACACACCTCCCCTCCCACCCCCCCTCCCCCACACCATGCTCTCCCCCCCTCCTACACCCCCAGCCCACACACACACCCACTCTCCTCCTCCCCTCCCACCCCACACCCACACAAGAAGCAGAGGGGGAGGGAGTGTTGGACAATGAGGGGAAATGAGTCGTGTCTGCACAGTTCGGGGCTATGGGTGAGTGGTGGAATATTGCGTTGGGGAATGGGTTACATTGGTGGACCAGGCCTCCCAACGAGTCCCACTTAGTCAAGGTTTCATTATAAATTTTAACTGAATTTTGCACAGCTTCTGGTGCTGAGTCATATATTTGTGACTGTGAGGCGCCAGCCCTTAAATTATCTGCACAACTTTCAAGCACCACTGCACCAAGCAGCTTTTTAGTCAAAATAGTGGAGTGATGGGTTTAAGACAGGGGTCGGCAACCTTGTTCTGCATAGGGGCCAGGACCCATGGCTGTGAGCGGATGGCAGGATTATATCAGTTCCAATTATTTGTACCAGCAAGCAGGATTGTTAGGAGCATTAACGCAAGTCTTTATGTCGTTGGCAAACAGTATTAAATAGTCTAAAGTAGTCTAGATGACAGAAAAAAATTACGCCTGTGGGCTGGATGATTTTGGGTTACGGGCCGGATCCGGCCTATGGGCCATAGGTTGCCGACCCCTGGTTTAAGATCAAGGGGAAAAGATTTAATAGGAATCTGTGGGGTAACTTTTTCACACAAAGGGTGATGGGTGTATGGAACAAGCTGCCAGAGGAGGTAGTCGAGGCTGGGACTATCCCAATGTTTTAGAATCAGTGAGACCGGTACATGGATAGGACAGTATTGGAGAGATAGGGACCAATGCGGGCAGGTGGGACTAGTTGCTGGTGTGAGCAAGTTGGGTCAAAGGGCCGGTTTCCATGCTGTATCACTCGATGACGCAATGACTCAATGAAGCAAGAGCGGGGGAAGTGAGGCTCCTTTTTTATGTTAGACTTAGAGATTATGGCAGTGAAGATTAACATGAGCAGTGAGGTCCTGTGTAGGGGATTCAAAAAAATAATTGTGACCTGCTGTCATGAGCATCTGAGAAAAGATGGTGGCTGATTTTTTTTTCTCCAGAGACGCCCAAGAATATTACACATTCAGAAAGATATATTATGACTTAATTAGACAAATAATTGTGAGCATATACCTTACACATGCCATGGAGTTGTACTGCCTTGAGATGCAGCACCATTACCACTCAAACACCAGACATCCCTTGTGTTTGAGTGGTAATTCTCAAATAGCCGAACAATAATTAGTAAGTCAGACAAATCATGCATGTACCTCACTTATTTGCCCCTGTGTCTTTCATTCTGAGATTTCAAGAAATTGGCATCTGTCCTTGCAGACTAGAAGGTGAGGACTCTTGGGTTCAGAAGCTAACTGATCTGAGGTGGGTAGGTTGGTTCTTTTCCTGATGAGATCTGTGGGTGCCTAGCCTATTCTCTAGCATCCGGATAGGAGATGCACAATTTCCATGGCATGCAAATACTGTACATTGCTCTCCTTTCACATAATCTGCTAGCTTATTGCAATGGCTTCTCTATCTGATAGATTCTGAGGTTGCGCTGGTCACTTTCCTCAAAGCAACCATATCTGAAGCATTGCCATGTTAATGTCACCTCCAAATGTTGAAGTGATTGGTCATGTTTACTAGTAATAAACTAATGCAGTCTGTGTCATTTTTTTCTTGTTATTCAAACCATCAGAATCTCCCTTTCCTCTTTGCACCTTCAACAGTTCATTGAAGATGTGCCCACCCCATGTCTTGTTAATTGGATCTAATTACGTTGAAACAGCCTGAATGTTTCCATGTTCAGGAAGGAGTGTTCAGTCGAGCTTTCTGTTCCTAATCGCTATTCATTCTTAATGTGTTTAGGTGTGGACTAGCCATAGATCAAGTGGTAAATGGGTAAGAAATGATATGGGCCCCACGACTTGGTGAATTTGTGTGCTGTTGAGGGAATTATGCACAGCTTGAGCAGAGAACAACTGCTGGAAGGATGAGGAGCAAGTAGGTCATAAAGTAAATAATTGGGCAAAGTTGGGAAGGTCCTTGCCACTAGCTACTTGGAAAGAAGCTGAGGACCACTGTGGAGAGGGAGAGGAATAAAATACATATTACAAGACAGATAGAAGAAAGCATGCTGTAATACACATCATCATGCATTCCCTGTGAGTCACCTTTCTCTGCGCCTTAGACTACACTGGTGTCCTTTGATAGTGCTAACCCAGCAGCAATCAGAGTCTGATGAAAGACTACTAACTTTCAGCAAAGGAGACTGTAAAAGTCCTTGAAGGATGAACACCAGCAACTCTGTTTCTGATTACACACTCTGGGCATGAGCAGCAACAGTCTCGACTAGTTGGTTGACATGGTGGATTGATAGTAGTGCTAGGAGAAATGCTGTCATCTTCGAAAGACAACATGCATCTGACCTCAGGAGTAGCTATTGTTTCTGAAGGTACTGTAAGTGAAAACATTGGGGAAGAGGAAAACCAGTTGTATGAAAACAGTTGTGTTTTCTTTAAGAAAATAATTTGAAGATCAGAAGCAATAGTTAATGATCTGTTCAGAATTTGATGTTCTTACCATTCAGACCGCGTATTGCAGTGGAATAAGTCTGAGAAGTCGCTGGGTGGCGTGTTTCCCCACTGAGACCAAGGGAAGCTTCAGGCAATGCATTCAGCACTTCCACAGCAGCACTGACATTCCCATCAATAGCTGCAAAGCCAGATGGAATTGAGGCATCCAAAAATGAATGAATAATTTATTTGCACAGATCTTTAGCTATATCTTGCCCAAGAGCAGTAGTCACTGTGAATGCATACTACAGAAGGACATGGACAGGTTGGGAGATAAGTGGCAAAGATGTGGCAGATGGTATACAGTGTCGCAAAGTGTGCACTTTGCTAGTAGGAATAAAGGCATAGACTATTTTCTAAATGGAGAGAGGATTCAGAAATTGGAAGCGCAAGGGGACTTGGGAGTGCTGGTGCAGGATGCTCAAAAGATTAATTTGCAAGTTAAATCAGTAGTAAGGATGGCAAATGTAATGTAATTTTGAGATGACTAGAATATAAAAGTAGGGATGTAATGCATTTGGAGTATTATGAGCAGGTTTGGAGCCAAAATCTGAGGAGGGATGTGCTGGTGTTGGACAGGGTCCAGAAGAGGTTTATGAAAATGATTTCTGGGATGATTGGGTTAACGTATAATGAGCATTTGACGGTTCAGCTCCTACACTCACTGGAGTTTAGAAGGATGAGAGAACACATTGAAATGTATCGAATAGTGAATGGCCTGCATAAAGAGATGCAGAGAGTGATGCATTGCTCCACGTAGGAGAGTTTAGGACCAGAGGGTACAGCCTCAGAATAAAAGGACATACCTTTAGAAAGGAGACGATGAAGAATTTCTTTAGCCGGAGGGTGATGAATCTGTGGAATTCATTGCCACAGGCCACTGTGGAGGCCAAGTCTTTTGGTAGTTTAATGCTAGAGTGACTGGTTCCTGATTAGTAAGGGTGTCAAAGGTTACGGTGAGAAGGTTGGAGAATGGGGTTGAGAGGGAAAGATAGATCAGCCATAACTGAAGGGCAGAGTAAACTTGATGGACTAAATTGCTTCGTTCTGCTCCTACGACATAGAAACATGGAAAATAGGTGCAGTAGGCCAATCAGCCCTTCGAGCCAGCACCGCCATTCAATATGATCATGGCTGATCATCCAAAATTAATACCCCGTTCCTGCTTTCCCCCATATCCCTTGTTTCTGAATGAATTTATGAACTACTTAGCTCTTGATCTTCTCAAAACCTTGACCTATATATGGACATAAGGCCTTCATTCCAGAGATGACCTCAACTAACTATCCTTGACATCAAGCCCATGTGTAGCATGAAGGGAGCATAGTCAGATTGATGATGACTGTGCAAATTAGGAGAACATTTCACCAAAGGATCCATTTATAAGTGGCAAAATGGTCTAGTATTTGGACATAATCACTAGGACATTATTTAGGGATTCCACGGTGCTACGTTCCCTGTTCAACCTGCAGCTGATTCACTCTACTAGCCTTCCCGACCTCATGAGGTCAGATCCGGGATTTTCACTGAAGATTGCAGAGCCTATTTCCAAAGGCTATTTTTGAATTAATGAAGCTCTCTGAGAGACAAGCGGGGTGATGGGTTGTTCATAGAATGTGCAGGTCAGTTGTGCTATTTATTGTCTATTGTCTATTGTCAAAAACGTAACTGCACTAGCCACTCTAATACTTGGCTAGAAAACCAGGTCAGAGACTTCACCGTGACAAATGATTTACTTCCTTACCTCAACCTTTACCCTACCATCTTGGAACAAGATAGAGTATTGTCCACTTGCCAGGATTAATGACGCTTAAACAACATTCAAGAAACACAACACCTTTGAGATAAGGCAGTCCACTTATTTGGCTCCTCAGTGCCTACCTTGGTCTTTCAATCAATCTATCGCCAGTGTACTGGAGCTGAAAATCTACCATCTGCAGCTGGATGAGGATAGTTGACAATGCCTCCCATTATTCATTGGTTGTCATTTTGAGGGATAATGCTTTTAGCTTTTTGGCAGCGTGACTATTTTTGCTTCAGCGATACAGTGTGGAAATAGTCTCTTCTGCCCACCAAATCCACGACGACCAGCAATCATCCCATACACTAGCATTATCCTACACCACTGCAGCTCTACCACTCTAGCTACTGTGCCACCCTAAGCTATGCTTCCCTCCTCAATACACACCATTATAACCTAGAAATATGTCCTGCCCCTTCATTATCACTGCAGCAGTTTCTTCCAATCCGCAGCCAATTTCACTATGCAACATTGAAGATACACAACACCTTTGAGATGAGGCAGTCCACTTATTTGGCACCTCAGTGCTTACCAAGGTCCTTCAATCACACTATTGCCAGTGTACTGAAGCTGAACAATTTACCTTCTGTAGCTGGATGAGGATTCTTTACAGTGCCTCCCATCAGTGGCGGTATAATAAAGTAGTACCTTCACTATAAACACAGTAGTGGTTTGAATGAGTAGAACGATCTACTGTGTTAAAGATAATTGAGCGAAGGCATTAAATTGTCTTCACTGTCATTGGGAATTCCACTCCAATTGGTGCGATCTGAGGTAGTTCTGCAGACAAAGATACAGATAGACAGTTGAAGTTTGACAGTTTATTTGGGACTTTGTGTGCTCCTTTGTTTGTGTGTGGTCCTAGCATCGTGGCTGAAGAGCTCAGTTCCTTCCTGACTGCTCCTCCGCCATTCTGAGGCATTGCCAGGGAGATCTATGACTCAATTAGAATGTTACGTTCCTACAAGAGGTCAGTCAGAAATTAACTGGAGTGCTTTCTCTGCTCTCCTGGATATGTCCTGCTTGATGGAGTGCTGAGTACAACTATTGTTCCGAGAATCTGGTATCTAATTACAGTACATTGGTTTGTGGTCAATGTAGCTACCTGTCGGAGCTGAGTATGTGTGATCACACACTAAAGGTTACCGCACTGAATGTACAAACTCTATACAGACAGCACCCGTAGTCAGGATTGAACCTGGATCTCTGGTGCTGTCAGGCAGCAACTCTACCGCTGCACCACCGTACCAGCCTGCTGAGGTCTTCCAGCAGGTAGACAAAAGTGTTGGGGAAACTCAGTGGGTGCAGCAGCATCTATGGAACGAAGGAAATAGGCAATGTTTCGGGCCGAAACCCTTCTTCAGACTGATGTAGGGTGGGGGTGGGCGTGGGGGGGGGGGGGGGGGAGCTGGAAGAAAAAAGGTGGAGGTGGAGCCAGATTGGAAAAGTTAATGTTCATGCGCTGGGGTATAAACTGCCCAAGCGAAATACGAGGTGCTGCTCCTCCAATTTCCGGTGGTGCTCACTCTGGCCATGGAGGAGGCCCAGGACAGAAAGGTCGGATTCGGAATGGGAGGGGGAGTTGAAGTGCTGAGTCACCGGCAGATCAGGTTGGTTATTGTGGACCGAGCGGAGGTGTTCGGCGAAACGATCGCCAAGCCTACGCTTGGTCTCACCGATGTAGATCAGCTGACATCGACAGCAGCAGATGCAGTAGATGAGGTTGGAGGAGGTGCAGGTGAACCTCTGTCGCACCTGGGACGACTGTTTGGGTCCTTGAATGGAGTCAAGGGGGGAGGTAAAGCGACAAGTGTAGCATTTCTTGTGGCTGTAAGGGAAAGTGCCCGGGGAGGGGGTGGTACGGGTGGGAACGGAAGAATTGACCAGGGAGTTACGGAGGGAGTGGCCTTTGTGGAAAGCAGACAGGGAGGGTGGGAGATGGAAAGATGTGGCGAGTTGTGGGGTCAAGTTGGAGGGGGCGAAAATGACGGAGGACTATTTGTTGTATGTGACGGCTAGTAGGGCGGAAGGTGAGGACAAGTGGGACTCTGCTCTTGTTACGAGTGGGGAGATTGGGAGAGAGAGCAGTGTTACGAGGGATTGAAGAAACCCTGTTGAGAGCCTCATCTATAATAGGGGAGGGGAACCTCTGTTCCCTGAAGAATGAGGACATTTCAGATTCCCTGGTGTGGAACACCTCATCCTGGGAGCAGACACAGTGTAGACGGAGGAGTTGGGAAAAGGGGGATGGAGTCCTTACAGGAATCAGGGTGGGAAGAAGTGTAGTCTAGATAGCCATGGGAGTCAGTAGGTTTATAGTGGATGTCGGTCAGAAGTGTATCACCTGCGATAGAGATAGTGAGATCAAGAAGTGTCGGAAATGGTCCAGGTGTATTTGAGTGCCGGATGGAAGTTGGTGGCGAAATGCATGAAGGCAGTGAGTTGTATGTGGGTGCAGGAGGTAGCACCAATGCAGTCGTCGATGTAGTGGAGGTAAAGGTCGGGGATAGTGTCCTGGACCTCCTCCATGGGCAGAGTGAGCACCACCGGAAATTGGAGGAGCAGCACCTCGTATTTCGCTTGGGCCGTTTATACCCCAGCGGCATGAACATTGACTTCTCCAATTTCCGGTGGCCCTTATTGTCTCCTCCGCTTCTCAGTTCTCCCTCAGCCCTCTGGCTCCTCCTTTCCTTTCTTCTTCCTGCCCCCCCCCCCCCCCCACCCCCACCCCCCGCCCACATCAGTCTGAAGAAGGGTTTCGGCCCAAAACGTTGCCTATTTTCTTTGCTCCATTGATGCTGCCGGACCCGCTAAGTTTCTCCAGCACTTTTGTCTACCTTCGATTTTCCAGCATCTGCAGTTCCTTCTTAAACACGAGGTCTTCCAGCAGTTTGTTTTTTGTTTGGGATTTCAGCATCTGCAAATCTCTTGTGTCTTCAGGCTGTTCAGAGTGGTGGATGATACTCATAGATCTGTTACACAATAAAGGTCATGTCAATTGCACTGTTTGATGAGGGCAATTTGCATGCATTAAGACTCTGGGAAGAGCTGTCTAGCTACCGTAAAGAGCCAGCTGGGCCATTATTGAAGATTTCGAGGGACCCCTCTATAATTACTGTAATTGGGCTTGCCATCTTTCCTTAAAATGTTTGCAGTTATATCATCACTGAGGTCCCTGCCATGCACTCCCCTTCCCAAAGGAAGATGAGATTATGCATTTACATCAGAAGTACTTCTCCACCATGTTTTCGTACTACAGCAGGCATTTTCAGTCCCAGAGGCATCATTGTTATCACTGGAACCAAATTCTCGATAACTCTCCTTAATGGCATCATGTTCCTTCACAGACAGACTGCTGGTTCAATAAAACTGAGCAGTTAAATTTGAGCCATTTAAATAAAGGCAATCAGTGTTAGCCTTACCAGAACCACTCGCATGCTGCAAAAGAATTAAAAGAAGTCTCTCTCACTTTCTTTTGTGAAGACTGCCACCTCTTGGAACATACTGTCAGCACAGTTAAACCCAATAGAATTATTAACACAGGCAGTATTCCACCACACAATTGTGACCCTGAAAATTAACTTTATTTTTCCTGTTTGATGCAAATTCAATTTCTATCCAGCACAAAGGATTTTGAGTCCAGAGTAGTATTTAATTTGTGGGTACATTTAATGCCAATCTCACTTGCTGTCTCTTTTTTAATGCTCAGGGAGTTTCAGCTGCTGCTTCTTTAACAGAAGAGGGACACAAAATGCTGGAGTAACTCAGCAGGACAGGTACCATCTCTGGATAGAAGGAATGGGTGACGTTTTGGGTCAAGACCCTCCTTCAGATTGCTTCTTTAGCAGAGACTAGTTCTTTGCATGGTTCACGTACACACATCGGTTCTTCCAGTCTAGGGCACAGCACTTTCTTTTCTAACCTATGGACAAAGAGCATTTATTGATTCCCTCATGTTCCAGTTGAAAGGAACCAGTTTGACGATACTTATCTACCCACTCGCCAAACGAATTCATGTATTAAAGGGGAACTAGAAATACGTACATTTTAATGACGCATGCACCAAAATTGCACTGAAGCATTTGACTGAGTCTTTCACAGAGTAATGGCCATAAGAGCGAATGGCCACTGGACTCTGGTTTTGCTGTAGTGGATATACTGAATGGACCATTACAAGATGTTAAGGGGTCAATTCTTATTGTGAGAATAAAAATGAATTCTGGATTACTGTGGTCATGATAATTAATATTAACTTTATTAATATGACTACCTATAAGGTTATCGTATTGTGATTAAGACTTCATGGTCATGAAAGGAATCGCTAACATTATAGGTCAAGGTCTGCGTCAGGATTGACACAGTGACTCGACACAAAACATCATCAGATACAATTGGGGTATTCTTTAGCCCTTTAGATCGGCCCATAGAATGGAGGAACATGCAGGGAATGGAGGGACAACTCAAATGTACATTGTGATTAACTATGTTATGGTGATATTATTGCAAAAAAAAAGGCAAAATAGGTTGCAACTTGAGAATTTATATCATCCAAAAGTTTACACACCATCCTCATTGACTTTATTAAAGATTAGGGTCCTTTGCAAGAATGGCACGAGTTATCATTGTTCTTTCAAGCCTCGAGCAACTGGAGAAAAATATTGGCCAACAATTGGACTGCATGTATTTCTGGTGTGTTAAAACATGCCCAACGAGATCCCTTGGCAAATATTTTGAAATTGACCAAAGACCTTTTTGAAATAATAAGCAGTGCAAGAGTTGGTTATATCCAGAAACGAGTGCCATAATGAGCCCCAATCATTCCACGTGGGAACTCACACTATTTTACACATCATCCAGTAATTTGCTGCACTCTTTTGAGAGATGGGCTTTGTCCTTTGAAGATCTACTCTCCTTGCCAGCCTTAAAGCAGCAACATATACAATGGATGCCATGGAAGCTGCAGGGAAGAAGAACACTGCTTCCACCTTCATTCATGGGAACATACAAATATAAATCATAATGAGTTATATACCAGGAGGAAGGTCATGTGTAAACGGAGAGGCTGGAAGCCTGCCAGACCTATCATAGCCTGACATTTGCTCATTTCATCCAGGAGTGAGAATCTCCACACAATGAATGGGCGGCACAGCAGTAGAGGGTGCCGCGATAGAGGTGCTGCCCTACAGCACCAGACATCCGGGTTTGATTCTGACTACGGGTGCTGTCTCTTGTACTTCTCTCTTTGACCACGTGGGTTTTTCTCTGGGCGCTCTGGTTTCTGTCCACATCCCAGGGCTGTGTGGGTTTGTAGGTTATTTGGCCTCTGTAAAATTGCGTATAGTGTGTATGGAATGGATGAGAAAGCGGGAAAACAGAGCATTAGTGGTAACAGGTGATTAATATGGGGTATTCAGCATTTAGGACCGACACACGAAGGAAAAGGAAGTTTTCCTTTGCCAGTGAAAAGTGGTGATTTGCAAAAGTCTGAAGAAGGATATTAGCAGAGTTGATGTGAAATTGATGTGAGTAAAGCGAAGCAAGGGCGACACAATGACGCAGCAGTAGAATCGCTGCCTAAAAGTGCCACAGACCTGGGTTCGATCCTGACTACAGGTGCTGCCTGTAAGGAGTTTGTATGTGCTGCCTTTGACCATGTGGGTGTCTCCGGGTGCTCTGGTTTCTTCCCACATTCCAATGACATATACATTTGTAGGTTAATTGGCTTCGGTAGAACTAGTGTGCAGGTGATTGCTGGGTGGCCCGGACTCGGTGGGTCAAAGGGCCTGTTTCCTTGCTATATCTCTAATCTGAAGTTTCATGAGGGACATAGATCTGGTAGGCAGTCAGAACCTTTTTCCCCATGGTGGAAAAGTCAAAGACTAGAAGACATGGGTTCAAGATGAAAGGGAGAAAGTTTAAAGATGTGCAAAACAATTGTTTAAGGAGATGCGATTGGCAATTATTTGCACAAATAGTGGTGGGTGATTAGAATACACTGCTAGGGGTGGTACAAGAGGCAGATATGATATGGGCATTTAAAAGGGTTTCAGATCGATACAGGGAATGGAGAGATATGGATCACATGCCGGCAGAAGAGATTAGTTTAACGTCATCATGAATGGCATTGACATTGGGTCGAAGGGCATGTCCCTGTGTTGTACTGATCTATGTTCTCTGATAAAGTTCTTCATGCATGTGCTCTGTTCTATGCAGGTAACAAATGACATACCTTAATGTGTCACCTACTCTTTTTAGTTAGATTATTGATGAACTATATTGGTGTTGAGCTTTGCAGTGCAGAATCTCTTGGTTTGCACTTGGAGGATTTTATTTTGCATATCGCTCATGACAATCACCTCTCCATCATTGAATCTCCTATAACTGTGCTGCCCAAGCTTGGCTTCTCCGCCCAGCTACAAGTTGCGGATGTTGAGCAGGTTGATAGACATGGTGGTCTTTTTCCTCCGACTCCTTGGGTTTCTGCGTCTGTGTCATAACCACCTGAGCTTCAAGGGACTGGAAATATTTCCTGTTGCTTAAAAAAAAACCTGTAGATTTTTAACTCTCCCCATCCCGAAACATTGCTATTGTTTAGGGTCTCACACACGCTTGGAAGAAGCCTGGGTTTATAACACTTAAGTGCCTCAAAATAAAACTTATTTAAATTGATACATTTCCAAAGATTCATCATATTTAAGAAAGGGATGATTTATTCTTTCATGTTCATATCAATTACATTTTGAGCGAATATTAAAGAACTAATATAAGATACAAGAAGTAAGAGAATTTGACAATGCATGGCCGCATTTTTATCGCAATCTAGTCTTAATACTTTGTGGTACATGTCTTTAATTTGAAATTTCAGTGACCTGGGGCATGCTGTAAACATGTTTAATGAAGTGTGTTCTGCACATATCCTGCAATGCTTATTCATTTTATAAACAATTAGTTTTTCTAACCTATTAACCCATTCTGAATTAAATTCAATTTGTAACGGAATAAGAATTCAATTCAAATGTATCTATTTAATAACTTTACCCTGTCAGCCTTGGGTCTTACAAATCATTGGAGATTCAAGCTTCATCAGATTCAAATCTTCCCAGCATTTATTGTTTAATCAATGCCTGAGACAAATTGGCTGGTTATTTTTCTCATTGATAGTCTGTAAGATCTTGCTCTGTGCAAACTAGTTGCCATGTTTCCGACACTGTATGTAAGGCTACACATTATAAGTATTTAACTTAATGTCAAGTAATTTTGAATTGAGGAAATGAAAGATGGGATTTCATTTAAGGTGTTTTTGAGTTATAAAGTTACCAGTTAAATTATTCAATTATTTTTAAATAAGTGCTAACATTACTTAAACTAATATTACTTGAATCGCCAAACAATCTTCAATAAACCAAATTACCATTTCCCATTGTGTGGGAAGGAACTGCAGATGCTGGTTTACACACCAAAGATAGATAAAATTGCTGGAGTAACTCATCGGGTCAGGCAGCATCTCAGGCGAAAAGGAAGCGCTCACATTTCACGTCAATTTTGACCCAAAATGGGTCAGGTCTCGACCCGAAATGCCACCCATTCCTGTTCTCCAGAGATGCTGCCTAACCCACGGAGTTACCCAAGCATTTTGTGTCTTACAATTTCCATTAGTTTAGTTTAGAGATACAGCACAGAAACACTCCCTTCGGCCCTTCGAGTCCACGCCGACCAGCGATCCCCTGCATATTAACACTACCCAACACACACAATGGGGACAATTTTATACTTATACCAAGCCAATTAATCTACAAACCTGTGCATCTGTGGAGTGTGGGAAGAAACCAAAGATCTCGGAGAAAACCCACGGAGGTCACGGGGAGAACTTACAAACTCTGTACAGGCAGCACCTGTAAGTCAGGATAGAACCCAGGTCTCTGGCACAGTAAAGCAGCAACTCTACCACTACATCACTATGACGTACTGATGTGGAGATTTGACATTTCATCAATTATAGAGATATGTTTAATGTGTGATTTGGTGTTTTAATGAAGCCATACAGATAAATATTTGTTTCCATGCCTATTTAATAATCACATATTCAGAAATTAAGTCAGGTGAATCACAACGCTTCAAAAATAACAAAAAATACAAAACAGTTTAAGTAATGGTTAAAATATGTCTATAATTATAATTTGAACTGAAAACGGAGATGATCAAAGAATCTGTTGAAGATGTATAGAATCATTTGCATTTATTTTTAATGACTTCAGCAATACCTCTGCAAAAACACACAATTAAAGAAGTTTATCTTTGCCTGTTTCAGGCTAAGTAAAAATGTAGATAGCAATGATAATAGACAATAGGTGCAGGAGTAGGCCATTCGGCCCTTCAAGCCAGCACCGCCATTCAATGTTATCATGGCTGATCATCCACAATCAGTACCCCGTTCCTGCCTTCTCCCCATATCCCCTGCCTCCGCTATCTTTAAGAGCCCTGTCTAGCTCTCTCTTGAAAGTATCCATAAAGTCCTGAAGAACCTTTTAATTACAGATACAATTCTCAAAATGGTATTGCCTATGCAGGTTTGGGGAGAGCATGCTCCAATTTCACATCAACCTCCATTGGTAGCACAGAATTTATAATGGATTTGCTTTAACATTGATAAATGGAAGCCCCTGCTACATTAATAAAACTTGGCATTATTCCGGAATTATTCCACAATGCCAGGAGGTTGGCCATCGGGTAAATGTTTGGCTACCGCTTCACTGGCCGTCAGCGCGAATGCCGAGGTTTGTATTGATGTACACCTGACTCTGTTTTAGATCAGCACAAAGATCGCAGTTTTCATGGGTTACCTGACAGATGTTCACTTCAATTATAGAAGCATTTCAGAATGATTTTATAATGCATTTAGCAAATAACGTCTAATTAATGAACACTGTCAATTGATTCTTTGATTTATGTATATTATTCTGGAAATTTTAAATTAGAGTCTCACGGTCATAGAAAACGGAAACAAGCCTTTCGGCCCAACTCATACTTGCTGACCAAGATGCTCCATCTCAGTTATTCACATTTGCCTCCATTTGATCCATATCCCTCCAAACCTGACCTATCCATGTATGTGTGTAAGTGCCTCAAAAATGTTGTTTTAGTTCCTGCCTCAACTACCTTCTCCAGCAGCTTGTTGCATATACCCACCACCCTTTGAGTGAAACATTTGCCCCTCGGGTTCCTATTAAATCATGCCACTTTCCTTAAAACTATGGTTTTTGATTCCCCTACCCTAGGTAAAAGACTCTGTGCATTCACCCTATCTATTCCCCTCATGATTTTATGCACATCTATGTAGATTCCCCCTCATTCTTCACTCCAAGGAATACATTCCTAGCCTGCCCAACCACTCCCTATTGCTCAGGCCCTTGGGCTGAGGCGACATCTTCGTAATCTTCTCTGCACTTCTTGATTAATGGCATACTTCCTCGAGCAAGGTGACCAAAACAACGCAATAATCCAAATGTAGCCTCACTAATGTCGTGTACAACAGTAACATAGTTGTTGCGACTAGTGGGGTGCCACAAGGCTCGGTGCTGGGACTCCAGTTATTTACAATATATTTTAATAAGGGAATTAAATCTGACATCTCCAGGTTTGTGGATGACACAAAGCTGGGTGGCAGTGTGAGCTGCGATGAGGATGCTATGAGGCTGTAGGGTGACTTGGATAGGTTGAGTGAGTGGGCAGATGCATGGCAGATGCAGTATAATGTGGATAAATGTGAGGTTATCCACTTTGGTGGCAAGAATAGGAAGGCAGATTATTATCTGAATGGTGTCATATTAAGAAAAGGGGGGGGGGGGGGGGTGCAACGATACCTGGGTGTGCTTGTACATCAGTCACTGAAAATAAGTATGCAGGTACAGCAGGCAGTGAAGAAAGCTAATGGCATGTTGGCCTTCATTGCGAGAGGATTTAAGTTTAGGAGCAAGGAGGTCCTACTGCAGTTGTACAGGGCCCTGGTGAGACCGCACGTAGAGTATTGTGTGCAATTTTGGTCTCCCAATTAGAGGAAGAACCTTATTGAGGGAGTGCAGCATAGGTTCACCAGGTTAATTCCTGGGATGGCGGGACTGACATATGATGAAAGGATGGGTCGACTGGGCTTGTATATTCTGGAATTTAGAAGGATGAGAGGGGATCTTATAGAAACATATAAAATTCTTAAAGGATTGGACAGGCTAGATGCAAAAAAAATGTTCCCAATGTTGGGAGAGTCCAGAACCAGGGTGACAGTTTAAGAATAAGAGGTAGGCCATTTTGGACTGAGATGAGGAAAAACGTCTTCACGCAGAGAGTTGTGAATCTGTGGAATTCTCAGTCACAGAAGGCAGTGGAAGCCAATTCACTAGATGTTTTCAAGAGAGAGTTTCATTTAGTTCTAAGGGTTAAAGTAATCAAGGGATATCGGAACAAAAGCAGGAATGGGGTACTGATTGTAGATGATCAGCCATGATCATATTAAAGAGTTGTTCTTATCAAATGTTCGACAGTCTTAACTTTAACTTACCCTATGCTCATTGCAGTTCACGTCAGCAGAGAGGGAAATTCTGCTCCATTGAAGCATATCACTAAACCATGAAAAAATAATAACCTATTCTGATTAGATGGCTTTAGTGAGGTTGGTAGAAATGGGAACAGTTGCACTGATAGCTGTTTAGTTCTCTTGCTTCTAATACAATAGCAAAACTCAATTTCATTATCCAGCAGAATTCAAAGTCCAAATGAAATTAACAACATGAGAAAATAGAACCAAGAATCGTCCCTTTACACCCGCCTGCAATTTAATCTGGTGGCTGATCTGCACCAGGCATGTTCTTCTGTGTATGTTCCCTCTTGCCCTCAATTCCTTGATTTTTTTTCAATTATTGGGATCATTGTTTTGGTGACAAACAAATCAGTTCTGCGTTTGGATAGTCTAGAAATTCACATTACCCACTTAATTTGCACTATAGACGTATCTTCATTTTAACGTTCTATTTGTCATCTCAACGACCTTCTACACCTCACTGCTTACAAGGATCTGCAGTCATCACATCTCCAAGCTGCTATTCATTTTCTAACGAACATAAGCAGGCTCTTGATAATATGAAGAACGTAGTAGATGGAGTCACTACTAACAAACACTATAATTTGCTAGTATGAAATACCCAATCTACAGGTGCAGAAGGGTATTTGGGTCTCTGTCCACCTCTCCCTTCCTCAAATTCTTATAATTCAGATAATAACCCATTTTTGTGTTTTTAACACCAAAGTGGAGATATCCTTGCATTTATGCACACAATTTGCCATTCATTTATCCATGTTCTCATCCTGGTAAATCACTTTGGAGTTTCTCTGTATCCTCCTCTCATTGCACACTCCACATTTTTATCAGGTTTGTGTTGATCATAAACTTGGAGAAGTCGTACATAATTTCTTTTTTTAAATCATTTGTATATATTCTAAATAGCTGGGATTACAAGCAGTTGAATGTTATTGTAACTCACGAGTCAAGGCCTATCACTAAGAATAGAACCCATTTATTCCTGTTGTTTCATATTCTTTCTACGAAACAGTTCTCTATAAATTGTATATTAATAATTTGGATGACGGGAATGAAGACTTTGTGACCAAGTTTGCAGATGATACAAAAATAGGTGAAAGGGCAGGTAGTGCAGGGAAAGGATTGACTCTGCAGAAGGACTTGGACAGGTTGGGAGAATGGGCGGAGAGGTGGCAGATGGAATATTATCAGGGCTGCCAACTCTCACGCTTTCAGCGTGAGAATCACGCCTTGGAGCTATTTCTCACGCCCTCACGCTCATGACCGCGATCTCACACTGGCGTTCAGTTCCTGCGCCAGTTTGTCCCTTTGCGCCGCCTGCCAACGATGTGTGCAGTTTGGGGAAGCGCGTCAGTTGACAGCTGTGAGTGACGTTGCGTCTCTTCTCTTTGGTCGAATGTGCAGCTGCCGACAACAACAACCAGGTGAAGCAGTTGTCAAACATGGGGGGGGGGGGGGGGGGGGGGCGACGACGACCACAATGAGGCCAAACATCTAGGACAAGGTTCGGACTACAGGCACATGGCCCGTAACCCGGAAAACCGCATATTTATTTTCAATTCTTTTTCGCGGGGTTGGGGCAGGCGAGCTGACCTGGGAACGGCAGCCAGTCCCTGGGCACGCAGAATGGGCATGCCATTCTCACTTCTTGCATGTCGCATGTAGTATCCATGCAGCATCCTCTGCATCATGCTCCTGTTTCTCCATTATCTCACTGCCTATCAGTGGCCACCTACCCTTGGAAGAGGGACTTGGGGAATCTCTCTGGGGTGCCGCTGCTTTGACATCAGCTTGTGCGCCATACGTGGTGCTAGAACCCGCGGCGTTTGGGGCTTCCGGGAGTGTTCGTTACCGATCAGCTCGCGCTGCTCTGCGAGTTAACCTGACCAGAATGGATCCATCACTGAGGTTGGAACTCTTCTCTCAGCTCTGGTGAAATGCCGGCAGGAGCTCTGCTGGGTGATATGAGACTTGTTGCTTGAGCTGAGGATGTTGCACATCTCAGCAAGTCTTTTTTTTTGGCTGCTCTTAACCTGTAGTTTTAGTTGGTTGATTTTCAAAGCTTTTTAATATGTTGAATGGGACCCTTATTTGAACTACAGGAAAGAATGGCTGAGTAAGAGAGTCAATGCAAGGAAGATAAACAGGAGGATGGGGTCAAGAGACTGTCCCACAGAACAAACACAACAGCATGGATGTCACATACAGAAACCTTATCAAATCGTGTTTCTCACAGAACCACAAGCTGATGCTAAGAACACGAAAGGGATATGTTTCAAGCATGGACCTAAATGAGTAAAAGTTGAAGAGACATTCCATGGTTTAGGTAGGAAAGAACTGCAGATGCTGGTTTTAAATCAAAGGTAGACACAAAATGCTGGAGTTAAGGGCCTGTCACACTAGCGCACGATTAGACGCGACAAGCGCGACCTACCGTGGTCGCTTTAGTCGTCCGGCCTCGCGTGACCCTGTCCCACTGCGATCGCCGGAGTCTCGTGGAGTTCCGCGGACTCGTGTGGAGCTGGTGTCGACATCGCGCGTAGTGTCCAAAAACCGACACTGCTTAAAAATTACGCGCGGCAAAATCCTGTCGCGCGGAACGTGATGACGTTTTGACGTTGTCCGTCTTCAGCGTGGCGTTGCGTGATGACGTCACTGCCCGACGTCGTGCAACACGCATGCTCATGCGCATCGTCACGTGATGAAAAATAACGTCCTTCCTTCGGACGTCGCGCGTGTAATCGCGCGCTAGTGGGACAGGCCCTTCACTCGCACCGGGATCGCCTGACCCCCACGCGACCCCCGCGTCCGAATTTGTCGCGCTTGTCGCGTCTAATCGCGCGCTAGTGTGACAGGCCCTTAACTCAGTGAGGCAGGCAGATCTCTGGAGAGAAGGAATGGGTGCCGTTTCGGGTCTGAAGAAGGGTCTCGATCTGAAACGTCACCCATTCCTTCTCTCCAGAGATGCTGCCTGTCCCGCTGAGTTACTCCAGCATTTTGTGTCTACCCCCAAGGTTTAGGCTTAGTTGAGGTTTCACCATGGTGGATCAATCCAGATTGAGGATGATCAAGAAGCGCTTCAGTGGCATAAACATGCTTCTGGCCACTTACCAGCCCTGTCTGAATTGTGTCTGGGTCTTGCTGCATCGATGGTCAGTCATGGCTGGAATTGGCCATTGTGCAGTCATGACTGACCATCCCCATTTTTGATGGATGGTCATTTGTTGAAACAACTAAAGATGGTCGGTCTCAGGGGACTGGCCTGAGGAACTCCTGTGGCAATATCCTGGGAATGGCATGTTTGACTTCCAACAACAACCATCTTCCTTCAAAATCGTTCAAATTCATAAGTCATAGGAGCAGAAGTAGGCTTCCCCGCCATTCAATCATGGCTGATCTATCTTGCCCTCTCCACCTCATTCTCCTGCCTTCTCTGTGGCAATGGATTCAGCAGATTCACCACCCTCTGACTAAAGAAATTCATCCTCAACTTTCTAAAGGTGCGTCTTTTAATTCTGAGGCCATACCTTCTGGTCCCAGACTCTCTCATGAGTGGAAACTTCCTCTCCTGTATCCCAGTCTTTCGCTATCTGGTAGGTTTCAATGAGGTCCCCCCTCATCCTAAACTGCAGCGAGTACAGGCCCAGTGCTGTCAAATGCTGGCTGTTGGGTCTGACTCCAAACATTGTAGTTACTCAGGCCTGCCAACTCTCACGCTTTCAGCGTGAGAATCACGCCTTGGAGCAAATTCTCACGCCTTCACGCCATGACCGAGTTCTCACGCTGAGTTCAGTCCCTGCGCCAGTTTGTCCCTTAGCGCCGCCTGCCAACGATCTGTGCGGTCTGGGGAAGCGCGTCGGTTGACGGCTGTGAGTGACGCCGCGCCTCTTCTCTTCTCTTTGGTCGAATGTGCAGCTGCCGGCAACAACAACCAGGTGAAGCAGTTGTCAAACATAGGATGGGGGGGGGGGGTCGACGACGACCACAATGAGGTCAAACAACTAGGACAGGGTTCAGACTATGGGCACACGTCTCGTAACCCGATAAACCGCGTATTTATATTCAATTCGTTTTCGCGGGGTTGGGGCAGGCGAGCCGACCTGGGAACTGCGGCCAGTCCCTGGGACGCGAGCTGACCTGGGAACGGCAGCCAGTCCCTGGGCACGCAGAATGCCAACTTGATCAGTATGGACAAATTGGGCCAGCCATGCACATGTTGTATAACTGACTCTATGCAGATCTGAATGGGCTTAGAATTACCATTTAAGCAAAATTGCCCTCATTTTCCCCATTTTCATTCTTGAGATCAATATCCCTTTGCTCTGTTAACAGCTTTAAAGTACTTATGAGGTAGAGTCAGGAAAGGGAACATGTTTTTTTTTTAAGTCTGCTTTAATTTGTTAGTTGATTTTTTGTTGACTGCCATAATTTCTGAAATAGTCTTAAAGTAACTTAACTGTTATAAAGCAGTAATAAGTGATTTGTGTCCAAACAATTGGAACTTGCATTAAATGTTTGAATTATTAGCAAAGCTGCCAACTCTCACGCATTGAGCGTGAGACTCGCGCCTTTCAGAAAAATTCTCATGCTCTCGCGCTGATCACAAAATTATATAATGAGAATAGGACCTGTTTTGCTTAACAAATAGTGTAGGAAGGAATTGCAGATGCTGGTTTAAACTGAAGATAGACTAAAAACTAAATTAACCCAGTAGGACAGGCAGCATCTCTGGAGAGAAAGTATGGGTGATGTTTCGAGTTGAGACCTTCAGCACGAAGAGGTTGAAAACCAGCCATAAAACACAATGACTGGACATGTGTGTTATCCAACTAAGGGCAGAAATCAGAATCATGTGTTCATCTTTATTCACGTGACACCATAATAAATATATTACAGAAAAAATAATTTAATGGGGAGGCACGGTGGTGCAGCGGTAGAGTTGCTGCCTTCCTACCACATGGGTTTTCTCTGGATATTCTGGTTTCTCCCATATCCGAAACAAGTGCAGGTTTGTAAGTTAATTGGCTTCTGTAAATTGCCCCTGGCGTGACGGATGGAATTGGTGTATGATAGATTGCTGGTTGGTGTGAACCTGGTGGGCGGAAGGGCCTGTTTCCATATATATTTTTACATATATATCTTAATTTCATTGAACCATATATGATTGAATATGTGGCATTATTTTCGTCTTGTTTCTATATTCAAAGGGTAAGGTTGAAACCTTCTGAATTCGGGTTTCGGCCCGAAACATTGCCCATTTTCTTTGCTCCATAGATGCTGCCTCACCCACTGAGTTTCTCCAGCAATTTTGTCTACCTTCGATTCTCCAACATCTACAGTTCCTTCTTGAACAAGTTGATTGATTTATTTGTGCAGAACAGTGATGGAAGTCTGACTTTTGCTTTGTTTCTCTGAGTTTTTCTCTATATATATATATATATATATATGCATAACAGCATGAATATAATCTGATTTCCATACATGAATATAGTCATGGAATGTAATTTAGCCTAACCTTATTCATACGTAATCCAATTTAAAGCATAAATGTTGCATCCAAGTGTAAGTTAAAAGACTCGCTACGGTACACACCAGATTGCACAGTTCCACACCCTTCCCCCCCCCCCCCCCCCCCCCCCCGTCACTACGCTCCCTCGCAATTTCTCACTCCCAACTCTCACCCAATGTTGGCAGCCCTGGAATACAGTGTAGCAAAGTGTGGAGTCATGCATTTTGGGAGTAGTAATAAAGGTATAGACTATTTCCTAAATGGGGCGAGAATCCAGAAATCGGAGGTGCAAAGGGTCAGGAGGAGGTTAACAAGAATGATCCCAGGAATGAGTGGGTTAACATATGATGAGTCTTTGATGGCACTGAGACTGTACTCGCTGGAGTTCAGAAGGAAACTTACCGAATAGTGAAAGGTTTGGACAGTGATGATGTGGAGAGGATGTTCACATTCCCCAATTCCATAGTCAGGCTAACTAGCCTACAATTCCCTGTGTTCTCTCCCCCTACAGGAGGGGGTGAGTCCAACAGCTACTCTCTAATCCATAGGAGTTGATCCAAGATCTAAATGACGTTGTGAAATGATTACCAAGGCATCTATTATTTTCTGAAGCACTTTGTGATACATGCTCTCTGCCCTGGGATTTTTTGTCTCCTCAATCCCATGAAGTTTCTGTTTTTCATTTCCCTCTAATATTCATTTCCCTTTGTTCCTCCCTCTCACTTAACCCTAGGTTACTCTAGGTTACCTCACATTTCTAGGAAGTTTTCATAGTCAAACCACGTGGTCTGCTGCAGCCAATTCCTGCCTCGTGCCGTTGCAGTTTCCTTTATTTAGATTCAGGATCGTTGTCACAGAATCGACTCTGCCACACCCATTGTTGAAGAATTCTAACATGTTATTGCCACTCCTATCCTAGGGGTCCCATCAAACAAGATGTTTAGGTGTAGGATTAAAATATGTTTTTTTTCAACTAGTATCTTGTCCTTGTTTACAACACCACTGTGTGACAATCAAGAATTAAGAATGGTGTCATGGGAAGCCAGTTATTATGTGTTGAAAAATGTATGGTATTTGTGGTAATTTAATAGTATTTCATATTTGTGGTAGCTTAATAGTTCATATTTGCCAAATAAATAGAAATATTTGCAAACTAAAGATTGTGCATGAGCATCTCAAGATGGGATTTGCCTTTTTCTGACTGTGAGGATCATTTCACGTGTTGGCCACCAAGTGGCACTGTGTTGCTACAATTGCTCTTTGAATCTCTGTAGTGCATCTGGTCCATTTTTGTGTTTTATAATCCACATAAAACATTCCAGAATGACAACTTGGAGAACAGAAAGATGGTTTCAGTTGCTAAAGATCACTTTTTTTTTTCAAACTGAACAGAATTAAAAAATATATAAATGGCTTTGATCAGCATTTTGATGCAGCCTAAATGTTTAGGAAGGAAGTGCAGATGCTGGTTTAAACAGAATATAGACATAATATGTTGCAGTAACTCAGCAGGACAGGCAGCATCTCTGGAGAGAAGGAATGGGTGACTTTTCGGGTCGTGACCCTTCAAGCAGCCTGTTGGATGCTACCAACAACTAGAGCGGTGGTCCTGAGCTACTATCTACCTCATTGTAGACCCTCGGGCTATTGTTAATCAGACTTCACTGAACTTTATTTGCACTAAGCTTTAGTGATAAAGGGAATACCGTTTAGTGACAAAGGTTTTTCCCTTAATCACTAAACAATATTCCCTTTATCATGTACATATGCACTCTTGATAGCTCAATTATAATCATATATAATTAAGTTTAGTTCAGTTTATTGTCGTGTGTATCGTTGTTGCGTGCTAACCAGTCAGTGGAAAGATAATTCATGATTACAATCGAGCCTTCCACAGTGTTCAGGTACATAAGGGAATAACGTTTAGTGCAAGGTAAAGCCAGTAAAATCCTATCAAAGATAGTCCGATGGTCTCCAATGAGGTAGATAGTCATTCAGGACAGCTCTCTAGTTGTGGTTGGATGGTTCAGTTGCCATAGTCTTTCCAGTCATCGGTCAGCAAGCAACAAAAAGTTTTGCAATGTACCTTGGTAAATAAACTAAACTAAAATTGCAGATAGAAAGCCAAGATAGCATGAAAATATAAATTGCAAGCTACAGCATGGAAACAGGCCCTTCAGCCGACAGAGTCCATGCCAACCATCGATCAACTGTTCACACTAGTTTCATGTTATACCCTGTTTAATCAACTCTGTATACACTAGGGGCAATGTTACAGTCCAATCACCTACAAACCCACACATCTTTGGGATGTGGGAGGAAATCGGAGCACCGGGAGGAAACCCGTGTGGTCACTGGGAGAACATGCAAACTCCACACAAACAGGTCAGGACAAACCTAATTCTCCAGTGCTGTGAGACGGCAGCTCTACCAGCTCCACCACTGTGTTCCCCTATCACCGACCAGGGCACATTTGAAACATCATTATCAACATTTTGCAATAAAAATCACCGTAACAATCGCTATTCAGACCAGTACATTAATTGTCCAGCTCTTTATCCTTTCACTGTGATCTGCCAGCCTCATCCCAACTTCGCGAAGATCTATACTCCCTCTACTCTCTTTTTTAGGACCAATTGTTCCCGATATAAATACGCCAGCTGTTTTTAATGACAATGAGGAGTCTTAAAATTCAGAGTCAATTTTTTTTTGGATGAGTATCAGAGCTTTGCAGAGTGCTTTTAAATGGATCCAAGTTGGATAGCACCAACATGGTTAATAAATGGATTTGGCATCGATACCACAAATGAATTTTAAGAGACATCAGATGTAAACCCAGGAGATGAATATATCTGCGGTCTTGTTGATTTATTAGTAATCAAATATGTGATGAGAACTCACTGCTGATACTAAAGTGAGTTGGCAGGTTATCAAGAGCGAGAAAACCTTTCCAACCACAGGTAGTCCTACATTCTAAGTCACGCATATCCGTAATGAGATTAGACTGCTTGTGCCAGTGAAATTGGCAACTTGCATTATATATTTCACTGCGTGTCTTGCTAATTTCACTGTAAGTAATTTACCCCTAACTTTCTGCATCAAGGTTGCCAAAGCAAGCAATACCCTGAATCAGATGCTTCATGAGTACTTTCTTGCAGCAATTCAACTAATTTGTTGAATGCAAAGTATTGCACTTAAAAAGGGAGCGGGGGCTGCATGCTCGGAATAGTGACAGTTATCTCTGAGACCATCTGCGTAAACATGGTTAATGACTGTGAATGAAAGCACCGGCAGATTGGAGCTACCATGAATCTTTTGTTTTATATTGTTCAAAAGTGAGTCAAACATGATTAGATTTAAGCTCCATAAACATTTTTGTTTTAATATGGTTTTGTTTGAGGAAGGGTGAGGTTTGCACTATCAGTAAGTTCGTCATTTCGACTTGAGCCACTTTCTGGCTCATCAAATTTCTGGGAACGTTTCTGTCATTGTTACAGAACACAGACTTCAAAGCAGTAATCCATGGAAAAAAGATGCAAAATCTAGTCAGTGCAGAAAATATCACAGCTATTGATTTCCACAAATATCCATTGTGGGATTGCTAACAGAATATGGAGTAGTATAATTAATGTTGTAAGTGACTGACTCTGCAATTTGCCTCATTGATGAGTCCGTAACCATACACTTCCCGTACCAATAATGCAAATTCCTAAGAAAATGAGGTAAATTTAAAGAAACTCAGCAGTTTCCTTCAGCCTTTAATGCACTTTTTTGGGTCAAACAATAGTTAGAAATTGTATTTTAGCCCACCGAGACCGTGCTGACCAGCAATCCCCGCACACTAATACTGTCCGACACAGACTTGGACAAATTACAATTATACCAAGCCAATTAACCTACAAACCTGTACGTCTTTGCAGTGTGGGAGCAAACCAGAGATCCCAGAGAAAATCCACGCAGGTCATGGGGAGAACGTACAAACTCCGTACAGACCTGTAGTCAGTATTGAACTCGAGTCTCTGGAGCTGTAAGGCAACAACTCTACCGCTCTGCCACCATGCCACTCCTAATGGGGCCATGTTGAGTGCCAGATTCTAATTCTGCAACAATTAAATTAGCTTTTAACAATTAGTATGGAAGCAGAAGAAAATCTGAAGTATATGTTCACTTTCTACGGAAATGGCCTTAACAATTTTTGGAATTGTTGAAAAATAAACGCTGATCCCACAAAACTAGTATGTTGGAGAGTTTGTGATTTGTGATGGAGCCGGGCTGGATTTTCTAGTGTCTCACAATGAACAGTGATTCATTTTCTTGTCCTTATTTTTCCCACTATGTTTTCCTGATCGGAATTAAGTTCAGCTGTGCTGTCCCTTGGCGCTTAAAATTCTCTCGACTTTAGTTTGCAGCTTATGCTGTCACTGTTTCATTGACTGGATGGATTAGGTCATCTCCCACAGCTCCACCTATGGTACTGTGTAAATAGCCACTAAATCTGCCCTGCCCTTCTTCACTTCCATCCCTTGGTGAGATTGTAAGTGAACTGTGGTCTCAAATGTTCATCTTTTCATTTCATAGATCACCTCATTAATAATCGATGCTATTCACAGCAGTTACCTTATGACTCAGAATTACCTTTGCGCTGTGCAAAAGTATCAACTCACTACCTTCAGTTTACAACATTTCAAAGTTAGTTATTTAATACACTTCCTACAATAATGGACTCAAACCCCTGTCCCACGGTACGAGTTCATTCCAAGAGTTCCAAAACTCGGGAGGGCTCTTGGAATGAACTCGCACCGAGGGCCAGGGCTATCACACTGACCATGGAGGAGGCCCAGGACAGAAAGGTCAATGTGAGAGTGGGAGTTAAAGTGTTGAGCAACCAGAGAGATCAGGTAGGTTTAGACTGACTGAGTGGAGGTGTTCAGCGAAACGATTGCCAAGCCTGTGCTTGATCTCGCAGATATGTACTAGGCCACACCTGGAACAGCGGATACAGTAGATGAGGTTGGAGGAGGTGCAAGTGAACCTCTGCCTCATCTGAAAAGACTGTCGGCGTGTTTGGATGGAGTCGAGGGGGGGGGGGGGGGGGGTATAGGGACATGTGTTGCATCTCCTGCGGTTGCAGGGGAAAGTACATGGGAAGGGTATGGTTTGGGTGGGAAGGGACAAGTGGACCAGGGAGCAGCGGAGGGAATGATCTCTGCGGAAAATGGAAAGGGAAGGAGATGAGAAGATGTTACTACTAGTGGGATCCCGTTGGAGGTGGAAAATGTCAGAGAAATATGTGCTGCACGCGACGGCTGATGGGGTGGAAGTTGAGGACAAGGGGACTCTGTCCTTGTTATGAATGGTGGGAAGGGAAGCAAGAGCTGCGGGGTATCGAGAGCCCCTAGTGAGAGCCTCATCTACAATGGAAGAAGGGAACCCCTGTTCCACAATAGACAATAGGTGCAGGAGTAAGCCATTCGTCCCTTCAACCCAGCACTGCCATTCAATGTGATCATGGCTGATCATCCACAATCAGTATCCCGTTCCTGCCTTCTCCCCATATCCCCCGACTCCGCTATCTTTAAGAACCCTATCAAGCTCTCTCTTGAAAGTAGGCAGAGAACCGGCCTCCACCACACTCTGAGGCAGGGAATTCCACAGACTCACAATTCTCTCTGTGAAAAAGTGTTTCCTCATCTCCGATCTAAATGCCTTACCCCTTATTCTAAAACTGTGGCCCCTGGTTCTGGACTCCCCCAACATGTTTCCTGCCTCTAGTGTGTTCAAACCCTTAATAATCTTATATGTTTCAATAAGATCCCCTCTCATCCTTCTAAATTCCAGAGTATACAAGCCGAGCCGCTCCATTCTCTCACCATATGACAGTCCCGGGAATTAACCTTGTGAACCTATGCTGCACTCCCCCCAATGACAAGAATATTCCCTCATATTTCACTGGGTAGCTTACACCCTAGCAGTATAAACATTGACGTCGAACTTCAAGTAGCCCTTGCTTTCCCTCTCTCTCCGTCCCCTCCCCCTTCCCAGTTCTCTGACCAGTCTTACTGTCTCCGACTACATTTTACCTCTGTACTGCCCACTCCCTTGGCATCAGTCTGAAGAAGGGTCTCGACCCAAAAAGTCACCCATTCCTTCACTCCAGCGATGCTGCCTGTCCCGCTGAGTTCCTCCAGTATTTTTATGTCTATCTTCGATTTAAACCAGCATCTGCAGCTCTTTCCTACACAGAATGAAGTGATAATTCTCATGTGTACACATTTTTCCGCAACACACTAATCTCCCTGGCATTACTGATTTTTTGATTTTGTAGTTTGATGGACGATTTGCTGTCTGGCAAACAAGTTTAAATTCACTTCAAGATAAGGCTGGTGGATTATGTGTCGTCTCCCAAGAGAAGAGCAATGATGCATCATCAGAATATGACTCGCAAATTATAAATCAGTTGTACTTCTAAAGCAAAGGAAAATCATTTTGTTCAGGAAATGAAATCCAGATTTCACCATTGATCACACAAGCCTTGCTGTGAATTAGAATGTAGAACAGTACAGTACAGGAACAGGCCCTTCGGCCCACAATATCTGTGTTGAACATGATACCAAGCTATTCTAATTTCACCTGCCTGCACATGAACCATATCCCTCCATTGCCTGCAAATCATAAGGTCACAAGTGATAGGAGTAGAATTGGGCATTCGGCCCATCAAATATACTCCGCCATTTAATCATGGCTGATCTATCTCTCCCTCCTAACCCCATTCCCCTGCCTTCTTCACATAACCTCTGACACCTGTACTAATCAAGAATCTATCTATCTCTGCCCTAAAAATATCCACTGACGGCCTCCACAGCCTTCTGTGGCAAAGAATTCCACAGATTCTGACTAAAGACATTTCACTTAATCTCTTTCCTAAAAAAGTGTCCTTTAATTTTGAGGCTATTACATCTAGTCCTAGACTCTCCCATGAGTGGAAACATCTTCTCCACATCCACACTATCCAAGCCTTTTACTATTCTGTATGTTTCAATGAGGTCCCCCCACATGAAGCCAACAAACACTCATCATAGGTTAACCTTCTCATTCCTGGGATCATTCTTGTT
The DNA here is from genome assembly GCA_963514005.1 of Raja brachyura. The sequence goes on from OY740796.1 coordinate 40,743,237, forward strand.
AACCTCCTCTGGATCCTCTCCAGAGCCAACACATCCTTCCTCAGATATGGTGCCCAATATTGCTCACAATATTCCAAATCCAAGCCTTATCGAGCCTCAGCATTACGTTCCTGTTTTTGTATACAAGCCCTCTTGAAATATAAATGCTAGGGTTGAGTTTGATTTCTTTACTACTGATTCGACTTGCAGATTAACTTATCCTGCACCAGCACTCCTAAGTCTCTTTGCACCTCCGATTACTGGATTCTCTCCCCATTGAGAAAATAGTCTATGCTTTTATTCCTACTACCAAAATACATGACTTCACACTTTGCTGCACTATATTCTATCTGCCACTTCTATGCCCACACTCCCAGCCTGTCCAAGTCTTTCTGCAGAGTCCTTGCTTTCTCTACACTACCTGACCTTCCACCTATTTCCGTATCATCCGCAAACTTGTTCATGAAGCCTTCAATCCCCTCATCCAAATCATTAATATACAACGTGAAGAGTAGCGGCCCCAGCACTGACCCCTGCGGAACTCCACTAGTCACTGGCTATATCCATGTCCCTATCTAAATACTTCTTAAACCCTCCTATCATAGATGCCTCCACCACCACTCCAGATAGCACATTCCAGGCAACCGCTTGTTAAAAAAAAATACATTGCTCTAAACTTTACCCCTTTCCACCTTAAAGCTAGTCCCTCTAGTATTTGACATTTCCATTTTGAGAAAAAGGTTCTGACTCTCCACCCTGTCTGTGCTCTCAGAATTTTATATACTTCGACCTGTCTCCCTTCAACCTCTGGCATTCCATAAAAACAATCCAAGTCTGCCCAGCCTCTCCTAGCAATACAAGTAGAAAGAGTGTTAAAGAAGGCATATGATATGCTTGCCTTCATCAGCATGGGCATTGAGTATAAGAGTCAGGATGTCGTTGCAACTTTATACATCTTTGGTTAGGCCGTATATGGAGTATCGTGTTGCCCCATGACAGGTAGGATGTGTGAGAATGCAATAGAAATTTACGAGCGATGCCTAGATTAAAGCGCATTAGTTGTAAAGAGTGATTATACAATCCTAGATTGTATTTTTGTGGAGTGTTGAAGGTTGACAGGAGACCTCATAGAAAGATATAAAATTATGAGAGGCATAGAAAACATAGTCAAAACTTAATCCCAGAGTGGAATTGTCAAAGACTAGAGGGCATAGCTTTAAGGTAAGAAAGGAAAAGTTTAAAGGAGCTGTGCAGGGCAAGGTTTTACACAGAGAGTGATGGGTTCCTGGAGCATTCTGGCAGGTCGGGTAGTGGAAGTCGATACGATAGTAGCATTTAAAAGGCTTTTAGATTGGCATATGGATGTGCAGGGAATGGAGGGGTATAGATCATGTACAGGGAGAGGAGATTAATTTAACCTGGCACCGTGTTCAGCAGAGACATTGCAGGCCGAAGGGCCTGTTCCAGTGCTGCATTGTATTGTGTACCATTCCATTTTCATATACAGTTGTTTCATCCTGTGCTGAGAGTTATCCATCTGTTTATTGGGAGTGGAGTTCATCACATTTGCATACAAAGGGATTTCTTGCTATTATTTTTTCCTCTACTCCAATTACGCCAAATGCAGCCTGACCAATGCCTTGTACAACTGTAACATGATATCCACTGACTGATGAAGGCCAATGACCCAAAAAACCTTTGTTCTTTAGGCTTGTTAATTCTTAAATCAGAAAATGGTGCACAGATGCCTTTGATCTCCAAGTTTAGGTTTAAATTTTTAACATGCTGAGGTTCAGCTTTTTTTATGCTTATATAAATTCTGCCTAAGTTGACCCTCTTTCAGCCTTTCATATTTTCAGCATGGAATGATCACAACTGGTATGGATTTATTTAAGCTGTCAATTTTAGAGGAACAATTATAGTACAGTGCAGTGGATGAGTAAGTTGTGTTTAAACATCGCCATGTCCAGGTTCATCTTAGTAACTCTCATAAGGGCCAAAGCAACTAAGAAACATTAGTGAAACTGAATGGTATTGTGCCCACTGAAAGACCAGTGTGCAGTTTACATGCAAGACCACATTTTAAAAATGAATGGTTTCCGATTAAAGTGGCATCAATGATGCTCAGATCAACATGAAATTGGTGTCTCACCACTGAGATATAATTCACAGAAAACTGTAGATACTTTACATTTATGCAGACAATCAATTTACAAGGCTTTTTATCACAGTGAGAGTCATTCAGTACGGAGAGTCATTAGCCCATTCGGCTTCAATTGCGCATGCCGACCAAAATGCCCCATTTATTCTAGTCCTACCTGTCTGCGTTTGACTCGTATGCCTCTAATCCTTTCCTATCAATGTACCTGTCCAATTGTCTTTGAATAAATCTGATCAGGCCTGCGAGATTTACCCACCTTCATACTCCGTGGACCATCTAGCACCTCCTCGACTGTAATACAGACCATCCACAAGACATCTCCATTCACTGTCCCAAGTTCCACAGTCTTCATGTCATTCTCCATGGTAAAATCAGAGAATAAATACTCATTGAGGACTTTAGCCATCTCTTACGACTTCACGCAGAGACGACCGTTTTGATTTCTGAGAGGCCGCTAAACTCTCTCTGGTTACCCTTTTTCCCATCATGTACTTAAAATGCCTCTGTGGATTTTCCTTAATATTATTTGTGAGAGCTATCTCCTGCCTCCTTTTTGTACTACCTTCTTAAGTATATATTCCTCAGTTCCTAAAACTCCTCTAGGGATACACTTTATCCCAGCTGCCTATACCTATTGCATGCCTCCTTTTTCCTGACCAGAGCATCAATTTCTCTCATCATCCCATCATCTGTTCCAGATCATTCACATTCCATTGTCAGTCTTTGGGGAAAATTGTTGGCATTCAGATCAAACTGATGCTTCAACTTTGTAAGGGTAAAATCATATGGATACCATATCTAACATTCTCTTCTTTTTACCTCAGCAAGGCAGGGCTGGTGCTGCAGAAGTCAAGTGACTTTTTTTTTGTCAGCACTTGTAGGCTAGGTGAAAGACAACCTACCTGCACCAATATGCTTTGGACCAAATTGATATGATTAATCAATAATCTGCAAAATAAAATTCTGAAACAGGCCATTCAGCCCATAATCTCTGCTAATAAAGATGCCAAGTGAATCTATTCTCCATTTTTGCTTGATACACATCCCTCCATTCCTTGCACATCTTAAAACCTCTTAAAACATACTATTGAATTGTACTACTTCCACTACTCGCCACCACTAGTCACTTTGTCCCATTGCACCCCTTTCTGCTTCCCGTAGAGACCACTCTGTCTGCAAGTTTTTGGTTCACTCTTCCTTCCCATACAAACCACCCGGGTATGTTCTCAAGCAAATACAGGAGATGCAAATACAGGGGATGCCCTTGCATTTGACCTCCCGAAGTAAAAAATGTAATATTTGCCTGGATAATCTCAATTTGCTTTTTCTCCAATCATATCTGTAACTGATCGAAACGACACTGTATCCTTTGACAGCCTTCCTCTGTGGATTTTCCTCTGTGAGAGTTATCTCCTGCCTCCTATTGTACCACCTTCCTCTGTTCCTAAAACTCCTCTAGGGATACACTTGATCCCAGCTGCCTATACCTATTGCATCTCAGGGTTTTGTAACATTTTTTTTAATTGAATTTTTAAATTATTTTTTGTTTGTTTATTATGTTATCTATTGAGTACTGAGTACTGTGCTTACTGTACTGCTGCTGCAAGAGTGAATTTTATTGTTCCATTTCATAAAAAAATGACAATTAAACACTCTTTGACTCGTGACTCTTGCAACAAGTTTAGTTGGTGTTTTGTCGTGTCCTGGAGCCTGATGGTTATTGGGAAGACGTTATTCCTGAACCTGGCGGTTACGGTTTTCAGACCCCTGTATCTTTTTCCCGATGAGAGTTGTGAAATAAGAGCGTGGTCTTGATAGATACAGAGGAAGGTCACTCATTCCATTGAATCTGTCCTTGTTCTTTGTAGGGAAATCCAATCAATCTCATCTTTTCTATAGACTGCAAATTAATGAAGATAAACTTTGAAGGGTCAGCGTGTAAACATAGAAATATAAAATAAAACCTATTTGAGATTATGTACTGAAAACAAATGATGATGAGAGATGAAATAAAAATGATAAAGAACAGAAGAACATTAGTTTGTTGTGTCCAACAAAAATCAAAATCTCAATGAATAGGACTCAATGCGTTAAAGTACATTTTCATTTCCCGAGAGGTGCTCGGCAGTAATTAAGATTGATCATACTGTTGAAATTTAAACTTAACTTTTTATATTTAAATTCAATGCACGGACCATAGGATTTTCTATTTTTCAGTGGGTAAATTTAAAAACTACGTCTTTCAAATGTCCTCCTTAGTTTCTCAGTGCAGCACTGATGGAACAAAGCCTGTGGAAAGAAGAGCTAATGCGGCTTCAGCTTTAAACGTTACAAGGCATCATGGAAGATATCACAAACTTGCTCGAGGATAAATTGGCAGTTTTCTGTGGAACTGTTAACACATGCCTTCGTAAACAGGCAGCTTGATTGAACGATACAACATGGAAACAAGCCTTTGGTCCACCCAGTCCACGCTGATGATCACCAGTTTAGTTTAGAGATACAGTGCAAAAACAGGCCCTTCGGCCCACCGCGTCTGTGCCGACCAGCGTTTCCCGTACACCAATACTGTCCTACACACTAGGGACAATTTACAATCTTCACCGAAGCCAATTAACCTACAAACCTGTGCGCCTTTGAAGTGTGGGAGAAAACCGGAGTATCCAGAGAAAACCCACGGAGAACGTACAAACTCCGTACAGACAGTACCCATAGTCAGGATCAGTCCATGACACTGTAAGGCAGCAACTCTACCGCTATGCCACCGTGCCACCCTTGCTATCCCACTTTTGCATCCACTTCCTACATATTAGGAGCAGTTTTCAGAGGCCAATTAACCGACCCATCATGCACCATTTGGATTTTGAAAAAAACTGGAGCACACGGGAAATCCACGCAGTCACAGGGAGAATGTGCAGACTCCACCCAGACAACACCCCAGGTCAGGATCCAATCAGGCTCACTGGCATTGTGAGGCAGCAGCTGTACCAGCTGCAACACTGTGCCATACTGTATTAGGGACTCCTGCGTGAACAAACCTTCTGCAATGCTGATCAGCAGTAATTTCCCAATTACATAATGTCTTCATGTTTGTCAATGTTTTAATTTGAGATTTAATATTTGTTACTTTTGAATGCTTGTCAACGTCATTGCCAGACATTTAATCTCTAACAGCTCTTTGCCAATAGATTCAACTGGAGCATGGTTTAACCAGCTCTCAATCTGCAGTTAAGGGGCTGTCCTACTTGGGCGACCTAATTGGCGAGTTTAGAAGAGCTTAGGAGAGTTTGAAAAAATGTCATATTGAAGACCTCCTTCGACTAACTACGACTAGCTACGACTAACTTCGGGAAAATTGGAAATAGTGGAGATTGAAGACGACCTCCTTCGATCTCCTTCGACCTCCCTTTAACCTCCCTTCGACTATGATGAAGACTATCTATGACCCTTCGACTACCTTCGACTACCCTCGATTACCTACGGCTAACATGCCGACCTACTATGACTAAACCCACGAGTAACAAAAAATAACCATTTTGTCCATGGTGACCTTTTTTTACTCGCGGGCATTTTTCAACATGTTGAAAAATATGCCGTGACCTAGCTGATGCTTCGAGTACACATGCTCTTGAGCATGAAGGAGAGTTACAAAGACCTCCTACGACAACATGTCGACCTTGCTGCGAGTATGAGTCGAGGGCAAACTTGCCCGAACTCGTGGATTAGGTCACCCAAGTGGGACAGCCCCTTTAGGATTTCTCATTTGCAATCTAAAAAGACCTGCACTGTGCAAGGTCACACCAAACAACTCAGTTGACGTAGCTGAGAAAGTTTACACAGATGAACCCACTCCAGAGAGGAGGGCAGTGTGCAGTGAACCATTAAGAGGCCAACTTTAATGTTACATCACAAACCTGATAGTCCAATTCTAGAAACAAAACCTTGAATTTTTTAGATGATTCTTGAGTGGGATGGATGATGGTATCATGCATCATTGTATCATGATTGAGGGGATGGAAATTGCAAACTCCAGGATGAGGAAAATCAGAGCACGAAATTGTGAATGGTTTGTGAAACAGAAAATGCATCAGTGCATCTCAGACTCATGTTATGTCCATAAACTACATTAATAGAGGGAAAAAATTGATTTAAACAAATGGAATTGATCTTATTCAGAGTTTAATTGTAATGAGTGGTTCCTCTCATACCAGCGTGACCTGAATGTGAGTTAAATGGTTCTCATCTGCATGTCCCCAACTGTTTCATTCATAAGGATAGAATCAGCTGCTTTTTGATGGATGTAACTTCTGGAGTAATGCATTGTGTGTAAACAGATCTTTTAGAGGAGAAGATTTGTTTTGCGCACTTTGCTAACTTTACAGATTTTCATTTCAATCGCACCTATTGCTGATATCCACCGACATTATGAGAAAAATAATTGCTGAGCTTTCATGTCTAAGTGATTCTAAGTGCAGTAACTTGCATTCGGTGGAACAGTTGATGCATAATTATATTTTACCGGTTGTTTACGTCCATGCGTAATATATCCTGATCACTTGAGGGTGCACTGCTACAGATGCAATTTTTACTGTAATTTACTAAAAGCCACATCGCACCCTTATTTACCAAATAAATTGTTGGATCCACTCCTGCCTTTGCCTCCTTTTAAATATGAGATTTTCTTTTGAGGCAGTCCTAACTATAAATACATGCCTAAACGTAACAAAACCATAAGTAAACAAAACACTAGATGGTGATGGTGGTTCATTGATTGTAAATGATTTGAACACCAATTGTGAAATATTAGAAGCAAAAGCCTTATCACAATCAGATTAATATTTTTTGTTGTAATTGTGGAGTGGGAGGACACAAGAAATTAATCACAAAATGTATAAATCAATACATTTTGTTTAGAAGAGAGAGCTATAGCCAACATAATTTCAAAGGGGAGATAGGAAAAAATGCTGGAGTAACTCAGCGGGTCAGGCGGCATCTCTGGAGAAAAGGAATAGGTGACACGAATTGTATCTGTTATGATTCTGATATGCTTCAGAAGATGGAATCAGAATATTGCCAGTTGTGGTGGTGTTGTGGGACAGCCTCCTCCCTAAGACACAGGAAGCACTCACTTTTGTTTAGTTTAGTTTGGTTTAGTTTAGTGTAGTTTAGATTAGTTTAGTTTTGTGATACTGTGTGGAAACAAGCCCATCGGCCCAACAAGTCCATACCAACCATTGATCACCCGTACGCTAGTTCAATGTTATCCCAGTTTTGCACCATACACACGACGGATAATTTACAGAAGTCAATTAACCTGCAAACTTGCACGTCTTTGGAATGTGGAAGGAAACCGGAGCACCTGGAGGAAACCGGTCACATGGAGAACGTACAAAGAGCACCCGTACTCAGGATCGAACCCGAGTCTCTGGCGCTGTAAAGCTGCAACACCGCCACTGCACCACTGTACCTCCTCTACTCAGACCACATTGCTGAGACCTGGAATGCAGAGGGTTATTATGGCCAACCCTCAAAATTCGGACCAACGAATTATGAGTGTGGTGGTAAATCCAGTTGAAAGGGTGAAAAGTTTGCCAGCAGGAACTGATACAGGGTACATAGTGTTCCTCTGGGCTAATAATCTTTAATTGTGTATGAAGTAACAAATGGCTCACACGAACATAAGTTAGGGTACTGTCCGACTTTGGACGTTGGATTTGACTACGGAACCAATGCACTACAATGCTGAGAACTGTATTCTGCCCTGTGTATCTTCCCCTTTGCTCTATCTATTGTACTTGAGTTTAACTTAATTGTATTTATGTACAGTATATCTGGTCTGTTTGGATAGCATGCAAAACAAAACTTTTCACTTTCCCTCGTTAGACTTAACAATAATAAACCTGGAAAATAGTTATAAAATTTGAATCAGTATATTTTTGTTTTTTTCCTTTTGGTATTTTGCAACTTTAATCCCAGAGGCAGCACAGTGGTGCAGATGTTAGAGCTGCTGCCTCACAGCGCCTAAGACCTGGGTTTGATCCTGACCTCTGATACTGTCAGTCTGGAGTTGGCGTGTTCGCCCTGTGACTGCATGATTTTTGCTCTGGTTTCCGCTCACATCCCAAAGACATCACAAAGGGTTTGTAGGTTAAATGGGCCTCTGCAGGTTGCCCCTCGAGTGTAGAGAGTGGATATAAAATTGGCATTACATAAAAATTGTGTGAAGAGGTGATCAATGATCAGCATGGACCCAGTGGGCCGAAGGGTCTGTTGCTAAGAAATTTTATACCTGAGGATTTCTAAAAGTCATAAAAGTAAAGTGTTTATCACAATACCCTGGTCACAAACTGTATTTCGAAATTAGACTAAAGATAAAATGGTAGTGAAACTCTTCTATTATAAAACAGAGCGGTCTACATTAATCCACACAGACTTTATTACTGGTTCTATTAATGATGTGCAGTGCCCAGGTGTGTGATAATCTCTAAAAAGCAAGCACGTACAGCTTGTCTGTGCAATGATTATTTCCGTGAGGACAGGTTGATGAGTGTAACTGATTTTGGACATGCAAATTGGATTTCTTTCCATTTCATGAGTTGTGAGAAGGTATGTTATTCCCAAAAGCTTATCAAACATAAAAAGACCATTCACTTCAACTCTTCACATCTTTATTATCAGCCAAATGGGTTATGAAATGAGATTGGCATCAGAACACGCACGTCTAGAAAAGAATATGAAATTATGTGCACTAACCCTTTCTATACCTGAGGATTTATATACCATCATAAATGTAACAGCCTTTTCCACAATACACAGATCACAAGCTCTGAAATAGTTCTTTGTTTTAGCTTTGTGCAATCTGACGGAAATCAAATAAAATTCAACTTTAAGGGTTGTTCTGTTTTGCAGTTGGTGCTGCAAGCAGACTTTGTTTGTTCCAACTAGTGTAAGTTATGACTCTCCTGATAGTACCTGGTCTTTGTCTTAGAGTTCCAGGTTCAAATGCTACTCCAAATAGTTGGACGCAAAATCCAGGCTTTGAGTCCTGAGGGAGTGCTGTACCACAGGAGATGCCATATATGACATGACATGAGAATTAAGGGACAGAAGTTTAATGGTAACATGAGGGGGAACTTCTTTACTCAGAGAGTGGTGGCTGTGTGGAATGATCTTCCAGCAGAAGTGGTGGAGGCACGATCGATTTTAACATTTAAAAGTAAAGTGGATAGGTATATGGACGGGAAGGGAATGGAGGGGTATGGTCTGAGTGCAGGTAGATGGGACTAGGGGAAAATAAATGGTCGGCACGGACTTGAAGGGCCGAGAAGGCCTGTTTCCGTGCTGTAATTGTGATATGGTTATTTGATGAGATGTTAGACTGGAGTCTAATCTGCTCACTTACGTGGGCACTTGTGGTATCTCAAAAACAGGGTAGAGTTCACCCTGATTTTAGTTTAGTTTAGAGCTACAGCGCTGAAACAGGCCCTTTGGTCCACGGAGACCGTACCGACCAGCGATCCCCGCACATCAACTCTGTCCTACAGACTGGAGGGACATTTTTACATTTATATTTATACCAAGCCAATTAACCTACAAACCTGCACGTCTTTGGAGTGTGGGACAAAAGCGAAGATCTCAGAGAAAACCCATGCGGATCATGGGGAGAACGAACAAACTCTGTACAGACAAGCACCCGTGGTCAGGATCGAACCCTGGTCTCCGGTGCTGTGAGGTAGTAGCTCTACCGCTACACCACCTGATGTCCTTAAATTATTTATGCCTCAATCACCATTTCTTAAACAGATCATTTTATTGTTTTCCCACTGTGGTTAATGCAAAATTCTTAGGAAAAATTGCCTGCTGCATTTTCGAATTGTAAGAATGATTTTACTTCAAAAGTACTGGCCCAGCAGTAAGATCTTTCAGAGTCAGGTTCTCATTCAGATTAATTTATTGTCACTACATGCCATGATGCAATGAAATTCCTTGGTTACATGAAGTTCATAACGTAAACATTGTGTGGGATTGGAAGATAAACTGTATTAAATGCAACGGCAAAGATACCACAATAAATACAAATACAACAACCAGCAGAATGGTGCAAAGATTGTAATCTGAAGTGGTGCAAAAAATACTCCTTCAGAATATATGATATGGTACTCTATAAATCCAAGTGCCTTTATTTTCTTAAAATCTTCCTGTTCATTCTTCATGTATCAGTGCCCTCTCAAAAGCAAAATTATTTCTGTCATCCTCTTTGCAAGAAACAAGTGAGTCCAATATGAATGTCAAAGGGATTCTCCCAGACGAGACCTTGTCTTGATGGTCTATTTAGACTGGTGTTTCTTAATTTTAATAGTCTTGCCTCCGCATGAGTTAAATTAAATTAATTAATTTTCTCTTTAACAGTTTCCCCCTGACTTGCCCGAGACAGCAAGTAACTGCAGAGAGTTGTGAAAGCAGCCCAACTCATCACGAAAACCACACTATCTCCCCTTCCCCTCCCCAGCCCCCATCATCATTCACCCTGCCTCGGAAAAATAACCTACACAATCAAGGGCCACTCACACCCTGGTCACCTAGTCATTCTTCTCTCTTTTTCCAGCAGGGTCTCGAGCCGAAACGTCACCCATTCTTTATCTCCAGTGATGCTGCCTGTCCCGTTGAGTTACTCCAGCATTTTGTGTCTACCTTCTCATTTGCTTGGGAAGAATTCCCGATCTTGCAATCTACCTCGTTGCAGCCCTTGCATTTAGTCTGTAGCTGTAACATTGTATTCTGCACTCTGTTTATTTTCTCTTGCACCACCTTATGTCCACACTTACGTTATGATTTGCCTGCATAGCATAACAATGCAAAGTTTTGCACTGTCTGAGTACATGTGACATTCTAAACAAATCCCAATGCAAATACAAAAATACATTTTGGATTTTATTGCATTCAGCACTATCAGTTTATATTAACAACCTGTGCCAACTAATCCATATTTAGTTTAGTTTAGAGATACTGCGTGGAAGCAGGCCCTTTGGGCTACCAAGTCTGCACTAACCAATGATCACCCGTACACCAGTCCTACAATATCCCACTTTCACATTCCACACACTCGGGACAATTTACAAAAGCCAATTAACCTATAAACCTACACATCTTTGGAAGATTTCAGAGAAAACCCACACAAACTCTGTGCAGACAGCACCCGTAGTCAGGCTTGAACCCGAGTCTCTGGCTCTGTAAGGCAGCAGCTCTACCGTTGTGCCACTGGTCCCCCCTTGCATGATCTTATCAGTATAATTCCGATGTATTTAGTATCTTTGGGGAAAAAAAGTCTACTAATTGAAGGGAGGATTTGTCTCCAAAATGCGGAGGAAAGAACTGCAGATGCTGATTTAAATTGAAGATCGACACAAAATGCTGGAGTAACTCAGCGGAACAGGCAGCATCTCTGGAGAGGAATGAGTGATGTTTTGGGTCGAGACCCTTCTTCAGACTGAAAGTCACGTGAAAGGGAAATGAGAGATATAGATGAGGATGTACAGAGATATAGAACAATGAATGAAAGATGTGCAAAAAAGTAAAGATGATAAAGGAAACAGGCCATTGTTAGTTGTTTGTTGGGTGAGAACGAGAAGCTGGTGAGGCTTGGGTAGGGGAGGTATGCAGAGAGAGGGAATGCGGGGGTTACTTGAAGTTAGAGAAATCGGACTCTTACCACTGTTGTTGTAAACTGCCCAAGTAAAATATGAGATGCTGTTCCTCCAATTTGTGTTTGGCCTCACTCTGACAATACAGGAGGCCGAGGACAGAAAGGCAGTGTGAGAAGGAGAATTCAAGTGTTTGGCAACCGGGAGATCAGGTTGGTCCAGGCTGACTGAGTGAAGGAGTTCAGCGAAACAATCGCCAGTCTATGTTTGGTCTCACTGATGTATAAGAGTCACTCTGAATGTGAAAGCATGAATTCTGTTTGTTTTTCGCCTCTGCACAAAACTACAAGTGTTTTATTTGGAAACCTCCACGGTGATTGACATCCGCTTTGCAAGTGTTATTTATTTGTTTTTCTTGTTACTCTTACAACTATTTCAGGAGGTGAGGGAAAGGGAATCCAACAATAATAACTGGAGAAAAATCTGTTACCACTTTTACTTGGCCATTTAATAGCACCAACTTTATTGTAAACACCAGCACTTATAGTAAATGAAAATGGTAAGAACCGTACAAAATAAAAAAACACCATATGTTGTTAAAAGCCATAAACTAGTGTAGCCTTAAACTAGTGTAGCAATAATTAAATGCTTTTAATTCTACCATCCCAGACCACCACCAATGCGGCAAGTTCACACTTTGCTCAGTGCAACTTTGTGGAAGGAATCTGGATTCGCTGATACATTTGGAGTTCTTCCCAATCATTGTTAAATGTGCTGATTTGAGGAAATTCTGAAAGCGATCCAGCTTTGCTGGCCTGGGGAAAACTGGCTATTGAGCACCAGCTCTGCACAGATGCCTGTAGTAACAACTTAAGTTTGAACTACTGCAGATGGCAGGCCTGGCCTAATCAAAATAGCGAGGGTGCCAACTTTACTTGATATCTGGTCTTGCATCCTAGGCGGGTAATGGGTTACATTGAGGGATTAAAACTCAGTCTCAATTTTATTTTCAAGAGGTAGACTCTGCTTTTGTAACCTATTTACTTTATCTTAAAGTAGACAACAGATTCACAGTTCAAAGGAGCTGAAGAATGAAACACCCAAAAAAAGGGTCTCAGCCCAAAACGTCACTTATTCCTTTTCTCCAGAGATACTGTCTGACCCGCTGAGATACTCCAGCTTTTTGTGTCTGCCTTCACCATAAAAAATTAAGCTTAGATATTTATTGTACATGTCCAAGTCACACTCCAAGTGATTTGAACTGAAGATGGCAATAGAAGTCAGATGCAAACTTGCATTTAAAAGATAGTGTAGGAAGGAACTGCAGATGCTGGTTTAAACTGAAGATAGACACAAAAAAACTGGAGTAACTCAGTGGGACAGGCAGCATCTCTGGAGAGGGTGATGTTTCGGATCGAGACAATTCCTAGTCGGAGTCTGAAAAAGGGTCTTGACCCGAAACGTCACCCATTCCTTCTCTCCAGAGATGCTGCATGCCCCGCTGAGTTACTCCAGCGTTTTGTGTTTATTTATTGTACATGTTGACTTTAGCTATTTCTAAGCTTTTGTCTTTTTTCTTTCAGCAGGGATCCTCTGGTGATTTGATGATCAGAAACATTCAGCTTAAGCATGCCGGCAGATTTGTCTGCATGGTCCAGACTACTGTGGACAGTGCATCAGCTGCAGCTGACTTGATTGTCAGAGGCAAGTATTCTAAGTTACAGAGAAACATATTCCCTTGTTTCTAATGCTTGTTAAGTGGCTGAAATACTTTGCTTCAGACCCTACTGCTGCGGTTCCTGAATATCTTAACCATATACATATATGCACTGAATTATCATAGCTCTTCACAAAATTGTGCCTTCGCATCTGGAGTCCTCTCTCACTTGCTCTGATGCAATGATGTATTTTGACAATTGTAGTTTTGAACATTTGAAAAATATGGTAACACTGAGGAAACAAATCTGAGAAAAATAATTCTACCCTGTTTGGTTATTTTTTGGTTATTTCTCAAATGCTACATCTGTTATTGATGGGTAGTTGATGGTGTGCATGACATGGTGGGGTAAAAGGTCTGTGTGCAATCATAACTCTAAGGGTGTATTCTTGCAATTTTTCTCGTATGGTGTCTTGTTAAGAATATTGGAGGAATAAGCACTCTATATACATTTGTCATTTTTTAATGGAAATGTGTATGTAAAATTCAAAATACTCATGTGAAATCCATATATTTTTATAACTAACGTGATCACTTTAATTTTCCCCATCCAAGACCAGGTGTAATTTATCAGCAGTTGTGCCAGATTGGACCTTGATGATGGATCTGTTTGAATGAATGAACTATTAAATAATGTAATGGAACATTAGCAAACTTTAAGAAAAAATTGTCATTTGCAAACGTGTATCATGAGTCTGGGTTAACTGCCACAAACCTATTGGCTGTCCATGTTTGAAGAGCACACTATGAGTATGGTATCAGTTAACCACAGTGACACTCTCAACAAATGTCCACAGACACCCTTATGGCCCATTTATTCAATACTTACCACAGATAAGGCCAGGAGCTAAGATGGAAGGGGAAATGCTGCATTTTTAAGATAATGGCAGTGTGCTATTATGTTGAAAGCTTTAACAAATTGTTATTGGCATTTCTAAACGTAATTTAATTTAGTTTAGAGCCACGGTGATGAAACAGGCCCTTGTCTCAAAGCATTTGGTATATATTCCTTTATTTGTGAAAGAAGGAATGAAGGAATGGAATTTGTTACAGGCATGAGTGAATGACACTTGTGAGCAGGAGGCAGGTGGCAGCTGTTGGCAGCAGCTGAGAATCACTGGTGTCATTACTGAAAGCTAATACTCAGCAGTCATTAAAAGACAGGTATTGCTATTTTCTAGAAAATATAAAATCCACAACATGCAGCTAGTCGTTTCTTACCAGTTATTAATTGCTTGATTTGTCCATGAGTGGAATGTGTTCTTCAAGTTTCTGGTTGAGTTATATTATACAATTACATTGCAGCTGCTTTCAAATCTGCTGTCATGCACTGATCCCTGAACGAGCTGTGTTTCTAAACATCGGTTCCTCCTCAGTTCGCCTTATGATAGAATTTGCGGATGAGTCGTCTCCAGTTACTGATTGTCACTCCAGTACGATCTCATTGAAATGCCAATCTGCCAACTCCTCCGAGTTGTCCTGTCCTGATTAAACCGTCAATTCCCAAGTAAGATCGGCTCAAATTTTAACTCCAGCTGGGTCTCGGACAGGTGGGTAGCATGGTGATTTGCGAACTCGGCAGTGGCTCCAGAATTGTGACATGACAGTATGTAATTGTCAGTGAATATTCAACTGAAAGTAGGAATGGTTGTTTCGAGTGCTGGACTGAATGGACTTCCGATTATGTAATTTAAACTTCTATATTAGCAATTTTTTAATGCAAACTCTGTATAAATAAGGATCCTTGGGCCTTTAGCAGGTATCTTTGTACCTGTGCAGTATTGTCACAGCTTCCTATTTTCAATATCCTGCCCTTGTTTTCTATTATTTCACAAGGTAAGTTTGGATAACTTATCGTACAGCCAGCTTATGGTTTGTCACAGAAGGAGGCCATTTTATGACACTGAAGGTGGCAATTGACTAACATATACTCCTCCTTTAGCAGTTCCAGCAGGCCATAGAGCTTTACATGCACATTCAATAAATGTTCAAGTGTCAAGAGTCAAGTCGAGAGAGTTTATTGTCATGTGTCCCAGATCGGACAATAACATTCTTGCATTGCAGCAGCACAACAGGCTATTGTAGTCATAAATACAGATCAGATCAGTATGTCCATATACCATTGAATATATATACCTATACACACACACATCAACAAACAGATAAAGTGCAATAGGCTGTTATAGTTCAGAGCATCCACGTTGATCTGTTGTGGCGGTAAGCGAACTGCAGTGGGTCCAGGTTTTTGTTGAGGTATGAGTTGATTTGCGCAATGAGCCCTTTGGCCCAACTTGTCCACATCGATCAAAATGCCCCATCTACACTAGTCCCACCTGCCTGCGTTTGGTCCATATTCCTCCAAACCTATCCTATCCATGTACCTATCCAAATGTTATTTAAACATTGTTATTGTACTGGTATAATATTGTCTCGCTCTTGTATCTTATTAGGCCTGCTCTGATCTCCTTCCCACTCTACTATCTGCACCCCAACCCTCGTTGGTTGTCCACAATCCTGCCCCATTTGTTACTGGCACTACAAGTGCTTGAAAATACTTGTTAAAACTCTCCAAGCCAATTAAATCTGTCATGACATTATACTTTGTCCCATGCTTGTGAACTTCCCAAATCCTGTCCATCCTCATACACAAGTACATTGTTACACTGGGATTTTGAATGCCTGCAGAACATGGTGAGGGAGGATTTGGGTTATGCATAAGTGTTTAAGAAGGAACTGCAGATGCTGGAAAATCAAAGGTAGACAAAAATGCTGGAGAAACTCAGCGGGTGAGGAAGCATCTATGGAGCGAAGGAAATAGGCAACGTTTCGGGTCGAGACCTATGCAGGTGAGTACAAGAAACTATGCTTTCTTCAGAGCATCTGTAGAAGTTGGTGAAGATTGTTGGGGGCATGCTGAACCTAGCCTAAGCCTTCTAAGGAAGTACAGGTATTGGTGTGCTTTCTTAGACATTGCTTCATTGTGACTGGTCCAGGACAAATTGCTGGTGATATTTACTCCTAGAAACTCTCTACTTCGGCTCTGTCAATGTATACTGGAGTGTGTGTTCTGCTTAAATCAATCCCAATCTCCTTTGTCTTGCGGGAGAGGTTAAAATGTAATTAAAAAGCAAGTTGAGATGCTGGTGTATACCAAAGATAGACACAAAATGCTGGAGTAACTCAGTGGGTCAGGCCGCATCTCTGGAGAAAATTGGTGTTATTTCAAAAGTCACCTTTTGACAAAATTCATCTATCGACATTCTCCAGAGATGCTGCCTGACCCGCTGAGTTACTCCAGCATTTTGTGTCTATCTTTGAGGGAAATGCTCTTGTTTTGGCACCAGGCTACAAGGTTCTCAATCTCCTGTACAAGAAGGAACTGCAGATATTGGAAAATCGAAGGTAGACAGAAATGCTGGAGAAACTCAGCGGGTGCGGCAACATCTATGGAGCGAAGGAAATAGGCGACATTTCGGGCCAAAGAAGGGTCTGAAGAAGGGTTTCGGCCCGAAACGTTGCCTATTTCATTCGCTCCATAGATGCTGCCGAACCTGCTGAGTTTCTCCAGCACTTTTGTCTACCTTTGTTCTCAATCTCCTTCTTTACTCCGTCTTGTCATTACTTCATATCTGCGATGTTGTAAATTGAGTTGGATTGGTATTTGGCTGCACAGTCTTGAATGGATAAGGTGGATAATAGGTGGCTGAGAAGACATCCTTGCAGGGCCCCAATGTTGAGGGTTATCTTAGAGGATGATATGTCACCAATCCTCACTGATTGTGGTCTGTTGGTCATAAAGTTGAGGATCCACTTGCAAAAGGGAGTGCTGAATCCAAGTTCCAAAATTTGGCGATGAGCTTGGATGTGATAATGGTATTGAAAGCAGAACTGTGTCAATGGGTTTATCACAGTGCTGACATATTCCATACCACTGTTTGAGCTTCACAGGAGCCTGCCACTTCGTCAAGTCATACAGCACAGAAACCCGACCATCAGCCTACCGAGTTCATACCAACCAGCACCATGTACATTAATCATAGAATCATAGGAAATTAGTGCAGGAGTAGGCCATTTGGCCCTTCAAGCCAGCACTGCCATTCAATATGATCTTGGCTGATCACCCAAAATCAGTACCCCGTTCCAGCTTTTTCCCTATATCCCTTGATTTCCTTAGCCCTAAGATCTAATTCTAACTCTCTATTGAAAACATCCACTGAATTGGCCTCCATTGCCTTCTGTGGCAGAGATTTCCACAGATTCACAACTCTCTGGGTGAAGTTTTTCCTCATCTTAGTCCTAAATGGCCCACCCCTTATTCTTAAACTGTGACCCCTGGTTCTAGATTCCCCCAACATCGGGAACATTTTTCCTGCACCTACCATGTCCAATCCTCTAAGAATTTTATATGTTTCTAAAAGATCCCCTCTCATCCTTCTCAATTCCAGTGAATACACCCCAATCGACCCATTCTTTCATCATATGTCAGTCCCGCCATCCCGAGAATTAACCTGATGAACTCCCTCAATAGCAAGAATGTCCTTCTTCAAATTAGGAGACCAAAATTGCACACAATACTTCAGGTGCGGTCTCACCAGAGCCCTGTACAACTGCAGTAGGACCTCCTTGCTCCAAAACTCAAATCCACTCGCAATGAAGGCCAACATGCCATTAGCTTTCTTCACTGCCTTCTGTACATGCATGCTTATTTTCAGTGACTTATTTTCAGTTCTTGTTGCACCTCCCGTACTCCTAATCTGACACTATTCAGTCTGAAGAAGGGTCTCGAGCCAAAACGTCACCCATTCCTTTTCTCCGGAGATGCTGCCTGTTCCACTGAGTTACTCCAGCATTTTGTGTCTACCAACATCTGTAGTTCTTTTCTACACCATTCAGATAATAATCTGCCTTTTTGTTCTTGCCACCAAAGTGGATAACCGCACATTTATCCGCATTATACTGCATCTGCCATGCTTCTGCCCACTCACCCAACCTATCCAGGTCACCCTTCAGCCTCATAGCATTTCCTTGCAACTCACACTGCCAGTCAGCTTTGTGTCATCCACAAACTTAGAGATGTTACATTTAATTTCCTTGCCACGTCGTTGTTATATATTGTAAACAACCGGAGTCCCAGCACCGAGCCTTGTGGCACCCAACTAGTCAATGCCTGCCGTACTGAAAAGGATCTGTTAATTCCTACTCTTTGCTTCCTGTCTGCCAACCAGTTCTCTATCCATGTCAATACCCTACCCCCAATAACATGTGCTCTAATTTTGCCCACTAATCTCTTGTGTGGGACCATGTCAAAGGTTTTTTTGAAAGTCTAGCTCTCCCTTATCCATTCTACTTGTTACATCCTCAAAAAACTCCCCCAAAAATGTCAAGCATGATTTCCCCTTCATAAACCCATGTTGACTTGACCGATCCGTCTCTGCTTTCCAAATGTGCCTCTATAACATATTTAATTATCAACTCCAGTATCATCCCCACTACTGATGGAAGGCTAACTGGTCTATAATTCCCCATTTTCTCTCTCCCTCCTTTCTTTAAAAAGTGGAGTTACATTGGCTACCCTCCAGTCCACAGGAACTGATCCAGAGTAGAGAGAACATAGGAAAATTTTCACCAATGCTTCCACGATTTCTAGGGCCACCTCCTTGAGTACTCTGGGATACAGACCATCAGGCCTTGGTGATTTAATTGCCTTCATTCCCAACAGTTTACCTAACACCATTTTCTGACTGATGTGGATTCCCTTCAGTTCCTCCCTCCCACTAGATCCTCGATCCCCTGGTATTTACCGGGAGATTATGTGTGTCTTTCTTAGTGAAGACAGAACCAAAGTACTTGTTTAACTGTTTTGCCATTTCCTTGTTTCCCATTATATATTCACCAGTGTCTGACTGTAAGGCACCTACATCCGTTTTCACTAATCTGTACATTTTTACATATCTAAAGAAACTTTTATATTCCCCGCAAGCTTTCTTTCATGCTCTTTTCCCCCCTTTTAATTAACCGCTTTGTCCTCCTCTGTTGAGTTCTACACTTCACCCAGTCCTCGAGTTTGCTGCTTCCATTGAACAATTTATATGCCTCTTCCATGGATTTAACACTATCCTTGATTTCCCCCGTCAGGCACGGTTGAGCCACCTTCCCAGTTTTATTTTCTCCCCAGACATGGATGAACAATTTCTGGAGATCATCTATGCGGTCTTTAAATCTTTGCCATTGCATCTCCACTGTCAACCCTTTAAGTACAACTAGACTTAGTGGGACCCGTTGGGTCCCAGTCACACGGCAGGTCTGGTCCCACAACACAACCCATTCCCAAATGCAATATTCCACCACTCACCCAATGCGCACATGAGGCGCATTTCCCTTCATCCCCGAGCACTCCCTCTTCCTCCTCTTCATGTGTGGGAGTGGAGGAGGGAATTGGGATGTGTGGCAGTGGGGTGTGGGGTGGGTGTGGGCGGGGATGTGTTGTGGGGGCGGTGGGTGTGGGCAGCGGGAAGTGTGAGGGGGGTGTTATAGGGGTGGTTGTTGGCGGGGGGTGTGTGTGTTCGTGCGGGGGCGGTGTGTGTGGAGGGAGAGGGGGGTGTCGGCGTGGGGGTAGATGGCTGTGTGGGCGGGGGGGAGTGAGCTTGGAGAAAAGACGGGAAAGAGCCATGGGGAGTGGGGGCCAACACGGGTGTGAGGAGGAGGGGGGGAGGAGCCAGCGAGGGGGACCAGAAGGGTAGTGGCTAGAATTAACGGTGTGATGGGGACTCACAGCGGGCGCTGGTCATTCTCCTCTGCCGGGATCAGAGTCTCCACTTTCCGTTTGGCGACATCGGTGACATCTCCGGCTCCGGGCTGGGCAGGGTCTCCGACGCTGGGCTGCTCGAGGCTAGGCTGGGTTCGGTCTCCAATGCTGGGCTGCTCCGGGCTGGGCTGGGCTGGGTCTCCCACGTTGGCTCCTCGGGGCGGAGCTGCTTCAGCTCCCTCCGAAAGTCTGGTTGGAAACTTCCGCCGGCCATCCTCAGCTCCAGTAAAGGCGCGATGGCACAGGAAGGGGCGGACCGTCACGGGGAGTGACAGGGGAAGAGACTAATCCACACGCCGCTGACTGGCAGGATAAGAGATCGAGGAGAACGGTGAGTGAACTGGCGAAAAATCGTAGCGCTATCAAGAACCGTTTGTGCTAATAGAAGGACCGCCAAACCGGAAGATAAGAAGATCAGACTTTTAGTTATGTATAGATAGATAGATAGATTTGTCAGTCTATCCTAGCCAATTCCCGTCTCATACCTTCAATGTCCCCTTTATTCAATTTCCGGACCCTAGTCTCTGAATTAACCGTGTCGCTCTCCATCCTAATGCAGAATTCCACCATATTATGGTCACTGTTGCCCGAGGGATCTTGCACAACATAATTGTGAACTAATCCTTCCTCATTCCACAATACCAGTCTAGGATGGCCTGCCCTCTCGTCGGTTCTCCTACATATTGGTTTAAAAAACCGTCCCATATACATTCCAGGAAAACCTCCTCGGCACTGTTACCAATTTGGTTGGCCCAATCTCTATGTAGATTAAAGTCACCCATGATAACTGCTGAACCTTTGCTACAATTTCTCTAATTTCCTGCATGATGATATCCCCTACTGTTGTTTGATGGTGAGTCAACTCCAACAAATGTTTTCTGCCCTTGACTATTTTGCAGTTCTACCCATACTGATTCTGCAGCATCCAAGCTAATGCCTCTCCTTGCCATTACATTAATGTCCTCTTTAACCAGCAATGCGACCCCACCTCCTCTTCCTTTCTGTCGACCCTTCCTGATTATTGAATACCCCTGCATGTTTAGCTCCCAGCCTTGGTCACCCTGGAGCCGTGTCTCTGTAATTCCAACTATATCATATCCCTTAACTATTAACTGTGCATTCGATTCATCCACCTTGTTTCGAATGCTCCTCGTATCAAGGCACAACACTTTCAGGTTAGTTTTTCTTATCTCCCTTCTACCTTTTGCTTCTGTCCTTCTTTTATGGCCCTCTGTCTCCTTGCATTGGGTCCCATCCCCCTGACCTGTTGGTTTAAACATGACCTTTCATACACTCTCTTTCCCGTTAGCTACACGGAAGCGCTTCCACGTTGTTGACTCCAGCCCACCACTTTTTAGTTTAAGCCCACCCGTGTATCACTGGCAAACCTGCCTGTGAGTGATTGCCTGCCTGCAATCACTCACTTATCCCATTTTATTTTCCCTACCATCTGAAAGACTCTTCCCAAATTCACCAAAACATTAGGGGCAATTTCAAATTTAAACATTAGGGGCAATTCACCTACCACGGACACATTTGGCGCTCTGATTGACCATGTAATCATCTGTCACACTTTGAGAAATTTTTCAGATATTACTCCTTTCTGTCTCATGCTGCTAATTTTTTTTGCATGATGGTAAACGTACGAAACACTTCAGGATTTTCCACTTTGCAAAAGGTGCAGTCCAGCTGCAAAATATTTAATGTATTTCTTTTTGTTTATTTCTAACATGGCAGACATTCCTTTTTAATGGATTCATGAGAAGAAGCTGAACAAAGGTTATTAAGGAGTTAACCTGTCCCTAGCTATGACTGAGAATACAAATTTTGCTGGCAGTTCACCTCATATCGCTCCTGCAAACTAAATTTTATTTCCAATATAATGTTCCTATTTGAAATGACTGAAGCTGTTTCATATGATCTGCAATTCGCTGAATTATAAGCAGCAGTTGGCAGTTGATTATAGAAAACAGTTTCTCAGCAGAAATTGCTTTTAGTAGGAAGTCACTTCCCCACTGTTTCTAACTGATCTAAAGCTTAATGCCTGACTAATGCTGGTTGACATCATAGTCAAGCTGGGTTAGAATTTGTGCAGTGCTTCATGCTGCTGAAATTTATATTGTATTGTGCCCTTCACGTGACTTTTCAGCAACTGTCTTCGACCATCAAGCTCGGGGGCACTCGTCTGAAAAACAACCGTCAGCGATGAAACCGCGAGCTGGATTGACCATCAGCACACACACACAGACACATCGCAAAGGCGGGGGCCAGGGAAAGCGGGGGAGCGTTGTCTGAAATTCACATGGTGCAAAGCCAAGGTGATACCCGTGATGAACAGGAAGGTAAAAGACAGCTGGCACAGTGTATGGTAAGCCCTTTAAAAGAGCGCGGAGGGGGGGAGAAGAGGGGAGAAGTGGACAGAAGGTGGGGGAGAAGGAGTGGAGACACTTTTAAGAAGCCAGACAACTTTTAATAAAGTTTAGCGGTCATTTAACTTTACCGGTCGGTTTTCCTTGGTTCTGAAAACTCGTGCTTACGTTTTATTTCCACAGTGAGCCAATTAAAATGCCCAGTCAGCAAAGGAGATTGGCTGTGGCTACCTCGGCTACCTCGACTACCTATAACTACATGGCGACCCCACTACCACTGCACTACAAGTTCAAAGGAACCATGCCGACCAATTTTTACTCGCGGAAAATATTTCAGCATATTGAAGAATTTTCCTCGACCAAACTGAGGCTGCGAGTATGCGGGAACTTCTCTCGAGCATGAAGGAGAGTTAAGGGCCTGTCCATCTATGGCGACCTAATTTGCGAGTTTAGAAGAGTTTGCGCACGCTACAAACTCGCAGCATGGTCAACACTTTGTCCTAGGAGGTCACTGTAACTCTCCTTCATTCGGAAGCACGAGTTTTCAGAACCAAGGAAAACCAACCGGTTATGTTACATGCCCACTAAACTTTATTAAAAGTTGTCTGGCTTCTTAAAAGTGTCTCCACTCCTTCTCCCCTACTTATCTCCCCTTCTCCCCCTTGCTCCTCCCTTCTCCCCTCTCCGCTCTTTTAAAGGGCTTACCATACACTGCGCCAGCTGTCTTTTACCTTCCTGTTCATCACAGGTATCACCGTGGCTTTGCACCATGTGAATTTCAGACAGCGCACCCCCGCTTTCCCTGGCCCCCGCCTATGCGATGTGTCCGTGTGTGTGTGTGTGCAGACGGTCGATCCAGCGCGTGGTTTCATCGCTGATGGTCGATCCAGCTCACGGTTTTTCAGGCAAGTGCCCCCAAGCTTGAAGGTCAAAGACAGTTGCTGAAAAGTCATGTAAGTAGGACAGGCCCTTTACTGTGACCTCCTAGGACCACGTGTCGACCATGCTGCGAATTTGTGGCGAGCGCAAACTTTTCTAAACTCGCAAATTAGGTCGCCATAGTGGGACAGGCCCTTAACAATTCTAGAGAGAAAGGGCCAGGTTACAGTAGCTTGCAAAAGTTTTCATACCCCTTGAACTTTTCCACATTTTGTCACGTTACAACCACAAACGTAAATGTATTTTATTGGGATTTTATGTGATCGACCAACACCAAGTGGGGCATAATTGTGAAGTGGAAGGAAAATGATACATGGTTTCCAAATTTTATTACAAATAAAAAACTGAAAAGTGTGGCGTGCAAAAGAATTCAGCCCCCCTGAGTCAATACTTTGTAGAACCACCTTTCACTGCAATTACAGCTGCAAGTCTTTTGGGGTATGTCTCTACCAGCTTTGCACATCTGGAGACTGAAATTTTTGCCCATTCTTCTTTGCAAAATAGCTCAAGCTCAGTCAGATTGGATGGAGAGCGTCTGTGAACAGCAATTTTCAAGTCTTGCCAGAGATTCTCAATTGGATTTAGGTCTGGACTTTGACTGGGCCATTCTAACACATGAATATGCATTGATCTAAACCATTCCATTGTAGCTCTGGCTGTATGTTTAGGGTCATTGTCCTGCTGGAAGGTGAACCTCCGCCCCTGTCGCAAGTCTTTTGCAGACTCTAACAGTTTTTCTTCCAAGATTGCCCTGTATTTGGCTCCCTCCATCTTTCCATCAACTCTAACCAGCTTCCCTGCCCCTGCTGAAGAAAAGTATCCCCACAGCATGATGCTGCCACCACCATGTTTCACAGTGGGGATGGTGTGTTCAGGGTGATGTGCAGAATTAGTTTTCCGCCACACATAGCGTTTTGCATTTAGGCCAAAAACTTCAATTTTGGTCTCATCAGACCAGAGCACCTTCCTCCACATGCTTGCTGTGTCCCCCACATGGCTTGTGGCAAACTGCAAACGGGACTTCTTATGGCTTTGTTTCAACAATGGCTTTCTTCTTGCCACTCTTCCATAAAGGTCCGATTTGTGGAGTGCACGACTCAGATTCTCCCACCTGAGCTGTGGATCTCTGCAGCTCCTCCAGAGTTACCATGGGCCTCTTGGCTGCTTCCCTGATCAATGCCCTCCTTGTCCGGCCTGTCAATTTAGGTGGACGGCCATGTCTTGGTAGGTTTGCAGTTGTGCCATACTCTTTCCATTTTCGGATGATGGATTGAACAGTGTTCCGTGAGATGTTCAAAGCTTGGGATATTTTTTTATAACCTAACCCTGCTTTAAACTTCTCCACAACTTTATCCCTGACCTGTCTGGTGTGTTCCTTGGGCTTCATGAAGCTGTTTGTTCACTAACGTTCTCTAACAAACCTCTGAGGCCTTCACAGAACAGCTGTATTTATGCTGAGATTAGATTACGCACAAGTGGACTCTATTTACTAATTAGGTGCCTTCTGAAGGCGATTGGTTGCACTGGATTTTATTTAGGGGTATCAGAGTAAAGGGGGCTGAATACTTTTGCACGCAACGCTTTTCAGTTTTTTATTTGTAAAAAAATTTGAAAACCATGTATCATTTTCCTTCCACTTCACAATTATGCGCCACTTTGTGTTGGTCTATCACATAAAATCCCAATAAAATATATTTACGTTTGTGGTTGTAACGTGACAAAATGTGGAAAAGTTCAAGGGGCATGAATACTTTTGCAAGCCACTGTATCATCAAGCAAATTTAGCAGTACCATATACAAACTGTTCTGCAATTTTAGTTGCATTAGTATGATTTTTTTAGTTTAGTTTAGATTAGAGAAACAGACCCTTCATTCGCTGTAAGGCAGCAGCTCTACCGCTGCGCCACCATGACCGACCGCCCAGATATTTGAAGCTTATCTAAACATGTAGAGGTAGAATTTAAATTTTACGAGCAGAGTCAAATTAAAAATAGCTAAGTCATGTCACCTATCTCAATAAACCATCCTTTTTAAATTGACTTCTATGGAAAATAAAGCAGACAGTGTATAAAATAGGTCGTCAATCAGGCAGATTCATTTACCTATTGTATGGTTTATTGTGAAAGTATTCTCACTATGATTCAATCCTGCAAGTTATTGGCCATGCTCGTCAGCTGAATGTTTTAACTGACTTTACGTATTGCAGCTGCATTTGACTGATAACATGTATATTCAGCATCCCCACACTCCTTGTTACGAGGTGAGATGTAATATGGTTGATAGGAATTTGATGAATTCACGATCAACAGAACTGTAATTGCCACAGATGTTGAGTGAGTGAACATGCGGCCCGTCTAATGCTGAGAAATGGATCACTGCTGGTGTCAGATGAGCCTACCACTGGGCACTCAAAATGGCTCATGACTGTGCACAGAGAATATAGACTGTGCACAGAGAATGCTGCCTTACAGCGCCAGAAACTCTGGTGTAATCCTGACCATGGGTGCTGACTGTAGGAATTTGTATGCTCTCCCCATATGGGTTTTGTCCGGGTGCTCCAGTTTCCTGCCATACTCCAATGACGTTCAGGTTTGTTAGTTAATTGAGTTCGGTAAAATGGTAAATTGTCCCTGGTTTGTAGGATAGTGTTAGTGTATGAGGATCGCTGGTTGGTGCTGATTTGGTGGACAAAGGACCTGTTTCCGCACTGTATCTCTAAACAAAACTAAAAAAATAAATTACCCCAAAAAAAAGAATTACATAGTTATGCAGTCGGAAAAGGTAAATTAAAAAAAGGTGCATAGAACCAAGAGAGTGATTAAAAAATTCACTGAATGAAAGTTGGGCAGAGCATTGGCAGATGGAATTTAATCCATCTTTGAGTCTTGAGTTCAAGGCTCAAAACTTGAGTTCAAGTTTGAGGCCATTCGCGGAGTTATAACTGGGTAGGACATATCCAATAAATGGTGGAACATAAAGCAATGTTGGGGAATAGAGGAGAGTCCTTGGAGTTGAGGTCTATAGTTCATTGAAAGTGGGAACACCGGTAGATAGGGCGGTGAGGAAGGCTAATGGCAGGCTTGACTTCATGGGTCGGGATGTTGAATATAAAGGTTGGGACATTATGCTGCAACTTTATAAAATGCTGGTTTGGCTGTACTTGGTGCATTGAGTGTGGAACTGCTGGAACCTGTTAACCCACCTCCTGGTAAGCCCTCTGCTTGCAAAATAGCAACACAATATGAAGGATTCGATTGTGTTGGAAAGAGTGCAGGGGAGATTCACCAGGATGTTGCTTGAATTGGAGGACTTTAATTATGGGTAGAGATTGGATAGGCTGAGCTTGTTCTCCGTTGGAGCAAAGGAGGCCGAGAAGTAACCTGAAAGATGTTTTGCAAATTATAAAACACATCCGTACAAACAGTTTTGACCATGGATAAATGTTAAATAGTCAGGATTTTTTCCCCTGGGAATGATATAAATATACAAGAGGGCATGGTTAAAGGTGCGAGGGAGAGATTCTGAAGGGGAAAGTTGTTTTTTACACGTGGTGTGGCAGAGATCTGGAACTTGCTATCAGAGGAGGTGGTGAAATCTTTAGATATGGTTACTACTTTTAAGGCCATTCAAAGTAAGGTAGAGACACAGGCAGAATGGTCTGCATGGAAAAGGTGGGCTGAAGGGCCTGTTTCAAAGCTGTATAAATCTATGATTCTTTGAAATTGAAGATTGCTAATTGAAACTATTTGATGCATGAGCTAATTTCAGGAAGGTTTCTTGGTTCGCTTGCAAGCCTAAAGGACATATCATGAATTATAGTATTGGCATGCCAGTGTACATAAGGAGTTACTTTATGTTGGTCCAATTCAATATTTTCATATTGAATATGCTGTGAAAGTGGTTTAAAGTTAATTATCCTAAAAGCGCTCTGTCATTCCCTGAAGGAAAGATTACAAATTGACTGCATATATTGGAAAAGCCATGATGAAACTGTGAATAAAATGAGATGAAACAATAAAATTCCTCATTATATTTAAGATAAAATGTGTGTGCTTTGTACGAAAAAAAAGAAAATCTTAAGATTGCATTCAAGTGACAAGCATTAGCTGATTTTTATACATCTTTAGCTTAAAGATTAATGTCACCTGGTGACATTTTAGTAGAATAGCACCTTCCTCCTTATGGTCAGCTGGTCTCTAACCTCTGCACCTACAGGAGTAATGAATTCACTGGAGTTTAGAAGGACGAGGGGTTATCTTATAGAAACATATAAAATTATAAAAAGGACTAGACAAGCTAGATGCAGGAAAAATGTTCCCAATGTTGGGCGAGTCCAGAACCAGGGGTCACAGTCTTAGAATAAAAGGCACGCCATTCACAACTCTCTGGGTGAAAATGTTTTTTCTCACCTCAGTCTTAAATGGCCTCCCCTTAATTTGTGGAATTCACTGCCACAGGGGGCAGTGGAGGCCAAATCACTGGATGGATTTAAGAGAAAGTTAGATAGAGCTCTAGGGACTAATGGAATCAAGGGATATGGGGAGAAGGCAGGCACGGGTTATTGATAGCGGACGATCAGCCATGATCACAATGAATGGCAGTGCTGGCTCGAAGGGCCGAATGGCCTCCTCCTGCACCTATTTTCTATGTTTCTATGGAAGTCAAAGATGTACTGGAGGTCAAATGCTGGCACTAAGTCTAAGGATGGAGGACAAACATTCTGTGCCAGCTGTCCCCTTGGATCAATGCCAGTGATGGATGGTAAAGGTACCTTGGCCCATTCATTTGAATTGCATCTCTGATCATCTGCACTTGGAAAGATAAATGCAGCAAGTGATTGTTCATTTCAAACTATTTTATTTCATCTTTAAAAATGTAATTTCTAACTCTTCGATATTTTTAGGTAATTTGTTTTATATTTTTAATTTGATTTTTAAAAATTCATTTAAAAAAAAATTGTGAGGTATTTGAGAGCAGAAGACTGTAGGAAGAGAAGAGCACTTACCTGGAGGTGGGGTAACACGTTCCAGCACTTGAGGCCTAGTTACGACACGTGCCCACTCCACATCACAGTATGGCCACTGAATTGACATCTCCAGCTTGATTAATCCTTCAAGACCATGAGAAGTAATTACAGCCTTTGTTAATCATGGGTGCAGTAGATGCAGACCAGATCAAATTCCATGAATCTTATAATTGCTATTGTTTTCAGCATTCATTCTCTTGACATCTTTACTAACTAAATGAACATTATTTTCAATCTCTCTCCTGATAGGAAAAACTTGAATCAAAACTTCAACAAACACGATAAAAGTCAGGTGTAGAACGTAAAGTGCTGTAGTAACTCATCAGGTCAGGCAGCATCTCTGGCAGGCATGAATAAGTGACATGATATTTCAGTTCAGGACCCTTGTTCGCACCTCCGTCAACATATAAGTCAGGAGTGGGAGCGCTATAACATTTTAAAATTGGCCTCAATGTTCTTACCTTATCCCTTTTGCCCACATTAGTTCAGGAATCCATACCATCCTTGAATATAATGATTCATCATCTTCATCTCAAAAGTGTACAGTGCAAGAAGAAATTGTTTCCATCGACGGCGGGAGGAATTCAAGTAGACATCTTTGTTGGCATGGAGGATTTGGGCAGAAGAGCCTGTTTCCATACTGCATAGCTTTATCATTCTGTGAGTTGAGGTCAGAGATCAAATTAGAGGGTTTCCTGCTTTTAATTTTATTACTTCTTGTTTTTTTTAATTGATGCTTCATAATGGAAGTTATGCAAGTCATGTCAGCATCTTCATGCAGAGCAGTCTGCTGCGTTGTTTAGTTTAGAGATACAGCACAGAAACAGGCCCTTCAGCTCACTTAGTCAATGCTGACCAGCAATCCCCGCACACTAACACTATCCCACACACGCTGGGGACAATTTACAATTATACCAAGCCAATTAACCTGCAAACCTGTACATCCTTGGAGCGTGTGAGGAAACTAAAGATCCCGAAGAAAACCCATGCAGGTCACAGGGGGAACGTACAAACTTTGTACAGACAGCACCCGTAGTCAGGATCGAACCCGGATCTCTGGCACTGTAAGGCAGCAACTCTACCACTGTGGTGCCCAACAAGCCACTGAGAAGTTAGTAAGTATTCAAAGAATCTTCCTACAACAACCTCAGTCGAGCAGGACAAAAGGTGCCATGGAGTGAAAAAAGTATGTGAAGGGGGAGTATGGCACTCGTGTGCCATCTCTTCCCCAAGCATTGAGTCCCAATGGACTCTTGTGACTTGAGTGGTCCTGAACCAGTGATTAAGCAGCCACTGAGTGCTGCATGCATTTTGTTTTAAAACTACAATCAAGGAAGGCACACCCAGTGAATTATTTAATGTCATGTTAGCTATTGAAGAGAGATCATGCATCTCATTGGAATTTATATCTCTTGAAATACGTTTTCCCACAGAAATATGATGGATTCAGGATAAGCAAAAAGCCTATGTCCATTTAAAAAAAAGACAAAACCGGTTTGCATGCAATTGTCACCTCACTTTGGATCGTAGTCGAGATGCCCTATTCCAGCAAGGGTGACATTGTATGAAGAATGTCGCCATGACTTTAATTAACTTCTCATTTCTGAATCCTGCGCTATGAGAGTGCACAACAGAGATTGTAGGCTTTCCACAAAAGCTCCTATTTCTGGTGTCTAGATGACAGTATTAGTTGCACGAATGAAGCTGGACAAAGAGTCGCCATGTTGAAATGATTACCCTCATTTGCACATGAGCTATTCTCCCAACGGGTGCTAATTGATTTAGTAATGATCATGGGCATATCAGGCCAGCCAGGGAAAAAGAGCCCAAATTAGTTGAATTTACAGGCAAATCTTCTCAGTCGAATTGTATCATTTTTTGGTCATATGACCGATTTTATATTTTGGTATATCATGTAATTGCTAACAAAACTTGCAAATGTATGCCTGTAATTTTTACGATAGATGTATCAGTAGATTTTCTGCATAATTTATTTTAGCACCAACTCAGTTGAAATATTTCTGCTTGAAAGCTGATTTTATTTCCTTTACATAATAGCACGCAATCCTTCCCCAGTGGTTTGTTGTTCCTATCAAAGGACATTTAATATCCTTTCCCGAAAATGTGAACATTCTCATTTGAATTTTCCGACTTGTGCAAATGCATCATGTTAAATCACCATCACCTTGCCATCTGCAGTGTTCAGATCATTCTGCTTTTGTATAACTTAAGCAAAGGGGCAGTTTCCAGTCAAAACCAGTTCCGCTCAATGTACCGTCTTTCAATCTGATCGCATTGTCGTAAACGTTGAAGTGTGATCTGTGAGATCTGCTGCTTCCGGTTTTGACAGCTTTTGCTCCTTTATTTCCTGGTCTCTCCTCTGGCACAGTCAGCTTTGAAATGCTGAATCTGCCTTTCATGTCTCAGTTCTGCTTTCATCTCACACATCTCCCAGTGGTTCTGCTTGCCTTTCCCAGTCTGTTTTCTTGTATTCCAGTGTCATAATTGGGGATGTCAACTCCTCTACCGGCTCTGTTGCTTGTTAATCTTTACCTTCTCTTTATATTTTTTGCAGCTTTGTACTTTCTCTTCCTGCTCAAGCGTTCATTTCTATCAATTTCTTTGCCTTGTTCAACATTCACGTTTTACTGGCATGTATTTATTAGTTATAAGCGCTGGAACACATGCTGATGGAAAGAGATAAAACATTCCCTTGTTTTTCCCTTAAGCTTCTGAACGATAAGTAGGGCACAGGAGATATATTGGGACTGGTCCAAATGTTGAACAAGGAGGTGAGAGGGGTAGCAGCATGCAGACACCGCATGTTTCACAGATCATAACTCCCGCTATGAATAGAGCTCTTGTTACAGCAACCACTTATTTACAGTTAAGGGTGATGGTTCACGATGTGAAATTCAGGGCATATAAAACATTTTATATGTTCAAACCTAAATCAATTGTCCAGGTCGGTAGATTTCCGCAATGCCAGGGCACAATTGCTGCCCTCCATACAGTGAACTGAAAGGAATGTTCTACCAATAGAACAAAATCTGAAGGACCTGCATGTAAAAATAATTATTGAAAGTGTCTTTGATGTAATTGTATCAGTCAAAGATTCAGTCTTTATTGGCATTCTCATTGCCAAAGCAGAAACCAGGACAGGTACTCAAAGAAATTGGTACATCTGCACTTTCTTTTTTTTTCTGACTTTCGCTGCTGTACATTTTGGCTATAATTCAGCAGGCATTCACGAAGATCTCATCCTTACTTGGTCATTTATTTTTTATCTTTAAACTCAAAGTGTCTGGTTTGACTGTCAGAAGGCATAAAAGCTGAGCCCAAATCAGTCCACTAGCATTGTTCAAGCACTTGCCAGGGTCGATGAATTATGCATACACCAAGGCCAGTTATTATAATTTGCATTGCTCAGATCTGTCCAATCAGCAGAGATCGGCAATTCAATTTGGCACCTTTCAGTTCTGTTTAAAGATGGAACCAAACCTGACTCTGTGTTACATATAATCATCTCAGGTTTTCTTCATTATTCCTGATGGTTGGGACATGTTGGAGCCAAGTCACATCATCAGTTACTGTAAGTTCACCAACTCTACATCCAGGTTCAGTGGGAGGGCAATCCACCTCATAAGTTTAGTTGGCAGCTTTGCTGGAATAGAAGCATCTTGACTTATCCAAAGTGTATTGACAATTGCACAGAAATCAGTGTTTCAATTTTTAGAGGAAATGGGCCATTTCCTTATCCTGAATCCCTCATTTGCACAATTTATCTGGGTAAACTACTTTCAAGAGATACAAATTCCAAAGAGGCTGAAATGCACAAACACCAAGCTCAGTGCCTTGATCTGGTAAGAGGTATCTGAATATTTCAGGTTTAAACTTCCAGGTACTTCCAGGTACTCGAAAAGTAATTATTGAAGTTGTCTTTGATGTGATTGATTAGTCAAGCATCTTGACTGACACTTAACCATTGATGCACAGACAAGGTCAGATATGTTGATCCCTTTACCCAAAGGGATTGACATATCTGCACGCTGTCTCTAGCCAAAAAAAGACTCAAAGTGCTGGAATTTTGTAAATCAGCATCTGCAATCCTCTGTGTCCTTGTTTCTATATCTTTTTTTTTGCTCGTTTTCTCCATCATGCTTCTAGGTGCACTTGGAATACAGCACATGTCCCGATATCTGACACTTCATCCAGCATTAAAATGGGCATCAGGAGACTACAACCTGATATATCTGACGCTGATGATCAGGCATTAGTCAGGACAGTGTATATCTGAAATTTGGTGTATTTACATGTTTTTCCAATGGACTCCTTCAAAATGGATAGATATCTTTAGGCGGCTTACTTTTTCTCCTGGAGGGTCTTTGATGCCTTTGTTTCCCTTCCATCACAGAAGCATGTAACACTCCGCAGTTGGAACTAGCAAAGTGGAATTACGTAACAGTCTCCCACGTCAGTGTTTTCAAAATGAACTTTTTTTTAGAACTTTCTGAAATTTCGATGATATTACTAATGTGCATTTTACTTAGAAAGCGATATAAATAAATATCTAAGGCCTAATTTCTTCTTTACATATAATGAGAGTTTACAGTAAACACAATTACTTTTCAACATATTCTTTTTTTAATTTTAAAATCTATTCTTTACACTATCACCACATATGTGAAAAATGTATTTTTTAAAGAAAAGATTTATGTAATTTCCCTTTTTTAAATTGAAGTAATTTCTACATCTCCTGTAATCATCTATGTCTCATTGGGTTAGCTGAGTACCAGAACGTTTCAGCAAATAAATTCCGATGATATACATTTCCTTAATTTAAAATGTGAAGAAAGATCCATAGACATTGGACAGGTTAATGGACCACTCATAACATGATGGCACCATTCAACAGAAATAATTCCCATATAATTACAGCTCATCTGAGGGGTAATTAAGCATGTGAGAATGCATTTCTGGATATATTTAAATTTGTTAACACCATAGGCCAGGGGTGATATTAATTTGTACGATTAAGCAGCTGGATGTCACAAATTTGTCTGCGTAACTGAGGTTGAAATGGACCAAGAGTGTTAATGTACAGATACCCATGAAAATTATGAATCTAGCTGCAAGAATGAAGTTCTGTCCCAAGTGAACGCTGTGGGTAGATTCTAGTAACAGAGGAGCAGGTTTGCCCAACAGGATCTTTCATATTATTTAGTTTGGTTTCTTCACAATTAAGTTAGAAAAATCTAATTAATTAATTAAATTAACAAGCTGCAGTTCCTACAACCACTCAGTTCATACACTTGTGTAAAGGTAAAAAAAAATGATATTGGCTTAGATATAACTGTGGTTTTGAGGTAGCTCTTGAGCCTTTGAGTGAGAAAGTTGAGGGTTTAATTCCCATTTCATAGAATTTGGCATGAAATCCAGATTGCTCTTTGGACTAACAATGGCTGAAGAGAGATTTGATAGATGTTTATAAGATCATAACAGTTTATATCCAATCATTAGAATTAAGCAATTTCCACTAGCAATTCGTTGAAGATCAATCTCTGTGCAATTGTGCCACAAATTGATTAGTAAGGGTTTTTGATTTGTGCAGGTGTCAGGGTTATGTGGAGAAGGCAGGAGAATGGGGTTGAAAGGGAAAGATAGATCATCCATGATTGAATGGTGGAGTAGACTTGGTGGGCCAAATGGCCTAATTCTGCTCTGAGAATAATAGTGGAAATATCAGCCATCTAAAAAGAACACAACACAAATTAGACATGCCACCACAAGTTGTAAGAACACTGAAGGGCCCGTTTCTGCGCTGTATCTCTAAACTAAACTAAACTGAACAAAAGGGGCCTATGTAGTGCTCCGTCTAGTAGGACACTATAATTTGATTGACAACTTTTTCTTGGATACATTTAACAAATTCTATCTCATCCAATCCCTTTACACTATGAGAGACCCAATCAATATTCGGGAAGTTGAAATCTCCCACCAAAACTACCCTATTATTCTAACAGCTTTCTGTAATTTTCCTACATCTGCTCCTCTAATTTCCGCTGACTATTGGGGTCTATAATACAGTCCCATCAAAGTGATTATCCCCTTCCTGTCTACCCATATAACGTCACTAGATGACCCCCAAGAATATCCTCTCTCACCACTGTAGTTATGTTCTCACTGATCTAAAAAGCCACCACCCTTCTCACTCACCTGCAGCTCCATCATGCCTTGCAGCATCTGTACCTATTTTAAATTGGTGTCGGCAGGTAAACCCTGATTTTGTTTACTGCTTTCCAATAAGGTAGTTAAAATGTGAATATTACTTAGCGATGGTGTGGTGTCCAGCACTATATACAACGGTCTACATTTGTTTGAAACAATATTTTATAGGAGTAGCATAGTGGTGCTGATTCTTCACAACATCAGTGGCCCAGATTCAATCCTGACCTCAGGTGCTATCTCTGTGGAGTTTGCAAGTACTCCAATTTCCCCCAACATCTCAAAGACGCGCGGGTCTGTAGATTAATTGGCCTTTGTCATTTGCTCCAAGTGTGTAGATAGCAGATGCAAAATTGGGATAACGTAGAACTAGGGCGAATGGGTGATCGATGGTCGACATGGATGGATGGGCAGAAGAGCTTGCTTCCATACTGTATCTTTCAATCAATCAATAACAGTTTACCATGAATTCCGTGCTCTTGTACTTTGTCACTACAATGCTCACAATTATAGTTATTTTTTAACAACTTTCTTAAGTTGCTCTGCGACTTACAGAAAATTATGTAGATCTCTCCCCCCGCCCCCCCCCCCCCAGCCACTCCGATATCTTTGTACTTTCAAATTATGTTTTCTTATTTATGTTGCCACCAGGCAGCAGCTGAGTAACCAGTAAGATTAGGACATGGGCCGCAATCAAAAGCAAACATGTGTTCAATCAAAAGCTCCTAATGAACATGTGTAGAAATAACAGATTTGTGCATTTTTCAGGGAAGGGTCTGTTATGGTGCTGTTCTTGTTCACTGAGAGAAACAGGCCTCCACATAAACAAGAATTAGTGTTCCTCAGACAGAAAACCATGGGACTGCACATTTTTTTCCGACACTCCACCCTTTGGGAGAACTGGCAGGATCCAATTCATTTTCATAAAGGGTTGTAACCTGAGCAGACTCCAATTGGCCATGAAACAAGGTTGCAAAAAGAACTGTCATTGCCCTATCGCGCATTTCTCTTGTTTTAGAAAACATTTTTTAAAAAAAGCATGATCAAGACAGAATTTCAATTTTTACATGAATGCATCAAGGTAGCTTCAGGCAACTGTGGTCACGTGCTGTTTACTATGGGAAGACTACAGAACACA
Organism: Raja brachyura; assembly: GCA_963514005.1. The sequence continues at coordinate 40,779,237 of OY740796.1, forward strand.
GGCTGCTGCAGACTCCAGATCCTAGCGATAAAAGATTGAATGAAATACTGATTCCCATTCATATTATAACAAAGTCAATATTCCTCATATTTCAGGATCCAATTGACTAATATTCTTTCACAAACATGTGTCATTAATTTAAATATACAGGAAGGAAAAATGGCAATATAAAAATTAATATCTATTCTATGAACGGCATATTTCAATGAATTTAGATGCCAAACAGGTTTGGTTTGAATTACTCAATTATGGTTGCCATAAAATTGAAATAGTATTTCTTTACATTTTCTCCTCATTATACTTGTTTATTTCACCTTCAAGAATAATTTGAATCTTTATAATTATAGTACAGTGGAGAATGCAAGAATAATAAAAGTGTATTAACAGTTTAATGAAGCAGATTTTCTCAGTTATAGCTACTGATGGAATCAAAAGACCATGTAAACAAAAGAACCGTATTTTGGAAGCAAAACACTGCCAGTAGCTACTGTTGCATTTTTTTTGTTAATTATTGGCATCCAAGGAGCAATTTATACCCCGGTGTTATTGAAAGTATTTATTGTGCTTAGTTGCACATTGTTAGCAGTTCTTGAATTCAGAGATACAGCAAGGGAACAGGCCCTTCAGCCTACCGTGTCCACCCTATCCATCAATCTCCCACTCACAATAGTTTTATGTTATCCCACTTTCTCATCCACTCACTGCACACTAGCGACAATTTTACAAAGACCAATCAACCTATAAATCTGCATGTCTTTGGGATGTGGGAGGAAACCAGAGCACCCAGAGGAGACCGATGCAGCCACAGGGTGAACGTGCAAACTCCATACAGACAGCATCCAAGGTCGGAATCGAACCCTGGTCTCTGGCACTGTGAGGCAGCAGCCCTGTCAAGTGTACCACTGTGCCACTTTTGTTCTTTATCACTCTATAAGCATTTCTTCATATTGTTTATCAGTCTGCACGCTACTGATATCTTAATGCATCCCTATCAAGGCACAACCAACTAGGATGTTTAAAACTAACCATGTTGAAGCAGGCAACAATTAGTGGGTTTTGAAAATCAAAAGGGTATTGTGGTCGTTTTTGATTCTTTTAAATTGTGTTTTGGGCAAGAATTAATCGAGGTAAATTTCAGTCCAAAGCTGTAGTTAAAAGGAAGTAAATGAAACCGTACCATTAAATTAAAAGCAGCAAGGAGTCATTCTGAGCAGTGTTTTGGATATTGTTGCCAGGCAAATGACCAATCTCCCCGCTGCTAGCCTCCACTTCTATAAATCACACAGCTCAACATGTACTTCAGAAACTTGGCAAGGATGTATTCTTGTCATTGTTCTGTGTTAATATCAAAATCTTCTGCTGCTGTGAAATTTAATCGAGAAAATTTTAAATCTCAACATAGAACTGCTACAATATCCACAGACCAGCCACCTTCCCATGGCTTCTTTCTGAAATATGGATTAAAAATCAGCTCACTGTAGAAGGCGGAAGGCAGTGGTGGTGGGCTTTTTCTCAAATTGCACATCTGTGACTAACTGGTGTTACACGGTGCTCTGAGATCTGTGATATATTTACAGGAACAAAAATGTACATGTGATTGGTAAGGTTGCAGATGAAACAAACATTAGTGGAGTTGCTCATAGTGATAAAGGTTGTCAAAGGATACACCAGGATATATCTGGAGATACGGGTGAGGAAATGATAGGTGGTGTTTCATGCAGACAAGTGTGAAGTGTTGCACTGGCGAAGTCAAATTTAAGGGGAAAGCATAAGATATATGGCAGAACACACAGGAGCATTGATGCAGAGGGATATTAGGTTACAAGTTCAAAAGCCATCTGAAAATTGCAACAGTAGTAAATAAGGCAGTAAATAAGGCATATGGCATGCTTCCTGTCATTGGTTGGGACACACTCTCTTAAAGTTACAAATCATATTGCACCTTTATTAAACTTTGGTTAGGCCAGATTATGACTATTATGTGCATTGTTGGTCACCACATTAGAGGAAGGATGTGGAGGCTTTGGAGAGAGTGTAGAAGAGTTTCACTGGGATGTTGCCTGGATTAGAGACATGTTGGATTGTTTTCTCTGGAGCATCAGAGGCTGAGGAACGACCTGTTAGAGGTTTATTACATGAGAGGTATAGATAGGGTACATAGGTAGTCAAAGCCCTTTTCTCAGGAAATGTAAAATACTGGAGGCCATTGCTTTAAAGTGAGAGAGGGAAAAGTTTAAATGAGATATGAAATATATGCTTTTTTATACATAGAGGTGGATGCCCTAAACGCTCTGCCAGGGAAGGAAGTAGAAGCAGAGATGATAGAGGCATTAATACAGGAACATGACCAAACAGGAAATGGAGTATTATAGATCATGTGCAGATGTAGTTAGTTTAATTTTGTTTCAGGTTGGCACAGACTCGTGGGCTGATGGGCCTGTCTCTGAGCTGTACTGTTCTAACTCTTCTATCTCTATAATTTATAAAACTTTGATCTTGGATGTGTGTGAGTATAATCACATCTGCTTGAAAAAAGCGAAGTTCTAACAGTTAAATGTTTACATATTCTGGTAGAGATTTATCCCGTGGACTCTGAAGTCATCTTACCTGAAAAATTCATGCTTTATTTCTTGAGTTATTAATCAAAATGTTCAAAAATCTGGAAGAACTTAGAAAAAAAAGGCTTGCTTTGGCTGATGACATCACAATGGATCTGCTTTGCGCGGCCTGTGCTATGTTCCCCCCCCCCCCCCCCCCCCGCAAGGGGTCTAGACCCAATGGGTCCTACTGTACCAGCCATCCTCTGTGATGACCACTAACCCCCCCCCCCCGCCAATCCACAATCACAACCACGTTACTGCCTTCTCCCCACATCCCCTGAATCCGCTATCTTTAAGAGCCGTATCAAGCTCTCTCTTGAAAATATCCAGAGAACCGGCCTCCACCGCCTTCTGAGGCAGAGAATTCCACAGACTCACAACTCTCTGTGTGAAAACGTGTTTCCTCATCTCCGTTCTAAATTCCTTACCACTTATTGTTAAACTGTGGCCCCTGGTTCTGGACTCCCCCAACATCGGGAACATGTTTCCTGCCGCTAGCGTGTCCAAACCCTTAATAATCTTATATGTTTCAATGAGATCCCCTCTCATCCTAAATTCCAGAGTATACAAGCCCAGCCGCTCCATTCTCTCAGCATATGACAGTCCCGCCACCTTGTGAACCTGCTGCACTCCCTCAATAGCACGAATGTCCTTCCTCAAATTAGGGGACCAAAACTGCACACAATACTCCAGCTTTGGTCCTCCTAGGGCCCTGTGCAACTGCAGAATGACCTCTTTGCTTATATACTCAACTCCTCTTGTTATGAAGGACAACATGCCATTTGCTTTCTTCACTGCCTGCTGTACCTGCATGCTTACTTTCAATGACTGATGAATCCCCAGATCCTGTTGTACTTCCCCTTTTCCCAATTTGAAACATTTAGATAATAATCTGCCTTCCTGTTTTTGCTACCAAAGTGGATAACCTCACATTTATCCACATTAAACTGCATCCGCCATGCATCTGCCCACTCACCCAACCTGTCCAAGTCAGCCTGCATTCTCATACACCCTCCTCACAGTTCACACTACCACCCAGCTTTGTGTCATCTGCAAATTTGCTAATGTTACCTTCAACCCCTTCATCTAAATCATTGATGTATATTGTAAATATACATCTAAGCAACTTTGCAGCTTCTGTTAAGACCTGCCGACAAGCAAGAGACACTCAGTGGGAGTTAAATGTCAAGTTAGATATTGGGCAATAATCAGTTACTATCTAGGTGAGGTGGAGGGGACATGTCGAAAGCAGGCCAGAGTTCATATTACGAACCTCGCGGAGAAGAATTAATTGGGTTCTCAAGCAAGATTTTATGGATCAGTTAGTGCCTAAAATGATTGGCACCAACTGGGTATTTATTTGGAAATAATCAGTGAACAGTTGAGTAACCGATGTTTGGAGCCAAGGTAGGTGGCTGTTGGCACTAGCCTTGAGCTATATGTCTGCTCTGCCATCATTTAAATGCCCTGTCAAAGCTCTGCGGTCCATACGAAAGCTCCTTCCCCTCAAACGTGGAGCCATGTTTTATAGTTATGTTGTTTTCTTGGTAGTTAAAAGTAATAAACTCACTGATGCATTGCCGATCTAACAGAATGTAGCTAATGGTTCACTCTGCTCTGCAGCGCTGCACCAATCATTTTGGGAGTAATTAAATCACAAAACCAGTTTACTGTTTGATACTCGTTGCAGTTGAATAGCCCTGGCTTCAGGTAACCAATACTTCTGAAATACTGCTTGTAATCATTAATGAAGCCATCTCTATTATGAATAAATATTCCGCTGCTTTATGATAGTTTTCTTGGAAAGCAATTTATTTATTTTTATGATGATAAAATACTGGAAAAGTGGGATATTGGTCAAGCAATGTCAACTTTGGAACTGATTATGGAACTTATGTTGATGTTGTACAAAATTTATAGCATGTAATGTCAACAATTATCCTGTGGAATACTCTTGATGATTTGGGGATCTGCAGATATATGATTCAATGATACTTTATTGTCACGTGTACCTAGGTACAGTGAACTGCTTTGTTTTGCATACAACCTGGTAAAATCATACAGCAGACCTCACCCAGGCAGCGCACCAAGAGTCGCCGTGTTTCTGGGGCCGACAGAGTTACAAAATGGGACATCAAAGGGTGTGGTGGAGTACAAGTATTCATTTAATAGTTCGGCCCATTTTCGATGGAGTCTAGCTTCTGCCCAAGTTGAAGATGGGGAGCTTCCCTTCTCTTGTTACCATCCTCCACTCATGTGGCTTATTCTGGTCAAGAACCTTGAGTAGAACTTCTTACCAGTCAACATCCAACCACTAATGACAACTCATTTATTACCTTAAATGCTCTTTCCTCCTTTGTCCTCCAATGCCAACTGTCAGTTTGTCTAATTGATCTGTCATGGAGTTGGAGTCAGTTGTAGCATGAAAGAGCATTTAAGGTAATAAATGAATTGTCATTAGTCGGGATTCTTGGCTGCCCAACATTTGCACATACAGAACTTTTGTGACTGTGGTCAGGAGTCACATGGAATATCATATTATTTTGATATAAGGCACCCTTGTTGCATTAAGTCTATTTAGCTCTGGTTAAAACAGAAAGGACTGATGCTATCTAATATTTTGTTCAAAGTATTTTACAACCAGTGAAGGATTTTTGTTTTAAGCAAAGTAGAAACTAATATGCACATTGCAAGTTCCAGCAAACATTAATAATATCTAAACACCAGTGCTGGAGGAACTCAATGGGTCAGGCAGCATCTGTGGAGGGAATGGACAGACAATGTTTTTGGTTCCAAACCAAAACATTGCCTGTTCATTCCCTCCACAGATGCTGCTTGACCTAAGTTCCTCCATCACCTGTAATTTTTTGTGTGAACATTGATGAGATACTTGCTCATGTAATCTGTTTTAGGGATACAAGTTGAGAGAAAGATATTGGCCAGGACACTGGTAGAACCTTTCTGATCTTGGTATTAGTTGGCTTTGATCTTGGTATTCAGTTGAAAACTGTGTTTTGCATGCTATGCAGCGAATCATTCCAGAGACGAGTACATCAGGTAGTGCAAAAGAGAATATAAACGGAGTGCAGTTTGAAAATTGCAGTATGAGAACAGAAGTTGCTTTAAATCAACATCTTATCCACTGCTCACAATATTGTTGTTCAACATGAAGATCCATCTCCCATGATCCAATCAATATTTGTACTTACATATATAGACATAAAAAGCTGGAGTAACTCAGCAGGTTAGACAACATCTCTGGAGAAAGGAATGGGTGACATATATATTTCCATATACTTTTATTGGTTCATCGGTGCAGTGTAGCGGTATGGCATGGTTAGTGTCGCTAAATGGGTTTGCTTCATCAAAATACGAGACCAAGGTCTGAAATAGGATGGGAAGAAGGAAAGATATGGAAGAAACCAAAATGGAGGCCAGAAATCCCAAAAGTGGTAGAAAAAGGTGAGGCGAGGTGCATCCCAGACATTCCGATCAGTGCAGATAGAAGCTTTTGTCCTGAACCGTAATTTCTGTCATATCACAGGATTAATAATCCTTATTTCTTTTTTAATTTTAAAAATGGGCATAAAGTGTTGGAGCGGGTCTGGCAGCATCCATTTTAATATTTTCTTATGAAGTTAGAAGGACAAAGAGCTGATTGAGTCTATGTTGGTTTGCAAAGAGATTCTATTGCTGCACTAATTTTAATTTTAACCTTTTTTTTTCCCCATGTTCCCATCAATCTCACCATCTACACAAGCGGAATAGCGTTGACAGTTTTAGTCTTCTCCAAATACTTTTTGAGTAAATCGATCAATAATTCTGCAGTGTGAGATCGAGATGCCACAGACTCTATGGACTCACAAAACTGATTATTCTATTCCCAAGCCAAACAGTATGTTTTGAAGTGGTCAGTCATTAAGCTTAGAAAAACAGAAGTTGTTCAGCATATTCAGTATCATCCACTTTCTTAATCAATCGATCGATTTTCCAATCACTCTCCTGTCCTTCAAAAAGCTGCTGTAAGCTCTGGCGCTGCTGAATCAGGACTTTGATCAATTTCCATTCTGAGTACTTTAATTAAATCGATGTCATGTAATTACATCACAACTTAAACCAAGAATCAGGGACTTCATTTCAGCTGATTCCCTGTCACTATCAATACTCCACTCAAACACTCTCCAATTAAATGCGTTTTCTCACACGGTCTCCATCGTTCTCTTCTCTTTAGAATGCATCAATTTCCCGCCAAAAGTGACAATGCTATCAGCTCCAACCATGTGGCTCCATAGCTCACGTTCTCCACTCCATGTGTACATTAAAAATTGTGAGGAATAAGTTGCCACCTTCTGTAGTATGGTTTGTCTACTGGATAGACAGACAGTCAATGCCTTTCCAGAAATGTCAAGTTCTAAAGGGCATAGCTTTAAGATGAGAGGGGCAAACTTTAAAGGAAATGTGTAGGGCAAATTTTTTACCCCGAGTGGTGGGTACCTTGAACGCTCTTCCAAAGTGGAAGCAGATATGATAGTGGCATTTAAGAGACTTTTAGATAGGCACATAGATATGCAGGGAATTTAGACACATGGCAGCAGAAGAGATTAGTTTAACGGCATCATTTTCGGCAAAACATTATGGGCCGAAGGGCCTGTTCCTGTGCTGTACTGTTTAATGTTTTTATATATCATTAATTAATTCCTTCCCTTCTGGGTACTCGTTCCCCTTTAATTCATTTTGATTTATTTTCATTGAGAGTTTTGTGTGGGTTCCTTGATGTCTCATACTTCTGTAAACAATTTTTTACAATCCATTGTAGCTATACAATTTATCAAGGACATCTGTGGAGAAAAATAGACTCACATTCCTCGTAGGTTCAACACTGACAATGTGGCTCTTTGTTATCAATCAAATATACTGAGTTGTATCCATTCAGGAATGTCAAGCAGCTGTTTGTACTCACACCTACTTCATATCGTGGCCTCTCACCTTATTTTAAGGGTTTGCCGATAGTACATAGGTTAGTGCGATTGCACTATAATGTCGCCATATCAGTCAATTACCAGTTTCCTGTGGAAATAAGACATTTCAATTTCCTTTTATTGGATTTCCATGCCAGTTGCAGCAAACTATAAAAGCAAAGATTGTTACAGTAATAATCACGTTTGAAGTAGATTCATAATATATCATCGTACACCCACATACTTCACAGAGTCAATATAATGTTTAAATATCGTGGATTTTGTAACCTAATGAATGCAAACCTGGCAATTCCGTACAATAACATGACAAAACCATGAGGATACATAGTCAGTTCAACATGTTTTTTTAAAGCAGATTTTGTGTCGAGATAAGTATGTGCTCGGAATTCATGAAAATATTTTGCTCTTCAATTGATGTTTTATGATCTATAACATGTGATGTTGCTATCTTATCTTTATCATATTATCCAAAGTGTAGTCTTCAACAGGTCACAGTTAAGTTCAGCTGAAACTGTTCTATCAAAAGTTGCAACCTCATATCAATAAATGAATGGCCGACAAATAAGATTGTTAAAACTTGAGCAAACTACATTGTTGTATAGAGTAACATTGCATTTTCAGCGCAATCCACCTAATGTGTTTCATTTAAGAACATTATAAAATAGGTGCAAACATATGGCACAGCCTCCACAATTCAACATTATCATGTCTGATCTTCCCCAAGCCTCTTCTCTACTACTGTGCCATTTCCCTCATCTTTCAAAAAGGTATTTACTTCATATTGTAATATCCTAAATTAGGAATCGTGCAACACCAATCGTGCAATTCCAGAGATTTACCATCCCAACCCACAAGGCAATCCTACACATCTCAGTTTTATCAAATTAACTCCACCTAATCTCATAAGTATGTTCCTTTGTTTGAGATTTTTGCACTAGTGAGAACACCTTAGTTACTCTGTCATGTCCTTAAAGCATCTTACATCTTTCATTATGATGACCCCTCACTCTGCTAAATTTTGAAGAATATAGATGTCCCGGATTCACCCGGGACATCTATATTCGAGCGAGAATATAGATCGAATTCTCATCTAGATGAGAGATCAGCCTGGAGAACAGCCTGGAACATCGGGCCTCTGTAAAGGCGACTGCGGAGGCCTCAATAGGCCCGACTATGGGTGGACATGGACATGGGGATGGGGATGTTTTTATGTTTAAATCTCTTTATTATTGTTATGTTGTACTCTTTTTCTTTTTTTAATGTGCTGCAATGGCAATCCGCGTTTGACTACACCAATTGGTGTATGTGACAAATAAAGAACCTTCGAACCTTTAATTGTTTTAGCCGCATGTGAGAAGACAATGCACTTCATTGAGGAACTACCCTTATGAATACTTTTAGACTGCCTCAAATATCATCATTGCCTTTTTAAAATAAGGGGACCATTATTGTGCACAGTACTCTAGGTGCGACCTCGCTGATACAATTGTAACAATACTTCCTATATTTTAATGAATGCCGATGTACCATTTACATTCCCAATAATTTGTTGCATTTAAATGTTAACTGATGCAATTTGTTCACAAGAAAACTGAGATCCTTCATCTGCGCTCATCGGCAATCTTTCTCCATTTAGATAGAAGTCTGCCCTCCGATTTCTCTCACCAAACTGCATAATTTATACTTCCCCAGATTAAACTCCATTTGCCACATTTTCACCCTCTCATTCTACCTATCTATATCCTAATGCAGAGTCCTGATATCCTTATACCCTCCCATGGATTTTCATTTTGTTGAGAAAATTGAATACCTTGTGATTTGACCCTCTTCCAGGTCAAAAATGTAAATCCTAAACAAAAGAGGGCCAAGAACTGACCCCTAGGGCTATTTGCTAATTGTATCCTCACAACCAAAAAATGATAATTCTGAGTTTCTCAATGGAGAACCAATCTTCAATCCATCCTGCACACTTAGTCTAATATCAATCTCTTATTTTGTGTACCTGTCTTTTATGTGGCACTTTGTCAAAAGCATCTGAAAACCCAGATTAATTACATCCACAGGTTACCCTCCATCTGAATATTACACCCTCAAAGATTCTAGCAAATTTGTCAAACAGGATTTCCCTCTCACAAAAATCATATTGACTGTTTGCTTACATTAACTTGTCGAAATGCTGAGCTATTTCTTCACTGATTATAGAATGTTAGTGTTTGCTTTTTTATATATACATATATATGGATTTTATTTATATTTCAGACAGACAGACAGACAGACAGACAGACAGACAGACAGACAGACAGACAGACAGACAGACAGACAGACAGACAGACAGACAGACAGACAGACAGACAGATAGATAGACCAAGTGGGACCCATTGGCCCCGTTCCCCCAACGCAATATTCCACCACTCACCAGTTCCCCCAACACATCCCATTTCCACCCTCACCCATTCCCCCAACGCAACCCGTTCCCCCATGCAATAATCCACCACTCACCCATAGCCCCCAACTGCCCAGGCGCAGCTCCCTCCCCCTCCTCTTCACCCTTCCTCTTCTCTCCCCTCTCCTCCTCCCATCCTCCACCCTCCCTCACCTCTCCCTCCCTCTCCTTTTTCCTACCCTCAGTCACTCCCTCCTTCACTTCTCCCCTATCGCACTCCCCCACTAAACACAACGTTTAAATAACATTTTCCCTACTCCCCTCCCCCACTCCCTCCCTCTCCTTACAACAATGTAACAAATCTCTCGTAGCACTGGGTGGAACACTGTTGATGGGCAGTTTATGTAAATGAGATCCCATTATGATGTCATTGTTAGGTGGGAGCACTGTTCACGGGCAGTTTATGTAAAATGAGATCCCATTGTGACATCATAACTGTAACTGCCAGCAACTGCAATTGCGTTTCAAGTTATTCATTCTCAAACTGGATTTGTAAAGTTGAAAATGTGAATAACTTTTAAAATATAACATGCATCTGAACGAAAGTTGATAAAAACACACCACATTTCTTTTTGGTGTTTTCAGAGTTTTATGTTTACATATCTGATGTACTGCTGCAAGTATGAAATTCATTGTTCTGTTTCAGGACATGTAAAACACTGTTGACTCTCTGTATTCGTGACTCAGAATCTTGCCAACAACAGATGTTAAGCTTGTAGTTGTATAGTTTTCCACCTTGTCTTGCTCCCTGCTTGAACAGTGGAGTAGCATTTGCACTTTTCCAGTCTGTTGGTAGATTCGTGGACCTCAATGAATTTTGAAAACCTTAAGGATGGCTGCACTGTCTTTGCAGTAACTTACTGTCAGACGCTTGTCTACGGGCCATCAGGGCCTGGTGCCTTGTCTGTCTTCAGTCCCATGAATTTTTCCAATACCTTAATGATACATTTTCACTAGTTCTTCCAAAGTATTTGAAACAAACCCATCAGAACTTTTGGGGATGCTTACAGTGACCTCCACTCTGAAGACTGATGCAAAAGGTTGATATAAATTAACAGTATTTTCTGTATTTGCCATTATTAATTTCCAGCATTCTATTGGGATCCAACAAGAATAGTAACTAACTATTAATTGGTTATATTTGTCATAACCAAAATACAGATTCAGTTATTACATAACTAACCTAATGGTTACTTAACTACCCCCTACCACTTTATTGTTTTACATAAAAGCCCTTGCTGATTATTTTTGCATTACCAGCCACTTTTCTCTGATATTCATATTTTTCACTCTTGATTAACCCAGTTCGTTGTTGGCATTTTCATAGCTTTATGAGGAGGTACCTCTTCTCCAAGGATATTTGGAATTCTCTACCCGAGTGCTGTTGTGGCTAAGTCACTGCATTTGCTCAAGGCTGCTGCGATAGATTTATATCTAAATAAGGGTCATGTTATGGGAAATAAGGAGGGCAATGAAGCTATCAGGATTAGATGGCCACGGTTTTATTAAATAATGAAGCCTTACAGCCTTGTCCTTCTACACAATATGTTCCTATGTCCTTGATCATCTCTAAGGCACGTTTCAATAATTTGACCTTGCTACCATGAACTATTTGTTCATTTTGCTGTTTGGATTCCTACTTTTCGAGGAATATTTATCCCCCATTTGTCCTATCTAAAGGTGTAATTTCTTATTTAATCCACTGATGTTTATTTGCCACTTGTACATCCATTTGAGAGTTTATTAAATAGAAATATTTAACACAATTTCTCAAGTCCGCTAGCTTTCTTTGTGAAAGAGCATAGTGTTAATTACTGACCTCGTTTGCAAGTTTTGAATACTTAATTATCTGCATTGAAACATAACATCTAAATAAATTATGGACATTTTCAGAGAGAATAAGTGACTTGAACACAATGTGATTTGGAAGCAATTTAAAGAGAGAAAGTAAACTCATTAAGAAAACTGCTTGGTCTCCAAAGCATGGAGCTCACAATTTATTCTGGTAAACTTCAGGCATATGTCTTTGATCAGTGTGCTATAAATAATAATTTCATAAGTGGGAATTAATCTTTAATCACTTTCTGAATTGATTTTCCCTTCAGGACTTGAGAGCAGTCTCCCCCATCCCCTCTCCCCCTCAACAAATACCTCCTGGGCCAGTTAGCAGGCATCCCTGTCGACTTTTAAGTTCTGTACCTTATCAGACCTGTCGGGATATGCTTTTGAAGGTCTTACAAAAAAACTTCTGATTCATTTCCCAGTTTTTACTGCAGCAGATTAGCTTTGCAAAATTTATGAAGTGGATTATGTTGAGAAATTTTAACCCTTCCGAAATGGCAAGAATGAGGCAGTAAGGCCCTTAAAATGTGTTTTCTAATTTCACCAGATGGCATTTCTGTAGATGCCTGAATTTCCACTCCTGCCCATCAATTAATTACACATTTAATGGCCTGTCCCAGTTTTAAATCCTAATTCACGACCTCTGCTGAGTTTGCCCTTGACTCATACTCACAACATGGTCGTCACGAGGTCGTAGGCGCATGTAGGAGGACGTTGGTAGGTTGTGATGCTAGTCATAGGTACTCATGACATCAAGTAAGTGGGGCGTTTTTCTAGCCTGATGAAAAATGTCCACGAGTAAAAAAGGTTGTGAATTAGGTCGTGAAAGTGGGACAGGACCTTTAGCCTGCTTCAGCTGAACAAGTGACAAACAAATGAAGCGTGTTTGTTTAGATACCTTTAGGTACTGAGTATGGTTATAGTTACTGGTTATAATTAAGCGCACTTCAGGTGCAATACTTAACCCATTGGGTTTAACCTCATGAGCTAAAACATGACAATCCAATGCTGAGAATAGTGAAGGGAAGATCATTATTTCCCTTTTATAAGAATGTGCATTAAAAAAATGTAGGGGTGGTAACTAACTGTTAAATATTGCATTGTTTAAATGAAGGCAGAAGATTACTAATAATGTGTCTTGTGATGTTCAATTGCATCAAAAGTTGATAACTTTTATCAGCAAATAGGTTACAAATGCTACAATGGACACATTGCACCCAACAACATATTTAATTTCACCTACAATGCTATAGATGTTGGACGAATAACCTGGGGTACATATCTCTGATGATCTGTCTCGGGCCCAGCACGTTGGTGCAAAGAAAGCTTCCCAATGCACCTATCTCCTCAGAGATTTGCAAAGATTTGACATGTCACCAAATACTCTATTGAACTTCCAAATGTGTATGGTGTAGAGCATGGATACATCATGGCTTGGTTCGGAAGCTTGAATGCTGAGGGATGAAAGATGCTGCAGAATGCGGTGGACTTTGTCCAGTCTATCATGGATAGTAACCTCTCCAGCATCAAAGGGATCTGCAGGATGCCCTGACAATAAGGCAGTCAAAGCACCACACCGCACTAGCGATGTAAGGCTAACAGGTCTATAATTCCCCGTTTTCTCTCTCTCTCTCTCCTTTCTTAAAAAGTGAAGTTACTTTGGCTATCCTCCAGTCCACAGGAACTGATCCAGAGTCGAGAGAACATTGGAAAATGATCAACAATGCATCCACGATGTCTAGGGCCACCTTCTTGTGTATTCTGCAGACCATCAGGCCCTGGGGATTTGTCTGCTGTCAGTCCCAACAGTTTACCTAACACCATTTCCTGACTAAGGTGCATTTCCTTCAGTTCCTCCCTCCCACTAGATCCTCGGTCCCCTAGTATTTCTGAGAGATTGTTGGTGTCTTCCTTAGTGAAGACAAAACTAATGTACTCATTTAACTGTTCTGCCATTTCCTTGTCTCCCATTATATTTTCACCTGTCTCTGATTGCAAGGGATCTATATTTGTCTTCACTAATTTTCCTTCCTGTTCTTGCCACCAAAGTGGTTAATCTCACATTTTTCTGGCCTTCCTCTGGCCAATTTATATGCCTCTTCCTTGGATTTAACAATATCCTTGATTTCCCTCGTGAGCCACGGTTGAACTGCCTTCCCTGTTTTATTTTTTCGCCAGATAAGGATGAACAATGTTTGTTCATCCATGCAGTCTTTAAGTCTTTGCCATTGCATCTCCACCGTCAACCCTTTAAATATAATTTGCCAGTCTATCTGAGCAAATTCCCGTCTCATACATTCAAAGTCTCATTTATTTAAGTTCAGGACCCTAGTCTCTGACTTAACCGTGTCACTCTCCATCTTAATGCAAAATTCAACCATATTATGGTCACTGTTGCCCAAGGGCCTCTGCACGACAACATTGCCAACTAATCATTGCTCATTAATACTCAGTCTAGGATTTCTAGTCGGTTCTTCTACATATTGGTTTAAAAAACCATCCCATATACATTCCAGGAAATCCTTATCGCGCTGCTACCAATTTGGTTGGCCCAATCTATATGTAGATTAAAGTCACCCATGATAACTGCTGTACGTTTGCTACACGCATCCCTAATTTCCTGCTTGATGCTATCTCCAACCTCCCTACTGCTGTTTGGTGGTCTGTATACAACTCCAACAAGGGTTTTCTGCCTTGACTATTTTGCAATCCTACCCATACTGATTCCACAGCATCCAAGCTAATGTATCTCCTTGCTATTGCATTAATGTCCTCTTTAACCAGCAATGCCACACCAACTCCTCTTCCTTTCTGTCTATCCTTCCTGAATATTAAATACTCCTGCATGATTAACTCCCAGCCGTGGTCATCCTGGAGCCATGTCTCTGTAATTCCAACTATGTCATATTCCTTAAATACCAACTGTACATTCAATTCATCCACCTTATTACGAATGCTCCTTGCATTAAGGCACAAAGCTTTCAGATTTGTGATTGTCTTATCTCCCTTCTACCTTTTGCTTCTGTCTTCCTTTTATGGCCCTCTGTCTCCTTGCAATGGCTCCCATCCCCCTGCCCTGTTAGTTTAAACGTGAACTTTCCTACACTCTCTTTCCCGTTAACTGCAGGCATATTTGTTGACCCCCCCCCCCCCCCCCCCACTGTTTGGTTTAAACCCACCCGTTTAGCACAAGCAAGCCTGCCTTCCAGAATGTTGGTTCCCCTCCAATTAAGGTGCAACCCATCCCTTTTGTACAGGTCACCCCAGGCCCAGAAGAGATTCCAGTGATCTAGAAATTTAAATCCCAGCTCCCTGCACCAACTCCTGTGAGATCCTCTGTCTCCCTGCTGTTCCTACTCTCACTAGCACGAGGTACTGGAAGCAACCCAGAGATAACCACCCTGGAAGACCTGCTTTTCAGCCTCCTACCTAGTTCTCTATACTCGCGTTGCAGAACCTCCTTCCTCTTTGTACCCTCGTACTTCTGGCTTCTCACCTTCCCTCTCAAGTATGTTCTGAAGTTGGTCTGAGACGTCTTGGACCCTGGACTCCCTTGTTGATCCGTCATGCTCAGATATGCTTTATCTGTTGAGGTAGTCACAATGCTAAATTTTGAATACTTTATTGTCTCCTCTGGCACTAATATTGATCAACATGATGGTATATCTTATGAATGAACCTGCACACGATGAGAGCAGGGTCAATCCTTGATGGTCCTCACTCCTAATCTTTAGCATTTCAAATGAGATTGTGATAGTCTATTTGATTCAAGAATGCTTGGCTCTTGTGAAAGCATCTTCCATGAAATCCTGAAATATCTTTTTATCAACTCCATGTGTATAAAATCTTGAGGGGAATAGATAGGGTTAATGAACAGAGTCTTTTACCCAGGGTAAGGGTATTAAGAACCAGAGAACATAGGTTTAAGGTGAGAGAGGGAAGATTTAATAGGAACCTGAGGTGGCAACTTTTTAACTCAGTAGGTGGTGAGTATGCCAGAGGAGGGAGTTGTCGCAGGTACATAACAACAGGTGCATGATTTGGAAAGGTTTAGAGGGATATGGACCAAAAGTGGGCAAATGGAATACGCTTAGAAGGGACATCTTGGTTGCCATAGATAAGTTGGGCCAAAGGGAATGTTGCCATGCTGTATGACTCTCTGAGTCTATGCATGCTACACTTGTCAATCTTCTGTGCTCACTAACTGTGGCATCATCCAGGTGAACCTCTCCCCTTGAAATAAATTCTCAAATAAAACAGCTCCCTTCTCTGATTCCTTCATACTGGAGAAAACAAATACATTGAGGTGCCTTTGCTGAACATCTCTATTCAGACAGCCTGAGCTTCGTTATCAGCATAATTCTCTTCCCCATAGATTGCTCAGTCCTTGACCACCTAAAGCAGGGAAATTATATTCAATGCAAGCTCAGGGAACAACGTTTCAGTGTATTAAAACTCAGTGCCATGCTCACCCTGCACTATGCAGTTAACTGGATGGTAGCACAGTGGTAGAGTTGCTACCTCACAGTGCCAGAGACTCAGGTTCGAAATGAACTCAGGTGCTATCGGCGTGGAGTTTGTACATTCTCCCCGTGACCTCGTGTGTTTCCTCCAAGGGCTTCAGTTTCCTTCCACATCCCAAAGTCATGGGGCTTTGTAGGTTAATTGACCACTGTAAATTGCCCCTAGTGTGCAGGCAATGCATGAGAAAGTGGAACAACAAAGAACTAGTGTGAATGGGTGAACAATGGTCAGCATGGACTCGGTGGGTCGAAGGGCCTGTTACCATGTTGTATCCCTGAACTAAACTAAACCAGAGTTAGCCTCTATTTGTCCATGTAACTTGGATGCTAGTTTCTATCCCGATTCATGTGCATATGTCCAAGGTCGTTTTGAAAACACAATGTTACATTAAACACTGAAATATGCAGATCCTGTGCGTAATGCCTCAATGCTACAAACATGTGGTCCATTCCTGCGTTAATTGAAGTCAGATGTCCTGTTCTTAAACAGTACTCCCAGCCAAGCCAGAGCAATGCTGGAAGTATAACGGCGTTGCTGTTTCAACTGAAATGATTGAAAAAAGGCAGTGCAGGGAAAAGAGCCTTTGCTAAGACATTTGCATGTATTGAACTGAAGATTTACTTCCATCATATGGCTGTGTCAAGCACATTCGATAAATAAAGGAATAATGAATGTTACACAACAAGCTCATAGCAGGATGCCTCTTCCCCATTGTCAGAAGCTTTCCTGATCAATATCTGCATTTTAATTTAGGTTGTGCTGGTAGGTTAATTAGTTATGGTAAATTACCTAGAGTGTGCAGATAAATGCTAAAAGAGCCAAGGGAGTTGAGAGACTTGTGAGAAAGGATAAATTGCAGGACTGTAGACAGTAGAGGACTGATGGGATTTGGTTTAGTTTAGAGATACAGCGCGGAAACAGGATCTTCGGCCCACCGAGTCTGCGCCGACCAGCGATCCCCGCATATTAACACTATCCAACACACACACACACGGGACAATTTACATTTATACCGAACCAATTTACCTACAAACCTGTATGTCTTTGGAGTGTGGGAGGAAACTGAAGATCCCAGAGAAAACCCACACAGGCCACGGGGAGAACGTACAAACCCTGTACAGACAGCACCAATAGGCAGGATCGAACCTGGGTCTCTGGCGTCCAACACTGTAAGGCAGCAACTCTACCGCTGCGCCACCGTGCCACCAATGACTATGATGGGAGCCAGCTGATTGGCCTCCTGTGTTTTCGGAAATCAAGGACACACTCGGCCGTTATCAATTGCCAATGATAAAATCTGCAGCAAGGAGCTATCTTCAGAAATTGCTTCTTGTGGACCATGCTTTTACCTGGAAAGCACATTGATGTTGTTCTGGGCAATTTTCCTGAGCAGGAAACTGTACAGTTGTTCTATGATCAAGTGTGTCACCTCAAGATTTAGCGGTTCATTCCATAATATTCTTTAGCGATACAGCGACTTAGACTTTAGAGATAGAGTGCGGAAACAGGCCCTTCAGCCCACTGGGTCCGCGCCGACCAGCGATCACACCGTACACTAACACTATCCATCACACTAGGGACAATTTACAATTTTACCAAAGCCAAGTAACCTGCAAACCTGTACGCCTTTGAAGTATGAGAGGAAGCCGGAAAAATCCCACGTGGTCACGGTGAATGTACACTCTCCATACAGACAACCATATAACCATATAACAATTACAGCACGGAAACAGGCCATCTCGGCCCTTCAAGTCCGTGCCGAACAACTTTTTTCCCTTAGTCCCACCTGCCTGCACTCATACCATAACCCTCCATACCCTTCTCATCCATATGCCTATCCAATTTATTTTTAAATGATACCAACGAACCTGCCGCCACCACTTCCACTGGAAGCTCATTCCACACCGCTACCACTCTCTGAGTAAAGAACACCTGCAGTCAGTATCAAACCAGGGTCTCTGCACGCTGAAAGACACCAGGGCCACGGCTGTGCCACTGTGCTGTCCTACCTCACAGTGCTGCCCATACACTGTTCCAAGTACAACCAATCAAACTGTCTATCTGCACCATGTTGATCAGTTGACAGTGGATATTGTCACAAGTAACGTTTGGAGAGCAGTTTCTTTCCTGCTTGTGTCATCAATGCTCAGGTTTGCCTTTAAAATGTCTTCATTGATCTGTATTTTTGAAGTCAATTAACTCCAGTTTCCTCACTTTTCCATTGCGTAGCTTTATTTAATTTTCAGGAATAATTTTTTTGACTAAATGTGACTTACCCCCAGTATGGTTATTTGGCTGTGTTGAATGGATTCCAACAGCTGTTTAGCAGATACATACCCAGTGTTTTTTAACATCTTTCAATTCCACTATTTTCATGTACAAAAGTCACCTCTTTTTCAAAATAAATCTAATCAGGCTGTTTCCTGTTGGGAGCAATTTACTGGTGTGTAAAATGTTTCAGATTCCATCGCAGTAGTTGAAAGGAAAATCCTCCTGGGTATGATTTCACTCCAAAGTCTATTTTCGTTTCTTTGAATTATTTTCATTTTACTCAAGGGGAGTTGATTTTGACAGCATAAATGGTCTCAATATAAAATCATAGGCCAATGGTGGTAATTAATTTTGGTGTACAATGGACATGGTTCATCCACTGTTGTGCATTATATCACAGAGTTAAGACTGCTACAATCTTTTTTTTGACACATGGTTTTTCATCACATGCTTCTAATCATATTTGACTATTTTACTTCAGATCACTGCTTCAGCAGTGCTACTGCTGGACTCCTGCTTGTTTTCATTAACATTTAAGCAGAGATTTATGACTAAATGTAACTGTGAGCTATGACCACTGTACCAAGGGGAAAGGTCAACATTTGTGCTTTCACAATTCACCAAGGGCTTCCTTTTTCTGTTTTAACTATACTGAATTAGATCAAATTGTTCAGATTAGAAAGTTTGAAAGCCAACTTCCAGTCCCATTAACAATTTGAGAGCAAAATATATTTCCACCATCTATCATTCATATAGCTACTTTCTTTCGAATGGCACAATAATCGATTATTCTTGGGATTGATCTCCAAAACGCCAGCACAGATGCCATGGGCTAAGTGATCACATTGTTTGCACTCCTTAAGAATAAGGCAAAAGTTAGTTGGTTCATTGCAGCGAGAGGGTGCAGATAACACCATTTTAAACTTGTAAGTGATTCAAATTGATCCTTTCACTATTTCAAGATTTTTGAAAAGGTCCTTTGGTATTTGGTAGGTTCTAACCGTTGACAACCATAGATGCTAACCTTTTGTTAACCTCTCTTCAACTTGCCAACCAACACCCGCGCACACTGTTCATGCTACATTAAAGTAGAAACAAGAACTGCAGATGCTGGTTTACAAAACACGACAGAGAGTGCCAGAGTAGCTCAGTGGGTCAGGCAGCATCTTTTCAGATTTTAGAGATACAATGGGGAAACAGGCCCTTCAGCTCACCAAGTCCGCACCGACCAGCGATCACCCCATACACTAGCACTATCCTACACACTAGGGACAAGTTACAATTTTACCGAAGCCAATTAACCGACAAACTTGTATGTCTTTGGAGAGAGTTAGGAAATGAGAGCACCTGAAGAAAACCAACCCTGTCACAGGGAGAACGTACAAGCTCCGTACAGTTAGCACCCATAGATTGCACTCAGGCAACAATTCTACCGCTGTGCCACTCTGTCACCTGCCCTGAGTTCAGGAGAACATGGATAGGCAATGTTTCGGGTCAGCACATTTCTTCAGACTTTGATCTTAAAGACTGTTTTCTTTTTGTTCATGTCTGCATGGGGCTTTGCATTTATCATCTCAACAATCTTATTACCTGTGTCTATTGTTCACAATCCATAGCCAAGTGAAATGAGTTCCAGCATTAGTTATTGCAAGAGCTCACAAAACTAAAGCTTGTACTTGAGAAATGTCTAAAATTACGTTTTAGTTGCAGAGATTCAGCATGGAAACGGGCCCTCTGGCCAACCTAATCCACGATGACCATTGATCACCCATTACCACTAATTCTAGGTAATCCCAATTTCTCACCCATTTTTTACACACAAGGGAAAGTTTAGAGAAGCTAATTAACCCTTAAAAACCCACACAACTTTGGGATGTGCCAGGAAACCACAGCACCCAGAGGAAACCCATGCGGTCACAGAAAGAAAGTGCAAATTCCACACAGAGAGCACCTAAGGTCAGGATCAAACTGGGGTCTCTGGTGCTGTGGGGCATCAGCTCTACCCGCTGCACCACTGTGCCATGTTAATTGCTGGCATTTACTTCAGGAAAATCTGGTATGAATAGTATGGACCCTGCTCGTATATGTTTTCATAATTTATAGGAGTAGAATTAGGCCATTTGACCCATCGAGTTTGCTCCATCATTCAATCATGGCTGATCTATCTTCCCCTCTGGACCCCATTCTCCTGCCTTCTCCCCATACCCTTTGACACCCTGACTAATCAAGACTTTATCAATCTCTGCTTTAAAAATACCCAATGGCCTGGCCTCATGCCATCTGTGGCAATGAATTCCATTGATTCACTCCCCTCTGACTAAATAAATTCCTCCTCATTACCTTTCTAAAGATATGTCCGTTTCTTAAGAAAAGTGCAAGCAAAATATATTTTATTCATGTGCACCAACGGCATATTACAGAAAGCAACTCTGAGTGATGTGGCATTTACACAAACCTGCATGCTTCTGGAATTAGATGTCAGGCACCAATGTATTTGGGAGTGTCAGCTGCAAATGTTTTGAAAGATATTGAACAGTAATGTTGTAAACGGTAAATACATGTTGTTACACATTCAGTTTTAACAAGTTAAATTGATTAATGCAATATGATTTGATAGAGAAATGCATCTTTTTTTAAAAAGACATATCTAACCTGTAGAAGGAATGCACGGTGCTGAACATGGGATATTTTGGGGTCCGAGATGATTGAGTTGCAATAGTTTTATATGTTGAAGGCGCAGCCCTTTCTTCACTATCTCCATGAGCCCAACTGGAGGCATGCTCTGTGTCAGCTGTGCAGTCAATCCCAATGTCTTGCGGTGTAGGAATCTATTATTAATATCTATGTTCATCATGAGGTGAAACTTACCCGCTGATGAATTAAATTATTTTTTATGTTGAAGATCTCAGACCTGAAAGGCCAATAACTAAGAACAAACAAAAACTGGTCGGCACGGACTGGAAGGGCCGAGAGGGCCTGTTTCCGTGCTGTAATTGTTGTTATATGGTAAAACATAATTGACATTTGACCTGTTGTTTAGTTTAGCGATACGACATGGAAACACGCCCTTTGGCCCACCCCGTCTGCACCAACCAGCGATCCCCGCACACTCACATAAGCCTACACACACTAGGGACAATTTACACTTCTATCAAGCATACAAACCCAAACCAATTAACCTACAAGCCTGTAAATCTTTGGAGTGTGGGAGGAAACCGAAGATCTCTGAGAAAACCCACGCAGTCATGGGGGGAACGTACAAACTACCTACGGACAGCACCTGTAGTTGGGATCGAACCCGGGTCTCTGTAAGGCATCAACTCTACCACTGCATCACCATGCTGGATAATGTGTAGAATTTGTATGTTCTCACTATAATCTCGTGAGTTTCCTCCGGTTTCCTCCCACATCACCACCAGCCACTCAAGGGCAATAAGGGATGAGCAGTTATATGCTGGGTCAACCTGTAAACACTGCATCCCTTGAATGGATGAAATATAACTTGGGTGTCACCAGCCCGTGTGAAATGTTTTAGAGGAGGAAACAGTGACTTGCAGCTGGCAGAGAGGCTGAGGGGCGATGCAGCTGCTGCCAGTTGGACAAGATAGAATTTCTGACATTGACTAATGTGATACCCACAGAAATTAGCTTGTTGTAATTGCTGATAAGGAAAAGGTATTGGGAAATGTGTTAAATTCTCATGCCAATCATCATTGCAAGTTAAAGACAAACTAAATGCACAATAATTTAATGAGAAAATGCATAATTGCAGAACTTGAATATGTACAATGGTGAATAATTGGTGTCATTTTAAATGTAATTAATTTTATGGACAAGTTTTAAAGTATTAAAACTCAGTTTATCTACCAAAAAAAAACAAATGTGGTGCATTGCTAAGAGAGTAATAGGAAGTTATCAAATGTTTCAACTCAATTTGATGTAACTTTGGATGTATGCCCCATTTGGATGCATTCAATTTATTTCGGTCTTAAGAAGACTTAGAATCAAATAATCACACAACACGGAGCAGGCCTTTTGACCCTTCCAAAGTCTATATTTAGTATCTATTTATATCAAAACCAATGACCACCACTGGGTCATAGCGTACTACGCCACCCAAGTGTTCATGAACATGCTTCCTAAAGATTCCAAAACAAGTGATATTGTGCACACTGAATGGTAAAATCACCAACTGGATTACAACAGTCTTGAAAATAGAAAAGAGAAAATGACACTTGAAAGAATACCCGAAAATGACACACATTATTATTTGTAAAAAAAAGAATGGGTGAAGATTTGAGGCCGATTTTAACTTTATACACTTACCTTCCTTGTTTGATGTCTGAGAATTCATTACTTTGATTGACTCCTCTGTCATCTTGTGGATAGCACAGTTGCTGACTGCCAGAAATCTAGTCTCTACCCTCTTGTGCCTCAGTCTCTAGGGAGGTTCAAGACCAGATCTTTGCCTCTCTAAAATTCATGCTCAAAACCTGGCTGAAAATATTTCCTCTTTTCTCATGCATGGCACATATTAAACTGCACAGCCACTTCATAATGTGTCCTTTAGCTCTCAACCATTTTCTTACAACATTAATCTGAACTCTCGAATAGCTGCACTGCAACCGCCTGAGACATTCCATTTGATCCTTTTCATAGTCTGTGTAGAGCAGCAAATACCAAATTCCATACTCACTCATAATAAGAATCACATTCTCCCTTGGTACTTTTATAAAAGAAATCTTGCGTGAGTTTTATCAAAGTATTTTGAAACTTTACCTTGACAAACCAAAGCCATGAAAGAAAACTATCCCACAGGGCACACTGAAATCTGAAGATCATCTTTTGTGTGAGACATAAATCCCTCCTCATAAAGGGAGATATGTTCTAGATTTTGCATCACTCTGTGAAAAACACTATTGTACATGCCTGAAATTATGAATTGGTTCACAGGCACACACAGTGGATATATCTAAAACACCACCTTATTTTGCCTGATCATTATTTTGGCTCGGCAGAGAGTAAAATCTGTCAACAGATATCTCATAAAATCATTTTGGCACGTGTTCTTATAGCAGTTGGAAAAATATGAACTCCCATATCGGAACTCACACTTTACCAGAAATCCTCTTCAGTTTTGATTCTGATAGTCAGATTTTTACAATATCAGATGAATCTTGTCCATCTTACAATGAATGGGAGGATGAGATATGTGAAGAAATATTTTGCACCAGCCCTGGCTTTCGCTGAGTATAGTCTGAAATTAACACATGTGGTATGTTGTATCTCCTGAGAAATCACTTGCAGAACATACACAGGTTTTGCGTTGTGACATTGGGTGAGATGGTATCTCTCATCTCACTCAAAAGGAATCAATGTGCCATTTTACTGGTTTTTATTATCAGATGTACCGAAATGGAACAATGAAATTCCTACTTGCAGCAGCACAACAGGTTTGTGAAGATAGTACGCAATAGATAACATAATAAGCAAATAAATTAAAAAACACAATATGGTGCAAAACAAAATAAGACCTCAAAGTCTCTAGTTCAACCAAAGCAGTTTGTCGTTCACAGTTTAGCTGCTGTTTATTATTCAAAAAGCTCAATGGTTGTTGGGAAGAAGCTGTTGCTGAACCTGTTAGAAGTTTTCAGACTTTTATACGTCTTACTGATGTAGGACTGAAATAAGAGTGTGGCCAGGGTGGTGTCCTTAATGATGCTGGCTGCCTTTTTGAGGCAGTGCCTCCTATGGAATCTTTTCGAAGGTGTAGGTGGTTAGTGCTTGTGATGGACCTGGGCAGTGTCCATCACTGAATAAAGACAGGATTGTTCTAATCTATATATCTTTCTAGTTTAAATAAAACCGATACAGTTTGAAATTGATTGCACGGAAAATATTGAAAATAGCCTGTAAGATTTCTCACTGTTCATCTTGAAATAAAACTGGTGGCTGGTGCACATTTAATGGTTGAGGCAACTTAATTTCTGAGCATGAGGGTAAGGAATGCAATGTTAATAACTTTCCTCAAGCGAACTGGAATAGAGTACTAAAGTCTTACATTTTATAATCAATTTTAGCAGTTGATGTCAAGTGATTCTGACTGCTGCTAACACATGCATTTTCAATATCATGAAACATTAGTTTAAAAATAGTTCACACGTGCAATAATGTGGAGGGATAGCAAGGGAAAATCAAATCAAACTCTGCGAAACTGGGAAAGAAGTCAAATGGCTGCTGCCATTCTCTTCCAGTCTGCTTTGAGCCACGATTAAGAATTGCTTTTGATACAACTGAAGTGATGTGTGAATGTATTTTTGCACAATAATGAAAATACCCCTATTTAATACCAATTCTTTGACAATTTTTCATCTGCAAATTGGCAGAAGGTGAATACAGACATGCAGGTATCCTTGTATATTCATGCTTAAGGCAAAATGACAATAGGACATTTAATACTAAACAAAAAATGCATGGAATGCAATCCTTTGTATGTTCACATTGTCTAACATTGAGGATAATTTGGCAAAATGCCTTAAAAATCACCGGAGTGTTTTGATTGGAAGGAAAGTGGGATTGCAGTTGATACATTTGGGTTGGAATAATATGCAAAGATCACTATAAGATCTTTGATAATATGATAGTTCTGTGTAATTTCCGCATTTTATATACATTTATTACCATGAGGCTTTTAAGGAACATATATATATATATATATATAAAGATTTGCTTCATGATTAGTCTCAGCTACTGGCAATGCATAGCAGGAAAACAACAAACATGCAGCTGATTAATTTAATGGAAAAAAATTCAACCGTGCACATCTATAACTTCCAAGCGACAGCCTGGAGAGACTGCTGACCGGAGGGAATAGACCCCACCAGGGCTGGCATAGGCTAGCATCAGCATTTTGGATCCACCCTTATATTGCTACTGAAGGAATCGACTATGAATATTACAACTAGCGCAGCAATTGGCAGAGCAGCAGCACCGGCAGGACATAAGCTACGAAGCTGCATCTGTGGCTGGGAAAAGATAACATCAGAGAAGGGTCCCAAGATCCACCAGGGCAGGAGAAAGTGCCTGAGAGAGCTTGGTGAGAGGCCTCGCATTGGCCATTACTTTCTAAGAGATAGGCCAAATCAGTCGAGTGAAGCCCAGTGGCAGGTTATCAGCACCACAGGGTATCAGCACCCCAGGCGAAGCTCAACCAAGTATTGTCTCACCAACGGACACGAGTCCAGAGCCCAACCAACCACAGTCAGTGATAGAGAGGAAGATGGAAGAAAAAAAGCCGAATGGAGCAGTCACTGGCTGTGGCTGTAGAGGAAAGATGCTGTCTGGGCTGCCACGTGACCATCTAGAGGCTAACCATAAGACACACACCCAGGGCTGATCACCCTGTGGTGGGTCTGCCTCGACTGAGGGTGTCTTGTGATAAAAGACCAAAACACCCAGTGTGGTTAAGGTACACAACTGAAGATGTGTATGGTTGGTAGCAAAATCACCTAGTGGCTACCCCCAAGAATACCAAATGTCAATTGTAGTGAAAAACCTTTGGGATTGTAACATCCAGTCCGAGTAATCAATCAATATACTTTAAAAAGCTAAGTTTATATAATATTCCTTAATATAAATGTAAGATATCATAATTTTAGAGTTATGATAATGTGGCTGTGTTGTGTAATGAACACTATGACAAAAGTACAGACAAACTGTTTGGAAAATGTGAATGAGTGAACTGAAGGATTAGTGTAAGCTTTACAATTAATTTGAGATAACATGAGTAGCAAGTATGGTTTAAATATGAATAAGAGGACCATTTGGTCCTGAATTAAGGTGATGTGGAGTAAAGTATACAACCTGCAACCAAAATGAATATTTCTCCTTGTGGATAGTGCAAAGTGGTAAGATAATACGCAATGCTAGTGGCTGTATAATGTGAGTGTTGACTGAATTTTGGCTTATATGGAATCTTGTCCTTGCTGAACCCTCTTACAAATTTGAATTATAGATGATTAATGATATTTGTGTCTCATGTATAGCGAAGTTTGCTTCTTGACAAAGCATGCATAAGCCGAGCGTCGCCATGATAACTGTCGCGTACTATTTGACAAATTACATGAAGGGTCAGAAGTTAGAGGAGATGATTTATTGCACATAAAAGTATTCCGCAACAGTAAAAAATTCTATTTAAAATGCAGTTACAAAAAGAACATTCACTTTGATTTTTAATCATATTATAACAATGAAACTTTTCAAAGAAGACTAATTATTCAAGTGGTGACAATATCTTGTATTTTATTCAACCACCTTCACTATCAATTTTTCTTTTGTCTGCAAAGTTACGACTTAGACTACATGCATTCCTATCCAAGTCATTTTTACATATTACAAAGATATGAACTGTTTCAAATGCATTTTCACATTTTCTTAAATAAAGAAACCAATATTTATACACTACTTCAATCGTGATCTGGTCAATGCCCTGTTTAACTGAAGCATAACTCCCCTACTTTTTTGTTCAACTGTATTCAACTTCCCTTCAGTAAATGAAAATATTCTATTGGCTTTCATAATTACTTTGCATTGCTGCATTTTGCAAATCCTACATTTTCGCACTCAGGCCTCTCTGCAACTCAGCTCTGAAATCTCTCATCTCTTCGATAACATGTTTATTTTATTTTTCTTGTTAAAAAGATTTCACGTTTTCAGACATTATTATTCATTTTCCAGATCTTTGCCCAATCGCCTAACCTGTCTATGTGCCTTTGCAGCTTCTTTATGTCTTCTTCACATCCTACCTTCCTACCCATCTTTGGGTCATCAGCAAAATTTAACTATCATACAGTTGGTGCTGTGGCCAGAATTAGGCACACATATCCTGCAAACCAGACAATGGCCAATGTTTCCTGGTGTCAGCCAATCCACTGTCCATGCCAATACGTTAGCTCAGTTCAGAGCAGCTTATTGCCACGTGTACCGAGGTTACAGTGAAAAGCGTTGGTTGCGTGCTAACCGGTCAGCAGAAGGACATGATTACAATCATTCCATTTACAGTGTATAGCTACATGATAAGGGAATAACGTTTAGTGCGAGGTGAAGCCAGCAAAATCCAATCAAGGATAGTGCGAGGATCACCAAAGAGGTAGATAGTAGTTCAGCACTGCTCTCTGGTTGTGGTACGATGATTCGGTTGCCTGATAGCAGTTGAGAACAAACTGTCCCTAGTTGAACAATAGTTTGTCATTTCTTTTTTCACTACCATGCAAATTGTTGCTCTCCAAGCCACAATGAAGTAGATTGTAAAACAGATTGATTCTCCTTCCATTTTTGTCTTTATTGACCACTGACTTTCTAGGATTCGTGCATAGTATATTTGGAAGCTCAGATATATCAATACTCTTCTCTGTCGTAGGGTTTTCAGTTCAGTTCAGTTCAGTTTTATTTGTCATATGTAGGTTAACACAGGTCAACAGTACAATGAAATGTTTTTGACAAGACAACGGGTCACCTCAGCAATGATATTATCATCACCCATCACTCATCATTCTCGGCATTCAGAAGTCTTAGGCAGTCTGTCAGGATCAAGGATGTCTGAAGAAGGCTCTCAACATGAAACTTCTCCGGAGATGCTGCCAGTCCCACTGAGTTACTCCAGCATTTTATGTCTATCTTGAGGTTCAAGGATGACTTGCATTCACTCTGGTTTTGTGGGTTCTGAGGTTGACAATGTTAAAGGCACACACTTCCCACCGTTGAGCGGGAGGTGGTTGGTTTATGAGGTGGAGTGCTCTTTCCATCACTTAGTACCATCCAAAATCTTCCCTCTCTCCATTGTACAGTCATGAAACAGGTTTCCATGAGTCAGCGGGATGTTCTGTTTCTTATAGGAACTTTGAGTAAATCTTTAAATCTTTTTTCACTGTCTGTCTGGTTATCTCTTCCCATGATAGATCTCAGAATAAACAAAATTATGGAAAGTATACAAAGGATTCAGTGCAAATAAATAAATAAAATCCAAGTCACAACAGAAGTGATAAGTTTGAATTTCACTAAATGTACAATAAAGGTTACAAATCAAATAAAACAAAGTAAAAATATTACTTTGTGTGGAAGAGAACAAAGAATACATTGTATTTCATAGGCTGGCTATGACTGATGAATCAACTATTAAATCTGGTTTAAGAATTTAGACAATAATACAGGTATATCATGCAATAACATATGCACAAGCCCATGACATAACTCCACTGCTGGATCTGATACTGGTATTGGTAATGATTTATTATTGTTACATGTACTGATATACAGTGAAAGGCTTTGTTTGTTTTCTAATCAGTCACATAATACAGTAAATCAAGCCATCTAGCCATACACAAGTACAATAGGTCGTGCAATGAAAAAAAAAATGAGAATGTCAGATATAGTTTTGCAGCATTATAGCATTACAGTTATGGAGAAAGTGCAGAGAATAAAACAGGTACAAGGTGCAAAATGAGGTTGATTTGGAGACTAGGATTACATTCTTAACTTCCGGAAGGATCGTTCAGTAGTCTGATAAGAACAGGAAAGAGCTGTTCCTGAACCTGGTGATACGTGATTTCAATCTTTTATATCATCTCACCTACTGGAGCAGTGAGAAGAGGGGTCCTTGATTATGTTGGCTGCTTTCTTGAGCCAGCATGAAATGTAGATGGAGTTGATGGGGGGGGGGGGGGGGGGGGGGGGGGGGGAGAAGGCTGGTTTGTGTATATCCACAGGACTTTAGATGAGCTGTTGTCAGTCCAAGATATACTGTTAGGATGCTTTGTCTGCTGCACCTGCAGAAGTTGGTAAGAGAGGATGGAGACATGGTGAACTTTAATTTCTGAGGAAGTAGAGGTATTGATGTGCTTTCTTGGGCATGGCTTCAATTTGACTGATCTGCAACAAATTGTTGAGGAATCACCACTCCAACACCACTGATGCTGACTGGGGAATGTACAACCTCATGTTTCCTAAAGTCAATAATTAGCTCCTTGAAGGAGAGGTTGTTGCCTTGAGACTATGTTACTACATTTTCATCATCTTCCTGTACTCTTTCTCATCATTGTTTGTGATCTGGTGCAGTACAATGGTGTAAACTTCAAACTTCTAAATGGGGATAGAGCAGAAGTTGGCTGTACAGACGTGAGTGCATAGTGAGTGCCATAAGAGGCTGAGAATGCAATTTTGCAGGGGATCAATGTTGCAAATTACCATGCGAGATGTTTGTCACCCACTGATTACTTTTGCATTGCTTTAGCTTGCACATGGTTCATTTGTGATCATTCACGTTGAAGGCCAATGAGAATCTGATACTTTGGTCTTATCTGGAAATAACTTTCTTGCTGTCATTCTTTTGAATTGGAGTCTGCATCCTCACTGTTCTTGGATAACTTCCCATATACGGAATTAAAAATGAGGAGAATAAGCAACCGATTTATCCACCATGAGTTATTTTCATGAAAAATGGAAAATAAGACAAAGATTCAAATTGATTTGTTTGAAGACTTTCTTATGAATTCAAATATAATATATATACATTATAATTTACGATAGTATATTTCTATTTGTGGTTCAGCATGTGTGCTAATCTCTGAATGTACCTGAGCTATTTAAGTTCCGTTCCCCCATTTTGATTTGTACAAATAAATAAGGTGAAGAATGAAGAATCTAAATGCACTATCATCAAATCTAACCAGAAAGGGGGCCATGCAGAAATATTTACCAAGAACAAAGAATGAAATAATGCAAGCTTGCTATTGATGACCACATAGTCAAATTTATAGATCTAACAATATAACCCATAACCATTAGATGTCTGTTCGTGCATTACTTTTAAGATAAACAAACTGAATTTAAATGTGATTATATGAAAATAGTGAGTGAGATGAAGCATGAAATTAATATATTTGTGTTTTCTCAAACCTGCATCTGATTTGATTATTTGTTGTGCTTCCATTTTTTTAAATGGCTAATTTCAAACTGTGCTAATCATTGATATTTGCAAAATGGGATCATGGTTCTGAAGTTAAATGAGGCAATATTTCTGTTTCTAAAAGTTGTCAAGGAGTTTTTGAGAAAAAATGGCTAAAACTAATATATGAGAAATAAAAACCTTTATGACATTATGCCGCCAAGAATTAAGAGGGACCCAGCAGGGAGAATGACGGGGGACTGACAGGGATCGGCCGGGAATGAAGGGGGGCCCAGCAGGGGAGCCGACTGCTGCCTCGTGAGGCGACAGGACTGGTTCGTCGCTGCGAGGAAATATAGACTGTTCAATTAACTTTTTGTAACTTTGGCAGCGCCAGAATCGTAGTGACTCTTTGTGTACGGCCTGGGTAAGGTCTGCTGTATGAAGACGTCAAAGAAAAAAAAAATATTTCACTGTACCTAGGTACATGCATAGTATGGTATTTTATTTGTCACGTGGACCGATGTAGAGTGAAATTCATTGTGACAATAAAGTTTCATTGAATTTAATTGAATAAAGAAATAGGTTCATTTTGCAGTGTTAGCATGCTTTGTCTTTTGCGAGATCCTAATAATCTGAAGACCCGGGTCCTATATTTACAATGGTGAAAGAATCATAGATCTTGCGCAGAAAGCCATTTGGTTTTGTAGCATCCACTTGCCTTGGTTCCTTGCATCCACTTGCCTGGGCACATAAAACTAAAATGTGAATCATCTGTATTCTACAGTTTCTTCGTGGTAAGAACAAGTCCTGCATATTACATGCTATACAATAGTATCAGAGCAGGTTGCCAAAAGATTAATAAAGATATCTTCGGGGAGACATATCTTTCTGCTACAAGAATGTAAATTTATTTGGATTTCTCCTTTCCATCCAATTTTTATTTGACTTTTCTGCCTCGCCTTTAATGTAGTAATTGTTTAAACATTTTTCTGCATTAGTCTTTTGCTTTCATTTTTTTGTCTTCCTCAAGGTTTCAAGTTTGCAATCTTGAAGGCAGGATTATATGTGAAGTAACACCTTTCAATGGATTTATGTCTAAATATGTTCAATATATATTTACAATATAATCACTTTGTTTCTTGCGGTTTGTTAATAACCACAGCTGTTCTTCCAAGAATTTACTGTTTGTGTGCTGTATACATCCACTCAAATGTAAAATATATCCTTTAAATCATTGTTTGAATAAGAGAGGTGATTATATAGAACCAGCATTCTTATGTTGCTGGGAATTACTGTGGTTCATTAGTTATTGAGATCTTGGTTTGGTAGATATTCCTACGGCTTAATTGAGTGTAATTAGAGAAATATAATTTTGCAGAAGCAAAATAATATCTGAGCTGAGGTACTGAACTCACCTATTTGTTTCACGTGGTTTCACATTGTATTTTGTAAACTCATCAATTCTTGAAGCCTGTCTTTTTCAGGAACTCATTCCTACCCTTTGGTTTGTCCATTTTTTTGGTAAATAAAATAACATTTTAGGTTTGGTAAATAAAATAAGTTATACAAGAGGATAAAACTGAGGGCAATGAAAGGCCAATGAGACTTCTATTTTTGCCAAGATTACTTAATTTCCACCCCCCTATATGCATCTAATAGTTCTGTTAATTAAATACAATACCGCAGAAATCATATCCTTCTAACGCGTGAGAAAAAGATAAAGAGGATTAGAAAGTTTCCTTTGGATCACAGTTGTACTTTTAATATGCATTGGATCCTACTGCACCTTCTTGGTGGAGTTAGTTTTTTTCTGTCAATGTTACAGTCAAGCTGCACTGCCTCCATTGTGCATGTGCAATGTTTGGTTTTGGCCTTTAATAGATTTGATATGCATGCGGTACAGAATTTCCTCTCTTACATCTTCCTAATCCTGTGTTTAATGGCACGCACTGTTGGATGAACAATGTGATTTAGATACTTTCAACATTGATATAACCACCTCACATACCAGCCAAAACAAATTTAAGCGAAACATCTGATTTTTATTATTTATGCACATTGCTGTGCAGAAAATAATGTTTTTTAAAGTCTGTAATAAGATCAAAAGGCAGTTCACCCCACATCTGGTTAGATTTACCCTTCATTGTTCCTGTAGCTTAAAGTTTTTTTCTCTTTTGTCTGGAAAAATCAAAGCAGCTGTTTCTTATCCAAACCTTCAGTCTCCTGCAGTCTGCTGTTAACAAAGATGTGGTTTTTACCTAATGTGCTTTGCTTTAAACAATTGATGTCCTGTTATCCATCATATGACATCCTCTCACGTGTTGCTTGTCCTTCACACAGTTCCACCAGGTCCGCCAGGGGGTGTGATAATGGAGGAGATCACAGATACAACAGCTCAACTCTCTTGGAGCCCCGGAATTGACAACCACAGCCCAATCTCAATGTACACTGTGCAGGCAAGGACTCCCTTTTCGGTGGGTTGGCAAGCCCTCAAAACAGGTAAACGCTGCAGTAAAATGCAAGAAAAGTCAAGATGAAAAACTGTTTTATCTTACATTGCATGCCTGTTTTGCCATTAACATTGGATTTTTTTTATAGATGCACAATATGACAAAATATTTATCCTTCATTATGGGAAGAATTATTTTGGAATATTTACTCTTATTAAGCTCACTTAAAAATACATTAACCTTTTTTCTTGTAACAGCTGATGGAAATGATGCCTCACATTGCCAGAGACCCGGGCTCAATCCTGACCTTGGGCGTTCTCTGTGTGGAGTTTGTACGTTCTCCCGGAGACCATGTGGGTTTCCTCCGGGCACTCTAGTTCCCTCCCACATCGAAAGACATGTGGGTTTGTAGGTTAATTGGCCACTGTAAATTTCCCCTCGTGTGCAGGGAGTGGATACAAAAGTAGAATAACACAGAACTAATGAACAGGTGATTGAATGTCAGCGTGAAACTTGGTGGGCCTCAGAGCCCGTTCCATGGGTATCTTTCAATCAATCATTTGTCATGTCCATCAGTCATAGATACCTGCTAATCCAGCTCATCACTTTAAAACAAAAGGTAAAATACTGTTGTTAATTTTCATGTGATGTTCCCAGTACAAATGTTACTACATTGGAGTCTCAGTTGCTCAGCAGCATTATATTAATTTAACCATCTGAATATAGATAGGATTATATGTTTAAAGATAAATTTAAATCTCCTTTGTCATTGGTAGGTTTTAAGGAACTGGATCATTCTCAGCCTGGACCCACACATCGCATTCCCCTCTCATTGGCCACTTGGCTGCTAGCACCCTGCCATACAGCACAGAAACAGGCCCATCGGCCTAAGTTACCCATGTCAACCAAGGTCCCATCTACAATATGTGTTGGAAAGAATTGCAGATGCTGGTTTAAATTGAAGATAGACACAAAATGCTGGAGTAACTCAGCGGGACGGACAGCATCTCTGGAGAGAAGGAATGGGTGACGTTTCAGGTCGAGACTTCTTCAGACAATAGTCCCATCTGCCATGGTTTGGCCCGTATCGCTCCAAACATTTCCTGTCCGTTTACCTGTTCCCAAGGCCTACTGGACCTCTCGTTGATAACCATTTTAACTCCCATTCCCATTCCCAAACTGACCTTTCTGTCTGGACTTCCTCCATTGCCAGGGTGAAGCCACATGCAAAACTGGAGGAACAGCACCTCATATTCCTCTTGAGTAGCTAGCAACCCAACAGTATGAACCAGTCAGACCCGAAACATCACCCATCCTTTTTCTCCAGAGAAGCTGCCTGACCCACCGAGTTTTTCCAGCACATTGTGTCTATCTTAGGTATACACTAACATCTGCAGTTCCTTCTTACACAGTATGAACATTAAATTCTCCAATTTCTGTTAATCTCTCACAAATCCCCCCCTCGTTTCCTCCCCTGTACCCCACCTGGTCTCTCACTTATTTCTTCTTTCCATTCACCCTCCATCCTCTGCACATCAGACATTCCCATTTGTGGGAACTGGCCAAGGACACCATTTGACTTGACTGTGATATTGCTTGCAGACCAACAGCTCATTAAATACATTGGAGGGATTTTCACTGGAGGGTGACTGCTCTTCTGGGCCTACTTCCCTCAGAGAATCAACATTTCGGTAGGAGAACAAATAAGGGGCACCATGCATGGACTATCTTCCCATAGTATATTTGGAAGGTACTCAGATATTCCAACCAAGAACTCAGGATAAACGTATTTATTTAGAGTAATGAGAGAATAGATAAAGAACATAACATTAACCTTTTAAGGGAAGTTGAATGCAGCATGGGTGAGAGAAGAAAATGATACATGAGATGAAACAGGATGAGAGGGGGCTTGCATGGAGAAAAACCCTGGGATAAGCTTTTTGCACAAGATATCTTTCTGCTTTCAATTTTATATTACGCTAAAATGTTTTCAGATTATGTCCTGCAGATTCACATTCGGATATTAACCCAGTCTTATAAATCCCACCCAAGGTTTCCGCGCGGTTCCCGGAGGTTCCCAGAGGTTTT
Source organism: Raja brachyura (assembly GCA_963514005.1). Next base: position 40,814,378 of record OY740796.1, read on the forward strand.
TATCAGTCTCCTTAATGGTCGAAAATGGTTTACGTTTTAAAAATCGGTAATTTTTTAGTCGAAGCCGGTTGCGATGCTAGTTGAAGGTGGTTGCCGGAGGACAAAAACCTCCGGGAACCTCACAGAAACCTTGGGTGGGGCGCAAAGTCTCCAGAGGTTTCCTTTCACGTTTCCCAAGTGGGACAGGGGCATAAGGGTACAAAAGAAAATGTTGAAAACCTTTCACTGCTGAGACTGATATAAAAAGTGTTTGCGTTCATGTTTTTGTGAACAGATAGATCAATTTCCTTAATTGAGCTATTGGTCAATTTAATACTTTTCAAAATAAATTATTACGATGCACAAAAAATTAGCTTTTTCATCACAGGAATCCAGGGAGAGCTTTCTGGGTACAGAATTGGCTTTCTAAAAGGAAATAGGGTGTGGCATTGGAAGGCTGTTGTTTGGACTGGAGGCCTGTGTCTCGTAGTGTGCCTCAGGGATCAGTGCTGAGCCCATTGCTTTTTGTCATCTATATCTATGATTAGTACGTTTGCAGATGGTGATTAAGTAGGTGGTATCATGGAGCGTAAGATGGATATAATGGAGAATCATAACGGGATTTTCATCAGCTGGGCAAGTGGGCCAAAGAATGGCTAATGGAGTTTAATGCATATATGTTTGAGGTGGTGTATTTTGTGCCATCAAACCAGAACAGGACCTTCATAATGACTGTGTTGTATACAGAGGGATCTATGAGTACAAGCCCATTGTTCTATGAAAGTGGTGTTGCAACTTGTATCGGATGTCTCTGAGAAAGAAAAGTTTATCTTATTAACTTACGTGGTGTCCTTGCAGGTGGCCTTGTGTTTTACTGGATCTTTTGAGTGAGCTAAAGCATTTTCTTAAACTCCTAATTGTTTTTCTAAGTGCGCATGCATTGATACAGCCATTTTAGCTGCAAAGCCTGTTTAACCCTTACATTACCGGCAGGTACAAAGACAACATTTTAAAGACATTTGGGGTTAGGAGGGAGAGATAGATCAGCCATGATTGAATGACGGTGTTGACTTGATGGGCCAAACGGCCTAATTCTACTCCGTCTGAAGAAGGGTTTTGGCCTGAAATGTTGCCTATTTCCTTCACTCCTTAGATGCTGCCGCACCCGCTGAGTTTCACCAGCATTTTTGTCTACCTTCGATTTTCCAGCATCTGCAGTTCCTTCTTGAACACTAATTCTACTCATATTCCTTATGACCGGTACATGAATAAGAAAGGTTGAGGGCGATATGGGCCAAATGTGGACAAATGGGACTAGCTTAGATGAGACATTTTGGTCGGCAGAGAAGAGTTGAGCTGAAGGGCCTATTTCCATGCCATACCATACTACAACTCTATATGTTAGCTCTCAATTGCATTGCAAGGTTTTAAAAAGAGACAACTGAAGAAGTTAAAGACTTGTAAGTTAGCAAGCAAGTATTTAATGCAGGAAAAGGACATTGGAATCCCTGTGGTGTTAATACCCATTCCTCCTGTTGTGCTGGCAGTCATACCAAGCCTGAACTCCAAATGTTTCTTTATATGTTCTATGCAGCTGTTAATCCATAGATCCATACAAATAGAGCTTATTTTTTATTAAGTTAACATGAATAAAAATAAAGACGTACAGGATCATTGATGTAATCCCTTGTTCCATTCTAAGTGTTGGAATATATGCTAATTATTGCACTTACACCGCCCCCCCCCCCCCCATCTTCCCTCCCTGTACCCCACCTGGACTCGCACATATTTCTCCCCTCCCCAACCTCTTCCACCTATGTTCCTTCCTCTAGCTTCACAATTCACAACTTTTCAATCCTTTGTCTCACACCTTTTCATCTCTGGCCTTTGTCCAACCATCTTCCTATCAAATAACCCTTCTCACCTGTATTGATCTATAACCTAAGAGAGACACAAAGTGCTGGAGTAACTCAGCGGTCCAGGCAGCATCTCTGGATAGAAATGGGTGACGTTTCGGTTCGAGACCGTTCTTCAGACTAAATCTGATCTATAACCTGCTAAGTTTTGTCCAGCCTCTCCTCTCATCCAGCTCCCACCCCCTCCCCTCAATCCAATCAGTCTGAAGAAAAATCCCCACCTGAAATGTTTTCCTGAGAAACTGCCTGACCCGCTGAGCTACTCCAGCACTCTGTGTCTTCTGTTGCACTTCTGTTGTCTTTAACAATCTTGCTTTCAATTGCGGTTCACTGAATCAGCTGGTAATTAGCATCAGATACGGGCTCACAAGGGACTGAATGCTAATGCTTCACATACCCGTGTTGATAAGAAGAGATGATAGTATTTTGGCATCTGCTCACAGCTTCTGAATTAATTTGTGGAAAAGATCTGATTATGCCACTGATCTGTCACATCATGTGCACTTGAGCAGGTTCTCTTTTAGTTTTGACCGTGTTTCCTGTCAGTTGCTACTTTTGGAGGAGAATTTCATTCAACACTGTCACTTGGTATTAATTTCCTTTGTCCTTTAAATGAAAGTTATTTTCCTGAGACCACACCCAACTTAAGAGCACCAAATTTAAAAGGCAAAAAATAGCATACAGCAGCAGATAGGAACGCATCACACCACTATAGATGACACTTAGAAAAGACTGCATTTATGCAGCAGAAGCAATGCATCATCAATACGGGATGTTTTTGAATAAAGTGTATCCAACCCTTGGTTTCTCTAAGTGATAATATTTATAATATTGATCCTGTGATTCCAGCAGTCGGCAGTGGTCATAATTTTATTGTGATACGATTCTTCAGCATTAATTAGGAACAGATTTTCCTGTTTGTGGCCTTTCTATAAATTGATCAGATATTATATGTTGATGTTAACATCATAAACTTCTCCTTGCAGTTCCTGACGTCATTGGTGGTGATGCTGTAACAGCAACTGTGATTGACTTAAGTCCATGGGTGGAATATGAATTCCGAGTTGTTGCCAGCAACAGCATTGGTATCGGGGAACCAAGCTTGCCATCAGAAAAATCAAGGACGGAAGAAGCCCGTAAGTAACAGAATATGATTTCCAAGCACGCCCTCAAATTCTGAAATGTACAAATATACCAGTATGGACCAGGATTCCTCTACAAGAGACGGGCAGAGACAATCTGAAGAAGGGTCCAGACCCGAAACACCACCTATCCATCTTCGACAGAGATGCTGCCTGGCCTGCTGAGTTACTTTGTGTCCTTTGTAAACCAGCATCTGCAGTTGCTTGCTTCAACAGAGAAAACCTTTCTCCAGTGACACAGATATTTTTGCTGATGGTTCTAAAATATAATCTGATGAAATCCTCCTTCACGTAGCTTTAAACTTCCTCGTAAACCAATGAAATGCTATCAAATTATGTCAGATGACTTATAGGAATTTGGAAAGTGTTTTAACTATCTGTGTAGTTGTGAGTCAGCGTCCGAATATTTCAAATGCCCAAAGTGGCACCTCAGTTTAGAATAAAAGATACATAGTACTGGAGTAAATCAGTGAGTCAGGCAGACCCAGGGAGAACATGGACACGTGATGTTTCAGGTCGGGACCCTTCTTCAAACTAATAGTCTCACATTATCTCAGCGAGGCATCTTAACTTATTAGTTTTTGACTTTTTATATGAAAGTGGAAATTTAATATCTTTAAATGTATTTTTGTGTTGTTACTTATTTTGAAGTATAATAATTTTATAAAAATATGGCTTTGATTTGCACATTACTATGAGTAATTCAAACCAATGGACAGTTTTTAAATCATATACCAACAGATATTTATTTTCCATTTGAGTTTGTTGAAGGTCAAGCCAATTAGGTACCATGAAAGATTTCCAGTTAATTAAAATTTTCATCCTAAACTTGACCAGATATGCATGATTCAACCATTAACACAATAGGGAGCCATGTATCATTTTATTATATAAACTGTGCGGGCTGGGAACAGAAACCTGTTAAATAATTTCCTGGTAGTAGACACTGCAGGGTGGTCTGGATTAGTAAATACAATCAACTAAAACACAGATCACACTTTTGTGGGGTTTAAATGCGCGGTCAGTATTAAAATGATCTTCCTATGGCCATCTGATAAGGAGAAAATAAGATCTGCAGAATTTCACTGTATTAAACTAATATATGGTAACATGATCTCACAGTAGGGGCATATTCACATGTCACAAACAACACTGACCCAAATTGCTGGCAATCCTTTTTGATCACAGTTAAAGCCAGGGTTCCTGCAATAGGGAGGAAGGATGTCATACTCAGAGAAATGGGAATAACTTCACAGATGACTATGGATGAAAAAAAGTGGGAACCTTTTATTTTCGATACTACTGAAGTGCATGTAAATATTGTTTCGGAGTGTATTCAACAAATGTACACAGTGAATATACATCCAACAAATCTAGTAATATCTCTCAAAAATGTGGAATGGGAAAGAAACAGATATGACAGTAATGCTCAGCAAATCTGTGGAAAGTGAGTTGGAGTGAACAATTCTGATGGTTTATCAAGTTGGCTGAGTAGCAAAGAAGGATGGAAGATGCAGCGAGGCCTGAAATCTGCCCTGGAGTAATGACCATTTCTAATGAATGGAATGGATTACTTTATTATAACATGTGACCAGGCACAGTGAAATTCTTTGCTTGCATACCCAATGTATACAAATAGTGGCCACCTACAGCGCTGACAAAGTTACAAAGTACGCCGGCTCCTCCTTCTTTTGTTCAACCCCCACCCCCCCAAGTCGGATCCCCATTGTCCATTGATCTTCCTCCCCGTCACTGCAGTTCCCCCACGCCGTGTCCTCCATTGTTCATCCCCGTCCCTCACTGCGGTCTTCCATGCTCTTATCGACCACCGGTCGACCCGCGAGGCCTCGCTGCCACCGCGAGGTATCGTCGCCGTCGAGACCTCACAGCAGCCACTGCTTCACCACGGCCAAGGCATCGTCGCAGTGCCTCATTTCACGTGTCCCTCCCTCACGTCCGTTGGTCGCCGCCATCATCGGCTGCCGCACAGACCACCAATGATGCAAACAGCTGGAGAAACTCAGTGGGTGCAGCAGCATCTAAGGAGCGAAGGAGATAGGTGACGTTTTGGGTCGAGACCCTTCTTCAGATTGGTCAGGGATCAGGGAAACGAGAGATATAGACGTTGATGTGGAGAGATAAAGAACAATGAATGAAAGATATGCAAAAAAGTATCGATGATAAAGGAAACAGGCCATTGTAAGCTGTTTGTAGTGTGAAAATGAGAAGCTAGTGTGACTTGGGTGGGGGGGAGATAGAGAGAGAAGGAATGCCAGGGCCCGAGGGCTGAGGGAGAGGTGGGAAGGGGAGGAGGCAGCCTGGGTTAACAGAATTGAGAAAATACAATGTTTAAGCCCAGAGGATGCAGACTCCCCAAGCGGAATATGAGGTGCTGTTCCTCCAACTTGAGGTGTTGCTCACTCTGGCTGTGGAGGAGGCCCAGGACCGAGAGGTCGGATTCGGAATGGGAGGGGGAGTTGAAGTGCTGAGCCACCGGGAGGTCGGGTTGGTTATTGCGGACCGAGCGGAGGTGTTCGGCGAAACGATCGCCCAGCCTCCGCTTGGTCTCACCGATGTACATCAGCTGGCATCTGGAGCAACGGATGCAGTAGATGAGGTTGGAGGAGGTGCAGGTGAACCTCTGTCGCACTTGGAAGGACTGCTTGGGTCCCTAAAAGGAGTGGATGGGGGAGGTGAAGGGACAAGTGTAGCATCTCTTGCGGTTGCAAGGGAAAGTGCCCGGGGAAGGGGTGGAGCGAGAGGGAAGGGAAGAATTGACAAGGGAGTTGCGGAGGGAGCGGTCTTTGCGGAAGGCAGACAGGGGGGGAGATGGGAAGATGTATCCACTCCTTTCAGGGACCCAAGCCGTCCTTCCAAGTCCGACAGAGGTTCACCTGCCCCTCCTCCAACCTCATCTACTGCATCCGTTGCTCCAGATGCCTGCTGATCTACATTGGTTAGACCAAGCGGAGGCTGGGCGATTGTTTCGCCGAACACCTCCGCTCGGTCCGCAATAACCAACCCGACCTCCCGGTGGCTCAGCACTTCAACTCCCCCTCCCATTCCGAATCTGACCTCTCGGTCCTGGGCCTCCTCCACAGCCAGAGTGAGCAACACCGCAAGTTGGAGGAACAGCACCTCATATTCCGCTTGGGGAGTCTGCATCCTCTGGGCTTAAACATTGAATTTTCTCAATTCTGTTAACCCAGGCTGCCTCCTCCCCTTCCCACCTCTCCCTCAGCCCTCGGGCCCTGGCATTCCTCCTCTCTCTATCTCCCCCCCACCCAAGTCGCACTAGCTTCTCATTTTCACACTACAAACAGCTTACAATGGCCTGTTTCCTTTATCATTGATACTTTTTTGCATATCTTTCATTCATTGTTCTTTATCTCTCCACATCACCGTCTATATCTCTCGTTTCCCTGATCCCTGACCAATCTGAAGAAGGGTCTCGACCCAAAACGTCGCCTATCTCCTTCGCTCCTAGATGCTGCTGCACCCGCTGAGTTTCTCCAGCTTTTTGTGTAACCCTCGATTCTCCAGCTTCTGCAGTTCCTTCTTTAACACCACCGATGATGCAGTACTGTTAACACCCCAGGATATTTCAGAGGATCACCATCAAAATTGCTATCAAAAAGGAGATAGATAGACAAAAGTGCTGGAGAAACTCAGCGGGTGCAGCAGCATCTATGGAAATAATTGGCCAAGTTTAGAAAGAATTTTGAAGAGGGAAAAGTAATTAGAAAAGCACAAAGATTTAGTTAAGGTAAGTCCAGCATTTCGGGCCCTGGAGTGTAAACCACATCTGGTATGAGGGAATCGATCATGTTGAGGAATGATCAAGAAGGCGGAGTAAGATAAGGCCCAGATATAGTGCAAGGCTGGTGGATATTATAGAGGAAGCAAGGATGTGACTATGGAAGGAATTAAAAGTAAGGATAAGAGGGGTAAGACTAGAATACGCTGATAGATGAACAGGATTTGGGGAAAGTTAAGAACAAGTACCATTGTGGTGTACTACCTCAGGTTTCTAATATGGAGAAGGAGGGAACTTCAACGACATTGAACAAGCCTGTTGAGAGTTTGTGAAAGATGAGCTGAGGCAGGAGTGGTGAGGCAACATTATGGAAGTAGAAGTGGGTGATCCAAACAAAGACATTGATAATATGGTCTGAAGCTCATTATAGAGTCAGATATGAGATCAGGATTGCAAATAATCTGATGTAGCAGGCGCAGAGTTGTCCGTTAAAGAGCAAGGCAGACGTGAAGCTTGTCCGAAATACTGGTTCTTTATTCTACACTAACTCTCCTTACTCACCAACACTGTGTGTGCACGATTAACCCTTAAATATTCCCCAGGGGCACCCGTGACCCCCCCATCTCTCGTCACCGGGACACATGACCCCCCCCCCCCCCGCCCCAAGAGCTGAAGGTTATGTACAGTGCATGGCCCATCACCCAGTGCCGCCACATTGATTTAATTTTAGATGGTGACCAGGCATAATGTTAATAGTTATGGACTGAATGTAATTATGAGGACCGATATCAAGTTATGATTCCCAAAGAGGAGAAACATTGAGGAAGGATTGTTCAAAGCTTGCAGCTGAAATACTTTGCTTGTTACTGGTTTCCACATCCGTCTAAATGGACACCAAACTGTAGCAAAACTTCAACCTTTTAAAGCTGAGAACCAATCTTACTCAGTACCTGAAAGATGCAAAGAATGAGTATCATAAGTAGAAAAGACCAGACAAACTGAGTGACAAAACTAAAGATAGGATTATCTATTACACTGAAACATCGCTTTTAGGAAAATGCAATGGGAAAATGTAATTATTTATGGAAGTAATGCGGTTGTTGAAAGAATGCAGACTGCAGACCACAAGGTTGGGAATAAATCAGACTTTTGAACCAGGTTTATTAGTTATCTTCTGAAGTACATCTGCTGCACAATAACTCATAATAATGATTAGCAACAAATGGTTAACGATTCCCATTGTGTTAAAATATAATTGGGACAAATCTCCTGAGAATCTAGAAGTTGCAATATCATTATAACTACATATTGAAAAGTATGCATAATGAACATAAAATATACAAAATAGTATTCAAGGATAAGTTATTATTTTGGTCAAATAGTTCTACTGGTTTGATTTATTGTACTATATCACAGTGTCTTGTACCAGGATTTACTATATTAATGAGTAGTCAAGCTAATTGAGCAGCACAATTAACCACATTACGTACCACCGTTGTCTATAGTTTATCTCAGCATCAAACAATAGCTTCATTATTTAAAATTCCAAGTGAAATGTCTAATTAGCAGTTCACCATAATATGGTTTTCAACACATAAACCTTTCACTACTACACCCTTTATTCTGGTCACACTTCTGTTTCTTTAAAGTTTGATTAAGATCCAATCCTTGGTATAAATGAACTGCATTTACAGTCACAATACTTTACCTTCACCACTGTATAGGAGGAGTATTTCGCTGATCCCTGTGTGAGTTACGTTTAAATGTATTTCTGGAGAGGTTGAGAGGTTAAAGAGCTTTGTAAACATTTTTTCAAGACTGCCATGTTTTTTTCAAGACTGCCAAGACTGCAACTCCACATTTTTCAGCTTTGAACATTAACATAAGCAAAAGGCACTAAAGTGTCGCCAATTGAGTGTCATTTTTCATATTAGCAGAAAAGGTGGTGTGGTAAAATAAATTAGCTTTAGGCAATCAAGGGAAATATACAAATGTTACCCATTGGTGTTATGTAACAGCATGAGCAAGTATTTAAAATACTGATTTTAATGTTCAGATATGAGAACATTATAAAAGTATTCACTTTTGTGTTTTTTTTAATTTATGACCCAGTTAATATTAAGAGTGAAATGTGCAATAAAAAAAACTAATCAACATTCCTTCTAACTAATAAAAAGTTAAAGAAGTTTTGTAAGCCTGACATCAGTTGCTTCAAATTGGTAGTATTATATTGTTGACATTTTGCCAACATCAACATATGCAGGCTACAAGATTTTTTAAATCCTGAGAAATTTGCTGAAAGTGATACCAGCACTCGTTTGCTTTATGCATTTTCACTTTTAGAGTTTACAGGATTGCCTGTCATCACCGCAAATGTAAAAAAATGATTATTCTGCAGAATGAGCCTCCACTTAGACCATGGATGAATGGCGACAGTGTGACTGCTGATGATGTTTTTCAGCAGAGATGCTATTGGCAAGGGGAAAGATGAGGTATTTTCTGCAGCAGACCTACAATAAAAATAATAATAATAATAATAATAATTCATGATAATTCAGTGCAAGTAATTGCAAGTAATAGCTTTTGCAAGAGCGATCAAACCACTTTGCCGACGACATCTCGTCAGGGTTTCGCCCCCATTTTTTAGCTGTTATCATTGAAAATAAGCATCTAGGTGACTGTATAAAAAGGAATATAAAGTTGCAGTGGCGCTGCTTTTCACTTGTTACGTCTGATGTTAATTGGACATATTTGTTTCACCAACCCTGTTAATGATACAATGCCACCAATACTATCTTGTAAGAGCCTAGAGTCATACATCATTATTTACCATGTTTTCAAGGTGGTAGGTATATTTTAAATGCAAGTTTACATTTGACTTCTATTGCCATCTTCAGTTCTAATTACTTGGAGTGTGACCCGGGAAGTTCTAATTAGTTTCATGAGCAGTCAAACCAAAGAAACCCACTTCAGGTATATTTGCATTCGTTTGGATAGGGCTGAAGGACCTTTGGGATCACAACATATGAATCACACTTTTAGAAAACCATGAGAATTTGGTTCTCTTAAAAGCTCGTTAAGTTTTTAGATTTAGAAATACAGAGAGTTACATCAAATCTTTATAAAAATTAAAAGGTCAGTGATCCTAACTTATTTTGAAACATTAAGATTAAGTAATATGAAAGCAACTCTCTTCACTACACCTGCTTTTTCAATCCAGATTTATGACATTTTCAACCAGATTCATGGCAGAAATGAAATGAACTGTGTTTGTGCAATGTGGACTAGCTGTGGTTAGAAAAGCAAAGTGCATCCAACTTCTCGGTTTAGCACAAGTGAGTTCCCCTTCTGAGTGCAGATGGAGAACGGGAGGGCAAAAAGGCTGGCATCTGACTTCCAGCTTGGCTCTGACCTCTGAGCGGGAGTGGAAGTGAGAGATTAGCTGACGCGTGAAGAGCACCTTGCTGCTGGCAGTCGATAGAACTGCTGGTAACATGTAAACACTGAGTCCAGCATGTGGACTGTGCTTTTCCACTCAGTGGTTTTTGAGCCCGTCAGGTTAGCACTGGCTCATATTTTCCCAAAACACCAAAACTGTGGAAAATTTCTCTTTCAAACATTTGAATAAGGAGAATATAAATGGGACGAAAATTAGCAGCGAGAAGAATAATAATCTCAAAATCACTGCTAGTTTGTTACTGAAAGGATTATTTTTCAACTCTTCAGATTAGAGATACAGTGGACACAGGCCCTTGGGCCCATCGAGTCCATGCTGACCATCAATCACCAGTACACTTGTTCTATGTTATCCCACTTTCACATCCTAACTCTTCTGTAATTTACAGAAGCCAATTAACCTACAAACCTGCATGTCTTTGGAAGGTGGTGGGAAACCGGAACACTCGAGAAAACCCATGCAGTCACTGGGGGAATGTACAAACCCCCATATTGACAGCACCCGTAGTCAGGATCGAACCCAGGACTCTGGCACTGTGAGGCCGCAGCTCTATCGCTTTGCTACTGTGCCATCCTAGATTACTAGTTCAGTGCTTTATTTTCAATAACCAACAAAGCCCTTGAAACTCTCCACTAAAGCCCTGAGACACTATTGAAGCTGGTCTGGATCAGAATGCCAGCCTATTCCTGGAATACCAACATGATTTCATAGAGCCAACCTTCTTTTATTGGCTGAGTGATTAGATGAGGGTGAATTGCTAAACTCTACCATATGAACACCTGTCTTAGGTATCTCACCTGCAGACTGTATCCTTGCCTATATTTAGGATTCAAAGCGTGGAGTACCACCAGAGTTTATCTATACACTGTAAATGGATCGATTGTAATCATGTATTGTCTTTCTGCTGACTGGTTGGCACGCAACAAAAGCTTTTCACTGTTCCTCGGAGTAATATTCTGCAGTCTGTATCTTTCCCTTTGCTCTCTACCTATTGTACTTGCGTTTAGCTTGATTGTATTTATGTATAGACTTACCTGATTTGATTGGATTCAAAAGTCAAGTCAAAAGAGTCAAAAGAGTTTATTGTCATGTGTCCCTGACAGGACAATGAAAATCTTTCTTTGCATAGCACAACAGAACATAGGAGGCATTGACTACAATTCTATACATAAATACACCCATTAATTAATAAATTAATAAAGTGCAAATAACAGATGGAGGGATATTAATGTTCAGAGTTCCGAGCCAGGTTTAATAGCCTGATGGCTGTGGGGAAGTAGCTATTCCTAAACCAGGTTGTTGCAGTCTTCAGGCTCCCGTACCTTCTACCCGAAGGTAGCAGGGAGATGAGTGTGTGGCCAGGGTGGTGTGGGTCCTTGGTGATGCTGCCAGCCTTTTTGAGGCAGCGACTGTGATAAATCCCCTCGATGGAAGGAAGGTCAGAGCCGATGATGGACTGGGCAGTGTTTACTACTTTTTGTAGTCTTTTCCTCTCCAGGGCGCTCAAGTTGCCGAAACAAGCCACGAAGCAACCAGTCAGCAAGCTCTCTACTGTACACCTGTAGAAGTTAGAGAGAGTCCTCCTTGACAGACCAACTCTCCGTAATCTTCTCAGGAAGTAGAGGCGCTGATGTGCTTTCTTAATAATTGCATCTGTGTTCTCGGACCAGGAAAGATCTTCACAGATGTGCACGCCCAGGAATTTGAAGCTCTTGACTCTTTCAACCATCGACCCGTTGATATAAACAGGACTGTGGGTCCCCATCCTACTCCTTCCAAAGTCCACAATCAGTTCCTTGGTTTTGCTGGCGTTGAGGGCCAGGTTGTTGTGCTGGCACCATATGGACAGTTGCTCAATCTCTCTTCTATACTCGGACTCATCCCCATCAGTGATACATCCCACAACAGTGGTGTCGTCAGCGAACTTGATGATGGAGTTCGCGCTATGACCGGCTACGCAGTCATGAGTATAGAGTGAGTACAGCAGGGGGCTGAGCACGCAGCCCTGAGGTGCTCCCGTGCTGATTGTTATCGAGTCTGACACATTTCCACCAATATGAACAGACTGGGGTCTGTGGATGAGGAAGTCGAGGATCCAATTAGGATTGCATGCAAAACTAAGGTTTTCACTGTACCTCGGTACAAATGGCAATAATAAACCTAAGCTTCAAGTGTAATTGGAAAGATGCATTTTGGAGATCATTAATTTATTCTTGCATGAACTGATTGGGTACACATGCCACCCTACTACATGGTCTGTCAGCTGAAATTCCTTTCATGTTTTCCCCTGTTGAGTTGTTAAGTACCTTTGGCACTAACTTTGCTTTCAATTAATAGAATGAAGTAGGATGGAGGTAGATTCACACTGAGCATAAACCCTAGTTGGACCAAATGGCCTGTTTCTGTGCAATGGAATTTCATTAATTTGATGCTTTCTGCAAGCTCCTTCCAATAATCCATGGTTTTTCTGTGAACAGATTTTCGTCCTGTATTTTCAGTCTGCAGTGTCTGAGCAAGCTACATGAAAGGATACGATGGCTGCTATTAATTATTTAACTGAACATTTGAGACAGTTTCTCATTTTTAGTTGTGTCAGTTGCAAAATTAATTAATAAAAGCCTTGGTAATTTTAAACTTGAAAAGAAAATTACATTAAATAAATAGACTGGATCGTATGATTTGTTGAATGTTGATCAACTACAAATGCAGGCATTCAGTGGTTTTGTCGTCGAGTATTGGTGTGGTTTAAGATGTTAGGTTGAGGATTCCATCTGTAATATTTTCAACATGTTCCCTGTCTTTTCACTGCGTCCTCCCCTTGCCATTCTGATGATCTTTCACTTTGAAGTTCTTCTCTTTTTATTTTTATTCTCGGCTTGTTTTATTTATTGATTTGTTCCACCACCAATTGGACACATTTAAATATAGGTGATTACTTCAGGCTAAATCCTAATAATCCCCCCCGCCCCCCCCCCCCTCCCTTTTCCCCTCCCTCACACTTCCCCACAGTGCACTGCCTACATGTCCAACCTACAAACAACTAGTAAGCACAACAACCATTGAGTACAGGGAAAAGCAACCTTCCACCATCTCCCTCTGCCGCCTTTACAAGGCTCTGCATGGCAGGCTGCTCTGGAAGATTAGATCACATGGGATCCAAGGAGAGATAGTTGAATGGATAGAAAATGGACTTAATGGAAGGAAGAAGAGGGTGATGGGTGAGGGTTGCTTTTCAGACTGGAGGTCTATGGCAAATGGCGTGTCTCAGGTTTTGCTGCTGGGAACATTGCTATTTGTCATCTTTATCAACAATTTGAATGAAAAAGGTACAAGGCATGATTTTCAAGTTTGCAGATGACACTACAGTGGGTGGTATTGTAGATGGTGACGACTGTTATTAAAAAATGCAGCATGTTCTTAATCGGTTGGGTAAGTGGGCTGATGAATGGATGATTGAATTTAATACCGAGAAGTGTGAGGTGTTGCATTTGGGCAGTCCAACGTAGGCAGGACCTACACAGTGAATGGCAGGGCTCTGGGCAGAGAGAGATGCAGAGCAGAGTGAGGTACATTGATCCTTGAAAGTGGCATCACAGATAGACAGGGTGGTCAAGAAGGCTTTTGACACATTGCCCTTCATCAGCATTGAGTATAATAGTTGGAAGGTTATGTTACAGTTGTATAAGGCATTGGCAACGCCACATTTAGAGTACTGTGTTCAATTTTGGTGACCGTGTTATAGGCTGGAAAAGGTGCAGAAAAGATTTATGAGAATGTTGCCAGGACTCGAGGGCCTGAGCTACAGGGAGAGGTTTGATTTGAGAATTGCAGATCAGATTTGTGTTTATGTGAGCTTATCTTGCCTCAGGATTTCTTTATTGTCTGACAGCATTCTTCAATCACATGAAACCAAAGATAAACAAGTATACCACGCACTACTGACTCCAAACAAACCAGTGAAACCAAGGTTTCCCCAAAATCTATAACCTCCAACACTCCCCCTGTTCTTACTAGATCTGAATGTTGGCCATGACAACATAATTTAGAATTATTTAAAATCATTTTAACACAAGCTTGAACTCGTGATCATCTTTGCAAAACCATAAAATGAGGTGAATACAGTTCAAAGAATATGATCCAGGTAGTATAATGGTAGTGTTTAGGTTGGTATGTTGGTGGTATTCTTACCAGTGCATACACTTCAAGAGGGCTGATCCAGATCAGACCTTTAATTTTGCATAAAGACTAAGCTTGCATTGGAAAAGTTTAGAAGGGTTCTGGGCCAAATACTGGCAAATGTGATTATATCGGATACTGTTGCAGGAAGGAACTGAAGATGCTGGTTTAAACAGAAGATAGACACAAAATGCTGCAGTAACTCAGCAGGACAGGCAGCATCTCTGGATAGAAGGAATAGATGACGTTTCGGGTCGAGACTCTTCTTCAGATGAACCGGTTCTTCAGACGAACAGCCTGAAGAAGGTTTTCGACTCGAAACCAGCATTTTGTGTCTAACTTTTAGAAACTGTATCTAGTTTGGCATTGGTGAGTTGGCCAAAGGGCCTGTTTCCACACTTCATTATTCTGTTTAGTGCTATGTTGCATAATTCCAAAAGGAGTATAGTATTTATAATTTTACATGTGTGACTTGTGACTTTTAATTACACTGTGGCATGGTAATATATATAGGAATAATTCTCCACCTTGACTGGTTGTAAATTTGTCATTGCAATTCAGATATATATACCATGGAAATAATCTGATTTAAATTTCCATAGCTGTGATGTGGTTTTTATAAAAAAGCTAACAGACAGTTTGGCAGCAAGCTGAAGGAACCTCCCTGTGATCTTTTTGAATTTATTCTTTTTAGCAGTAATTCAATAAAACTTTTCCAACATTCAGTACTTGGAGTCATAAAATAGACCCATCGAGTTGTACTGCACAGAAACATGTACTTTGACCCACCATGAGTTTGTTGATCAGCAATTATCCATCGACACTAATCCTGATAGCTTGGTCCACAGCCTTCTATGCTTTGGCAATTTAAGTACTCATCGAGATACTTCTCAACTGTTGTGTGAGTACCTGGTTCCATTACTCACTCCGGCAATGCATTCCCGATTCAACCACTTTCTGGCTTAAAAAAAATCATCCTCATATCTACTTTAAACCTATTTCCCTTTACCATAAGCCAATGTCCTCTAGTTTGTGAAACCTCTGCTACTAGTTATCCTGTCCATGCCCCTCATAATTTTCTTTACCTTTATCAGGTCCCCCCCTCTGTCTTCTCTACTCCAGACTGATTCCTGGGATGTCAGGACTTTCATATGAGGAAAGATTGGATAGACTCGGCTTGTACTCGCTGGAATTTAGAAGATTGAGGGGGGATCTTATAGAAACTTACAAAATTCTTAAGGGGTTGGACAAGCTAGATGCTGGAAGATTGTTCCCGATGTTGGGGGAGTCCAGAACAAGGGGTCACAGTCTAAGGATAAGGGGGAATTCCTTTAGGACCGAGATGAGGAAAACATTCTTTACACAGAGAATGGTGAGTCTCTGGAATTCTCTGCCACAGAAGGTAGTTGAGGCCAGTTCATTGGCTATATTTAAGAGGGCGTTAGATGTGGCATTTGTGGCTAAAGGGATCAGGGGGTATGGAGAGAAGGCAGGCACGGGATACTGAGTTGGATGATCAGCCATGATCACATTGAATGGCGGTGCAGGCTCGAAGGGCCGAATGGCCTACTCCTGCACCTATTTTTCTATGTTTCTATGTTTCTAAGCAAAATAAATGATGTTGATCCAGTCTCTCCTCACAATTGCAAAGATGGCTGGAAAAGTTGGGTCTTTCTTTCTCTGGCATTTCGGAGACTGAAGGGTGACCTTACAGAGGTGTATATAATCATGAGTGCCGTAGATAAGGTGAATAGCCGCAGTCTGTCCTCTACACTGGAGGACTTGGGTTTAAGGTGAGAGGGGAATGATGTTAAAAGGCACCTGCGAGGCTTTCCTTTACACACAGAGGGTGATGTACGTGGAACGTGCTGCCAGAGGCACAGGCAGGTACAATTATGACATTTAAAAGCCACTTAAACAGATACATGGATAGGGAAGACTTGGAGGGCTATGGGCCAGGCACAGGCAAGTGGGATTAGCTCAGAGAGGCAACGGTGTGTGATGGGTTGAATGGGCTGTTCCTGTGCTGTAAAGCTCAATGGCTCTTGATCCTCTCCACTACAATCATATTGTTCCCATAATTTAGTGACCAAAACTGCACACAATACTATAATAACATTGTCCCATAACCTCCTTACACTATTTTATTTTGAACTCCTGCTAATGAAGGCCACTATCATTTTTGTCCTCTTCACCATCTCATCTACCTGTATTGCCACCTTCAGGGAATCTTGGACTTGTATGTCAAATTACCTAGCATAGAAACAAAGAACTGCAGGTGTTGTTTTTTGGCTCGCGACCTGAAATGTCACGAATTTCCAGGGATGCTGTCTGAGCCGCTGAGTTACTCCAGCATTTTGTGTATTTCCACGGCAAACTACTTCTTCTTCAATCCTCCCAATAAGCTGACCATTTGTTGTGTATATCTTACCCTAATAAATGCTCCCACAATCCATGTTCTTGTGTTTATCGGGATTAAACTCCACCTGCCATTGTTCTGTCCTTTCCACTGATAACATTTTCTTGCAATCTACCTTGAATTGTATATATCGATGTATTTCTAAATGACAATAAAGTTTGTTTGATTTGACTTTGACTTCCTCAACAAAAATATAAATATTCACCTTACTGATCATACCTCTTATATTGATATCCAAACCATTAACATACATGACAAAGTGTAAGGATCCCAGCATCTATCCAGATAGTGCTCTAGCCTTCAAACACAAAATCAACATTCAGCATCATTTTCTGCCTCCCAGTAGCAAACTTATTTTAGATCCAATTTGTCAACTTGCCATGGATCACATGGACCTCATATTTTGGGCTGGTCTCCTCTTTAAGACCTGGTCCACATTCTCTTGATAAACACAAACTGCTGGAATAACTCAGCGGGTCAGGCAGCATTCTGGAGAAAAGGGATGGGTGACGTTTCAGGTCGGAACCCTTCTTCAAACTTATTGTCTAAGGAAGAGTTCCAACCGGAAACATCACCCATCCTTTTTCTCGAGAATGCTGCCTTACCCACTGAGTTACTCCAGTATTTTGTGTTTACCTTTTAGCATAAACCAGCATCTGCATTGCCTTCCTATGTTTAAGTTCTGTATTTGGTGTACTTAAAGCATTTTGCTATATCAAATCACGAAAGCCAGTGTTTTTGAACTCGATGTACATATTAACTTCTTTATTATTTTATGTTTCCTTACAGTTCCCGAAGTAGGTCCAGCTAACGTAAGTGGGGGAGATGGCAGTCGATCAGAACTGGTAATAACTTGGGAGGTAAGCTCAAAGTGTCATTTATACATTTGTTTTTTGCAGGTTTAATTTTTCAGGACAATGTTGAACTACAAGTCTTAGGGAGGAATTTTAATCGCTGGACATAATACGCAAGTTAAACAAAAATACTGGACCAAAATAACAATTGATTTGACACAATTTCAGTTCATCATTGTACAATCAACAGAAAGAAGGACAACAAAAGATCATCATCCTCATGGAGACTGCACAGATAATGACACAATCCGTCTCATCACCTCCATGATGTTTTGCCCATGCTAAGGTGGAAAGTTTACAAAATTTTGGAAGGACAGAGAATACCTTGTAAATGTCTTTCTAAACCTCAAAAGCAACTAAATTGCAGCTAACCAGCGAGTTATTGTCTCAATCGCTTTGCAGTTTCACTCAAGTACCTTGAAATCGGTTATTTTCTCAGGAAATATCCTCATTATAAGATTAGAGTGAATTTAAACTTTGAACATACAGTATCATGGATAATTTGTTCCTATGGTGAATTTTCAAAAGAGTCCTGCTAGCATTTGGATTAACAATGTTATGGCCCTAATCTCTTCATGTAAGAGTGGAGAAGCTATAGTTTTGCTTGAAGTCAAGATGGTTGTGGGAAGAATAAATAGAATTATGCAAGTTTGTGCCTGATTTAGATGCAGTAGAGTAATCTATTCTCCTTAGCAGGTGGTTCCAGAAAAATTACACACAGATTCGAAACAATCAGCAAAAGAGCCACAAAGGGGATCTCAGGAAAATCTACACAGAGCTTGTATTGTCTTCATGCACACAGTCTTGCTCAAGAATTGGCAGACATGGCCTTGATGAGTTGAACATTCTCCTTCTGTGCTGTAATAATTCTACAACTGTATGCAAAGCAAGCAGTAATCCCTAAGGAAATGCAATATAAAGGATAGAAATAGCCTGGAAATGATCGTTTTTGTGGACTGCTGTCCTTGGATCTTTGGACAGAATGGAAGCGTCCCAAATGACAGAACCTAATTGAATGTCTAGTTTAGCAAGTCTGATTCAGCCGAACCTTATCAATCCCACTACTTTCCATCAAATTCTGAAATTACTCTATTCTTTTCTGAAGGTAGACAGCTCTCTTTTGCTCCCTCAGACTCAGTCTGCATCCTCTGGGCTTAAACATAGAATGTTCTCAATTCTGTTAACCCTTGCTGTCTCCTCCTCCTCCCACCTCTCACTCAGCCCTCGGGCCCTGGCATTCCCTCTCTCTCTATCTCTCCCCCACCCAAGTCGCACTAGCTCTCATTTTCACGCTACAAACAGCTTACAATGGCCTGTTTCCATTATCATCGATACTTTTTGCATATCTTTCATTCATTGTTCTTTATCTCTCCACATCACCGTCTATATCTCTCGTGTCCCTGATCCCTAACCAGTCTGAAGAAAAGTCTCCACCCGAAACGTCGCCTATCTCCTTCGCTCCTTAGATGCTGAGTTTCTCCAGCCTTTTGTGTACCCTCAGCTCTCTTTTAGGCTGCCTAATTGTGCATAGCAGGTGGCTGCTTTAAAGTACAAAAAACATTTTAAAGTCTTATTCTCAAAGTAGATAAACGCAAAGTGCTGGAGTAACTCAGCAGGTCAGGCATCATCTCTGGAGAAAAAGGATGTGTGACCTTTTGGGTTGTAACCCATCTTCAATGTTATTTGAGTGAAGATTCCTCACCAGTACAGAAGAATTGTCCCCCTCATATTCAACAAAATGAACAGTGAATCTTGGTCAAGCTTCTGCCTTAATGTAATGTTCTATCAAAATTCACTGCAACTCCAGAAAGGTTTCTGCTGACTTTGAAAATGTTTCTGTTTTTCTGCTGGCTGGTTGGCACGCAAGAAAAGCTTTTCACTGTACCTCGGCACATGTGACAATAATAAACTAAACTACATGTTGTATTACTATTGATTTGTATGCTGATGTCTTGGATTGGGACCTGAAACCATAAGCTCTCGTACACAATAAATGTGCTGACACTGAAATACATTTGTATCTCACATTGAATCCTGGTTACGAATCTTCTTCCCCCTTTTTTGAGAAGAATTCTTTGCTTATTTGGTGTTTCTGCCTGAAGCATGCAAGATTTATGGCTGGGACTTGGAGATCTTTGTGAGCATGACCTTTCATCCCGACAGTCCAAAATGTGAAGAATGTGTAGCAAACCCAGCTGTTCAAGCCATGAGTAATACAAAGCCCTTCAGAAGATTTATCGGAATTATTTTCAAAGGCAACTTGACAGCAAGGAAGTTACTTGCAGATCATTAATGTTTATGAAGCATTCTGTTGAGTTGCTGATCAGATCAAGAAAAGGCGGAAGATTATTATTGTGAATAACACAAGCTTATTGGCTTATATGTCCTACCACTGTGTCATAACAATTCTATGGTGGCATTTCACTTCAATTGAAAAGGACTCTTGGTTCTTTAACATTTTTGTGTGTGTTTGGTTTCATTTTCAGCCTGTTCCGGAAGAGTTACAAAATGGTGAGGGCTTTGGATATGTCGTTGCTTTTCGACCGGCTGGAGCCACAAGTTGGATGAAGGCGGCAGTAACATCAGCCGATGCATCGAGATATGTTTTTAGAAACGAAAGTGTCCCACCTTTCTCTCCCTACGAAGTAAAGGTTGGGGTTTACAACAACCAAGGTGAAGGACCTTACAGCTCAGTAATCACAGTGTATTCAGCCGAGGAGGGTAAGTAAAGAAACTGAGCCCGTGATCTGTTGAAATCACCCCTTATCACATCTCAGTTCCTGGTCCTGCGATCATGTCATATCATGCCAAAGCATTCCATCCATCATTCCATCATTCCCACACCAAAAAACATAATCAGGCAAGTTGCTACCAGAATTCTTCTGATGTCATGAATCACATCTGAGTCACCGATTGCAAAGACCCAGGATATCTCACTAAAATGGGGATACCGAGCTTTGTTCATCCAGTTGATATCAGAATATGTGAAAATAAAAGTAAAAAATAGAAGGTTTGAAACGATAAAGACTCTAGAAACAGTCAGCATTCTGAGTTCCCCAGCTCCATACAAGAGCACCAAAAAGTCTCTTGTGCTCTCCAAAAAGCTGAGCTGACTTAAAAATAACTGCTTATTATTTTTTTGATTGAGATCAACAACCGCGAGAAGAATCCCAAACAGAAATCTGGCTGCTGCAGTGTATTTGTCTAATGTCATGATATTCTAACATCCAATGCAGATTTAGTCCAATTCGTACTTTTTTTAAGGTCGAATTTACATAACTGCTAACCATTCAGATTAGTATCACGCCTAAATTATTTAGTGGTTATTTTTGTTTGGAATTCGTTTTGAAATGTGTAAAGGACATAATTATTTCCATCCCATAACAGTAGTGTCCTTAAATCCACAAACATAACTAGATGCAGAGAGGGTTATGTTAGACAAGCTGCATTAAGCTGAGATGTACAAAAGTGATATTTAACCAAGCCCAAAGCCAAAATATTATCTAAACTGAATATGCCAACTTATGCTCAGCCCAACAATTAACTCCATATGCAATGAGCAGCTAACTACAAGTTAACAAGCTCTTTTTTTTAAATGATTGTGTAGATGCAAGTATATCATTCGAGTTATCAAGTGGGCACCTCCCTTCACCGGTATTTTGTTGAATTAGGCCCACGACACCTCAGGAAGTCTCCACAGTTAGTTCTGGCGTCACAGAACAACCCCCCTCAACACCTGCTCTCACCACCTATGCTACCAGTATCTCTATCAAATATGAACATTAGATAACAATATTAAGGTAGAAATCAAAATTCTACGCAAACAATTAGAGGCATAAGCTGAATGGAAACAACGTCTATTAATATTACTTGAGAAAAACAACAAATAACGCGAGAATAAAGAAATAAATTAGATTTCAATTAATGTCAGTTATAGAATCATAAACTTATACAGCAAGGAAATAGGTCCTTTGGCCCACCTTGTCAATGCCAACCAAGTTGGCATACTGGGCTAATCCCATTTGAATGCATTTGACCCATATGCCTCTAAACCCTTCCTATCCCTGAGGTCCCTTTTAAATATCTCTTTCTGAGTGCACTGTACATCCATGGAAATGCTTTTTAACTGCATGCATTAATTGCACACAGTAAGCATGCAGCCAGATTTATGGACAGGAAGCTCCATCAACCAACATGATTAAAAAACTGTCATCTTTCTATCTTTGGGATAACTTTTGTTCAGAGTCATGATGTGTGAGCAATTAGATCTTCTTGACAAAGGAAACATATTCTTGGTTTGTTAACTTAACCAAAAGTCACAGCAGGCAATACAACATTCATTCAGTTTAATTTGTCTGGTTTGTTCCATGCTTTTTTTTCAGGAGTGGGATTTGAACCCATATCCTTCTGATTTTGAGAGGAAGAAAATGTAACCCACTGCAATATGGCTGAAATTACATGGTCATTTAATTGGCATCCCTTCACACCCAAACCACCCCCTCTTCTGGCACTTTCCCTTGCAATCGCAGGAAATACTACACTCGTCGCTTTACCTCCCCCCTTGACTCTATCCAAGGACCCAAGCAGTCTTTCCAGGTGTGGCAGAGGTTCACCTGCACCTCCTCCAACCTCATCTATTGCATCCGCCGCTCTAGGTGTCAGCTGCTCTACATTGGTGAGACCAAGTCAAGGCTTCGCCCAACACCCCCGCTCGGTTCGCAATAACCAACCTGATCTCCCAGTGGCTCAGAACTCCTCCTCCCATTCCGAATCTGATCTTTCAGTCCTGGGCCTCCTCCATGACCAGAGTGAGACCCACTCCATAAATTGGAGGAGCAGCACCTCATATTTCGCTTGGGTAGTTTACACCCCAGTGGTATGACTTCTCCAATTTCAGGTAGTCCCTGCTTTCTCCTTCTTTCCCCTCCCCTTCCCAGCTCTCCCACAGCCCGCTGTCTCCACCTCTTCCTTTCTTCTTCCCGCCCCCCCCCCCCCCACCCCCACCCCCACATCAGTCTGAAGAAGGGTCTCGACCCGAAATGTCGCCTATTTCCTTCACTCCATTGATGCTGCCTCAGCCGCTGAGTTTCTCCAGCTTTTTTGTCTACTGGCCATTTACTTATGGTTATTTTTAATGGCATGTGTTGATATGGTGAGACATTTTGAGATCTAGTAGTTTAGTAGCCAGGGGAAATAAACTGCCAACATCTATTTCTTCATCTATATATTACGAAAACTCCCATCTTGTTTGTTTGTATGTGTGTGTGCTTGCGTGAATGTGATATCCCCAAAACCTGCCAAAATGGTACAAGGTAGTGCTACAATCTTTAGCCCACCTTACTCACCATTGTCCTGAGATGTAAATAAAACAAATTTTGTAAGTAAGTAAGTTTATCGGCCAAGTATTCACATCCAAGGAATTTGCCTTGGTTCTCCACCCACAAGTACAACATGACATACAGTGACAGTTACGAATGATTCAGAAAACACTAAACATTAATAATATTAAAACATTAATGATAAAACACGTTCAGATGTTCGGATTGATGTTATATTTTACAAGTTATTGACATTTTAAACTTTACAAAAAACACTTTTCAAACCACTTTTCCACTTGCCCTGCCCGTCAGTCACGTTACAATGATGTCACAATGGGATCGCGAATCTCATTTACATAAAAAATTGCAATTTAAAAAAAAATTATGTTTTAATCTAATTCTTCAGTTTTCATTAACAGCTAACACTGTGTTTATTTTCGCGATTTTCATTGTGGGGGGGGGGTGGGATATTGGAGAGGTTTCATTTTTTTAAAAACGTGATCTTCATTGTGGGGGATGGGATATGGGGGAGGTGATGAGTGGGGGAGCAGGGGGATAGAGGGGGAGGGAGGGAGAGGGAGGAGAAAGTGGGGAAGATGAGGAGGGAGAGTGAGGGGGTGAGGGGAGGAAGCAGAGGAGGGTTGGTGGAGAGAGGGAGGATAATGGAGGGGGGGGAGTAGGTTACTGAAGAGGGTGAGTGAGATGCGTTCACATTGATCTTATATTTTACAGGTCATTGCCATTTTGAACTTTAAAAACATCGCAGTCGCGCTCCCACTTGCCGGCTGCGCTTGCGCAGTTGGGGGAGGGTTGCCGTGACTCGCGTCACAACAGGAACCTGTCAGCCACGCCTGCAAAGTTGGGGGCTATGGGTCAGTGGTGGAATATTGCCAATGGATCCACACCTGGTCTAGTGTTAATTAAATTTAAGACATTTGTGGATCATTCAGACTGAATTGATAAGATATACACTGTGTTAAGGTGTGCTTTAATTTTGTGGTTTGATTTTGCGTTACTCACCATTAATTGTTTAGGGCAACAGGTGTCCATTATTGGAGTTTGTATCCTGACTCTAAAATGGAAAATTTCTATTGAGGAGTAGTTTATTCTGTAATATTCTCAACATATTCATGCAAGATCGAAGTGTGGTATAAACAATCAGATAAGTTAACACCTTATTGAACAGGCATGGGAATCATATAACCAACTTCTATCCTACATGCTTATTTTTTTGTACAATCGTTTTCTGGCATTTGGGATGATGGTTGGCAGCGGGTTTTTTTACCGAGTTTATATACAATTGTCCAATTTTCTGGAAAAACTGGGCGTGATTTTTGTTTCTGTGGCAGTGACAAAGTGGACAATTGCAGTTTGATGGCTGTAGTGCATAAAATAGTAACTGTACCTTTCACACTGAGTACCACATGACATGATTTAAGTCATAGAGTCATACAGTGTGGAAACGGACCTTCAGCCCAACTTGCCCACACTGGCCAACATGACCCAGCTGCACTCCTCCCACCTGCCAGCGCTTGGCCCATATCCCTCTAAACCTGTCCTATCCATGAACCTGTCTTCACTGCTTCTTAAACATTGAGATAGTCCCTGCTTCAACTACCTCCTCTGGCAGCTTGCTCTATACACTCACCACCCTTTGTGTGGAAAAGTTACCCCTCAGATGCCTATTAAATCTTTTCCCCTTGACCTTAAACCTATTCCACTGGTCTTCAATTCCCCTACTCTGGGAAAGTGACTCTGTGCATCTAGATGAGTTATGTGGGTTACACAAAAAGCTGGAGAAACTCAGCGGGTGCAGCAGCATTCAAGGAGCGAAGGAGATAGGCGACGTTTCGGGTCGAGACCCTTCTTCAGATGAGTTATGTGATGTGTTCATATCTTATAAGTCCCATGAGTGTGTGTGTGTGAGTATGCACAGTGTACTTGTGTAAAAGTAAACAAGGCCCAAACTGGCAACTGCTAGACTGATACCTGTGTTTGTTTCTGTCTACATGCCACTGCCGTAATATCTTGCAATGGCCAATTTTCCTCCCTACCCAATCGGAACTGTGTAAGGTAGGCAATAATTTATTTATATTTATTATTTCAATCTTCTTCTTATCGAGTCCACAGACAAGATTAGTTGTTCAGCCAGAGCTGAACACACTTCTCGGCATCTGCATACAATGGTGTCTGTCTTGCGCTTCTTGTGCGTGGTGCTGGAAAGATTGGTGAAAACAGGGCCGCGACATAAATGCTCTTTCCTTTACCCCATTATTTAAATTAAGTCCTACAACTGAAGACTAATCTCACTGATACATGTGTTTGGAATCAAGATGAATGGGACTGCTGGATGAAAAATGTTGTAGTAATAAAAAAACAAATGGATTCAAAATTGAAATACAGTGTAAAATATTTTGAACCAGGGATCAGAAGAGTGCTTAAAACAGGCTCAGATGGAACGTTGAAAGGAAAGTGGAAATGGGATAGAAGAACAGAGAGAAATATGATATTGGCTCAGAACCTTTTGGTATAACAGCAACAAGTATCTGCATTGTCCATTTTAATGCAAAAATATCCTCATGTGTCTGATAGTGATACCCAACATCTGCTGCATTGCAGCTCCTGTAGTGAACACTGAAATGGTGATCAGCTGTGAACTTTTTAACCTCCTAGTTGAAAATATTGAAAATATTTTGTCTTGTTGGATGATGTGTAATTGAGCTTCTGGTGGTGTTTGAAGACATAATTGCTGTTAGCATTCATGGGCTACATATATATTTTACACGTAGGTTGAAGTTAAATCAGAAAATTCATTGCAAAATCCTCTGGCTTTTGGTTAGGCGAACTAGGTGCCTTCTGAAGAAGGATCCCGACCCAAAACGTCACCTATCCACATTTTCCAGAGATGCTGCCTGACCCGCTGAGTTACTCCAGCAATTTGTGTCCTTTTGTGTAAAACAGCATCTGCAGTCCCTTTTCTTTGATTATAAATTGATTTTCGGGTTGTTTGCAAGATATCTCCTTTGTCTAGTGATAAGGTGTGGAAACAGGCCTTTTGACCCACTGATTCCGCACTGATCAGTGATCACCCCTGCACTAGTTTTATCCTACACACGAGGGACAATTTACAGAAGCCAATCGACCTACAAACCGTGCACATCTTTGGGATGTGGGAGAAAACCGGAGCATCTGGAGAAAACCCACAGTCACAGTTTTAACATGCAAA
Source organism: Raja brachyura (assembly GCA_963514005.1). The sequence goes on from OY740796.1 coordinate 40,840,622, forward strand.
AATCCATACAGACAGAACCCGTAGTCAGGACCGAACCTGGGTCTGCAGAGCTGTAAAGCATCACTCCGCCACTGTGTTGCCTCCAAATCTGTAGTCAGATTGGCTGCTTAGTCTTCTTAGCATCATGGTACTAATATTGGTAGCAGATTGCAGAACAGATTTGAATATGGATAATCTAACTTTTAACTCAGCCTAACCTTTGTGGGAAGTTTCCTGAAGGCTAAAGTCAAGCATCACCAATTTGCAACTGACTAGAGGAACTGCGTACAGATTAAAAAATAAAGATCAACAAACACTCGTTGGTGTAAGATTCCTCTTTGTAAGTTTTAATTTCTATGCAGGAATTTGATAACTGTGTAAACACTGGAGCAGATCTTGATCCAAATGTGCAATCCAAGAATAACAAATGATATTGAGTTATACGCTCATTTTACACTCGCCTGATGAGTATAATGGTGAAGGTCATATCAGTTTAAACACTGCCAGTATTTACCCTACTCAGCTGCAAATGCCCTTCAACTTATATTTTATTATATTCCATGAAATCTTTGGCAAACCAATTGAGCAAATGTGCGATTTGTCTTTTTGTTGAAATTGTTCAAAGAAAGCCAGCTCCAAGGTGCTTAGAAAAGTCCCGACTGCACATGGTATGCTTAGCCAGCAAGATACGAACCAGTTTTAGTTTTAGTTTTAGAGATACAGTGTGGAAACAGGGCCTTCGGCTCACCGCGTTAGCATCACTCAGCGATCCACGCTCATTAGCACTATCCTACACACACCAGGGACAATTTTACATGTATACCAAGCTAACTTAACCTACAAATCTGTACATATTTGGAGTGTGGGAGGAAACCGAACATCTCGGAGAAAACCCACGCGGTCATGGGGAGAACATACAAACTCCGTACAGACAGCGCCCGTAGTCGGGATCGCACCCGGGTCTCTGGCGCTGAAAGCACTGTAAGGCAGCAACTCTACCGCTGCACCATCGTGCCACCTAAGTGCAGATTCAGTTGTTTGATGTAGAATACACAACAATTGGATTAATTCAGGCAATTTACTTATTCTTAAATCACCTAAAAAACCTATTACTCATCCTCTCTGCTATTTCTCTCTGTTAAAAAGAATGTAGTTGTTAACCATCCACCTTATACGACCTCGTACAATATCAATATTCCCCATGTTACCTCTTGGGTATTTTGAGAAGATGGTGTTCCAGCACCAGGCGTCACATTGGATCACCGAAACTCATCAGCAGGCAACTCTTAGCTTCCATTTTGGGAAGCTGGCTGAGGTCATATCTCCTTTCTCCCTGTTAGAAATATGTCTATTTTCTGAGCTGATCATCTACTTTAAGGGAAACGGTTAAGGGAATAAAATTATCCCGCACTCTTCCCTTAACAGCTGCGGCTATTCCTTTCATCAGTTAGGAAACATTTTGGAGCCATCATTGTGAAGAAGACCACATGGCCAGAGGTACAATCAGGCCTCTGTGTCAGTAATTCTGTTTAATGGAAGAGATCAAAACAATAAAGGGTCAAAAAACTTGCAAATTTGCCTTTTCAAGCAGAAGAATCAAATCAAAATATTTGCTCCAGAAGGAATGGCCCAAGGTTACTCTTGACATTTAGCCTGCGTTAGCTCTGCAGATGTTAATGTACATTTAAACATAAATGTTCAAATGTCAACTCTACTCGTACAGAAATTAAAAAAGAAACATGCATGGTGTTTGTGATATCTCCCTGGGGGCACACAGTTTGAATCCAGCGCTAAAGAAAACTGTGCTGGTTTCTCACTAATTACTTAGTTTTGAAAAATTAATTGAAAAGAATCCTTTGCTATTAATACAAGTTTTTCACGTTAAAATAATCCTAATGTGAGTTTATAATGTTGCTCTGTGTTACCCAATGTTATATAATGTTACCCAACAGTTCCAGAATCACATTTGAAAACATACTAAAATAACAGAAAGCAAAGAACCCAAACGAGTGTGTTCCAATACTACTTGCATAACATTTGTACACTTAAATGTGGTTAGTCACAATGTTTAGCTGGTGCTTTCAGAAGTCGCACACAAGAGGTGTAATTAACTTGCTCTGATAAATATAATGTCTCTGTTAATTAAAGTGAAATGAATCATGAGCATAAAAACCGATGGAAATGATTGTGCAGCTGAGGGAAAAAATATTTAGTAGCAGGGAAACCCAGTAACAAGAGCAGGGACGTCATTTCTCCAACACTGTCCTTGAACTGGATAGCAGATAACAGGATAGATGTGTATAGGATGCTTCTCCTGGTTGAGAAATCTAGTTTAAGGGGGGTCACCGTCTGAAAATAAGAAGATTATTTAAGAGAGTGATGTAATGAAATTCCTGCACTCTGGGGTTGGTGACTACTTAAAACGAGTTCTCTATCCTTTTAGGGTAAAATAAAACTCCATTTTTGATTACATTCAGACCAGAGATCAATAGTTTTTGGGATATTAATGGAAGTTTGTAGATCAGGTGGAAAAATGGCGTTGTGAGGAAGATCAGTCATGATCTTGCTGCTTGGCAGAGCATATGGGGGAGGATATTTCTGATATCCTGATGTGCTTTAAAGACACAACCTGTTCATTGTGTGATATTGTGTCTCGCGGTCGACAGGATGAACTTCAATCCATTCATTCAGGTTCCTCCTGATAAACGTTATGTTTCACCCTTCACTCAGTGGAAGGGAGCAACCTAGCATATCTAGGCTTGAGCAGGGTTACAGGATAATAATCGGGAGTACCAAACATTCCAATTTCACACTTTTTAATTCAGGACACTTATTTTTCTTGTACCCCTACTACAGGTACACTCCCAATTTTCTGGCATCTTATGGTCCAGTACCTCTTTTAATCCGTACAACATTATGAAAGCACACTTGAAATTCCCTCCGGAAGTCCGCCCAAAAATGTGGCGCTTAGGCCGGGTGAGGCGGCCGACCTTGATCTGATCCATACTTGCGTGGCAGAACAGTGCAATTTGCCAACGGCACTGCCAACCCGGAGGTATCCCCCCCATGCCTATTCCCCCTGAAAATATGGCACCTAGGGCGGATGTTGCCCTGGTTTTGTGTTTCCATGGTTCACATTTCTGCCCTCCGGGGCCATAGCCCTGCTGAGAACGCAGTGCCTTGGCCCCACGTGCGGCCACCAATCTGACCCTCATTTAGATTTCCGAGGACAACTCATTTACCGGCACCCGGGCTGCCCACACAAGAAATGCAAGTTCCCTTGTAAATCTAATACATTTAATATTGTTTCATTTAAGTTTCTTGCCGACCCTGTGCTTTAGGGACACAGGAGGGGTAGAAATTAGTGGTGTATGTTTGAATTATTATTACATGCCATCTGTTGGTCCAGCAAAATGGATAATCCGGCAAGGTTCTGGAAGCAAGGGTGAAGCCAGAAATCGGTGGTGGACCTGTATTACTGAGCCACAATTGGGGAACTGTGCACGGTATAAGTGCCAAAACCTGCACATTGCTGTCTTGTATTTCCTGTGTTCTGTTTCTTTAAGGGCCTGTCCCACTTACGTGTCCTTGGCACGCAAATTACACAACCTCGTGGTCGCTGTTGAGGCGCAACGGCCCCGCGAAGGTTGCGTGTGATTTCATGCGCCCGCACAGCCGCCTGGAGTGCGTGACGTCATTTGAAGATGGACACAAAATGCAGGAGTAACTCAGCGGGACCAGCAGCATCTCTGGAGAGAAGCAATGGATGATGTTTTTTAGTTAAGATCCTTCTTCAGTCTGAAAGAAGTGTCTTGACACAAAACGTCACCCATTCCTTCCCTCCAGAGATGCTGCCGGTCCCACTGAGTTACTCCAGCATTTTGTGTCTATCTTCAATTTTCTTGGCCCCGCTCTGGGAGTAGAAGCGGTGGCAGTTCCGGACCGCAACGTCCGTGAGCCCCAGGCCAAGTTCGGCGATCGTTTGCCTGCTTCTGCTGCTGTTACAGGTGAGACGTTGCGTCGTGCCAGGGTCTTGGGCCTGTCCCACTCATGGTAACGGCCAGTTACTTGACAGGTTGTTGGCGCGCAAAGATTTTGTTCACTACAAAAATTTCGGAGACCCGCGCGATGTTGCGCACAACTCCATACCCCTCCGCGCTTCTCAGTGGGACCGACCCTGCGCGGCCACACGATGCCCGTGCGCCTCAACGCGACCATGAGGTCGCGTCATTTGCGTGCCAAGGACACGTAAGTGGGACAGGCCCTTAAAGCAGTTGAGGTATTCAAGTGAAATGCAGACTTGGTATGGTTGAAAGCCAGAAATCAAAATCACATTATGTTTAAGAAAAAGCATATGCTGACAATATGAGAATATAATTATGACATTACTAATCACAGAACTGTGCCAAAATATGCACTATGGCAAAGTTAAATAAAAACATGTGAAACATAAGTGTGCCAGCAAATATGGACTAACAAAATGTTACCACAGAAGATGCAGGAAAAGGGAGGGGAAGAATGAACACATCATAAGGTCAGCATTAGGGTGGAAGATAGGAGAATGCAATTGGGAAAAAAAGTGATTATAATGCCAAATGGGAATGTAACAGAATAAGTTATGTAGCAATAGTTTTATTTGGAGGATGTTTGCAGGGTTTGTAACAGCGTACAGATACTATATTTAAATTTAATACAGGTACGACATTTAAAAGTCCAGAAGGTCGAGCTGCTGATCTGGAGACAAGAGTACAAACTCTATTGAAAATTAATGGTTCATTTTATTCTCTGTACTCTTCTAAGAACTGTGGGAATTGGTAATTTAGAAATTTCTTCCTGCATTATATTTTCTTCCTCATCGTGGCATTTCTGATTTGTGAACTTCACTCCCATCTTTCTTGCTGCCTGCATGCTAGGTGCATTACAACATTATTTGCATTGATATTTTCTTTCATTTCCACACATCTCCTGCCATTCCACAATTTTCCCTTGAATACTTGTTTTAAAATGAACGGATTTGACAGATCATTGAGTAGTTGACAACAGATCTATCCTTTCAGTGACAAATGTTCCCTCTTTAGCATACCGTGGCCCATTTTCTGATTGTGTTAATCCTCTATAGGAGTTACAGCTACATATAAGGTCTAGTGATTTCTATTTGTATTAAGTCGTTAATCACTGGAGCAGATAGATTTGCAGCTTACAGTGCTGAGCAATGTTGATGTATCAAGTTAGTCAAGTGATGGTTCTGCTGTTTAAGGCCGTATAAGAACCACCATTCTTATTGAAAAATTACAGCTCTGTGGTGAATCTGTCCAAATCTGTGTTCCCTGTAATTCGGTGTAATATTGCTAAGGGATGTAGCGTTTCTTTCCTTTTGAGGGAGATCGGGGGACAATTTGCATGTTTTCTAAATGATTGTATGATTAAGATTGCAAAAATTAAAATATGGATTTATAATTTCAATGCAGTTTGATAAAGAACTTCTACTTTATTTTTGGTTCTTACCTGAAGAGTTTTATTAAGAAATACTCACAGGAATTTAAACTGTTAAACCTGAATAAATGCTGCTACAACAGATTTGCTGAGAAAACCAATTTCTTACCATTTGAACTGATGACCCAAGGTCATCAAGTGGATAATAGTGTCAGGATTAGTTTTGGCCCAAGAGTGTTAATGGGTTCTCCTTCTTATAACCTAGAACCCACTGTAGCACCGTTCAATGTCTCAGCCAGAAGTCTGTCAGCCTCAGAAGTCCAGGTTTTCTGGGAAGCTATTCCTTGGGAGACAAACAAAGGAAAAGTGCGGGGTTATGAGGTAAGAAAAATGATTTATGTAATTAATTCTGAAGGATGGAAAGAACCCGTGTAATTACAGCTGAAGTTCATGCAAATCAACAGGATCTTTGGGGAATAGTTCATCCTTTAAAATTAATCTATAATGACTTGTCAATGTTCTCAGGAGTGAGTGGGAAAATAAGATAATTCATTTTATGCGAAGTGTTACGTGTCTGAGGAATATGAAAATATATATATACTGTATTACACAGAATAATTTGTCTTTCACTGTTAACAATCAGCAAAACACTGACAAGCTGACGAGATTAGCTGAGGAGATCTAATTTCAAATCCATTATAACTCAACAAATGCCCGTACATTCATTAGAATGGATTAATCACTCGGTATAAGATTCTATGGGCTTTGATTTAAAGAACTAGATACTTAAATAATTTTAAATTCTCCTTCACAACAGTTTCCGATTTCTAAACCATAATGAAATTATATGAATGCTGCCATTGTTTATAAAAAGTTTAGATCTGCTTTAAAGGTTTCATATAAAGTAAAAGTCACTCTTCCAATCTTGCTGAACAAAGTGTTTTTGATTTTGGTTAAGGGCCAGTCCCACCAGCATGCGACTCCATGCGGTGACCGCGACCTAACGTGGTCGCTTGAGCCATCCGGCCTCGTGGGGCCGGTCCCACTTCAATCGCCGGAGCCGTATGGAGTTGTGCGGAGCTGGTCCCGAGGCTCGTGCGGGGCTCCAAAAACTGACACTTCAAAAATTCAGTGCGGCAACGGCTTATCAGCCCGCAGCCTCCATAACCCTCTTTATATGTGCCTCCGTGGCCCTCTCTGTGTGTGCCTCCGTGACCCTCTCTCTGTGTGCCTCTCTGTCCTTGCGAACTTACCGTGGACATCGCTCCAACTTTGTGCCGCGTCCCGCCAATCACCCGACCTCTGAGCGGCCCCCGCTGCCGGTTTGGTCGCGCTCGCCACATGCAGGCGCATGCTGGTGGGACCGGCCCTGTACGGGGATCACCCGACCACCGCGCGGCCCCCGCTTCCAGTTTGCTCGCACTCACCGCATGGAGTCGCATGCTGGTGGGACAGGCCCTTTAGGAAATTTGTTTTAGTTTGATTCACTCACACTGTTCCTGCAACATTGTCAAGTTTTATAAAATCCAGTGCAGATTTGTCCAAGTACCACCTCATACATGGTGCAATTAAATTATGAAAAATGAAATTTGTCAAGGATGCTAATTGTATTTAAGCTTCACAAGTGTAATGTCTTAACAATCACCTTTATTAATTAAACTTATCATCTTTATTACTTTATGCCTATTTAGCTTTAGCTTTAGAAATACAATGTGGAAACAGGCCCCTTTTTCCACCAAGTCCACACCAATCAGTGAACACCTATGCACTAGTTCTATCCTAAATACAAGGGACAATTTACAGAAGCCAATTACTCCTCAAACCTGCACATCTTTGGAATGTTGGAAGTCAGGATCGAACCCGGGTCTCTGGCACTGTAAGGCACTAACTTGACTGCTGTGCCCACTGTGCTGCCCATATGGTATTATAAATTCTGATCAATGTCAACCTTAAATCAAGAAAATTACAAGCAGAATTGTATTTTTTTTATTTCCTTAATGTACATTAGGCCAATGCTGGATTTTCAATTCAGGTGAACCAACTAGAATTGAATTTTAGCTGTGATATCTAAGGATTAAATATTCATTGCAGTTATTGACAGAACAAAATTATAACTGGAATTAACTGATGGACATTATTGAACAGAGGTGCCACTTTGCAATAACGTATTTGTTCATTAAAATGATGAAAGAAGTGGAACAAAAGCACTGTGGCTTTGATAATAATGCTATCCCTATGTGCTATAGTCGTACTCTGAGTTCAGGAAAGCTGATAGAACATTTTGAAAAATCAGAATAAATGGGCTGGCTTTAAGTAACAAACGAAAATCAAATAAGCTCTTCAGTCACAGGATCTTCAACCAGAAATGTTAACTCTGTTTCTCTCCCTATATTTGCAGCCTGAACCTTTGAGTAATCTCTCTGTTTTTAGTTTGTGCTTTACGTGACATTAGATCTAACACATATATTCATCTTGCATGAACCATTTACTGCCATAATGTTTTTGGTCGCGATTTCTGTTGCGGTTTTATGAATGCAAATGAATGCTTATCACATACTGATCAGTTACATCCCCTGTGGAAAACTGAGCAGGTTGGCCATGAAACTGCTCATGCAGAAAACTGATAGAAACCATAGCACTTACTTCATTCATAGCTTTTATCATTTCATAGTTTGGAGTGTACACTTTGCACAGGTTATAATTTACAATCTTTTTGACATCTATGATATGATAAGGTTAATTGTAAACAGTAGCGAGTTATTATGCCTTTTGAATGTATTACACTGGTGATCTGATGACATCAATGCTTTCAGTGGTTTTTTTTCAATCATGGCCTTATTTTGTTTTTGGTAATTCTGTTCAAATGGGTCAGAGGGCCTAAACTTTACTAAAGGTTTATTCCTTTTCATTTTGATTTATCATTTCCACCTTGTTCTTAAGATATGGTACTGGACAGATGATGAAAATGAAGATGTCGCAAGCAAAAAGAGATCAAATGGAAACCACACGACGACAAAGGTCACAGGATTGAAAGGCAGCACATTTTATTACATGGTGGTCACAGCATTCAGCAGTGCTGGAACTGGGCCTGCCAGTCCTCCCGTTAACGTCACAACAAAGAAACCGCGTGAGTCTTGTTGAGTCTCATTGTAACTCGTTTTCACCTAGCCCACAGTTAACAATGGCCTGTTTCCTTTATCATCATTACTTATTTGCATATCTTTCATTCATTTGTTCTATATCTCTCTATGTCACCGTCTATATCTCTTGTTTCCCTTCCCATGGCTCTCAGTCTGAAGAAAGGTCCCCACCTGAAACGTCACCTATTCCTATTCTCTAGAGATGCTGTCTGTCCTGCTCAGTTGCTCCTGATTTTTGTGTCTATCTTTGGTTCAATCCAGCATTTGCAGTTCCTCCCTGCACAATAACTACTGATGGTTACACAAAAAGCTGGAGAAACTCAGCGGGTGCAGCAGCATCTAAGGAGCGAAGGAGATAGGCGACGTTTCGGGTCGAGACCCTTCTTCAGACTGTAGGCGACGTTTCGGGTCGAGACCCTTCTGTTACTTTCAGTGGATCTGTCAATATATGCTTCCAGCTGTGAAGAGTGAGATTGTAAACCCAAAATGTCTTCCCTGTTTTATAAATAATTTTTTGCACTGTATTTGTAAAATAAATTTGAACAAAGCCTCTCCTGAACTTTAACACACTCGCTGTTTCAAGTTCAGTTGTCTGTTTAGCTTTTTCCCATTTTTCTCTTCATAAATATAAGCTTAGTCAAGCAGCATGGAAACAGGCCCGTCAGCCCAACATGCCCATGCTGACCATCAACGCTAGTCCCACCTGCCTATGTTTGACCCATATCTCTCGAAACCCATCCTATCCACATACCTGTCCAAGTATTATTCTTTAATGTCCAAATATCTAGGTTTGGTTTATAAATTGAAAAAAAAAGTTTAGAAGTTGCTTTTATACAGTAAGTTGTATGAATCTATCTCAAATGGCAAGGTTGGATCTTGCACATAAATCCAGCATCATCCCTGCACTTTAGAATTCCAACTCTCACCATCTTAAACCCCTATTGTGTATTTTACTTCGGAGTCACGTGAGTGACTATGTGAAGAAGCCATGCCTGGCGCTTGATCGGCATTACGTCAACGCTGTCGGTAGGGAAAGAGCTGCAGAGCGCAGCTCCACACAGCGTTAAGGATACGGCCCGCAGGTAAGTAAAATTATTTTACTTCCAGGGCGTTTTCAAAACTCCGTAGGCTGGTGGGTAAACCAGGAGGAGTAAAACTAAAATGGAGAAAGTTAAAAAATCGCAGGTAAAACGTGCGTCACGGGATGGAGAAGAGTTGGGACAGCAGATTATTGCGGAGCCAGTTCCGATACCGGTGGCCGTTGAAATACCCGTTAGTGAGCCTTTGGTTGCTCCACAAACAGAAACTTTGGAGGAAAACCCAGTGCCTAAAAAATGTAAAAGAAAATTTGAAAGGCCTGTGGTTTCTGATGAATCTGATTTGGAAGGTCCTCCAGAAAGGAAAGCCTTATGGCTCAGAATGGATCAAATGGAGAAAATGCTCCAAACGATAATCAACCAAGGGTCTAAAAACCCAGAATATTCCCAGGCAGCCCCTGAGGGGGTTCCATATCATGAATATGGTGCCAGTTTGAATTGAGAATTTGAAACTCCAGTGCCCGGGATTGGGCTGGAGGAAGTCTCTTTTGAGCAAGTCTCAGGAGTACCAGGGCTGTATGAGACTGATCCTGAAGGTGGTGATTTCGGTCATGAGTACGCACCACAATACAAATATGTTGATCCAGGTGTGCCTGATGTGGCACAAAGTTTTGCTATACCTGGAGGAGGTGGTGAGGCCATGGAAGAAAACCTGGCGGCCAACATTAATTATATGGTCTCTCACCTGCTTCAAGAAGCTGTTATGGTTGAAACAGCAGATTTGTATAAAACACCTATTAATTGTACCTCACTGAAGGTACCTACGGTGAATCCGGCTATTTGGGCGCCAATGTCATCAATGATGCGGGCGCAGGAAATACTATTTCAAAGAATCCTCAAACTGATTTTGGCTGGCATCACTGCCTTTGGAAGGCAAGTGGAAGGTTGTGGAATGACCAAAGTTCAGAAGGATATGTTGGCATTGTTCTGCAACTCATTTTTTGAGATAAATTGTATGAGGAAGATTGCCATTCGGCCCATTTTACATCCAAGATTTGTAGGGTTATGCAGATCAAGCAATGTTCAAGCTCCTGGTTATTTGTTCGGAGAAAATCTGTCTAAACAAATTAAAGAAATTGATGAAGAGGCAAAAACTATTGGCCTCATGAAACACTTCATTTTTGGCAAGAGAAGGGCCGGTCAAATGAGAAAGGGATTTGATTTTGGAGCTGGAACAAGCCAAGGCAGGAGTATGGTAAGGAAGAATTACCAACCAGCACAGCCGAATGTTCACCCACATGTTGGGAGAAGGAGACCACTACGTCCGGTTGGAGAGGTACAAAAACTTTATCCTATTAAAGAAGAATCTTTGGATGAACCTCAGATTGGTGGTAGACTCCAAATGTATTATAATGAATGGGACAGTATAACATCTGATCGTGTTATATTAGATACTGTTTTAGGATCTACCATTGATTTTGTAGAAGGTATGGATCCACCGGGACAGAATAAGCCTAATCATACTTTGATGTTTTCTGTATTTGAAAAAATTCAAATTGATAAAGAGGTTAAGAATTTGTGCAGGAAAGGAGTTATCGAGAAAACAGGTGAGGATCCACAACAATTTGTGTCAAATATTTTCCCCAGACCAAAGAAAGATGGGGTTGTAGAATCATTTTAGATTTCACACAATTGAATACATTTGTCCAGTATAAACATTTTAAAATGGACACCTTCAACACTGCAATGCAGCTGGTATCAACAGGTTGTTACATGGCTACAATAGATTTGAAGGATGCATATTATTCATCGTCACTTTCGCAGGTATTTAAAATTTAAGTGGATGGGACAGCTGTGGCAATACAAAGCATTACCTAATGGATTAAGCTCAGCGCCTACACTGTTCACGAAATTGTTGAAACCAGCACTTGCACTGCTAAGGGCACAAAAACACATTGTTATGGCTTATCTAGATGACATTTTAATTGTCAATGCTAATCAGGAGTCAGCTGAAAAATCAGTCTCAGCAACTACAAGTCTGTTTGAAAGGCTGGGGTTCCTGCTTCATCCAACAAAATCTAAGTTACAGCCATCCCAAACCATTGAATAGCTGGGGTTTGTGATTAATTCAGTTACCATGTTAGTAACTTTACCAATAAATAAGGTTATTGATATGACAAATGTATGTCAGTGCCTGATTAACAAACCTTATCCCTCCATCCGAGACATTGCTAAGGTTATTGGGAAGTTAGTAGCAGCATTCCCAGCAGTAGAATTTGGTCCACTGCATTACCAAAATCTCCAAAGGGCAAAAACTCAAGCGCTTATACAGCGAGCACGCCATTTTGATAGGCCCATGCAATTGCCAAAGGAAGCCTTATCAGAATTGCATTGGTGGATTGAGAATGTTCCACAAGCTGTTAAGAACATATTAGTTCAGCAGCCAGTAGTGTTTTTGCAAACTGATGCAAGTTCTCTCGGATGGGGTGCTGCGGATAATGAGACCAGCTGTGGGGGCAAATGGACTGTCCAAGAGGATTTATTGCTCCAAACATATGGTATAATTTATTTGGAGTTACTGGGAGCATTTTATGGATTAAAAGCTTATTGTTCTACTATAAAGGACTTGCATGTCCAAATACAGATAGACAATACCACAGCTGTGGCATATATCAATCACATGGGTGGAGTAAGATCATTATCATGTGATCATCTGGTAAACCAGATGTGGCATTGGTGGATTGGTAAATTTGGCTTTCAGCTATTTATCTCCCAGGGAGAGACAATATTGTGGCAGACAAAAGATCACGAATATTTAAAGACAGTACAGAATGGATGTTAAATCCACAAATTTTCAAAAATATTGTCAGTCGGTATGGAGTGCCAGACATTGATCTGTTTGCATCTAGATTGAATCACCAGTTGCCCAAATACGTGTCTTGGGAACACGATCCAGGGGCAGTAGGGGTGGATGCTTTCTCGCTACACTGGGGGAACACGTTCTTTTATGCTTTTCCCCCATTCTGTCTGATTGGGCAATGTCTCAAGAAAATAGCGCAAGACGCTGCCAAAGGCATTTTGGTGGTGCCAAATTGGCCTACACAGTCATGGTTCCCATTGATGCTAAAAATGATTATTGAACCATGTATGACAATTCCTAGTTGCGACAATTTGTTGACACAACCAGTAACAAAAGAAATTCATCCATTGCATGATCATATGAATTTGTTAATCTGCAGGTTCTGACCAGACCATTGCAAGAGTTTGGACTGTCGGACAGGACCATGGATGTTATAGGTGCAGCTTGGAGAAATAGCACTAAAAAACAATATATGTCGCATATAAAGAAATGGGAAGCCTTTTGTAGACAGTCAAAGATATCTTATACTGCGAACATATCAAATGTATTGGAGTTCCTTGCTGGGTTACATTTCGATGAGCACTTGAGTTATAGTGCCATTAGTAGTGCTCGTAGTGCTTTGTCGTCCTACTTAGGACAAATTTCTGATCGAGACTCAGTTGGGTCTCACCCATTAGTATCCCGATTCATGAAAGGAATTTTTAATAAAAATCCTCCCAAGCCCAGATGTACAGAAATTTGGGATGTTAGCATTGTTCTCACTTTGCTTAGGCAATGGACTCCAATTCCTTCAATGTCTTTGCAGAGGTTACCATTCAAGGTAGTAATGGTAATGGCATTAATATGAGCTCAAAGAGTACAAACTTTGCAATTGTTACGGTTAGATTGCATGCATGTGGCTTCAGATAACATTGGGTTTTATGTTTATGATCTGATCAAACAAAGCAGACCGGGGAGAACTGGAGCTAAGGTAATGTTTAAAGCATGTCCTATCGATGAAACATTGTGTGTAGTTAAGCATTTAACTCAATACATTGAAGTAACCAAAAATCTCAGAGGTGCTGAGACAGCGTTACTGATAACGCACAAAAAACCACATACAAAAGTTTCAGTTCAAACCATTTCTAGATGGTTAAAACAGGTTTTGGATTTAGCAGGAATAGACACTGATGTGTTTAAATCTCACTCCACTAGGGCGGCAGCTACGTCCGCGGCGAAGGTACAGGACGTACCACTCGATCAAATTTTAGAGGCCGCAGGGTGGTGTAAAGAAGAAACTTTTTCAAAGTTCTACGATAAACCTGTTGTCACGGTGCCAGAATTTAGACACGCAGTGCTGGGTTCTCTTTAAACGCTTGCTTTGTTTTATATTATTGATTTATATTATCGATTTATGTTATCATTTGATATCATTATCATTTTTCTTTTGTAAAATTTTCCCCTACGATAGAGGGGTTATTAAAAAATTGTTCTTTTTATGATTAAAAGATATTACATAAATTGAAACAATGTTTCAGCTCAGTGCTGGGACCCCAGCTATTTACAATATATATTAATGATTTGGACGAGGGAATTCAATGCAACATCTCCAAATTTGCAGATGACACCAAGCTGGGGGGTATAGTTAGGTGTGAGGAGGATGCTTGGAGGCTGCAGGGTGATTTGGATAGGCTGAGGGAATGGGCAGATGCATGGCAGATGCAGTATAATGTGGATAAATGTGAGGTTATCCACTTTGGTGGCAAAAACATGAGGGTAGACTATTATCTGAATGGTGGCAGATTAGGAAAGGGGGAGATGCAACGAGACCTGGGTGTCATGGTACACCAGTCATTGAAAGTAGGCATGCAGGTGCAGCAGGCAGTGAAGAAAGCAAATGGTATGTTAGCATTCATAGCGAAAGGATTTGAGTATAGGAGCAGGGAGGTTCTACTGCAGTTGTACAGGGTTTTGGTGAGGCCACACCTGGAGTATTGCGTACAGTTTTGGTCTCCAAATCTGAGGAAAGACATCCTTGCCATAGAGGGGGTACAGAGGAGATTCACCAGACTGATTCCTGGGATGTCAGGACTTTCATATGAGGAAAGATTGGATAGACTCGGCTTGTACTCGCTGGAATTTAGAAGATTGAGGGGGGATCTTATAGAAACTTGCAAAATTCTTAAGGGGTTGGACAAGCTAGATGCTGGAAGATTGTTCCCGATGTTGGGGGAGTCCAGAACAAGGGGTCACAGTCTAAGGATAAGAGGGAATTCCTTTAGGACCGAGATGAGGAAAACATTCTTTACACAGAGAGTGGTGAGTCTCTGGAATTCTCTGCCACAGAAGGTAGTTGAGGCCAGTTCATTGGCTATATTTAAGAGGGCGTTAGATGTGGCACTTGTGGCTAAAGGGATCAGGGGGTATGGAGAGAAGGCAGGTACGGGATACTGAGTTGGATGATCAGCCAAGATCACATTGAATGGTGGTGCAGGCTCGAAGGGCCGAATGGCCTACTCCTGCACCTATTTTTCTATGCTTCTATGTTTCTATGTTTTAAAATACTATTTACTCACTACTGTATTGACTAAACAGAGTGTCGTATGGAATGAATCTACGACATAAAAAACACAGAGCTTTAAAATCTTCACGTAGTCACTCACGTGACTCCGAAGTAAAATAGTAAGATTAAACGAGAACTTACCTGTTCAAAGTTTGATCTTTATTTTATGAGGAGTTACGATGAGGGATCACGTGAAGATGCCCCGCCTGGCGCTTGATCGGCATACTTAAAAGCAGCGGCATGAAAAACACAGAACCAATGGCCGGAGTAAGATAGTAAGATTGTTCTCATTCACTGATGGATTTTACTGACTCACCATTTCATTGTTTTCCAGCACCAAGTCAAGCACCTGGAAAAATAAGGTGGGAATCAGAAAGCTCCAGGGTTGTCCTAAACTGGGACCATGTCAAAGCAATGGAAAATGAATCTGAAGTGACAGGATACAAAGTAAGCAAATGTAATCATCTGTAGGAGTACCTGTTAATTATTGAATGTATATCATTTCCAAAGAAAATTATACTGCAAATTGTTTTAAAGATCTCTTGTATAAAGATGAAAAAAAGGTCTATTTATCTCGATCTGTGCACAATGAAATATTTTAGCTTTGCGAAAAGCCCATGGGAGTTACATCCCATAAATCAGCTTTGCACTCAATTCATTTCTTACTTTTTAACATGGCAGATTTTGAATAGGAAACACGTTCTAATGGTGAGAGTGTTTAATATTGCTGAGATTATTTAGCGAGTATTATTCCTATATTGTCTGGCAAAATGAACATTGTTTACTTAATTCTCGTCTGTATGTACAGGAATATTTACAGATAAATTCAGTTCTCTGGAGTGTACGGGAACTGACTGTCTTGGGTATACAAGCATAAAATTACATCCATTCTCTAGCAGTTATGCGAAGGTCCTGGCAAGGGCATGGAAAAGATTTAGTTTAGTTTAGTAATAGAGCATGGAAACAGGCCCTAATTCACAGTAAATATTGAGAATCTGAAAAACATTCTGGTAAATCTGGCAAAAGTTAGCAAATAGAAACAAAAACCTGGAGTAATTCAGTGGGACAGGCAGCATCTCTGGAGAGAAGCATTTGGTGACATTTCGGGTTGAGACCCTTTTTCAGACTGGTTAGGGATAAGGGAAACTAGAGATATAGATGGTGATGTGGTGAGATAAAGAACATTGAATGAAAGATATACAAAAAGTAATGATGATAAAGGAAATAGGCCATTGTAAGCTGTTTGTAGGGTGAAATTGTGAAGCTAGTTTGACTTGAGTGGGGGGGGGGAATAGAGAGAAAGGGAATGCTGGGGCTACCTGAAGTGAAATAAATCAATACTCATATCACTGGGCTGTAAACTGCCCAAGCGAAATATGAGATGCTGTTCCTCCAATTTGTGTTTAGCCTCACTCTGACAATGGAGGTGCCCGAGTACAGAAAGGTCTGTGCAGGAATGGGAAGGAGAATTAAAGTGTCGAGCAACCAGGAGATCAGGTTGGTTCACACGGGCTGAGCGAAGGTGTTCCGCGAAACGATTGCCCAGTCTGCGTTTCGTCGCGCTGATGTATAAGAGCCCACATCTTGAACAATGGCAGATGAGGTTGGAGGAGGTGCAAGTGAACCTCTGCCTAATCTGAAAGGAGTGTTGGGTCCCTGGACAGAGTCGAGGGAGGAGGTATAGCAACAGGTGTTGCATCTTCTGCGGTTGCTAGGGAAGGTACCTTGGCCTTGACAGTCTCCATCACACTGCACCCATGCAGAACTCATGGACTTCATCATCTTCACAACCAATTTTCATCCTGCACTCAAATTTACTTGGACCATCTCCGACACCTCCCTCCTCTTTCTTGATCTTCCAGTCTCCATCACGCTGCACCAATGCAGAACTCATGGACATCCACCGGGTTGCGCTTCGATGGCAATCTCGCCTACAATCTGTCTGTCTTTTTCATAATTTTTCTGAAATTATTAATGTGTTTTAAAAGTTTGTGTTAATGTTCTCCTGTTTGTTTTATGTGGGGGGGGGGGGGCTCGGGGGAAACATTTTTTCAATCACTTACCTTGCCAGAGATGCGATTATTTTCCGGATCGTATCTCCAGTCACTCTGCGGCCTAACATCGTAGAGCTGGAGGCCTTACTCGGTACTGACTTTGAGCCCCACCGAGGGGCATAGACTTACCATCGAAGCCAATTCCTTACCTGGGATCGACGCTCCAACCGCGGCCTATGGACTTTAATATCAAGGGCTCGCAGTTTCGGGAGAGACCGAGTCTGGAAGTTCCGGAAGCCGCACGACTTTGACTAGCCCCAACCCGAGGTAGATCGGCAGGTGCGGGGGAGCTGAGATTCCCCCTCCTCCCCCCCCCCCCCCCCCCGATGCAGGAGCTTGATCGCTCCGACGAGGGCTATGGGAGTAAGATCGTCCTGTCAACGGGATGTTAGCAGCCCCCGACCGCTGGACGACAAAGAAGGGAAGAGATTGAGCTTTTTTTTGCTTTCCTTCATAGTGAGGAATGTGAAGGAGTCACTGTGGTGGATGCTTATGTTAAAATGTATTTTGTGCGTTCTGCTGCTTTTTATTAGTATGACTATGGCAAATCAAATTCCCCATATGTTGCAAAACATACTTGGCTAATAAAGTAAGTATGAGTATGAGCCTCACCACCAATTTTCATCCTGCACTCAAATTTACTTGGAACGACACCTCCCTCCCCTTTCTTGATCTTACAGTCTCCATCACATAGAAACATAGAAATTAGGTGCAGGAGTACGCCATTCGGACCTTCAAGCCTGCACCGCCATTCAATATGATCATGGCTGATCATCCAACTCAGTATCCCATACCTGCCTTCTCTCCATACCCTCTGATCCCCTTAGCCACAAGGGCCACATCTAACTCCCTCTTGAATATAGCCACTGAACTGGCCTCAACTACCCTCTGTGGCAGAGAGTTCCAGAGACTCACTACCCTCTGTGTGAAAAAAGTCTTTCTCATCACGGTCTTAAAGGATTTCCCCCTTATCCTTAAGCTGTGACCCCTTGTCCTGGACTTCCCCAACATCGGGAACAATCTTCCTGCATCTAGCCTGTCCAACCCCTTAAGAATTTTGTAAGTTTCTATAAGATCCCCTCTCAATCTCCTAAATTCTAGAGAGTATAAACCGAGTCTATCCAGTCTTTCTTCATAAGACAGTCCTGACATCACAGGAATCAGTCTGGCGAACCTTCTCTATGGCAAGAATGTCCTTCCTCAGATTTGGAGACCAAAACTGCACGCAATACTCCAGGTGTGGTCCCACCAAGACCATGTACAACTGAAGTACAACCTCCCTGCTCCTATACTCAAATCCTTTTGCTATGAAAGTTAACACACCATTCGCTTTCTTCACTGCCTGCTGCACCTGCATGCCTACTTTCAATGACTGGTGTACCATGACAGCCAGGTCTCGCTGCATCTCCTCTTTTCCTAATCGGCCACCATTTAGATAATAGTCTGCATTCCTGTTGTGTGGTGATTAGGTGCTTGTAATTCCCCAGCTGAATATTCTTCATAATTGTAGCAAGATGCAGCACGCAAAGAGGCTCTTCAGTGTGTTCCAACCAATCGGTGTGGGAGAACCACTGTCGGGGGGGTGGAGGGGAGAACAAAAGGAGGAGCCGGCGTTCTTTGTAACTTTGTCATCGCCGTAGATGGCCATGATTTGTATACATCGGGTAAAGAATTTCACTGTGCCTTGTCACATGTGACAATAAAGTATTTCACCCCTATTTCAACTAATCATATCCAAACCTCCATCATTCTCCCATCATTCCCATCAGCGTCTTACAGGTTTTTCCACTCAGCTACATATTATCGAGTCCACTAACTTAGCAACTGCACATTTTAAAGGATATAAGAGGAAATCAGAGTATGCAGCGACACGACATTGTCAAAGTGAGAACAAGCAAACTCCCCAGATTCAGCACTAGCGATCGGGATTGAACCCCTGAAGCTGAAGCTCTGGGGCAGCAGCTCAACTAGCTGCATAACTGTGTGGCCCCAATTTCAAGAAATATCAAGTTGACACCCATTGATTCAGTAAATAAATAATTTCAAGCAAATGTGCACGTATGTACATTGAGTCATTAATGACAATCATTAAATTGAAGGATGCACACACACACTTGCAGTACTCTGAATTTATCACCATCTGAACAATGCTCTTGTCTCCAGATAACTAGCAACTAAAATGAGGTGTGTAGTTTCTTATTTTTAATAGGAAAACCTGGAATTGTATCTGCTCGTGTCCATTTTTCTTACACAATCCACAGATAAAAGGAGTTAGATCAGACCACTAATCATTTTGAGGTAAATCATGCCAATTGAGAAAATGGACTTGGTCTTCCTGTATGTAATTCACTTTTACATGCCTGACAGTTCCCGACATTGTGATGCAGAGGTACGATAAATTTAGCAGCCAAAAATGGGCAAAATGCAATTACGAGACAAAAGATCTTGAAAATGAGTGTTAATCACAATCTTCCCCCTCAAGGATGCCTGGGCAAATTTCTTGCACTGTGGTTAATTAAGAAATCTCAGTGGGCTTCCGTAAGTTAGGGTGAACATTCCCCACTGGTGCTGAAGGAGTCAGCAATTAGAAAAATCACAGGCAGGAAAAATAAATCAGGATAAAAGTGTGTATAGAAACAAAATGATGATTGGGGAAGACAGGTTGCATTAACAACATTAATTACCTTTAAAGGAATGAAATGCTAAACTTGAAAAATAAACTTTTTCTGGGCCAGAGTTGTTCAGCAGTATCTATGCCTGTTACAAATTCTCTTTATCCTGAAATCATAAGACTTCTGCTGCTTGGTGGGAAATGAATGAATACATTTTAATGCCAATGTCTGGGTTATCATCCAGGCTCTGCTTTAATACTCCATATGGAGAACTGGGCCATCCTCAGAAGGGCTTGCATGTTTAACTACACTGTGAAATCCAGAAGTTGCTGTCTAATGTCCTGAATTATAATAGCTGCCACTGTTAGCACATCTATTATCTAGTCAAAATCCAGATCATTTTTATCTGAACAGGGAAGAGTCTTTTATTTTTCGTTGAGCAGCCAACTAATATTGGCACATTTCACTCAAATCTGGCTGGAATATTGTATTTAAGAGGTTTTAGATAGGCACATGAACTGGCAGGTGCAATCAGCTAACTTGGCATCATCTATCCTGAGCTGAGTTGAACCCATTAAAATAGCACGTCAAGGGATTTTTTTATGAACATATGAGAACGTGTTTTAAAAAACAATTCAACTGCATATGAAGGTTATAAGGAAGAGGAGTAGAATTAGACCATTCAGCCCATGGTCTACTCCGCCATTCAATCATGGCTGATCTATCTCTCCCTCCTAACCCCATTCTCCTGCCTTCTTCCCATAATCCCTGACACCCATACTAATCAAGAATCTATCTCTGCCTTAAAAATATCCACTGACTTGGCATCCACAGCCTTCTGTGGCAAAGAATTCCACCGATTTACCACAGATTGTATAAGAATTATTTGATGCATTGCAAAATACCTTGGCAATTACCATATAAAGACAATTTGAATGGAAATAGGGCACATTGTCATCTAGTAACACAAGATACAGAATTCAAGTCTAGAGGGCATAACCTTACGGTGAAAGGGGCAAGGTTTAAAGGAAATATGCGGAGCAAGTTTTTTTAACACATTTTTGTGGGGTGCCTGGAATGCAAAGCCAGAGGTAGTAGTGGAGGCAGGTACTTAGTGGCATTTAAAAGGCTTTTAGTTTGGCACATGGATATGCAGGGAAGGGAGGTGTATGGATCATGTGAAAGCAGAGCAGATTAGTTTAGCTAGAGCATTGTGTTTGGCACAGTCATTGTGGGCCGAAGAGCCTGTTCTATTCTATCTTCTATATTCATTTTCCAATTCATATTTACATTCATTCAGGAGCAGCAACACAAATACCTTGTGGGGTCTAGTCTTGTGAATAATTCCTAAACTTTTGCAGGTTTTGTACAGAAACAACAGACAGAGCAGAACAAAGGTGATAGAAACCAATAACACATCTGTGGAGCTTCTACTCCCCGATGATGCTGACTATATCATTGAAGTGAAGACCTTCAGCGATGGAGGAGATGGAATTAGCAGTGCTCAAATCAGGATCCCCAGAATGTCATGTGAGTTACATTTTTCATTTCATACAAACTATAATTATTCAATTTAATAGGGAGCAGCTTCTATTCTATTCAAATACACCTCTTGGTTCTGATGCAGCAGTGTTCATTTTGTGTTAGAGTGCTGCCACTAAAGGGAAGGAAATATCTTGTCACCTTCTCGTTGATGTATCTTTGGATAGTCAGAACACAGTTTATAACACAACACTAATTGATGTCAAGTTACTGGCTTCAATCAGAGATTGAGACTGGAAAATGGAAGTGTCAATTTTGTTCGTTGGAACTGATATGGTATTCCAAGCACATTAGCATTAAAATCACATTATAGTGAACAAGTATGCAGTGGGTACTTTAAGTGGGTTAAGACCTCCGTTAAAATAGCAGTTCAAGGAGTTTTTTTATGAACACACGAGAAGATATGTTTTTTATTCTGCATATTATTAAGAAACTCATGATGCATCGTAAAAGACCATTGAAATTTCCACATAAAGGCAATGTGTATGGAAATAGGGCAGTTTGTAACCAAGCAACACAGGTGCTGGAGGAACTTAACGGGATGAGATAGCATCTGTGAAGGGAATGGATAGGCAATGTTTTGAGACGAGACCCTTCTTCAGACCCTGTCTGAAGAAGGGTCGAGACCCCACAACAACACCTGTCCATTCCCTCCACAGATGTTCACATGATGGTTTGGGTCCGGACCGTTCTTCAGACTGGATTGAGTTCTTCCAGCACTTTGTGTGTTGCATTATATTTTCTCCATGTAATGTGCATGTAAAGTGAACATAAACTGCCAACCAGTGCAGCTTTTTCAACCTCAGAATGCTGCAGAAGTCCAACGAAACAGAACATAATTACAATCTAACAAGTCATTTAGAGTCAACTTCAATCAACGGCACCAAATTATACAGGGATGTGCCAGAGTACAATCCTCTTATTTACACATCAATGTCTACCCCATGCTGCACCCGACCACCCAACAGGACATTGAAGTGTGCCTTAGGGTTTGGTGCCTGTTTCAACCACATAACTTATTTTACACATTGGTGCTAGAGCATCACAGAGATCATTGGCACCAAACTTCCTGCAGAATAATGCTAATCAACATTCTTACACAAAACAAATGATCTTGTGTCTGAGCTTCAAGATCTGTGATTGGCAGTTTAGTTCACATCACAACCTCCATTGGATCATTGCATTGGTAATTATTAAACGTTTCCTTTTAGATTAAAAAAAAATATTTTCAGTACATGATCTCTCTTCCCTTCCAGAGTATATTTCTGTTTGTAATTCAATTTGCTCATGGCAAGAGTTTTGAAAACAATACCTCAATTGAGCAATAAAAGTATCCCTTAAACAAAAAACAGACCTTATAAAACATAATTGTCAAATACTTTTGTAGGTCCAAGAAAATGTGCTTTTGTACCTAATTCCTTACAATTATCCTCTGCGTGTTTCGCCATCCATTGTTTCCTTTATTTATTCCACTAAAATCTTGCACTGTTCACTTCTTCCTAATCCAGTTCTTCCAGTTCCCCACCATCTTTAAGATAGACACAAAATGCTGGAGTAACTTAGGTGTTCAGGCAGCATCGCTGGAGAGAAGGAATAGGTGACGTTTCGGGTCGAGACCATTCTTCACAATCTTTCTTCATTTAAAACACTTTGCATCATTTGCAAATACCAATGGCACAAAAATAATTATTCATATTAGCATTGTTTTACTGTTGTCACTGGTGCCAAGACGTGGTGAAAAGCTTTGTTTTGCATGTTATTTAGGCAAATTGTGTCACTCATGAGTACATCAGGTAGTGCAAATGAGAAAGTAAACAGAGTGCAGAATATAATGTTACAGCAACAGAATAAGTGCAGACAAAATAACATGCAAGGGCCAGAATAGGGGAGATTGCAAGATCATGGATTCATCTTTAGCACATGAGAGGTGCGTTCAAGTATCTGTCAACAGCAGCGAATATTCAAGAGATTCAAGAGAGTTTATTGTCATGAATATCTAGATAGGACAATTAAATTCTTGCATTGCTGCATCACAACAGGATATTGTAGTCATAAATATAGATCAGATCAGTGTGACCATATACCATAGAATATATATATACACACATCAGTAAACAGATAATGTGCAATAGTCTGTTATAGTTCAGAGTTTGTTTGAAGTTGTGTTTGATGGCTGTGGGCAAGAAGCTGTTCCTGAACCTGGATGTTGCAGATTTCAGGCTCCTGTACCTTTTACCTGAGAGCAGAGAGATGAGTGTGTGGCCAGGATGGTGTGGGTCCTTGATGATGCTGGCAGCCTTTTTGAAGCAGCAACTGCGATAAATCCCCTCGATGGTAGAGAGGTCAGAGCCGAAGATGAACTGGGCAGTGGTTACAACTTTTTGCTGCCTTTTCTGCTCCTGGGCGCTCAGGTTGCCGTACCAAGCCACGATGCAACCGGCCACCATGCTCTCTACCGTGCACCTGTAGAAGTTCGAGAGAGTCCTCCTTGACATACCGACTCTCCGTAATCTTCTCAGGAAGTAGAGGCGCTGATGTGCTTTCTTTATCATTGCATCAGTGTTCTGGGAACAGGGGAGATAGCTTCAAAAATATGCACGCCCAGGAATTTGAAGTTGTTGTCCCTTTCCACCATCGACCCGTTGATATAAACGTGACTGTGGGTCCCTATCCTACCCCTTCCTAAGTCCACAATCAGTTCCTTGGTTTTGCTGGTGTTGAGAGCCAGGTTATTGTTGCTGGTACCATTTGATCAATCGGTCGATCACGCTTCGATACTCTGACTCGTCCAAAACTGTTCTTGAATCTGGTGGTATGTGGTTTCAAACTTTTGCATTTGCTGCCCAATGATAGAGAGGAGAAGAGAGAATGACTGGGGTGTAAGTGATCCTTGATCATTTTGGATGCTTTTCAGAGTCTGCAGATTACAGAAGGAGCTGATTAAGGTGGTGGAGGGAGAGGCGGGGAGAGAGAGGTTTGCATGTATCACGATGAAGGTAGTACTATCACTGTATACTTTATACAAATAATTTTAAAAGCAAGTTTTTTTTTGCTTTAAAGTTAAACTGCACTAATGTTTACTTCCGCACATCTTTGTGATAAAGATGTACAAAAGACAGATGGATGTAGATGGATAGGATAAGCAGACATGATGGATAGTTGGGAGAATACAGACTTCATGCAAGTCATCAATTCAGATGATAATTTAACAGGATGTGTTCAGGCAAATCCTGTGCCTTTGGGGATTCTGGTCATGTTAACTTTATAAAATGAACTTAGATTGCCTTGTGAACAGAAAAATATCGCATTGCATCAGCAGAGGAAAAAGGTAAAAAGAAGTGGATGAATAAGTCTTGGTCCTTTTTCTGTTTTTATACAAAATATAAATGTGTAAAGCTTGCATTTATACATCTTTTGTAACAACATATCTTGGAATCATTAGTATATTTTTCATTTTGCGGTACAGCTGCTGCCTCACAGAGCCAGAGACCTGAGTTTGATCCTGACTATGAGTGCTCTCAGTGCAGAGTTTGTGCACTCTCCTTGTGACTACGTGGGTTTTCTCCAGGTGTTCCGGTTTCCTCCCACATTCCAAATACGTGCCGTTTTGTAAGTTAATTGGCTTCTGCAAATTGCCCCTAGTGGGTTAACATAGAATTAGTGAATGGGTGGTCGATGGTCAAAGTGAACCCGGTGGGCCAAAGGGCCTGTTTCCACGTTGTAGCTATAAATTATAAACTCTAATTCATCTCTTCTAGGCTTTAAATTTATACATTACATTGTACGTTGTACAATACATTATTCTCCACTAGTGCAATGATATACGTTACTAGTACAATGATATACTATGAAGCAAGTGGTCTGATTCACAAATGTGCTTCATGGAAGAAAATCTATCATACTAACTGGAAGATCGATGTGGTTAGCCTTTAGTGGTCCTCTGATGTAGCCTGGCATGCCCCATGGTTGATGGGAAATTAGGGATAGTCAATAAATGTCAATCGGGCCTGCAATGATCCTATTAATGAATGAATAAGTGAAATATGGATTTTGATCAGGATGGAAGCACACATAATGATTGCTATGTGTTATGTTGTTCTCTCTCCATTACTCCATACATAATTTAAGGCTAGGGATTTCAACACCTTGTTTGTAACTGACATGCATTTGGTTATTCGGTAATGTACTGTCAATTAATTAATAAATGGGAAGAAGCCTTACAATGCTAGTAACTATTGGAACAGTTAGTGATTATTATTGGCAAACATTCCGCATGCAGTCCCTATTCTGATATGAAGAGTAAAACAAAACAAAGGAAAGTGAAGAAAAGTGAGAAAATGGAGATGACCCTTAATAAAATTTAACAAATGGAAATAGTTGGTTTTTGATCCAAACAAAGGCAACAGATCTTTAACAAAAGGCTAGAGTAAGCCAATGGGTCAGGAGAAAAGGAATAGGTGATATTCCGGGTCGAGACCGTTCTTCAGACTGAAACCTTTTGTGTCAGTGTTCGGTTTAAACCAGCAACTGCAGGCCCTTCCTACAGATCTTTAACAAAACTGTATTTATGTAGATCAAGAGATCATGTGCAGGCCGGAGCAAAAGAATATGGGCTCAAATTAAGAACGGACTTCTAATTCCTTCTGGGAAAAGTTGGGCAAAATCAAACAGCACCATCCTGTACAAAACAAGTATTCAGAATTTATTTCATACCATTCAGAATTTCTTGTTAAAATTGAATTGAATTGAGCATTATTTGTAATATTAGGATTTGTTCACCAAATGAGCAATGAAATCTGTGCTACATATGAATTCAATCTGTAATACAACAATTTATTCATGTTGCTACTCAACAGACAATATGCTTATGAATGTGATTTTACTCTGAATAAGGAACACAACAAAGGGTACTTGTTTAAGGTAGAAACATAGAAACGTAGAATATAGGTGCAGGAGTAGGCCATTCTGCCCTTCGTGCCTGCACCGCCATTCAATATGATCATGGCTGTTCATCCAACTCAGCATCCTGTACCTGCCTTCTCTCCATACTCCCTGATCCCTTCAGCCACAAGGGCCACATCTAACTCCCCCTTAAATAAAGCCAATGAACTGGCCTCAACTACTTTCTGTGGCAGAGAATTCCACAGATTCACCACTCTCTGTGTGAAAACAAATGTTCTCATCTTGGTCCTAAAAGACTTCCCCCTTATCCTTAAACTATGACCCCTTGTTCTGGACTTCCCCAACATCGGGAACAATCTTCTTGCATCTAGCCTGTCCAACCCCTTAAGAATTAAGGTAAATGGGAGAAGTTTTGTATTTGCCTAGGGAGACACTAACTCTCACTGCTTTTCCTGCTGATTTATCCAAGTCTATTCAGGCAATGTCCTATTGCTCATTCTGAAGGGAAAGTGTCTGTTTCATATTCTATTAAAGAGAGTTTGTCACTGGAATGAATAATAGTGCTATTTTGTCTCCTTTCATTCTTTCCTCAGAGTTTATCTAAAAGAACTTTGGCAGGCATGCTATGTATGACTGAGATAGAAGGAAAATACTTATAGTAATATTTCATGAATTAGAAGAAATTAAGCAAACAAAAATATTATACATTCCCAATCGAGACAATTGGGCAATAATTCAACAGTTATTGCATCCAAAAATATCCAAAATCTTGTAATGTGCTCATGTCAGTTACACTGGCATGAGCATTTTATTGGCATAGTTTATTGCTGCTCCCAGGATGTTTTACAAATCAATGAGATCTACAAGTACAGACACGTTGCCCTGAAAACCAATAAAAAATGTAAAATAACTAAGGATGCTGCAAATCCAAAAGATTATCAGTTTGAAACGTTAACTCAGTTTCACTCTCCACAGAAGCCTTCTGGGTATCTTTCTGTTTTAATCACATTGCTGTAGATATCTGCTGTGAAGTTAATGGGGAGGGGAGACAAGAGGAGAGGTGGGATGAGGATTGTCACCGTGATGATGAGAGGTGGGATGAGGGTTGTCACCGTGATGAGGAGAGGCACATACATTGGGGGAGGAGAAGGGAAATAAATGCAAAAAGCATTTCTTCTTCCCCATCATGAACACAGCCCTCAACACTAACCACTGTTACTGAATCACTTTCTCAGATTTCACCCTCAGGTTAGTTTGAAGAATGTTATGGTATAGTTTCTAACACATGTTCTTATGTTTGGCAAATAGTTGTCAGTGTGAAATATGACAGTGTATGCTCTAAACCTAAACAGACCCTCTAAAATAGAGTCTATTTTCCGAAAACTGATGATTTTAATAAATGATCCTCAAATTGGGGACAAATTACACACTCAGTAATTGGACAGCCAATGTGTACATAGATTACATTGATTACACCATGTTAATCTATGTAAAATGTGCAGCACCGAAAGAAGCCATGAAGTCCAATCACCCCATTCTTATGTTCTACCCCAACCTTCATGTTTCCTCAACTGTTAGCACAATCCTTTATTCTGATTGCTCATGTGTTAATCCTGCAACGTCATAAATGCAGCCATAAAAATGAACTCTGGAAAGATTAATGGGAATAATGGAATTAATGGAAATAAAATGTATTATGTTTTCTAAAAATCTATTGGATTTTGTAAAGATGGTCATGAAGATATCTGTAAATATTCTTTACTGTAGCTGTGCAGTATGTCAGATCAGAATCCCTGATCTTTCAGCTTTTGCCTCTACTTTGTCTCTAAATTACCTCTACTTCGAAAACAAACACAAAAGGGGAAGGTTGATCGACATGTGAGATAATGTAAATGGCAGGGCAAGATGCTGAGGGGGAATGGGACTGGTGGACTTGGTTCTGACATGCACTTGAGATGGATGAGATGGATGAGATGGCCTACTTTTGCACTGCAATAATTCTCTCTCATGTGTCCTTTCTCACAAGTTGGATTTTTTTTTGTAAAATTGATTTATTTGAAACATGTGGAAATGTTATGGCGTAAGGGAAATTCAGATTTCTATAAATATATGCCCAAAGTATAACATGGCCTAATACGAAAAATTATACAAGCCTAACAGATCTTCTTTTCTGACCATGATCATTATTCTTGTTGGGAAATGCTGAATGGCTATCTCTTCTAGACAAAGAAAAGATGAAATGTGTTGATTTTCACATGGCCAGTTGCTTATTTTACAAAAAATTGAAAAGCTCAGTCAGTGTAACTGTATTCTATGCCGGGCAGTAGATTGAAACATGCTGTTTAATATGATGTTAAGAACTCAATTAAATCGGCAAAATAGAATGAATTTAAACAGTAGTTTATCAGTTGTGTTGTATTACATTGTGGCACAGTTCTGTGACATTACATTTTGTTCCAAAGTTTTGATGCAAATATCTTTATGGGCCAAATACAAGCAAGGTGGGACTAACGTAGATGGGGCATCTCGGTCGGTAGGTTGGGCTGAAGAGATTGTTTCCATGCTGTATAATTCTTTAATACTATGACTATGACTTTTTATGTGCGCATAGTTTACAAAACTGCAAACAGATAACAGTTTGCAAAAAATATTCAATTCACCCCAAGTGAATGGAGACATTACCTACATTGAGATGCATTGTCAATAGAAAAGAATCAGCAGGATTGCACTTGTTGTCATTGAGTAGCAATGTTACATCATTTTGAGATGTAAAAAATCAAGTCTGCAATTTATTCCATCAGATAAAGCATAAAAAGAAGTTGGTCTCGATCCAAAACGTTGCCTATCTCCTTCGCGCTTTAGATGCTGCTGCACCCGCTGAGTTTCTCCAGCCTTTTGTGTACCCTCGATTCTCCAGCATCTGCAGTTCCTTCTTTAAAACATAAAAGGAAGTTTAATTTGACACCTAATTCACTTTCATATCTTCAGTATTAAAAAAATCATGGCCATCTTCATACTGGGAAATTAGCATCCTGTTCCCTATTGCTTTTCCATTGACTTAACATAAAGGCTGTGATCGGGGACAGTCAGAAGCCCATAACTTTCTTAACAATTAAGAGAACTGAAATAAATTTTCAGTTATTATAGATTGAAGCATTCTGAAACAAATATGAAACAATCTTACTTGGATGTTTTGAAATTAAAGCATATAATTAGTTAATTACCATTTGTAGCTAATTACAACATTCAATTACTAGATCTAAACATCTATCCATTTCTTAAGAAAAGATTAACATTTTTAAATAGCCTAAGTGTCCAAATAACATTCACACAATAATTCACAATACAACATGATTTTTAAAGCTCATTGTCATGAATTTATAGTCCAAATGGAAGGAATTTAGTGTTTAATTCCCGTAAATTAATGGCCATTTAAATCATCTTGCGAGTGGGATTTTGTGGAACGCGATTGATTGGAACGTTGCGGTTTGTGGTGAATTTAAACTCCGTATTGGCAGGAAAAACACTGCCGGTTCGTATGGGGCCTAAATCACCTTTTTGCAACATAAAATTTGGATTAAGGTAATCCTAAGAAACAAAGGACAAAGGACATTTATTGTCACATACACCAATTGGTGTAGTGAAATTTGACTTGCCATGCAGCACACAGATAAAGATAAGACACCACACTAAGAATTTAACAATAAACATAGAAACATCCCCCCACAATGGTTCCCAATGTGGGGGGATGCACAAAGTCCAGTCCCATCCCCATGTCCACCCATAGTCAGGCCTATTGAGGACTCCGCAGTCGGCGCTACAGCGGCCTGATGTTTTAGGCCTTCTCACCGGGTGATGGTGCTCCGGCGTCGGGAGACTCCACACAGCGGCTTGGGACACCTGGAACGGCTGCTTCCTTACCGGAGTCCGTGGTTTCCGAAGCCGACAAGACCGCGCTGGATGGAGCTCCACAACTGGTGATCTCGCCGAGAGATCCCAGGCTCCCGATGTTAAAGTTCAGCGCTGCCAGCCGCTCCACAGTCCCGCAGCTCCGCGATGTTCACCTGCGGTCTCAGCATACCGGAGGTCCAGCGCGGCGACCCAGGCAAGGCATCGCCCGCTCCGCTCCACGATGGTGCTCCAGCGCCGAGCCACTGCCGAAGCCGAGGTTCTGGGCGGTCCCCTCAGGAAATGCCACTCCATGCCCACTGGTAGGCCGCGAGGACAGGTCGAAGTTGCAGCCCGGAGAAAAGCTGCCTCTCCGACCAGGTAGGGACCCTGAAAAGTAGTTTCCCCCTTTCCCCCCCCCCCCCTCCACCCCCCACATAAAAAAGACTAGAACTCCAAAACAAAACACTAAAACTCACTAAAAATAAAAGAAATAAGTTAAAAAACAGACAACCGAAGCAAGTTTATATGTAAAATAAACGGCTTGGCTTTATTTGTCCCATATGGGAGATCCGTCCCGTTGTCGGCATTGACAGCGTTAGAAGTGGATTTTTATTTTACTCCAGCGCTGAAATAGTCCTGTGGTTTAAAAAAAATAATTCACAGAACGGTAGTCGGAGCGATTATTCAGCATTAGCTAGCAGCCCGAGAAAATATATCTCGGACAGGCTGGAGAAAATTGCATTTTAACCCCCCCCCCCAACCCCCCTCAAAGGCGCCAAAGTCACGCACACGACCAGTGACAGAACTGCAGTGCCGCTGAAGGTAAGTTTTGTAACATACCTACATTGAGGCAGTAAGATGAGTGTAGCCCCCGTTAATGTTATAGTTTGATGTAAAAACAATGACATCAAACCCATATGTCATGGCTTTACATCCATGCATCTTCCATGATTTACTGACTGCCTTGATTCCTCTAACCCACGTCTCCACTTGGAAAGTTCCTCAACTGTCATTCAATGTGGATTTGTGCACGGCAAGCAATTTTGCTGTTGGATTACATGGAGATGGACCATTGGCGTAGGACACATCACAGGCAGTGGGAGGAGGCATGAAAGGGTTCATCATCCAAGATCTTATCAGGCCCTTTTGCAAGATTATGAGATGCATTATCTGTGCAGGCTAGGTTTCTCTAAGACATGTACTGTTGAATATCCTAAAGTGGCTGAAATGTCATAGTTCCACCATTAGCTGCAACCACCACTAATCTTTAGACACATTGGACACTCTCACTAATCTTAGGCCAGAACCATTAACCCAACTATATAAATTCCCATCAGTTGAATCTTTGGTCATCTCTCTTCATTCTCAGTCCACGTACCTCTTTAATCATCTTCCCCAATCTTACAGCGAATGGTATGTTGGCATTCATAGCAAAAGGATTTGAGTGCAAGAGCAGGGAGGTTCTACTGCAGTTGTACAGGGTCTTGGTGAGGCCACGCCCGGAGTACTGCGTACAGTTTTGGTCTCCTAATCTGAGGAAAGACATTCTTGCCATAGAGGGAGTACAGAGAAGGTTCACCAGACTGATTCCTCGGATGGCAGGACTTCCATTTGAAGAAAGACTGGATAGACTTGGCTTGTACTCGCTGGAATTTAGGAGATTGAGGGGGGATCTTATAGAGGCTTACAAAATTCTTAAGGGGTTGGACAGGCTAGATGCAGGAAGATTGTTCCCGATGTTGGGGAACTCCAGAACGAGGGGTCACGGTTTAAGGATAAGGGGGAAGTCTTTTAGGACCGAGATGAGAAGATCTTTTTTCACACAGAGAGTGGTGAGTCTGTGGAATTCTCTGCCACAGAGGGTAGTTGAGGCCAGTTCATTGGCTATATTTAAGAGGGAGCTAGATGTGGCACTTGTGGCTAAAGGGATCAGGGGGTATGGAGAAAAGGCAGGTACAGGATGCTGAGTTGGATGATCAGCCATGATCATATTGAATGGGGGTGCAGGCTCGAAGGGCCGAATGGCCTACTCCTGCACCTATTTTCCATGATTCTATGATTCTATACAGCACAATTCCAAATTCTTGCTCAACTAGCCCTTAAAATACATTGAAACATAATGGTATCAAAGTGGAAGATAATGTTTTTTCACAGCCAGAGACAATCAGCATATACATGTAGTTAGGGCCCCTGAATTAATCAGGAAATATGTTCAAAAATAGTAGACAGGATGATCTGGATCATTGGGGAGGGAATGATTCATGAAATAGGAAAATACTACTAGTCCTTCACAGAAGATTTAAAAAGCACTTAAATATGGTTGTAAATAGAACCATCTTATTTATCGAATTGTGACTGTGTTTCAATTGTGATGTACTTTTCACACATCGATTGTGGACTTTGAGGTAGAATTTCATCTCTGTGTGCAAGGCAGTGACACTGCATGGAATTTGGCATCCATTGTTCAATTCTATTGAAGTCAATGGAACTAAAAGCTTCAAGGATATACAG
The DNA here is from genome assembly GCA_963514005.1 of Raja brachyura. The sequence goes on from OY740796.1 coordinate 40,873,125, forward strand.
TAGTCAGGCACTATTAGCTTGTACGGTTAGCACAAGCAAAATGGGGTGAACTTTTTTTTTTGCTCCTGTTAGTTTTCTTATGACTTGACTATCCTCAATATGGAGTAACATGGAGCGCTATTCATAGTTCGTTTATAGTTTTTGTGATCCAGTTTACGCTTTATTTCATGTTTTTACTTTCCAACAGGAGACTATTGATTAGCTTAAAGGAGCCTTTGCTCAGATCTTGAAGGAATTCTCAACTATTTATAGAAATCTTGGCTTAATATTAACTTGCAACAGCAAATTGAGAGAAGTGCTGAGATAATTGTTTCCAGTTTTCTTGTGTGGTTTCAGAACCTGTGAATAGGGGCCATGGGATTTTCAGAAAAATAATCATTCACAGACTTGCCCCAGATTTGGATGATGTCCCTTAAAATTGTTCATTATTGTGGAAAAAATGAAAAAATGTTCCATGTGTGAAAACACGAAAAAACAAGAATTTCAAAGTGAAATTGTGACGTCTGTAATTTATACTGGTAAAAAAAATCAGATTCAAAATGGAGTTTGTGCCCAGTTAGTTGATGAGACTTAACTATTTTACACTAAGCAAATTATTTATTCCAGTAAAACATGGAAGTGCCAAAAGCTGATGAATTATGTAATTAGTCATCACAGTGTTTGGACAACTCTTTGATACAATATTGAAGAACTATTACAGACATGTAGGAAATTAGGTGCAGGAGTAGGCCATTCGGCCCTTCGAGCCAGCACCGCCATTCAATATGATGATGGCTGATCATCTAAAATCAGTAACCTGCTCCTGCCATTTCCCCCATATCCCTTGATTCCTTTAGCCCAAAGGGTTAAAACTAACTCACTCTTGAAAACATCCAGTGAATTGTCCACCACTGCCTTCTGTGGCAGAGAATTCCACAGATTCACAACTCTGTGGGTTAAGAAATGTTTTGTGCCCAGTTAGTTGATGAGACTTAACTATCTTACACTAAGCAAATTATTTATTGTGTTGTTTTCAGAATCTTCTTCATTGCATCCTTTGAAACTGGAATGGTTTGCACAATAATTTGTTTTTTTTCACTATGTAAACGTTCTACATATACAAACAGTGAACCATTCTTCATAAGGTTGCTTTTCACGTATAACTTGCTGCAAGAGTATTAGTTTTTCATTGTTTACTGATGCATTTCAGGCCACAAGGCAAATAGAACATGTTGAATGAAAGATAACTCAATGTCCAGAAAGGACAGTTTAGATTAGACTTTAGAGATCCAGAGCAGAAACAGGCGTTCAGGCTTGCCAAGTCCAAGCGACCAGTGATCACCCCCTAGTGATACACTAGCACTATCCTGCACACCAGGGATGATTTACAATTTTACCTAAGACAATTAACCTATAAACCAGCATGTCTATGGAGTGTGGGAGGAAACTGGTGGTCCCGGAGAAAACCCATGTGGTCACAGTGAAAATGGCCAAACTCCACATAGCAAACACCTGTAGTCAGGATCAAACCCAGGTCTCTGGCTCTGTAAGGCAGCAGCTCTACAACTGCGCCACTGTGCTGTCCTGAATCTGTATTATTATACAGTTTGTCTCTCATTAGTTGTAAGGTGGATGAAAACAAAGACCGCTTGCTATTTTTGCCGAGAAAATGCATAGATCCCATGTTTTCCTGCAAAAATTAACATATAAAGTCAAAGGATTGATTTCAATCTGCTTAATTCCATATCAGTTACACTAACCGGGGGTAGCATGGAAGGAACTCTGGATCGTCAGAGATTCAATGTTCAGAAGACATGATAAACCAAAGCTCTATCTGCCTGTTCGGGTGGATATTAAATGTGATATAACATTAGAAGTGCACAAAATTCTCCCCATTATGATGTATTTTCCCATAACCTAATAAGTGAATGTTAAATTGGTTATTGTTGTTTGTGGAATCTTGCTGATATAGAATTAAGGCACGTCACTGCAGTCATTTGTTGTGTGAGCTGCATAAATTCAATGATTGCTTTCAATAATATGAATACTGACTTCACAGATCAAGTCATGATCAATGAAATATATTATTTATTTGAAGATAGAATATACTTTCACAGATTCATGGCAGAAACATCACATTCAGTAATACCGTGACTTAAAAATATTAAATACATCTGACCAACTGACAACAAAGGCAGTGGACATATATGTGTTGAAATGGTTTTTAATGAATTGCAGCAAGTACAGTTTTCCTTGAAGAAAAACTGAACAAGGAAACAAATCTTGTTCGATATAAAATGCTTTCTAGTTTTGAAGGATAAAAGGGTAATATTTTTGCCGTTAATAGCATTGGAACTGCTGGGTCAAGTCCTATAGACATGTACTTCACCTTCTATGAAGTTGTATGAGCTATAAAAGAGTCATTACAAATGCTCACGTGGCTTATTTCCATCATGAGAATGGAAGTCACAAAATTTGTGGTAGCTCACAATTGCATAAGAACTTTCAAATAAAGGGTGGGATTAGTTCATAAGTGAAAGGAGCAGAATTAGGCCATTCTGCCCATCAAGTCTACTCCACCATTCAAACATGGCTGATCTATCTTTGCCTCTCAACTCCATTCTCCTGCCTTCTCCCATAAGCTCTGATTAGGTGGGAATTTATAGCAACCTCTTACTGAGGACTTTAGCAAGCATCTGATCTTATGGGAATTTGCATCCTTTGCTGAAAGCACAGCCTAGTGTAATGAATTGCAGAGGATAGGATGTGGAAAATATTGCTCATGTCCTGGTTAGAAGGCCTCTTTGGCATCAGGTTGACAAATTAAATATTCAAGTTGGCAGTGCTTGTTCGCCAATCTCTTCCTGCCCATGTTTCTTCTAGATATTGTGTCCCTTTGACCTTTTCAACCAGAGTGATTGGTAACACATGTCAGTAAACATTGTATATAACTGAGGCAGCAGCCAAGCGGAGATCAAGTGTGAAGAAAACTTTCTGTAAACAATTAGAAAATTGGCGTTGATTCCCAGTAAAACATGGAAGTGCCAAAACTTGATGAATTATGTCATTAGTCATCACAGTGTTTGGATAACTCTTTGATACAATATTGAAAAAATATTACAGACACGTAGGAAATTAGGTGCAGGAGTAGGCCATTCGGCCCTTCGAGCCAGCACCGCCATTCAATATGATCATGGCTGATCATCTAAAATCAGTACCCTGCTCCTGCCATTTCCCCCATATCCATTGATTCCTTTAGCCCAAAGGGTTAAAAATAACTCTCTCTTGAAAACATCCAGTGAATTGTCCACTGCTGCCTTCTGTGGCAGAGAATTCCACAGATTCACAACTCTTTGGGTTAAGAAATGTTTCCTCATCTCAGTCCTAAATTGCCTACCCCTTATTCTTAAACTGTGACATCTGGTTCTGGACTCCCCCAAAATCGAGTACATTTTTCGTGCATTTACCCTGTCCAATCCTTTAAGAATTGTATATGTTTCTGTAAGATCCCCTCTCATCCTTCTAAATTCCAGTGAATACGAGCCCAGGCGACCCATTCTTTCATCATCTGTCAGTCCCGCCATCGCGGGAATTAATCTGGTGAACCTACGCTGCACTCCCTCAATAGCAATAATGTCCTTCCTCAAATTAGGAGACCAAAATTGCACACCATACTCCAGGTGCAGTCTCACTAGGGCCTTGTACAACTGTAGTAGGACCTCCTTGCTTCTAAATACAAATCTTCTCGCAAGGAAGGCCAATATGCCATTAACTTTCTTCACTACCTGCTGTACCTGTACGCAATGACTGATAACCATATAACGATATAACAATTACAGCACTGAAACAGGCCTTCTCGGCCCTTCCAGTCCGTGCCGACCATTTATTTTCCAACTTGTTCAACCTTTCTCTGTAACTTAGTTGCTGGAACCCAAGCAACATTCTAGTAAAACTCCTCTGTACTCTCTCTATTTTGTTGACATCTTTCCTATAATTAGGCGACCAAAATTGTACACCATACTCCAGAATTGGTCTCACCAATGCCTTGTACAATTTTAACATTACTTCCCTACTCCTATATTCAATGCTCCTATATTTCACACAGAGAGTGGTGGGTTTCTGGAACTCTCTGCCACAGAGGGTAGTTGAGGCCAGTTCATTGGCTATATTTAAGAGGGAGTTAGATGTGGCGCTTGTGGCTAAGGGGATCAGAGGGTATGGAGAGAAGGCAGGTACAGGATACTGAGTTGGATGATCAGCCATGATCATATTGAATGGCGGTGCAGGCTCAAAGGGCCGAATGGCCTACTCCTGCACCTAATTTCTATGTTTCTATGTCTATGCTCTGATTTATAAAGGCCAACACACCAAAAGCTTTGTTTACCACCCTATCTACATGCGATTCCACCTTCAGGGAACTATGCACAGTTATTCCTAGATCCCTCTGTTCCACAGCATTCCTCAATTCCCTACCATTTACCATGTACGTCCTATTTTGATTTGTCCTGCCAAGATGTAGCACTTCACACTTATCAGCATTAAACTCCATCTGCCGTCTTTCAGCCCACTCTTCCAAATGGCCCAAATCTCTCTGTAGACTTTAAAAATGTACCTCATTATCCACAGCACCACCTATCTTAGTATCATCTGCATACTTACTTATCCAATTTTCTACCCCATCATCTAGATCATTGATGTACATGACAAACAACAGTGGACCCAACACAGATCCCTGAGGCACCCCACTGGTCACCGGCTTCCAACCTGACAAACAGCCATCCACCATTACTCTCTGGCATCTCCCATTCAGCCACTGTTGAATCCATCTTGCTACTCCGCCATTAACACCCAAAGATTGAACCTTCTTAACCAACCCTCCAATGAGGAAACTTGTCAAAGGCCTTACTGAAATCCATATAGACAACATCCACTGCTTTACCCTCATCAATTTCCCTAGTAACCTCTTCAAAAAATTCAAGAAGGTTTGTCAAACATGACCTTCCAGGCACAAACCCATGTTGACTGTTCTTGATCAGACCCTGTTTATCCAGATGATGTACATGCACACCCAGATCTCGTTGCACCTTCCCTTTTCCTAGTCTGATCCCATTCAGAAAATAATCAGCCTTCCTGTTCTTGCTACCCCAAAGTGGATATCCTCACATTTATCCACGTTATACTGCATCTGACATGCATCTGCCCACTCGCCCAACCTATCCAAGTCACCCTGCAGCCTCATACCATCCTCATCACAGCTCACACTGCCACTCAGCTTTGTGTCATCTGCAAACTTTGAGTTGTCACATTTAATTTCCTCATCTAAATCGTTAATATATATTGACTGGGGTCCCGGCACCGAGCCAAATAACTGGGGTCCCAACACCCACAATACCATGTGCTCTAATTTTGCACATTAATCTCTTGTGTGAGACCCTGTCAAAGGCTTTTTGAAAGTCCAGATACCCTACATCCACTGGCTCTCCCTTGTCTAGTCTACTGGTTACACCCTCAAAAATTTCGAGATTAGTCAAGCATGATTTACCCTTCATAAATCCATGCTGACTTTGACCGATCCCGTCACTGCTTTCCAAATGCGCTGCTATAACATCTTTAACAACCGATTCCAGCATTTCCCCCACTACCGATGCAAGGCTAACTAGTCTATAATTCCCTGTTTTCTCTCTGGCTCCTTTCTTAAAATGTGGAGTTACATTGGCTACCCTCTAGTCCAGAGGAACTGATCCAGAGTCGAGAGAACATTGGAAAATGATCATTAGCAGTGAAGCCATTTTCTGAATCTCATAGTAACAAAAAGTCCCTGCTTCATCACCACCTCCAACGGGATCCCACTACTGGCCACATCTTCCCATCTCCACCCCTTTCTGCTTTCTGCAGAGACCATTCCCTCCTCAACTTCCAGGCCAACTCGTCCCACTCTTACCACCCCCTCCCCATCTACTTTCCCCTGCAACCGCAGGAGATGCAACACCGTCCCTTTACCTCCTCCCTCAATCCATTAAAGGACCGCAACAGTCTTTCCAGGTGAGGTTCACTTGCACCTCCTCCAACCTCATCTACTGTATCCACTGTTCCAGGTGACAACTTTGTGCATTGGTCAGGCCAACCTACAGGCGATCGTTTCGCTGAACAGCTCTGCTCAGTCCGCCTTAACCTACTTGATCTCACGGTTGCTCAGTACTTCAATTCCCATTCCCAATCTGACCTTTCTGTCCTGGGCCTCCTCCATTGTCAGAGTGAGACACAGCGCAAATTGGAGAAACAGCACCTCATTTTTCACTTGAGTAGCTTACACCCCAGCGATATGAATATTGACTTCTCGTACTGAAAATAACCTTTGCTTTCCCTCTTTCTCCATTGTCTCCCCCTTCCCAGTTCTCCCACCAGTCTTACTGTCTCCAACTACATTCTATCTTTGTCCAGCCCACTCCCCTGACATCAGCCTGAAGAAGGATCTCGACCCAAACTGTCGCCCATTTCTTCTCGCCAGAGATGCTGCCTGTCCTGCTGAGTTACTCCAGCATTCTGTGTCTATCTTCGATTTAAACCAGCATCTGCAGTTCTTTCCTGCTTATGTTTCAAAATAGATCTAATTATGTTAGATCTAATTTCAAATTATGTTAGGCAAATTAGATCTAATGGCCATATTTGTGTGGAGGACGTTATGCTCCTATTGCCTTTCCCTCTCCACACACCCCCCCCCCCCCTCCTCCCCTCCCCCTCTCTCCTCCATCCACATGATCTCCTAGCCTTTTCTGAAGTCACCAATCAGTTTGCTTGGTCTTGTTAACATTGAGTAAAAGTTTGTTGTTATGGCACGATTTAAGTAGTTTTTCTGTCTCTCTCTTTTACGTTAACACATCACCACCAGTGATTAGACCTCGATGGGATTGGAGCTGACCTTAGCTACACAGTCATGGGTGTAACGTCATTAGAGCAATGGGCTATGCATACAGTCTTGAGATGCACTTGTGCTGATAGTGATGAGCTATTCACATATTTAGCATTAGTCACGCAGGTTAGGTTATCACGTTTGATGTTGAGCTTCATTGGAGTTATTGGACTTGAGGGAGTTCCCCGCCATTATCCTGACTGCAGTCTATATCCCGCCTCAGGCAAATATCAAGCTGTTCATCATCTACAGCTCAACATTTAACACTATTATCACCTCCTAACTCATAATCTAGCTCCAAGACCTGGGCCTCTGTACTTTACTTTGCAACTGGATCCTTGATTTCCTCATAAACCATTGTCATGGATGATGCATTTATGTTTATTTAATCTGGTGTTCAATTCAGTGAATTAATTGTATTTCTTGCACAGAATATTTTAAACCCAACTTCCAATCAATTCATTGAACTCAAAAGCTTTTTCCAAACAATTCCTCTCACCAATCTGTGATGAGTCTTCTATATCAAGCTTTTGTACAAAGAACTTACTGCATTGTCACGTTTAACCCTTTCTTACGGTTTGGCCATGAAGTAGTTGAGGCAGATGCTATTGCAACGTTCAAGAAACATTTGAACAGGTACATGGATAGGACAGGTTTAGAGGAATATGAGTCGTGGGGCTAGTGTAGATGGGACATGTTGGTTGGTTTGGGCAAGTTGGGCCGATGTGCCTGTTTCCACACTGTATGCTCTATGACTATAATTAACTGTAAAATAATGAAGAGTAAAATATGTCGGGGAATGAACTGTTAAATAATGTGTTTCGGTTTCCTGTCAAACATAAACAAAGCCAACTCGTGTCAAACCTGTAAAATAAACATTCCCATTTTCCAGACATTGTGAAGAAGTATATAGGACATTCTTTACACGTCACTTTTTACATATGGCCTTAAGTCAGCTTACTATTTGAAAACAGATTAGCTCAAGTAGTTTGAAGTCGTCACACAGCATATCGTATAAAAGACAAAGCGCTTGACATGTAGAAAGGTCACTACGGCAGTAAAAGACTGACTTACTTCATGAAAGTAGACAGTCTGCTCATATAAGTAGAACATTCACTAAAGTAATCGAAAAAGATGACCCTGTGCTTCAAAAGTTATAGCAAGAAAAGAACGTGAGAGATAAGCAAATTCAAAAGTCACCATTCCGAAATAATGTAAATTGAAATTTGAAGCGATGCAGAGTAACTCTACTGATGTAAAACTTCATTCACTCCAAATAAAAGGATTCACATATTCCAAACCTGAAGGAACTCAGTGACTTTATCAGTCATTATAAAAACGCAGTTCCTTTGCCACTTTAATTGTTTACATCAATGAAATCATGAGTAGTATCTGTGCTTTCACTAACTTGTTAAAACTATTCTTGTGTACTTCCAAATACAATGTTTCACGTTTAGTTTAGTTTATTGTCACATGTACCGAGGTATAGTGAAAAGCTTTTGTTCTGTGCTAACCAGTCAGCAGAAAGACAACATCTCTTTAAACCCCTGTCTCACGGTGCGAGTTGGCCCACGAGTGACCCCGAATTTTCAATCGTGGTGATCACGTAGCGGGAACATCGGAACTCGCACGAGCAACTTATCGACTTGTGGCGCTAACGGCAGGCACTCGGGAAACTTGTTAACTCGTGGAAAAAATCAAACATGTTTGATTTTTTCCACGAGTCAAATTAACTCTTCAAGTTAAAAATGGAAACATTTAAACTCGTTGTAGTAACGTAGTGGTCCGTGCGTTTACCTTAGTGACTCGTAAGTTTACCGTGGGAACGTTTCATAATCTGTTCGTTCGCTCAAGTAAAGACTGACCCAAAGATAGAAACTCAGCGGACCAGGCAGCATCTCTGGAGAGAAGGAATGGAGTCGAGACCCTTCTTCAGACTTACCCGAAACGCCACCCATTCCTTCTCTCCAGAGATGCGGCCTGTCCCACTCCAGCATTTTGTGTCTATCTTCGGCCTTTCTGCGATGATCTGCAACTTGTCCTTTATTACTGAGGCACCTGCCCCGTGGCTTCGTATTCGTCTCAATGAACGGCTGTAGGATTACACAAAAAGCTGGAGAAACTCAGCGGGTGCAGCAGCATCTAAGGAGCGCAGGAGATAGGCGACGTTTCGGGTCTAGACCCTTCTTCAGACCTGCTGACCTTCTTCATGCTGCTGCACCCGCTGAGTTTCTCCAGCTTTTTGTGTAACCCTCGATTCTCCAGCATCTGCAGTTCCTTCTTTAACACGAACGGCTTTAGGACGCGGTTAAAGACCTGCCGAAGGGGCAAGTCTGGGGTGGTGGGTGGGTTGTGTCCACGTGTGATGCTCCATCCACCCCCCGGGGCCGAGAGTGTGGGATTGGGAAGGAACTGCAGATGCTGGTTTGCACCGAAGATAGACACACACAAGAAGGGTCTCGACCCGAAACGTCGCCTATCTCCTTCGCTCCTTAGATGCTGCTGCACCTGCTGAGTTTCTCCAGCTTTTTGTGTAACCCATAGACACACACAATGCTGGAGTAACTCCGAGGGACTGGCAGCATCTCTGGAGAGATGGGATGGGTGAGATTTCGTGTCGAGACCCTACTTCAGACTTCTCCAGAGATCCCGCTGAGTTTACTCCAGTAGTTGGTGTCTATCCCGGTGGCGGGGAGCCGGGCTTGGCTGACTCGCCGCCTCTACTTGCCGGTCAGTCGGGTGATCATCGCCCTCCGCCCGGGATGCAGCGGAGTTTTGCACCCAGTGAGTTGTCCAGCGCTCACGGTGGACGAGGGAGGACAGCAGCAGGCCAGGTAAATGAATAGCAGCACATAAATGAGTCTAGCATTTCTTGTTTTTATGTTTTAATTTACAAGCCGCTTCACGCGAGGCAAGTTTTATTTTCAGTCCGAAGAAGGGTCTCGACCCGAAACGTCACCCATTCAACGATAGACACAAACAAGCTGGAGTAACTCAGCGGGACAGGCCGCATCTCTGGAGGGAAGGGATGGGTGATGTTTAGATCCAAATGCTGGAGAATTTCAGCAGGTCGAGACCCTCCTGTCACCCATCCCTTCGCTCTATAGATGCTGCTGCACCTGTTGAGTTTCTCCAGAATTTTGTGTACGCTCGATTTTGCTGCATCTGCAGTTCCTTCTTTAACACTGCTGGAGTAATTCAGCGGGTCTAGATCCTTCTTCAGAAGACGAGCCCCTCCCCCCCCCCCCCCCCCCTCCGCACCCCCAACCACCTTCCACCTCAACTTACGCCTGGGCACCAAAGCAGCTCAAGAGGCGAACCCTGAGCTCCGTCTCCCAACAATCTGAACAGCGGGTGCGGCCGGCCGGCACCCGGCATGGCCTTCGCACCCCTCACACACTATAGGCCCTGTCCCACGGTGCGAGTTGACCCACGAGTGACCCAGAGTGACAGACTCGTGGTTGTGTACGATATTCCAAGTTGATGTTCAAGTGTTTGAGGCGAGTTCTCACGGGTATGGTAAGTTTGCCGTTTACTTGTACTTTCTGCGATGTTGCGAGATCGTCTCCAGAGTTACCAAGTTCCCCTCCCGTTTGCTCTTGAGTTACCAAGTTCGTCTCCCGCTCGGGGCGTGTGTTGTTGCTGCAGTCCGGGATTCGCATTTAAAACACTCGGTTATCTTCAGCAGTTCAGGCAAGGACAGGTTTGGGGGGGGGGGGGGGGGCGAGGGATGGTGGAATTGGGAGAAGGCAAAGACTATGGGTGTGGAGGAGTGAGACGGGGGCTAGGAACGGCATCTGTGAAACGGGTAGTCAACCTTTAGGGTCCCGGCCCGAAACATCCCTATACATTTTATGATTTCCCTCCAAAGATGCAGTCTCCCGTGGTTTGTTTGCACAACTCTCTTCCCTCTCTCTCCCAACATTGGGGGGGGGGGGCGACAAGATAGTTTAAACGGACCTTACCCCCACTTCATGCTTCCGTTGCGCATAATTCAGCAGTAAAACCTCTCTTCCCCTTACCCAGCGATGCCCGATTCCTCGCACCCCCACAAGTTCACATCGACGAGGGAAGAATGAGCGGGGAGTCTGAAGAAGGGTCCCGACCCGAAACATCACCCTTTCCTTCTCTCCAGAGGCGATGCCTGTCCCGCTGAGTTACTCCAGCATGTTTGTGTCTATCGTCGGTGTAAACCAGCATCTGCAGCTCCTTCCTACACACGGACAGTGAAGTGCCTCGGCCAAATTAGGAACATTGGGATTCTCTGATGTGAAGGTAGTCTGGTTTGTGTTTCTTACACTTGATCATATCCGAAACTAAAGTATAGATAGACACAAAATGCTTGAGTAACTCGGCGGGACAGGCCGCATCTCTGGAGAGAAGGAATGGGTGGCGTTTTGGGAAAGTCTGAAGAATTGTCTCGACTCCATTCCTTCTCTCCAGAGATGCTGCCTGGTCCGCTGAGTTACTCCAGCATTTTGTGTCTATTAAAGAGTTCCCACGGTAGACGCACGAATCACTAAAGTTAACGCACGGGCCACTACGATATAACTCTGAGTTTAAATGTTTCAATTTTAAACTTGACCACGAAATTTGACTCGTGGAAAAAGTCAAACATGTTTGACTTTTTTCACGAGTTCACAAGTTTCACAGGTACCTGCCGTTAGCGCCACGAGTGGACAAGTTGATCGCGCGAGTTCCGACGTTCCCGCTACGTTGGCTGTACGTGATCACCACGAGTGAAAACTCGGGGTCCCTCGTGGTCCAACTCGCACCGTGAGACAGGGGTTTTACCTTCATTCACGGTTGGCTCAAGACTAACGGGAGAGGAACTTGTTAACTCAGGAGAGTAAGTTGGAACATCGCAGCAATGACATACCCGTGGGAACTCGGTTAAACACTTGATCATAAACTTGAAATCTCGTACACTACCACGAGTCTTTCACACGGGGTACCTCGTGGGTCAACTCGCACCGTGAGACAGGGCCTTTAAGTTAATTTACAAAAACAGAATTATCCCATTTCGGTGATACTTGCATCTATTTAATGAATTGTAAACGATTTAATGATTTAAAACCATTATAGGATGATGATTTTCAATAAATATTTCACAAAAATTCAATTCATTTTCTAAATTAGTGCTTTGGTGTTAATTTCAGTGACATTCCATAAAAGCCAGGACAGAAGTTGATTCATCAAAATAACTTGTGTTACTTATAATGTGATTAATGGAACCACAAAAAAGCCGCAGTATGACAAAGCCAAGGTTTTTTGAATACAAAACTGCTTACATTGCATGAGTTTGATTGATTTTTATCTCATTGCTTTTCCAAGGAAAGGCTGTTTTCCAAGAAAAAGAAAAGTTGCACTTGCATGATCAATGAGTAGATGTAATTTGGCAGGATATGTTGGTGCATTTATGGCAATGTGCTCATCTAACTCTCACTGCCAAGATAGTTGAAGACTGGAAACTTGAGAGTTGGTCACCAGACCCTCTTAGATGTAATCGACAGCTCATGATTCTGTAACTTAGCAATTGTAACCAGGGTATCTCTCACAAAGCCTCCTCATCCAATGCCTGCAACATCATACCATACATTTATTGTTCTTTCTCCCTTCACTTCTACACTCCAGACACAAATAACACCATTCCCAGATATGGTGTTGGTTTCCACCTGCATTTTGATGGATCTCCCATCCACTTCCCTAGATTTACCTCCGCACTGTCAATTTTCTCTTCTCATGTCAACCCTTAGAAGGAATATAGGTATATGTATACTTTTGAATGGGCATATGGATTATGCAGGGGATGGAGGGATATGGACTATGTACTTGGCATAATGTTTGGCACAGATATGTGCTGTACTGTTCAATGTTCGATATTCTGTGACATGTGGGGACGGGACGTCGAAGGACGAGAAGCCGAACGGACATGACGCCGAAAGGATACGAAACCGAACGGACACTAGGCAGAAAGGACACGAACCTGAACGGACACCATGCCGCAAAGACAAGACGCAGATCAGACGTGAAGTCTCCAGGGAGGAGATTTGTCCGAGACCTTGTCAGCGATTGGTCCAGACCTCGCGTCCATCACATCACTGGCCGAGGGGCGATGGGAGGGTGGGGGGGGGGGGGGGGACGACCTCGAGCTTGTATTTGTAAAATGGTGGCAGTGACTCCAAGCTGCTGCGATTGCCACAGAGGCAGTGATGTGATGGACCCCATGGGAGTCTGGATCAATTGCTGACCTTTGTCGATGACTGACAAGGTGTCGGACCAATCCTGTCCCCGGAGATATCATGTCCGTTCGGCGGCTTTTCGATGTCATGTCCGTTCTGCATCTTGTCTTTGTGTCGTAGTGTCCGTTTGGGTTCGTATCCTTTCGGCATGATGCACTTTCGGTATCTTGGCTTTTTGGCTTAATGTACTTTCGGTATCTTATCCTTCAACATCCCTTTCAGGTACAGTCCTGAGGTGTTTTCTTCCACCTACCATTCTAATCCTGATGAAAGGATATTGACGTGAGCTGGAAGTCAAAAACTTTAAACAGTGTAATCACAATGCAAACAGGCCAACCTGACATAGAGAACTTTAGTGTATTTAATGAGCTCATGTCATGACTAAGGTTTCAGCCAATTGTTAAGATAGATAATATTGAAGAATTATCTAATCGTGGCTCTTAAAGCACTGGAAGCCATTCAGTGATTATGATTGTGGTGTTTCTCGAAAAGAACTGCACACTTTGACGTGCTACATATTTTTTTCCACTGACCTGTGAATAAGTTGTCTCCAAATATATGATATGTATTTAATATATAAAATATTAAATATGATATATATATATTTAATATATAAAATATTTTGAAAATTACTGTGGAATATAATTACTCTACACTTTCACATTGTACATTCCAAGATATTTATCGTCATCTGTTTTTTCCTTCTTCTAATAATTATACCTATGACATCTGGTGACAGGCCAGTAAAACATTCCTTTTTGGGAAGTTTGGTAACTTACGCTAACAATCTCTACATAATTTTGTTTATTGGATCTGTGGTTAGACTTCTTGTGCTGAATTAAGTCAGTTTCAGCTTCTTCATGCTTTCAACATAGCACAAGTCCTTCATCCCAGTAAATCTCTGTGCACCCGTGGGGTTATTCACTTCCTAAAGTGTGGTGGTCAGAGCAGTGTAAAAATACATCAGCAGTAACTGTACTAGGGAACAACAACAAATATGTTCCCTTTCAGTGCTTTCAGATCCCCTCTTGCTTTTTACACCTAATTGCAGGTGGTGCAGTGGTAAGTTGCTGCCTTAAAGCTCCAGAGACCCAGGTTCGATCCTAACTATGGTGCTGTCTGTGTGGAGTTTGTACATTCTCTCTGTAGCTGCATGGGTTTTCGCTAGGTGTTTCAGTTTTCACCCACATCCCAAAGACTTGCAGGATTGTAGGTTAATTTGGCTTTGGTAAAATCGTATATTGTCCCCAGTTGTAGAATAGTATTAGCGTACGGGGATCGCTGGTCGGCGCAGGCTATATGAGCCGAAGGGCCTGTTTCCACGCTGTATCTCTAAACTAAACTAATCAATCCTCAATCACTCTCCATATATCAGTGGTGCCATCCCACAAACTGGTCCGTTCACCCTTTGCTGTACTCCCTCCTTGGGGCGGCACGATGGCGCAGTGGTAGAGTTTCTGCCTTACAGCGCTTGCAGCGCCTGAGACCCGGGTTCGATCCCAATGGCGCCGTCTCTACGGAGTTTGAACGTTCTCCCCATGACCGCGTGGGTTTTCTCCAAGATCTTCGGTTTCCTCCCACACTCTAAAGACGTACAGGTGTGTAGGTTAATTGGCTTGGTGTATGTGTAAATTATCCCTAATGGTAGGATAGAGTTGATGTGTGGGATCGCTGGTCGGTGCAGACTCGATGGGCTGAAGGGCCTGTCCCCATGCTGTATCTAAAAACTAAATTAAACTAAACATCCTGGGCATTAATATCTTGGATGATTTGTTCTGGACCCAGCATATAGATAAAATATTCATTGAGTCAGTCAGAGTCATATAGCCCATTAGCCAATGTCCACGTCGACCAAGATTCCCCATCTATGCTTGCTCCACCTGCTCACATTTAGTCCATATCCCTCTAACCCTTTCCCATCCATGTACCTGACCAAATGTCCTTTAAATGTTGTTATTTTTTCCTGCCTCATCTACCTCTTCTGCAGGTCATTCCATTACCCACTATCTTCCCCACAGATAGTGGGTAATGGTTGTAAAAGGTTCCCCATAAGTTCCTATTGAATCTTTCCCCTCTCACCTTAAATCTGTGTCCTTTGGCTCTTGGTTCCCATACTCTGGGTAAAAGACTCTGTGCATTCACCCCATCTACTGTATTCCCCTATTATTCTCAGATCTACATGTCTATATAAGATTTCATCACATATTCTCCATGGAGAATATTTTTATCAATAAACTGCAATAGAAATATTGATTATTTTTAGCAATAAACAACTACTTATTAAATTCTAATTTAGTAATAGTCAGTTTTTTGTTAACTTTGAAATCGTATATCATTTACAATGGTCAGACATCCCTGATGTAACATTTGAGCTGTTAGTTACAGCCCGTGATCAGGTTGAATTTATTTGTAATTAAAGTGTTAAAATAATTTTCAATCTGTGGAAATATAAATATTCTGAATCATTGGATGCATAATATGATAGTCTGCAGCTAATTGGTCTGAAAGTAGACATGGACATCGTATTAACATCTTGTCAGGTGAGCGAATAGAAGTAATAACAATCTCTGTCCCTGAGACTCCAAAACATTCTGCTTCCCCTCAGGCATAAAGTGTCTTCATAGCTTGCATTCACTCAGAAGTTTTTTCAAAAAGCTGATGGAATTTCAATCAAAGTAACTGTTGGCACACAGATATGAATCTATTTGCTGTCAGTTCCACCAGAGTCTGATAGAGGAATGTAATATCTGTTTAGACAAGGGTGGCTTTTATCATTTCAACTCAAGCATTGTAATTCTGTTCTTCAATTTTGGACCACTGGTAAGCTTAAGAAGAATTGCTGGGAGGTTTCTTGTTGTTGATCTTTTGCACAGCTGGACATTAATGGGGTTTGACTTGAGCCAGAGATGAAGAAAGAAAACAAAGGTGTTCTTCTCTGGCCTTATACACGTCCTTCAAGCAGATTCTGTTCTCGCCTGAGAAAAAGGGGACCAAATGTATTTATCCTTAGATGCGGGTACATCGATCACAATGTGCAATTAGACCATTGATTGCAAAGCCTGTAGTGCATCAACCTCATGCTGCCTGCTCAGTTCAATGCGTGTAGTGCCCAGGAATGTTAAATTGGCTGTTGATTGTCTGGTCACATCAGCAGAGGAAGAATATTGGGATAGGATTGGAATGCAAGGAACTGCAGGTACTAAAATCTTGAAAAAAACACAAAATGGTGGAATAATTCAATGGGTCAGCCAGTATCTCTGGAAGGAATAGATAGATGATATTTTGGGTCAGGACCCTTTTTCAGATTCCAGCATCTGCATTTCCTTTTCTCAGATGTTTGCAGAAGGGTCCAGACCCAAATCACCGCCTAACCATTCCCCCAGAGCAGCCTACCATGCAGAATCTTATCAAAGTCCATATAGACAATATTTGCTGCCATGCCCTGGTCAACCTTCTTGGTTACTTACTCAAAAAACGCCATCAAATTTGATCCCCATGTACAAAAACCATGTTGACTATCCCTAATCATCCCTAATAGATAATTCAAATGCGTTCATATTTTATCTCTGAGAATCCTCCCTAGTAACTTACCAACCACAGATTACCAACCACTGAAGAAGGGTCTCGACCAGGAACATCACTTATTCCTTTGTTTCATAGACGCTGCCTCACCCACTGAGTTTCACCAGCATTTTTGTCTACCTTCGATTTTTGCAGCATCTGCAGTTCTTTCTTAAACAACTACAGATGTAGGATCACTGGTTTATAGTTCCCAGGCTTTTCCTTGTACCCTTCATGGAGGCACAGTTGGATAAAAAGACTGGAGAAGCCATGATTATTCATTAGTCGATTATAGATGTTGCCAATCTGGTGTTTCTCCAGCAGTTTGTTTTCTGTTCCACATCAGCAGTTTCTTGTGTATCCATGATTGTTCTCCAAAGAATAGACAAGGTCGGGAGGAGATTTGACTGGGCTGTTTTAAAATCATTTTAAAATCTGGAAATAAAGAGGAACATTTTCCCATGGCAGAAGTTTCATTGACCAGATGCCTCAAATTTAAGAAGACTTGTAAAAATCACAAATGGCATGAAGAATCAATATTTTCACTGTGGCTTTAGAATGTGTAATGTATTACTTGATAGATTTGTTGAAGCATATTCAGCAGTAACAGTTGAATATGAATTGACTGAATACTTGAAAGAATTATAGGATCATGGAAACATTTAAGGAAATGTCATTCATTAGGCAAAGAAACAAAACTGGCACAATGAGCTGTACCGTGCATGTTCTCACCTATTATGCTATAATATGCTTACTCTGAGTGAACCTGAAACCAATAGATTGTACAGTGATTTTGGATGAACTTGGTTTACATTATGTGGCATTCTGTTCTGGCTTGGATTGGGAGCAGGGGGTTGAGAATCAATGCACTGTCCTGTGACATCGATGCCAGCAATGAGATTTAGCAAAGCATGATACAAGGTACTCTTCTGGAAATTGATATCTGAACTACACTTTCATCTAGAAGCCAGAAAAGACAGATTTAGATAATGAATAACAGAATATCAACAAGATCCAGAAATGTTGAGCCATAGTTTTCAAAATAGGATCAACCCAATGTTACACAAACACAGTAGGTGGATTAATTAAGGAGATTGCCCCAGGCAATCATTTTTTGTTACGTTATTCTTAGGAAATGCACGCAACATCTGGAATTGAGCCTCCAGGAGTTTGGAACAAGATTAAACCATTGTTGGTGTAAGGAAAAGTGATGGTTTAATTTCACTGGAGGCAGGAAGGAGGTATGGAATGAAACCCCACAAAAGTTGTCCAGAATACATAATTTACACTAATCCTTCAGGTTTATTGGAAGTTGTCTTGAAAGTTCATCCAAGCTGCCTGTAAAATGACAGTTTGCATTAATGAATTCCTTCTGCACATTCATGTGTTATCCATCAAAATTGAGATAAATTTGATGAAACGATTTCCTTAGGGCGGGGGAACATTTCTGATGTTCAAGTGAGCCAAGTGATCAGATCCAGTTCAAGTGTTTTGCTACATGGCTTTTTTTGTCTATAGACACTGTATGACAATTGACTTCTGGGGTGAAAGAATGTGTTGAAATATACTTGGATTTGTGTGAGCTTTCTGACATAGAGAATAACATAACTTTTTAATTTCTGTGACAGAAATTAACTTATTTATTGAAACCATCACAGGATATAAATGCCTTAGACAAGATCAACATGTTCTGCCCCTTTCCAACTGCCCTTACAACAATGGCAATTCACCTTCTTGATTTGCTCCAGCCCAAGTGATGGTGGTACTTCCAATCCAATACAAAGGAAGGAGTACCAAGGCAAAAATTATGAGTCATACAGTGTGGAAACAGGCACTTCAGCCCAACTTGCCTATACCGACCAACATGCCCCATATAAACTAGTCCTACCTGCCTGCTTTTGATCCATATCCTTCTAAAACTACCCTATCCTTGTACCTGTTTAAATGTTTTTTTTTAATGTTGTGATAGTACCTACCTCAACTACCTCCTCTGCAGCTTGTTCCATATACCTACCACACAATGTAAAAAAAGATGGCTGTCAGGGTCCTGTCCCCCCTCACCTTATACCTATGTCCTCTGGTTCTTTATCCTACTACGGCTAAAAAGAAATACCCTATCTATCACCCTTCAGCATCCAGCGCTCCAAGGAATAAAGTGCTAACCTGCTCAACATCTCCCTATAACTCACACCCTTGAGCCTGGCAACAATCTCGTAAATCTTCTCTGCACATTTTCCGGCTTGACGACATCTTTCCCATAGCAGGGTGACCAAAACTGAACACAATACTCTACAATATAACCTATTGAGTCATATGCCTTCATCAGACTCTTTTTCTTGAGTCTAACGAAGGGTCCCAACCTGAAATGTTACCAATTAATTCCCTCCAAAGATGCTGCCTGGCCCACTGAATTACTCCAGTGCATTCTGTTTTGCTCAAGATTCCAGCACTGCTGTTCCTTGTGCTTCCGTTGAATCTTCTTTCACTGATTTAGAAGAGTCTCCTTTGGTCCATTAGTTTCCACCTGATTTTTGGTGAAATGAATAACATTTTCATCAAATTTGAACACATAAACTTTGGAGCTATTTGCATCCCACATCAATCAGTGAAGTCCATAAGAAAACTCTATGAGGGTGGGATTATTGGGGGGGAAGATGCCTTAATTTACAATGCAAGTCATAAGGCTCTATTGTGCAATCTAACCTGAAGAAATAAATTGACAAGGCCATTACTTCTGCATGATTAAAATGTTGAATGAGCCATAATTTGTAAAAAGAAAAGCACTTAAAAAAAATATGTGGTAGAGAAAAGTGGTATAGAGAATTTATTTTATATATACATCCATTTATTTCCAGAGAAAGAGAATAATGGTACTTTCTGCCAAAAGTAGTGTTTAATTAGTCCTCTTGCAGCACAATTTACTAATCAGCAAGGAAAGATAAAACTGTGTCATTTATGTATATGTTTAGGTGACAAATAAGCCTGGGATGAAACTAATAAAAGACACACTCAGGATTCTTGTCAGGAATATTCAATATGTGGAGTAGATGTTGTACTTATAGTAATGATTTCAAACCTATGGAAGAAAGACTGGATGTTATATAGGAACTGTTTAGTCTTTTGATTTGTTTTTAGTTATCTGATGGTGGAGGTCCCTTTTTTTAACCAGTTTTGATTTCCACCTTTTCATTTTAATGGCTTTCATAAGTCAGTTTTGTATTGTAATTAATTTATTAACCAAGTATGTAAAAACATACAAGGAATTTGATTTGTCATACAGTCATACCAAAAAAGCAACAAGGAACTACATTAAAATTAACATGAACACCCACCACAGTGCACTGTGATGGAAGGCAATAACGTATAATCTTCTTCCCTCCTTTTCACCCGCGTTTGTGGCAGTCGAACCATCAGCAGTCGGGGCAATCGAAGCTCCCGCAGTCAGCGATCGAAGCTCCCGCGATCGGGGCGGTCGAAGCTTCTGTGGCTTGGAGCTCCTGAAGTCGATCCCTGACAAAGGGATCGCAAGCTCCACGATGTTAAGTCCGCAGTGCGGATGGAGATACGATACGGAAAAGTCGTATCTCCATCGAGGAAAGAGATTTAAAAAAGCATATTTTAATGCCTCAATCAACCATGGTATCTGGATAATAATCCGATTATAGCAGCTACAATGAGGATGCTGGAATCTTGAGAGAAACACAACAGCTGCAAGAACTCAGCGGGTCAGGTGGCATCTGTGAAGGGAATGGACAGATGACATTTCAGGTCGAAACCCTTCTTCAGACTGATCTTCGGTTCGCCCATTCCTTCCACAGATGCTGCCTGACATGCTAAGTTCCTCTAGCACATGGGATTTTGCAATAGCATCTGTTTGTTTGTGTCTGAAATATTTCAGTAAAAATGATGGCAAAATCGTTCCACCCAACAATTATTCTGGAAATCTGACAGCAACTTTTCCTGCTGACTGGTTAGCACGCAACAAAAAATCTTTTTCACTGTACCTCAGTACACGTGACAATAAATTAATCTAAACTATAACTAATCCTAATCACAAACCCAGAAACCGCTGTCTGCAGTATCTTTCTCCTCCGCACGATTCCACATTTGGAATCTGCACAGAATCAATGATTTGCATTCATTTTTTAATCACGATCAATGCCATAAAAACCATAGAAATGCAAGATTTTGTTACGTGGGTTATTATGACACAGTTGGCATAACTCATGTTGTTCACAGTCACTGACAAAGGAAAACTAATTTCAAGTTAAACAAGTCCAGGAATTCTCACTTCTTCTCTCTGTCAGTGAGACTTATTTCCTCTGTTTGGCCACTCTGACTATTTGCTGCTCCCCACAGATCCCTTTTTCACCCCACTTACAACAGAAAATGGTGAAGCCCTTGCAAAGGCATTCACATCACCTTTATGGCAGGCCTCTTCCCTTCACAGCTAAGTGGAAATTCCAGGGCAAAGTGACTTCAACATATCAAAATGTCGCAGGGTATTTCAAAGGAGAATAATCAGAACGAAATTGATACCAAACCAGGGAAACAGGTATGATGGCATTTGGCCAAAAGCTTGGTCAACAAGGTAGATTTTAAAAGAGGTTCGTAAGTGAGGAAGGGATGGAAAGTTTCACATAACCGAGATAACAACCTGGCGAACCTTTCTGCTATCTCGTACACCTGGGAGAATGTTTTCACTTTTTTGAAAGTGTTACATCAAGTTACAGTTTTGTTTTTAGGACCTTAAATACCTGTAATAAATAATAAATGAATAACTATTAAAAACCGCATAACAGCTTATTTACAGATACTCTAATATTAAACTTCTCACCAGGAACCACCCGACAGTAGCAGCAGCATTAAGTAACGCACCTGCAAATATACAGTTCTATGCATCACAGTAATCATTTTTTTTAAGTTACGCACCTGCAAATATACAGTGCTCTGCATCCCAGTAATCATTTTTAAATGTACTTCAGTTTAACTAATTTTATTGGCTGTATATATTTTATTGGCCTCACTTTGATACGCAAAGTCAGATGACACAACAGCACTAATTATTGAAATCCCCTTAAGCTGGATGCTGAGATGCGCATGTAAATACCAGTGATTCAAACCTAATGTATATGGCCAGATAGTATAGAATATTCCAGCTGGTTCGTGAGGATTGGTATCTCTCTCAAGGCTATAGAGTAAAACAGGTCACAAAAATATTTTGTATTGGAAGAATGTAACTAGTCTTTAAACATTTAAGTCAGGGATTTGCAATGCCCCACTCCCTCCCTCCCTCCCTGGTCCTGTAACAAACCTTACTAGGCAAAGGTGGAAAGTTACTTTGTGTTTTACTGCAGTTTGACCTTCCCACTGTTTTTTCTGTAGCTTGTGAATAATATATATAACGGTACAAGAGGAAAATCTGTACCTGTGTATGAACAGCATAGTGATTATATATCAAACAAATGTGCCTCAAATGATGGAAGGGTGGGTGTTTTTACTGCAGTATTCAGAAGTCAGTGATGGGGTCAGATTGAACATATTAAGAGATACATTTACAAGCTGCGACAGAGCCTATGCACAAGAGGATAAAAATATATCATTGGGAAAATATTTTTAGTCTATGGCCAGCAAGGTCACAGCCAGCAGCCAGACAGGCTCAAATGTCTGGGTGAAATTGCGCAGGATACCGTCCAGTGAATGTGACTCTGGGGCAGAAAACATTTGCTGGAATCAGGATAGAGTTTAGAACATCGCTCACCAATCTAGGGAGGAAAACAAACAACCAAGATCTTTATGTATACTCCTTGAAGTGAAATAATTGCTGTCCAATGCGAAAACGCTTCATTTCGTAATAAACCTTGAATTTGAGTTTGGAGGATATTGTTGTATTTAACTGACGGTTTCCAATATTGTTGGATGTAAATCTTCCTCACTGATTGCAATTATATAATTGTTTTACTGCTTCTACTGCTGACACAAGTGCGATAAAGGCTCAGATCAGTCTCCTGTGATTACGTTTGTGATTTGCAGCAGATAAATTAGATGTACTTGCAAAATTGCAATGAATGACGAAAATTATATTTTATGTATTAACTACTCCAACCTTTTCTGCAACTAGGACTAGAGAAATTCTAAATGTCTTTCTCCCCATGAACTGTGCAATATATTTCTGATAAAATAAGTTGCAAGGGAGTATATCATTACAGTATAATTTATATTTTAAAGACGAGAAATTAGCAGTGCAGGTTTCAATGGTGAAATATCTGAAAGCAATAATAAAGTTGTTTGATTTCAGATATAAAGCTGCAGGAATACATCTGGTTTAATTAACTTGTTGAAATAATTACACTTCAAGGAGCGTTATCATGTTACAAAAGTCTTGTGAGATAAACTCATGCGGCTACATCTGGGCTGTCCAATCTGACAGTGGTCATTGAGTGGAAAGTAATTGTTGCATTGAAAATGCATTATAGATATTAAAAAATCCTTATTGATGCAAAAAATATGTTGAATGAATACACTGGAGTTCCAAAAGGGTTTCATCATACACGTTCTTTTTCTTGGTTGTCACATAGTTATGAAGCTTCATTTTAAGAAAGCTTGAACAGATTATTATCTATATTAGCCTGCCAAACCGATCATGGTGAACTCTTAAGTCTGCTAACAGCCTAAATGTATTTCACATGTTGGTTTACTGCCGAAAAATATCAAATTAATTGAAGGAAAAAAATAAGCAGAATATATACATGCAGTTAAATTGAGAAGTGTAAAGAATGTCAATTTACATGTTGACAAAAATGCTGGAGAAACTCAGCGGGTGAGGCAGCATGTATGGAGCGAAGGAAATAGGCAATGTTTCGGGTCGAAACCCTTCTTCAGACAAAGGGTCTCGACCTGAAACATTGCCTATTTCCTTCGCTGCATAGATGCTGCCTCACCCGCTGAGTTTCTCCAGCATTTTTGTCTACCTTCGATTTTCCAGCATCTGCAGTTCCTTCTTAAACATAATCTATTTACATGTTGTTCTACTTACATAGTCATTTGTTTTGTCATGTAACACTGAGTACAAGAATTAAATGGACAAGAGTGGAAATTATGATGAACTTTGGGAATGAGGAATCTACAGAATAAGTAAAAATGACATTGATTCAGTAGTCATTGGGCATGGAATATAATTTCCGTCCAATGTTTCCTGCTCTGTAGCGCCAATGGTTATGAAGAATTAAAAATGCACCTCTCTTCCATCACAAATGCATTTCATGCATTTTTTTAAGAAAGAATTGCAGATGCTGGAAAAATCAAAGGTAGACAAAAATGCTGGAGAAACTCAGCGGGTGAGGCAGCATCTATGGAGAGAAGGAATTGGTGACGTTTCGGGCGAGACCCTTCTTCATATTCCTTCTCTCCTTCTCTCATATTCCTTCTTCACATTCCTTCTCAGCATAGATGCTGCCTCACTCAGAAATGAGTTTCTCCAGCATTTTTGTCTACTTTCATGCATTTTTTTTAATCACTAACTATGCCCCATCAAAATGTAGCTGAGTTGTCTCTTCACCTCCTTTACCAGCAGGGGTAAAACCTTATTTAAATGTGAAATGTCCAATTTGTAGGCTTGGAGACTCAAAGCAATGTTGACAGGTGGAGAAATATGGATGTCACAGGCTATTGGCATTGAGAATCATATCATAAAATAAAATTAGCACATTTGGAAAGTCCTGCTCATTTGAAAGTGGATATTTGTGTTCTGATCCCTGAATAAACTGAATATTACAGCAGTTGAGGGTGTGGGAATTACCATAGAATCATTCCCCCCAAATCGTCTTTAATTATGCTCAGTTTACAAAGTCATTCCCTATTGCTCTGCAACGTCTTTATTTTGGAAATGTCATGCAAATGATAAAACTTAAAATGGGCAATGCACAGTTCAATCCATGGAATATGCTGTGTTGGTGAATTGTGCACACAGCTTCAATCCAGTTACATCGCTAACTGCTCAACAATTCACTCCCCCATTTCATCTACTTGGATCTCTCCAATGTCTTTGAATTGTTTCTTTATCATCCGGATCACAAAACATTATGGATGTAATATTTAGTGCAAGCAACACATACCTTACATTGGCCCTTTGCTAGAATTAAGAATTGGGATTTTAAATCTATTTTCTTTATCTGAAGTTTACATGTATTTGAATTATAGCTTTCAAATGTAATTAAGTCCCAGTTTTAAAGATACAATTTCCATGACAAATATTGTTGGTTCTTAATAACAGCATTTAAAAGACACTTGAATATGTACATGGTTAGGAAAAATTTAGAAGGATATGGGTCCAATGAGGAGGAAGGGGATGAGTTTGGATGGGGCATCTTTGTCAGCATGGGCAAGATGGGCTGAAGGACCTGTTTCCATGCTGTAAGACTCTACAACTCTAGTTCTTGCATTTTTATTTATAATCTTGTTGCGCTGAAAGGGAAGCCTCCCATCATGTCACTGTTGACTTGTTCCATGATGGCCTTGTCATATCTTTATTGGCAAACATGAGGGGAAGAAGCTCTATGTATGAAGAAACCAAGAACTGCAGATGGTGATTTACAGAAAAATACACAAAGTGCTGGAGTAACTTAGCAGGTTAAGCAGCATCAGAAGAAGAACCAGCCTGAAGAAGGATGCCAACCCGAAATGCCTCTTATCCATGTTCTCCAGAGATGCCACAGAGTTACTCCGGCCTTTTTTCATTGATAGTTTATCCCTGTGTTGCGCTGACTTGAAACAAAGCAGCTTCTGAACAATCAACAACATAGAAACATAGAAAATAGGTGCAGGAGTAGGCCATGAAGCCCTTCAAACCGCTATTCAATATGATCATGGCTGATCATCCAAAATCAGTGCCTGGTTCCGGCTTTTTCCCCATATTCCTTGATTCTCTTAGCGCCAAGAGCTAAATCTAACTCTCTCTTGAAAACATCAAGTGAATTGGCCTTCACTGTCTACTGTGACAGAGAATTCCACAGATTCACAATTCTCTGGGTAAAAAGGTTTGTCCTCATCTCAGTCCTAAATGATCTACCCCCTTATTCTTAAACTGTGGCCCCTGGTTCTGGACTCCCCTAACATCGGGAACATTTTTCCTGCATCTACCCTGTCCAATCCTCTAAGAATGTTATATGTTTCTATAAGATCCCCTCTCATCCTTCTAAACTCCAGCGAATACAAGCCCAGTGGACCCATTCTTTCACCCAGCTTTGTCAACAATATTTTGGTCATGGCATACAGTGGGGAAATTGGCTGGACAAACAAGAGATACTGTTAATGAAAATCAAATAACTCCAGATGCTGGAAATCTGAAATGTAAACATATACTACCAGAAACACTGAACATGTCAGGCAGCATCTGTCGAAAGAAAACTGAGTCAAGGTATTTGACATGACACAATAACACTGATTATTTTTTCCACAGATGCCGCCTAACTTGATGATTATTTCCATTAATTTATGTTGTTCTGAGATATTATTAAATCTGTTGACAAGGACCAACAAAATATCCTTTCTTACTATTGGAACTTTTCCTTTTCATGTGCTTGGTATTTCGATGAGGACATGGAGAATATAATGTAACATTTATCATCCTCGGCTGCCATTCCCCTCCATCATGACCCCTGGGATCATTTGTCAATTTGCAGTTGGGTTAACATGCCTCATTTATCAATTACACATGACTCTACTTCTGCTGTTGAAATCCTTGTCTCCTTGTCATCCTGGGCATGAATTCTTCATCAACACTTTGTATAATCTCGCTGAATATCTGTACGTTGGTGAGTGAAGGGAGAAAGTGATTAATAGATTTGGTGAGAGATCACCAGTGTTTCCAAAGATTGGGCATTGAACTAGTCGCCCGGAGGTGATGGAAAAATGTGTGAAGGTTTTGGCAGAGACAGAGACAGGCGATGTAATAGATATAGACATTGGAAGCTTTTGTAAAAGAGAAGATACAAGTCAGAGATAGGGCTCATCTGTAAACCCTCAATTAGGTTGGAGGGTTCACAGATGACTTATTTGAGGCTGGGTTAGTGACTGAGAAAAGGGAGGAAATTGATTATGGGGGTATAGAATTTGGAGCAGAACCTAATTTGATATTAGCTAACATGGGCCAGAGGAGCAAGGGTAGACAAAGAGGGAGGGATGATTCCACAGGTTAACATAAAATGATTTTTTTTTAGAAGGGGATTGGGAATGATCGGTGGTGGGGCTCGCAACCGGTGGTGAGTGCCTCCGGTTGAGATAATGGGAGTAGGAAGGCTACTTGAGAGAGACTGTTGTGCAGGATGTCCGTGAAAATATTTTTCTATGAAATAAGAGATGGGACACTGGAACTCAGGTTCAGGTGCAAGTCACCAAAGAATGAAAAGTTGCTCACAGGTGACACCAGGGGGGCAGACATATGGGAGGACATCCTGGTCAAATACTAAGTCTAAGAAAAGGGGGTGCAGTAGAAATTGAGATTTTATGAAGAGGTGAGAAGAGAAACATCGGAGGTCCTCAAAGGATTGCATTCAATCCATACTTTAATATAGTTTTCATCACCCATAAATATACATTTACAGCAGTTAAGCATAGATATTCTTCTGAATAAATGTAAAACAACATCCTTCTGATTTTCTTGTTGAAGTTTATTCATTTTATTTTAATATGAATCTGAACCTCAACAGATCTAGCTGTGTGTGTGTCTGCAGTTTTAATCAGTTCATGAATGGCTGACCTGCTTAAAATCATAGTCATGCAGCGTGCAAACAGTCTCTTCGGCCCAACTTGCCCATGCTGACCAACATGCCCCATCTACTCTAGTCCCACCTGCCTGTATTTGGCATGTATCCCACTAAACCTATCCTATCCATGTATCTATCCAAATGTTTCTTAAATGTTGTGACAGGACCTGCCTCAACTAGCTCCTCTGGCAGCTCATTTCATGTGCCTACCACCCTTCGTGTGATAACATGTTCACTCAGTTTCCTATTAAATCTTTCCCACTCACCTTAAACCTAGGACCTCTGGTTCTGGATTCGCCTTTAGTGGGTAAAATACTTTGTGCATTTACCCTATTTATTTCTATTTATTCCTCTCATACACTTACTTCTACAAGATCCAGACTGCATCCTGGCCACTGCACATTAAAATTCACTCCTTAGTATGGCTATTTATATATTTTCTTCTTTAAGGTACTTAAAGTAGATCTCTTCACCATGTATAATATTATTTTGTTCATTAATTTTTCAGCATCTGTTCATTGCTGGCAAGGCCAGTGTTTATTGCTCATCTTTCATTGCCTCGAGAAGGTGTTGGAGAGCCACTTGGAACTGCTACATTCCTTCTGCTGCAGGAATTCCCATAGTGTTGCCGGGAGAGGATTTCTAGGATTTAGACACAGCAATAAGGAAGATCAGGCGATTATATTTTCACATCAAAATGGCATGGAAACTGGAGGAGAATGTGGAGTGGATGTTTCCGCTGGTGGGAGAATCTAGGACCGGAGATCATAGCCTCAGAATTAAAGGGCGCTCTTTTAGAAAGGATGTGAGGAGGAATTTCTTTAGTCAGAGGATTGTTAATCAGTGGAACCAGCCACAGAGGGCTGAGGAGGCCAAGTCAGTGGATATTTTTAAGGCAGAGATAAACAAATTCTTGATTAGAACGGGTGTCAAGGGTTACGGGGAGAAGGCAGCAAAATGGGATTAGGAAGCCGAGATTAGCGGAGTAGACTTGATAGGCTGAATGGCCTAATTCTACACCTATAACGTGAACCTGTGAGAATCTGCAGATTGTGGTGTTCCCATGCATCTGTTAGTCTTGGCCTTGGTGTTAGAGGTCACAGTTTGGGAAGTAGTGACTTGAGTAGCCTAGGTACATAACCAAAGTGCATTTTGCAGACTGTGGTGGTCACTGTGTGCCAGTGTGGAAGGACCATAAGTTCATGGCAGTGATTGGGCCACAAATCCAGGGGTTGAGTGTTGCTGGAACTGCACTCATCCAGGTGAGCAGAGAGTATTCCTTCATGTGTTCCAACTCATGCTTTGTATATATGGAAAGGCTTTGGGGCGTCAGGATGTGAGTCATTCATCATTGCATACGCACCCTCAATATTCTGTAAACCCACGTTTGGTGAACATTTAGAGAATTGTAGTTTGTCAATTGATTTCTCCATACTTATAGGACAAACAGCATCTCATTCCTCCCTAGCTTGTAGGCTAAACATGATATAAAACTTGAAGTAAAAATAAGCTATTTTGGTCCAGTCTATTAAAACTATGACCAAGTTTTATTCAACATCGTTCAAGCACAGTGAACAGTACCATGAATATACAATTTAAAGTTTATGTTTAATTTTGGCTAACCATAGTGGTCTTACTGTAATTACGAGCTACTCATGTTTCCAGCTTGTTTCATAGCATGCTGGACAAAGCACAAAGGGAAACCTTTCTCCCACAGCAACGTAGACAGCCTGGTGACTAGAAATCAAATTTTGTAAGCAAGCTGTGCACGGGTCGTAGGTTCAAATTCCGATTGAGATAACACTTGGATTGTCAATAACCACACTGCTTATATCTCAATTTCAAACTTCCTATGAAATGCCCCAAACATCACAATTTTCTTTCTGGAAGAACATAAAAAAGATGTTAAACAATATTGAAATCTGCATGTATTCAGTTTATACCCATAATTTGTAAGGCAGCAATTATTGAAGAACATTGTTGGGATTTTAGAAGGTTTTAGGAACTCCAGTGTGTTTGGAAGAGCCATGTAACGTTTCCCTCTACTTTGCCTTCGTAATAGAGGCATGCTGCATTGGAACTGTTGCGACCTTTTCTGGATGTATTCTTTTATATATTCTTAAATATATAAACTAATTGAATTATGTGTCATGTTATGGCGAGGAGCCCGTGCTACATCAACATTTTTTTAGAGAGTTAATGAAAAAAGTTTTTTGAATTGTCATCAAGATGAAATCCCCTGGTTGCAAAGGCATTTTAAAGTGAATCTCAGTTTTGTTCACGTATGAATGCACAGAGGGCAAATCAGTGCAGATGATCAGTTGTGTCTTCTTGTGTTGTTCTCTGCCTATTCAGCACTCTCCTGCAGTGCAGAAGAAAGTAGGGCAACTGCAGTCAGTTAGAGGGAGACACTGGGGTCAGACAAAACTGATCCTCCACTGACAGATTAGATCAGCTGGCAGATTGCTGTCTCTGCAGCTGATCAGGATGCGTGTGTGGAACCTTTTTTTTGGATGTATATTATGCGTGCGCTGATAAGCTTTGCCGATTGTTTCAGTATCTCATCTGGGACAAGGACAACATCGATTTTGTTTTTAATTTATACCATCCCCTTCTCTGACTGAAATAAACTTACATTGAAAATCTCTTTTTAAAAATGTGGAATTTGAGGATTTGTTTTTTCCAAGGTTTACACAAACATGAAGCATTCAGGTACATTGGCAACAGTTTATCTGCAAGGGTAATCAAAGTCAACAACTGAGAAGAAATTGTTTTATCAGCAGCTTTAACTTTTTATGTTTTCATTAAAATTTGATTAGCTCTGATTTTTTGTTTTCAGAAACCTCTACATGTTTCTGTCTGAATGACAGATTCACTGATGTAACACCACAATATATTTTGGGACAAGTTGATCAAGTGACAAAGAAGGCATGTGGTATGCTTGACTTTATCAGTCACAGCATTGAGCATAAGAGTCAGGAAATCATGTTCCAGATTTACAGCACTTTGGTAAGGCCTCATTTTGGTAGCCCCATTAGAGGAAGGATTTGGAGGCTCTGGAGAGGGTACAGAAGAGGTTTACCAGGATGTTGCCTGAATTAGAGGATATTAGCTATAAGCAGAGGTTGGACAAACGAGAGTGCTATAGATAGAATCAACAGTCAGAACCTTTTCTCTCAATTCAAAATTGCCAAATACAAGAGGGCACGGCTATGAGCAAGTTTAAAGGAAATGTGCAGGGCAAGTTTTTTTTTCCACAGAGAGGGGTGGGTACCTGGAACATGCTGCCTAGAATAATGTTGGAAGCAAATAAAATAGTGGCATTTATGAAGCTTATAAATACATGAATTTGCAAAGAATGGAAGGGCAGGCAGAAGGGATTAGTTTAAGCAGTCTTGAGATCAACCTTGACATCGCAGACTTAAGGGCCTGTTCCTGTGCTATGAGTGTAGGAAGGAACTACAGATGCTGTCCCTATGTTCTCTGTAAATGCCAGCAAGTTTTTAATGGGACGAGAAGCATTTCTCTGCTTAATCCCGGCCAATTTTGTGTTTCTGCATGAAGGCAGAAAACCACAGGTCTCCTGAAGTTAGAAATTGTTCACTAAACAAATCTTTGCTAAAATGAAGGGGTTTATTGAATTGAATTTTCACTTAACCTAAGTTTTGTTCATGACATGAAGGGCCAGAGAACATGGTTGGAGACTATCTTTCAAACCCCGGTCAATGAAAACCAGTAACATGCAACATATTTTGATGGGGTTATTAGAAAGAACTCGGTGAAATGAATAATCTATTTAAAACAGCGGTGGGAGGGAGGCTCTTCAAGCACCTACACTCTTCCATCTGCTAATAATGGTCATTGGATGTGACTGTTTAGCTTGGACATGTTAGTGCATCAAAACAAGTGTGGTTTGTCTTTTATTTACTGCATCCTTGTTGGGAAGAGAATGACCTCTTTCCTTTCCATCCATGGCAAATGGTACAACCTGTGAAAGTAAACTGTTCAAAGCACCTCTACAGATACAAACTCCTGGACAACAAAGAGGTCTTTTGAAACATAACCTCTTTTTGTTAATTGAGGGACATGAGCAATAATTTGTGTCTCTTTGCCAGTAATGTCCAGACTGCACACTGATGCTGCATCCTCATGGAGTCTTACCCTGGTGGGAACACTCACCGGACGTAATTTTTAGTTCATAAGTCCACAGGTACATAGATAGGACAGGTTTGGAGGGATATGGACCAAGCGCAGGCAAATGGGACTCATGTAGCTGGGACGTTGGCCGGTGTGGGCAAGTTGGGCCGAAGGGCCTGTTTCCACACAGTATCACTCTATGACTGACTCTAATTGATAGAGCAGAATTCTACTCTGCCATTCAATCATGGTTGATCTATCTTTCCCTCTCAACCCCATTCTCCTGCCTTCACCCCATAACCTCTAACACGTACTAATCAAGAATCTATCAATCTCTGCTTAAAAAAATATCCACAGAAGTGTTTTTATTTGTTTTAATTTTATTTTGTTCAATTTTAACTTTGTTCGATGTTTTTAAGGGTGCAGTAGCATAGCATTTAAATTGCTGCACTGTTATCCTGAGATCTGGAATGTTGGTCTGGAGATGTGGATTCAAATTCTTGGAGCAATTTGCCTTCCCACAGCCGATATTGCTCAGCATCAGATTCACATCTGATGATGTCAGCCTGTTGCCTGCAGAGATTTATGCATTAACAGGCAGATATTGGCTGCTCAGGAATGAGCTGTGACTTGCATTTCTTTCACTTGCACTTAAATAATGAGCTATACTTCAGCAAATTGCAAAGCAGGCCACTTGACAAACTCCCAATGAGATATTAATGTTATGCCCACTGTCTCCTCAGGACTTGTGTTTTCAGGGGGTCACTGCTGAAGATCATAGTATCTCTCTGTTATGGGACTTAGTTTTGGATGCTGTGCTCACTGCCCCTGTAGTATTATAAGGAGCAGTAGCTTCAGGCGATTAAAGGCACCAATGTTGAATAGAGGGTGGCCAGTCACACAGGAAAGTCCTATGTCCTGCCTCCCTCCCAAATCACCCCAAACAAAACCCCCTGCCCCCACCACCTACAGTCCCTTCCCGCTTCCGATGAAGAGTGTTCTTTCAAACCTGACTTGCATCCTGGCAGAAGATAGACACAAAATGCTGGAGTAAGTCAGCGGGACATGCAGCATCCCTGGAGAGAAGGAAAGGGTGAATTTTCGGGTCGGGGCCCTTCTTGCACCCTGGCAGTCAGCGCAGCTATTGGAAACATGCAAGTAAAGTTTACGCATGTGCTTCAGGGTGAAAACTGCATTCTTTTTTTTTAAACCAGCTTTTTCGCCTTTTTTATTTACAATCACCTGATTTGACAGAAGCACTACTGGTTTAGTGCTCTAAAAAAAAGGTTGAACTCCAGTTTCTGGGCACAGTTACCATTGCTGCAAAGAAGCTTGTATCATAAGCCACACATTCAGGTTACGATGGGCTTGGTTTTGAAACATTTAGTGTAAGTAGGGGGGAATGATTTTGTGAGATCTTGAACGTGGAAGGTAAAATGTTTATGTATCCGTGGAAAGCAAGCTGTGGAAAATTGGGTAAAAAGAGATTTATACATTTGCAGATGCATAAACATTAACCTCAAACTACACACTGTACCTAAAACCAGGATTAGTTTGGGTGGAATGTCATAAACAAGGGGCACATCTGTCTCTCAAGAAACTGAATGGAACGTGTTATTTTCTGTGAATAGCAACAAACTGATAAATGTGTCGACAATTGTCCTAATAAATGGCCCAAATTGTAAAAAAAAAGCTGATTTAAGCAGCGCTATTTGCTAAACCGATAATTTAATAATTCAGTTTAATTGTAAGCCCAGTTAATATAAGTGATTCATTTAGTCCCAATTACATTTTTGATCCAGTAACTTGGAATTTTCTATGAGTATGGTTTGCAGTTTCAGGGCTTTACAGAATTTCTGCAGAATATGCAATACAGTTTGATTTAGTTGCAGGGCCAAAAGATTACTCAAGGGCAGATGAAAATCTGAGATAATGTAATGAAATCCAATAAATTGTTTAAAGTACATACAAACAGAGATGGCACGTCCCAGATATGATATTGGTTGGAATAATAATTGATTTAATAATCCAGAGTCTATATTGCTATTTCAAAAAATCAGAATTGAAGAATTCAAGTGCTGTTAACATTTAAATAATTGTAAAACCCAGCTAGTTCACTGATGTTATGTTTAGAAGGAATCCTTTCACCCTTGTTGGTCAGGCAAATATGTGACTGGTTTAACTTGAATAACCTTGATTTGCATTTGGAGATTGCCAGGATATGCAAGTTATGGCCACATCCAGGGAATGGACTACAAGTCCTTTCAGCACAGGGAGAGGAAAAAGGTACTTGATGGACAAACCATGTATTTAAAGGATAACTTTATACCTTCAGTTTAATAGAATTATCTGCTGTGAATATTATTTTGCCTTTTCTTCATATTCCAGTGATTGATTAAATATTCTTTCCAGATATTATTTATCGTAGGAGATGCATTTCAGTAGCAAAACTGAGGCTAAAGTTTAAGGCGATGCTCCTAAAGACCATACAAAAAACACTCATGCAGTGTGGAGCATTTTAAATAGATCATTCGGTAGTTCCTAGATTGGTTCAAGCTTTTCAGCAAAATCTCTGAGGAAGGTCCTACTGTCTTTTCACTGAAAGATTTGACGGTACAAATTTACTGAGATAGTAAATGTCAGAACCTGTATTTTGTACTTTCCTGGGCCCTTTGCTGAGAACTTATTGTACTGTTTTCTGGAGCCTGGAGTTCAGCAGTAAGGCAGACCGTATTGGGCCTCTGTTGGTGTAAAACAAAGGCCAGGCCCCAACATCCTGCAACATCTGGCAAGAAAGGGGTGGGACTTCATAAATTGTGAACAGTTGTCAAAAGTTGTATTATTGTAATAACTTTTAAATGTCTCTAACATTCAGAAACAGTCTGAAGAACGTTCCCGACCCAAAAGGCCTTCTGTTGTTCAGTCCATAGATGATGCCAAACCTACTGAGTTCCTCCAGCCACCTTGTATTTTGCTCAAGGTTCCAGCATCTGCAGTTCTTTGTGTCAAAACATTATCTCACCCGGTTGCTATTTTTTCTCACCAGCTCCTAATGCTCATCTATTATGAACTCGTATTATGCCTTTGTAAATTATGAAACATAAATGTCCTATTTTAATTCAGTTTAATTAATTAATGTTAAGGGACACCTCATACAGCAGATGATTTATACATGAAGTCTTTAGTGCACATATTATTGTTGTCTCATTCAACCTTTCACACAATATACACCTCTGCCACTGGGCAATCAGAAGGCCAAGGAAATAGGCACCTGAATGGCATTTCATATTCACTCCCGAGTTGGGATCCTCATTCCGAAAATTCATACTCTTTTTCAGGCCGACAAAATTCACTCAAGTGAGGCAGGAGGAGTTGGGTGACAAACTGCTCCCAGAGAGAAACTAACAACCTTTTGGTTGGGGGGTGGGGGTTCAAAGAGTCAGCTGATCAAACTCCACAGTTCACGGCTTAGCTTTGTCAAATCTGGTCTCGTGTTTTCTTACATTTATTTCTCAATGATGAAACTCTTTTTTTCGTTAAAGACTTTGGATACCACCACCAGGATGCAGCTGGACAGAGTTGTAAATGTTTGTACACCCTTGGAATCCATCAAGTATATATTAGGAAGTTAATTATATTGATTCATACTGTGTTATAAGAGAAGTAATTGAAGATCTAACTATCTAAGCAAATCTGTGTGGCTGTTGCCTTGGCGAGGTGACCATTGTTCACAAACAAAAGATCTTCATGGGTGAATTCCATTTCCACTGAAGCCACCACCAAAGTTAAATTTCAGTCATCCCTATCTTCGCGTTGAATAAATATAATTCATGTGAAATACTATAGTTTACTGACACCTTTTATGTGAAGCATATTAGTCCTAAATGATGCTCGTAACTTAATCATTATTTTGTTTGAGATGAATTTTTAATTATTTCACATTGACCTAAAAAGAAACAGGAATTAGCACACTGGAGAACCATATTTCTAAAATGTCTTAAAATGTACAATGAGATATAGCTCATTTAAAAGCTCAAGGGGTTTTGTTTAGTTTCGAGATAAAGCATGGAGACAGGCCATTCAGCCCTCCGAGTCGATGCTGACCATCGATCACCCGTGCACCAGTTCTATGTTAGAACACTTTTGTATCCTAAACACTAGGGGCAATTTACAGAAGTCAATTAACCTACAACCCCTTTGGAATGTTGGAGGAAACTAGAGCACCCAGAGAAAACTCATGCAGTCATAGGAAGAGCGTACAAACTCCACACAGACAGCACCCTTAGTCAGGACAAAACCCTATAATGCTGTGAGGCAGCAGCTCGACCGCTGCGCATCTGTGCTGCCCTGTCTAAAGTGTTATTGCAAAAAAAAAATTATTGATTATGCATTTAAGATCATTCAACTCAGTATACTGTACCTGCCTTCTCTCCATACCCCCTGATCCCTTTAGCCACAAGGGCCACATCTAACTCCCTCTTAAATATAGCCAATTAACTGGCCTAAACTACCTTCTATGGCAGAGAATTCCAGAGACTCACCACTCTCTGTGTGAAAAATGTTTTCCTCATCTCAGTCCAAAAGGAATTCCCCCTTATCCTTAAACTGTGACCCCTTGTTCTGGACCTCCCCAACATCGGGAACAATCTTCCTGCATCTAGCCTGTCCAACCCCTTAAGAATTTTGTACGTTTCTATAAGTTTGTAAGTTTCTGTAAGTTTTACTTTTAATATTACTTTCTGAATTAAACAATGTTATATTTCCATGGATAGGGTTTGCTCCCTAACTATTTGTGCGTACGTTGCTGCTCTTTGCTGCACTCGCAGTGGAGGTGCTGAGCACTGGAACCGCCTAAAAAGTCAGGTGAATTTCCCTGGTCTGTTCATGCAGATCCAAAGCGCAATTAGGTAGTTATACTGGCGTCGGGCAGATTGCTGGGTGATGATTTGAACGCTGTAATCTGATCTCAGGATGCAGATGATGATTCAAAATTCTTCTTGGAGTTCATTCTATCAGCTGGTAGATCACTAACTGATTAGATTAGTAACTGAGTCTCCTGCAGGGTTTCTCCTCTTTGTTGTGAGTTGGATTGTGGAAGATAAAATCAATTCAGTGAACGAAGAAACCTATGTCAAAAAGGAAACTTTCATCTAACTTTACCTATTTAATGTTATAGACTGAATGTATACTGTTAACCAGCACAGGCTAAAGTTATATCTATATCTATATATGTGTGTGTATACATATATACACACAGTGGCTTGCAAAAGTATTCATACCCTTTGAACTTGTCCACATCTTGTCACGTCACAACCACAAACGTAAATGTATTTCATTGGGATTTTATGTGATAGACCAACACAAAGTGGTGCATAATTGAGAAGTGGAAGGAAAATGATACATGGTTTCCAAATTTTATTACAAATAAAAAACTGAAAAGTGTGGCGTGCAAAAGTATTCAGCCCCCCTGAGTCAATACTTTGTAGAACCACCTTTCGCTGCAATTACAGCTGCAAGTCTTTTGGGGTATGTCTCTACCAGCTTTGCACATCTAGAGACTGAAATTTTTGCCCATTCTTTTTTGCAAAATAGCTCAAGTTCAAGATGGAGAGCGTCTGTGAACAGCAATTTTCAAGTCTTGCCAGAGATTCTCAATTGGATTTAGGTCTGGACTTTGACTGGACTATTCTAACACATGAATATGCTTTGATCTAAACCATTCCATTGTAGTTCTGGCTGTATGTTCAGGGTCGTTGTCCTGCTGGAAGGTAAACCTCCGCCCCAGTCTCAAGTCTTTTGCAGACTCTAACAGGTTTTCTTCCAAGATTGCCCTGTATTTGGCTCCATCCATCTTCCCATCAACTCTGACCAGCTTCCCTGTCCCTGCTGAAGAAAAGCATCCCCACAGCATGATGCTGCCACCACCATGTTTCACAGTGGGGATGGTGTGTTCAGGTTGATGTGCAGTGTTAGTTTTCCGCCACACATAGCGTTTTGCATTTAGGCCAAAAACTTCAATTTTGGTCTCATCAGACCAGAGCACCTTCCTCCACATGTTTGCTGTGTCCCCCACATGGCTTGTGGCAAACTGCAAACGGGATTTCTTATGGCTTTGTTTCAACAATGGCTTTCTTCTTGCCACTCTTCCATAAAGGCCCGATTTGTGGAGTGCACGACTAATAGTTGTCCTGTGGACAGATTCTCCCACCTGAGCTGTGGATCTCTGCAGCTCCTCCAGAGTTACCAAGGGCCTCTTGGCTGCTTCTCTGATCAATGCTCTCCTTGCCCAGCCTGTCAGTTTAGGTGGACGGCCATGTCTTGGTAGGTTTGCAGTTGTGCCATACTCTTTCCATTTTCGGATGATGGATTGAACAGTGCTCCATGAGATGTTCAAAGCTTGGGATATTTGTTTATAACCTAACCCTGCTTTAAACTTCTCCACAACTTTATCCCTGACCTGTCTGGTGTGTTCCTTGGGCGTCATGATGCTGTTTGTTCTCCAACAAACCTCTGAGGCCTTCACAGAATAGCTGGAGTTATACTGAGATTAGATTACATACAAGTGGACTCTATTTACTAATTAGGTGATTTTCTGAAGGCAATTGGTTGCACTGGATTTTATTTAGGGGTATCAGAGTAAAGGGGGCTGAATACTTTTCAGTTTTTTATTTGTAAAAAAATTTGAAAACCATGTATCATTTTCCTTCCACTTCACAATTATGCGCCACTTTGTGTTGGTCTATCACATAAAATCCCAATAAAATACATTTATGTTTGTGGTTGTAACGCGACAAAATGTGGAAAAGTTCAAGGGGTATGAATACTTTTGCAAGCCACTGTATATATATTGGCGAGACCAAGCGCAGGCTCGCTCAGCCTGCCTACACCTACCTCCCGGTTACTAAAAACTTTTACTCCCCCTCCCTACAGCAATTTTGTGTCTAACTTCGGTTTAAACCAGCATCTGCAGTTCCTTCCTACAACCGGCTGAAGTTTATTGAGCTGGGATAGATTCTTCTGTTCCATGTCAGAACAACGAGATGACACAAGAACACAACATCTCGGCTGAATACTATCACAACTCTTATAATCATCTGACGCTGAAAAACGAAATAGGATTTCCTCTATTTGCAATGATGGAAAAATAAATAAACCTGTTCCTTAATAAGTGTTTCAGTTACATAATAGAAGAGATGTTGTAAATCATAAATATGTTTTGCTTAAGTGAAATTTCATCTGAAAGCTGTTACATCCAATAGGCAGTATGATGCTTGACATTAATCTTAAGTGACTGTAATTAGAGATCTTGGTGGGAGTGTAACAAATATCATAATTATTCAGTCAATTGAAGAATATTAATTTTATTACTTAATGCTGCAATTGTAAAGCAATTTCTACCTCGATGAAGCACAGATCTGAGAAGCACAAAATTGTCCTGGGGACAGAAAAAATAACATAGAATAATAATCTAACTTGAAATGCAGAGTGAAACTTTGATGCAAATATGAAGAGTGGTCTCGACTCCACACATTACCCATTCCTTTTCTCCAGAGATGCTGCCTGGCCCGCTGAGTTACTCCAGCCTATTGTGTCTGTCTTTTGTTTAAACCAGCATCAGTTCCTTCTTACACATGTAATAGATCAATTTGTTAACAAATCAATTTGTGTCTGATATTGGACAATTCTGTCACACCAACAGTGCCCAATATACGAAATGAATTATCATATTAGGCAAAATTGGTTGTTGGTATGGGAGAAATAGATGCAAGAAAAGCAAATGGATGACAAGTCCAAAGGGAGAATTACCCTGCTCATTTGTTATGCCATCGTGATCTCTGTAAAAGAGACAGTGGCTAATGCATGATGGTATTGTGCATTTATGTTTCATACTGCAGTTATAAGTATTCAATATTATTACTCAATTGCTGACTAGTGGTGCAGTTGAGTATTCTAGTCACACATTGTAATACACAATTATTTTATTTTGCGCTAGGACTAGAGAAACATAAAAATTATGCCCCAGCAATCTCGAGAAAGGTATGAAAGCAGCAGATGCATCAGCTCGGAAGATGTGTCTGCAGTGAGACTGCCAATGGCATTGCTCAGAATAACATCTAGAACTGTTCATTCAATGAAGAACCAGCACTCACTGATGCTGAAGGCTACTCAGCAACATTTCACTGTAAAAGGCCAAACACTTTGCTGCTATATTCACTCCACAATCGCATGTATTTTCTCAAATGTATTTCTTTTTAGTAAGTAGATGAACATAAGGTTGAAAAATGACAAAGTAGTATACAACATAAATCTATAGTGCTAGAAGAAATTATTGGTATTCATAAGAAGTCCATAGCGCAGTCTGAAAAAGGGTCACAACCCGATTGTCCATGTTCTCCAGAGATGCTGTCTGACTTGCTGAGTTATTCCAGCACTTTGTGTCCTTTTGTGTATTGACCAGCCTCTGCAGTTCCTTGTTTCCAAATCTGCAGTGCTCCCTGATTCTGGTAAGATAACAATGAATATTTTTGCAATCTATTCTAAGTACTCTTGAGAAGAGAATGGACTATTTATAATGCTTAAATTTTAGTGTATATTTTCCAACATTGTACAAGATTCGTACAATGTGAACTACGAATTGTTTCCGTGTTACTGACAGCTGCCTCTTTGGTTTTATTCGCAGATCCAGATGGTGGAAAAAGTGGAGCCTCAGCATCGAACACTTGTACATTGTCAGCCTTTAGTACGATAGTGCTATCTTTGTCAGCCAGATCAGCATTATGGTGAAAACATACACTGACTTACCTGACATCCTTTAATCAGTCAAAGATCTAAAGACTTGTAATGAGTAAATCTACAAATTTTGCTATTGTGCATTTACTGACCCACCAATGTTATCTTTTCCTATAAATCTTTATGACTGTACATTTTGTCATTTCAAATTTATGTGGACAAACCAGTAATTACCTGTACAATTCATTCAACAGGTTAAATTAAGACATATGTTCTTTGCCTGAGGTTTTGTTTGGGTTTTTCAAATGCACTAAAGTCAACATCTGAAAAACATCAGACACTTGATGTTACCAAAGCGTACAATCTAATGGTTTGCATATAATGTACAGATGGCTATATTTATACATGTGAAATGTTCAGTATTTTGAAATTATTATTTAGCACAATTTTTTTAAGTATCTTGGAATGTGTTGTTGGTTTTAACATTGTAATACAATTTTCAAGTTTGTCATCTGCACCAGAAATCATTGTTGCCTGTATGAAAATAGGAGATTTAACCAGATAACATTGGTGCAGTATCTATACCTTAACTGACAAAGATTTCTCTGGAATATCCAGGCGCAGTCATAACAAATGAAAAATAAAATGTATGTACTCACTTCCACATTTCACAACTATTGATGACTTCCTATAATTTGAAGTGCATTATATTTTTGTTGCAGCAAGCCAACCTGGATTATCTAGTATATTCTAATGTAGTAACAAGCAATGAAGTTTAATTAAAATATAATGACGAACAAGGCTAAAATTGATTGTTAGGTATGCATTGGTCGAGTGTAATATGCAGCATATTTACAAAGTCTATAGCTGGGGGAGGGGGAAAAGTAAGACAGCAGACGAAAAAGGTGAAATAAATCAAATCTGTGATGTTGCATGTGAAGGTGCATTTATTTTTCTGTTAAATTAATGTACATAAGTCTTACCGTGCATATTTGTAAATATACATCAGGAGCAACATCATTTTACAATAAGCTGTTACTAGATTAGCTGTAAAGGTGAGCTGGTCAGTTTGATTACCGGATTGAATCTAAATGGTTGTTATAGTCTTTTAAAAGTTTGATCTACTTTCAGAAAAATAATTGTTTACAACTATGTTTTTTAAACTTCAAATCTGTTTTATATTTTTCATTTGTCTGTTATGACTGGCCACTGTTAATGTAGGCAGCAGTATTTACATTTAAATATTGT
This sequence comes from Raja brachyura, assembly GCA_963514005.1. The sequence goes on from OY740796.1 coordinate 40,914,695, forward strand.
TTGCTTAATTCTGTAAATAGTAATTTGACAAAAATCCTTTGAAATAAATCTGCCTTGAAACAGTTTTTCCCCCACTATCATCCTCTTAATAATCCCCTAGAATACTATTTTCTATCTGTCATAAATAACAGTTTTTCACGATCCTATCTTTTTGCCAAAGGATCAAGACAAATATTAGAAGCCAAGTTTGGGAGATGTACATTTATAGTTTAGGTACAGGTTCATATTTAGAATTAGGATTGTAATATAAATGGCATTGTATGAACAAGACTCAGTTTAAATATAATGTCCACATAGGGCTATAAATATGCACATGTTTTGAACTCCCGTGGCAATGTTCACAGGTAATTTGGTTTCTGATCTTTGCCATGGCACCACTGAGGCCTGAATGTGAGACCAATTCATTCATCCCTGTCACACATTGGCTCAGACATTCCTATAAAAGTGACAGTGAAGCTAATGTACTCTCTGTAACTTGCACTACTTCAGCTGAGGAGGAGGAGGAGGAGGTACAGAGTTGAAGTGAAAAGTTACTGATCCAGTTACATTCATGCATCAGTAGCTCTGCTGAAATGGCGTGTTGCTGTCCGGCTCATCATTGAAATGCATTGAACATTGTAAAATTGCTGCTTTTGTCGTAGTTGCAAATTAAACTTCAGAGAAATTTAAATCTTGTCCACTTTAATCTAAGTTTTCTTTTAATGACAAGATGTTAATTATTGCCAGACAACCCTCTGACTTTAAAAATCAACTGTTACAATTGTGGCCTCACTATTTCATGTTTGAATTCTTTGTAAATTTAAACACTCTTTACTTTTTCCCCTTTGTGTCATATTGTTCCCCTTTCTTAAACCATTATGTCTCTCTTTCAGTGTCTTTGCAATGAATTGGCCTATTTGAATATATTGTTCTTTTTTAGTACTTGTTCTGCTACTTTAACTCTTGTTCAATCTAATTGGATGAGGAGGTTCTCTGTGGCTTGCTTTGTTTACTTGCAATTGAACCCAGTTTTTCAGATTGTGTCGTCAACAACTTGTAACTTCACCAAAGAAACTGATTGTGGATATCCAGGGAATGGAGAGATATGGATTATGTGCAGGCAGATAAGAGTTGGTCTTGGCATCATGTTTGACACAGACATTGTGGGTCAACGGGTCTGTTCTTCTGCTGTATTGTTCTAGGTTCTATGTTCCATAAAAGGACCAGTGAAAGATCCTATTAAATGTCCTCCTTTATAAATGTCTCTCCCAGTAAATTCATGGGGACATTGGAACTGGCTTTTGACAAAAGTATTGCATATCTCACAGGATATGGACCAAGCGCAGGCAGGTGGGACTAGTGTAGCTGGGACATGTTGGCCAGTGTGGGCAAGTTGGACCAAAGGGCCTGTTTCCACACTGTATCACTCTATGACTCTATGTAAAACGTGTGAACATTAACATTACATTTTACATGCCTCCTTTTCTAACATGTTTAAGATGAAAGTAGTGTTTTTAATGTTGCTTAAATTTCTCAGTCCCATTTTAAAATTTGCTTCAACCACGCTATTGATTTATGTTACCTACTGAAGAAGGTCTGACTATATTTAAATTTTCTTCCTCCCGACCTACACCAGCCTTTCAGCAAGCCACTCAGCTGGTCACAAAATCACCCATTCCCCTAATTTCCAAAGTTGTTACTCTGGTCCTTGCTTTGGTTGTCATTGGTGAAGAAGTGCTGTTTGGGGAAGCTCTCACTTCACTGTTTATGTCCAATTGGCAAGATATTGATCATTTGGTAATCAGTTGTGGTAACAATTGGTCTAACTAATTGAATCTTTCAATGTAAACACATACTCTAATTACAACTGTATGAACCCGCCACAGACCATATTAGCACAGGTAGTGCAACAGTTAGTTCATAATTTCCATTAAAAAGTATATTCTTTTTTAAGCGTTTTGGAAAAATAGCAGATATCTAATTTGAATTATTTTTCTTCACATCACAGTGTTCATGTGTGTGATTTTTGCCTGAATATCAAAGTTTCGCAGGATTAATTGAAAATGTGTAACATAACGCATTCTTCTCACATGTATAATAACTCATGGAATCTTTACACTTGGAAATTGAGAGGAGCTTCTTTTGGTACTGAAAAGTCAGCCACTGTAATTATGATGTGTTCAATACTTTTTTTTAACTTAAAATCAATTGAAGAATGTTATATACATGAAAAATGTATGTTGCATATTCAAGAGGTCTCTAAAGTGTGTCTCTGGAACCTGCAGACAGTATGTCAACCTATAGAACAGTTGGTCACCTTACATAATCCTAAAGGAGTGATAAACGTAAAGAACCAATTATCCTTCCTCATCAATATTTCATATATTACATGACTTTCCTTTTTAAAGAAACAGTCTGATATCAGGTATTTCAAATATAAATATAACCAAGCAATCATTTCATACACTGCTAATGTGAATTGAGTTGAAGTAATAGATTGATCAGGCAGTATAGGTCTATCACCCTCTCAGGACTACAATATTATATTCACTTCTTGTCAAAAACTGTGTGTTGACTCCTACTTAACAAAATCTGGGCTTTACGAAATGCGTTCAATACTGCAAGCTTCTCTTCCTCCAGCGATTTAGTTAAAATCAGGAAAGTTTCAGATTTTCATATGGTTTTCCCTGGACCTGCATATTTCCAATCCCCCCCCCCCCCCCCCCCCCACACACACACATGCCCAACTCATCCCAGCATACAATGTCTACCATGCCGGCTTCTTGCAGCTTGTATCATGAGGCTACCCCTGCCTTTACCCCTTTCCCTTTCCAATTGAGTTGAACAAGACTCTACCATGTTCTATTCATTAACATAACATTCACTCGTCATGTTTTATTCCATTACTTTTCATGAATTGTTCAAATTCAAATGATTTAAGCTGTGAACCATTATTGGAGAAGACTTATTCAGGAAGTCCATATGAGGCAAAGATAGATCTCAAGTCTTCATTTGTTCAATCTGTCACAGTGCACATTCTCATTGTTTTATTTCCTAGCTACTTAAATGACTCGCAATTAATATTATACAATTCTGGGCTTCACATCCTCACTTTTGCAAACATTGCTCTTTAGTTCCTTGCTATCAAGCATGCACCTCAGTCTTGTTGCAATTCATTGTCCACCTCTCAGACTCTCCCAATTGATATGGTCATGCAGTGCTGAACAACTTTGTCACTTCTAATCATTGTGATTCTTCCACATACTATCCTTGTCGCCAGCATGAAGCATGAGGATTCAGTGGATTCCTAAACTTAAAGAGAATCCGTTTCAGAATGTGCAGGTTTACATGGATAATAGCATGGAAAGAGGATGCGTGGTTCAGCTCACAAACTGTGTCTAGAAACGAGAGTTCAATGAGCAATATATGATGCAGTCCTCAAGGTCGACATCCTTAAACCAATGGTCATTATTCACATCTGATATTGCACCAGGCCAACAAATGTTTTTGAGTTGCCACCACTAGAGTAAAGCTCAAGGGGCTGTGTAATTCTGCCCTTGTATAAGTAAAGGCCTCCTCTCCATTGCACATCATACAAAGAAACATCACCGGGCCCAGGACCAACCGTGAAGCCAGGCCTTGAGGATATCAGAGGAGTTGATGTGGTGAGAATGTTTCCAGTAGTTGGAGAGTTTAGGACCGGAGGGGACAGCCTCAGAATAAAATAGGGTATCTTTAGAATGAAGATGAGCAGGAATTTCTTTAGCCAGAGAGTGGTGAATATGTGGAATTCATTTCCACAGACACCGTGGAGGTTGTCATTGGCCATTAATAAACCGGAGATTGATAGTTCTTGATTAGTAGGGTGTCAAAGGTTACAGAGAGAAGGCAGGAGAATGGGGTTGAGACGGATAAATAGATCAACCATGATTGAATGGGGGAGGTGATTCCATGGGCCGCATGGCCTAATTCTGCTCCTAGGCAGAGTAGACTTGATGGGGCGAATGGCCTAATTCTACTCCTATCACTTATGACATTATGAACAAGGAAGACAAAGTGTAGAAATCACATTACTCAGAGTAAATCTAATTTTACCATTAATTTTTTTTCACTCAACATGAAACAAAGTGGTGCTAAACAAATATGATGCTAACCAATCCAGTTCCTTCACCTCCCACCCCCATATAATGACCTGGCTGAAGAGATGTGAATGTTGATATTAATTTATCCTAATAGATAGCTCAACTAATTTTGCTTTCCACACATTCATTTAGCTAACAGCGAAATGTATATTTGATGCATTGATGGTTTTCTGCTCTTTGCCTGTGTGATCCTTGGGAGGTTGGATGCATCCAAGATACGTGACTACAATATGTAGTCATTTAATTGAAAATAGGACATGTTATGATAATGGTGTCAATGGAATTGGCTGTAACACATTCTGTAATTGGTTGGATGCCTTTATTGATCAACAATGTCAGTGTTTTCCATGTTGCTAATCATTATTTATCTTTTTCTTTACTGTGAAACTAGGAAATAATTAAAATATTGTCTGCTTCCTATTATGAGAGTCAAATATGAAACTGGGTTTTCCGTTATATTAGATGGGCATTGCTATGTAGACTGCATTCCATCATTGTTTGCATCTTTTTACAATTAAACCAAAGTTTCCCTGCATCGCCACAGGCAAAAACAATAATGATATTTAAAATCAAATACCTAAAAATGCATTGAAACAGGGTGGAGTTGTGCATGATGTATGTGTTCTGAATGTTTATACTTTATAGCCAAACCCCACCGTCCCTAGTTAGGGCCTTAAATTAAGTAGGCTGTACTGTGATTTTCCGCAATGCATCATCGGTGCATTTATGAAGAAGCAAGAGTTGAAAAAGGAAAGTTATTGTATATTTACTTACCAGATAAATTCATTGAGGATTAAATTTAAATGGTATCCGCTCCCCTACGCAAGAAGGTCTGAGATTCTTCATCAGTAAAGATTCAAGGATGTGCTTAAAAGCTCCATGATGAAATGTAACGTCCACACTGTCTCCCGGGAAAATGCTGAGCCATGAAAGTGGAGAAGGGATATTTGGGATGGCGTAGAGAAGCTCAAGCCCATGAACTGGAAGCACATTGAAGTCTGTATAAGCAATGCACCGGCTCACAAACTGCCCACCCACTTGCACCAGGTACCCAATCTGTCAAAGAGTCTGGGCTTCCCATATTGATCTCAACACTTCAGAACCAACCAAACCACTGTGAAAGTAAGTCATCCTCAATACTCAAAGACTGTCTGAAAAGAGGATAACAATAGGGAAAAACGAAAAGTAGAATCTTAACTTGGTGGAGTGAGAGTATGGAACACCTATATGAAAAGATCTGACTGTCTTTATACATGAAACATGGAAACATTGTGCACAGGTGGAGCAAATAGTTGAGAAGAATGTTGGTGTTTAATATAGAAGGCACACAAAAGTATTGCAACTTCTGGTGATGGTTTGGCAAGTCTTGCACTCAGTTTTGATCTCTTTATTCAAGGAGGGATATGCCAAAATTGTAGACAATCCGAGGGGTGATTCCTGGGCTGAAGGGGTTGTCTTATGCGGAAAGGACAAGCTTTGGAATTTAGGGGAATGATTGGCAGGTCTCATTGAAGCATCCATGATTGTGAGATGAACTGGACAAGGCAGACAGTGAAAGAGCTGTGGGTGAATTGTGATTTACTGTAAGGAGTCACAATATGAGAGCAAGGGTTTGGCCACATCAGACAAAAATGTGGAGGAATTTCTTCCCTTCAAGCATCATGACTGCTAAGGATTCTTTATCAAGAGCAGTGGAGGCTGAGATAAATATATTAAAGGTTTATGAAGATTAATGTTTGGACTATGAAGAAGTCACAAGTTATAAGTATTAAGCAGACAAGTGAAGTTAAGGAGAAAGAACAGATCAGCCATCATGTTATTGAATAGCAGAGTAAAATCGGGTATCCAGTGGTCTACACTAAAGAGAGACACAAGTTGCTGGAGTAACTCAACGGGACAGGCAGCATCTCTGGATAGAAGAAATGGGTGATGTTTCGGGTCCAGACCTATTTTCAGACCGTCTGGACCCGAAACGTCACCAATTCCTTCTATCCAAAGATGCTGCCCTTCCCGCTGAGTTACTCCAGCATTTTGTATCTATCTTCGGTTTAAACCAGCATATGCAGTTCCTTCCTACACATCCAGTGGACAACTCCTGATCCGATTTCTTATGTTGGCAATGTGTTGCCCTTGCCAGTACCAGAATAGCCAAGAAGGAAAGAAAAAAATACTCCCTGATGTACAGCTAGAACTAGGAACAATGCTAAATTTCACTTATGTGGAACTCTTCCCGGTCACATATTGTTGTGCATTATGAGTTATTGGGTCTCTTCCAGAAATTAAATGAACTCTGTTCACTCTTCTCCCATTCCATATCTTCAATAGTCAGCAAGTTCTGATTTTCACAGCCCTTCACAGCTTGGAGATGTGTTAACAAAAAAGAAAGACAAATTAAATTTGTATGTATCGTTGATATTCCCAATCTCATGAAAATGGAAATGTTCTGCCCTTCAGTTTGTCCTTTAATCTATTTACAATTTATTTGTAAGGTTAATACTGCTCTGGGGAATGATAGTAAAATAACTTTAACTGAAACACAGACTTCAAATAGCAATTCATTTTTATATGAAATCGATAAAAATGAACTTAAACCATTGGAGTGTGAAGTATCTGTTTTCTGAATAAAGCTGAAGCAAAAAAAAATATTATTTGAATGGTAAGTAAGATCATCCATTATTACATTAAAAAGTCAACATTTAAAACAATGAACTGATAGATGATAAAATCAAATTGTACTTGGTATTACCATTATTAGAAAAACAATGTTTCAATTAAACCTACTGAATTTTTTGTACGATGTAAGTGCTTTAATATTTGTTTTAATATGTCTCGCTAATCCTTTTTAATTTCCTGAGTTGAACCCAGATGTTTACCAAGATTCGTCCTCCATGCAGAAATTTCCAATGTTCGAAAACACAGCAAAACTAACACCTACTATTCAGGGTTATTTATTGCGAGTATTAGCACATAATTATTCTCGATTTGCATTATTTTCAGAACTGTTCAGAAGTACTTATGTCAAATTTACAGTCCAGAAACAGACCGTTCCTTCCAAGCGGTGTATGCTCCACTACTTCCTTATTTCGTCCATTCAGCATGAGGTTCTATTCCAGTTTTCCTGCTGTATTTTTCTTTTAAATAGAGAAATATTGTTAATTTAATCTGCTAAGTTGTCACGATGCCCCAATTTCCCACTTATTCTTTAGGTAATGGTGTTTCTGCTAACTCACTGTTAGATTTATTGATGACTAGCTTATATTTTTATGGTGACCATTTTAGGGTCACTTCACATCTGGAAAAGTAGTTCTATGAGTAATAACATTTTATTGCAGACTAGTTGAGGATACATATGAAATAAAAATCTTGAGATGAAAGAAATTGTGAATTACATATTCTTTTTAATGACTTTAGTTTAACTTTGAATGTAACAATAATCATTCCCTGTTGCAATCTTGCAATACTGGGTCTAGAATTTCCTTTATGGTTCTGCTCACTGCCAATGTCAGTGCAGTGGGAATGCAGAGACAATTGGTAAGAATGTTACATTAAACATGGAAGCATCCATTAGATAGACACATGGATGTGCATGGTATGGAGGGAAGATGGACCATGTGCATGCAGATGTGCTTGGTTTAACTTGGCATCGTGGTCAGCACAGACATTGTGGGACGAAGGGTCTGATCCTGTGCTTTATTTTGCTACATGCAATGTTCTTAATAGTTTATATTTATGAAGGACATTCCTGAACAAAACCCAACCAAAACAAAACAATTGGTAAAAAACAATGGCAAAGATTATATGTGCATTAATGCTTATTTTTACTGCATCTATCAGCAACTCTTGATTGCATGTTTCCATAAAATAATGGAGTTCTTTTAACTGGTCCAAATTCCTCCACCCCAGCAATCAACATCCGAGAGAGAATAACTAGACATCCATCTCATTGCAATTGGTGGAATCTTGCAGTGCACACAGTGGCATCTGCTTGTACTTCATTACTTAGGGTCATTGTCAGAATTTATTAATTGTACATGTTGTGCTGTGGGATACTTCTGGGGATATAACCTAGAACGTGTAGTGTTTGTTTAAGCATGGGCATGTCCTCCCTTTAGCCATATGTGCTCATATTGTGATCCGAATAGGGCAGGGGAGTCATAAGGCAATATTCAGTCTACCGGCTTATGGTCCCAACATGTAAATATTGTAGTTTAAGTGTTCTGTCAAACAAATAAATCACTACCTCTTTGGATATTTATATGCTGCGTCCCAATGCATTCATGAAGACATTACAATATAGATTTGTCTTTCATTTTTTAAACTAAAGCAGTAAATAATGTTCATTATAATTATTTACAACTTTTTAAAATGATCATTGATGATGTCAATCATTCTTCAAGTTCAGGTCCAGTAATCATGTTACCTCTTTGGACATTATCTAGTTTAGTTTGCTTTTCGTGTCAAAGGGCAAATACAGTCAATTATGCAGATGCATAAAACGTGGTTAACCAATATAAACATGCCAAATGGTTAATTTTTAAAACGTAACAGATACTGATTAACACAAAATGTTAATCAACAGGTCAGGCAGCATCCCATCACAGATACTGATTAACACAGGTTGTAGCAGCCCTTCAGAAGAAATCATACTCCCTTTTTGAACTGAAGAAGGACATCAAATCGTGACAATACGTTTCAATCAATTTTCATCAAGGGTTGAATCATCACAACAGAAGTGGTTGATGTTGAAAATGAAGCAGAATAATGTATTTATCAAAGATTAATGATGTGGAATTATCCTAACTAAAATAGGTACAATGGGGATATTGAAAATGCAAATATTGAATTAAAGCCCAGAAATTGGATTTACAAATTATGCAAAAAAAGTGGTTTTGCGTTTATTCTTACATGTAGTGACCTATTAAAATCCTGTACATTGTAAAATTGGACTGGGCGCTGTTTTCTTTTGCATTGCTGAAATTTCTCAAGCGCCATTTGGGCATGCAGTAGTGCCTTAATGCAGTAGATGCTCATTTCTGCCTTACCAACAAAAACTGAAGCCAACATGTGCACACAACGATTAGTTTTTCAAAACAAACTAATCTGAGAGCAAGATACAAATTAAACGTTTCTCAGTGGGACAATCTTACTGATTTATGAGTTTTTAATTTTTTCTATATTTCACATATCATTGCTGTGTCTTATAGTCAAAGCCTAGCCAGTTTTTTTTTTTCAATTTCAACCAAATATGTTGTAAACTACAATTTAAGGTATTAACAATAAAAAACAAAGTACATTTGGGGATTAAGATTTCAACCCTCAAGCATTTGCACCATAATTAATTCGCATAACTTTTTGAATTTTTTGTTCAAAGATGTCTGTAGCATTATACAGGAAATGTTGCGATATTGCAAAAGTTACACTCCAAAAATGATTCTTGCATGATAATATGATTGCATTATGCAAACAATGGTTAGGGGCTAGTTTCTGACTCAAATAACAGGTTCCTTTCACTGGATTTTCAAAAACAAAGGTATTTGTAATAGCTATTAGGTTATTTTTATTACTGCAAGCTAAAAATACTGAAGGCTATTTGTTATTTAATAGAAGCAATTGTTTATCAATTCCAATGGCCATTGTGATTTTAAGAAACAGTGGTGTCTGATTACTGCAGGGATGATACATGGAAATAGTTTTTCTACTTTACAATTTCCAAAGCAACTTAAGTAGTTTTAAAGTTCCCAATCAATACCGTGTTATAACCATTTCGGCCCACGTAATATAAATAATGTTAATTAATTAAACATGTTATATAACATTTGTATAACCAAAATACTTGTTATACTTACTGCAGCTATGACCCTGCAATCTCTGCAAAGTCTTGTTGCTATTCTCACCACCAGCGGATGAGATCTTAGGGATGGGGTGTGACAAGAAATACATTTAGACCATCTTCGTGGTAATTTCCCTCACCTCCAAGGCAGTCCTGTATGATGCTGCACTCCGAGTTCCTTCCCGTGCTCATTAGCACAATGACATGCAGATGCAAAGTCTTTAAGAAAGAACTGCAGATGCTGGAAAATCAAAGGTAAAGAAAAATGCTGGAGAAACTCAGTGGGTGAGACAGCATCTACGGAGCGAAGGAAATAGGCAACGTTTCGGGTCGAAACCCTTCTTCAGGTGCAAAGTCTGCAGACAACTCCTCTTGGGACATGCTTTCATGCAGCAAGTGGAAAGGAGACCAGCTTGTTGCTTTAAAATATATATATTTTTCCATTTTCATAGGTTTATTTCAACTGCATGTTAGCACTAAATATAGTTCTAAAGAAGGGTGAACTCCAATTTCAAAGCTGTAAGATTTTATTATTGTTTTTCACTAAAAGTTCATTGAATTCCTGGGTAGTGGGGCACTTTGTTTTCAAAGTTTTGGAGGAAATTTTAACTCCTGCCAGTAACCATGAACAATGCAGGAAAATAGCTAATCTACTGACATCTACCTTTATCGAGATTATATGTACAAAAGGGAAACTCTGGAGCAATTGGTTTATTATTGTAAAATGTATCAAGGCACTGTGAACAACTGTGTTTTGCATACTATCCAGGCAGACCATACCATACATGAGTACAATGGGTCAAGCAAAAAGAGAAGGAAACCGTGTGAATAATATAATGATACAGCCACGAAGTAAATGCAGGTAAAAGAAAACTGCAAAGGCTGCAACAAGGTAGATTGAAAGATCAGCAATTCATCCTCAGCATATGAAAGACATATTCAAGAATCTGATAACCATGAGGAAAAAGCTGGTCTTGAATATGTGGGTAGGTGCTTTAAAGTGTTTGTAACTTTGCCTGGGGGGAGAGGGGAGAAGAGAGAATGGCAGTGGTGTGAGTGCACCTTGATTATGTTGGCTGCATTCCTGAGATAGCGTGAAGTAAGCATGGAGTTGATGGGGGTAGGCTGGTTTGCATGATAGACTGGGCCGTGACCACAAACATATGCAATTTCTTAGAGCCTTGCCAAAACAGTCACCATACCAAGCTGTGATGCATCCAAAAGGGATGTGTTCCTACCAACAGTCTGAAGAAGGGTTTTGACCCGGAACGTTGCCTATTTCCTTCGCTCCATAGATGCTGCCTCACCCGCTAAGTTTCTCCAGCATTTTTTTATCTACCTTACCAATTTCTTATATCTGTAGAAATTGATAAAAGTCATTGGAGACTTGCTGAATTGCCTTTTGATGAAATAGAAGCATTAGTTGTATTTGCTGTGATTGGTCTAGCTCAAATGGTTGGTGATGTTTACACCTAGAAACTTGAAGCTCCATTGATGCAGATTGGGGTGTGTACTCTATGCCACTTCCTGAAGTCAATGAACAGCTGCTTTGTTTGGCGGCTATTGTTGTCCTGACACCATGTTACAAAGGTACACAAAAATGCTGGAGAAACTCAGCGGGTTTAGCAGCATCTATGGAGCGAAGGAAATAGGCAATGTTCTGAAGAAGGGTTTCAGCTCCGGTTTCCTCCCACACCCCAAGGATGTACGGGTTAGTCGCTTTGTTGGCTTTATCCGTAAACCTGTAATCTAATTTCAGCCTGATGACTACTTTCCATTAAAAATATTTGAATTTAATTGAAAACTGGAATCAACAGGTTAAATAGTAATGTAATTGGTCAATCACTTAACTGGAAATTAAGGTATATCCTTGATGTGAGCACTGGTAAGATATTAATCAAATGTGAAATTCTATAAAATTCTCCATTTCATTTAAGCCAAGGAGTGATCTACTTGTTATTATTATTTTCAACATATAAGAGGTGTGTTGTTGTCACAGCATCTCTTTGTGCAAGATTATCGAAATGGGTACACATAGTCACCTATTTCCCCTCCCCCATACAGACACACACAAATAAACACACACACACAGAATATTAAAGCCAATTTGAATCGCAAGATTAGATTTAACATTATAAAAAGGGTCTCATGCCCTTTGTGAAAAAGTGTTTTAATGAATTGGACAAATGCACAAAGCCTCTCGGAAATGCCACCAAAATGAGTTCTCTTACCACATGCATGTCACATGTACTTTGTTTAATAAAACTAATTGAATTCAGTTTTTCTGAAGGATGTTAAGTGGATAAAGTTCAACATCACAAGATGTTGCCAGGACGAGAGGGTGTGAGCTATAGGGAGAGGTCGACTAGGCTGGGTCACTATTCCATGGAGCGCAGAAGGACGAGGGGAGATCTCATAGAGGTATACAAAATCATGAGAGAAGTAGATCGGGTAGATGCACAGAGTCTTTTGCCCAGAGTAGGGGAATTGAAGACCAGACGACATGGTTTCAAGGTGAAAAGATTTCATAGCAATCCGAGGGGTAACTTTTTCACACAAAGGTTAGTGGGTGTATGGAACAAGCTTCCAGAGGAGGTAGTTGAGGCTGGGACTATCCCATCATTTAAGAAACAGACAGGTACATGGATAGGACAGGTAGGGGGGGATATGGACCAAGCGCAGGCAAGTGGGAATAGTGTAGCTGGGACATTGTTGGCCGGTGTGGGCAAGTTGGGCCGAAGGGCCTGTTTCCACACTATCACCCTTTGACTATCAATGGAAAAAGCAGTCCAGAGGGCAGAATAATCAGATGGTGAGCTGTCGAGCAATGTACAGTATTTCCATGATTCAGTTAAATTACACTTTTCAGATCTGATTTTTATATTTATTGGTAATTGACAGGATGCAAGCTTTGAGATTAGTTCAAACAACATTTGATTTTAATAACAAGAAGACTACGGGATTTTAACTTCTACTTCTTTTAATTGCATGTACCTGTCTAAATGTTTTCTGAATGTTGCTTTAGTACCTGCCACAACTAACTCCTCTGGTAGGTAACGTAGTTCCATTTTACCCGCTACACTCTGTGTGAAGTAAATCTTACTGAGAGCGTAAAAGTAGCAAAAGTAGCAGTAACTATTTTTGTGTGAAATTAATTGAGAAATAAATGATGATTAGCACACCAGAAGTAATATCGCTAATTTTAATCCAAGGGCTATTTGGTTTGCTCCAGAAAGAGAAGCCTTGATCTCTCACTCACAAGATAGTCCCTTGAACATTGCAGCACTCCATTGGATACGTGTAACATTAATTGTTTGAGACTTAATGCAATACAGTGTCTGGGGATTAGTATGGTAATACAATGAAGATAAGTTTATAACTGACTGCTTATCTTTACAAATAGGTTTAGTCAGATCAAGTTAAATAGGATTTGACATAAATTGAATTTGCCTTCAAATAAGTCACATTTCGGAAGTGGGAATAACAATGGAGTTAGATATTTTATTGGAAGATCATGTACAATGCTGTTATCAGTGTTCTATAATGATATTTGGTCCATTTTTGGCGATTTCATCAAATGTGTATGTTAGGTTGAAACCATTTTTTTGTGAGAATACCCTCTAAATAGACAGTGAGGCCATCGTTTTTCAAGTGAAATATTAGATATGGCTTTCAAGATAAGCCCCTGGCAATAATAGGACTTGGTTAGGCAGGGATTGTCCACGCTGAATTCAGTAAACAATTGCAAAGATGATGACTAGGTCCATAGCTAAATTACAATCTTGCTTAAACTGCAGATTCTGTGACACCAGACCTCTCATGCGATTTTCTGGCTGGGCCATTAGTTCTCTGGAGATGCTGCATGACCCACTGAGTTGTTTCAACACTTTGTGTCCTTTTTTTGTGAACCAGCATCTGCAGTTCCTTGTTTCTACATTGCTGTAGTTCCAAACACTACTTCACTCATTAACTTGCTCCTTCTCTCTCACTCGCTGACCCTCTCAATTCTGGTTTAAGTTCTGGAAAGGGAAAGAGGATGCCGGGTCATTTGTGGTGGTTTCTCGGCTGATGCATGGATCTTTTCCCAAAGCATGAAACAAACTGCTGGAATTTGGGGCAAGATTTCAGAGAGGAAGGTCATGCCTCTAGTGCTGGGCAGCCACAGGGCTGTGGGGTCAGTTAAGGGGCTGTCCCACTGCGGCGACCTAATCCGTGAGTTCAGAAGACTGTCTTCGACCTTCGAGCTCCAGGGCACTCACCTGAAAAACCTCGAGCTGGATCGACCGTCAGCGATGAAACCACAAGCTGGATCGACCGACCGCACACACAAACACAAACACAATGCAAAGGCGGGGGCCAGGGAAAGCAGAGGAGCGCTGTCCGAAATTCACACCCACGATGAAGGAAGGTAAAGAACGGCCGGCACATAACGGTAAGTCCTTTAGAGAGCGCGGAGAGAAGGGGGGGGGGAGAAGGAGTGGAGACACGGCAGACGACTTTTAATAAAGTTTAGTGGGCATTTAACAATACCAGTCAGTTTACCTTTTTTTCGCAACGAGCTTTACTTTTAACTTCCCTCGATTTCCTTTGACTAACCTCGATTACCTACAAATAGCATGCCAACCTACTACGACCTACGAGTAAAAAAAGAATTGATTTTGTCCATGGCGACCTTTTTTTAATCGCGGGCATTTTTCAGCATGTTGAAAAATACGCCGCGACCTAGCTGAGGCCTCGAGTACGTGGGGACTGCTCTCGAGCATGAAGGAGAGTTAAGGGCCTGTCCCACTTTCATGACTTAATTCAAAACCGCTGCCTATTTTAAAGGAATTCCCACGACTATTTTGATGCCCTTCTTATGAGTAAAAAGTTGCAATTTCTTTCATCCCAACCAATTTTTAAATTGTGGACATTTTTTTATCGGGCTGGAAAAAACTACCCGACTTACCTGATGCCACGAGTGCCTACAGCTAGCATAACAAGCCACTACGATATATTTACAAACTCCTACGACGTCCTACGGACTCGTTACGAACAATCGGGGTACTGATTGGGGATGATCAGCGATGATCATATTGAATGGCGGTGCTGGCTCGAAGGGCCGAATGGCCTTCTCCTGCACCTATTGTCTATTGTCTATTCTGCGAGTTTGAATCAAGTGGAAAACTTGGGAGAATTTGTCAATAACTCGTGAAAGTGGGACAGGCCATTTACAAAGACCTCCTAGGACCGCGTGTCGACCATGCTGCGAGTACGAGTCGAGGGCAAACTCGCCTGAACTCGCGGATTAGGTTGCCGCAGTGAGACAGCCCCTTTGCTAGGGCAGGTGTGGTGGCCGTGCTATCCCAGCCTGCCTTTAATGGGGGAGTAAAGCAGTAGTCTTCCCTCCACCACCCCCCCCCCCCCCCTAATTCCAGGGTATCAGTGCTCAGTGCCACTCCATCAAGGATTTATTTTAATTCCAAAATTAATTTTACCAATAAATAACCAAATCTCGTTGCACTTATGTGTAATGACAATAAAAGATATTATTAATATTTATACGCCAAGCTATAACGAAAACGCCCACCGCCATAATACAAAAAATGACAAATATTCCTCATAACCAAGCATAAAATTACCATATTGCAAACCTGATCCAGGATACCTTTGATATTCCCCGCCCCTCCAGTGGTCCCTGCCCCGTGACTGGATGGCCTGCTTGGCCAGGACCAGGAGCAAATGATGGGGATTGGCTGAGGGAGGGCAGCGGAAATCAAAATACCACAGCATTATTAGCAGGTGTGAAATGTCCTCAAAATGCATAATGTTTATGTAATTTAAGATGTTCCCTCCAGAAATGAATGGGGCTGCTAGTGTTGCACATCGCTATTCAGAAAACAATATTATTTTCCAGGGTTACACAAAAAGCTGGAGAAACTCAGCGGGTGCAGCAGCATCTAAGGAGCGAAAATATTATTTTCCATCTAATTGTGCGTCTTGTCTGTAATGTAGATGACATTTGTGATGTTTATTCCACACTTTAAGAGTGTGTTATTGTCTTGTGTTCCAAAACGAAACAATGGCATTCTTACTTGTAGCAGCATGACAGATAGTGTGGGAAGGAACTGCAGATGCCCGGTTTACACTGTAGGCAGATATAAAATGCTGGAGTAACTCAGCAGGTCAGGCAGCATCTGGGGAGAAAAGCAGCAGGTGACGTTTCACGTCGGTACACTTCAGAATGAAAGTATAGGTGGTGAGGATAATTAAACTGGAGTCGAGTACTCGGTAGACGCTTTGCGATGTCCTGATTCATGCAGAGTGAGACGTTCAGTGGTTATTCACTTGCAGAAACTCTGCGAGTCCCTGCACCATTCAATCTACTTCACACTTTGACGTTGGAGCTGACCACGGGTGTAATTAATTAATGAATGCAATGCAACTTTACATGTCCCGCTCGCTGTACAAGCGGACCAGGGAAACAGAACGTCGGCGGTCCCATTCCACCTAAAAAATAAACTGGACAGAAAAGTCTGAACTAATTTCCGTGACAAATATGCCCTCGTCCCCCCCTCCCTCCCCGTGCACACAACAGCGTCCCATGACTGAAGGCTTGTTGATTGTTATTGATGGCAACACAAACCAGAGCAAATGTCCAACTGATCGATTGCCCGAGGAGTGACCGGCTGCCGGCCGGCCGGCGCTAATCCAAACCCCCTCTGCAAATGCAGGGGTGTTTAAAAAAAAATGTTTTGATGGAAAGGAAGCGGGGCATTTGTTTTCAGTTTGCTCTCCTTGGATAATGGATACGGTAGGCGGTCCTTCGGCAACCTTCTCAGGGACGTCTCACTCCCAGACGAGCGGCTAAATCAGTTTCGACCCAGCAGCCGGGTTTCCTGCGGACGAGTGGGGAATAAACTAGCGGCTGGAGGCTGCGAAACTTTCCGCGCTAGCTAGCGCTTAGCGGTGGAGCGCAGGACAGGGGCTTCTGAAAATGGGATTCGACTTGGAGCGTTTCAGCGAGGAAGTGGACCCCGACTTTAAATGCAACTTGTGCAACAAAGTGCTGGAGGACCCGCTCACAACTCCTTGCGGACACGTCTTCTGCGCCGGCTGCCTCTTGCCCTGGGTGGTGCAGCGAGGCAACTGCCCGGTGAAATGCCGCCGGGTGGCCACCAAGGAACTCAACCACGTCCTGCCCTTGAAAAACCTCATCCTGAAGCTGGAGATCCGCTGTGACAACCACGGGCGAGGCTGCGACAAGGCGGTGCGGCTGCAGCACTTGGCGGAGCACACGGAGATGTGCGACTACTCGCCGGCCGTGTGCGGCCACAAGGGATGCGGGGAGTCGCTCAACCTGAAGGACGTGGACTCGCACATGCGGGAGAGCTGCGAGCAGCGGCCGGTCGGCGTGTGCCGGCGCGGCTGCGGGCTGGTGCTGGTGCACGGCGAGCAGCGGCGGGGCTCACACTGCTGTGTGCGGGCGTTGCGGGCTCAGGGCGGAGCGCTGCAGGGGCGGCTGGCCGGCCTGGAGCGGGAGCTGAAGCTGCAGCGAGACCGCTCCGGCAAGCGGCAGAAAGCGCTGCACTCGCAGCTGTCCGCGCTGCAGAGCGAGGCGCAGGTGACAGCTCTCCGCTACCAGAAGAAATTCACCGAGTACAGCGCCAGGATACGCTCGCTCACTAAAAACCTCCCTGCTCAATGCAACGTGAGTTCTTTCAATGTGTGTGTGGGTAGCAACTGCAGATGTTGGTTTAAATCGAATGTAGACACAACATGCTAGGGGCAGGCAACATCTGTGGAGAGAAGGAATGGGTGACGTTTCGGGTCGAGACCCTTGTTCTTCAGACTCTGTGTGTGTTTATGTTTGTGAGAGTGTTTCTCTTCCCACCCTCTCATTGTGTCAGTGTTTCTGGGTGAGAGGGTGGGGTGGGTGGAGGGAGGGGGTGTGGGCCTGGTAGAATGGTGCGTGCGTCCCGGGTTCTTGTCCGTGCTGAAGGTGAACGCGTGGAATTGGGTGCGTGATGTGCAGGGTCAAACACATACACACATAACACACAGGCATACACTACACACGGACATACACAACACAGGTGCACACGTAACTGTCAGTTATGTACAGCGTTTGTGTGTTGCGTATCTGCTGTGTGTAGTGTGTGTGCATGTCCACACATAACATGTGGCCACATACAACAAACACGCATATACACAGACTTCCCCTCACATAAAAACTTTCATACAAAGTCAGAAACTTCACAAAGGGAGATTGCTCGGGAGTCTGCCTCATGCACATGAACCAACCAGACCCTTTTAGCACGGAGTGACAAACTTCATCACGTCTCTCATATCTTGCAGAAAACGAGAGACTGCAGATGCTGGGATCATGAGCAAAACACAAAGCGCTGGAGCAGCTCAGCGGGCCAGGCAGTATCTGAGGAGGGAATGGACAGATAACGTTTCGGGTCGAGACCCTTCTTCGGACCTGAAGCGTCGTCTGTCCATTCCTTCCTCCGTAGCTGCCTGCCCCCCCCCCCCCCACCCCCCCCCCCTCTCCCCCTTCCCCCCCCCCCCCCCCCCCCCCCCCCTCTCCCCTCCCCTCCCCCCGAGTTCCCAACACTTTGTGTTTTGCTCACAAATACTTTCACACAGATCCGGATTCGAGGCTCTCTCTCGCCCCCTCTGTTTAACACACACGGATAAAAATCCCCAGTCACAGGCAAAGTCTCAAGTTCCCACACAGAAATAGTCAGTCCCTCTCTTCCTCATTTTTTACAGGGACACAGAGTTGTGGACAAACTAGACACATAGACAGACACAAGGAATAAAATGAGCCATTGATCCTTCTTGCTCAGGCACAACACACACACATTGACACACAATGTCACACGGACTCTCATAAAAACACTCACGCACAGTCCCTCATACACACTCGCTCACTCATATATACACACACTCCTCTCGCTACAGGATCTTACTCACACAATCACATTTTCTCTCTCTCTCTCTCTCTCTCACACACACACACACACACCGAAACGTCGCCAATGTCTTCTCTCCATAGATGCTGCCTCGCCCGCTGAGTTTCTCCAGCATTTAGTGTCTGTCTCTCTCACACACACGCACTCACACTTAACAGAACGTTGCCATCACAACATGGACCCTCCATAGTCTCACACGGCCAGTAGCTCTGACAGACACAAAATAACTCAAACATTTAACAAATAGGGAAGCCACACGCAGTGCCTCCAATGGGACACACGGCACATAAATACACGCATACAAACATATTTCCTGAAAGACAACGAAAGATTGGATGAAGGCACTTCCCACGGAGCCGCCGCACCGCAGTTCTGCTTCAGGTTGGGCTACTGGGTTCGGAATATTTTTGTGCTCGGAATCATCCGTCTGTTTATGAAGGGAAGGCTGCAAATTCCAGTCCAATGTTAAGTGCCGCGCACCTCGCATTCATTCACCTGTTCACGCCCGAGCTATGCTCGTGGTCGGGATAAATGAGTGATAAGCTTTTATTTTAAAGAGCAGTAACGGTCAACATACTGCCCATTTTAGGAGTTAGTTTACAAAACATCGCCCTGGAGTGAAAGGTTTGAACCGAAGTGTCCAAGATGGGGCATTTACGAGTTTAAAGGGGGACAATATATTGAAGTGGTGGCTCTATTCTGCAAGAGCAGACACATTTCGCAGTCGCTGAATGCTTTCGATGCATAAGTTTGGTGTAAGTTCCCAGTACTGTTTTTGCTACAATGGTTATTTTTATGTGCAGCAGTCGGCATGTCCCACTTTTACCTCATTGCGTGCAGTCAGTCGCCAGCCGCGCACTGCCAGTTGTTTAGAGCCCAGCCACCCAACACCTGTCATTTTATCTGCTTTTTAGGGCGGAGAGCCACTGGCCATCATTATGCAGAGAGACGCGGGTTCCCTGGGATTTAATATTATCGGCGGCAGACCTTGTTCGGTACGTTTACAGTTCGGTTATTATCAGTATGATTTGCGATCCTTTACCACTGCAATAACGTGCGCTGTTGCGTGTGCTGTCGTGATCTTCAGAGATCTTCAGTCAGATTTGCACAGTCTGGCCTCTCCAATCCCCCTTATGGAAGAACTGTGCATGGATTTTTAGTAGCGGCATAAAATATTTTCCATCAGCAAAGGAAGTGCATGGAAATATCTCTGACAGTCCCAGAGTCAAAACGTTACAGCACTTTTGGATGTACTAGCGTTCAGTTGCAAGGTGACTGTCAAGTACTCCCATCACCTCTTCAGCCCATCTATTCTCATGCTGTAATGAAAAGAATGTCACATTAAACCAACCAGCAACTTCCCCTTTATATTGTGCCTGTAACACCGCATGAAGGTCCCAAAGGGTTTATTGGGAGAGTTATCAAGTAACCAATTAACTCTTCAGAGATGTTAGAACAAGTGTGGAAAATGTTTATCAGAAAGATGAGTTTTATGGAACATGTTCACGGAGGTATATTTAGGAAGGAAATGCCAGAATACCAGATGACCTGACTGAAGTCATGGTCACTAGGGTTGGCGTGATTAAATTCATGGATGTTTATTAACAGAGGAGATAGATATCTCTAATGGTTAAAGACTGGAGGAGATTATAGGGATGGAAATAATTGGTTTTAACGATGCACAGATATGTGGAGAAATAATTAAATGGCTTCATTTTGGTACATATGACAATAAAATGACTCTTGACTCAAAATGCTGGAGTAACTCAGCAGACCAGGCAACCTCTCTGGAAAGAAGGAATGGATGATGTTTCGGGTCAAAACCTTTCTTCAGACCTGAGTTAGGACTTCTTCATCCCGCTGAGTTACTACAGTATTTTGTGTCTATCTTCGGTGTAAATCAGCATATGTAGTTCCTACCCATGTATTGCCTCTTGGCTCTCTTGACTCAGCCAAGACTTGGAGTTAACTCAGATAGCTGCTTCAGATAGGGAGGAATATGTAGTTGTTGGCTTGGGAACAGAGATTGTGATGGGGAGCCATGATGTAGATTTCAGTCCTAATATACAGTCAAAAGCAATTTTTGAGACTAACAACCTCATCCTATTACTGCAATTTTTGGGCTGCTAATGTTAGATTCTATTCATTTGACCCGCTCCGCCCATCGGCTGATTGCTTTTACCACGTTAATCACCAGAAGATCTATTTTATTTAAATGGAAAGTCTCCAACCCTCCGACCACACTCCAGTGGTATTCTGAAACAATATCATGTTTAAATTTAGAAAAAAATTAGGAGTGACATTGTTGTACCCTTGATTAAATTTGATAAGACTTGGAGAAAATTTATTGGACACTTTCATACAATATAAATTGCTCCCTCTCTAAACGTTATAACAACTATTTTACCTCTATATGGTGGAACGGACTTGACGACAATCAGACTTAAATTGTTGAAACTTTTAGTTCAGATTCTGTTTTGCTTTGTTTAGTTTTTTTTTAATTTATTTTACTTTTAGTTGCATTTTATTTATTTATTTTAGTTTGGGGGGTTTTTGCTTTTTCCTTTTTTCCTTTTTTGTCTTATTTTTGTGTTTTTTTTCTACATTTATAGGTTTTCTTTTAAAGATTTAACTATATTTACATAGAGACCGGGAGGTCTATATTCAATGTATATTTGACATTGGTCTAATATTAGGTTATACCTGTTAATGTAATCCTGATCCCTATGTATCAATATAATTGTTACGTTTATCATTTTTCTTTTTGCTCTTTTTTAAAAATGTTTTATTTTTGTTTTCTTTGGGAAAGAAAAAAAAATGTTTGGAAGATCAAGGAAAGTAGTTGTGATGTTAAATTGTGTCTTAACACATTAAAGTGAAACATGATTCTGACCTTTTTGAATGTTGCTGAGAGGAAGCAGGTAGAAATAAACGAAGTATAAAATAAAAGTAGATCACCTTGATCAATACAAGTTGATGCCACCCTTCTTATTAATCTCATCAGTTTTGTTTGATGCTCTTTTGTTGTCTACACCTGAGAAACTAAATTAACTTTTTGTTGCTTGGGATGCCATTTTGTCAAAAGGAAAATCAAGAAGGCACGGCATGTGAGGGGATTTTTGTGTCAAAAATAGTGGATAATGGACCGGCAGACAAAGAAGATGGACTGCAAATCCACGACAGAATTCTCGAGGTAGGAGCAGCACTTATTGTCTCAATTATTGAATAACAAGTTGATTAATTTATAAGATGTGATTTCATTGTGATTTATCCCTCACACGAAATACTGCAAATTGAGG
The DNA here is from genome assembly GCA_963514005.1 of Raja brachyura. The sequence goes on from OY740796.1 coordinate 40,936,905, forward strand.
TGTAGATTTCTGGCAATATTTATTTCATCTCTCTGATGGTTGTGTGGGAGGAAGCTGGATTACAGTTTGTCTTTGTCCACCCTTAATTATATACTTCATGCCAAATCTCCGATGAATATCTTTTGCAATAGCTGAATTTCCCAGGCTTGTAAATGTGGTCTTTCTACATGGAAAGGTATTACACTCTTCTGCTATTTGTATTGGTTTATTATTGTCACGTATACTGAGATGCAGTAAAAAAAACAATTGCTGTGCTGTACAGGCAAATCCTACTATACACTAGTGCATAATGTGATAAAAAATGAACTGCAGGTGCTGGTTTATACCAAAGATGGACACAAAATGCTGGAATAACTCAGTGGGCCAGGCAGCATCTCTGGAGATGTTTTGAATCTGATGGTACATGCTTTTAAGTTTCTTGGGAGTTCTTGGTGTACCCTTGTACTCTTCAAGCTCAGAAAATTAATTTTATTTCTCAGCCTTGCAGTGAGCAAAAAGAGGGAATCGGAAAACAAAACAGTATTTCATTGCAGATGCAAACTATAAAACAAAATGGCTCAATGTCCTTGCAAACCCCCTGTGACTAGACTCGGCATATTTGATTTAATGCTTTTGGAAGTTTCAGCATTAATGTTTGCTGCCATGAATTACAGTTACATAGTTGCTTTGTTTTATTGTGTTAAAGTTCATGCTAGGCAACTTCATTTTATCTCAGTGGGAAATAACTAAATCCCTGAAGGCATTATAAATGGAACAAAGGAAAGAGAAAACTGGGTGAACAGGTGAATGTGTGTGGGAGGAGAGCACTAAGTGTGAAGAAGCGTCACCTATTCCCTTTCTCCAGAGATGCTGCCTGCCTGACTGAGTTATTCCAGCAGTTTGTGCCCACCTTCATTGGAAAATTCAACATTCATATCATCGTGATAGACGCTATCCAAGCAGAATATATGATTTTGTACTTCCAATTTGCATTTGGTCTCTAGCAATGGAGAAGGCTGAGGGGCCACAAGTCGGTGTGGGAGTGGGAAGGAGAGTTAAAATGACATTTACCAGAAGGTGGATGGCCAGTACAGTCAGAGCACTGGTCCTCCACTAAACTTTCCCCTACACTTTTCCAATGTAGACGAGGACACATCACTAGCACTGAATTCATGAATCAAGAGGAAGAAGTGCAGAGAATGGTTGTTAAGGTTCATTAGTGGGGGGGTGGGGGGGGGGGGGGTGGGGAGGGGAGGGGAGGGGAGGAGAGGGGAGGGGAGGGGAGGAGAGGAGAGGAGGAGTGACAGATGTGCAAACCATGTATTATACCAACTGTGAACCATCTCATACGGCAATGGTCAAATGAAATCAGAAAGGGGCCAGGGAAAGGGAAGTTGGACCGATGGTGGGATCATGCTGGAGCTGACCAAATGGCAGATGATAGTGTGTTGGTTACAGAGGCTGGTGGGGTGAAAGATGGGGTGCGAAAGTGTGCACAAAATGGAGGAAATGCAAGTGAGACCTCCATCAACAAGGGCAGAGGAAAGCGGGAACATTTTAGAAGCTCGAGAGCAGAGGCCACATCTTGAGAAGAAATGTGGCGGAGATGTGAAATTGAGGAAAAAGGGGTGTCATCCTCACAGGAGATGGGGTGAGAGGAGGTAGTCGAGGTAGCTGTGCATTTATAGAAGATGGCAGTGTCAAATCTGTTCTGAGGTGGAGATTGCAAAATGCAGAGAAGTGTCAGTAAATAACTAATGTGTAGTTTGGTTCACATCTAATTCACTCATTTCTGGCTATGTTGCAATCAGGTTTAAGTGTGGCATTATTTATGTCTGATTTGACATTGGCATAAAGGACCATTTTCTATTTTCTTTTGGGCCTTGTCTTTATGAACTGGTTTTGCTTGTCAAACATCCATATGATTTGGATCTCTGTGCAAGAAGTCCGACATTTGCTAAAGGACAGGCAGTGGTAGTGGAGTCTGACTACAGTGTTGAGTCTTGTTGGCATACACCAGCATCGAGGGAATCCTCATGCACATCCCTTGCCTGGGGAGATCTAATGCAGCATTTGAGATGCCATTGGTGTTTGGAGATTCCAGGCCAGTAAATAAGGAGTTAACATGGAATTTAGTTGATTTTTAAATTATTTTGAATTATTGTTTTTAGTTATCTGTTTGCATGTTCTTAATTGATGTTTGATTTGTTATAGAAAGCTTTTTTTAATCAATTACTTCAATTACAATAGTTTAAATATTCCTGACTGACATGTAAACTATTTCATTTGCTAGGAAGACCAAAATTCTTAAGAGTGAAACTATTCAACAGATCGGGTGGTAGCAATGGAGAGAGAAACAGAGTTACGAACAGAGAAACAATGTTTCAGGTTGATGAGTCTTCCGTTTTGACGGGCAAAGCTCCATCTCCAAATTTATCTTTGACTAATGCGTGTTTGGGGTGTTTGGTCTGGACCATGTCAGGTCTCAATCCTGTGAAAATCTCACCATTCAATGCATATTTGGTCTCGGTAAATGTGGCTTGAAGGGAATCACAGGCTGCAATTCTGGGTGGCAAAGTAGCACCTGTCAATTCTGGCACTTTCAAAGTCAACATCATTGCCATCTTGTTATCCATATGATGTATTATTTCCCATGGGTGCTATTTCTCTGGAGAATAGTTTTACCACCAAGTACTGCCATTGAAGCAGGATTTTCTGACGCTACATGTTTTCCATTTTCCAGGCCTGAGAATCGAACAAGGGTCAAGTATGTGTTTATTGTCATATGTTCTGAAACAGAACAATCAAATTCTCGCATCAGCAAAACAGATATGTAAACTTAGTACTCTGTAAAACCCATAATAAACAAAAGAAAGTTCGGTTTATATACAACAGACAAACAAATAAATAAATAATAGTGGGACCCTACATCTGTTTCCCTCTTCCATTACAGAGGACAGTTATAATAGCGTCTTGCTTTGACCATTGCTGTGTGAGATTCAGAGTTGGTATAAAACATTGATTGCAAATTATGCTGAGTTGCAAGGAACATGTAAAGCAGATTTTCTTCACAGGATTTTTTTGTGCAATAATGAGAATAATACATTATGTATGTTTGGCTTTAGCAATCTGAAGAGGAAATGGCTAAATAATTGTGTGCCTACTTACAGAGTCCATAAGGTTTCATTTTTAATATTGCAGTTACCTATTCCAAAAAGAATTGGGAACATTTGCAGTTGAAGTAGAGGAGGTAAAAGGCAAAGAAAAACAAAATTAGCAGGCTTTTTATTTGATCACTATCCAGATGGCAATAACAATATTGCAAATGTGGATTTTGAAATGATTTTTAAGGCTATTCAAAAATAAATGTATTCTCCTGGCCACAGTCTCCATATACAATAACATCAGGTTTTCAGTTGTTTTTGGAATAGTAAATTGATGAACTGAACATAAGTGTGTTTTCTTTTCTTTTTTTAAAACATATTTTATACCTAAACTATCATAGCCAGATTTTCAGATAAGCTTAAAAGGAAATGTGTTTGTCTCTAATGCAACAAAAAAAAAATCCACCCACAAAAGTTTATAATTTTCTAATGTGATTTGCAATCAATTCGCACCCAACGAAAATGAAGGGGAACTTTGTTGTGCTGTGTCAGTGATAGCATCAAATGGTTAGATGGACAATCAGATTGAAGGATTTTTTTTACAAGCAACAAACCAGGAAATAAAGAATAATTGTATTTAATCTGTTGTGGAAAGTGAACAAAATAATGTGGCACATGAAATACAAAATATATTTAATCAAAACCATTTTAAGAAAATAACATCACTTTGAAACCAGACTTTTTTTAATGTTATTCTGACATTGACAAACTAAAAACACAAGTGCCAGCTAGTTTATTTTGTAATAATTATATCTTCATACACCATAAAAAAAACTCAATTGCACTTTTAAAAACTCTTTAATAAGATGTAGCTGACATCATTGTTTTCATGTTGATTCATTCTGAAAAGACTGCAGTACGTCCTGTAGAGAAGCAAAGTATCTCTGACAGATGTATTGGATTACCACTTCTACCCTTTTCAAACTTTAATACCAATAGTGCCACAAACTAGTGAAAGTGAATACTGACAGTTTTGCTTGTATGTACATATTCTGTGCCATTGATTTGTGAATCGGGAACAGCTGTATAGAATAAAACCAAAAGACAATCAATATTTTCCCAATAAAAGCGCAACATTTTAACGCCTGACTGTCCCTTGATACTTTGATAGATTGTTGGTGGAACCTAACCTTGGTGCTCCGCTTGATGCTCTGCTTCAAATCGCACTTCTAACCAGCCACTCAAACTATGCATTTCATTATCGCTTCCACTGCATTTTAACCTTAGTTTACATCTATTCCACCTAGTTTCTGTTGTACTTTCCTCACCATTTCCATTTAATGACCGTAAATATTGTAGTTTATTCAATGGACTGACTTCCTAGTTGGAATCTGTGTTATCCAACAGTTTCTTGATTCTGGAGTGTCTCGAAAAAAGGATTCATGTAGCACCTAAAACTTTTTCTTTCCTTTCTGTGATCTAAGAATCACGACACCTGTTTTTGTAGAGTTCCAAATAGTCCTATAAACAATCCTATAAATAGTCCATGCGCCCATTTTTGGTATGCTAAATGGATACCACACTTGCCCCGAACACTAAATTAGGTGTCATTATGTTGGGACATTTTTGCTTTGAGGAATCTGTTGCATGGCTTTGTCACATTTGAAAAGGTTTGAAGCTGTCTGGTGAATTCACAAAGAGAAGTTGTTTTGCAGATCTAATGGATGCCATCAAATTGATTAAATGCCTGCTAGGAAGCAGAGTAGCACTGTTAAAGATCTCCCTTCATTGTGGCTACATGGGCAGTTAGTAAGACGACTGCAAATGAGGGAAAGTGGGGAGGGAGGGGATCAATCAGGAAGGGGAGATTAGAGTGGGGTTTAGGGTTAAAAAGCTCGGTGGCAGGTAACACAGTCCCCCATATTATGGACTATCCTGATTGAGTTCCTTTGCCATGACTTCACTGCATCATAGCAATGGAATCAGACATCTTGGCATATAATGCGATCTCTCCCAGTACTGCCTATGTACAAAAGAATCGTGCTTGGAAATCATTATGGGGGAATCAACCAATCTGAAAAGTGGGAATGGTTTAATTGCGGTATTATTCTTGATTTTCTGTGTGGGGGCTCTCTTGTTTTACTATGAGTTAGCCACAAGGATTATCACCCTTTGTTACAATTTCTATCTGTTAGTTAGAAAGGCACATTAGTATTAATACAATATATGCAAAAGACAATGAGCACAACATCTCTTTCAGTATGAATAATGCCAGAAAGTCTTTGGTCTACATTCTCACCTTCAGAATTGGGTGCAAATATTACAAAGATGTGCAAAATTTACTTTGTGCATGATTCATGCATAAAAATGACATAATGTATATTCTCAAATCCAATTTCTAATGTTTATATGGGTGTGTGGTAATGGGGTGGGATTGCATGGTAGACAGGGGGTGGATGGTAAATAGTTCCTAAGAATCATTTTTCCAAGTAACCATTTTAAATCATGATTTAAATCAATTAGACAGGGATGGGAATGATTCATTTAGCTCCTTGAATCTGCTTTCCAATTCAGCCAGATCACATCTGAACTGTGAATGCACTGTTGCCTTTACCTCTGACCATTCTGGGTTAATCTTTGGTTAACACAAATCTCTAAATCTCTCATTTAAAATTAATAATTGACTTAGCATGTACAGAAAAGAGTTCCAAATATCTACCACCCATTCCTAACATCCCAACCAGAAGCGGTTGGCTTTAACTATGTTCCCTGATCTAAGATTCCCCAGTTCATGCAAAAATGTTATCATGTTTGATATTATTTCTGCCTAATCGGTTGAAGGTGATTAATTATCCTCAGCACCATCTCGATTGTAGTTTGTGTAACCTCTCCTCACAATTTACCTTTAGTAATCCAGGGATATTATCCAAGTAAATCTGTGTTACCTGTCCTCCAAGGTCAATTAAAAGGTGGTGCCAATAATTATTTTGGGCCAATGTTTATCTGGGACATACTTTACTAACACCTTGAATTCCAGCCTTATAAATATCAAGACCAGTTTTCCATGTTCCTCTGATTTTCCCAAACAATGTTAATGATATATGTACTGGGGTTCTTTGTCATTTTTAATATCCACTGGTTTTGTAGATGTTCTGCATTGCTCACTATTTTGCCTATTTTTAATGGACAATTTATCTGGCCATCCCATTAAATTCCATAGAACAGTACAGCACTGGAACAGGTATTTTGGCTGTATCTGAGATAAACTAATCTTGCATATAATCCCTATCCCTTAATTCTCTGTATGTTCATGTGCCTATGTAAAAGACACTTAAATACCATATCTGCTTCCATCCGCACCCACAGCAGTGCTTTCCAGGAACTCGCCATCTTGTTGTAAAAAGAACTTGCCTCACAAATCTCATTTAAACTCTGCCCCTCTCGCCGTAAAACTATGCCCTCCAGTCTTTGACATTTCTGCCCTGGGAATAAGGTTCAGGCTGTCTACCCTATCTGAGCCTCTCATAAATTGATATACTTCTATCAGGTCTCCTCCCCTCAACCTCCAGTGCATGAAAGGAAACAACGCAAATCTGTCCAACCACTCCTTGTAGATTATATCCCCTAATGAAGGTAGCATTCTAGTAAAATTCTTTGTACCATCTCCAAAGCCTCAATATCCAACCAGATTTGCAGCAGTACTCCAAATATAGCCTAGCAAAGTATTCAAAAAGAGTTGCATCATGACTTCCTGACTCTTATACTTAGTGCTCCAACCAAAGAAGGCAAGCATACCACAATATACCTTTATCTTACTATCTATTTGTGCTGCCACTTTTAGGACCCCAAGAACCCACTGTACATAAATGCTGTTAAGGGTCCTGCCATTAACTGTATTTGTTTGCTTTTTTGGGCCAATAATGAATAACCCTTATATGGGTGTAGTTTAGAGATACAGTGCGGAAACAGGCCCTTCAGCCCAACGAGTTCACGCTGACCAGTGTTCCCCGCACACTAACACTATCCTAAACACACAATTATAGCAAAACAATTAACCTACAAGCTTGTACGTCTTTAGAGTGTGGTAGGAAACTGTAGCTTCCCGGAGAAAACCAACGCAGGTCACGGGGAGCACATTACAAACTCCGTACAGACAAGCACCCGTAGTCAGGATCGAACCCGGGCCTCTGGCGATGCAAGGCAGCAGCTCTAATGCTGCACCACTGTGCCGGGTTAATAATTAATGCAGTGGATAGTTGAGAACCCAACATATATCCCTGTTGGAAATCACTCAACAAATATTGCAAGTTAGTGCCTAACTATTACATTAAACCCAATTACTTTCACATTTTATGAGGATGTTATGAAATCTTGTCTGTGACAGTAGACATTTACCTAGCCTTTGATCATTGATCACCAGGACATATCTTTGGTAGCATAATAGTATGATAACTAAGATTACTGGCAAGAAACATGTTTTGTGTGGTAGCAGAGAGAACCTCCAGGATTATAGACAGACCTTCCTGGTAGGAGGCTGCCAGGGAAGCTATTGTAAGAACACCAATGTGGCCTATAAATGCATGAATTCTGGGGGAGTTGGCATTGGAAGCAATTCCCAGTGCTTGTTCTGCACTGTTTTATGGGTTGTGGAAATAGTAGATCAAATCTTCTCTCCTTCATGTTCGAGTCTATCATCACATGCACGACACTGTAAGGTACAGATACAATAAAAAATCTTGCTTGTGGCAGCATCACTAGTACCATAGACAACACGCAAAATCAATTATGTATAACTTAACACATAAATTATACAAAGAGGTTCTCGAGGAGACAGCGCAAAAAACAAAACATTAATGCAAAAATAAATAAATAATAAACTAGTTCATATAAGTGCAGGAGGTGAGTCTTAGTGCTCCTTGATCATACAGTTTGTCTGACTTTTAATGTAACAGTAAGCAGCAGTAGCCTGGACTTGCCCAGAGTGGAAAATTGAGAGTGACCTTGACCTCCATGTGCAAAGCAGTCAAGGCACAGGCTGGACTGCATGTGAGGTCTAGGTGTGGACCGAGAAGGTAACCTAACCAATCAATTAAACAGTGTGATTTCGGAGATAATGTCACAAGTAAAATCTTAAGAAGAATGTTGTGTGCTTGATGAATCGCATCGTCTGGGTTAGCTCTGTGTTTGAAAGGTGGGGGCAAAGACACAAAAACTTCAATTTTCCTGACAGATACCAACCCGCTCAGTAATGTGCATGAAATTATGGTGCTCCCTAATAAGCCAATTGCTTTATTGTATATATTGTCGCCTTTAGAATTGGATGAACACATTTCTAAACATGAGTCAATAGACAATAGGTGCAGGAGTAGAGCATTCGGCCCTTCGAGCCAGCACCGCCATTCAATGTGATCATGGCTAATCATCCCCAATCAGTACCCTGTTTCTGCCTTCTTCCCATATCCCCTGACCCTGCTATCTTTAAGAGCCCTATTTAGCTCTCTCTTTAAAGTATCCAGAGAACCAGTCTCTACCGCCCTCTGAGGCAGAGAATTCCGCAGACTCACAACTCTCTGTGTGAAAAAGTGTTTCTTCATCTCCGTTCTAAATGGCTTACCCCTTATTCTTAAACAGTGGCCCTTGGTTCTGGACTCCCCCAACATCGGGATCATGTTTCCTGCCTCTTGCGTGTCCAAACCCTTAATAATCTTATATTTTTCAATTAGATACCCACTCATCCTTCTAAATTCCAGAGTATCCAAGCCCAGCCGCTCTATTCTATCAGCATATGACAGTCCCGCCATCCCGGGAATTAACCTTGTAAACCTATGCTGCACTCCCTCAATAGCAATAATGTCCTTTCTCAAATTAGGGGACCAAAACAGCACACAATACTCCAGGTGTGGTCTCACTAGGGCCCTGTACAACTGCAGAAGGACCTCTTTGTTCCTACACACAACTCCTCTTGTTATGAAGGCTAACATGGTGTTTTATCATTAAAGTTTTATTATTATTAATGTTTAGTGTTTTCTGAGTCATTCGTAACTGTCACTGTATGTCATGTTACTTGTGGGCGTTGCACCAAGGCAAATTCCTTGTATGTGAATACTTGGCCAATAAACTTACTTACTTACATGCCATTCGCTTTCTTCACTGCCTGCTGTACCTGCATTCATGCTTACTTTCATTGACAAATGAACAAGGACCCCCAAATCCCGTTGTACTTCCCCTTCCTCCAAAATGCTGGTTAATAACTAGTATTCCATGTTGTTCAATCATAATTTTAGATTAACCAATATTATGCAGATAATCAACAAAAAACGAAACGCCATATAAATTCTGTATTGATTATTTTGAGTCTGTCTCTTCCGTTTCAGAGTTCATTAGTATTATTAGTTATAATTGATGGTTGTTTAACCTAATTAACTTTCTTAATGAGATAATGATCTTTCAATCAGCCCCAGATGACTATTTAAATTCTTCCACTTTAAACATGTGCAATTAAAGATGTTCTTTGCTTTTTTTAATTTTCTTCAAGAAATCTTTGCCTTTCTGGCAGAAATATATGCGTGGAAGTACCCTTAAATCTGAAGTTAATCAAGAAAGCTGAGGGGAAAGATTTAAAAGGGAAGTGAGGAGCAAATTAGGCTGTGGGCTGACGAGCTTTTTAGTTGAGGTTCATGACCCAACTCACGAACTACCTACATTTTTAACATATTGCATAAAAATATTACATAAATCATACCTGAAACTTGACAAGACCAAAACCTGCACATTTTTAAGAAATATGAGAAAAACCTCAAATTTTCTGAGTAGTAATTGCCTAATCAATGCATGTTTGACATTGATGTCGGGCGCAAATTGACCAATCCCTCGCTTTGTGTTATGGTCGCTAGGCAGTGAGGACCCAGGGATCATGGCTGCCTACTCATTACATCAATAGCAATAGCAAGGTTTCCACAGAATAAAGGTAATGCTCACCTTGCTGTTCATTTTGTTTTTCAATTGATTTATCTTTATAAAGTTATAATGTGAACTGTTAAATAAAAATGATAAATAACAAATGTACAGCTAGGGTCAGTGTTAGTCAGTCGGTCAGTCAATCAGTCGGGCTTGACGGTAGGCCGATGGATGCTGTGCAGGATCGATCGGGCCTTCGCCGGGTGTCGGGCCGCTGGGTTGGTGAGCGTCGGGCCAGGCCTCAAGTGGGTGCGGCGAGAATTCGGTTGGGCTGTCAGGCTGCCGGTGTTGCAACAAGCGAGCGGGCGGCCTGGGAGCCGGCGCGACGGTGGTGCTGAAGGTGGCCCGGGCGGCATGCAGGGCAGTGCTGCTCCCCACCATCATCACCACCAGGAGGGCATGCCGGCAAAGGTGGACTCGCTGCGGGGCCACACGTACGGAGCCCGCAGCCGGTCCCAAAGCGGCTCCAGCTCCAGCCGTGGGCAGCTCTGGTAGGGGGGTGAGTTAGGGTTAGGAATTTTCCTGCCTTAGCCTTCCCCCAGCCTGGCACTCCCCCAGTCCCGCTATGGTCCTGACCCCCACTTTGCACACTGGCAGTCAGTGGGGTTCAGTAAAGGGGGGAACCCATGGGAACAGCACTCGCCCATTAATTAGGCTGGTTCAGGAGGACCTCTGCGGCAGTCTCATTCAAAACAAACTCACAATTATATTCATTATATTATTTTTATATATATAATTATATATGATTAGTCATATTCACAGAAGATATATATATATAGATGTATATAAATATATATGTGCAACTTTTGGCACTGACGAGTTATGACTTTCTTCTCAACTATATTTTATCTAAATCTTTGCAAAATGTCATGTAGTTCTAAGACATGGGTCACGAAGGTTGATTTCTACACACATTTTTGTTGTTCGGCCCACAGCCTAATTGTTTTACACAGGGTATTTGGAACAAGCTGCCAGAGGAAGTAGTTGAGGAAGGTGCAATAACACAATTTAAAATACATTTGTCAAAGGTACATGGACAAGAAAGGTGTAGAGGGATATGGGCCACATGTGTTAATATAGAAGACAAGCAACAGTGAACCCAATACCATTCCATGCAGCAGACCACTGGTCACAGCCTCCAGTTTGAACAACTATCCTCCACTACCACAATGTGACTCCTTGACTCCTTCCACTAAGCCAATTTTGTATCCATGTGGCTAGCTCACCCTGGGTCCCATGTGATCTCGTGTTCCAGTCTCTTAAGCATTGCCATTGTATCTTCTACCAGCCCTTCATGAGTGGATGCACGAACAGAAAGTTAAAAGAAATATGGGGTATTCTTTATTGATTAGCAAATATTGTAGTGCCATGAGGTTGCCAATTTGTTCTTGTGACCTGGCATAGCTTAGAAAGTGATGTATTTGAAGTATGTGAATATTGATGGATGTGAAGGAAGGACATAGAAAATATAGAAAATAGGTTCAGGAGTAGGCCATTCGGCCCTTCGAACCGGCACCGCATGGGGTTGACATGAGGAGGAATTTATGTAGTCGGAGGGTGGTAAATCTGTAGAATTCATTGCCACAGATGGCTGTGTAGGCCAAGTCAATGGATATTTTTGAGACAGAGATAGATAGATTCTGGATTAGTACAGGTGTCGGGGGTTATGGGAAGAAGGCAAGAGAATGAGGTTGAGAGGGAGGGATAGATCAGCCATAATTGGATGGCGGAGTAGACTTGATGGGCCAAATGGCCTAATACTACTCCTATCACTTATGAACTTATTCAAAGGTGTTAAAAGGAATTTTATAAGATCCAACAAATTCCAACAGCAGCTTCATTCCCTGAGTATCCTAAGTAAGGATACACTCACAACATTTTTCTTCTCTTTCAATTCTCTTTGTCAAAGAAGGAGTGATATGTGCTTTATAACCTGGTTGTACTGGCCTCTGAGAACTCCTAAGCATTAAAGTAGAATGCTATTATTGTAAATTTGCTGGGACTTTGAGTAGAAATCAACAATTTATTTCAAATTCATTCCGTTTATTTGGCAGTCGAAAGACTGAGCAATATCACATTTATCCTCTGCCGCAATTAAGTGGTTGTTGAAACAAAACCTTGAACAGAAGAAAGCTTGCATAGTTTATCTACGATGAAGTTGTGAAGTGCATCTTATCTGCATATTTCAGTTACTTTAACTCCCATTCTATGTTTGATGCTTGTCAAAGTGTCGATGAAAAAGGGTGTAAAAATAATACAGACTAAAAAATAATTAAGACACATGAGACTGTAGATGCTGGAAATGTGAGCAAAAAATAAAACTGCTGGAGGAACCTGACTAAAGATGGGCACAAAGTGCTGGAGTAACTTAGTGTGTCAGGTAGCATCTCTGGAGAAAATGGATGGGTGATGTTTCGGGTCGGGACCATTCTTCAAACTGTCTAAAGAAGGGTCCCGACTCAAATCATCACCTGTCCTTTTCCTCCAAAGATGCTGCCTGACCTGCTGAGTTACTCCAGCACTTTGTGTCTATCTTTGGTATTAACCAGCATCTGCAGTTCCTTGTTCCTAGGTCAGGCAGCATCTGTAGAGGGAAATGAATGGACGACATTTTGGGTTGGGACCCTGCTTCAGATTGATGGAGCAAAGGGGAGAAGGCTCGTTGAGAGAGTTAAGAGGTGGGGCAAGAACTGGCAAGTAAGTGGTGGATCAGGGAAGGAGGATTGATTGGCAACTGAGTCAGTATGGGGAGAGAAAGGTGGAGATCGTTGCCAAGGATGGAATTGATAAAAAGGAGAAGACAAAAATAAGCGAATGGTAGAATCGTCTGATAAAAGATGAGGAGTGAAATGTAAAACCAGAGAAAGGGATAGCAGGTAGACAGGAACAGGAGGATTAAGAAAAAATAGGGGCCTGGAAAAGCGGTGGGTGGCTGATGAATGGATGAAGGGTGGAACAAGGTGATGGGGGCAGGGATAGTGGAAATAAATATGTACATGGGGGTTGGGGATCCGGGTAGATAGAGTGTGAAGAAGGGTTTCGACCCGAAACATCACCCATTCCTTCTCTCCAGAGATGCTGCCCGTCCCACTGAGTTACTCCAGCTTTTTGTGTGTATCTTCGGTTTAAACCAGCATCTGCAGTTCCTTCCTACATAGATAATGAGTGTGGTGGGTGTTGTGGGCTTTTATTTTACCTGAGTTTGGATGCTGTTGAGTTGTAGACTAACCATGCAAATATGAGGTGCTGTCCTGCCAGTTTGCATGTTTCATATGTGGAAGTTATAAAAAGGGACATCAGTACAAGATAAGGGTCTGTCCATTTAAAACTGAAGTACGGAAACATTTCTTCTCGTAGGGGATGGCGAATCTCTGCAGTTATGTGATCATGAGACATATTTCGTGAAGGTGAATAAATATTTGATAGATTGAGGAATAGAGGCCTATGGAGAAATGGCACAGAAGTGGGGTTAAGGCAGATATAGATCAGCCATGATCATATTATCTGGTGGACTAGGCATAAAGGGCATGAGCGCCACTCCTGTTCCTATTTTCGTGTGTTTTTGTAAAAGATTGTAATGCTGCTAGGCTGAATCAAGCACTTTATTCTTCCATTGCTCTTGGCAGAGTGGAATTTGTCTGATCTCTTAGTTTAGTGTAGAGATACAGCGTGGAAACAGGCCCTTCGGCCCACCGAGTCCAAGCCGACCAGTGATCCCCGCACATTAACACTATCTTACTCACTCTTCATACTAAGCCAATTAACTTACAAACCTGATCTCGAGTCGAGCCCGTGTCTCTGGTGCTGAAAGGCAACAACTCTACTGCTGTGCAACTGGACAATGAGTGATTGTGATCTGACCTGTCCTATTATTGATCTGCATGATTTGATTAGCCTTTCCTTAAAAAGTACCCAAGAGTTAATTGCAAACACACACCTGCAATGAACGAATGTTAAGTTAAACCCCTGCCTGTGGGAAAGTTGGAGGTGTTTCTAAGTACATAGATTTATGATTTAATCACAGTGACAGCTGTAGGAGTCTGGCAATGCCCATAAATACTAAGATGTAGTTTATATAGTTAAAAAATATGCTGCGCAGTTTGTAACGGGGGATTAATCACATTCTGACAGGATAGTATATTTTATGCCAAGCTCACTTTGCATCAGTAGGTTTCAGGCCAGTTGAGTCCTCAAAAGACATGTTTTATTCTCCATTTTGTTTGGTGACTTAATTTTATTAATATAAAAAAACACAAAGTCATAGTTATACACGTTGGCCCACCATGCCCTTGATGACTTAAGTACCTGTTTATCTTTTTTTTTTGTAAACCATCATCTGTAGTTCTTTGTTTCTACCTATTTATTCTAACTCAATTTACCAGCACTTGGTCCTTTGCTACAATGCCTTGGTGATTCAAGTGCTTGTCCAATTGCTTCTTAACTATTCTGAGAGTATTTTCCACCACCACCATCTCAGTTAGCACATTCCAGATTGTAACCACCCAGTATAAGCCCTCACCTTAAATCTATGCTCTCTCGTCTTATGGGAAAAGTTTCTTACAATCTACCCTATCTGTGCGTTAGAATTTTATGCACCTACACCGGGTGCCCTTCACCACCGTCTGCTTCAAGGAAAACAAACCCACTCTATCCAGTTTCTCCTTATAACTGAAAACTTCCTTCCAGGCAACATCATTGGGAATACAAAAGGCTGGAGAAACTCAGCAGGTGCAGCAGCATCTATGGAGCGAAGGAGATAGGCGACGTTTCGGGTCGAGACCCTTCTTCAGACTGGTTAGGGAAACGAGAGATATAGACGGTGATGTGGAGAGATAAAGAACAATGAATGAAAGATATGCAAAAAAGTATCGATGATAAAAGAAACAGGTCATTGTAAGCTGTTTGTAGTGTGAAAATGAGAAGCTAGTGCGACTTGGGTGGGGGAGAGATAGAGAGGGAATGCCAGGGCCCGAGGGCTAAGGGAAAGGTGGGAAGGGGAGGAGACAGCAAGGGTTAACAGAATTGAGAAAATTCAATGTTTAAGCCCAGAGGATGCAGACTCCCCAAGCGGAATATGAGGTGCTGTTCCTCCAACTTGAATCTCCTCTGCAACCTTCTATTGAAATCATGTTCTTCCTACAGTGTGGTATGTGTAACTGCACCCAGTATTCCAGCTACAGCCTAACCATTGTTTTACAAAGTTGTACCAAGAATCTTTCTGCACTTGCATTTTATTATCTGGCTAATAAAAGCAAGCTTGCCACATGTATTGTTCATCACTCTATTCAACAGTGTAGTTTTCTTTAGGGACCTTTGGACTTGAACACCAAGGTCACAATGAGACAAGGAACTGCAGATGCTGGTGTGCACAAAAATACACAAAGTTCTGGAGTAACTCAGCAGGCTACCTGACCAGCTGAGTTACACCAGCACTTTGTGTCCTTTCAGATTACTATGTCCCTCAATACTCCCTCAGGCCCTACCATTCATTGTATGTATTCTACCCTTCCCCATTCCACTCCCAAAATGTACTTATTCAGAATTAGGTACATTGCTTATTACCAAGCCAGTTTTGGATCCAACTTGCCAATTAGCGTTGGACCCCATTGCTTTTAACTTTTTAGGACAGTCTTCCTAAAAAGGATTTTGTCATTGCATTGCCATTGTCATGCCCAACTTACCAGCTGATCAAAGGTGATCTGAAGCCTAAGCCTATCCTCCTATCAACAACACCACCAATTTCATGTCCTCTGCAAACCACAATCATATCTCTAGCATTCATGTCCAAGCCATCTGTATAACAACTCCCAGAGTTGATCTCAATCATACATCACAGATCACATGTTTCCAATCAAATTAAAGATGCTTCACTTTCACCCTCTGTCTCCTATTACCAAGTCAGTTTTGGATCCAAGTTGCCAATTAGTCTTGGATCCCATGGGCTTTAACATTTTGGAGCAGCCTTCCACGTGAGATTTTGTCAAAGCCTCAATGAAGTCCATGTAAACCACATCAACTGCACTGTCATCTTCGATATATTTAGTTACCACTTCAAACAAATTCAATTAAATTAATTAGGCAGGATCCCCTATGACAAATCTATTCTGACTATCCCTAATCAATCCCTACCACTACAAGTGTACGTTACTCCTGTCCTTTCAATATTTTTCCAATAGTTTCCCCAACATGACATCAGACAAACTGTCTGAAGAAGGGTCTCGACCTGAAACGTCACCCATTCCTTCTCTCCAGAGATGCTGCCTGTCCTGCTGTTACTCCAGCATTTTGTGTCTATCTTTAGATAAACTGACCTGGTTTCATTGCTATTGTTCTTAAAGTAAAGATACCATCATCTGACACCCCTCACCTGCAGCCAGCAAATAATTAAATATCATACTTATTTGCCTGAAATGGACCCACAATCAATTATTAAATTTTGAAAATGCTTGAAATATTTAGCAGAAAGGATAGCATCTGTTGGGTGAGAAAACATATTTCAGATCAATGGTCTGTCTTAAACACAAATTCTCTTGGAAGTTCGATGAACTGAATGGTTAAGTCTGGTTCCTCCTCATTAGATTCCACCTGACAATTACTGTTTTCAACATGTTCTGCATTTATTATAATTTCAGCATCGCATTTATTTTTACTTTTTGACAACAATTAATTCGGCTTTTTAAAAATCAATGATGTTTGTCTATTTTGTTTTCAAGAGTGTAGAGAACGTGCCCAATTTTAAATCAAGGGCAAAGAATAAAAATAACCCAGAGGAGTTAGTTTGTGTTAGTGGTGCATTCATCTGTTTTGATCAGAGTGCTGCTTTTTACTTTTGATTTGAACGCTCTCTTGTGCATGAAGAAACGAGCTGCAAGAGCATGGCAAGTGATGTCATTTTACTTCTGCCTTTCTCATAAAAATACTTCCTGGCTTTGGAAAACTGAAAGACTGAAAGGACCGTCCTAGAAATAAGACTTGACTAAGTGAATCAGTTCAAGCTGCTTCAGTTCCAGTCCCAATGTGGTGAATGGGCACAGGAGGTTTACACAAAATATTACAGCTGTTCATTAAGATAAATAGAACGATGTATTTTTGCCACCTTTGTAGGTTGACAGCCCGTATTTGGTTGAGAAGAATATTGAGTACAAAACCAGTTAATAATCTATTGCACATTAGTTCAAGGATTAATGAGGATATAAAATATAGATATTAGTAATCGCATCATAGAGCGATACAGCATGGAAATGTGCACTTTGGAACAACTTGCCAGTGCTGACTACATTTCTATTCTATGCTAATCCCCTGTATTTGTCCATTATTCATGTAAACCTTTCCTATCCATACATCTGTCCAAATGCCTTTTGAAAGTCATACTTGTAACTTAATCTCTAGCTTTCTCTGGTAGCTTGTTCTAGATTTAGACTACCCTCCATGTGAAACAGTTGCCCTGAGGTCTCTGTTAAATCACTCCCCTTTCCCCATAACCCTGTGCCCTTTAGTTTTAGAATTGTCTAATCTGGGGGAAAAGCATTCACATTATCCATGATTCTCATGATTTTGCACACTCCGATAAGGCCACCCCTCGGCGTACTATGCTCCAAAAAAAAATCCCATCCCATCTTGGTTTCCTTGATTAGTACAGGTGTCAGAGGTTATGGGGAGACGGCAGGAGAATGGGGTTTGGAGGGAGAGATAGATCAGTCATGGTTGAATGATTGACTTGATTGGCTGAATGGCCTAATTCTACTACTATCCCTTTTGACATCACCATCCAGCCTCTCCCAATAGCTCAAGCCTACCTCAGTTAACATTCTGCTGAATTTCTTATGCTTCCTTTCCAACATAATGATGTCCTTTCTATGGCAAAGCGACCAGAACTGCCACTATACTTCCAATGTTGGTGTCACCTACAAATTACCTAAGAGTTTTTACAAAGTTGTCATACAAATCATTAATATAGATAACAAACAAGTTTGTTCAAAAATCATATGTCAGATTTGTGGGACATGACTGTCCATGAACAAAGCCATGCCGACTCTTTCTAATCAATCCCTGCCTATGCAAATGCTGGTAGATGCTGTTGATCATAATACCCACCAACAACTTTCCCAGGCTCACCGGCCTGTAGAACACTGGCGTGTCCTTGTCCAGAATCGAGCGTTACATTGGCCAGATATACTGGAACAATGACATTATAGCATACAGCTCCATTAATGGAAAGTGGGGAAAGGGGTACAGAAGTTTGAAAATGTACATAGGTTTGAAATGTTTGAATCACCAAATTCAGGAATAGTTTCTTCCCAGCTGCTATCGGGCAACTGAACTGGTATCTCACCACCTAGAGGGCAGTTCTGACCTCCCATCTACTTAATTGGAACCCTTTCAACTGTCTTTAATCGGACATAATCCTGCATTAAATAATGTGCCCTTTATCCTGTATCTGTACACTGTGGATGGCTTGCTTGCAATTATGTTTAGTCTTTTCACTGACTGAATAGCATGCAAAAAAAAGCTTTTCACTGTACCTCTGTGCACGTGACAATTATAAACTAAACTAATGACCTTTTAACATAGACTCCGTGGGCAGAGACCTATTGAGGAAGGTCGCCTTAAGTTGTGCCAGCGGAGGTCTTGCATGTGATGGCCTTCACCCATGTGAGCGGCATGCACCAACTGCAAGCCGCATAAGAATGGAAATAGCCTAGGTGGTGTCTAGCTTTGCATTAACCATTCAGGCCACCCCTTCATGCGTCTGGGTGCCCTCCTGTATTGTGGTGTCAAAAATACAGACGACCTGCAAGAGAAACTCCAGGCACTGCAATCTGTACAGATGGTCCTAATTTTTCTTTAGTTTAGTTTAGTGATACAGCGAGGAAACGGGCCCTTCGGCCCACTGAGTCCGCACCGACAAGCGATCCCCGCACATCAACACTATCCTACACACACTAGGGACTTAAACACATGCAGCTGTTTTTTGCACTTATACTAAGTCAATTCATCTACAAACCTGTAAGTCTTTGGAGTGTGGGAAGAAACCGAGGATCTCGGAGAAAACCCATGCGATCATGGGGAGAACATACAAACTCTGTACAGGCAGCCCCCTTAGTTGGGATCGAACCCGGGTCTCTGGCGCAACAAGCACTGTAAGGCAGCAGCTCTATTGCTTCACTGCCATGCCTTTACCAAACTTAAAAAAATAATAATTGGTTGTCAGTATTTTAAAATCTTCACGAGACAATCACAACTCTGTTCTTACTCATTGTTGTCAACAGATCAACTTCCAGTCATTGTCTAATTGGCACCCAGAGATCGGGTGGTCTCTTTAGTCCAGTCTTTTATATTAACTAAACTAGTGGACTCCCAGTCTCTCAGTCGTGAACAGGAAGAGCCATTAAAAGTATTTATATTGATTTTGATGCTCAGAAATTGTGTTTGCATCTTTGCTGAAGGTTTCGTCTGGTTTTGACATTGACCGAGTCATTCTCCTTATCCTAAAGGACTCGCCAAATTGTGAAAAGAAGGAAAATACCAATAAAAAGTTTATTCTTATCATTTAACCACAGCTTTCCTGTGCTGTTAACTCTGCACATATATTTTTCTGATGAATACAATGCCTTAAACGATTCCTAGTTGAAAGTCGATTGCTCTCCAATGAGAACCTTTTTATTGATCCAATGGATGTGTCTGCAGGCAAGTTCTTGCAGGTTTCAATTATCTCCATCAATGTTGACTGTCAGAAAAATCATTCCCTTTAAGGTGAAGGGGAAAAGATTTAATAGGAATCTGAGCGATTCAGATTTTCACACAAAGGGTGGTGGATGTATGGAACAAGCTGCCAGAGAAGGTAGTTGAGGCAGGGACTATTCCAACATTTAAGAAGCAGTTAGACAGGTACATGGATAGGACAGGTTTGGAAGGTTATGTACCAAATGCTGGCAGGTGGGACTGCTAGCTGGGACATGTTGGCCGGTGTGGACAAGTTGGGCCGAAGGGCCTGTTTCCACACTATCATTCTATGACTCTATTCAGTAGAATCTCAATCATCATGGATTATTTTTAATTGTATGTGGTTTGACTCTCTGAGGTAGAATCATATTGACACACTCACTTTGTACAAATGTAAGTTAACATCACAGTAGCAATTTCAGTGCTTATACCATCCCAGTATATAGGAGATCTCCATTTACCAGCTGAAAACTTATTGACTTGAGTTTCAAGAACAAATAACTTCAAGGAATTCTCCCACTTAGGATCAGGCTTCTGTTCTGCCGCAAAAGCAATGAAAACAGCTGATGGGATTACACATTTGGTGATTGTGGTACTGTTCTGAAGAGCACCATTTGGAATTTAGATTCAGCCCCTGCTTGACCTTTCAGAATGTAATTGACAGGTGTGATGCCAGAAGCTTCCAGAACAAAGTTTTAAGGAACATTTCGAAAACAGCTGCATGTGTTTAAGTTGATTGTGCACATGCAGTTAATTTCAAAGCCTACGTTTTTCAGGCCATAGATGGTACAAACTTCACGTTTTGTATCGGATGCCATTTAATCATCTCTCTTTCCTCTTTTTTATATTATAATTTGAAACAGTGTACAGTTAGTCCATGGAGACTCATAAAAACCAAAACAAATAACCTATGAGAAAGATTTATAACAAATGCAAATTAACTACATTTCTTACATTTTACACGTTACTTTTCTTTGCAAAGCCCAGAAAATCAATTTGTCTCGAAGGACTGAATGGCCTACTCCTGCACCTATTTTTCTGTGGTTCTATTTAGTTTATTACATAATGTCATAGTACATGAATAATATATGAAAAGGTATCTTTTGTTCTCTTTCGCTTGGCCTTTACCATTGTTATCGTAATTCAAGTTGAAGGTTGACTTCCATCTGGCTCAACTTAAGTAGCATAAAACTGGAACAGAGAGGGTACAGCCATCCCAGAGAATGAGACTTGGTGCTGCAGAAAGCCCTTCGAAAGGTGAAGCTGAAATACGATTCCACGCTTTAAACTGAAATGTGCATTTCACAATTTGTGACTGCCCACGTTCCCAAAATTGGGCTCGGGTATCAGTGGCTCAGCAGCATCTTGCAGAACAAAGATCTGATTTAATCAATTACAAGTTAATTAAGAAATCATTCCTACAACACATTAGATTACAGACCAATTCATCAAAGTTCTTATTGGAGCAGTGGAATTCAAATATCAGTCGTTGTACAATTTTAAGACTTGTTTTCAGGAGGTCAACATTTTAGAAGCGTTGAGTATTAAACTTTATGTTGCGTTGTCTATAATGTCTGAGACTATCAGCACTACAAATGAAAAACATGTTCAACAATAAAGCAACACCCATCGCTCTACTGGCAACAGGAAATTATAATTTGCCAATGTTTGCTTGATTAAACTAAGCTTTCAGTGAAGCGATAAAGCATTGTAGAGTTTGCTGAAGCTGCCGTCCGGACAATATGCAAAGACCTTCTCAGAAATTACAATCCCAAATGAAGGTCTTGGGAAAGGTCTTCGCTGGTTTGTATCTTCGCACCAGTGCTCAAACCCAGTCATTAGAATTCAGGGAGAGCGTTTTCTGAATTTAATCATTGGTCAAAGTGTCTAAAAGATTGTTGTATTTGATACTCACTAATTGGTCAACCAAAACACTGATGTTTGCAAAGAAAACACTTAATTCCCTCGATGAATGGTATTTGTTAAATATCAACGTATTTTGATGTGTTTCTTATAGAAATAAGCATTATGTGTATACTTTCTTATGTTTTCCTTTGGAATTGAGTCTTTACAATTTTGAGTCAGCTAATTCTATATTCCCAGTTAAATCCTTGCAAATATTTGATACAAGATGGACATTCTCAAATAGGTGTAGAGACTCTCATCATAATCTTTAACAATCATTTGTTCACAATGAGTATATTTTTTTTACCAAATCTGATCATTATCTAAATAGATTCCTAACCTTTTTTCCCCCCCATTAAAATTAGATATTTACTGCAAAAAATACTTGATTCTTCCTGTTAAAATATTTTTTCAGTGACATTGATCTTCACAAATTCACAAGAGGATTTTACTGATATTGGATTTATTTGGATTTTGATTTATTTGAAAAATGTAATGTTAAAACTTTGTCTTGTACAGCAAGTACTTATTATGAGCAATAGCTCTTACAAACTGCAGTGCAAGGTGCAGTAATGCATTAAAGTAATAATACTTTAAAGTGCATACTTAGTTCTTAAAGGTATACACAGACCTACATGGACAAAGTATAGCAGATGCCTGTAAAATGATCTCGACCCAAAATATCACCTATTCTTTTTCTCCAGAGATGTTATCGGACCACTGAGTTGCTACAGCTTTTATTGTCTATCTTTGACTTGCATAACTATATTGCTTCCCCTTTTACTGGACAAAGGGGACTGCAGCAGGACATAGAAAGGTTTGATTGGCTGAATAATGGGGTGTGGAGTGTGGTCTTGTGTATGGCGTGATAGGCCAGAAAATCTATATTGTCTATTTTTGCATCTTATTAAAATGGTGAGAGAATTCTAACTTGCAGGGGAATCAGTGTGACACTGCAGTTATTGTTTATTGTGGGAGCAATTAAGTTGAAAAATAGGTAGGTTATGTTTCAGGTATCAGGTGTGTGGTGAGGCCACATCCGGCGTATTGCAAGTATAGTATTAGTTACTTTGTTTAAGGAAGAATGTAAATGCATTGAAAACGGTTCAGAGGAGGTTTACTAAATGGATACCTGGAGCTGTGTATGTTGTCAAATGAGGATGACTTTAGCAGTTTACTCTTTCTCTCTTTTCTTAAATAGTTGAGTCGTGTTTGCTCCCTCCACTCTGCAGGATCATTCCAGAATCTATAACGTTTTAGAAGATGGTAACCATAGCAATTCCTATCTCCATAGGCACCCCTTTCAAAACTCTGGAATGTGGATCATCAGGTCTTTGGATCTTTCTGTTTTCAGACCCATTTACTTCTCTTGATGTACTTTTTTTTTTAACAATATTGATTTATTTTACTTTCTTATTTCCACTGGACTCCTGGTTCGCCAATATTTCAAATGTTATTTTGTGTTTTCTTCCAAGTAGACAAACGCAAAGCATTTGTTCAGTTCCTCTGCCATTTCCTTTCTCCCCATTACAAGCTTTCCCATCTTTGTCTGTAGAACACCACATTTGCCTCGGTAGTCTCGTCGTCTTTACATATCTATTTAAGTTCCGACAGTCTGTTTTAGACTTCTCACTGATGTACTCTTGTATTTAAATTTCTTCTTTCTTTACCAATCTTTGTTGAATTCCAAAATACTCCCAATCCTCAGGTTTACTGGTTTCTCTGGCAACATTATAAACCTTTTCCATAAAGTTATTATTCTCTAATTCTCTGTAGATCACAGTTCGGTAATTACAACAACCTTGCACCTTAAAGGAATGTTGTTGCAAGTCATGTATTATTTGTTCAAATGGCCTTTTCCTGTTCTCTGTGTACATTTTAATTTCCTAGTCTTTATTACAGTCAATCTTACCACTTTACCATCACAGATAACCTGTCCAAAAACACTGATTTCAGATTGAATTACATCACCTTTGAATTAAAACTTGATCATATGATAGTCATTCTTTCAGAGGCTCTATTCTGATTAAATGATCAATTAATTATTTCTCTTTGTACAGTACCAAATATAGATAGCCTGTTTCCTAGTCAATTATGCAACAGTCATCCTGCATAATAACTATTGATCAGAGGCCTATGAATGGCTCTAACATGTTTTCTCCCTGCTGTTCCTTACATCCAGTTCAACTTATTTCTCACAATCTATCTTGCCAAGATTCTTTTCAGCTCTAATACTAATGCCAGTCATATTAATAATGCCACCCCACTTTATTTTCCATTTTGCCTACCCATCCGAAGTGTTGAATATCCTGGAATATTTATTTCTTGTCTTTGGCCAACCTGCAGTCATGTTTTATAATGACATTTAGATTGTATCCACTTACAACTATTTCCGTCATTAATTAATTCAGCTTGTGGCAGATGCAGTGTGCATGTTGATATAGTGCTTCCAAACTTGCATTTTAAATCTTTCTATGCACAGACTC
Source organism: Raja brachyura (assembly GCA_963514005.1). Next base: position 40,961,059 of record OY740796.1, read on the forward strand.
AATTTGCTGCTTGCCTTGCTGTTTCCACTGCTTATTAATTTTGCTCTTTGCATTTTTTAGCATCAATCTCCAGCTCCTACACTCACTGAGTCAGTGTGTCAAACGAATTAATGAGTGGATGAACCAGAATTTCCTCCAGCTCAATGCAAATAAGACAGAAATTATTGTCCTTGGCCCCAAAAAAATAAGGCTAAAGATAAGTGCTCAACTTGACTCAATTGCATTGAAAACCACAGACAAAGCCAGAAACCTTGGTGTAGTTATAGACTCAGATTTGAATTTTAACAGCCATATAAAGACCATTACCAAATCTGCCTACTACCATCTAAAAAACATTGCAAGAATCAAGGGATTTCTGTCCAAAGAAGACACTGAAAAACTTGTTCATGCATATATCTCCAGTAGGTTAGATTATTGTAATAGTATCTTTACAGGTCTCAGTAAAAAATCAATTAAACAACTGCAGCTTATCCAGAGTGCCGCTGCCAGAGTCTTAACCAACACCAAGAAAATGGACCACATTACACCTGTCCTTAAATCTTTGCACTGGCTCCCTGTGTGTAAAAGGATAGATTTTAAAATTCTGTTACTGGCATACAAGGCTCTGAATGGTCTGGGTCCAAAATACATCTCTGACCTACTTGTTGTTTATGAGGCACCTAGACTCCTCAGGTCTTCGGGGACAGGTTTACTCCATGTTCCCAGGGTTAGAACAAAAAGAGCTGAAGCAGCATTCAGTTTCTATGCTCCACACCTGTGGAACAGGCTCCCTGAACACCTGAGGTGTGCACAGTCCGTAACCACATTTAAGTCAGGCCAAAAGACACTATTGTTTGATGTAGCTTTTTCATGACCCAACATGCGGGTAATTTTAATCTTCTAGTTTTAACTCTTTTATGTGCTTTTAAAATCGCCTTAATATTTTAGTGATTTTGTTTTACTATTCATGCAATTGGCTTATTGGTTATTCTGTTGTCCTGTGTTGTATTGTGGTTCTGCAATGTTTTTAAACTATGTTATTCTCTTGTTTCTTCTGTAAAGCACTATGAATTGCAGCTTGTATGAATGGTGCTATATAAATAAATTTGCGTTGCCTTGTTTCTTTCTCAAAGATGGACACAAAATGCTGGAGTAACACAGCGGATCAAACCGCATCTCCGGAGAAAAGGAATAGGTGACATTTCGGGTCGAGACCTTTCTTCAGACTTTCTCTTCTGATAAGGGAATCAGAAGTTCCCATATCCTTGTTAAGCTCTCCCCAAAACAAAGCCCTCCATGTAGGATTATTGGTCCAAATGTTGGTGAGATGCAACCCACCTGACCTGTACAGGGTTACACAAAAAGCTGGAGAAACGCAACGGGTGCAGCAGCATCTAAGGAGTGAAGGAGATAGGCGACGTTTCGGGTCGAGACCACAGGTACCACCTGAATCAGAAACAGTCTCGCAATCCGAAGGCCGGTCTCCTGAGTCACCTCTCTAGACATATTTTCAGGGGCTTGTATCCCTGAAGCATGACTGGATCTTGGATTTCCTCTCTCCCCAAATGCTAAAAACCTTTCAAAAAAATCATCCCTTAAATCAACTGACTCTGACCAATCCATCCCCATTATTGCTAGTGAATACTCATAGCCTATAACTATGATGGTCAGTTATTTTGGGTTCAACTCACACAATGAAGCAAGCATTACAAAAATAAATGCTTTAGTCACAGAAACACCGCTGCTGCAACTGGAATATAATCCGCGTGTAATAGACTGCTTAGCGCATAAATATTTTGTCTGTCATAAGGAGCTGTCTGATTTATCCCCCAAGGCATAGTTTAGAAACTTAAACATAAATACTTGAATTAGTTGGAGCTCCTGTATGGCATTTTGATATGTGACAGCTTCAGCTGACACTGTGGCTGATCTTGGTGCTCAAGTGGAAGCTTCTGGGGTAATTATCTTTAGTTTAGAGTTACAGAGCGGAAGCAGGACCTTCGGCCCACCGAGTCCGCACCGACCAGTGATCCCAGCACATTAACACTATACTACACTAGGGACAATTTTTACATTTATACCAAGCCAATTAACCTACAAACCTGTACGTCTTTGTGGGAGGAAACTGAAGTTCACAGAGAAAACCTGCGCGGTCACTGGGAGAACGTACAAACTCCGTACAGGCAACACGCGTAGTGAGGATCGAACCCAGGTCTATGGCGTTATAGGCGTTGTTAGGCAGCAGCTCTACCGCTGCCACCCTCTGATGCACCATATGGTACCCTCTGTAATGCATAGGATTAGTTAAACACTGCATTAAACACGTGGCTGCAAGACTTTCAATATGGTTTGCAGCAAACTATTTCACAATGATATCTGAACTGCTCTTTAATTTTCACAGTTAAAGGCATTATTAAAATTGGTGCCGGTGACTGGTGATCCTGTCTGGATTTCTGTATGCTCCGATAATTGTGTATTATGTGACTTGAATATCGTTTTACCTCCACAAGCAATCTACCAACAATTTACCTCCACCAACTATCAATATGTTGCCAACCATTTCTGTGACAGTTGCCTATCTTTCAAGCCTGCGTTGCATTCGGTATGAGGCAATAGGGGAGCAACGTATTTCCTTGCTCAACATGCAGTAGATTAGCAAATCCTGCCCCTTTTGAGGTGAACCGCACATAAAATGGGTATTAGCAGCAAAGTAAAAACATGTGGGAGATGGGCACGATGGAAATGCAGAAGAATGAGTACTCATCTATGTGGTTTTGTATGGACTGAATATGCAAAATTGTTTGGTCTGTTCATCTGATTGCTTTTTCTTTAAAGAATTTGTGCTCGAGGGCTGGTGATTAGTATCAAAGCAAGTTCTATATGGCATCTGTCAGTGGTGGAATTTGGATTTCTCTGTATTTATAATTACTGGTGGGACGTGTATCTCTGGAATCTCGCCACATATTGATAGACCCTAACTGCTATTCAAGTTGACATGAAACAACATCTCTGACCTCCTGCAGTGTCTGGAATGAAAGGATTCCACATAGTTCCATGAGGTGGGCAGTCACAGAGAAAACCCACACGGTCACTGGGAGAACGTTCAAACTCCGTACTGACAACACCCATAGTCAGGATCGAACCCAGGTCTCTGGCTTTATAGGCTTTGTAAGGCAGCAACTCTACCACTGCGTCACCGTGCCACCCTCTGATGCACCATATCTTGCCTACCATACACGGTGGGAAAAATGGCCAGCTTTGGTGAGTGTGTGAATTGGAATAAAGCATACAAGTGTTGGATTATCTAAACAACTGCTGCCCTTGGCCTACGTGGTGGCAATGGTTGAAGATTTAACGCATGTCAGCAAGGAAGCCTCGAGGAAAGGTTCTTTTTGTACAGGACACAGACTACAGGTTTCGCATGATTAGTAAACTGGAATAAATCTTCAACAGAGTTGAAGGGGGTGGCAATGCAATGGAATATTGTGTGCTGAGTTTTTCAGTGCCTTTAGAACTACATTCTAGAGTCTGGGAGAAATGTATTCTTCCACAATGCTGACTTGTAGTTTGGAAGCAAATGATAGTCTTTGTGGGTACAGGAGCTGAGTTTCTCACTGCAAAATACACAACCACTAATGTGATTATTAAACCAAAGTAAGGGACATGTGCCAATAAGGTTCTGGTTAGTGATGATCTCCATGATGTTGCTGAGATAGTCTGGTCAATGATTAGCATGTTGGATGCCAGGGGAAGTCATTAGATTGCTTCTTGGTCCTGATGGCCTTGTATCTATGTGACATAGCTGTCACTTTACACTTAGCGCCACTGTGCTGATTGTTAGCCGGGTTCTTCTGCACGTGGCCATAGACTGCTTCTTCATTTGAGCCTTGATTCGGTACAGTGAAAAAAAATGTTGATCTAAACCGCAAAATCACAAAATGTATCCTGACTAGATATCCAAAGAGAAGCCCACTTTGATATCACCTGTCATGATTTTCCTGCTTCTGCTCCTCTTCTTCCCTTCCTACTCATCCCTAACTTGCTTTATGATAAGGACGGTCTGTGCCTTCATTAATGCAAGATTAGAGCCGATGAATAGCTGTTCTGGGGTGTATTTCTGCATATTTATGAGCACTCAAGGCAAAAACTAATTTTGTGAATTTAATGGCAGTGCGCAAGCTGTTCCTCCTGACATTGTCTCTGTATAGTGAGTGTGCTCTTCAGCATTACCTGGAGCCCATGAAGCAGGGGATAAAGGGAATATTCCTTGTTCTCTGAGAACCATACCCCAGTTTAAAATATGGCAAATAATATGAAATTCCTTAGAATGAAAAAGTTATGAGAACTTTCTGGGCACATAGCATTGGGCATGAGGATCTTTTGACCACAATCACCTACTATTTCCACATATGGCGAACAACAACCTTATCTGTTGAACAGATCGAGGTTTACTTTTGGAGTGAAGTAGGCCGGCAGCAGAGCTGGTAGAGCCGCTGATGAGTCACCGCGCGAGAGACCTGGGTTCGATCCTGACCTCGGGTGCCGTCTCTGTGGAGTGGGCACATTCTCCCTGTGACTGTGTGGGTTTCCTCCAGGTGCTCCAGTTTCCTCCCACATCCCAAAGGTGTGTGGGTCTGTAGATTAATTTGCCTCTGTAAAGTGTCCCTAATGTGTAGGGAAAAGAGGGATCACGGAGAACTAGTTTAAATGGGTGATCAATGGTCTCACAGACTCGGTGGGCCGAAGGGCCTGTGTCCATTCTGAACTAAAGCTAAACTAAACTCTCGTTGAAATTTGTCAGTCTTTGGACCTTTGGGAAGATCATTATCTGGATAAAGCTGTGTATCAGTGCAAGTTCAAGTATACGGTGGTGTGCAGCATACTCTAAAATGTAACACGCTTCAGGTTGTGATGACCTTTGCTTTCCCAGACAGAATAGTCCATGCACAGGTCCACAGCTGGATCTATATCTACAGCAGGCGGTAGAGCTCAGTAATTGGTTGTTTTGAAAACCTTCAGCTCTTTAATTGCTTCCTCATACATGTGGAGAAGGAGTTTTGTCCTGTCTAATTGTTGGAGCAAAGTCCTCTCTTGATCTCTCCTTGCCATTCTGTTGTGCTTTTCTCAGGCTCCCTATCCTTGCCTCCAGGGACCACGAATAAAGCACCTATGTCAGTTAAAAAAATTCAGCCTTTGACAAAAAAAAATCTGCAAGCTAGACACTTCCAAGTGAAGCTTAGCCACTTGCTACAAACTCCACTCTAATTAACAAAGCTTCAAGTAAGAAAACATTCCTTTGTGCAGCCCTGGTGTGGGTCTCTTGCCCACTGTTCAATCCTGTTTTCCAGTAGGTGGTCCACACTTTGCATTATGCACAAAACACATGTGGCTCGTTGTGACAAGAGGGCATAAAGTGAGCATTGTACAAACATTGATGTCATCTTTCTATTCTTGCGTGCTTTGTGTGTGCATGTCATATAAACGGCTTCAATGTACAGTTGCCATCACAAATCATGGTGACGATTGCTTACAATGCAAAACATTGTGATGGCGCATGATCAAAATCCTTCCCCTTGTTGTTTTATAATAGTAGGGCAATTACTGCCATTAATTCATGTCGGCCTACGTTTTCCTCACATTTGTTTTTCCCTTCTGGGTGTTTTGTGGGAGGTAGAAATGGCACAGACATTTCACTATCCATGCATATAAAAGAAGCACTAGTCCAAGTTTGCTGGGCTTGATATGATTCACCAGTAGTAAAAGATCCTTTGGTGAGGAATTATCAAAAATGAGGCCCAGGACAGAAAAGTAAGAATGGGAAGGGAAGTTAAAATGGTTAGCAATTGGGAGGTCTGGAGGCCTTGGTGGACTGAGTGCCAGGGATTGCTGAAACAATCGCCTGATCTACGATTGTCTCGCCGATGTAAAGGACGCCACATCAGGAACACCTGATGCAGCAGATGAAGTGCATGTGAAACAGCAGGGGTCCCTGGATTGATTGAGGGAGGATGTACAGGGACAGGTGTTACATCTCCTGTGGTTGCAGGGGAAAGGACCTGGGGAGGGGTTGGTTTGGGCAGGAAGGGATGAGTGAACTAAGGAGTTGCAGAGGGAATGGTCTCTGCAGACGGCAGAAAGGGGGAGGGATGGAAAAATCTCTGGATGGATGGATGGATGGATGTAAGAATGTCTTGTTCAGTACACATGTTAGCAATGTTACAAAATTTTGAGATTTTAAAAATCAAGTCTGCAATTTATCCCATCAGATAAAGCATAAAAAGAAGTTTAATTTGACACTTAATTCACTTTCATATCTTCAGTATTAAAAAAGTTATGGCCATTTTCATACTCGGAAATTAGCAACTTGTTTCCTATTGCTTTTCTATTGACTTAACACAAAAGTTGTGATCGAGGACAGTCAAAAGCCCATAACTCTCTTAACAATTAAGAGAACTGAAAGACATTTTCAGTTATTCTAGATTTAAGTACTCTGAAACAAATATAACCATATAACCATATAACAATTACAGCACGGAAACAGGCCATCTCGGCCCTTCAAGTCCGTGCCGAACAACTTTTTTCCCTTAGTCCCACCTGCCTGCACTTATACCATAACCCTCCATACCCTTCTCATCCATATGCCTATCCAATTTATTTTTAAATGATACCAACGAACCTGCCGCCACCACTTCCACTGGAAGCTCATTCCACACCGCTACCACTCTCTGAGTAAAGAAGTTCCCCCTCATGTTACCCCTAAACCTCTGTCCCTTAATTCTAAAGTCATGTCCTCTTGTTTGAATCTTCCCTATTCTCAAAGGGAAAAGCTTGTCCACATTAACTCTGTCTATCCCTCTCATCATTTTAAAGACCTCTATCAAGTCACCCCTTAACCTTCTGCGCTCCAGAGAATAAAGACCTAACTTATTCAACCTATCTCTGTAACTTAGCTGTTGAAACCCAGGCAACATTCTAGTAAATCTCCTCTGTACCCTCTCTATTTTGTTGACATCCTTCCTATAATTGGGCGACCAAAATTGTACACCATACTCCAGATTTGGTCTCACCAACGTCTTGTACAATTTTAACATTACATCCCAGCTTCTATACTCAATGCTCTGATTTATAAAGGCTAGCATACCAAAAGCTTTCTTTACCACCCTATCTATATGAGATTCTACCTTCAAGGAACTATGCACGGTTATTCCCAGATCCCTCTGTTCAACTGTATTCTTCAATTCCCTACCGTTTACCATGTACGTCCTATTTTGATTTGTCCTGCCAAGGTGTAGCACCTCACATTTATCAGCATTAAACTCCATCTGCCATCTTTCAGCCCATTTTTCCTACTGGCCTAAATCACTCTGTAGACTTTGGAAATCCTCTTCATTATCCACAACACCCCCTATCTTGGTATCATCTGCATACTTACTAATCCAATTTACCACCCCTTCATCCAGATCATTGATGTACATGACAAACAACAAAGGACCCAACACAGATCCCTGAGGCACCCCACTAGTCACCTGCCTCCAACCCGACAAACAGCCATCCACCATTACCCTCTGGCTTCTCCCATTCAGCCACTGTTGAATCCATCTTGCTATTCCTGCATTTATACCCAACAGCTGAACCTTCTTAACCAACCTTCCATGAGGAACCTTGTCAAAGGCCTTACTGAAGTCCATATAGACAACATCCACTGCTTTACCCTCGTCAATTTCCCTAGTAACCTCTTCAAAAAATTCAAGAAGATTAGTCAAACATGACCTTCCAGGCATAAATCCATGTTGACTGTTCCTAATTAGACCCTCTTTATCCAGATACTTATATATATTATCTCTAAGTATCTTTTCCATTAATTTGCCCACCACTGAAGTCAAACTAACCGGTCTATAATTGCTAGGTTTACTTTTAGAACCCTTTTTAAACAATGGAACAACATGCGCAGTACGCCAATCCTCGGGGACTATTCCAGTTTCTAATGACATTTGAAATATTTCTGTCATAGCCCCGGCTATTTCTACACTAACTTCCCTCAATGTCCTAGGGAATATCCTGTCAGGACCTGGAGACTTATCCACTTTTATATTTTTCAAAAGTGCCAGTACGTCTTTTACTTTGAAACTCATAGTATCCATAGCTACTCTACTAGTTTCCCTTACCTCACATAATTCAATATCCTTGTCCTTGGTGAATACCGAAGAAAAGAAATTGTTCAATATCTCCCCCATCTCTTTTGGCTCTGCAGATAGCTGTCCACTCGGTCTCTCCAATGGACCAATTTTATCCCTTGTTATCCTTTTGCTATTAACATAGCTGTAGAAACCCTTTGGATTTACTTTCACCTTACTTGCCAAAGCAACCTCATATCTTCTTTTAGCTTTTCTAATTTCTTTCTTTAGATTCTTTTTACATTCCTTATACTCCTCAAGCACATCATTTACTTCATGCTGCCTATAATTATTGTAGATCTCCCTCTTTTTCCGAACAAGATGTCCAATTTCCCTTGAAAACCAGGGCTCTTTCCAATTTTTACTGGTTCCTTTCAACCGAACAGGAACATAAAGATTTTGTACTCTTAAAATTTCCCCTTTAAATGTCCTCCATTTCTCCTCTACATCTTTCCCATAAAACAAAATGTCCCAGTTCACTCCTTTTAAATCATCTCGCATCTCGTTAAAATTAGCCTTTCTCCAATCAAAAATCTCAACCCTAGGCCCAGTTCTGTCCTTCTCCATAATTATATTGAAACTAATGGTATTGTGATCACTGGACCCGAAGTGCTCCCCTACGCATACCTCCACCACCTGTCCCGTCTCATTTCCTAACAGGAGGTCCAGCACTGCCCCTCCTCTAGTAGGCACCTCTATGTATTGCTGCAAAAAACTATCCTGCACACATTTTACAAACTCCAAACCATCCAGCCCATTTACAGAATGTGTTTCCCAGTCTATGTGTGGAAAGTTGAAATCTCCCACAATCACTACCTTGTGCTTACTACTAATATCTGCTATCTCTTTACATATTTGCTCTTCCAATTCTCGTTCCCCATTTGGCGGTCTATAATATACCCCTATAAGTGTTGCTACACCTTTCCCACTTCTATGTTCCACCCAAATAGCCTCCCTAGATGAGCCCTCCAATCTATCCTGCCAAAGCACTGCTGTAATATCTTCCCTGACTAGCAATGCAACACCTCCACCTCTTGCCCCTCCAATTCTATCACACCTGAAGCAACGAAATCCTGGAATATTTAGTTTCCAATCACAGCCCTCCTGCAACCATGTTTCACTGATCGCCACAACATCATACTTCCAGGTGTCTATCCAGACTCTAAGCTCATCCACCTTTCTTACAATGCTCCTAGCATTAAAATATGCACATTTAAGAAACCGCCCATCTCTTATTCTCTGTTTATTTCCTTTTTTTTCTTTCTCCTCTTGTGTCCGAGTGCTTCCCTTTTCTGCTTCCTGCCTCCCATTCTGTCTACTAGCTTTTGCAATTTGCATCCCTCGCCCCAACCATTCTAGTTTAAAGTCTCCCCAGTGGCCTTTGCAAATTTCCCCGCCAGGATATTGGTCCCCCTCGGGTTCAAGTGCAACCCATCCTTTCTGTACAGGTCCCACCTCCCCCAAAAGAAGTCCCAATGATCCAGAAACAATCTTACTTGGTTGACCTGAAATTAAAGCATATAATTAGTTAGTTACCCAATTGTAGCTAATTACAAAGTTCAATTACTAGATCTAAACATCTATCCATTTCTTAAGAAAAAATTAAAAAAAATTTAAAGCCTCAGTGTCCAATTAACATTCACACAATAATTCACAATATAACATGATTTTAAAATCTAATTGTCATTAATGTATAGGCCAAATTGTAGGAATTTAATGTTTAATACCTGTAGATTAATGGCCATTTAAATCAGCTTGTGAGTGGGATTTTCTGGAACGCGATGGATTAGAACGTTGTGGTTGCGGTGAATTTAAACCCAATATCGGCAGGAAAAATTCTGCCGGTTCGTATGAGACTAAATCACCGTTTTGCAACATTAAATGTTGATTAAGGTCATCTAAAAAAGCAGGTTTATATGGAAAATTAAACAGCTTTCATTTACCTGTTCCCTACGTAAAATCCGTCCCCGTTGTCAGTGTTCACGGCATTAGGAGCTAATTTTTATTTTACTGCAGTGCTGAAATAGTCAGGCTATTTATTTTTTTAAATGAACTTACCAGTAGTCGGAACAAATCTCCAGAAATAGATCGCACTCCGAGAAAATAAAGCTCCGGATGGCAAGGGAAAAAAGGCATTTTAACCCTCCCCCCCCCCCCCCTTAAAGGCGCCAAAGTCACGCACACGGCCAGTGACAGAACTGCAGCACCGCTAAAGGTAAGTTTTGTAACATACCTGCACATAACTGAAAGGGTAACTTATTGATTTAGTGCATTTGGATTTCTCAAAAACATTTAATATATTACTGCACATAATTGGGATGATTGAGATATTTTTAGGTTAGTAATCTAAGAATGTAAGAATTAATATAATGTTGTAGAAGCATAAAAGATGTTATGGAAGCATAAACAATTCTAAGGGGAGATCAGAATATGGAATTATCCCACTTAAGATGGAAATAATGAGGAGTAACTTGCAAAGGAGTTGTGTTGCTGTGTAATTCTCTATCTCGAAGTTCTATGAAGGTTGTCACTGAATATCTTCTCAAATGAAGCGGGCAGATACTTGGATTCTAGGTAAATCAATTATAATATTGAGCATGCTGTTCAGCAAGTGTGAAAAGAGCAACCAAGTTAACGGTTCAGGTTGAAGAACCTTCATCAGGTTTAATTTCAGCAGTTTTAAATTAAAGAAAAATATTGACCAGACAGATATGCGGATTGCGGCAAAGTCATGTTAGTCTTGGTCTTGTGAATGGCAGATGAAGTTTAAGAGGCCATATGGGCTATTCCTGGGCGTGTTTCGTGTGTTGCCCGTATCAACCAATAAAATATCAGCTGTTGCATACAAGCTATAATTAAATGTTCATGTTTTGTAATCCTTATGTCTGCCTTGGGCAATCTGCAATGAACTGTGGAAGAATGATTGGAGATTGACAGATCAGGATTAGTATGGGTATCAGGGGTTATGTGGAGAAGACGGGAGAATGGGGTTGAGAGGGAAAGATAGATCAGCCATCCTTGAATAGCAGAGTCGACTTGATGGGCCGAATTTGGCTCCTACAACCTATGAACTGGTGGGAGCAAATGGAGTTGGACAATTTTCACAAGTGTGAAAGCATGTGTATTATCGATGACTTGATCCTTTTTCTGTTCTATGTAATTTTAGCATTGCTGCTCTGACATTTTATTTCCATAAGGGAATTTTTGACCTTGGGGAAACAATGCCTCCGTGTCAGCCCGGCCCTTTCGATGAACTTTACACATCAAAGTGGGAGTTGGTGTACTTCCATAGAACATCTGAAACTCCCTCGGTGCAAACCTCAACACATTATAGTTGCATTGCTTCATGCGTCTCATTTCAAAATCTAACATGCATCCTGGATGTGAAATTGGCAGTGCTTTAGCCTCATTATGGAAGATAATATTTGATGCTTACAAATAGGTGTTCAATTTAAAAATGATCAACAATTCCACACGGTAAATGTGAAACTCCTCTACTACAGTATTTCCAGACGCTGGTTAAAATCTTAAATGGGGACTTGCACTGTTCCCCAATAGAAGTTTTTTTTTGACAAGAATTACGATTGTTATTTGACAAGATTGTGATTAAGATTTTAGAGGCATGCTTTAGATGCTTGGCATAATCTGGAGCCACACCCAATGTAACTCAACCAGACAAATACAAAAATACTGCTGATGTTGGGAATCTAATGTAAAAACGGAAATACTCAGTTCATGTTGCACCACAAGACTTAATATTTACATTAGAATAGAGCATAGAAGTAGTAGAATTGAATCAGAACTGGGAGAAAAGATTGAACAGGCAGGGGGCTTATATCTGAAAAATTGAATTCTCATCTAATGAGCGCATTAGGATAATGAAAAGTTATAATAGGATAAAGACATTTACTCCTCCAACCTTCAGCCTGCAGCACCTGGAGTTCTATGCTTGGGGAGGCATGGTGGCGCAGCAGTAGAGGTGCTGCCTCACATCGCCAGAGACCCAGGTTCGATCCTGACTGGGTGCTGTCTTGGAGTTTGCACGTTCTCCCTGTGACCGCGTGTATTTTCTCCGCATGCTCCCAGTTTCCTCCCACGTTCCAAAGACGTGCAGCCTTGTAGGTTAATTGGTTTCTGTAAATATGTCCCTAGTATGTAGGATGTGATAACATGGAATTAGTGTATGGGTGAATGATGATCGGTTCAGGTTGAACAAGGGTCTCGACCCAAAACGTCACCCATTCCTTCTCTCTAGAAATGCTGCCTGTCCCGCTGAGTTACTCTAACATTTTGTGTCTGTTTATGATCGATGGTCAGAGCGAGTTCATTGGGCCGATGAGCCTGCTTCCACTCTGTGTTTCTAAACTAAACTAAAAGCTTCTACAAAAATGGCCTTTACTTTTGATAACTATGCCTCCTCTGCCAAGACAATGATTTCTGGAATGTTTTCCATGAACCCTCTTGTCATCTTTTAAGGTGTTCTTTAAAAGCTGACACTTTCATCCTTCTTTGGGTCATCTGTCCTAGTATCACTTTGTGTGCCCTCATGTCTACTTTTATTTATTAACACGAGCATGAAATGTCCTGATGTTTAAGAAAGAACTGCAGATGCTGGAAAAATCGAAGTTAGATAAAGCTGGAGAAACTCAGCAGGTGAGGCAGCATCTATGGAGCGAAGGAATAGGCAACGTTAACATGGAATTAGTGTACGGGTGAATGATGGCCAGCTCTGTCTGAAGAAGGGTCTCGACCCAAAACGTTGCCTATTCCTTCGCTCCATAGATGCTGCCTCACCCGCTGAGTTTCTCCAGCTTTTGTGTCCACCTATGAAATGGCCTGATGTACTTTCTTTAATGATATATAGGTGATTATAAATTCAAGTTGTCGGTAGTGTTGATAGGTCCATCCATGTCGAGAGTGGGTGAGGCCTGAAATAGGGGCAGGAAATAAGAACGTTTCCAATAAATCCCATGAGGAATTTAGGAGTAATGCATTAATCCAGAGAGTGTTTGGAATGTGAAATTTTCTGTCAGAATGAATGGTTGAGGTTAATGTTAGAGATGCACAAGAAGGAGAGCGAAGCACAAGGATATTAATAGGTTTAGATGAACAAGAGTGGGTGGGAGTTCAAATGAATCATACAACTGCAAAGTCCATTGGGTTGAATGGTTTATGCTGTGCCTACTTTTTAGAGTATTATTTTAGACAGCCCCCTATAATATAACACACCTGACTGTTGCATGGGCAAGTCTCTCCAATTTTGTCCTTCATTTAGTAACCTTAATAATGGGAAAGCTTGTGACTTTCTTCCCAGTTACCTGTGCAAATAATATCTTGACAGCTGTTTATTGAAGAAAAACTTACTGACAGGGGATGGCGGAACAGAAGGGAGGAAATCCAAGATGGCTGTGCATTTTGCCTCCCACCTAGAGTTCTCATTGCCTCAGTTTATTCAAACCAGCTGTTGACTATAAAATATCATCTTATGCACTGTTTGGCAGGTTTGTAGTCTCTCTCTCTCTCTCTCTCTCTCTCTCTCTCTCTCTCACACACACACACACACACACACACACACACACACACACACACACACACACACACTAGTATTATGCAAATATGTACAGCTTTGTTATAAATTAGTTATGTGGTAAACCAATTTAGTCGTGTTTTTTATAATTCCATTCTGAGAAATACTAGTTGTTTTTTCATCGGTTGTGAATAATGTTTTAATTTATTAGTGCTAATTTCTGCAATTTTTAAAACAAACTGCTCCTTCCTATGGATTTTCTCTTTTTTCTCTCTTGTCTTGCCTGAAGCTCTTGGCTAATTTTTTTTGTCATCTCTATACTTGATATTTTGCACTTGTTTAGTTGGACTTTGTGGTTATTAGTCTGTTGAAATAATTTAAACTGACTGTCAGCTATCACAACTTGTATTATAACACCTTTCATTGGAAAATAATATGCAAGCATTCAATAGTGATGGGGAGGGGGTTGTTGATAGAATGCTGGCTGGACAAAGAATAGAATATGTGAGTCCAAGGGATTGAAGAGCTGCAAATTGTAAAGCTAGAGGAGGGAATGTAGGTGTAGAGGGGGAGAAATAAGTATAAATCCAGGTGGGAAATGGGGGAGGCAGGTGAAGAAAGCTGGGGTGTTACTTATGCAAGAAATGGCATGGAGGGATTAGTTGAGGATGAGTTAAAATGGTTGATGTGAATTTGCTGGGCTAAAGCGCCCGTTTCCATTTTATATCTCTCTTTAGCTGTGTCCATAATGATACATTGAAGAGTCATCAGTTTCCTGAATGTATCCCCCATAGAAACTGTTTGGAAAAGCCACACAATGAACAGTAAAACCTGCTGAGAAAAATTACTTGACTGGAGTCATTCTGTGTACTTGGGGATGTGAGACTTAATATGTTAGACACTGAGATATTATGATTGTTATTCTGGAACAAAGGAAGTTAAGAGAAATTAGATAGAAATGTTCAAAGGATTTTAATATTGCAGAGGGAGTAATTGTTTTGCTTGGCTCGAGGGATAGTAATTTGAGAAGATGGTTGAGATGACTGCCAAATAAAAACAAGAGGGCAACAATGAGAATATTTTTTAATAATGAGAATAAATTGCGTAAAAAGTTGAGAGAATCAGATTGAATAATAACTTTAAAAAACTTTTACTATATACTTGATAAAGAAAAAAGTACAGGCGTTGGATACAGGGCTGGAACTAATTCAATTGTGGTTTCAAAGATCCAGCTGTGTTCCTTCAGGACTGCATGATCCTCTGAAGCTCTAACTCTGGGTGTTGGCCATCTATTCCTAGTGGATGGTGCCTGTGGAGTAATCCATCTTCTGATGATATCTCGGATCTGAGATGGAGGTCTGAATCAAAGTTGTTAAGTTGCATGGTCATTTTTCAGACCATTCACTGCCAAATATGTAATGGTTCCAAAGCAAGAAGTAAAGTTGAAGTTTACCCAACAGATGTCTCAATCTTATCATGAAGGTACTTCCGTTAGATTATAATTCCATTGGCAAAGCATTTTTTGAGGATGTTGTTTATGTAACTTTTATTCATGAAGGGACAGGTTGATCAATATATAAAACACCTTAAAGTCCCTACTGTACAAAGCTGAATGATGGTACCTCCTACCCTTGATCTTCCCACCGGGAATGACAATGGCAGTCTTGTTGTTGAGGCCTGATTTCATCTGTTTTCTCTTTCGGTGAGAATTGTTGTAGTTTAGCTTGGAGACAGCGTGGAAACGGGCCCTTCGGCCCAGCAAATCTACATCGACCAGTGGTCACCCATACACTAGCTCTATCACACACTAGGGACAATTTATATTAACCTATAAACCTACACGTGTTTGGAGAGGGGGAGGAAATCAGAGCACCTGGAAAAAACCCGTGCGGTGACCAGGAGAACGTACAAACTCCGTACAGATAATACCTGTAATCGGGATCGAACCCGGGCCTATGGCCCTGTAATGCAGCACCTCTACCACTATGCCACTGTACCCCTCTTTACTTCACAGGCATGCTCTGCTTTTCCAATTTTCACTACTAACTGATCAAGAGGCTATGATTAGATACCTTGCAAGGTGACAGTTTTGCTCTCTCATTGGTAGGTATATAACTGCTGGGATTGTTGTTGTCTTAATTCTTGGGAGGTAGCCGTGCTGACAAGGTGACACTAGGAATACGGCAGTTACAACTTTGTATTTGAGGATGACTGGACCTGTGAGGACCACAAGATCAAGCCTACAGAAATGCTTGCACTGCCTACAGAGTTGGACTCCACCTTGGAAATTTGGCCACAGGATTATTGCATGCTGTGCCTTCTGATATATCCCGTGAATCTCAGTGCTCACTCCGGTCATGTGGGAAGCATTTTACTTTTGTTCTGGCGACTTGATCTTTCAAACTTGAAAGGGACATTCTATTTCAAAGTGCAGACTTTTAAGAAGTCACTCTTGCTCTGAAAGGCTCCTCCTTGGAAATGTCAGTCACAAGGTTACTGTTCACAAGCTTTCCTCTTGGGCATAGTGTAATTCAGTATCGGTGCAGATTCCACACTTACCCTGCTTTGTCTTCTTCCCTACAGCCATCGGATAATTAAAACTACAACCTCCAAATAGGCCCTGAACTACATAGACTTGGGGGCATTGATTTTGTCTTTTTGCAATAGATGTATGTATGTGTATAAGCAGTATATGTTTATATGTATGTATATATATATTTATATATATATATATCTTTTTTCATTTAGCATATTATTTGGAGAGTACTATGTTTATATGTTCCATTATGCTGCTGCAAGTATACATTCTGTCTGGGACATATGATATTAAAACACGCTTGACTCTTTGTTGAATAAACTTAGCGAGTGCTCCTTCGTAACTACAAGAAAGCTGGTTGTTTTGCGTTGCATTCTTTTATGGATTACATCTTGAGGCCAGATAAATGAGTAAAGGTTGGAGTTTTAAGAGAGATAAGATTGGCTCTTTACATTCAGTTTTCAGTGTTTTTAAGTTGCAGCTTTTTTGTAAGGGAATGGTGTCAGTCACTATTAAAACCAATGTGGTTGAAAATGTCACTGGAGATGAATTTTGGGTAATGCGCTGTAATGTCACTGTTGTACCATTGGCAAGCTGCAGACTAGAACAATGTTCCAGGGCACATAAAGATCGAACAACACTTCCATATTATACTAATGTCTGACACAAACAGAAATCTATTTTTATATATCATGGCTTAAACCAGTTCCGCACATTTCTGAGAAAGTTATTCTTGATTTTCCCCTAGCATTTAGGTTTTGTGTGCAAACAAACATTCATAGCTTTGCTAAGTAATTGCACTAAATGATATGGGGAAAATCTAAAATGTGCATCCGTGAGCACGTTTTTGGTGTTCAAGGATAAATTTCTGGGTCCATTGATGGTAATTTCTGTGAGTTGCTGTTGACTGGATGGAGATGAATAGGTGGCAGTAATTAACCAAGTTAGACTCTGAAGGATAACATTGCGTACAGTTTTGGTCTCCAAATCTGAGGAAAGACATCCTTGCCATAGAGGGGGTACAGAGAAGATTCACTAGGCTGATTCCTGGGATGTCAGGACTTTCATATGAGGAAAGATTGGATAGACTCGACTTGTACTCGCTGGAATTTAGAAGATTGAGGGGATATCTTATAGAAACTTACAAAATTCTTAAGGGGTTGGACAAGCTAGATGCTGGAAGATTGTTCCCGATGTTGGGGGAGTCCAGAACAAGGGGTCACAGTCTAAGGATAAGGGGGAATTCCTTTAGGACCGAAATGAGGAAAACATTCTTTACACAGAGAGTGGTGAGTCTCTGGAATTCTCTGCCACAGAAGGTAGTTGAGGCCAGTTCATTGGCTATATTTAAGAGGGCGTTAGATGTGGCACTTGTGGCTAAAGGGATCAGGGGGTATGGAGAGAAGGCAGGTACGGGATACTGAGTTGGATGATCAGCCATGATCACATTTAATGGCGGTGCAGGCTCGAAGGGTCGAATGGCTTACTCCTGCACCTATTTTCTATGTTTCTATATTTATTTGAGAAATCTTCCAAGTAAATAAGTGTACAGAAAGAGTTCAGCTGGTTCGAAATCACTCTGATGTTTATTGTATTGCTGACAGGTTATGATGAATCTTTATTTGCGAAAAGACAAATATTAAAGATTTAGAAATGGAATTGGTGAGTTTTGATACACTTTTTTTATCCACCGTTTACGAAAGGCTTGGATAAACAATAAATCAGTTTGTAGCTGGCAAAGGTAGCTGTGAAAACATATGACATAAATGAGCACAGCAGTATTGCCTTTAGGTCTGGTTGCTTCAATGTTTCTTAAATTGATTCATGGCAGCCTGAAGGATTGGAATTTGGATTTTAAAAACAAATTTTGCAGCATGCTCTTGCTCAAGATTGGCTCTTTGAATTTAAGCAAAACAACATCAATGAATCATAAGTGTCTCTGTACCATGCAGGAGCTATGGGAGGCCAGACTTCAGTCTCCAATCAATAAACACTGTCGTGTGACAAGAGCTTATGGCTTCCAGACTGGTTAGCTTGCATTAAAGTCACTGCTATTAGAATTCTACATCTTGTTTACCTACTATTTTGTTGCGGTTTCTGTTGGATATGCAAATATGCATTATTGCAACACTTGTGAAAATGTTCACACAGTATGGTAATAATTAAAAACAGGATCTTGGTGCCAATAAATTACACTTTTTTTCATTACTGTATGACTAAATTTTACTTTCAGGTACTTTAACAGAAGTGAACTAAGAAAATAACTTATGTGTGAAAATTATTTTCTTCCCAAGGCAAGCCAAGATGAGTAAAACTGTATTAGCTGTTGATTTACTGCAGCACTTTGTGTCTAAGACCACATTTATTTTAGTAATCTTAGTAATAATAAGTTCTGTGTGGGTGTGCACACGTGTGTGTCGATATTTGTCAGTGTAGACATGTATGTGAAGTAAAATGTATTGTTCTGCAACATTAAGATTTTGGTCCTTTTTGGTTATATGTGAGATAGCATTATCATAGAATCATAGAAAATAGGTGCAGGAGTAGGCCATTCGGCCCTTCGAGCCTGCACCGCCATTCAATATGATCCTGGCTGATCATCCAACTCAGTATCCCATACCTGCCTTCTCTCCATACCCCCTGATCACTTTAGCCACAAGGGCCACATCTAACTCCCTCTTAGCTATAGCCAATGAACTGGCTTCAACTACCTTCTGTGGCAAAGAATTCCACAGATTCACCACACTCTGTGTGAAAAATGATTTTCTCATCTCGGTCCTAAAAGACTTCCCCCTTATCCTTAAACTGTGACCCCTTGTTCTGGACTTCCCCAACATCGGGAACAATCTTCCTGCATCTAGCCTGTCCAACCCCTTAAGAATTTTGTAAGTCTCTATAAGATTCCCCCCTCAATCTCCTAAATTCCAGCGAGTACAAGCCAAATCTATCCAGTCTTTCTTCATATGGAAGTCCTGCCATCCCAGGAATCAGTCTGGTGAACCTTCTCTGTCCTGAAGAAGGGTTTCGGCCCGAAACGTTGCCTATCTCCTTCACTCCTTAGATGCTGCTGCACCCGCTGAGTTTCTCCAGCCTTTTGTGTACCCTTCTCTGTACTCCCTCTATGGCAAGAATGTCTTTCCTCAGATTAGGAGACCAAAACTGTATGCAATACTCCAGGTGTGCCTCACCAAGACCCTGTACAACTGCAGTAGTACCTCCCTGCTCTTGTACTCAAATCCTTTTGCTATGAATGTCAACATACCATTTGCTTTCTACACAGCCTGCTGCACCTGCATGCCTACTTTCAATGACTGGTGTACCATGACACCCAAGTCTCGTTGCATCTCCCCTTTTCCATTTCGGCCACCATTCAGATAATAGTCTACCCTCCTGTTTTTGCCGCCAAAGTGAATAAACTTACATTTATCCACATTATACTGCATCTGCCATGCATTTGCCCACTCACCCAACCTATCCAAGTCACCTTGCAGCCTCCATTATAATGGAGACCAGCTGTTGCTTATTTCAATGGAGACCAGCTGTTGCTTTGTCTTGATGAGGGTGAGGAGATAGCAAGTAACTAGAATCCATGTGTGATAAGTCAGAAATTGTTGTCATGGGTGAGGAAATGGAAGTAGGGTGGTGGTGTGTATAGTATTAAGAATAACAGAAGGCGCAACTAACACGCCGAGCAGATCTCCTGAACAATTCATGACAAGATAGCAAGACTAGTGGGTGAGAGAAGCTTTTGGATGCCTTTGGACATCTATTCCTGAAAGTTGACATGCCGATACTGTAAGGTATTTGGATATGTATGATGCCTTTTATCACCACATGATTCATTACAAGAATAGAAACATCTAGCTTCAATTCTAGGATCCTGATGGGAATGCATCTGAAAAATGTTTATATGGTCTTATTACCCAATGAAGGATATGCATGCAATAAAAGGGAGAGGGTTCAACAGTTGGATTCCAAGCACAATATTTGTCATGTGAGAGGAGATGAAACGGACAGCCTGTATTTCTTGAGTTTCGAAAAATTAAGAGATAATATCTTTGAAATATACAACATGTTTCCAATATTGGAAAGGATAAAGTGATAATGATGTCGGCGTGTAGAAGGAATGGGAGAAGCTGATTGTCCCACTGAGGTACTTCAGCATTTTGTGTCTATCTTCAATGTAAACTAGTATCTGCAGTTTCTTCCTACACTATTGAATGAAGAGGCAGGTATTCAGCTTACTCCTCCTGTTTCTTATATTACTGTTTTTACTGACACTTGGTCATTTAAAAAAATGTCAACATTGAAATAATATATTTTTAATATACATATAATGTAAAATAATACGAAATATTATTATAATAAAATATTTAAAACTTACTTAAAATATTTAACTTGTAAAATAACCACTGAGGTTAACTAAAACCACCAAAAACACCTATGCAACCAAAGACAATGAATGGTAAGTTTACTTAGAAATTGTAATTTTGTCTAATCTGGCATAACTAGAGAAGGTAGAAACAAGGAACTGCGGATGCTGGTACAAAAAAAAGACACAAACTGCTGGAATAACTCAGCGGGCCAGGCAGCATCTCTGTTGAAAAGGAATAGGTGATGTTTTGAGTCAAGATCCTTCTTCATCACTGTAGAACATGGATAGGTGACATTTCGGGTGGGGACCCTTCAGACATTTGAAAGGAAATTTTCCAACGTTATGCTGAGGCTTCTTTGTGAAATTGCGCACAATTGCTATTTCCCATGTTAATCAAGATGTAGAGTGAAGAGTGAGGTTTGGCATTTCACATGTCTGAAGAAAGATCTCGACGCCCAAAACTTAACCTATTCCTTTTCTCCAGAGATGCTGTCTGACCCAATGAGTTACTCAAGCTTTTTGTGTCTATCTTCACATGTAACTACATTAGGGGGATCCCACTTGGCATTGCATGTTTGGAAGCCGACTTTCATTTAGATGATTAAGTGCTGACATTTACTGTGTATAACTGAATATGAATATACCTTTGAGAATTGTGCATTCCCAACAATATGCCAATCACGACAGTTAATTAAATAAAAGTTGTTTTATTGGCAGTTCCATCCTTGTTAATTGCCATGTGAAGTGCAATTCAAAATGCTAATGGAACCATTGACTTCAGTTAATAAGATCCATTCTGTCCTTAATCAGATATGCAAGAATAAACCTTAAACTTGAGTTAATTTTGCTTTCCTGCCAATTATCATTTTGTATCTGAAATTCAGAACTCTCACTGCAGATCAGAAGAGCATCAGTGCTGTGTGTGAAAACAACTGTGCGG
Organism: Raja brachyura; assembly: GCA_963514005.1. Next base: position 40,982,590 of record OY740796.1, read on the forward strand.
GAAGAAATGCTCTGAGCAGCAGTCTGTGATGGGCAAGCTATGCATATAAACCCAAAACAAAATGTGTGAGAGGTCCAGAACAGGGCGTTACATCTCGATTCTCAAAAATGCCAGGTATTAGTAAGCCATATACAGTTGGTTACCGGCAATTTCACTGTCACCACCCCTGCCCCCTACTCCTGCCATATCCAGATCTTAACATATTTAGAATCTGCAGCATATGGAAGGGAAGGTTGCAGGCAAGAAACTGCAGGATGCTAATCTTCCAACCTTCCAGATGGGTTTTGATTAGCCTGCAGCGTTCATTTTACCCTACTGACGATGCCAATGTAGTGGATCTCAGGATCATTTCATCCTTGCATTCCCTCTCTTTCCATCCCTCACCCACACTAGTTGTTCGACTAGTTTCACTGTGGTCCTGATTAGTTTCACTGTTTGTATCCACTCATTACATCTTCTCCACAGCTAACAGTGGACGATTGTGGACACCACCTGCCATTGATCATCTGGCTGGGTTTGATTTGTTATTTTCACACCTTTCATTCATTTGTTCTTTGTACATTTTCATATCGCAAGTTTCTCTTTTGCCTGACTGTCAGTCTGAAGAAAGGTAACAAACCGAAACATCCCTTTTCTCCAGAGATGCTGCCTGGTCCGTTGAGTTACTCCAGCATTTTGTGTCTATCTTTGGTGTAAACCAGCATCTGCAGTTTCATCCTTCCCAACTTGATAGAAATGAACCACAGGATTCTAATGATCCAGGGAATGTAGCACACGGAAAATACAGCAGAAATTACATTCCACTGGCAAATTCGATACATGCGCAAAGTTTTTGCTGAGGGCAAAATGAGTGTTTCAGGTGATGCTGTCGCAGTCCCAAGGCATTTCGCTCAGCCAATCTACAGTGCATACAATGACTCTGTTGGATTTTCCTCTGCTCGGTCTTTAAAAACAAAGCCATCCAATACCGGTGTCTAGAAGGGTATTGGATTTTAAGGAACTACAACATAATTTTGTTTTACGTCGTGAGTGGTAAAGATCTAGAGCAATAATGTAGGGAGACTGAATAGTAGCTTTTCGAAAGGAAGTGGATAATTATGGAAGGAAGGGATTAACAGGGCTGTGGGAAGTGGGAAAGGAATGAACTAGCTGGATGGTGCTGGCAGGTGACAAGCCGAACGGCCTTCTGTCAGTCTTCTTCTTCTTGCGTATGGCGTGCACAGCCTAAAGTTGTAGGACAACTTGTTCTATTTGATCTTATTTGATTGTGCATGCCAGGTTGATTGCATTCGTCGAAACAGGGCGGACCATGTGAAAGGTTGCAATCTCCCACATCGTCTGTCAATCTGTGAAGGTTGGACCCTTTGGGGACCTGGACCAGTCCAGAGTGGAATTCTGGAAAGAGCCTTCCACATTTATTATGAAGATTATTGATTGGCAGTATAAAATGGCCCTAAAATAAATAATGGCAGCATTAGAGGTGAAAGCATTCAAGTTTTCACAAAGCACATTTATTTAAGGAGAATATGGTCAGTTCACCAACACCTCTCTTGTGTCGCTTTGGGTTGATGCATTTTTTAAGAGAATCTGTCAATACAAACAGGACGTTTGGTACTTCTCCCTCTTGCTGCAAAAATAGATGTAATGTTTATGATGTGTGGTGCTGAAAAGATTTATTTTGAAGTGCAATCTATTAATGAATTGATAAATCAATTCACACTTGTGCATCAGGAAGACAAAGTAATGCGTTGAATGTTAGACGTTGTTAAACTAAATATCTGATGGTCAAAAATGAAAGTCATACATTTCAGTAAAACCTGTTGATATCAAAGAGTAACAGGTTTACCCGTTGCAACTTATCTTTAAAGTGACACTATTTCAAATAGGATTAAGCACATAACAAAGCTGTGATGATCTCAGAACATGTCTGAGGTACAGATCAAAACCAAGCTTAAAAACACAGGTCAGAGTTCATTCGACATGGCACTGAATAGCAAAGTTAAATTTGACGGTCTCCGTTTTTCATCATAAATAATCAACTCCTTTTCCTTGTAGTTCCCTTTGAAGTCATTTTCTGTGTCAAATTGCAACTGCAGTTCACAAAAGGAATATCTGATAGATTTATCCTTAAAGTGAGAAATGATCTGAGTATTTTCAACGCTATCTATCCTTGTGTGCTAAATCACGTCCTTTAGTTTAGAAATACAGCGGGCAAACAGGCCCGTCGGCCCACCGAGATCCGCACCTTCAGCGATCCCCGCACGCTGACACTATTCTACATATACTAGGGAACATTTTCATATTCATACCAAGCCGATTAGCCTACAAACCTGCGCGCCTTGGGAGTGTGAGAGGAAACCGAATATCTCGGAGAAAACCCTCGTATACAAACTCCTTACAGATATCACCCATAGCCGAAATCGAACCTGGGTCCCTGGCGCTGTAAAGCAGCAACTCTACCGCTTCTCTACTGCTCCTCAACATAGGAGCACCGCAAGGCTGCGTACTCTCTCCTCTCCTCTACTCTCTCTACAGCAATGACTGCACCTCCACTGACTCCTCTGTCTAGCTTCTCAAGTTTTCTTTTACTGTGGTATTTTATTTAATTCACATGTTTAATCAATAATGTTTTATTATTAATGTTTTAAGTGTCATTCCTAACTGTCACTGTATGTCATGTTGTCACTTTGCGGGCAGAGCACCAAGGCAAATTCCCTGTATGTGAATACTTGGCCAATAAACTTATTCACATTTGTTTAAAATAAAGAATAGATGTTGGCAATTAGTAGTTTATTCAGGGACAACCCACTGAGCAGGTTCTAACTTTTTCATTGTTCCCACGTACAAGACGAGATTCTTCAGCATCACTTCATGTTGAAAAATGTCCACGAGTTTTAAAAAAATAGCCCCGAATACCTTTGAACGGCTAGTACCGTAATTCTCCAAGTTCGAATCAAGGGGAAAAACTCAGGAGAGTTTGTGAGTAACTCGGGGAAAGTGGGACAGGGCCTTTAATATCTCAACATCTATTGACCTGCATCATAGAACGTCACCCACTGAATCTCCACAACCATCTTGGAAAGAGAATTCTAAAGATTCACTCAAAAGTTGGAGTAACTTAGCGGAACAGGCAGCATCTCTGGAGAGAAGAAATGGGCGACGTTTCGGGTCGAGACTCTTCTTCAGACACTTCCCTGTGGGTGAAGAAATTTCTTCCCATTCTATTTTGAAAGGCTAACGCCTTGGCTTCAGATGGTAACTCCTGTCCTTGCTGTCACACTGGGGCAACATCAACTTCATGTCCCAAAATAATTTAAAAGGTCGCTGTTAGATACCTGATGCATTGTTCATCTTCAAAACACAAATAGCATGATCTTTTGGCAGCACGCATCATTTGCAAGGGAACATGCATGACCTTGTCTTGGAAGCATCCACCAATATGTCTTCCCCAATACCTGATCCAAGCATTGATCAAGCACTGGCCCCTGATCCCTCTTTCCATCCCTCACCGCCATATACAGGTCTGATGCATCTTCACTAAATTTCACCAACCCTCTCCCTCTGTTCAACCCCCCCCCCCCCCCCCCCCCCCCTTTCCGCCTTTGTTACTTCCTCTGGATTCTGTACTTGTCTCACACCTTTTGGCTTTTCATCTCTGGCCCACATCCTACAATCGTTCAATCTCTGGCCCACATCCTACTATCGACCCCCCACTCCCTCACTTGGATCCACCTAACACTTGCTAGACTTTGTCCTGACCCTCCTCTCTTCCATCTATCTTTCCCCACCACAATCGGTCTGAAGAAGAGTCCCAACGTGAAATATTCACTATCCATGTTCTCCAGAAATACTGCCTGACCCATTGTCTTGATCCGCCACTTTTCCTTCTTTTTTTCACCACCTCCCAATTCCTGCACAAACTATCTATCTTGTGTCCGAATGCTCACCAGTGTATAATTAGCTGATGCACAACGAGGCCATAGTGGTTGAAGTGCGCAAACAAATTAATTTGTTTAGCATTACATTGAGGTAAACTAAAGTGAATGCATCGGGTTTCATATTTGTTGAGAAAAATGGTATAAGATATTTAACAGTAATAAAATATAAACATTTTTACATAGTTTGATTTCAAAATACATTGACCTCATTCTGCTCGTTGAAAAAAGCCAGCAAAATCCGTACCCAGATGCGTTCTGGCTCTTGGCCACCACAAAGTAAAATTACTACTTTATAAAAACATATTCACAGTCTATTTCATTTCCATCATTTTAATCTGCCCTTCTGTTGCTGTACTTGAGAAAACTTTATCCCTGTTGTGCCTATGCATTGACACAACACTCCAGGACTATTCTAGCCCCTGTTTATCTTGGCAGATAAGTCTCAATAATATTGCGACCCAGTTGCCAAATTTATGTTAAAGTATTATCAGACTATAATAAACTTGCATCTTGAGTAATAATCAAATGAGTGACTTAGTTCTTGTTTTAAAAAGTGTTTGCAGGTTTTGATATTTTATGTGGCGTCTTCCATAAGGCAGGAAAGGATTAGAAGAAAATAATTCCGCAGCCAAACCGAATGGCATCTGGTACAATGACTAATTCTGGCATAAACACGAGTCCTGGCTGATAATAAAAACATATTTGAATAACATTTAAACGTTTCCAGATGCAATTAAAACTAGCATGGAGAACTGACAACGGGCTGGTATATTATAAACTTGATTGGATTAGATTAAATTAAACTTAGTTGTGGGAAATTGTAAATCAAAGAGCTAGTACTGCTGGTTGCCTTTCTCATGATTTGCATTCTTCCAACTATAATCTAACATTTTGTTTCATTCTAAAGAGAATGCTTGTATAGAAACATAGAAAATGGTCCAGGAGTAGGTTATTCGGCCCTGCCAGCATCGCCATTCAATATGATCATGGTTAATCATCCAAAATCAGTACCCCGTTCCTGCTTTCTCTCCATATCCCATGATTCTGTTAGCCCCAAGAGCTGAATCTGATGCCCCTGTCCCACTAAGGTAATTTTTTAGGCGACTAGGCTGTCACTACATGGTCGCCGGGGTGTCGCCTCTGTGGTCTCCTCAGTCGCCCATGGAACTGTAGCGTTTATCTGGTTGCCGATGGATTTTGAAATGTTTAAAACATTTCGGCGACAGTTGGCTTGATGCCAATGAGCATAGCCTGACGTAGGTGCTGTCGTAGTTTGTCGCCAGGATAACGTAGGTTGTCACTGGTGCTGACTTCAGTGAATTCCATTGGTGACTACCTACGTCAACCAGCAACAGGAACCAGTGGCTGAATTGTCTTACCTTGCCGCGGGTGGACATAGGTGGTTGTAGGTGGATGTCCAAATGGGTTGGCGGTAGCTTGCCATAGCTTGACGTCGACTAGGTGATAGGTTGTTGTAGAGATTGTTGTCGACATTGTCATGGGGGGTCCAGTCGCTGGTTTTTCGGCGACCTACTACGACTAAAACAGTCGCCGAAAAAATCGCCTAAGTGGGACACGCCCATTTGTCTCTCTTGAAAACTCTTTGTGGTAAGGTAGAGGATTATTTCCCATCGTTATTTAGTATTTTCACAGTAAATCTTGGGGGGATAATTGTTGCTTTACCAGCTCTGACAAGGTGTAAAAACTGCTCAAATTCATTGCAAATAAAATAATTCACTTTTTTGTACCTTTTCCCGATTCTCATAATCTTGTTTGTTTTTTTTTGCATCTGCTGTCATCCCAAGATAATTAATATATTTGAGTACTAATAAAAGTGCTATGAGTGTACTTCAGTGTTCAAGTAGAAGAATGGGCATTTCAAAAAAATTTGAGTTGTGCTGACCAGTGGTTAAGACATATTTTGCAGCGATCGATCTAGCAATAAAATAACGAATACATCTTTGAAGAGACATGAATATTCTGAAATATAATGCACCTGAAATTTTGCATGTTTTAATGTCATGGACTAGAATTTATATATTAGTACCAGTGGCGTGAGAGCTTCTTGCAATGAAATAAAGAACTTATCACGGGTTGATTTTTCAGAACGAAGGGTGCGATTGTCAAATCAGCTGGAAGTTTGGATGTACAAATATACAGTGGCTTGCAAAAGTTTTCATACCCCTTGAACTTTTCCACATTTTCTCACGTTACAACCACAAACGTAAATGTATTTTATTGGGATTTTATGTGATAGACCAACACAAAGTGGTGCATAATTGTGAAGTGAAAGGAAAATGATACATGGTTTCCAAATTTTATTACAAAAAAAAAACAAAAAAGTGTGGCTTGCAAAAGTATTCAGTCCCCCTTCAGTCAATACTTTGTCGACCCACCTTTCACTGCAATTACAGCTGCAAGTCTTTTGGGGAATATCCAATTCCAAATAAATATGGCAATTTAAGATGCATTGTAATGTCTCCATGTTTGATTAGTTCAAATTATTTCAAATGTAACTGTACCTAGGACATCCCATTTCTGCAAAACTATTTATACGATGTTTTTTATGTTTAGATTTCTTTATTATTGTTATGTTTGTATTCTTTTTTTATGTGCTGCAATGGCAATACGCATGTCACTACACCAATTGGTGTATGTGACTAATAAAGAACCTTTGAACCTTTGATTTTTATATTTATTGCACACATTTCGAAGTACCAGAGAAATATCACTTTGTCATAAAGTGTCTATTCCTGGCAAAAGCAGCATTTATTGGCCATCGTTAGCTGGCTTGACAAAACAGTGATCTTGTTCAAAGCTGCTTCACTGTGCTTTTAAATCAGTGCAAAATTAGTGATATACAGTGGCTTGCAAAAGTTTTCATACCCCTTGAACTTTTCCACATTTTGTCACGTTACAACCAGAAACATAAATGTATTTTATTGGGATTTTATGTGATAGACCAACATAAAGTGGTGCATAATTGTGAAGTGGAAGGAAAATTATACATGGTTTCCAAATGTTATTACAAATAAAAAACTGAAAGCCTGGCCAGCTGGACGACCTTTGGCCCTTCGCTTACCGCCGACACCATCACCCCTTCTTCTCATATGAGGCTGATCATCGGTTCATGAGTTGGACGGGGTGCCAGCCATTGCGCGCGACGTCATGCCTGGGCCAAAACTCCTCAGCTAACCCGCCGGCTGGGCTTTGTATGCAGTCCAGCACCCGGGCCAACTCATCATTTACCCAGCCATGGCCGAGTCGGTCAACGAATTGCTGTCGGGAATTTGTCCCTTATTTTGACCTTTTGTCCATTATTTGGAAGTGAGGAAGTTGGCGACCCAAATGCCCAGGTCCATGGTCTTTAACTTTTTCAAAACATGTCCAAGTGTGACCTTTGTAAAAGGTCTTCCTGAATACTTTTTGATCCCCATCAATATGTAATGTTGATTAATATGGTTACATGTTCTTCAATTTATTATTTAAAATGTCTTAGTTGATTTGCAGATTACATTGTGTTGTGTCTGTGCAATATTACAAATAATTTTAATGTTATAATACACCAGTTTAAAATGGCAGTCATGTACAAAACTCTGAGCTCTCTGGCACGCAAGTTCAGCTCATTGGCAGCTTGTGGAGAAAAATGAGTCGGTGACTTAATACATTTTCAAGGTATTACAAAATGAGTGGCCATATTGAGCCAGGAGTTTTCTTCACTTTCAATTAGTCAATTAAAAGCAATATTAGTGACAGTAAACGTCAACAGCTCACCAAAGTGCTTTAAATGCTCCTGCTCAACTCCAAATATCTCTATGTATCTGTGCATGGAAGACCTGGAGGAAAAATTGTGGACTTTCTGGACAGGTTTAAAATAGAGGAAGACATATGGGAAAATTGGCAGCCTGAACTAAATCAGTCTAAATTACTTAGGCTAAAGGGGAAATGTATCCTGAAGGAAGGTCATTATTGAATCAGGCAAAATTATTGTGATTGAAAAATAAGATATAATGCTGGAGCAAGAAACCACGGTGAACGGTGGAACAATAAGGGCTAAGAGGTTCAATTAAGCAATAGAAACTTAGAAATTAGGTGCAGGAGTAGGCCATTCGGCCCTTCGAGGCTGCACCGGCATTCAATATGATCATGGCTGGTCATCCTTCTCAGTATCCCGTACCTGCCTTCTCTCCATACCCCCTGATCCCCTTAGCCACAAGGGCCACATCTAACCACCTCTTAAATATAACCAATGAACTGGCCTCAACTACCTTCTGTGGCAGAGAATTTCAGAGATTCACCACTCTCTGTGTAAAGAATGTTTTCCTCATCTCGGTCCTAAAGGATTTCCCCCTTATCCTTAAACTGTGGCCCCTTGTTCTGGACTCCCCCAACATCGGGAACAATCTTCCTGCATCTAGCCTGTCCAACCCCTTAAGAATTTTGTACGTTTCTATAAGATCCCCCCGCAATCTTCTAAATTCTAGCTAGTACAAGCTGATCTTCATACAATCTTTATATGTCAATCTAGAATACAATCTTTCCTTTGGATGCATGTAATAGTTACAGTTCTGTTCGAAAATTACACATGCTGCTTCCTCAATATACAATACCATGGGGCAGCACGGTGGCACACCGGTAGAGTTGCTGCCCTACAGCACTTGCAGCACCAGAGACCGAGGGCAGCCCTGTGGTGCAGTGGTAGAGTTTCTGCCTGGTAGGAGTTTGTACTAAACTAAATTCAGAAAGTCCACAATTTTTCCTCCAGGTCGTCCATGCACAGATACACAGAGCTGTTTGGAGTTGAGCAGTAGCATTTAAAGCACTTTGGAGAGCTTTGACTTTTAATTGATCAATTAAAAGCAATATTACTGACAGTAAAGGTCACTATTACTTTTGGCTGGAAATCGAGGGGCCGAATGGCCTACTCCTGCACTTACTTTCTAAATAGGTTGTGGTCACCTGTGTAAATGAATATTATTTTGTCAAGAAGGATAGGATAGGTATATGGACGGGAAGGGAATGGAGGGGTATGGTCTGAGTGCAGGTAGATGGGACTAGGGGAAAATAAATGGTCGGCACGGACTGGAAGGGCCGAGAAGGCCTGTTTCCGTGCTGTAATTGTTATATGGTTATAAGAAACCCATCCCTATTTGGATGTAGACACAAGGAACTGCAGATGCTGGCATTTCAAAATAAAGAGGCACAAAGTGCTGGAGTAACTCGGCAAGTCAGGCAGCATCTCTGGATGGGTGATATTTTGGGTCATGGTTTCGGGATGTTTTACACATTACAATATAGTTATATCATCTTGTTATTCTTTCGAAACTCCTTTTGGCAGAATATACATGCTGACTGGAACATTTGAAAGCTTTGTGCTTGTGATAGTGAATGAATTTGTAAACACACAGATTTGACTTTGATAAAATAGATAATTTGACAGAAAAACGATAAGACGAGGGAAATGTTGCAGCTTTCAACAAGACCTATGGAAATGATCTTCAATAATATTGAGTGAGTTGAACAATGTTGCAATGGAGATACGGCCAATCAATGTGGTCAAAGAGGGGAATGCATTTTCAAATGAATAGACCAATATTTTTCTTGTCCCTTGAAGAATTATCGTGAATTGAAGCATGCAAGGTATCTGTTCAATGTTTAGAAAGCAAATAAGATCTGTCAGCATTGATTTGGTTTTATTTTAAGCATAAAGGGATAATAATGACCTGAATATATGTGCTAAAAGACAAAGTTTGAGGAGATTTGAGATCTGGTTCACATTAACCCAATGGGAAATTTCAGCATGTAAAATTTAGGAATCTTTACATATGTAAAGACATCCAATCCTCTCAAGATAAAAAGAGGATATAACTCGGGATATTTTTGTTTAAGAAGGAACTGCAGATGCTGGAAAAATCGAAAGTAGACAAAAAATGCTGGAGAAACTCAGCGGGTGAGGCAGCATCAATGGAGAAAAGGAGTAGGCCACATTTTGGGTGGAGATCCTTCTTCAGAATGATGTGGGGGGGGGGGGAGGGAAAGGAAGAGGTGGTAACAGGAGGCTGTGGGAGAGCTGGGAGTGGGAGGGGAAGGAGGGAGAAAGCAAGGACTACCTGAAATTAGAAAAGTCAATGGTCATACTGCTGGGGTGTAAACTACCCAAGTGAAATATGAGGTGTTGTTTCTCCAATTTACGCTGGGCCTCACTCTGGCAATGGAGGAGGCCCAGGTCAGATTCAGAATGGGAGGGGGAGTTGAAGTGCTGGGCAAATGGGAGATCAGGTTGGTTAGTACAAACTGAGCGGAGGTGTTGGGCGAAGGGGTCGCTGAGCATACGCTTGGTCTCGCCGATGTAGAGTAGATGACAGGTACGACAGCGGATGCAGTTAATGAGGTTGGAGGAGGTGCAGGTGAGCCTCTGCCTGACCTGGAAAGACTGTTTGGCTCCTTGGATGGAGTCGAGGGGGGAGGTAATGCGACAGGTGTAGCATTTCATGTGGTTGCAGGGGAAAGTACCAGGGGAGGGGGATGGTCTGGGTGGGAAAGGGACGAATTAACCAGGGAGTTATGGAGGGAACAGTCTCTACGGAAAGAAGAGAGGGGAGGAGATGGGAAGATGTGGCCAGTGGTAGGATCTCGCTGGAGGTGGCGAAAATATCGGAGGATTATATTTTATATGCGCTGGCTGATGGGGTGGAAGTTGAGGACAGGGGGGCCTCTGTACGAGTAGGGGGATGGGGAGTAAGAGCGGAGCTGCAGGATATAGAGGAGACCTTGGTGAGAATTTCATCTGTAATAGAAGAGAGGAACCCACATTTCCTAAAGAATGAGGACACCTCCGATGCCCTGGTCTGGAACACCTCATCCTGGGTGCAGATGTGCTGTAGACGGAGGAATTGGGAGTGGGGGATGGAGTCCTTACAGGAAGCAGGGTGGGAAGAAGTGTAGTCCAGATAGCTGTGGGACTCAGTGGGTTTGTAGTAGAACTCAGGATATGTGAATAAATAGGAGCGTTGAGATTGGATTCCACCCATTGATGATGTACTGGACAAGTACCAAATTCAGATCTGACAGTAAGTGTGAAATTACCCCTCAGCCCCCCCATAAATAAAAATCATTTAACTGGGATTTTCTTCCTGCAAAAAATAATTATTGTTTTTCACTTCCTTTTCAGAGATATTAAAACCCAACCTATGCATTTTACACACACGTGCTAAGCTTGCAGGAGCAGCAGCACTTGTGTGGTCCACTCTCAGTCATGTGAAATGATCAGGCTGGAAATTGCATCAAATGGTGGAGTTGTGGTTTGGTGGGGAGGTAAGGGAGGTGGGGGGGGGGGGGGGGGGTGGATAACGGCATGACACCCCACCAGCATAATCCACAAGAATGCATCCTGTAGCTTTTTGATGGTTCTGATACATCCTAATGAGCAGCAGGCTGAATAAATACCAAGAATATCTAACCACAACATTTTATAGGAATAACATTGGAATAAAATATAGGAATTAAAATTAGGCGGATGATTTGCAATACAAAATGATTACAATTTAACCATGCAATTTTCACCACTTGTAAATTGTGAATTAAAATAACAAAGGTCTGAGTCACGACATGTTGATGCAAGTTACAACAGTAATTAATAGCTGTCTAGCACATCAAGTGCAAAATATAATGAGGGATTGGAATCGGCATGAGAGTGAATCACGACGGCAAATGCCCAGTCCACTTTCCCAATGGGTGGAACTTGCACAGGCTCAAATGTTCAGAACATCACCTTTTATTTTATTCTCAATCTCAATAAATGCACAAGGAAATGGGCAAATGGACTCTAATTTATTGACCGGGGAGTTTAAAGCTAATTGTGAACTTGGTTTATTGAAAAACTTGAATAGCTTGGTTTACAAAAGAATATGCAAAAGCAACAGCCACAATTGTCGTTTGTAATTATATGGAAAATGAAAGGAATTGTAATGCAGAATTGCTGACACAGGTCAAGGGAATCAATGTGAGGAAATGAAACAAAATAGCATTGGCATTAAATTATTTGTGGTAATCACTAATGTAAATTAGTAGCCGGAGAAAGCCATGCAAAAATAATTTTGTGTTTCGAAAAGCAAACTGAATGGCATGTATCATAGACCAATGATGAAATAGGAGAAAGAATAGCAGAGATTCTGACCCTTGGTGGATTAATCCTGCTGTTGCTGCTTGCAGAATAATCACTACTTCATATGAAAATCCAGTAAAGTTAACTGGATGACTCATTTAAGTCAGATGTGCTTAAGTGCTTAAATTGTATAAATCAAGAACAATGTGGTGATCATTTAGAATTATATGGAGAGTCAGGTTGGATTCAGTAAATTCCAGATATTTTTGACAACATTATTTTTTCATGAAGAATATGTGTATTGAAGGGGAAGCATTACCGACATTGCATAGTCACTTTCAGAAGATTTCTTCAGGACACAATGCAGAGATTCACACTTTTTTTAAGGAAGAATATTCTTATCTTGGACGCAGTGTGGTGAACTAGATTAATTCTGTGTATATGCAGAGTTTTTTTTTTTACAGTGGTGGGTGCCTGGAACACGCTGCTGGGGGGATGGTGGTGGAGGCAGATACTATAGTGGCACTTATGAGACTTTTCGATAAGTACATGAATATGCAGGGAATGGAGAGATATGGATCTTGGGCAGGCAACAAAGATTAGTTTAACTTGTCATCATGCTTGGCATTGATGTTATGGGCTGTAGGATGTTTCCTGTGCTGTAATGTTCCATGTGCAGGAGTTATATTACAAGGAAAAATAATAATAAATTGAGCCTACACCTTTTTTGATGTAAGAATAAAAAGTGATCTATTGAAAAATATCAGACAACAGAGTGGATGTTGAGATTATATTTCCACCTTTGAGGAAATCTAGAACTATGGGGCAGTTTCTTGAAGATACGTTTTCTATTTTAGACTGAAGAATTTCATTTCTCAGGGAGTTGTGAATCTTTGGAATTCTGTACATAGATAGTGGAGGCTATCTTTCAGGCTGAAATATTTTTCAACTTTCTCAATGGTTATCATAATCTGAGGTAAATGGAATTAAGGCCAGGGTCAGATCACCTCCAATCATATTGAATGGGAGAGCAGACTTGAGAATCCAAATGGCTACTGCTGTTTGTCATTTCATAGGAATATAGAAAACAGGTGCAAGAGTAGGCCATTCGGCCCTTCAAACCAGCACCGGCATTCAACATGATCATGGCTGATCATTCAGAATCAGTACCCTATTCCTGCTTTCTCCCCATATCCCTTGATTCCGTTAGCCCTAAGTGCAACATCCAACTCTCTCTGAAATACATCCAGTGAATTGGCCTCCACTGCTTTCGGTGGCAGAGAATCTCACAGATTCACAACTCTCTGGGTGAAAATGTTTTGGACATTGTAAGCACTTGGCTTCAGCAAAAATCTGCAAAACAGGAGGCAAGCATTATAAAGGGCAATAATAAATGTTGTGAGAGAATTGAGAGAGGGAGACAAAATGCAATGAAACTGCTGCAGGTGGTTGAAGGCAATAAAAATAAAGTTCAGATTTATAAAGTTCTGAAAATGTGATTCCAGGTGGATTTTTGCATGGAATATAATGTAAGAAGCTACAACATATTTGTTCAAGGTAATATCGATAGTAGGGTTGAGCTATTCATTATAGAAAGTCCATTAAAGTAACATAGAATAGATTGACCAGGGTCAATCTAAGGAGATAAACTTAGTCATGAAATGAGTTCAGGATTTAATGCACTGAATAACCTCCTTCTGCAAAATGCCTGCTGTTTTATAATGGGAAACATTTATTTCAGATATTTGTCTGTGTAAAAATATTGCTTGAGAATAGACATGTGAACTGAAAGTTGGGAAAACGGAGGAAGAGGTTTCAAGAGGATGAGGCCTCATAAGTTAAAGATTCAGCCGACAATAATGTGGGCTGTGAGCTGAATACACAGAAGGGCAGAGTTATAGGAGGGGTAAGGTAGGCCAGGAGCTGTCAGAAAGGTACAGCCATGGAGCGGGGATGAGGCTGAGAAGATAGTTTCTTTATGAAGCGACAGAGTGAGAAAACAGACTAGTTAGATCAAGAGGAACATCATGGGATTTACGGTTGAATCAGGAATAGCGGCATAATTTTGGCTTAGAGGTTGGCTAAGAAAATAAGAATTTTGGCTAAGGGTGGCACGGTGGCGTAGTGGTAGAGTTGTCGTCTTCCAGTGCCAGACACCTGGGTTAGATCCCAACTACGGGTGTTGTCTGTATGGCTCGTACTTTCTCCCTGCGACCATGTGGGTTTTCCCCGGGTGCTCCAGTTTCCTTCTACACTCCAAAGACATACAGGTTTGTAGGTTAATTGGCTTCAGTAAAGATTGTAAATTGTACTTAGTGTGTAGTATAGTGCTACTGTATGGGTGATCGCTAGTTGGCGTGGACTCTGTGGGCTGAAGGGTCTGTTTTAATGCTGTATCTCTAAACTAAATGAAGCTGAAACTAAATAGTTCATTCATGCAGGAGAGCCATTGCCTGTCAGAGGCAGAGACACAGGCTCAATTCTAGCTTTGGAATCCATACATATGGAGTTTGCATGTTCGCCCTGTGACCTTGTGGATTCCAAAGATGTGTGGCTTGCTTGATTACTTGGGCACTAAGTTCCCCTGCCGTGTAGGTATGAGGTTGAACCTAATGTTGGGGTTGGAGTGGGGATGTCATGAAAGTAAGGGTACAATTTAAAAAAATGAGATTAATATAGGGTTAGTAAGTAGTTGATGGTCAGGACCTGTTTTCACTTGATACATGTCTGAGTTTTTGGAACAGTGAAGTCTGAAGGTGACAGATTGGAAGCTGTTCCTTTTGAAAATAAAGATCCTCTCTGATGCCACTTACGCTGTTGCTTCCTTCAGTCAGTAACACATTCTTTGGTGAAAACTTCACACCCCCAACCAGATAGCCCCAACACTTTTTTGTCTAGGAAACACTCCATTTAAGGAGAGGGAGTATGCCGCCTGTCCCACTGTACGAGCTAATTCAAGAGTTTTCCCAAATTCCCCCTGATTCGAACTCGGAGAATTACAGTAATAGCCGCTCGTCGGTACTCGGGGCTCTCGTGGACATTTTTCAATATGTTTAAAAAAACGCTTACCGCGTTTCCCGAGTACCTGCCGTTAGCGTTACGAGCTGCTAAGAGACGTCCCGAGCTCCGACGTACCCGCAACGTACATTCTACGTGCTTACCACGAGTTTTTAAAAAAAACTCGGGAGAGCTCTTGAATTACCTCGTATAGTGGGACAGGCCCTTTAGGCTTTGCAACATTCATAGTGCAGTTCTCATTCCTTAATTGATGTGGGTACAATCGAATTTTGCAATTTTGTTTCATTGTTTACATTAAAAAATGTAAACTTTTTGGTTCACTTTACTGAAAAAAACTTTCCATTGGTTCTTTCCAAAGTCATTTTAAAACGGAGTTTTCTCGATGGAAAGTGCCATTCGTCATTCTTGATCCTTTGAAAGAAGTAATTCCCAAAATTAATGCATAACTAATTTCAATCAACTTGTTTAATTGAAATTCAAGAAAGAGCATGTTGTTAAAGCTGGAAGGCTTAAGGGCCTGTCCCACTTACGCGATTACGCACTCGGAAACCGCGAGCTGGAACAACCCTCAGACGCAGGACACACAAACACAGACACACACACACACACAGACACAGACACACACCGCAAATGCGGGGGCCAAGGAAAGGGGGGGGAGCGCTGTCTGAAATTCACACAGTGCAAAGCCAAGGTGATACCTGCAATGAACAGAGTTAAAGACGGCTAGCATAGTGTACGGTAAGTCCTTTAAAAGAGTGGGGGGGGGGGGGGGAAGGAGAGGGAAGGGGGGAGAAGGGGGGAGAAGTAGTGGAGACACTTTTAAGAAGCCAGACAACTTTTAATCAGCCAGAGATACACAGCTGTGAAGTTTAATGGGTTTTTAACATTACCGGTCGGTTGTCCTTGGTTCTGAAAACTCTGCTTACGTTTCTTTTCCCCCAATGAGCCAATTTAAATGCCCGGTCAGCAAAGGAGATTACCTACGGCTACCTCGACTACCTACAACGACATGGAGACCCCACAACCAATGCACTACGAGTTCAAAGTATCAATTTTCTCCATGCCGACCAATTTTAGGTAACAGAAACATTTTCAACATGTTGACAATATTTCCGCGACCAAACTGAGGCCGCGAGTAGTAACCACTATGCGGGAACTCCTCTCGACCATGAAGGAGACTTACCAAAGATCACTTACGACCATGTGTCGACCATGCTGCGAGCTTGTGGTGAGCGCAGTCTCCTAAATTCGCCATTAAGGTCGTCTTAGGCGGAGTGAGATTGACAGGTTTTTTTGTTAATTTTCAAATAATTTAAAAAATACCACATTAGAATTAGTCACTTATTGTATTTGATTCCAGTGTAGCTCAGTGTATTTTCACGAGTTGACTCGGATATTTAAAATATTTTTCAGATAAAGACACTTATATTCCAATTAATATAAATTCAATATTAGCATTTGTGAATGAGAATAACTTGGGAATCATATTGACTGCATTTGTATTTCTTTCATTTTACAGGTAAGAGTCTAACACTGTCATTTCATCAATTGCTGTGTGTAAGTACTCATTGATTACATTCCACAGAAAAGAATGGCTGAATAATTGTTGCATTATTGAAACTCAAAGGTTATAAAATAATGACATGTTAATTTGTATTTATTAGCTCTCGCTTTACTAGATTTTGTTGACATCACATTAATTTACATGGTGAAGCCATAGATACCTATATCATGTCAACCTATCTGTTTTCTGGTTCAGGATGTTACTGCTTTTGCTCGTCTAAATCTATTTATTTTGCGTACATCTGGAAGCTCGTACTCGACATAAAATATGTTTAAGAAACATTTCCACCTTGTAGCACTCTTAAGAGTTTTAATACTCTGTGGATTTGTTCAAGATGTGAAAGATATTATTCGGTTTGTTATGTTTTGGGTGATAGCGTTAATTGAAAAGCTAAAGTGTTAAACTAACTGAAACTGAAGGGGAGCACATCTTTGAGCGTTTATTTATTTGCAGTTTCAAAGCTCCCCAGTTTGCATGGTTTAGGATGGATTGACTGGGCTTATATTCACTGGAAGTTAGAAGGATGAGAGTGGGGGGGGATCTTGTAGAAACATATGAAATTCTTAAGGGATTGGACTGGTTAGATGCAGGAAAAATATTCACGATGTTGCGGGAGTCAAGGACCAGGGGTCACAGTATAAGAATATGGGATAGGCCATTTAGGACTGAGATGAAGAAAGACTTCTCCCGGAGAGTTGTGAATCTGTGGAATTCTCTGCCACAGAAGGCAGTGGAGGCCAATTCACTGGATGTTATCAAGAGAGAGTTAGATTTAGCTCTTAGGGCTAAGGGATATGGGGGAAAAAGCAGGAAAGGGGTACTGATTTAGATGATCAGCCACGATCATGCTGGCTCGAAGGTCCAAATGGCCTACACCTGCACCTAGTTTTTATGTTTCTATGATGTGACTTTATTGGGAGCACAAATTAGGAAATATAGCTTGATGGTTCGGCATCTTTTGCAACTGAAATTTTTGAATCTGTGAAAGGTTTTTAATGTGCATACTGATTTTTCTTTCAGTTCTATGATCGTACATTATTAAATATTAAATTAGATTTTATTTTGCTATCATACTTCCATTGAGTGAATAGCCATACTATATTGCCATATATTTGTATTGCCATATTATTCTCAATCTGATCATCTAAATCATTGGACTACAAATTCCACTGAACGCACTTTTTTATGTGGCACTCGGCAAATGTATTTGTCAGGAAATTACATTGCTATCCTCCTTGCATGGGAGATAATTTCTCAAGAAGGCACCGGTCATCTTATGTACCACATTGCATCTTACATTGAGGACTTCATGGGGAGTGTTTTACCCTCATATAGTGTAACCTCCGTTCAGTTTAGTGTTAACACTCTACCACCACTTTTTCTGAACACATAATTCAAGACAACACTTTGGATTAGTCATGAGAAGATGCTGTACTGAGAAGAGGTGCTTTAAAAAAAAATCTAAGGCCTCATCTTCTCACAGTAATGGATAGCGGAGATCCCATGAGATTAACTGAAGAAGGGCAAAGTAGTTCACATAACGTTGTAGCCAATCTTCATCAATGTGTTATCATTACAATAACAGGTTAGAGGTAATTTTCCTAGTTAGTGTGATGTTATTAGATGCATGAAATTTGAAAAAACACTTTCCATTCAAGCTTTGAGCTAATTTATCATTACGAGCAGAGCAAAACAACATTTTTGCTAGTCTCCACAATAAATGCTTACTTACTTCGATTTGATCCTCCATCATTTAAACTTTAAGCTCCAACAAAAGGAAAAACATATCTAGTACATTTTCCCTAAATATATTATTTTTAATCTATTTATACTTCATTACCATATCCAACAAGGAGAATTTAAACATACTTTCTCATTGTTAGACATTAGCAGGATTTGAAAAATCAGCCCTCCTCAGATTATAATGGTAAATTGATGGAAACCCCTACATACAAGCTCCTTTATTATTATTATTATTATTATTATTATTAAATGAAAAGTATGATATTCATAGACACGTACATTCCTACAAATGACAAAGCTAATTTCATTCCATTTTTCGTAATTGTTCTTTCTCATCACTCGTTTGTGTTTTTGGTGCCATTTATAACAATATACTGTGGAGGTATGGTTACTATATTGTGTGTATTTTCTAACATGCACAAAATTGATGTGCCAACATCTGTAAAATCTGAACTCACTCGTTATCGAGATACGGCTATCAGTTAATTCTCTGTACATTGAGACAATGGCGTTAGACCTTCCACTGACCTTTAGATCAGTGGTTCCATGCCTTTGGACCTTGCTGTCTCATCAAGAGTTATTTTATTAGTGGCCTTCTGCTGGAAGACTAGCCCAGCACAGGGACAAACAGCATTGTGCAGGGCCTTGCTGATGCATGTGGCTTGCTGCATACCAAAATTGCCTCACCAGTGAATGAAGTGCTGTCTCCAGACTTACCGGCTACCAATTAATTTTTTTAGAGATACAGTGTGGAAACGGGCACTTCAGCCAACCGAGTCTGCTTCGACTTGCGATTACCCCGTACACTAGCACTATCATGTTCATAAATATTCAACAACACTCAGGAAGAATCAGTGAAAAGGTAGTCGGAATTCCTGTCCCACGGTGGAATTTGCAAATACTGGAGAACACATCTTTAAGGCGAGATGATGACAATTTAAAGGAGATGTGTGGGACGTTTTTTTTTTTGCACAGAATGGATACAGGCTGCCAAGGGTAGGAGATAGTGGCGTGTAAGAGGCCTTTAGATAGGTGCACAAACATGCAGGAAATAGGGGAATAAGGATCATATGCAAACAGAGGAGATTAATTTAAATTGGCATCATGTTTAGCACAGATATCATGGGCTGAGCTTGTTCCTGTGGTGCACTGTTTAGTTCAGAGATACAGCTTGGAAAGAGGCCCTTCTTCCCACAGAGTCCGCGCTGACCAGTGATTCCCGCACACTAATGCTATCCGACACACACTAGGAACAATTTACCATTATACCAAGCCGATTAGAAAACCTGAACGTCTTTGTTATTTTTGTTTAACTGGTTCACACTCACATATTCTGCTAATTATAACCTAAACAAAATTCAATAGATTTGTGTAATATGATTAGTATTGGATGTCGGGCGTTATGGGAAGAAGGCAGGAGAATGAGTTTGAGAAAAAAAGATAGATCAGCCATGAATGAATGGCGGAGTAGATGATGGGCTGAACGGCCTAATTCTGCTCCTATTATGAACTGATCATACACCTTTCATGAATCTATGTTGATTCTGCCCATTGTATTATTTCCCATCACCTTCAATTTCCAGCACATTCCCCTTTAATATGTAACATATGTGAAGGTTTTTAAAGATTTTTATTTGGTTTTTCCAAACACTTTAAAGTAGCTTTAATTATTTTTGTAGCTTTTTGAATATTTATGAACATGGGTGACCCAGAACTTAAGTCTGGAATTGCACTCCTGACACGTTACGATATTCAGCTATGTTCTACAAACAAGTTTTTGACTTTTTTTCATGTGGCAGATGGTAACGTTGCATAACCCAATCCAATTTCTGGAGCAGTTTTTTTTCTGTTTATTGTTGATTGCAAATCTTATGTTTTATTTTTGAAAAATTTAGCCCATTACTGATTTACTGCAGCTAGTCAAATATTTATTAGCTGTAAAGATGATTAGTTCTGTGTAACCATTGGTAGCACTCCATTTATATTCTCACTGCCCCAGCTGCTTCCTGCACAGACTCTGGGAATTGCAGAATTAGCATATGATTTTTTTTTTTTGGAAAGTATTTCACATCATGAAGAAAGGCTACAAACAATCTGGTAGAAATGTTTATGATTTGAAATTGAACCTGCAAGTGAAACCAAGTATTTAGTACTTTAAAACAAGAGGCACAATGTGCTAGAGTAACTCTGAGCAACTTCAGCACTTGTGTCTTTTTTGTAAACTAGCATCTGAAGTTCATTATTTCTGCGTTTAGTACTTTTGTTCCTGATATCCATTCTTTCACCAAGTTCTGTTCACCATGATCCTTGTTTTCAAATCCTTCTATATTCAATCCTCCTTAATCTCGGAAACATCCTCTTTCCAGAGCCAGTTCTCGCCTCTTGATTTCAGTAGGCAAGGCTCAGAACTCGATATTACCTTAGGTTTTGCTATTTCTCTACTTTCAATTTCCTTTAAGATATCCCTTAAAATCTACATGTGGTCAACCTTTGAGTCACCTGTCTCAATACCTGCTTATAAGGTTTGATGCCAAATTATGTCCGATGAAAACATCTATGAACAACTTATATGTATTTCAGCATGTGCTAATTGCCTTATCAATACAAGTTGCTGAATTACTGATGTTGTTCCTATATACATATTAAAATAACTTAAAAACTTTGGATTTAAATTATTCACACATCACTTCAACAAGCTTTCAAGGAGTTACTGCTTTTTAAAATGTCGCAGTAATTCAGCAGTGCAGTGATGGGAGACGGTTACAATGATATTTAATGCCAGCATTTGTATTTTAAGGTAATTAAATAAGACTCCTGCATAAGGATGAATGGCATTGTATGAAGAAGAAAACAATCCAGAGCATTTTGGGAATAACATTGCAAAGATTGGTACCAGGATTGTCATCACAAACTGCATAATCGGAAGCACCTGCAAGAAAGAAAATGACATCTGTTCCATCTCACTTTTGATATGAACAGGAAACATTCGCAGCTTTTATATGCTGTGTTAAGAGAATGATTTGTTTTCAAATTACTCCACAGGAAATCATTACAAATTGATGTTTTTTCCCCTTAACTAGTCAACTTCAAAGAGAGACTGCATTCGGAATTGTTTTGATTGTTTTAACCAGCTGAATTATTTTACCGTTATTGTCATTATGCTAGATGAATGATTTCCTGGAAGTATTAGAGTCAATAAGAAAGTTTCCACTAGTAGTTTTCCAATTTTTCCTTTAAAAAAAAAATGGATGAGGCTAAACTGATCCTACATAAAACAATGCAAATTAACCTGTGCTGTTGAAGCTGTTCATTGCAATTAATTTGGCACTTGCACCTGGTACTGCCTCTACCATGATGACGTTGTTAAGCTGGCAACCACCCCATTGTTGAATGCATTAGCAGAGACTGAATATAGTTGGTGACTATCACCAGTTGAAGCTGGACTGTGTTGCTCAATGGTCAACTGTACTTCCTATTTTAGAGGTTACTGGGGTAAGTGGGTGCTGATCTGTCGGAAGTACAATTGAGTAAGGAAATACAGAAAATAGTCCAATTTTTTTTTGCACTCACAGAATATGGATATTTCTATCCATGCTAGTAGTTATTTGCATTCCTAATTGTCGCTCAACAGAGGAAGAAGTTGAGTTAACTATGTCGATGGATTCAGAGTCATTGATAGATTAGACTGGGCAAAGGTGACTAAATTATTCCCCTGATTGTCAATAGTGAACTAGGGAGAGTTTTTTTTAAAGCTACAAATGGAAGTTGTATTGTTAATGTTAATGAGCTTAGTTATAATTCGATTTATATGATTAGATGAATTTAAGTTTGCAAGTAGTTACGTGCAATTTACATTAGTCTGGAACGGTGGCTATGGTTCAATATCTTAACCTGCATTAACATTTGAATATTTTAATGGCGCATCAAAAAAAATTGTTGTCATTCGTGGCTTACTAGCTGTCTTTCCAGTTGTCCTCGGGATTAATCCAATTATATCTAATTTTAAGAGGATGTAACTAGTAGAGTGGATAAGGGAGAACCTGTGGATGTGTTATATCTGGACTTTCAGAAGGCTTTTGACAAGGTCCCACATAAGAGATTAGCATACAAACTTAAAGCACACGGTATTGGGGGTTCAGTATTGATGTGGATAGAGAACTGGCTGGCAAACAGGAAGCAAAGAGTAGGAGTAAACGGGTAATTTTCAGGATGGCAGGCAGTGACTAGTGGGGTACCACAAGGCTCAGTGCTGGGACCCCAGCTATTTACAATATATATTAATGATCTGGATGAGGGAATTAAATGCAACATCTCCAAGTTTGCGAATGACACAAAGCTGGGGGGCAGTGTTAGCTGTGAGGAGGATGCTAGGAGGCTGCAAGGTGACTTGGATAGGTTTGGTGAGTGGGCAAATGCATGGCAGATGCAGTATAATGTGGATAAATGTGAGGTTATCCACTTTGGCAGCAAAAACAGGAAAGTAGACTATTATCTGAATGGTGGCCGATTAGGAAAAGGGGAGATGCAACGAGACCTGGGTGTCATGGTACACCAGTCATTGAAAGTAGGCATGCTGGTGCAGCAGGCTGTGAAGAAAGCAAATGGTATGTGGCATTCATAGCAAAAGGATTTGAGTACAAAAGCAGGGAGGTTCTACTGCAGTTGTACAGGGTCTTGGTGAGGCCACACCTGGAGTATTGCGTGCAGTTTTGGTCTCCTAATCTGAGGAAAGACATTTTTGCCATAGAGGGAGTACAGAGAAGGTTCACCAGACTGATTACTGGGATGGCAGGACTTCCATATGAAGAAAGACTGGATAGACTCGGCTTGTACTCGCTGGAATTTAGGAGATTGAGGGGGGATCTTACAGAGGCTTACAAAATTCTTAAGGGGTTGGACAGGCTAGATGCAGGAAGATTGTTCCCGATGTTGGGGAACTCCAGAACAAGGGGTCACAGTTTAAGGATAAGGGGGGGAAGTCTTTTAGGACTGAGATGAGAAGATCTTTTTTCACACAGAGAGTGGAGAGTCTGTGGAATTCTCTGCCACATAAGGTAGTTGAGGCCAGTTTATTGGCTATATTTAAGAGGGAGCTAGATGTGGCCCTTGTGGCTAAAGGGATCAGGGGGTATGGAGAGAAGGCAGGTACAGGATACTGAGTTGGCTGATCAGCCATGATCATATTGAATGGCGGTGCAGGCTCGAAGGGCCGAATGGCCTATTCCTGCACGTATTTTCTATGATTCTTTAACTGGAGACAGGTTTGAGTAACAAAATGTCATTATGTCATTAATATGATTTCGGAAATCAAATCAAATGACACCAAGGAAAGCAAATTCTTGCATCCTCTTTAATGCTCAGTTTACATCGGATATGAAGTGTCACAAATGAGTTTGGTAATATGCTTCACTCTTGACATAATTAATTATTTCTAAAAGATGATTGATCAGTCCCAAACTCCTCAAAAGCAAACCTGTTGCCTACTGTGCTATTTAAAACCTTGTTAAGAGCTTAACCATGGGGATCCAGCTGACCGAAGACCCAACAAGTTTGTTCAAAAACATGTCATATAATTTGCCAGTATAATATTTTTTTCTCTGTATCTCCAGTGCCATGCACACTGATGTTACAGATGTACAAAAGTTGCACAAATAGTTTCCATAGTCCAAAGAAAGGTTCCGACCCGAAACGTTACCTATCCATTCCTTCCCTAGGTAATGCCTCACCCACTGAGTTCCTCAGTATCTGCAGTCCCAGCATCTACAGTCTTTTGCGTCTCCGGTTTACATACCATACTTGTTCGGTTTGGTAAAAAGGGTACAAAGCGCTGGAGCATGCCAGGCAGCATCTGTGGATAACATGGATAGGTGATGTTTAAGGTTGGGACTTTGAGTGCTTTGAGCACTTTGAGTGCTTTGAGAGGTTGGTTAAGGTGCACATCTACTCGACAAGAACCTCGACCAACTACAGTTCGCATACCGCCACTACAGGTCAACGATAGATATAATTTCACTGGCTCTCCACTCCGCACTGGACCACTTGGACAATAAAAACACCTACATCAGGCTGTTGTTTATAGACTACAGCTCTGCTTTTAATACCATCATCCCTTTCAAGCTGGTTACCAAGCTCACAAAACTGGGCCTCTGCGCATCTCTCTGCAATTGGATCCTCGACTTCCTCATCCACAGACCGCAGTCTGTTCGAATTGGAGGAACAACTTCATCCTCCGTAACAATTAGTACAGGAGCACGTCAAGGCTGCATGCTCAGCCCCCTGCTTTACTCACTCTATACCCATGACTGCGTAACCGGTCTTAGTGCAACCTCCATCATCAAGTTTGCCGATGACACCATTGTGGTTGGACGAATCACAGATGGGGACGAGTCATAGTATAGAAGTGAGATCGACTGACTGACCAAATGGAGCCAGCACAACAACCTGGCTCTCAACATCAGTAAGACCAAGGAATGGATTGTGGACTTTAGTAGGGGAAGGATGAGGATCCACAGTCCTGTTTATATCAACCGGATGATGGTGGAGTGGGTCAATAACTTCAAATTCCTGGGCGTGCATACATCAGAAGATCTTTCCTAGACCCAGCACACCGATGCAATTGTAAAGAAGGCACATCAGCGACTCTACTTCCTGAGAAGATTACAGAGATTCGGCATGTTGAAGAGGATTCTCCTAAACCTCTACAGGTGCATGGTAGAGAGCATTCTGATTGGTTGCATCGTGGCCTGGTTCGACAACTTGAACATCCAGGAGCAAAAAAGACTACAATAAGTTGTGACCACTGCCCAGTCCATCACCGGCTTTGACCTCTCCACCGTTGAAGGGATCTATTGCAGTCGCTGCCTCAAAAAGGCAGCCAAAATCATCAAGGACCCACAACATCCTGGCCACACACTTATCTCACCACTGCCATCAGAAAGGAGGTACAGGAGCCTGAAATGTAACCTATTCCTTCTCTCCAGAGATTCTGCCTGTCCCGCTGAGTTACTCCAGCTTTTTGTGTCTATCGCCAGTAAGAAATAAATTGGTTTCCTCTTCGGCAATCCCTCAATTCCAAGGATTTTGGAGCATTTTACAGATACATTATTGATTGGGTTTTTTTCCAAAAATATTAATGGACTAGGTTTCAGAAATGTACAGGTGGATGGTGATCGCTGCTTCCTATAGAAATGTAAAATTTTGCCAGGTCTGTTGATTGATGTTCAAATACTCTTTTCCTCAATTGCACAAATGCAAACGTCATCTGCCTTTCTGCAGTTTAACTGCTGAGGTTTGAGTAACCTTGATTCCAGAGTGGATTCGCCATCGATTGGACAGCTTCTCATTATCTCAAATTTCAGTTGCAGAATCTTTGTGTGGAATGAGACTTTTGAAGGGATGTTGAGGCCATGGATGGAAATGAACTAATTGATGTGGTGGGTGGTGGATTTGTCTGGTTAAGTGTGTAGGATGCAAGGTCTTCATCTCACCCGTGCCGCAAAAATAACTGCAATGCACGTTAGTTTGTTCCCTTCAACTTAAGTACCAACCAAAGAGACAAACATCATGCAATACATTAAAAAAATAATGCCTTGTAAAGCATTAAGGCTATCTTGATTTGAGTTGTGGAATAGCTGAAAGGGTTAAAGTCAGAAAGAATTGCTAAGAATTGGAAAGGTAGTAAAGCTGCTTGAGGATAATCAGTATTAAAAAGCTCCAAGCTGAATCCTTTGTTGAAACTTTAAGAATATCCAAGGGAAGAATATTTTGTGCAAGAGCATTTTCTTGGCAGATAGGCTGGGGTAAAACTATACTGTAGCATTTCTTTCTTGTAATGCAACAGAGGAAAGGATTTAAATACGTTAAGTTGCCATGGAAATTTCAATTAAGTGCAGGAAGATGTACATTCTTTCTGACTTAAAGTGTTTATTTGCACAGGTGGTGAATATAACATGTGACTACCTAACATAGCAATAGGATTTGTATAGGGAGTAGTTTATTGGCTGTTAGCATGACAATATATTTCACTTGCTTTTCAATTTACATTCTATTATTAGGTTATTAATATCCTGTTCTACTTAACACAGGACAAACACTAATCCTTGTTTGGGAGAAAGAGTACCGCTTTACTTTTGTTTCTTCTCCCTAGTTCTGAAGGTGTTGGGTCTCATTGAACATGAAATTATAGCATTAAAATGTTTTGAACAAAACACCTTTCATAGTTTTTCACAATATAATTTTATTCACAAAGCTGTTCTAATTTACTAACAAGAAAATGTTTCCTCAGTGTGCAAGCATAGTGCACTTGCTTACTCTTCGAAATGCGTAATTTATCCAGTCTGTGACTTTTGTGTCAGAGCCAGCAGTCTCACTGATTATAGAAAAGAACAAGATTTGTGTTTTAATGCTTAAAATAATAATGATTCATCTAATGCATGTGCCTTAAGGGACAGTACTTTCTTTGCAGCTATAAAATAGTTCTAATGCTCACAGGTAGTTACCAACTTAGGCCTGAATTATTAAGTAGACAAGAGTCTTTTCTATTTCCATACATGAAACTGGTGTTTGGTTTCAATTGCAAGCAAGGCTGACACTCGTGTGATCTTTTGCTTGACAAATGCTATTTGCTGGAAATCTGAACTAAATGAGAATGTTGGAAATACTTATCAGGTGGCATCTGTGGGGAGACAAAATCTGAATTAACATTGCAGGTTGACACCCCACATCAGAGCTGACGAGTCCTAATACCAACCTAAAAGGCTGGTGGTTACTGTTGAATTCAATATTGAATCTTGATGGCTGTAGTGGGCCTGAAGACAAGACGAGGTGCTGTTCCTCAAGCTTAAATTGTGCTTCCTTGGATCAGAGATTTTATTTTTCAAAGAATGGAAAATCACAGAGGAAACTGAAACCTGGTTATTTCCCCATTTGCCACCAGACTGAGAATGTGCAGTGAAGTTAACGAAGTGCTGATGATTCCATATCCAAAATAGTGAGTAGTGATAAAACTCATGAAAGTGGCATAATGACACAATGCTTTCATGTGGTAGTAACTGAACGTTTGACAGAATGAATGGTTAACCAGAATTCCATATCTTTTTATTTATGTCTGTAACATGCTGTCTGTTAACTGTAAGAGGTAATTGTAACTGGAATTGCTAAGGCTGGCAAAGAGGCCTCCCATCTCCTGAATTTCTGGCTGGAAGGAATGGCATGGAGGAATGGAAGCACTCTGCAGCTTGAAGACTGGGTATTGGCTATAAATACAATAAAAATGTCATTCATACCCAACAGACATTGAGCAACGTAGACACAAAATGCTGGAGTAACTCAGCGGGTCAGGCAACATCTCTGGAGAGAAGGATTGGGCAAAATATTTTGGATTTTGACGTAAATTATTCATGGTCTTCAAAATGCAACATGTGGATGATCAGCCATGATCACATTGAATGGCGGTGCTGGCTCAAAGGACCAAATGGCCTACTCCTACACCTATTGTTTATTGTCCATTGTCTATAAATGACATATTGGCTTTTTGGGGTCTATCTTTAGTGGAGCTCTATGTGTTATTCTTCCAGGCTAAGGTATTTGTTTTGAAAAGCTTCCAAATTAAATTGGTCAATTTTTATACACTTTAAATATAAATTGTTTGTTTTTCATGATTGATGTCTATGAAAATAGTTTCCGATTAACATATTATTGGAATTTGAGGTTAATTTAATGACTAAAACCAATTGTAAAATTAATACTTTATAACAATTTTCCCCAGAGTAAGCAATTTAAAGAATTTTTACAAAGTCATAATACATGTTTTTTGAATGAAATGAAAGATCTTCTGCTCTTCAGTTGTGGTCCCAAATTGGTTGCGTTAGACAGCACAATACTCAAGGGATTAGTTTGTTACCAAATGCAATTTTCTGATAATGAGTTTACTTTGCTATAAAATAGAACCACATGTTAAAAATTGAGCTCCACATATTGACTGCTCTGTGTGCAGCCCGTTTGTTGGCATGTATAATTTTTGATTCATTGCATGTATCAGAAAGGATTTAAAAATGCAAAGCTGGCGTTTGGAAACTATGTCACAGTGAATATCAGTTCTGTTCATTTGTTAAGTGGCAACAAAAATACGGGAAGCTTTTCACATACATCTTTAACCTTATCGAATACTTTCAATTCCTCTTGGGAGAACGATTTGGCACAAAACGCTCAAGGGTTAAATTGTGCGTAGCAGTGTTCATTGTTTTTGCTGACAAATTCAGGAATTACTTTATCTTCCACACTTGTCAACTAAATTTTACTGATAAATCTTGCTAAGTAACAATTTATGGTGCTATACAAGTAATAACCTTTTGTCAATCCATGCACATGAATTTAGAGGAAAAAAAAGAAATTATGCTGCCTAAAATATTACATTGTCAACTTGGGACACATCATCGTAAGTTAAAGGATATATAGAAAGCAGGCAGTGGAGCATGGAAGTCTATTTAAACCCTCTGGGGAATATTTAATGCCAATTTATGTGCATAAATGAGGTGTTTGACTAAAACTGGATTACGGGGTCAACTGGGCCTAAAAACAGCTCAGCGAACTGAAAAGCCAGGTCTTAGAAGATCTACAAGTCGATGCATAAGGATACAGTGTGGTTATGGACTAAGTAGTAAGATTTTGAATGTTCACAAAAGTTTGGTAACTCCTGAAGCCTTTACTGTTAAGCTGGTTTTCAATTCTTCTATAAGTTGATCCATTATATTGGATAATAGTGTTGAATGGAAAATAATTCAATTTTTCTGGGATTCAAAAAATGAATTGAGGAGATTATTATGAGAATTTCTGTGCCCTGAGGGCAACATGTGGTTCTGGGGCTGGAGATAAGATTTACTGGAACAGCGGTAAAGGTAGATTGAAGTCTATAGACCTGTCTGGTGACTGCTTCTGTGTTTCCTTCAGTACTGTGTCAGAAATATACCCTTCGATCAACATTTCTGTAACTATTATCTAGTCATTTCTATAATACATTTGTGAAATCTTGCTGTGCATCTTGGCTGCTGCTCGTCCTAATTTGACACAATGACAAAGTCTGAAGAAGGGTCTCGACCCAAAACATCACCTATTCATTCGCTCCAGAGAAGCTGCCTGTCCCACTGAGTTACTCCAGTATTTTGTGTCTATCTTTGATTTAACCAGCAGCATCTGCAGTTCCTTCCCATTCAACAAGTCAGCAGTATTTCAATGGATGTAAAATGCATTGAGGATGCATTCTTGTGAAAAATGATGTATAAATGCAGATTTGTTTCCATTAGTGAGCAATGAGACTCTTTAACAGTGAACTGAAACTCTTCTCACCTTCAAGACAAATGTAAGTTTCCAGATGATTGTGAGTTTTCTCCACATCCCTGTTCATGTTTGCTTTTATCTGAGAGCTCTACACCCATAGTTGCTGAATCCTCCAGCAAAAAAAAGATTTGAATGTCTCAGAGAAAATCACAAGGTCTTCTCAAATCACATTGATTTCTCACTTCTTGCAGGAAATGTTTCTAATGCACATAGCAAATCAACAGGTCATCGCCACCAGTCTTTTCAGAAGAAACAGCAATTCTAAGCATATCCTTTCACCATATGTTCCATCTGTAAATTAACATGACTTTAGTAATTAAATTACTTCATTTTGATATATCACTTGTTGCTGTTGCATTCATATTTGCATCTGAACAGCAGGGATTCAATTGCCTATTTCTGTGAATGAATTTGTCGAGACCATTAAAATTTTAATTTTTAATGGAAAGAATAGCGATAGGATTTAATTTCATAAATATGTCCCTTAAGATCCCATTTTACTGTTTGTTTTGTAAGTAATATGAATTTTTTTAAATGCATCTGGAATCAAGAGTTTGTTCACAGTTGTAACAAGTAACGTGTTATCACTTGCAGTGTGATTTCTGTTGTGAGGTATGCCTGATCTTTTGAAGTACTTTTGAAGCATGACGACAATAATTAAGATAACACAGAAACAGAAGTCTACGAGAGCAAACTGATAATTACGGCAACCTGGGAAAATCATTGTTGCTCATCTTAAGCAATGATTCTCTGCTTTCTGGGCAATAAATTGAATACATCCAAGATTGTCATTTTAATTTTAAGTTTCTATTTCTCTATAATAAAACCTTGTTTGTAAACCTACTTTTGTTGCAATTACATCCTCGGCAACAGTACTGGCATTCTAATGCTTCAGTCTTCAATCCTACCAAGGTATTCCCATGCTCCAAACAACGGCATCCTTCCAAATCATTAGTCCTGCTAAAAGTGATTTAAAAAAGAAATATATATATATATATATATATATATATAGACAGAATGACATACTTCAAAAATTCAACATTATTATGTCTGCACATCATGGTCCAATTAAACCCATTACTCCAATCTTGTTTCTTTTGACAGGCATACTTAGACCTAGAAATTTATCTGTGATTTTATTGTTTGTATTAACATGATATCAACAATTTCCAAAGTGCTCTGAGAAGCAGTGAAATGATTGAGCAATTAAAGGAATTAATTGTCACAGATGACAGTGGAGGCCATCCCTGGGCATTTAAAAACACAGTTTGATAGGTTCTTGATTAGCAAGGGTGTCAACAGCTACGGAGAGAAGACAGGAGAATGTGGTTGAGAGGGAAAAATGGATCAGCCATGATCGATTGGTGGAGCAGACACGATGGGCTGAATGGCGTAATTCTGACCAATGTCTCATGATCTTACGAACAAATGAAAACTCTGATGTCATGGGTTCTGGGATAATTGACTTCTGGCAAACATCTTGGTAGGGGTTATCTCCAACCAATAGTGTGTTTTCTCTTTGAAACCTTTTGACTTCAGTTTTACCATGGTCCCTTGTCAGTGTACTCGGTGAAATACTGCATTCAAGGATATTCACTTGCCTCACTTCTGCAAGTCAGTTCTTTGGTTCATGTTTGGATCAAAGCTGCGATGAGGTCCGGAACAAAATATAGTATCAATGAGTAGTTTATTGAGTTCCGTTGAATAGGATGGTTGATGATAGCTTCTATCACTTTGCTGAAAGGGCAGTAATCCAATTGGATTTGTCCTGCTTTTTGAGAATAGGATATATCCAGGTGGTTTTCCACATTTTCAGATTGCCAGTGCTGTAACTGATCATGTCTTGACAAACTTTGAAAGTAGCTGATGGTTGAGAATTTAGGCTTTCAAAACTCGAAGGGTATCAGTAATCATTAGTGGTCAATATCCATCGAAAGATTCATCCTCATTTAAGCCATTTCCGGAAAAGGTATTTTCAAATATTTGCCATTTTCTTCACCTATTAGCAAAACCAAAATTAGGATACCTTGTACGATAACAGAACCCTTTAATTTGCATGTGATACAATAAAATATTCACAATGATGAAATGTTGTCATTATTTCTGAGACTCCAAAAGCAAAATGCAGAATATCATCAGACTTGACATGATATCTCACTGTAAACGGTGGATAAGTGTTGGTTAGATTACAAGGTACTATGTCCTGATCACCTGATATTTTATAGCTGTATACACTTCTACACCAGTATGTCAAAATAATCACAAACAAAATTTGTGACACTGCCCAAATTTTATATTGTAATCAATGTCATCAGCTTCTATTGTAATGAATGTAAGCCGCGTCTATGAATGGCTTTACTCTGGGAATGTTGCTGCATTGTGTAGCTGTGGACGTGCGTGGTGTGCAATATTGAATGCAATTTCATGCTGTGTACCAAAATAAAGTATATTCTTAATTTCGTGGCAAAGCAGCATAAACCTCTAAATTGATTCCTGAAGTTGGGACTTTTCCTGTGAAGCACTGTTTTTATTTTTTTAAAAAAGCAAGGCAACAACAATGTATATTAGAACATGACAGTAGTGTAGTGGTATGTCTGAAGTAGGTTTACACTTTACCAGGGTCATTATCAACAAAAAAATCGCCATGCATAGCTGGATGACATAAAGATATGGTTATTTAAACGCACTAAATTGACAGGAATAATGGACAGCATAACATTCTATATATAGAATCTCCACATGCTGTTCTGAGTACCATGGTAGCAGTTAGCTGAAACTTTCTCATTGAAATGAAAATTGTGATGTTTTTATTGAATAGTGAACACTTTAGTTTAAGTCCAGTAGATGGCAATATTGTACAATGAGACCAATCAGGATAGTGTGTCCGATTGATTTTCAAGTTTATAAAATATAATGCTTCAGTCTCTTGTTAAATTTTACAAAGATATGTTGTCTTTTTGTATATTTTTATAAATTGGAATTATTCTTAAAGTTATATTAATTTTCTATTAGTCTGAAGGGTCTCGACCTGAAACGTCGCCTATTTCCTTCGCTGCCTCACCCGCTGTGTTTCTCCAGCATTTTTGTTTACCTTAACTTTCTATAATATTTTTAATCCTTGCACTGAAATTGCAGTATTATTTTGAGATATTATCAAGGCAGTTACTTAATTTATCTTTCAAATGACTTGTGTACACCAAATGTTGAAGTACCTCAAACCATTTTTGTTTAGCACCAACTTTGGCTGCGAGAATAGAATTATTGCTCCACTTGTTGTAATGACAGTGTTGTTTTGTGTTTCATCAAAATGTTAACCAGGAAGGTTGTAACTGGATTTCATGAAGAGTACCGTAGCATGCCTTTGATATCTCCATGATTCTGCAATTATTACACAGTCTCCCATTCTCTCTCTTCAGGGATATTACATCTCTTTGATTCTTGATTTTTTTTTTACAATCTCATTGGCCTTTATTTTCACCAAATCTTTTTCAGTTTTTATTCAGTTTCCTGAAACCCCTTTCTATGGAATTACATAGACCAGATTTTAAGGCACCTAGAAACTGATCTCCTTTGGACTCTAGACTGAGGGTCTCGACCCAAAACATCACCCATTCCTTCTCTCCAGAGATGCTGCCTGTTACTGCAGCTTGTTTTGTCTATCTTCGGTTTAAACCTGCATCTGCAGTTCCTTCCTACACACTTCTCAGGACATTATAGATCAGAGAGTGGACATGATCATTAACACACAAAACCGTGAAAACAGCATTGTGAAAGATGATTGAAAGCCAAAGTATGTCACGTTTATACCTCTCATTGGCCTTTCATCACACATTTGACATGAGAAGGATGTGATGGAAGCTGAGAATAGCCAGCTGTTATTATCCTTTCATCTGAAGAATTTTAATGTTGAACGAGGGCTTGTAACTGGTGCAAACTTCTGTCTTATCCACAGAAAGTACATTTATCAGATCTTACAGGTTGACTAATTTGATACATGTTGGAATTTCTTGAATAGGAACACACCATTCAACGTTCTTCCTGGTTATCTTGGGAATAATGCAGTATTGTTTCATAGATTAGAATTTAATTTCATGTTGGTAAATTGTTTTGGGACACAATGAACATTTCTGCATATAATAAATCAGTTTTTTTAAAATCTAATAAGTGATGGGTAAATCTTGATTTGTATGCAAAAAATCCAGTAATAATGACTATGATCCTGATTAGTACGGGTTATGGGGAGACGGCAGGAAAATGGGGTTAGGAGGGAGAGATAGATCAGCCATTATTGAATGGCGTAGTAGACTTGATGGGTCGAATGGCCTAATTCTGCTTCTATCACTTATGACCTTATGACCAGTAGATGGCAATATTGTACAATGAGAACAATCAGAATAGCATGTCAGGTTGATTTGCAAAGTAATTTATAAAATAGAATGCTTTCATTTATTACATTTTACAGAGGATTTGACAACAAAGTGCGATCATTGTACTTAATGTATATATTTTTATAAACATTAATTATTCTTAAAGCTATATTAACCTTCATGATATTTTAATCCTTGCTCTGAAATTGCAGTTTTGTCTGTTTGGATTGTCATTAAATTCCACTATCTTTACCAGTGTCTTTTAGGGAAAGAATGATGCTGTTTAAATTAACTGATCAATATAGTGGCTTGCAAAAGTTTTCATACCCCTTGAACTTTTCCACATTTTGTCACGTTACAACCACAACCTTAAATGTATTTTATTGGGATTTTAGGTGATAGACCAACACAAAGTGGCGCATAATTGTGAAGTGGAAGGAAAATGATACACGGTTTTTAAATTTTTTTTTCAATAAAAAACTGAAAAGTGTGGCATGCAAAAGTATTCAGCCCCCTTTACTCTGATACCCCTAAATAAAATCCAGTGCAACCAATTGCCTTCAGAAGTCACCTAATTAGTAAATAGAGTCCACTTGTGTGTAATCTAATCTCAGTATAAACACAGCTGTTCTATGAAGGCCTCTGAGGTTTGTTAGAGAACAAGCAGCATCATGAAGCCCAAGGAACACACCAGACAGGTCAGGGATAAAGTTGTGGAGAAGTTTAAAGCAGGGTTAGGTTATAAAAAAATATCCCAAGCTTTGAACATCTCATGGAGCACTGTTCAATCCATCATCCGAAAATGGAAAGAGTATGGCACAACTGCAAACCTACCAAGACATGGCCGTCCACCTAAACTGACAGGCCGGGCAAGGAGAGCATTGATCAGAGAAGCAGCCAAGAGGCCCATGGTAACTCTGGAGGAGCTGCAGAGATCCACAGCTCAGGTGGGAGAATCTGTCCACAGGACAACTATTAGTTGTGCACCACAAATCGGGCCTTTATGGAAGAGTGGCAAGAAGAAAGCCATTGTTGAAACAAAGCCATAAGAAGTCCCATTTGCAGTTTGCCACAAGCCATGCGGGGGACACAGCAAACATGTGGAGGAAGGTGCTGTGGTCTGATGAGACTAAAATTGAAGTTTTTGGCCTAAATGCAAAATGCTATGTGTGGCGGAAAACTAACACTGCGCATCACCCTGAACACACCATCCCCTCTGTGAAACATGGTGGGGGCAGCATCATGCTGTGGGGATGCTTTTCTTCAGCAGGGACAGGGAAGCTGGTCAGAGTTGATGGGAAGATGGATGGAGCCAAATACAGGGCAATCTTAGAAGAAAACCTGTTAGAGTCTGTAAAAGACTTGAGACTGGGGCGGAGGTTCACCTTCCAGCAGGACAACGACCCTAAACATACAGCCAGAGCTACAATGGAACGGTTTAGAGCAAAGCATATACATGTGTTAGAATGGCCCAGTCAAAGTCCAGACCTAAATCCAATTGAGAATCTCTGGTAAGACTTGAAAATTGCTGTTCACAGACGCTCTCCATCCAATCTGACTGAGCTTGAGCTATTTTGCAAAGAAGAATGGGCAAAAATTTAAGTCTCTAGATGTGCAAAGCTGGTAGAGACATACCCCAAAAGACTTGCAGCTGTAATTGCAGCGAAAGGTGGTTCTACAAAGTATTGACTCAGGGGGGCAGAATACCTTTGCACGCCACACTTTTCAGTTTTTTATTTGTAAATAAGTTTGGAAACCATGTATAATTTTCCTTCCACTTCACAATTATGCACCACTTTGTGTTGGTCTATCACATAAAATCCCAATAAAATACATTTACGTTTGTGGTTGTAACGTGACAAAATGTGGAAAATTTCAAGGGATATGTAAACTTTTGCAAGCCACTGTATATCACTAATTTTGCACTGATTTAAAAGCACGGTGAAGCAGCTTTGAACAAGATTACTGTTTTGTCAAGACAGCTAAAGATGGCCAATAAATTCTGCTTTTGCCAGGAATAGACACTTTATGACAAAGTGATATTTCTCTGGTTCTTTGAAATGTGTGCAATAAATATAAAAATCAAAGGTTCAAAGGTTCTTTATTAGTCACATACACCAATTGGTGTAGTGACATGCGTATTGCCATTGCGGCACATAAATAAAAAATACAAACATAACAATAATAAAGAAATCTAAACATAAAAAACATCGTATAAATAGTTTGGGAGAAATGCGATGTCCTAGGTACAGTTACATTGGAAATAATTTGAACTAATCAAACATGGAGACATTACAATGCATCTTAGAGTCTTTATTACCATATTTGGAATTGGATTTACATTCTTCTCATCCTTGATTAAACTTTTAAAAGGACATTTGTTCATTTTTAAAAAAACTTGACGATACAATTATGGACATTGGGATAGTTTAAAACAATTCTGCTCTCCACACAATCCCCAAATTTAATCTTAAAATCAATAGATATTCATTTCTGATGGTATTATTCAGCATATATTCGGCAACATCGATGGTGTAAAAAAACCAATTAGCAATTCAAGTCAGTGTTTTTTTATCAGAAAGTTCAGGATTTTTCGGGGAGTTGCTGTCAAGTCTCAGAATCTTTTATTCATATTTCCATCAGAGCAGATTGAGCGTGACTGGAGTTAGAAATACCGCTTTTAAATATTATTGAGGGCAGAAATGTTTCAAAGTTATGATGTAATCATCTGCTGGAGACTAATGATCTTCTCTGAAATTCTGTTGAAAGTTTCAATTAATTTCCATGACGATAAGGAAGTCATTTTGTTTAGATGTTTGATTGGATCAGAGGTACCATGCAGAAACAGGCCCTTCAGCCCACCTGGTTTGTGCCGACCAGCTTTTACCGTATACTATCCTACACATAAGGGACAATTTATAATATTTACCAAAGCTAATTAACCTACAAACGTACGACTTTGGAGTGTGAGAGGAAACCAGAGTTCCGGTGAAAACACAAATGGTCACAGGGAAAATGAGCAAACTCCATGCAGACAGCACCCATAGTCAAGATCGAACCTGGTTCTCTGGCGCTGTAAGGCAGCAACTCTAATGCTGCGCCATCATGTCACATGGTTCCATAAATCATTCGCAACCAAGGATAAATAACTTTTGTAGTTTTACCTTAACCTTTTGTCTACCTGCAGTTTCTATGTTTCAGGCTTGTACTTAAATGGTCTGCAGGTTGAAAACTTGATTGGCAGCTCCACTGGCCAATCCCCAGACAGACTAAAGGGTGAGGAGTGATTGGCAGGATTAAGAGTTAGGACCAAAGATACTTTGGTTAGGACTCAGCCCCCTCATTTCCTGTGAGCAAAGAAACAAGATTCACACACTGGAGATGGGTCATGCTCAGAGAGAGAAAGAAAGGTGAGGCCCAGACACATTATGTAATCCCTATACTTAGTTTAATCCGAAAATTGCTTAAGTACAAACATTTTGATTCAATAACCAGGTTGGGGATGGGCTAAATTGAATATTTTTGGATGTTTACATTGTTTTTAAATGTAAAGGAGAATTGAGGATATGTGGAAATTGGTGAGAGTTGCTGTAACTTTCAATCACAATAATGAGTGGAATATAAAGCATGTTTATGATTTAACTGGTTGCCTGTTAAAAATTATGTTGCTTTTCATATGACTGCTAAAGTGGGCATGAGCACTGTTTAACCCAATTAAGATATCTTACTGTTACACCTGCACTCCTAACTTCAGGTTACATGAACGTACATTCCAATCTTTACTAATCAATGCAAACACCTGGATACAGGCTGACTGAAAGGTGAGACGAGTGACATGGGGAAAAAAGATACCATGTAGAACTGAATCCGTTTTTTCGCAATATACATGGTTATACATTTGGAGCATCAAAGAGTTACAAAGATTGATGCGTTTTAACACGTGGATTTACACGATAGTCATATTTATTCAGCTTTTATTTTGTTTAATATTGAAAGCTAAGTCTGTTAGCAGGTAGATAAAGTTCCAAGATTTTTTTCACCTGACCTAATTTGTCGGCTTGCGGTAAAATAATACACAACACTTGCAGTTTGCTTATTATTTTATAACTATAGAAGAACTGCAGAAAAAAGGGGACAATTTGTGAGGAGTCACTTACCACAAAGGGATCGACACAACATCTGAGAGGACAAAAAGGAGATCAGAGTTGGGGTCATGTGGGCAAATGGATGGGACATAGACTTAATGAGAACACACATGATGGGAAGAAGTGACAACATGAGTTAGAACATGGGAACGTAAGCTTTTGATGACCACGAATGGATGGATGGAAGGTAGAGTGAAAACGACCTGTGAATTTTGCAGGGGGATTAGTCGCATGGTGAGGTGATAGACAATAGGTGCAGGAGTAGACCATTTGGCCCTTCGAGCCAGCACCGCCATTCAATGTGATCATGGCTGATCATCCCCAATCAGTACCCCGTTCCTGCCCTCTCCCCATATCCCCTATCTTTAATAGCTCTATCTAAATAAGGTACAAATTATGGATTCAAAAGCAAACTAACTGAAGCAGAAGCAGCAATGTTACGAAGTTTAAAAAGGTATTTGGATGCTATTCGTAAACACAAAGTGTCGGAGGACAGAATTCTCAGGACCCAAAGAGTCGCCTGTTCATCCCCTTTACGGATGCTGCCTGACCCTCTGATTTCCTCCAGCACTTTGTGTTTTACTCAAGATTCCACCATCTGAATTTCCGTGTACAAACAGTCTGGCTAAATCTGTGTTGCAAAGAAAACAGACTGTGTTGCAGAACAAAGACGATAGCTTTGGTCTTTGCACCATTGAATTTGCAAACATTTTGCTGCAGCATTTTTCATTCAATAGACATCCTGCTTCATTGCCAATCAGTGTACAGGTTATTATAC
This sequence comes from Raja brachyura, assembly GCA_963514005.1. The sequence continues at coordinate 41,021,581 of OY740796.1, forward strand.
TTTGCGTTGACAGCAGCTGTCAACAAGAAGAGGATTAAATTACTTAATCCAGATTATAGTACACAATACACCTATCCAAAGATAAACACTAGTGTCATGTTTTAGAAACAAAGGCGGAAGAAAATCATTACCCTGATTTCCTAATTTTCTATTTACAATTGGACATTTGAATACATTTAAATAAATATTATTTTACAATTCAAATTGTTTATTTGTCTTTCAATATTGCAAAAATAATGGAAATATCGAACTTCTATTTTCAGAAATATTTCATGATGGAAAATAATTCAAATTTGGCATAGACCCAAAATGCTGTGGTGACTCAGCGGGTCAGGCAACAGTGGATGAGCACTTTTGTACCAATGATCACAGTTCTATTAGTTTTAAAATAGTTATGGATAAGGACAGCGTATGGTATGCGAATGGTATGTTAGCTTTCATAGCAAAATGATTTGAGTATAGGAGCAGGGAGGTTCTACTTCAGTTGTATAGAGTGTTGGTGAGACCACACCTGGAGTATTGCGTACAGTTCTCGTCTCCAAATCTGAGGAAGGACATTATTGCCATAGAGGGAGTGCAGAGAAGGTTCACCAGACTGATTCCTGGGATGTCAGGATTGTCTTATGAACAAAGACTGCATAGACTCGGTTTATACTCTAGAATTTAGGAGATTGTGAGGCGATCTTATAGAAACATACAAAATTCTTAAGGGGTTGGACAGGCTAGATGCAGGAAGATTGTTCCCGATGTTGGGGAGGTCCAGGACGAATGGCCTACTCCTGCACCTAATTTCTATGTATATGACAGGGTTGGTCCAAAATTTAGCTCTAAATTGGGGCAAGGCCAACTTTAATGGTATGAGACAGGAACTTGCTAAAAATTGATTGGAGTAGATTGTTTGCGGGCAAAGTGATGTCCAGAAAGTAGGATGTTTTTAAAAGTGTGATAATGGGAGTTGAAGGTATGCACTTTCTTGATAGAGTGCAGGGCAAAGCAGGAAGGAGTAAGGAACCATTAATACTGAGTGGAAATTGATGTTCTTATCAGGGGGAAAAAAGGAGACATGGGCCAGGTGTAGGCAGCTGGGATCAAGTGTTTCCCTAGAGGAGTATATATATTTTTTCTGTAAATTGTTAGTCGAGGCATAGATTGACAAGACAGTCCGAAACTTTTTCCCATCATGGAAAAATCTAATACTTGAAGGCATAGCTTTAGGGAGAGGGCCAAAGTTTAAAGGAGATTAGACTAAGTGGGAGCTGTTGGGTCACACAGCAGGACTGGTCCCCCAATGCACCCCGTTCCCCAACGCAATATTCCACCACTCACCTGTTCCCCCAATGCAGCATTCCACCACTTACCCATAGCCCCCAACTGCGCAGGCACGACTCATTTCCCCTCATCTCCCGAACTCCCTCCCCTCCTCCTCATTTTTCACCCTCTTCATTCCCCTTTCCTCCTCCCCTCCCCCAATCCCTCCCTCACCTCTCCCTCCCTCCCTTTCCCCTACCCTCAGTCACTCCCTCCCTACCCCCCCTCCTATCCCTCTATCCCCCACCTCCCCACTCCTCGCCTCCCCCTAACCCCCGCACCACTATCCCTCCTCACCTCCCCCTTCCCTCTATTCCCCCTCCTCCCTCACTCTCCCTCCTCATCTCCACCACTTCCTCGCTCTCCCGCCCTACCCCCTCTTCTCCCTCATTCCTTCTACTCTCCCTCCTCACCTCCCCTGGATCTGGAGATTGCAGCCATCGGCCGTGGGGGTGACTGACAGGACAGGAGACCAATCTGCGTATGCTAGTTTTTTAAACCTTAATAACTTTTAGAATATACCATCGAAAGGAACAAAACCTTTTGCTCTTGCAGCACAGGGGAATGGTGAGTAAGATGGCGAATAAATGTAGCGCTATCGTGTACCGCTTTTGTGCCAATAGAAAAAGCATGCAAACGGGAAGATAACAAGATCAGAGTTTTAGTTATATAATATAATAATATATATAATATATTATGTAATATAGATGTGTGGAGCCAGTTTATTACACAGAGGGTAATGAGTGCCTGGAATGCGCTGCTGCGGATGGTGGATAAGGCAGGTACAATAGTGGCATTTAAGGAACTTACATGTTGTGGGGAGAAGGCAGGAGAATGGGGTTAGGAGGGAGAGATAGATCAGCCATGATTGAATGGGTCGAATAGTCTAATTTTACTCCTTTCGGATATGCAAGTGGAATTGCGGGGAATGGAGGGATATGCATTTTGTGCAGGCAAATAAGAGTTTGTCTCGGCATTATGTTGCGTCCAAACATTGTGAGCTGAAGTGCCTGTTTCTGTGCTGTACTGTTCTCTGTTCAATGTTCTAAGTGTTATATGTCCAAACATGAATGAACAATTTCCGAAACTATGTCAGATATATCCAAGGACACTAGGATCAACATTAGATATGGTTGAGGTGCCGGAATACTGAAGGATGGCTAATGTTGTAATTCTTTTTAAGAAGGGCTGTAAAGAAAAACCTAGGAACTATTTACCAGTGAGCCTAACATCTGTGCTAGGAAAATTATTGGAGAAGATCACAAAGGACAATATATGCATGCATTTGGAAATACAAGGCTTGATAGGAAGCGTCAGCATAGCATTGTGCATGGGAGATCGTGTCTTATGAATTTGATTAGCTAGCTAACTGGATATAGAATTGGCTTTGTGGTTAGACACATAGGATGGAGATGGAAGATTGTTTTTGGACAGGGGTCCTGTGATTAGTGATGTGCCTCGGGGATCAGTGCTGTGCGCAAGAGTCATAGGCCCTGAAACGGAGCAATGAAATTCTTACTTACAGCAGCACAACATATATACAAACATGGTACTCTGTAAAAACTATAATAAGACAATAGACAATAGGTGCAGGAGTAGGCCATTCGGCCCTTCGAGCCAGCACCGCCAATCAATGTGATCATAGCTGATCATCCCCAATCAGTACACCGTTCCTGCCTTCTCCCCATATCCACTGACTCTGCTATGATTAAGAGCCCTATCTAACACTCTCTTGAAAGTATCCAAAGAACTGGCCTCCACCGCCCTCTGAGGCAGAGAATTCCACAGACTCACAACTCTCTGTGAGAAAAAGTGTTTCCTCGTCTCCGTTCTAAATGGCTTGCTCCTTATTCTTAAACTATGGCCCCTGGTTCTGGACTCTCCCAACATCGGGAACATGTTTCCTGCCTCTAGTCTGTCCAAACCCTTAATAATCTTATATGTTTCAATAAGATATCCTTTCATCCTTCTAAACTCCAGAGTGTACAAGCCCAGCTGTTCCATTCTCTCAGCATATGACAGTCTCACCATCCCAGGAATTAACCTTGTAAACCTATGCTGCACTCACTCAATAGCAAGAATTAGGGGACCAAAACTGCACACAATACTCCAGGTATAGTCGCACTAGGGCCCTATACAACTGCAGAAGGACCTCTTTACTCCTATACTCCTATTGTTATAAAGGCCAACATGCCATTCGCCCTCTTCACTACCTGCTGTACCTGCATGCTTAATTTCATTGACTGATGAACAAGGACACCCAGATCCCGTTTTATTTCCCCTTTTCCCAATTTGACACCATTTAGATAGTAATCTGCCTTCCTGTTTTTGCTAACAAAGTGGATAATCTCACACTTATCCACAGTAAACTGCATCTGCCCACACACCCAATCTGTCCAAGTCACCCTGCATTCTCATAGCATCCTCCTCACAGTTCACATTGCCACTCAGCTTTGTGTCATCTGCAAATTTGCTAATGTTACTTTGAATCCCTTCATCTAAATTGATGTATATTGTAAATAGCTGCGGTCCCAGCACCGAGCCTTTGCCCATTTGTAATTGCCTGCCATTCTGAAAGGGACCCGTTAATCCCTACTCTTTGTTTCCTGTCTGCCAACCAATTTTCTATCCATGTCAGCACTCTACCTCCAATACCATGTGCCCTAATTCTGCCCACTAATCGCCTATATGGGACCTTATCAAATCCTTTATGAAAGTCCAGGTACATGACATCCACTGGCTCTCCCATGTCCATTTTCCTAGTTACATCCTCAAATAATTCCAGAATTAGTCAAGCATGAGTACCTCATCGTAAATCCATGTTGACTCGGACCGATCCTGTTACTGCTATCCAAATTTGCCGCTATTTCATCCTTTATAATTGACCAGCATCTTCCCCACCACCGATGTCAGGCTAACTGCTCTATAATTCCCTGTTTTCTCTCTCCCGCCTTTCTTAAAAAGTGGGATAACATTAGATACCCTGCAATCCACAGGAACTGATCCTGAATCTCCTGAACATTGGAAAATTATCACCAATGCATCCACAATTTCTAGAGCCACTTCCTTAAGTACCCTGGTATGCAGACCATCAGGCCCTAGGGATTTATCAGCCTTCAGTCCCATCAGCCTACCCAATACCATTTCCTGCCTAATGTGGATTTCCTTCAGTTCCTCCGTCACCCCAGATCCTCTGGCCACTAGTACATCAGGAAGATTGGTTGTGTCCTCCTTAGTGAAGACGGATCCAAAGTACCAAGTACGGATCCAAGTTTAACTCATCTGCCATTTCCTTGTTCCCCATAATAAATCCACCTTTTTCAGTCTTCAAGGTCCACCTTTGGTCTTAACTATTTTTTTCCTCTTCACATACCAAAAGAAGCTTTTACGATCCTCCTTCATATTCTTGGCTAGCTTACTTTGTACCTCATCTTTTCTCCCCGTATTGCTCTGGGTTTCGGCCCGAAACATTGCCTATTTCCTTCGCTCCATAGATGCTGCTGCACCCGCTGAGTTTCTCCAGCATTTTTGTGTACCTTCGATTTTCCAGCATCTGCAGTTCCTTCTTAAAGCCTTTTTAATTATCTTCTGTTGCTCTTTAAACATTACCCAATCCTCTTGCTTCCCGCTCATCTTTGCAAAGTTGTACTTCTCTTTTATTTTTATACTGTCCCTGACGTCCCTTGTCAGCCACGGTCGCCCCTTACTCCCCTTGGAATCTTCCTTTCTCTTTTGAATGAACTGATCCTGCAACTTCTGTATTATTCTCAGAAATACCTGCCATTGTTGTTCCACTGTCATCCCTGCTCGGGTATCTTTCCAATCAACTTTGGCCAGCTCCTCCCTCATGGCTCCATAGTCCCCTTTAGTCCCCTTAATAAGCAACAGAAACATTTATTGGAGCCTCTTTGGAGGTTGTCGTGTTTAATAGCCTGGTGGTTGTAGGGAAGAAGCTGCTCCTGAACCTGAACGTTACAGGTTCCTGGCTCCTATATCTTTGTCTTCATGGCAGGAGTGAAATGAGAGCATGTCCAGGTTGGTGTGGATCTCTGATGCCTGTCTCTATTTGAGATAGCGACTCTTGCCGATCCCTTCAATGGTGAGGACGTCAGTACCCGTGTTGGGCTGGCCAGTGTTCACCATTTTTAGCAATCATCTTCGCTCCTGAGCATTGGAGTTGTGGTACCAGGCCCAGATGCAACCAGTTAATATGCTCTGTACTGTACACCTGTAGAAGTTCAAGAGAGTATTTGTTGACATACAAATCTTTGCAGGAAGTAGGCATAGATGGCCTTTCTTTCTGGATATATTAATGTGCTAGGTCCAGGACAGATCTTCAGGGATTTGCACGTCCAGGAATTTGACGTTTTTGACACTTCACCACCGTTTTGTCGGCGACGACAGTTTTGTGGTTACTGATGTTGAGAACATGGTTGTCGTCTCTATGGTAAGTTGCCAGAAAATAGGTAAGTTGATGGGCAACTGCGTGCAAATAAATGGCAGGACTGTAGGGAGGTAATGTGGAGGGGTTGAAACTGATAGGATTGCTGTGCTGAGAGATGGCATGGGCCAGTTACACCAATTGGCCTCTTTCTGTTTTGTAATATTTTTAAGTACTTTGGACCGCTGCAAATCGTACATAGTCCCAGTTCAATAGGATACATGTAAATCCTTGGGACTCCCCAAGTAACATCAATAAGAGGAATATAATTGTTGCACATATTGCGGTTCAATCTGCTCCTGCTAACATTTTTAATTAAGCTGTAATTGAAAGTAAGTGATGTAAACAGCACAGTGAAGTGAAGCTAATGTTCAATCATTTTGATAATCAAAATTAAAATCGAACCACGACATAACGCTGAACGGATAGGTGGAAGATGTGTCCAGTGATGGAACCCGTTAAAAGTGATCAGAACAGCAAAGGATAATCCATTGTAGTTTCTTCACTCAAAGGACAGTGTATCTGTGGAATTTGCTATACTGGAGAACCTTGGAAGTTTAGTCAGAGCCAAACTTAAAATAGATTTCTTGATTTTAAAGAGGGGATTTGATTTTGGCGATGTTGACAAAATGTAGGAAAATGGTCACAAAATGCTGGCGTAACTCAGTAGGTCAGGCAGCATCTCTGAGAAAAGGATAGGTGATGTTTTGGGGTGAAACCTTTCTTCAGAGGAAGGGTTCCGTCCTGAAACATCACCTATTCTTTTTCGTTAAAGAAGGAACTGCAGATGCTGGAGAATCTAGGGTACACAAAAGGCTGGAGAAACGCAGTGGGTGCACCAGCATCTAAGGAGATAGGCGACGTTTCGGATTGAGACCCTTCTTCAGACTGGTTAGGGCAAACAGCTTACAATGGCCTGTTTCCTTTATCATCAATACTTTTTTGCATATCTTTCATTCATTGTTCTTTATCTCTCCACATCACCGTCTATATCTCTCGTTTCCCTGATCCCTAACCAGTCTGAAGAAGGATCTCGACCCGAAACGTCGCCTATCTCCTTCGCTCCTTAGATGCTGCTGCACCCGCTGAGTTTCTCCAGCCTTTTGTGTACCGCCTATTCTTTTTCTCTGGAGATGCTGCCTGACCTGTTGAGTTACTCCAGCATTTTGTGTCTATCTTTGGTATAAACCAGCATCTGCAGTTCCTTCCATCAGGAAAATTGTGTTGATCTTGTTGAATGGTGGAGTAGGGCTGATCGATCTTCACCTTTTGCTCTTGTACAATGGATAACCAAAAAGGAGAGCACTTACATTCTTAGTCTGTGGAATTTTAACTGAACCAGCAGAGGGAACCAACGTTGTGAGCTCCCCTGCCCAGAGTTATATTTTCTCACTCCAGTTTGTGTTGGAAATGAATATTTAGGCTGGGAAAGTTTGCTATATCCATGGCATAAGAACAACTTTACAATGTTTTACCAACCACAAATTGTTTATTATTTCAAGATCTTCAAACATGAAGAGCCATTTTCAAACATTCTTTACTAAAAGGAGAACTTTTCAATTCAATTGTCATTGGTTATTTCTTCTTATCAACTTTGATCTCTGTATATATTCTGTCAAAATGTACCCAAGATTGGCCAGAGATGATTTAATCAGTGATTCCTGGGATGCAGTTTTACGTTATGAGGAGATCTATATTTTTAAGGGTCTAGAAGAATGAAATTGATCTCAGTAAAGCATGCAAAATTTATACTGGATGGAATCAAGGAGGATATTTCCCTTGACTGAAGAGTCTAGAATTAATGGTTACAGTCTCTGCTTAAGATGAGTAATTTCTTCACTCGAAAGGTAGTGAATTTATGGAGTAGCCAACTCTACCGGGTTGTGGTAACTCAGTGACGTTCCATCGAAACCGATCGATTTTTGGGTGCTAATGGAATCAAGGGATATGGGCATAGTGTTGAAATAGAGCTGAGGTAGAGGATTTGTCTGATGTGTATTAATGGCAGAGCTGAGGGCCAAATGGATACTCTTGCTCCTCATGTTATTCAGCACATTTCTAATCCTATGGACCCAGAAATTCAAGCATCTACTGCTGTTTTTTACAACGAGACTACATGAATGTCAGTAAAAAAATTGTAAATTGGCCCTAGTGTGTAGTGGAATGGTGCTAATGTATGGGGTGATCACTGGTATTATAAAAAGCTGGTGCTCATCAAAGTAATTCATCAAAAGTGTACTTTATTTAACCCTTCAACATGTTTTTGAAATATCTTCCAGATGTACAAGGGATATTAGGGTTGATTTCAGTTTAAAATAATTAAAATAAGTAGCATGCTCATCTGGGGTGTCAGCAGCAGCAGCTCCACCTGATTTTTCATAGCCAACCCTCATTACATTAACCTGTGCTGACAGACAAATGCTCCAACAGGGGTATTCTTTTCTTGTAAGGTAAGAGGTGAGGTCTCCCTGTAGATCCTGGGGGAATGCTCATGCTGCTCCTGGCCCACAACAAAATGTGTAATTAAAACATGAATTTGTTCAACCTCATCGTTTAGGATAGTGTTTCTGGCGCTTGTTACGTGACGGAGGAACAAGCACCACCCCCCGACTCGAAGTGGCAGAACGAGCCCCTTTTGCTGCCATTGGTCACCAATCTGCACATTTATACAGACGCCTGCTGACTTTGGTTGAATATTATCGCACCTGTAATTTACCAAAGCTTTTCCTAGTTCAGAGAAGTGGGTGAAACTCCAACTTAATTTTAAACACAAACAGGCCAATGCCAATACTAACAATGGCCAGTTTCCTTTATCATCGTTACTTTTTTCCATATCTCTCAACTGTTTCCATCCATGCTGTAAATTCTAGTTGACCTCATTACATTTGAATGATGCTACAGTTTTTGTCAAATTTCTTGATTAGTTAAGGTGTCGGGCTATGGGGAGTAGGCAGGAAAATGGGGTTGGGAGGGAAAGATAGATCATCCATGATTGAATGGCGGACTAGACTTGATGGGCTGAATGGTCTAATTCTGTTCTTATAACATCTTAAGTTATGAATTTTGCGGGCGTGGTGTGAATGTCTTTTGACTTTACATGTTTAAAAGTCAACCTTATGTTTTAGATTCAGAATCTGTTATTGTCTTAAATTACATTATGCTTTGTGTAGCTGCCTTGAATGTTTGCAAACTTCTTCAGTGTGAGAATGTTTCATGAATAAACATAATTAGTATTGAATTTCCCTTCTGATGGTACACCTTTGACAGGTGTCTGCCATCGGGTTGACTTTCAGTTACAGTGCACCAGTAGTTCTATATATTCAATCACATCGATTGGAAAAGTTCATTAGTAGTTTCGTTTTTTACTTGCTTCTTTTGCCACATTTCAAGTATACAGTTTTTTCCTTATCCCTAGACATAGGTGCCCAAAAGAACATAACAGTAGACAGAAATATTATCAAGCTCACCTCAAAGTACAACAGTCATCCTGTGGTGCACATTTACTATCAATGGTTGAATAATTTTGAAGCCTAATATTGTATACCAGATATTTAAATGGGATTAATAATATTATTGGTACAGCAAGAAACTTAGGAACTGACATTGGTAGGAGTTGCATGTAGATAACCATAGACCATTGCCAACTATATACAAACTTAAGAGGGAAGGTATCTTCATTATATTTGCATTGAAATGCATGTTTCTGTCTGATTAACTATGGACTATCGTCTTTCACATGGTAAAACATTCCAAGCTTCAGGCTCCCATTTGATCCTGAACTCTGGTGCTATCTGTCTGAAGTTTGTATGTTCTTGTTCTAACTGTGTGGGTTTCCTCCGCATGCTCTGGTTTACTTCCACTGGGCAAAGACTTGCTGGTTGGTAGTTTAAGTGGCCACCGTAAATTGTCTCTAATGTAGGTGAGTGGTAGAAGAATAGGGAAACAGTTGAAAATTAAATGAAATTGAATAGGTTACAGGGAAATAAATGGGGGTATGAAATGGCTGGGATTGCTCTAAGATTTGATGGGCTAAATGGTCTCCATCTACATGGTAAGAAGATATGAAAAATTGACAGCAAGTTATACATGGAGATAATACGCAAAGAAAAGAAAAAGGTTTTAATAAATGTCATTGAGAGCTGAACAGGAATGGGAAAGATTCCCTGGCTCAGTGCTCAAGATATGACTGCCAGTGGTATTGTGGATAAAATAGGACGGGGTCAGGAGGCCAGAACTGGAAGAGCAGAGATTGTCTCCAAAGATTATGTGGATAAATTAAATAAAGAAGTGCAGGGGGATAAATGCACTGAGGGATTCGAGGGATAAAAATGATTATAGTTTTAAAATTGACCAGTTAATATGATAGTAAGCACAGGGGTAATGGATGAATGGGATGTCGTATAACTGTGAAAATGGATGAGTTCAAAGGTGATGCTGCAAAGTTGGTAGCAGTTGTGTGAGGATTAGTTTGGGTCCAATGACGATTGAAGCACGGATGAAGCTTGTATCACCAGATGAAATGAGACAAAGCTACGTGAATGATTCCATGGGCACATGAGACTGCAGATGTTGGAATCTTGAACAAAAAATAAAGTACTGGAGGAAGTCAGCGAGCCAGGCAGCATCTTAAGAAGGAAATAAACAAACAATCTTTGGGTTCGGATGTCTTTTTCAATCTTGGTCTCCGAAGCTGGCCCGCTGAGTTCCTCTAGTTTCATGAGCAGTCTTAAGGGCCTTAAGTCCCACTTATGTGTCCTTGGCATGCAAATTACGTGACCGTCCCGTGAAGGTCGCGCGCGGTTTCATGCGTACGCACAGTCGTCTGGAGCGCGTGACGTCATTTGAAGATGGACACAAAGCTGGAGTAACTCAGCGAGACCGGCAACATCTCTAGAGAGAGGCAATGGGTGATGTTTCGTGTCGAGACTCTTCTTCAGTCTGAAAAAAAGGGTCTTGACCCGAAACGTCATCCATTGCTTCTCTCCAGAGATGCTGCCAATCCCGCTGAGTTACTCCAGCATTTTATGTCTATCTTCAATTTTCTTGGCCCCGCTCTGGGAGTAGAAGTAGGGGCGGATCCGGACCGCAACGGCCGTGAGCCCCAGGCCGAGCTCGCCGTTCGTTTGCCTGTTTCTGATGCTGTTGAAGGTGAGATGTTGCGTCGCGCCAGGGTCTTGGGCCTGTCCAATTTGACCGTCAGTTACGCAACAGGCCGTTGGCACGCAAAGATTTCGTTCACCACAAAAATTTCGGAGGCCCGCGCGATGCCGCACACAACTACATACCCCTCCGCGCTTCTCAGTGGGACCGGCCCCGCGCGGCCATATGATGCCCATGCGCCTCAATGCGACCACGAGGTTGCGTAATTTGCGTTCCAAGGACACGTAAGTGGGACAGGCCCTTTACTGATGATAAATATGTCAGAGTCATACAGCACGAAGCATGCCCTTCGGCCCAAATTGTCCACGCTAACCATGATGCCTCATCTAAGCTGTCACACTTGCCTGTGTTTGTCCCATATCCCTCCAAACCTTTCCAATCAGTGTACCTGTCCATAGAATCTGCCTCAAATACCTCTTCTGGCAGCTGGTTAATACACAAAAGGACCCAAAATGCTGGAGTAACTCCAGGCAGGCAGCATCTCTGGAGAACGTGAATGAAGAAGAGCGTTGACCAGATACATCACCTATCCATGTTCTCCAGAGATGTTGCTTGACCTGCAGAGTTACCCCAGCACTATGTTTCCTTCAATGAAAATGATGCCATCATCTTCCCAAAATATAAATGGAAGAAAATTTAGGCAAGTTTCATGACAATGGAGGGATTGAGAGAGGATGTGGAGATAGAGTGCAGGTGTCATCAGTATCTTTGGGAAATTATGCCCTGTCTTTGTTAAAGAATACAAAGTATAAAACATTGTGAATTCCCAACTTTTTTTCTGGATTGATTTTATGTTGTGTTAGGCTGCTATTGTTCGGTATTATGATTTAGAAAGAGACTGAAAGCTTTACAAATGATAGATAAGGATCTCAAAAACAGTCCACTCAACGCAGCACTAAACATTTTCTGGATGAAACTCCATGGTAACAGGCAATAACAAATCTGTCGTTACTATGGCAACAACAACTGGCCACATTCTGAGGAATTGAAGCTACCTGTTTTCCATTGCACACTTCATTAAAGAATTGTTCGTTCAGTATCTCCAGCGCAGTGATAGCAGCCTTCCAGTCATGTGGCTGTAGTAATGAGCAGCAATCATTTCTGCTTCTCACAATTATAGCAAATTCAAAGACAGCTGCAGATGGGGCTCTTAATAGTGCCCTGTAGTGATATACCAGCCATACCTATCCATGTTTAACTTTCCTTGAGTAGATCACAAGTCACTTTGACAGGTCTCTTGTTCTTTCACTCTGAAGAGAGCACAGATGTCTACCAACATGTTATGTTTCAGCTTGAGTACCTTCAAATTATATATCTTGATTTTTTTTTTCTTCCCCTTGCTGTTTCAGTTTGGAAATTTCCTCCTTGTACGTATCATGTTAGGAAAAAAGTCCAGAATATTTTTGCTCAAATTTACGGGCACATTGATTTCTATGGATGTTTTATTGCAATCTTAACAAAAATGTTCTAGATATCTTTTTGTGCGGTATTTTTCTTTTGTGCAATATTTTTCATTTAAAATTGATAATGAAACCCTGTGAAATCTGTTTGTTTCCAAGTCACAATTATACAGTTAATCATGGTTTGCCTGATTTGTTTTCTGATGTTACTGTAAAATTACATTAATTATAAATGAACAGCATAACGTCGATATTGGTGTCCACCCTCCAACACAACAACATCTTTAATTCACTAAAGCACGTGTGAATTAGTAAATTGTCCCAACATGATTTATACATCACTAAGAAAATTCGTTCGGTGGGCAGCAAACTGCTTCCAATGCTACGAGAGGATATATTCAATGGAATATTTTATCGTGATTTCTAAGGTTTCTTTTGACAAGGGATGTGATTCTTTTTGTTTTGGATTGTACAGGGAAAAAAACATTAGTAATGGTTGCTGGTCATCAGTTTAGTGCAGTTTGGGTTTGGACAATTGGAATTGGAAATTGCTGGAAAAGTGAGTTTGGAAAGGGAAAGGAGAAGTACAGGTTCCTGTCCAGAGGCTTTGATTTCATGGGTATTGCGAAAACAGGCATGAAGCAGATTTGGATGGATGCATGCTCTTGTAGTAATGGGAATAAATAATGCAATACCTGTGAGGGTAAAGGGGTAGAGGAAGACATTTGAAATGCTATGCAGTGGAGAAAAGAAACTTGGGGCTGGCTAACTTTGATTTGGAATTGCGAGCAGTGTTTCTGGCTATGAGCCTATTGTTCCATGAGATCTATACACCTATTGGCATTTCACCAAAGTTCCTGTTTTGAGGTTGGGGTTTGATAATATCTGCATTCCTTACAACCATAAGTCGACCCAACATTCAGAATAACTTCTCTGTGAATTATCTCTCGTGAGCGGTGGGCTGCCTGCCCGAACTTGCTTTATTTAAATGTATTAATGCTTTTGTGATGTCCCCAAATTCAGATCAGCATTACTGGATTAGCCATTATTTATGGCTGTCCACCAAAGCAAAAACAAGGAGATTCCATTGTGAGGGTATCTGGAGGGTTCAGCATTATACTGGAAGCCCCTGTCGGGAAAAGATTACCTACTCCTGTTTACCCTTGAGAAAAGATATTCCCATTAGCCGTTTTAGTTCAGTATTTTTTAGTTTAGAGATACATCACGGAAGCAGGGTCTTCAGCTGACCGAGTCTGTGCCGGCCAGCGATCCCCGTACACTAGCACTATCCTACACACTAGGGACAAATTTTACCAAAACCAATTAACCTACACACCTGTATGTCTTTGGCATGTGGGAGGAAACCGGAGCACCCAGGGAAACCCCACATGGTCACAGTGAGAACGTACAAACTGCGTACGGACAGCACCCGTAGTCTAGTCAGGTTCGAACCCGGGTCTCTGCCGCTGTAAGGCAGCAACTCAACCACTGCCACCATGCAGCTCCGAGTTGTGCCTGTGAGTCGTTGAAAGAGGGTTTATCAGTTATTCTTCAATTTTACTATTTAGTAACTGTTTTGAGTCTTTCACATTCCATCTAATGAATCTCTAATTCTCCCATAGACAAGGAAAATCGATGGGCGAGTCACCATGGTATTTCTCTTGTTCTCTTGCTGCCAGTGTGTTGTGATGTGGTGTGATTCGGCACATCACAACACACAACCTCATCAAGGGACAATCAAGAGAAAAACCTGCAACTTGATGCGTTTTGACTAACACTTTCAGGCTGAAGAGGAACATTATCAGAGGCATGTTTTTGCAAAAGTGCTGCAGTGATTGTTAAAGGCTCAACGATTAGTGGAATCTAGCAAGAAGAAAGGGGTGAAGATGATGGCTTTTAGAAGAGAAAAGCTGTAAGCAAAAGCAATTTCAGAGGTGTGATTAATTTTGATTGCAAATTGATCAATATTTATTTGTCACTTTTGGAATGATCCAGGGTGCTGGATGCCATTATCATGTAGTATGTATTCCTTAAACAGTCTTTTTACCACCATACAAGTGCTGCAAATGATCTCCAAATAGTTATGCAGCACACTTGTGAAATGAACCACGAAAGAGTGCTTTGTTTGAATTAATCATAAACTAATTCCACTTCGACCTAAATTAGTATTGCAGAATCTAGTTTAAATTTATGATTGCCATGTAGCTCAGTACTGATTGGGACGAGAATTTCTGCTTTGTAGGTACTCGATCTTAGCCTCTCAGTGTATATTGTATTTAACATACTGAATTTCAAACTCGGTTGTACAATCGCTGTTGATTTGAGTGGATGTTGCAGCTTCTGATGTGATATTAACCAGCCGGCTCCATCACCGTTTCATCAGCTTTGATGAAGTGATTCAGGCTCACCAGGAAGGGAGGATTACTTGCTTTTCAAATCACTGAATATTAGCAGAGTCACTTTGTTCTCTCACTTGTTGTTTATTATAAAAGCTGGTTACAGTATTTAAAATCGCTGCCATAAAGTTCCAGTTATGTTGAGTTCAAGCTTAACATTTGATTGTTGGTATATTAGAGCTCCATAGCTGGACATCCATTTTTTCTTGCGGATGTTCCCTTTAGAATTGCTTAATAATGTAGTGACTGTGATATAGTCCACTGGTCCTCATGTCTTTCTTTTTCCAGGATATTAATCAATATGAATAGACATCAGTCTACTGACCTATTGGGCTTTCGTTGTTATTATGTTTTGTGAAACTGATGTTGTACAAATTTCAAAGCCTCAGCTTGTCTCAAAGCATGTCACAATCAATAAATTACCTTTGAAGTATGTTTAGTATTGTGAAGTAAGGAAATATAGCAGTCAGTTTGCACCAGCAATGAAATAAATGTCATCAGTGTTAGTTGGGAGATAAATATTGGCTAGGGCACAGGGAAAACTCTCCAGCAGTTATTTGAATAGTGCCATGGAAACGTTTGGTTAAATAACTCATTCAGAAGTTGTCACCTCGGATTATCGCTATGCCTTTGTGCTGGACTTGGAATCATAGAGTCATGCAGCATAGGAACCATTCTTGGTTGCCCAACCATTCTTGCCGACCAAGATGCCCCATCTAAGCTTGTCCCATTGATCCACATGTGGCCCATATCCCTCTAAACCTTTCCCAATCCATGTACCTGTCCATATGTATTTTAAATATTTGTTATTATGCCTGCTTCATCTATTTCCTATGGCAGGTCCTTCTCTAAATCTGTGATGCCCTTCATGTTCCTATGAAGTCTTTCCCTCTCTCACCTTAAACCCATGTCTTCTAGTTCTTGATTCTCCTTCCCTGATAAAAAAAAAGATTGTTCATTCACCTTATCTATTCTCGTAAATCATTTTATACATCTATTTTAGATCACACCTCAGCTTCTTGCATTCCAAGGAATAAAGTCCTAGCTCACTCAACCCCCCCTTGCAAGTTTGGCTCTTGTGTCCTGGCAATGTCCTCGTAAATCTTCTCTTTACCCTTTCCAACTCAACGGCATCTTTTCCATGGCATGGTGATCGAAACTGACACAGTACTCCTAATCTGGCCTCATTGCTTTTTTAGTACAAATGTAACATAGTGTCCCAACATCTCTATTCAATTCTCTGACTAGTGAAGGCCAATGAGCCACTTTCAGGGCAACTCTGTCCATTTCACACATCCCTCTGCTCTGCAATAATCCACAGGGCCCTGCCCTTCACTGTGAAAGTCCTGCCTTGGTTTGACTTCCCAAAATGCAGTACGTCACATTTATCTGGAATAAACTCCATTAGCCATTCCTCCGCTCTCTTACCCAGCTGATCACGATGCTCATGGAATTATTGATAACCATTTTCACGGTCTATAATACCACCTACCTTAGTGTCATTTGGAAATTTACTAATTATACCTTGTAGATTTTCATTGAAATCATTGATATACATGATATTTAGCAATGGGTCCAGCACCGATTCTTGTGGGACTCTACTGGTCACAGGCCTCCAGTCTGAAAAACAACCTTCCACCACAGCTCTCTGCTTCCTACCATGTAGCCAATTCGGTATCAGAGAGCTAGCTACTTGCATCACATTTGATCTCAGCTTCCAGGGCAGCAGACCATTCTGAACCTTGCCAAAGGCCTTGCTGAAGTTCATTTCGACTGCAATTATACCAACCGTTTTGGATACTTCTTCAGAAAAACTCAAATCAAATTCATGAGGCAAAATCTCCCACAGATAAAACTATGATGTCAGTTCCCAAACAACTCCTGCCTTTCCAAGTGGATGTATATCTTTTCCCTCAGAATTCTCTCCAGTAACCTTCCGAATGTAAATGTTTAGCTTAATGGCCTGTAGTTCCCAGTTTTTTCTCTGCACCCTTTTTAAAATCAAAGCACAACGTCAACCACCCTGCAGTCCTCAGTTACCTCCGACCTGTGTCAGTTAAGATTATTTGCTCAGTCATAGGATACTATCATATAATTCCAGTCTGAGTTAAAAAGTAGCATTTGTGTTTCTGTATGTGGATCTGCTCACTATCTCATTGTCATTTGCAAATGGCTTTAGCCAGGGATGGCTCTATTGAAATCAGTTTAAAGAGTTGAAGATGAAAATGTACATGATCAGATCTATGTTATAGCTCACATGATAAATCTAATTTAGATGCAGTGGCTAAGGGTTTAAAAACAATACAATTGTGTGTGACAAGGCTATGCTATTCAATTAGAAAATCACTTTTATATTGCTTTTCTTATGTATCTTTTTTCTTGCTTCACTTTTTGTAGCAAGTGTCCATTATAACCATCTGATTATTTCATTACTGTTCAACCTTAGGGCCAATTATTCCACCACTGTCTACTTGACTGATGAGCATCATATTAATTACATCTTTTGTTCATTGTCTCTACTTTTGCATTGAAGCTTATTCTGTATAGTTTGGAATCTTTTACTGTGTTTTATGTAATCCACTTAAAGAATTACTTGTTATAAATAAACATCTAAAAACTTGGATGTCGAATGATTTTTAAAGATCACGGACATTATCCTCCCACACCTGTATTTTGAAATTACATTGTAGATTAAAAAAAGAGCCTATTTTACTCTTTAAATTTGGAAAATATTAAAAGTAGTATATTTATTAACAATGGGTGAAGAAATGAGAGAAAATAAATCTATGATATTTGGAGTAGAAAATAAAACTCTCTCTTTGCGTAGAGAGAAACTGCAAATGCTAGACATCTAAACCAAGAAATCCAAGTATTGCGTACAGTTTTGGTCTCCAAATCTGAGGAAAGACATTCTTGCCATAGAGGGGGTTCAGAGAAGGTTCACCAGACTGGGATGTTGGGACTTTCATATGAAGAAAGACTGGGTAGACTCGGCTTGTACTCACTGGAATTTAGAAGATTGAGGGGGGATCTTATAGAAACTTACAAAATTCTTAAAGGGTTGGACAAGCTAGATGCAGGAAGATTGTTCCCGATGTTGGGGGAGTCAAGAACAAGAGGTCGCAGTCTAAGGATAAGGGGAAGTCCTTTAGGACCGAGATGAGGAAAACGTTCTTTACACAGAGAGTGGTGAGTCTCTGGAATTCTCTGCCACAGAAGGTCGTTGAGACCAGTTCATTGGCTATATTCAAGAGGGAGTTGGAGTTGGATGTGGCTCTTGTGGATAAGGGGAAGTCCTTTAGGACCGAGATGAGGAAAACGTTCTTTACACAGAGAGTGGTGAGTCTCTGGAATTCTCTGCCACAGAAGGTCGTTGAGGCCAGTTCATTGGCTATATTCAAGAGGGAGTTGGAGTTGGATGTGGCTCTTGTGGCTAAAGGGATCAGGTGGTATGGAGAGAAGGCAGGAACGGGATACTGAGTTGGATGATCAGCCATGATCATATTGAATGGCGGTGCAGGCTCGAAGGGCCGAATGGCCTATTCCTGCACCTATTTTTCTATGTTTCTAAACAGAATATGTTGGAAATACTCAGCAGATCAGGAGGCATCTGCAGAAAGAGAAGTAGTTGAGGTTTCGGGTTGAAGACCTTTCTCAAGGATCTTAATCTTGATGGGTTAACTTTGCTTCTCTTTCCACAAATGCTGCTCAACTTGCCTAACCTGAAGATAGACACAAAAAGCTGGGGCAACTCAGCGGGTCAAACCGCATCACTGGAGAAAAGGAATAGGTGACGTTTCGGGTCGAGACACTTCTTCAGATATCTAAGCCTAACCTACTGTGTAGTTTAGTTTCTTCTTCCTCTTTTGTGTGGCGTGCACAGCCTAAAATTGTAGGACAACTTGTTCTATTTGATCTTCCGTTTGTGCACGTTGAGTTGATCGCATTAGTCAAAACAAGGCGGACCACGTGAAGGTTGCAATCTTCCGTAGTTTAGTTTCAGCACTTGCTACTTTTATTTCTATGTGGAATTTCTTGCTATCAATCGTTATGGTTGCTTTAAACTGAAACTTTAACTTTTTATTTGCTTAAGTTGTGTTAAATTCCTCTTAAGAATGATTGCCCATGATTTTGCTGATACTCATGTAAAGTTGCCACCCCTTCCAAGCTTCCACAATGTCTTCTTGTCAATTCAGACCTGTGGATTTCATTTTTTAATTAGCTTGATGCACAATACTTTGTGTGCATGTGATACACTCTGCTGGTCTCACGTAGATTTCATTTCACAGCATGGTTCTATTATTGCACCTGAAGCTTGATCTATTTTGTCAGCTGGCAAAAGGTGCCTTTCTTTATGTTTTTCAAGGGATAAAGATAAATGGACCACATGCTGTTCTTTTGTTGTATCCTCTGTCCTTTTTTCTCAGAAGAGCGCCGAGTTACCATAATAACAGTATTTTCTGAATACACTTGCAATAAGTGAAGTTTGGAGTGGAAGAAAATTACATGCCTATGATTTTTATGTTGCAAGGTGCACATTTTGCAAGATTCATTTCCAAAATGATAAGGGAAATGGATTGTTCTGTCAACATCAAACAAATTCTGTCAGAACGTGCAACTGTTTGGGTTGAATCAAATAATTATTCCATCTTTTAAAACAATTATGAAGGAAATATTTCTGCACTTTCAAACAAGCATAAATTCAATTTTAAATATTTTACAGCTTTAGTAATTAATTTGAAATCACTTTCTATATTCAAACACTTTACCTTGTTAATGATGTCACTCTTGGGGAAAAAATGTACAAAATTTGAGTTTAATTCATATGATTTTGAATGGAAGAAATGTACTTTTAAGTGTAAAGATAAACTAAACATAAAGTGCTTTCCGGACAAATACAATTTGAATGAATACTTTTCAATGTATTCTTTTGCCTCCTCGATTTCTTTGGCAGAGATTTATAGAATTCATTTAAGTGGCAGAATTGCTTTTAAATTGCTGAATAAAGATTGAATACCCAATAATGGCAAGTGTTATAGATCCCTTTTTAATCATTGTTAATTTGATTATGCATTCATCTAAAAGCCTTGTTATTTAAATATGTAAAGAGAAGAAATAGGACTATAGTGCTAAGAGCATGATAAATGTAGCTTTGATAGTGTGTAATTGGATTATTGAATTTTCTTATTTCCTAAATGTCCTTTGTATTGTTTCACCCATGTGTTTGGGATTAGGCGAAGGTCATTTGTGCCAGTGTAGCTCAAATGCAAAGGATACATTTGGGCTAAAGTGATTTTGAATGACTGTTGGGTTATGAGTCAATTAAAAGAATCAGCTAGTAAGATGTTGGATAGGACATGCATGCGGCCTGGTCAGTGTTAAGGTCCCAATGGGCTGCCTGATTCATCAAGCTTATGCTTCCACAAATGTCTGCTCTGCCGAAGGCATCTTGGCACATAACAAATTGCTGTGGCAATATGTAATTCCTCAGTGTGAGAATTACCAGAAACAACATTGTTAACACGAATTAATGAAGGAATAGGAATACTTTATTGTCACATGTGACTAGGCGCAGTGAGATTCTTTGCTTGCATGCACAATCTATCCAAATAGGGGCCACCTACGGCGCTAACAAAATTACCAAGCACGCGCCGGCTCCCCATTGTCTTGTGTCCACCCTCCCCATTGTTCTTCCCCTGCCCCCTCACGGTGGTCCTTCACACTCCCAGCGACGGTCGACCCGCGAGACATCGCCACTGCCGTGATGCTTCACCTCTGCTGAGGCCTCACCGCTGTCGACGCCCCATTTCACGCCTCCGTGGTGCCGCCCCAGCCGCTTCGCCCGACCCAGGCTTGTACCCGTAAGGCCCCGACCTGGGCTTCTACGCGATGATCCGGGAGGCATCGAGACTGCGGCGCCTCGATAAAGGCCTCTGGCTGCGTTCCCAGACCACAGCCACGGCTGGCCGCGTGGCCCGTCGGGAAGCCTAAGTGCCATCGTCCTCAATGTAGTGTTCCTGTACTTGAATTAAGTACTTGTATTTTGTTTTACATGTGGCCCTATGCTTTATTTTAAGAATCAAAGATGGAAATATGTGGATATAACCATTCCAAACAATCTTGGCAGTAACTAATAAATATACAAAATAATTAATTTATGACCTTGGACAGAGATTCAACTTGATATTGCTGTTAACAATTCACACAATTTGCTGAACTGTTTTGCATCCTGAAAACACATTATTTGTCTTAAGCTAATAAATGTAACTAAATAATAACATTAATGAACCTTGAGATTTATTTTTAAACCTTTCCATTGGAATTTGAGGAAATAAAGCTGTAAAAATGTTATAAATTGCAATCAGCTCCACAGAACATAAAAACCAATTGACTAAGCCTTGAGCAATTTACCCTTTGCAATGTTTTGACTTCAACACTTTCACAAGTGCCAATGCTCAAATATGGGGTCATCAATTAACTGTACAGTGATGATCTGCTATACTTATTGTTTCAGTAGGATTTCCTTGAGGTAAATGGGTTTCAAAGGAATTTTAATGTCACGTACCTGGTATGCGAATTACCATACAGCTATACGAAAAAAAAAGCAATAAGACACACAAAGTTAACATAAACATCCATCACAGCGGATTCCTCACTATAATGGAAGGCAAAAAAGTCAAATCTACTTCCTCTTTATTCTCCCGCGGTCGGGGCAGCCAAAGCTCCCGTGTCGGGGCGGTAGAAGCTTCTGTGGCTTGGAGTTTCCCTAGTTGGTCTCTGACCAGAGATCGTGAATTCCATGATATTAAGTCTGCAGGCACCCATGGTTGGAGCTCTGCGGTCGATCCCTGCAAAGGGATCGCAGGCTCCTTGATGTTAAAGTCCCGTTGGTTCCTTGCGGTGGAGCTCTCAAAAGTCAATCTCCAGCAAAGGACGCGAAAACTCATCGATGTTAGGCCGCAGTGCGGACGGAGATACGATAGGGGAAAAAAATCACCCAACCATCGAGGTAAGCGATTAGAAAAGGTTTCCCCAAACCCCACCCCCCACATAAAACAGGCTAAAGAACACTAAAAACATACATTTAACACGTGCTATTAAATCACAAAGAAGGAAGGGACAGACAGACTGTTGGCGAGGCAGCCATTGCTGGCACAACCCTGTATCTCCAGGTGGATAATGTCACCACTATTTAATTACATAGCTCTATTAAATTGTTCATCTTTAGTTTTGCTGCACATTTACATAAGAAAATTCATGAAAATTTAAGTTTCAGCAAAGAAGAGTAAGACCATTTTGTGGTGCTATTTGTAGAATCAACCAGAAGGTTTTAGCAGACAAGCAAAAACTGTAGATACTGGACCTCTGAAATGGAATCAGGAAATACTACAATATTCAACAGAACAGGCAGCAAAGACATAGAAACATAAAAGTAGACTCATGGAGGCTTGCACTATCCCACACATTAGGGATAATTTACAAATTTACCGAAGCCAATAAACTTGCACGTCTTTGGAGTGTGGCAGGAAACTGCAGCACAAGGAGAAAACCCACGCGGTCACAGGGAGAATGTACAAACTCCGTACAGGCAGCACCCGTGGTCAGGACCAAACCCAGGTCTCTGCTGTAAGGCAGCAACTCTGCCGCTGCGCTACCCTGTGCATCCGTTTCCCTCTCCACTAATGCTGCATGACATGCTGAACATCACAGGATTTCTCTGAATTTAAGCTTACCTGCCCACTTCACTTTACTGTATAGCTTTTCTAATTAACATAACATAAACTAGTTCACATTCAATTCTATTTAATTATTTAAAAAAAACATTATTATGGTTTTAAAATAAAATAAGCTCAGTTTGATCACTAATTCAGAAATGCCGTTTTCAGCATTGTTGGTTTACTGTGAAGTTTTTGTCAAAATGAGCCCAGTGTCAATTCAACAGGTTATTTTCTGGCTCACTGTATGAAGTAAAATAGGTTTTTTTGGAAATGAACATTTCTGCAGCAATTAGAGTAATTGCATTGCCTTGACAATAGAAGAAATATGGAGAATTGGTTAAGTGGTGAGGTATGACTGCAACTAACTTTAACCAGTGAAGTTTGGTTCAGTATGATCAGTTCAGTATGCTCAGCTTGAATCATATTCGTGAGGTATTTCAGTTCACAATCCACTTTCTAATTCAGAAAAATTTCTTGACTCATCTGTTATCTTTTCGTTCCTTGTTGTCCTGTCAGTTCATCTGACAAACCTATGCCATAAAGTTTGATGCATTGCCATTAGCTGAAGGAGCTGACAACATTTTTACAATACATGTGATGAGATATGTGCACAATATGATCCACATTGAACAAACCTGAGAATAAAAAAATAACCATATCAACTTAAAATTTGCATTAAGCAGAGGCTGGGGAATACTGACGCTTAAGCATGTTACGAGTATACACGGAAATATTATGAGCCTATTTGTAAAATAATGGCAAATGTTCAATGTTTTTGACAGTCTGCTTTGTATTTATTTTTTTCATTTCTTTGACGTTAGTAGAGAATTTACTGCCTTCATAATCCATCCCATCTTTAAATATTGTCATTGGTTTTCCATATCGATCAGTTTCACTTTTGAGCAGACAGGCTGATTCAATTAATAGCACTTGGCAATTGATTGTTGCAATCTCACAACATTTTGTGCTCCCAAAACGCATTCAAACAAGATTTTTAAAGCTGTTGATCTAGCTTGTCTCCACAATCAAATGAAATGGTGACAAAATAGACAGCTTACTAGCGATTCTCAAAAACTTTACTCTGCATTAATGGGATCAGGATCTTCCAATATCCATTAAAATAATTGATGGAAATTCTGTTTGAATGAAGATAAGTATCATTGAACTGAAACTTGGCGATGAACAGTATGAAAAATCTGGTTGTTTTTCATTTCAGAAAGTGAAAAACCTCACCAGTTTTAATATGTTGACATAAATATATTCACTGTATGCATTCCCTATATGGTCGTTTTGGATAAGTTGAACAATTACGAAACTATTATTGAAGTGGAATTTTCAAAGAATGGTCAGTTCATAACTTGCTCTTCTAAAGATGTACAACCACTGCAATCCTGCAATTGTAGAATTTGTTTTAGCTGACTTAATCACAGTTCCTTGTTCTTAAAAATAGCATGAAGAGCAATTGGAAGCTTCAGTCATTTCAGTGGAATTGGTTGTAATGATTGATTGATTTAGAAACGTTCATGCTTTTCATTGAAATTACAGACCATTTGAGCCAAGGATGTCATTACCCTGTTCCCAGAATCCATTGTACATTTTTTTGAGTTCATTAAATGTGAGACAATATATTTCAATACTGACATTATAACAATCAGGTTTAAAAGTAAGAATCAACTTGAAAGTGTGGGAATTCAAACAGTTCAAGCCTTAGAATTTAATTTTGTATAGTTGGCTTTTCCAGAAACATCACTTAATTGCCACTCACTGTGTGATTACATTTGTTTCTCATAATTAGTAAAATTGCATCATCTCTTGATACCTTGCCTCCAATCATTGCCTGCTGTACAGTGCCAGTAAGAGGTCGTGCACATTTTGTTTAATTAATAGTGATCAGTGTATTAATTTACCCTGCCAATTACATGGAATTTAGTATCTGTAAATCCTGCAAACCACTTCAAAGAGCGTTTCTGTTTAAAAGTTAACTTTATGTGAACATTACGGTGCAACAGAAAACAGATCAGCTTTTACATCGAAGGAAAGGTCAGAGCAGCAGTAAGATCAGGGCTGATTCATTATTTCTGTCGCTTTCCAGTGCTTTTTCATATCTTCTGATTCCCTTAATATTCAAAAATCATTTCAATCTCTGTTTGGAATACACTCAACTCCCTGGAGTAGAGAACTCCTAAAATCCACAACCTTCTGAGTGAAAGTTTCCCATCTGCATTGGCAGTCTGTGGATCTATGGATCTGGAATCCCTATCATCTACTTATCTCACATTGCCTGCCCCCTTCCACCTCACACTGCCACATTGTCAAGTCCAATAACAGTATAGGCCTAGTTTGCTTCATCTCATACCCTCCATCCCAGTTCCACAAATTAATCTTGTATACCTTTATTGCAAAATATATTTTGGGGTCTTGGAGACAAGTATTCCAGATCTGGTCTCGCCAAGGCTCCCCAGATAATTTCGAGAAGGCACTTTAACTCTTGAACTCAAACTCATTTGCAATAAAAGCCAACATACTGTTTTCCTTTATAATTGTTTGTCATGTCTGTGTGCTAAGTTGGAGAGTACAAGGACTTAAAGACCCTGCAAAAACAAGTATTTCATTGTTTAAGAAAATAGCCCACCTATAATTTTCCTTGCTGGGACATATGCATCATTATTAGACATAGAGGGAGTACAGAGAAGGTTCACCAGACTGATTCCTGTGATGGCAGGACTTCCATATGAAGAAAGACTGGATAGACTCGGCTTGTACTCGCTGGAATTTAGAAGATTGAGGGGGGATCTTATAGAGACTTACAAAATTCTTAAGGGGTTGGACAGGCTAGTTGCAGGAAGATTGTTCCCGATGTTGGGGAAGTCCAGAACAAGGGGTCACAGTTTAAGGATAAGGGGGAAGTCTTTTAGGACTGAGATGAGAAAATCATTTTTCACGCTAAGAGTG
Source organism: Raja brachyura (assembly GCA_963514005.1). The sequence continues at coordinate 41,046,956 of OY740796.1, forward strand.
GTGAATCTGTGGAATTATCTGCCACAGAAGGTAGTTGAGGCCAGTTCATTGGCTATATTTAAGAGGGAGTTAGATGTGGCCCTTGTGGCTAAAGGGATCAGGGGGTATGGAGAGAAGGCAGGTACAGGATACTGAGTTGGATGATCAGCCATGATCATATTGAATGGCGGTGCAGGCTCGAAGGGCCGAATGGCCTACTCCTGCACCTATTTTCTATGTTTCTATGATGTACTTCTATGTAAAAGTGTGTGACCAGTTGTATGCCTCGGAAATCGGTGCTGAGCTGATTGTTATTTGTCATCCATATAAACAATTGGATGAGAATGTCCGCGGCATGATTAGGAAGTTTGCAGATGACACTGAAATAGGTGGTATCATAGACACTGAAGCTGATTGTTGATCAGCTGTTCAAATGGACTGACAAATGAATAATGGAGTTTAATCCAGGTAAGTGCGAGTTGTGCATTTTCAGAAGTCAAACCAGAGCAGGACCCTCACAGTTAAGGATATGACCCAGCAAAGAGTTATAGAGCAGTCTGACCGAGGACCAACAATTACACAGTTCCTTGAAAGTGGTGTTGCGGGTAGATAGGATGGTGAAAGTATTTAGCATGTTGCTCTTCATCAGTGAGAAAATTGAATAGAAAAGTTGGGAAATTATGTTGCAGTTGTACTAGATGTTGGTGAGGCTGTACCAGGAGTATTGCATTCAGTTCTGGTCACCCTGCTACATGAAAAATGCCATTAAGCTAGAAATGGTGCAGAAAAACTTATGAAGATGTTGTCAGGACTTGAGGGCCTAAATTATAATGGGAGATCCGGCAGGTTTGGACTTTATTCCTTGGAGTGCAGGATGCTGAGGGGTGATCTTTCAGCTGTGTATAAAATCAGAAGGGGAATAGATAGGGTGAATGCACCAAATCAAATTACCTGTGACTTTATTCAATGGCAGAACCTGCTTATGAAGTTGAATGGCCTGTTCCTACTCCTAATTTCTAAGTTTATTGGAGCAGTTTGCAAGGTGGATAGATTAAGGAAGAATATGGAGAGGGCCTTGAAATAACTGGTGAAAAGTGGTCAGGGTTGTTACTGAAAGAATGAAGATACTAAATGATCATCTAACTTATATGATATTGTCTGTGTTGAGAAAATATAGGGAGGGACAGATACTTCAGCAATTGAAGTTCATTGGGGTGACAAAAAAACTCTGAATGTTGTCACCTTGCATTTAAAAAATAATAACTCGATATTTTTTGATTATCATACAATATGTTGAAAGGGTTCATAATACCTCCCACTCAAATTTCCTGTCTGACACTCTTAGGGATGACCTTTAATATCCAGATGGTGGAGATGAAAGTGTACTGTGGAGATTGTCTGGGCCACGAGTGGAGATTTTATGGTGGAAGGATATAATTAAGTAGTTATTAGCCTTGTTACATGCTGCACTCTGTACGCAGCTTGCACTAAGTTCAATTTTGGTTCATAAGATAAATGTCTTCAGTCACACCATACACAATCCCTAGTGTTGTCATCAATGACAGCACTTAAGGTAAAGGACTGTAAATCATAAATTGTCAAAAGTAAAGGGTGAAAATGTTAGCACGGGTTCTTTGTGCTATTTTAATTTCCAAGTGGTGTTGATGGTGACAAAAGAGCTTTTAACAATTGATAAATGATTTGGAGGAAGCATCTGCTGCTCTTAACAGTTGATGAGCAAAAAAAAAGCATAACATTACCTCTGGACTTTTGTGTGTGATTCTGATTTATATTTTGTGTACTGTGAAGCATCATCTGCTGTTTTCCATCTGCAGTTTTAATGAATAAAAGGTAAATAAATGGATGAGAGCATTTTCAGTCATCTGTAGACACTTAATGTTCTGACTATCCATCTTTTTTTCCTCCTTTACCCTGCATTACTTTCACCATGTTGTCAACCAACAGTGCCTTAGAGACAACAATCAGGCAATTAAAGCCAAATGTGTCAGGGTTGTGCCCCTGCCAAACTGAATCGTACATTTTCAGTTGGCAGCTGTTTGAATAAGGGCTTCTCTTGAGGGATTTCAGCGCAGTGGTTTACCTGCTGGTTGACATGAACTATACTGCAGTTTGAAAATGGCAGTGGTAACATATGATGAGAAAATGATCGGAAATATGTGCATGAAACTGAAATCTGGCTTTTGCTTTGTGCTCATCATTTCTAATGCAATGAGTGCTTTATCAGTTTGCGTGAAAACGCTGTGATTGAGGCGAATGATTCTTAAAGTTTCTTGATACCACGCATCATAAATTAGTGTGATTCCATTGTTTCGACGTATCATTAAAAATATTTAACATTTCTACAACAACAAAACAATTTGTTTCATCACCTCAGAGATCTTTGACCATGAAGTGTGAGAAAGAGATGTTGGGCTGATCAATAGATAGGATTATATAATAGTCACAATGTTATTATGTACAATAAAAAGAGAATGAAGTGTGAAAAGATGAAACCTTGCCCTTCAGCATCAATGATATGTCCTCCTCTGTGTCACTCAGCTGGCTTACTGTTGGTTGTTGTGGAATCCCAGTGAAAATATCCAGGACCCATGTGCTTCCTCCAGTGTGCTGTTTTGAGATACTGCCAGTTCCTTGAATCCAGGATCTTTATGACATAGAGGATTGCTACTGAAGCAAAATCCATTTGCCATGGTGTGAAATTGTCTCTACGGAGTTTAGGACACATCAAATCACTGTTATAATGTGTTATCAGTTCAAAATGCAAAGAAAAAAACCTGCGGAGAATATAGATGCAGAGTGAGGCGTTGATTTATTAGATGCTATTTACAAGAATTCAAAGTGCTTTGCAGCCAATGAAATTTTTTTTGCCAGCCAGTTTGCCCTCAAGCAACAATGTAATAATGATCAGATCGCTTTTCCATTGTAAATATTGTTTAAGAGGGAGACTTGAAATGGACATTGGGGATAACTTCTATGCTGATTTTCAAGAGTGTTCTGGCTCTTTGACACATGTTTGTGTGCACAATTGGAGGTCTCTTTCAGAAGGCAGCACCTCCAAACCTGCAGCCCCATCTCAGCACTGAGGGGTCAGAATGGATTTTGTGCTTAAGTCCCTGGAGCTTTCTGACCCGAGGCTACTGTGCTCCCAACTCCACCACAGCTGATAATGTGAATCATAAATCATTGGTAAATCTTAATTATATATTGTGTTTACATTTCAAAAATTGAAGGATAAAAAGTGTTTAATGATATTCACTCAGCTGGTATTTATTTTGAAATACCAATCTTTTTGTAGAAAGAAATACTTTTTTATGCAGGGAAGCCTGATTTTAAAGATACTGATAATTGCTCAGTAAACTTTTGTGACTAATATGGGATGTTCCCTATTAACTGAGTTAATAACTGAATTATTTTTAACCTAATGGCAGAATTCTGTTATTGTCCTGATAAATATATTGAGCTTTATTATTGATCTATTTGTTACTGCATGCAGGGGAAATAAGGCTTTTTTTTTTCAGATGAACCAAAAGCTTTTTGTGATGTGCAATGTTACAAGGGCGGCATGATGGCGCAGCGGTAGAGTTGCTGCCTTACAGCGCTTGCAACGCCAGAGACCCTGGTCCGATCCCGACTACGGGTACTGTCTGTGCGGAGTTTGTACGTTCTCTCCGTGATCTGCCTGGGGGTTCTCTGAGATCCTCGGTTTCCTCCCACACTCCAAAGTCATGCAGGTTTGTAGGTTAATTGGCTTGGTATAAGTGGAAGTTGCCCCTAGTGTGTATTAATGTGCGGGCATCGTTGGTCGGCGCGGACTCGGTGGGCCGAAGGGCCTGTTTCTGCACCGTGTCTCTAAACTAAACTAAAAACTAAACAAAATGCCAATGGCATGCGAGGTGTCACTATTGGAATCATACAGATGATGCTTAGCCACAATATTGTTATTCTTAGGGATAATAACATTGCCTTTTAAAACAAGTTGAAGTTTCTCAACTCTTCCATCCAATATTGTTGTATTACTCACCATAATAAACAGTACTGTTCACCAAGATTCACAAGGTATTTCTTGAGGCCGTAGGGAGGAGGAGAACTTCTTCAACGTAGGCATACCTTCATACCTGGACTGAAGGAGGGTCTCGACCCGAAACGTCGCCTATCTCCTTCGCTCCTTAGATGCTGCTGCACCTGCTGAGTTTCCCCAGCCTTTTGTGTACCCCCTTCACAAGGTATTTATTGCTCAGGTTTGCAACACCATGGAACCTATGATCTTTTTGTATGGAGGGGACAATAATCTGTGCAGGGTTAGTTAGTCCTGTGATCAACAACCATTTCAGTAAGCAGTGAATTAGATTCTCAGCCCTTAATTGCTACAGACCACAATTCTAAGTAATTCGAGATATGCTGCAGCAGAACAAGGCACACCAGAATTAAATGTTTAACGCTTTTGATAGGACATGTTCTGAATGTCTCTCTTCTGTGAATGAAGTCTGTGGTAAAGAGTAATCATTTCAACATAGTGTGTGCAAAATATGAAGGGAAATATATATTTTTAAATAAGAAATCTGTCCACTCATGGAATATCTTGCTAAATGCACTGAGAGGCCACTGCATCTTTTAAAGAAAATATTTCATTTGGGAGTCTGTGCTTTGGGGAAAGACTTGGCTGTTGTATTTTATTGGATTCTAATGAAGGCAATACAGATAAATAATGGTCATCTGGCAGAGCTCTCGATTAATGTAGGGTCCTGGACACAGAACAAATGTCTCTCATCATTGCTACGAAAGTTAATATAAGAGACTTTGAGTAGAAATGTTTCCCCATCATGCACTGGTAATAGTGGTAATGCATTAAACGTCACTTCTAAAAATCAGAATCTGCAGTGTCAATGGAACTGGATTTCTGACGCTAAGTACATCCAATTATACTTGTCTCAAAATTACTTTATGTTTACTTTTAGTTTCTTTATACAAGAACATTTTTTGCAATGGAATTCCGGAACAAATGGATGTTTATTAATGAAAAATATAGTTGCTTTTCTTTCAGCTATCTCTACACAGAACTTAGCTTGAGTGCAGTTACTTTTTTGTATGCCACATTATTTAATTGATAGCTGATAGTGACTTATTTAAGCCATTTGCACATTGTAGCTGAGAGGAAACATGATTTTTGTAGTTGCTGCCCTTTTCCATTCATCTTAATGCATTTTTGTAACAAATTTTCCTTGCACCCAGGCAGAGTTATGAAGCTCCTTGCCGTTTCCAAGTATTTGCATCTATTAAACTAATAGTCTAACTACAATACTAAGTTGCTCTGTAATAATTATGCTGTTGCGTAACTTTAAAAAACTCTCAATAAACCCTTACAAAAATGCTCAATATCATGTTTTATGAACTGATACTCCATTGTTTAACTTCCCTTATTTATTGCCTCCAATCATAAAGATTATGGATGTCAATTCAATTAAGAAGTATTATTTTGTTAATTGGTTCCAAATCGGTTGTTAGTTGGAGAGTTTGGAAAAGAAGGTGCCAGCTCACGTTTGACAGCTGTCTGATAAATTATGCAGGTGAACGCATTGACAAGTGTGACAGACTGGAAGGAATAGCAACATCCTGCTAAAGCTCATTAATTTATTTGCCAATTATACATGCTGTGGTACCTCTTCTCGCCCATTACAAAATAAAATGAAAATTAGCTCAGTGGGTCATGTTACAGCAAACAAGAACTGTCAATTTTCCGTCTCTAATTCTTAATATTCTACATAAATTAGCATGAAATAGCTGTAGACTGTTTACATTAACGCCACTGTAAGATAATACTAATTATTTTCAAAAATCTTAAAACCATTTAAAAGTTTCTGAAAACCATTAGCCTTTGGAATCAGAGTCTGAAGCAGTGTAAGTAGAGAATGAAAAGTTTTAACACATTGTTTATAATTGAGATAAAATTAGTCATACCCCATATACAGCTCACAGTTTGGTCTCAAGACATATTGTGACCCTTCTTGGATAATTTCTCATTCACAGTTTGAAGACATTAGTTATCAAACAGATAATAACTTTGTATGGCTCACTGTATCACCCTAAATGGCTCGATTGTAATCATATATTGTCTTTCCGCTGACTGGTTAGCATGCAACAAAAGCATTTCACTGTACCTTAGTGCACGTGACAATAAACTAAACTGAAACGTTAAAAAATGTGAACATTTGTTCAGTTACATAGCATCTCAATGTTATGCAGCCATTTTTTATTAAGATTTGTTATCTTTCATGTATTTTGTGTCTTGTGTTTCTGTATTAAAATTGATAAAATACTGTTTAATGTTTTTCCTGTATTTGCTCAAACTAGATGCAAAAAATTTCTAAGGTACGCAACTAAGTGGCAAAATTAAAATGCCCGAGATTTTTCATGGTCCTTACGTTTTTTCAAGATAAAAATCAGTTTCTTGAATTTATTCATATCCTGGTTTCGTTTGTTAGAACTTTTAAAGCTTTTAACTGGATTGCAGGTGCTTGATGTTAGCTCCTCTCTTTTGAAGCCTCAATTTATATTGAAATATTTTATAGGATTTGGTGAAGCATACGCCTGATTGCAAATTATTCTGAATTATTGGGAGCCTGCACATTTAAATACCAATCATCTCTTTGAAGTTACCTGTCAGAAAGACTTTTAAAATATACAGGTCATCTCTATCCTTTGTGGAGAGATACTTGATCCAAGAGACAGTGAGGAAAGGAAAAGGACTGAACAGATTTTTTACAAAGGGAGATTATTATTCATATCTAGGCTAACAGACCAATTGTCGACTGTCATCTCAAGTTGCCGGCGAAGTTCACCGATAGTAAAATAAAAGTTCAGCTCGTGGATTAGACTTATTGCAGTATTTATTTGAATAGGGTTGCTATTGTCCACATCTTTCACCGCAGCTGCTTCTGCTTCCATCCCTCCCCTCCACCCCGGCTCTCCAACACCCACGGCCCATGCAGTTGATATGAGTTTTGACATTCTCGTTGATCCCATCATTTCTCACGTTAGATTGCGAGAAATTTGTGATCAGCGTGAGAATTGGGCAAAATGCGCGAGTCTCATGCTCAATGCATGAGAGTTGGCAGCCCTGTTCATACATAGCTTGAAATAATCCTTGCATTTCCTAGTTACAGAGAACTGTTGATTTGAAATCCTTTTGTTGGAGAGAGTTTAACTTGCAATATTCCAGCATGGTTCTTTATCAAACATGATAGAAAGGTGCTGAACAAATCCATTGCCACATGTCCAATTTATTTACATAATGTGTCCATGCAATGACCTCTTGAATGAATATCATTTTTAAATGCAGTGAGTTCAGGAGCTGAAGCCTTTGGCGGTAATTTAGGGAGTGATTGTAATCTAGATGCCAGAATGAGAGGGGCACTGATATTTTGGGGGATTGTTGGAATAAATGAACTTGAGGATATTGAGGTGGCAGATGAAGTTGATGAAGGGATTTGAAAACCAGGATGAAAATTTTAATATCAAGGCATTGTCTAACAAGGATTCACCATAGATGCGGGAGACTGCAAATACTGGAATCTTGAGCAAAAATACAAATTGCTGGAGGAATTTCGATAGGCCAGACAGCATTTGTGGAGGGAACTGTACAGATAACATTTTGAGTTGGTGCCTTTCTGATGAAATAGAGGGGAATATCTGGTAGAATGAGATGAGGGGAAAGGTGAGGTCAGGTAGTTGACTGCCTTGCTTTTTGTGGAGTGAAGGGAGAGTCATAGCATCATACAACATGGAAACATCCTCTTTAGCCCACCATGTTTGCACTGGCCATCAGATGATAACTAATCTATTTTTTGTCAATGGGCAACAATGCATGGCATGTGGCGTCAGCTGATACACAGACCACTTATGGTCGAACCCTTGTCAGCAACTACAAGAGCTGGCACGTGACGGGCTAGGGGGAGTGTACTGCTACTTAAGGGCCTGTCCTACAAGCATGCAACTCTATGCGATGAACGCGATCAAACTAGAAACGGGGGCCGCGCGGAGGTCGGGTGATCCCCTGTTCAGGGCCGTTCCCACCAGCATGCGCCACCAAACCGGCAGTAGGGGCCGCGCGGAGGTCGGGTGAGTGGCGCAACGCAGCGCAAAGTGAGGCGAACTTGGAGTGAAGTCTAAGGTAAGTTCGCCAGGACAGAGAGGGGCACACAGAGAGGGGCACCGAGGCACACACACACAGAGGGCCACGGAGCCACACACATAGAGGGTCACAGAGGCACCTACAGATAGGCTCACGGAGGCACAATGTCGGGGCGGTGTGTAATGCGTCGAGGCGACTGTGAGCCGACAAGCCGTTGACGCGCGGAATGTTTGGACATAGTCAGTTTTTCGGAGCCCCGCGCGGTCTCGGGACGAACTCCGCACAATTCCGCATGGCTCCGGCGATCGAAGAGGGACTGGCCCCGCGACGCCGGACGGCTCAAGCGACCACGTTAGGTCGCGCTAATCGCATAGAGTTGCATGCTTGTAGGACAGGCCCTTTAAGCTTATCTCACCACGAGACCTGCGCAGTCAACAGGTAGCTGAGCCCGAGAGAACAACCTCGCTCAGCTACAGCAGCATTGATAATTACGTTAGCGGACCAAATTAACATGTAATACCTGAATAAAACTACCGTTTGAAACTACCGTTGACGTCTGGCCTTATTAACCACGTTTGGTGCCGCTACAGGCACTTAATTTACTCATTTTAAATCCTTCTTCTCTGCCTCCACCTTCCTCTCCGATGGATTTTACATTCTCTGGGGAGGGGGAGTCTGTTATTCCTAAGGGAACAGAACCTACCCTCTAATCCTAAGGAAATAACTGTTTCATTTTGTATCTTATGTATGTCTTTCATAAATATGAATGCCTCAATCAGCACCTCCCTTGGCTTCCTGTACAAGTAAACCAAACCCAGCGAATTGAGTCTGTCCTCTAAGATGAAGCACTTCATGCCAGGTAACAGCCTGCTAAATCCTCTCTGCACTCTCTCCATTGCAATCACCCCCCCCCCCCCCCCCCCTTGTGTATATATTGATGTCCAGAGGCATAATACAGGTGAACCTGACCCAGGGAAGGACTAGCAGCTTATTTGTGAGGGAGGACTGCTTGATTGCACTGTCAACAAATTCCATGACATAGGAGTACAATTGGGCCATTTGGCCCTTCGAGTCTGTTCATCGTTCAATCATGGTTGATCTATTTTTCCCTGTCGACCCCTTTCTCCTGCCTTATCCCCATAACTTTGACCCCCTTACTAAACAAGAACCTATCAATCGCTGCTTTAAAAATACCCAATGACTTGGCCTCCACAGTCTGTGGCAATTCACCAGCATCTGGCTAACCCCTCCCACCCCATTTCAATTGTTATTTACCCGCATTGAATCTCAATTAAGCCAGAATCTCAATTCCAGATTTTTTTGCCCAGTTTTCCACGTTATTTCATCACCTCATACTTTATATCACTATGATCGTCTTCCTCTCCCCTTACAACATCTGATTTGAGATTCTAGATTATTTCTGAATTTAATTGCTTCAGTGTTGGTAGGTGAGTCTTCATCTGCCTGGACTCTGATTTCCCTCACAAGATTCCTTTGTCTTTCTTTCTGCCTTTATGACATTCCTTAGTATCCTGACCCTTTTTTTTGGCATCTGCCCTTGTAGCATCTGTGCAAATAAAATGGTCTGCAGCAGCAGCGACACTTCAGACGACAAACTTTCCACCAGGCATGACAAAGAAAGTCATAGCCTTTGTCCCTCCTTTCCTTCTGTGATTATTTTTATCAAGCCCTCCCTTACTGTGAACTTACTCTCTCATTACCAACCAGCCATCACTCTGCCAATTTCAAATGAGTAAAATTGCCTTGAAATAGAAATCATAATGTATTAGCCATGTTTTGCAACATACGAGGAATTTGATTTGCCGTACAGTCATAACAAAAAAGCAACAAGATACGCAACTACATTAAAACATTGACATAAACATCCACCACAGTGGCTCCTCCACATTCCCCATTGTGATGGCAGGCAATAATGTCTTATCTTCTTTCCTCCTTTTACACAATCTTTTAAAATTTCCCCCTCTGAGAATATTTTGCAGTCACCTCGCTCCTGCTTGAAGTCCACTCAGGATTACATTATACTGCTAACGTTAAGAAAATTATGTCTGAAAACTATCCGGACGTGATGAGCATTCAATTAAAGCACGATTGATTTAGCAATCATTCTTTCTCGACAAAGCATCTCTTTTTTGTTGCAAATATAATGAACTTCTAAATTGTGCTGGATGATTCAAACCACTATATAATAATTGTTTGAAGCATAAACAGTTTTTTCTCCATTAATGCGTTGACATTGTTTTGTGAATGGAAGACACATTTTGATCTTTGTTCTTTTTAACATTATGTTTACAATGATAAAGGGCAAAATACAATTCTAAAACCTTAACTTTTGAAACCCCGATATGTCTGGGTTGATATTTTGATTAATAGCAGATAAATGAATATTTATTTCTATTTCTTATTCTCGTTTGATGAATGTCCATTGGCGGATGTTTAATCAAACAAACTGTGAACTGACAGACTTGGGCGCAGTTGTGTCATTTGATCCAGAACTTGTGGTCCCTCTGGACAGTTCATGCAGAACCATTACCTTAAATACTATTATATCTAGCATCTTCCTCCGGGGTTAAGACAATGACACACGATGTCGTCTGACACATCCGTGGGGATATCGCAGTATTTTAATGTTTTCCTGTAATTATAATGAGTGCACACATCGCTCTTTGTATTTTATTCCCGTTGAGTCACGTTTTCAAGAAGTGAACCTTTCTTCAGAAAGGAAAGAACAAATTATATCAGAGATATTCATGGTTTTTTTCTTGGATTTTAAGATGATAAATTAATACAATTTAAATTCCAGTATTAATAATAAAAATAATTACATCTTATTATCAAGGCAAAAATTCAGGCAGGATTAACATGGATTATTAAATGGTAGACAGGATTGTGAGCAGAAGCACAACTAACATTATGTGTTGCTGTCTTTTAGTAGTTTAACACTAATATCTATTCAACCTTACACCTCAAAATTGTAAGACTTTAAAAGCTAATAGCCCTGTCCCACGGTACAAGTTCATTCCAAGAGCTCTCCTGAGTTTAAACAAAAACAAACTCGTGGTAAGCACGGAGAATGAACGTAACGGGTACGTCGGAGCTCGGGGACGTCTATTAGCGGCTCATAACGCTAACAGCAGGTACTCGGGAAGACTCGCTAGAGGCAGGTAAGCACTGGATGACTCGTGAAGATTTTTCAACGTGTTAAAAAATGTCCACGAGAGCTCCGAGTACCGACGAGTGGCCATTACCGCAAATCTCCGAGATCGAATCAGGGCAAACTCGGGAGAACTCTTGGAATGAACTCGTACCGTGGGACAGGGCTTTAACTCGCTGTACTGATCATGTTATAAAGAGATGTATTAAAGCTAAATTCAATTTGTTATTACGTTAAACAATGGAAACAAATCTAATTTTAGCAATATTAAGTTTGAAATTGGAATAACCCATTTCTAAATTTTGTGTCTTAACAATAGGAATATGAACGTTTTTGAATTGCACCATCACATTGCAAGATAACTTGTGAGAGAATAAAACTGCAACTGGACATTACAATCCAGCCATCAACTCTTTAATCAGATATTTGGCAGTATATTTGATGCAGTTGCAAGTAATCTTTTCTTCAATAAACTCTTGTAAGCAATTAATATTAAATCAATAGTTGTCCCTAAAGACTTTTCTATAATGATGTATTGTCAAAAACAGAGCTACATCTGATTTTAAATCTGTCATAATTTCTCAACATGGATCAAGGATAAATCCCATTTAAAATAAAATATTTTCCTGAATCAGAGGGGCAAAGTATTCCTCATTTTCCAAGGAGTAAAAATGCACAAAAGCCTTGAGTGTTTACTTGGATCTACGTGGATTGTAACAATTGCAAAATTCAAACAGTTAATTAGACAAAGAATGTCCCATGGCACTGCTTTGGAACACTTTCCATCTATAGATCTCTGTATTGACAACAAGATTATATTGTTACACCGAGTTTATTGGTCTTAATCCCAAGATAAATAGAGTTTAAAATTTCTGGGATGAACTTTGAGATCCAATTAATATGCAATTGGGATGAGAAAGAATAAATCAGAGAATAAGTATGTTCAATCTTGAACGATGTACTGCATTAAATCTCCACAATTATTACTTTTCTCACAAAAGAGGGGTGTGATTTGAGCCACGGAATAAAACTTAAAAATATGTCTAACTGTTTTCTCACTAGTTGCATCTGCTGTTCAAATTGCTCCTCTGAGTCTTGGTGTCAAATTGTGAACTTTAAATTTTGCTTGGAATGTTTTGCTATGTTAAATCATTAAACAAATGTTGATGAAATGCATTTCCCCAATATATCAGTCTGAAGAAGGGTCTCGACCCGAAACGTCACCCATTCCTTCTCTACAGAGATGCTGCCTGACCCATTGAGTTACTCCAGCATTTTGTGTCTATCCCCAACATACATGTCACCAGCACCTTGAAATCCCAATCTCCAAATACGCTTTCCAACTCACCTCATGGGCAAGTAGATGCCCCAGGACATATCTTGCTGGGATTTCTAACATTAAAATGACTTTTCATCAACATGTACCAACATCCTGGCGGGCATGTTTGCTAATGCTACACGGGAGGGTTTAAATTACATTAACGTGGGTGGGATCTCATACAGGACAGAGGCAAGTTAGAAGTTGGTATGGAGGGTGGTGAGGGAAAGTTTCATGGACAGAATAGGCAGGTGAAAGGCGGAGAGAGAGGAAGTTGGGTTGGTTTAAACTGCACGCATTAATGCAAGGGGCCTGACGGATAAGGCAGATGAGCTCAGGGCATGGATATGTACGAGCGACTGGGATGTTGTAGCCATGACTGAAACTTGGTTAAGGGAGGGGCAGGACTGGCAGCTCAATGTTCCGGGGTACAGGAGCTTCAGGAGGGACGGGGGTGAGGGAAAGAGAGGAGGGGGGGGTTGCATTGTTTGTTAAGGAGGATGTCACGGCTGTGGTCGGAGGTGACATTACAGACGGTTTGTCTAGTGAGGCTGTATGGGTGGAGCTGAGGAACAAGAAAAGGATGATCACCTTGTTGGGGGTGTACTACAGACCCCTGAATAGTCAATGGGAATTAGAAGAACAAATATGCCAGGAGATTGCAGACAGCTAGGTAAAATCATAGTGTGAAGGGTTTAAATGTGGTGCAATTCCTCATAAGTGTTCAGGAGAGTTTTCTCAAGCAGTATGTCGAGCCCCCACATGTGAGAGGACAAGACTGGACCTAGTAATGGGAAACTGGGAAGGGCAAGTTAAAGAAGTGTGTGTGGAGGAGCTTTTTGGGACCAGTGACCAGAGTTTGATTAAAATAGTTATGGATAGGGACAGAGAGGGCCCAAGTATTAAAATGCTCAACTGGGGTAAGGCCAACTTTGAGGTATGAGAGAAGGTCTCGCTCAAGTTGACTGGAGCAGGTTATTTGCGAAGAAAGGAACATCAGCCAAGTGGGATGTTTTTAAAAGTATGCTGACAAAAGCTCAGGATACGTATGTTGCCATTATAGTGAAGGGCAAAGCAGGCAAACGCAAGGAAGCTTGGCTGACGAGGGAAATTGAGGCATTGTTCAAAAACAAGAAGGATGCATGGGACAGGTATAGGCAGCTGGGATCAGAGAGAGAGAGAGAGAGAGGGAGGGGGAGGGAGGGAGAGAGAGAGATCTTCAGAGTAGTCAGTGTTTCCGTCAAACCAGTACTGAAGGTACTATCGTGTATGAAGGAAGACAAACCTCCAGGGCCTGATCAGATATATCCGAGGACATTGTGGGAAACCAGGAAGGAAATTGTGGGAGCCTTGGATGAAATTCATGAGTCATCCTTAAATACAGGAGAGGTGCCAGACGACAGGAGGGTGGCAAATGTTGTGCCTCTTTTCAAGAAGGGTTGCAGGGAAAATGCTGGGAACTATAAGCCGGAGAGCTTAACAACTGTAATTGGAAAGTTTCCAGAGAGTATTCAGAGGGATAGGTTATGCACAGGGGCGGAAAACCTGGGGGGGCCAGAGGGGACACGTCCCCCCCATGTTTTGAAAGATGAGGGACATCCCCCCCCCCCCAAATTTTTGTCATCCGGAATTTAAAATCTCCGCTTTCCGCGAGACAGTGGAGGTGGGACTGCTGATCGAAGGCGCCGATTGGACGAGAGAGACGTCGGTCAGCAGGCAATGAGGTCGGGACATGATGATTCAGCACGATGATTGGAGGAGGGAGGAGTGGGGAGAAGGGGTGGGACTGAGGATAGAGTGCGGCGATTGGAGGAGGGAGACGTGGCACAGACCTGCGCCTCATCCACAGCCAGGATCGATTCCGGCCGGGTCTCCGGCGCTGCCCCGTCTCCACCCGAGTACCCCCCCACCCCAGAGACGTTGGCAGTCAGACAGGCGCGGCGCCCCCAGGCCCACAACCAGCGCTAAACCCAGCTCATTATGCCTGTCCCGCTAAGTGAACGCACATGCACGCGCCACCGCCAAAAAATAGAGTCCCCCGTCCCCTCCATGTATTGATAGCGAGTTCCGCTCTTGGTTATACAGACATTTGGACGGGCAAGGGCTGATTAGGGATAGTCAGCATAGTTTTGTACGTGGGAGGTCATGTCTCACAAATTTGAGTTTTTTGAAGACGTGATCATAAAGGTCGACGAAGGCAGAGCTGTAGATGTTGTATACATGGATTTCAGTACGGCTTTTGACAAGATTCTGCATGGTAGGCTGCTCTGGAAGGTTCGATCGCATGGGATCCAAGGAGTGATAGCTGAATGGATAACAAATTGGCTATACACCCACAACTTTTTCACACAAAGGTTGGCCATTGGTCAAACTGGCAGATGAGGTAGTTGAGGCTGGGATTATCCCAACATTTAAGAAACAGTTAGACAGGTACATAGATAGGACAGGTTTGGAGGGATATGGACCAAGCGCAGGCAGGTGGGACTAGTGTAGCTGTGACATGTTGGCCGGTGTGGGCAAGTTGGACCAAAGGGCCCGTTTCCACACTGCATCACTCTATGACTCTGACTATGTTTAGTTATTGATAAATCTGATTTTTTTTATGCCTTCTCCTATATATTGGGGCAGATTTTCTTAACCATTCTAGAGCCTGAGCCGTGTGTAATGTTTTCCTGATTAAACCTGTCATTTGCACAATACGTGGATCTTTTGCACATGTCTCATATATTGGGTGTAATATTGCAAAGATAACTATCCATTTTGTTCATCTCACAATTTAAGGAAAGTCTGATTGGCAACTGCTATAAATTTGGGTTGGATAGTGATTTATTAGTATTTCTGACAAACTGATGTAGAATTCCGGTAAAGGTTAATGAATGGCATTCGAAATAACCAGTTTTGAGGGTGATGGAAATTGCCAATATAAGCTGTATTTTTGTCATTCTGCACAATCTGCCACTTCATCTGAGCCTGTGTTTTTTTTTTCCAACTGCTCCTGCATAAGCTCATATTAACCAAACGCATTTTGTTCAATGTCATGATTTCAACTGATATTGTCATGAATGGTGAGTTAGACATCGGTGGTCACTCAATTATTGTTGCTGTTCAGATGTCTTCAATTGTCTCTTTTTTTGTCATGCTTTATGTCACGCTGTAAAACTGTATCCAAAAAACCTTCCTCGCTACTTCAGAGGCAATTTCTAAAATTACATATTCTGCATGGGGTGGTACAGTGGCGCAGCGGTAGAGTTGCTACCGTACAGCTCCGGAGATCCGGATTTGTTCCCGACTACGGGCGCTGTCTGTATGGAGTTTGTACAATCTCCCAGTGATTGCATGGGTTTTCTCCGAGATCTTTGGTTTCCTCCCACACTCCTAGGACGTACAGGTATGTAGGTTACTTGGCTTGGTATAAACGTAAAAATTGTCCCTAGTGTGTGTAGGATAGTGTTAATATGGGGGAATCACTGATCGGAGCGTACCTGGTAGGCCTGTTTCCGCTCTGTATCTCTATATCTGTATCTATCTGCAAATGGGGTGACCAAGTATGGCTTTGTTATGACAAAATAAAATTATCGCTTTCCAAAAAATCTTACCACAGATGTTCTTTTGCTTGTTGCCTTATTGCTGGTATCTTTTGCAAGGTTTTTTGATTCCAGAACAAATGTAGTGGAGGAATTGAAAATCCCACCATAACATCAAATCTCCTAAGCGGTTGTCCCCGGCATTTAAAAATATGCAAGAATGTATCTTCTCTGGGTTAAACCTTTATGTAATAGCAATGTTTGAATTTGGGATTATGCAAGTAAATTTTAAAAGACTATCTAGTTCATTTAAGAGTAACCTGGTCTTTATGGTCTGGTAATCTTGCCTTTGTCTGCTGTAGCATGGTGTATAGGAGTTTGGACATGCTACAGTTATATCAATTGCTGGTTGTGCACACTTTGGAGTATTGTATGCTGTTCTGGTTACCATGTTATAGGAAGGATGTGATTAAATTAGAGAGAGCGCAGAAAAGATTCATAAGAATATTACCAGGACCAGAGGGATAAAGTTATAAGAGGAGACTAGGTTGGCTGGGACCGTTTGCCTTGAAGCATAGGAGGCTGAGGGGCGATCTTAAAGATGTTTATAATTATGTGAGTTTTGTGGTACGAGCTGCCAGAGAAGTCGTAAGAAGCAGATATAATTACAATGTTGAAAAGATCTTTGGACAGATACATCGATAGAAAAAGGAATCAGGAATGTGTTTGGCCAAAGGACCTATTTTAGTCCTGAAAAATATCTGTTTACTGCTATAAGTTGTCTTTCCATCAGCTGAACATTTAAACATTATAGGTTGTTGAAAAATAATTTTAATTTCACTGTGTTCTAATATTTAAGTTTCTGATGGTATTACAGTTTTCCATTTATCTTTTATACATTGATGTAAATATCATGTACTCCCCATTTACACCATGTTTTACCAGCTATGAGAATTACGTACTCTGCTCTGCTGTGCGATGACACATTTTCACTGTAGGAAGAAACAAGTACAAGTATGCTCTGTTATCATGCAATATTTTCATTGCTCTCCCTTCGCCAGTAACAGATGGAAGCTAATTTTCACAACTCTATCTCCCTAAAGTGGGAACATTGAAGGTTGCAATTTTGCTGGATTTTCAACATTTTGCTTATCATTTCCACTTAAGATTTAAATGTAATGATCCCAGCAGGAACAACTGAAAGGGCACTACTTTTGAAAAAGAAATAGCTCTGATGATTAAGCATGATGTGAGATAAACCAGTTCAGTAAACCTCCCTCAGGGCAAGATTTATTGTTTATTTTAATCTTTGTAAGGAAAACGAGTTGAGTTTATAAGTGTTCTATAAGGTCAAATTAGCTAACAGTATCTACAAACCCCTGCGTTGTCAAATAACATCAGTGTAATCTTGCAAATTAAAGGCATTTCATAGGTGGGGGAGCGGGGGGAAGATCAACAATGTAAGTAACTAATCAGAATACACAGAACAATAAGGATTTGGACACCAGAGACTGCTTGATCAATAACAGTGGATTGTAATAAATAAACAGCATGAAGTAAAAAGCTCAAAAGAAAATGAAAACCAACAAAAGATCTATATTTATTATGACAAATAAACCAGCAAAGGTTTTTGAACTTTGCTTTTTTTAATACTTCATTTAGCCTGACATCAGATGTTTTATTTTGATTTAATTCCTTCTTCAGTCAATCCCCGACTGCCTGCTGATCCACAGACACGAAAGGACACAGATATGTGGTCTGCATCCAGGTCTGTGCCAGCCCTGTTGTTAAGATAGCTTCAGTTTAGGAGCTTCCACATCATTCTTTGATTTATCTTTTTCATCATGGCCTACACCTTCCTGTAAAAAACAGAGCAAATCCCTTTCCACATCACTTAATTTCCCAGTTGTGCTTGAAATATAAATTGTTTTTTAAAAGTATATACATCATTGGGCACTAGCACAAGGCACAAAAATGGCGGTTGTATATGTTGACCTAGTATGAGGTGAGTGCAGTTGAACCTTATGGGCAGTTTTCTGGTGCTGTAATTTTGTCAAAGAAAAAAATAATGGACTGTGGCTGATAAGCATTTTAACTGCTTTATTTTGTCTCCACAATTCTTGTTTTTGCTTCAGTGGATCTTCTATTACTAAGATATACCCAAGCAGTGACCATTCTAAATCACTTCAATTTAACCTGTCCCAAGGCAACGGTCATAAGGCATGACTGTAACTTTGTGCAGCTACATTTGATTAACCTTGTGGCAGAATTACAAGCCTAGGCACCTCTGCAACCAGCATGAATTTTATTAGGCTTCAACCAGGGAAAGAAAGGCTTCTAAGTTCTAAAAATCATTGTTTTCCCCTGGGAAAGAATACCAGACAGTCAGCATTTAATTAGGAATTAAGATTGGAAATAGATAAACTTTCTTTTTTCTAAGACTAATGAGAAATGGAGATCACGTATGGAATGTGTCTTTATATTTTCTGTGCCCTGTAGTTTTGTTTTGGTTACTTGGAAAAAGAACGAAGAACAAGAACTGGCTCCTTGGGTACAATTTAATTCTGAGAAACTGCGTCCGATGGTACTTGCAGAATAAACGCAGAGATAACTAGATCCTGGGGCTAGATAGTTCTAGATCCTGTGGTTCTGTCCTCTACTGCCCTGTATGTCTTTAACTTCTGTGCCTGCACAGTGCAGAATGGCATGTTGGCCTTCATAACAAGAAGATTTCAGTATAGGAACAAAGAGGTCCTCCTGCAGTTGTACAGGGCCCTAGTGAGACTACACCTGGAGTATTCTGTGCAGTTTTGGTCTCCAAACTTGAGGAAAGACATTCTTACTATTGAGGGAGTGCAGCGTAGGTTCACGAGGTTCATTCCCGGGATGGCGGGACTTTCATATGTTGATTGATTGGAGCAGCTGGGCTTGTATACTGTAGAATTTAGAAGGATGAGAGGGGATCTTATTGACACATAAGATTATTAAGGGTTTGGACACGCTAGAGGCAGGAAACATGTTCCCAATGTTGGGGGTGTTCAGAACCAGGGGCCAAAGTTTAAGAATAAGTGGCAATCCATTTTGAACGGAGATGAGGAAAAACCTTTCCAGAGTTATGAGTGTGTGGAATTCTCTGCCTCGGAGGGCGGTGGAAGCTGGTTCTCTGGATGCTTTCAAGAGAGCGTTATATAGAGCTCTTAGGGATAGCGGAGTTAAGAGATATGGAGAGCAGGCAGGAACGGGGTACTGATTGTGGATGATCAGCCATGATTATCCACATTGAATGGCGGTGCTGGCTCGAAGGGCCGAATGGCCTACTCCTGCACCTATTGTCTATTGTCTAACAGAATGGAATGGTGGTCAGAGGTACTGAGCCAAAAGGCTGCTTATATTTCACTGCCAGTCCCTCAGTATTTTACTCAGCAGTTAAATGAAGTCCTCAGTCTTCATCGAAAAGGTTTGTTTAAATAGTTTTAATTTTGTTTATTTTGCTTTCTATCATTAGATTTTCATCAGGCTTAAATGTGACTTCAAATAAGTTTACCTCTATACGTTTGTAACTCCGCCAACTATGACCTGGGCCCATTCATAACACCTGCCACCTTAAGGAAGAACCACAAACGGCTTCTGTAGTGTGTGGGAAATTTTTTAAAATCCGGATGACAAAAACTTGGGGGGGATGTTCCCCACATCTCAAAACATGGGGGGATGTGTCCCCTCTGCGCCCCCCCCCCCCGTGTTTTCCACCCCTTCAGAAAAGTAGCAATATAATCAAGCACCTTTTTCACGCATTCAATCCCATTTTGTTCCTCTCCAGTTGTCAGTAGGTACAAAAGTTTGAAAGCACATACCATCTTCTTGTCTGCAGTTTTCAGGTTACTGAAAGATCTTCCCCATCAGTTAGCCTGGAATCTGGATCTTCCGACCTAACTCATTGTGGACCTTGGACTTTTTCTCTGTAACTGTAACAACAAAATGCTGCAACACTGTATTCTGCACTCTGGTATTGTTCTCTTTGCACTGCCTATTGTCCTTCTGTATGGTTTCAGTGTACACGTGTTTCGTATAATTTGAGTGGATAGCACGAAAGCAAAGCTTTTAACGGACCTGCTGAGTTATGGGGCTGTCTCACTTAGGCAATTTTTTCGCCGACTGTCATAGTCGTAGCAGGTTGCCGAAAAACCGGCGACTGGACCCCCCCTACGACAATGTCTACAACAACCTACCTCCTAGTCGACGTCAAGCTACGGCAAGCTACCGATATCCGGCAACCAATTAAACCACAGCTACGACAACCTACGTCCACCTGCGACAAGCTATGACAAGGTAAGATAATTCAGTCGCCGGTACCTGTCGCTGGTTGATGTAGGTAGTCGCCAATGGAATTCACCAAAGTCTGCACCGGCGAGAACTTGCGTCATCCTGACGACAGCACCTACATCAGGCTACGATCGTTGGCATCAAGCCCACGGGTGCCGACTGTTGCCGAAAAGTTTTGAACATTTCAAAATCCAGCGGCAACCAGAAAAAAGGTGCGACTCTTTGGGCGACTTAAGAGACCATACAGGCGACACCCAGGCGACCATGTGGCGACAGCCTAGTCGCCAGCGGTCGCCTAAAAAATCGCCTAAGTGGGACAAGGGCATTACTCCAACACTTTGTGTCTCTAACTCTCATTATATGCAACTTTGCTGCCTCTGAATAACTGGCTGTACAGGTGACCTACTTGAACTTGCTGTACCAAAGGCATACTCCCTCTGTAAAATACTAATGCTATAGAGACTTAACAACAAATACAAACCTACCTCTGGCCATGCCTAGTAATGTGTTGTCAAGAAATGCATCCACAATGAGCAGTTTAATTGCTGTACAGTAAACAACAGCCTGTCCTACTTCACTTCTGAGGTTCAGTTCCACGTTTGAACAGCAGAAGTGGAGCAAAATGATAGTCAGAACTCTGCAGCACCTTTTACCACTGCCAGCTGGCAATGAACTTCTGGATATATATATTTACATTTTCTAACAATTAAAGACACTTCACAGCAAACATTTTGTAACTCAAATCTTTTTAGACAATTCCATGTTTGTAAAAAATCATTAGTAATTTTCTGCCATCACTAATATGAATGTTCAAGAACTAAGTTTGTAGGAATATTTGAAATGATCTGTATAAATACTGACAGTGTGTGGCAAGTGGAATATTATAACATTGCCCCAAGATGCAAAATTCAAAACCACTTGGGAGATTTTCTTTTCAAATGATAAATCTGAAATAGAAATTTGATGTTTCCACTTTGTTTTATATTCTTTCATTAAGTTGCCTTCTATGGATTTATTGAGAAGTTTGAGTAATGCTATTTGTACATTGGCATTCTGTGATATATTTATATTATACCTGAGAAATGGTTTCTCACTGAGTGCGCATTTCATGATTAATGATTAATAATTAAACCATTATTAAGTTGGATACCAGTCAGTATATATGAACAACCAAAGGTAGACACACAATGCTGGAGTAACTCAGCGGGACAGGCAGCATCTCTGGAGAGAAGGTATGGGTGACGTTTTGGGTCGAGGCCCTTCTTCACACTATCTTGTGTCTATCTTCGATTTAAACCAGCATCTGCAGTTCATTCCCACACGATATGAACAACCATGTCATTAAGAGGCATGTACATTAGTTCCCTCTTGGGTCTACCAGGGTTAATTGAAGTGATACATACTAGAATTAAAGAGCTTAATTACACTATTTGTTTACATTTGATCTTCAACTGACAGCTGACTTGGGTGTTAGAAATAGGTCGGTTAACTTTAAACTGGTTTGCAGCAGAGCATTATGATGGAAGATGCTGTGAGGGCAGTGTGTTGCTGCTGAGGGATGTGATGGAACGGATGAATTCAGCAGTGCACACAGTGATCCATTTAGGCACAAATGAAGCAGTATTAATGATGATTGTGGGCTTCTCACCAAAATACTGTTATTGCAATTATTGCACAGCATTGATCCAAATGAACTAAAAACAGATGTGTAATGGAGATTTTTAAATTGCATGCATGAAATATAGAACCAGATTTTCCTAGCAATGCGAACTCTTGTACTTACCCATTCTCGTACCAGCCAAGTCCATTTATCATGAGTGTCAAGCAGCACAGGGTTAATGGCAAAGTCTAACGCAGGGCAGGGCCATAACAGCCATCGGTAGGATGACTTTGGTGGATCCTGAACAAGTCTGGTCACAGAGAAGACTTGAATAGTTTGCTTTTACACACACCCTGGCTCATCCAGCAGTGAATCATTTGGGATTTTTGTGAAAATTCCTAACATTCACAAAAACATTTGAAGATTAACAATTCAACCAAAACAAATTAATTAAAATACAAAAGACAAGACACTTTTAGAAAACTCGGTTAATTCAAAACACTAATAACTTGAAATTAGTTTTCAAACATAAGAAAAAGGAGCAAGTGTGGGCTAGTCAATCTCTCAAGATGACTCAGTTGTGGAATAAGACCCATACCCCATCCTTCCCACGCCCTTTGATTCCCTTTTTGATAAATATCCATAAATTTCCACCTCCTCAGCTTTCTGGGGAAGTGAATTCCAAAGATTTCCCAGCCCCCTCAGAGAAGAAATTCCTCTCCATCTCCTCTCAGCTTTGCCCTGTCAATCCCTCCCTGAATCTTAGATGTTTCCCTGTGAATTACAGGGCCAACCAGCTCATAATTTCTTCATAGGATAGAACTCTCATCCTAAGAATTAACCAAAGGGGCCTTCTCGGCATCGCATCCAATGTAAGCGTCTTCTTCCGTAAATATGGAGAAGATAACTGTAGCCAGTACTCCAGCAACAATCTCGTCAGCAACCTGTAAAGTTGCACCTAGATATCCCTAAATATAGACTATCACATAATACAGACCATCTGAGGAAGGGTCCGAACCTGAAATGTCACCGTAGGTTTCTGTTTGTCAATTTGTCATGTTGCGTTTATTGTTTTTCAACCCTCTGAGATTTCCCCAGAATCCAGGGAGTTTGTTTAAATAACCACCAATGCATCCACTGTCTTTGTGCCTTTAATTTATGATACTTGGATGTAGGCCACCAAACCCATGTAACTTGTTAGATACAAGGAAGCCATTAGATCCAAGGAATATGTTGGCCCATAGGTTTGCTTCAAAACATTTTTCTAGTGATAGAGATAGATAAGCTGTTCCTCTCTGTTGAAATGTGTGGATGGTTGGATCCATATCAGGTCCAACCAGGTTTATTGGGCAGTTGTCATAGTCTGCATACTGAGGTATTACAGGGTGTTGACTTGCACCCATTGAAAAAGCCCAGTGTCGGACAGAGTAAAGGGCCTGTCCCACTTGCGTGTCATGCAGATGGTGCGCGAAGATTTTGTACATCCCAAATTCCTGGGGCGCCGCGCGTCACTGCCTACGTCACCACACACCATGCGTGCGTAATGTGCACCATGCGCGCATCACGACGCATGCGGCGAGACGCGTAAATGATGTCGCGTAAATGACACCCAAGTGGGACAGGCCCTTGAGTAAATCACCTGTGAATGCTTATTTGGAGGTTTGCAGTTTGTCACTCAAGGTGGAAATACCAAACCTTCTGCCACGAAAGAGAGATTTTCCCGCGAATGGATCATGCCTATTTTTGTTCTCTCTGGCTGCTGAAAAATATTGTAGGAAAAATGAGATGAAAATCCGTGCTGATTCGAAGATGCATGGGAGGTTGGAATTTTAGGGAATTTGTAGTTATGTTTGAAGACATGAGATTAGAAGGACTCTTTAGACTCCAAAATACATACATGCTTCCCATGACTAAAGAACTCAGTGAGAATCTGCAATCTCAATTGGAATACAAAATCGGCGAAATGCTTTTAAAAAAAAAAAGTACCATAATTTTCCAAGTACATGCAAGCACCTAATATATAGAATAAAACTGCTAATGAAAGTTTCTGTTAAAGTATATTCATGGAATATGCTTCATCTTTAACCTCTCCCTTATCCATTCTAAGCTTCCTATCTGGTGTAAAAAGACCATCATGATCCTGGTGTCAAAGAAAAGCAAAGTAGCATGTCTTAATGATAACCATCCATTGGTTTTAGCATCCACCAATGTGAAATGTTTCAAGATTCAAGAGAGTTTATTGTCATGTGTCCCTGATAGGACAATGAAATTCTTGCTTTGCTTCAGCACAACAGACCATAGTAGGCATGACGACAGAGGCAGGTAAGAATCAAGTTGTGATTCTTATGACTCGAAATGGAACAATTAAATTCTTTCTTGTAGCAGCACAACAGATATATTAACAAAATACTCTGTAAATGGCGTTCCTTAACCTCAGCCTCCCAGACACCCTTGCTGCAGTACAGTGCACCTACTGTCGCAACAGGTCCATGGCAGATGCTAACATCCTGGATTTACACTCATCGCTGGAACATCAGACCCACATTTATTGGCAATAGCTCTGCCTTTGACACTATAATCCCAATAATATCCATCTCTAAACTCCTGGACCTAGAAGTCAGCATCCTCTTCTGCCGTTGAAACCTTGTCTTCCCATAGACCACAATCAGTGAGGAGAGGCAACAAAACATCCTCCATGATATTTCTCAACAAGAATACTGGAATAGTGAGTTAAAATGAATCTGCTGGAGGAATACAGTATACCTGATAGCAGCCTGCTCTTATGACAGATCATTGCTATTAAAGGCCTTTTAACTGGTTCTAAATGTTGCAGATGATCAGAGGTATTGAAAAACAATTAAGTAAAATTGTGATTTAAACGTATATATAAAAATTAACAATAAAACACATTTCTTTAAAACCATACTCATCTGCTATAAATTAATTAAAAGCATTTTAATATTATTTGAAATAAAGAAAATAATTGCATTTTCCTTTTTCAATCCAAGTTGCCGACCAGAGCCATGTAGGGTCCCATTACATATGCCTGCCCTGGGCAGCTGGAGATCCAGATATAAAGTGTATCCAGCTCCTCATCTTGACTTTATTAACTCAATCTCTGAACTTTGTGCAAAGCCCAGTAGCACAGGTATGAAAGTCAGGAATCCACTTCCCTGCATAAAGGACCTTGCCAGAAAGTAAATGCCTTTCGTCCCTTTACTTTCACTCAAAATCACAGGTAACTTTTACCACATTTTCACAATCTCTTCTAATCTTTCCCGCTTGCTCAAAGCCTGGGTATGGAGTTTAATGAATTCTGAGAGGAACAGAAGGCTACAGCAAAGTGCAGAAAATAGAAAATGCAACATCAGCAGGGAAGGGAATGATTGAAAGGACAGACGATATGGGACTGATGCTACATGCGTTGAGTACTACTCTTTTGTCATCTGCTGATGTATACCTTAAGAGGCCTTCTTGTCAATAGAGACTGTAACAACATGTACCCCATGTCGAGCAAGAACTTGACACAATACCCACAGCGGTGGAACAGATGGGAAAACAGTTGTCTGCACTGCTGTCTGCAAAATCAGTGACAGATCTATTGGCAATTTCCATTATGATAGCCACAGTCATAATAATATTCTGTGGTAATAGGCAAAGGCTATTCTGTGGACCATAGGCAAATAATTTTATTGTTTATGCTCATATTAATGTTACAAATGCCTTGGATTTCAAAGAATGATTGAAAAAAATACTTGCATCTATAGAAGGTCTGATTATGTCACTTGACTTTACAGGGAATTTGTCTTTTGAAGCATACACTGTTTATATGTGGCAACACAGCAACTATCCACCCAGTGCCATAGCAACTATTTACTTTGACAAGAAGGTAGTTTCTGTTCAGTGTCTCATTTTAAAGGCAACACCCCTAGAAATGTATCACTCCCTCAGCATCAAGGATTCACTTTGTGCTGTTTCAGCGGTAGCATTGCATTGAAACAAAACCAAATAAAGCTCACACACGTTGTACATGTTTCAAGAATTATAAATGGTTTTAACTTGCTTAGACAAAATCTCAGATTTCCACAAATCCAGATCATTGAGCTTCATGAGAAGACAGCCACACAACCTGATAGGTATGAAGGAACAGTGGCAATGCTGAACCATAATGGGCCTGTCCCACTTAGGCAACTTTTTGGGCGACTGCAGGAGACTATACAGTCGCCACATGTTCGCGGGTGGTTGCCGGGGAGTCGCCTTCATGGTCGTGAGGTGTTCCCCCATTCTGGGAACTAGCCGCGGCCTCATTATGGACGCCGTGAATTTTTTTACGTGTTGAAAAATTAGCGGCGACTAGAATGAAGCCGCCATGGAGAGTAGCGAGAATTCTCGAGCCGTAGGTTGGTCGCCAGGTGGTCCTAGTGGGTTGCCAGGACGTCGAAGGTTCTCGTAGGTGTAGCCGGTGCTGACCAGTGAATTTCATTGGGGAAAAAAAGGTAAGCAGTAGTTTTCAGAACCAAGGATAACAGACCGGTAATGTTAAATGTCCGCCAAGCTGCACAGCCGTGTATCTCTGGCTTCTTAAAAGTTGTCTCCACTCCTTCTCCTCCTTCCCCCCCCTCCCCCCTTTTAAAGGACTTACTGTACACTGTGCTTTAGCCGTCTTTTTACAGTGCCAACCTTCCTGTTCATCACGGTGTGTGTCTGTTTCACCTTGGCTTTGCACTGTGTGAATTTTTCCGCGGCTCCAGTTGTCGGTTTTTTAGGCTACTGCCGGCAGTCCGCTGAATAATCACCTAAGTGGGACAGGCTCATAAGACGTCCTGGGACACCTTGCTGGCTGGTGATCAGCATTTTCAAAGGGAACCGCTGATACTCAATCACCCCTAGGAAGATCATTCTGGATTTACAAGGACACCCTGAGTCCAGGATGTGTTGTTACAGATGCTGACACATCTGTCGCTCAGTTCTTGACACTGAACTCCACCTGGCGTGCAATAAAATGATCATGCTGGGAATCCCCATCTAACACCAGTCAGCCTACACACAGTATCTGATGCTCCTTTCATTTGAATGAAAACTATATATTTAGCTATATATATTATCTTGTTTTATTTTAATGTTTAGATTGGTTTTGGTTTATTATGATCAGCGACATGCAGTGAAAATCTCTGTTATGCATTTGTTTACATGTTTAAAAAAATACCTAGTTTAAAATAGTCCCGATAATAATTTTTATAATCTCTCTGAATAGCAGACGTTTAAAACTGGTTTAAGCTTTGGCAAGGGGCTACACCCCACCACCAATGTGGGGCAGATTCGTGATTTACATGTCCCCAGGATGTCTAAAAGTACTCTAATTTTGGCAAATACTGGAAATACTCAGCAGGCCAGATTACATATGTGAGGAGATAAATATAGTTAACATTTCAGGTCTGGCCTGGCGAGTACTTGGTGCAGGTTTGGTTTTTCTTTTAGGTGTCCCACATTTCCAATTTGTTTTTTGTTTTTCAGAATTTTAATTTTGATGGGTTATTTTCAGGTAAAGTTACCTTGATAATATCAGGAAAGGAAATAGCCAGTTTGTGCATAGCAGGATTTTCTGAACACACAAGACATAAATGACCAGGTATTCTTTACTACTAGTATTGATTTAGTGATAAATGTTGCCCGAATCATCAGGAGAATCCTCAAGACTTCACATCGCAGGTGATGTGATACTTTTTCAATGTTTAATGTTTCATTTGAGCAATGACATCGCTGACAGTTCATCCTTCCCCAGCAGCGAGATTGTGTACTTGAGCCTCTGAATGGAAGCATACACCCATTATCTACTGATACAGAAGTAAATGTGTTGCTACTCAGCCAAGACTGATGGCTGGAAAGCGTGGCAGTAACTATAACTTCAAGAATCATAAAATATATATTGGAAGAACATAAATGTCCACAGCACATACACTTCACTAAGTTAGGTATTGATTTGATCAACATTTTATTTTCTTCTGCAGAAGAGGTGCCACCTGTGGAAAGAAGTCTGAGTACATATGTCATTCTGGTGTGCATCTGTATCAAACAAAAAGCAGATTGTTAATTGAAAAAAATGTCCAGTAAAAATATGGTGGATATATGTCTGACAGTGTTCCGTTCTCAACACAGTTTGCATGTTGAAAATAGGGCCGTGAACTGAGTTCTCACATGGCAGAAGGTGCCTGCAGCCTCATAACAGCCTGTAAATCCACCCCTGCTAGGCTCACAAACATTCAGTCATATGTGTGGGTTTTACATAAGTTGGGGTGCTTGTAAACTGCGGACTACCTGTATAACTCATCTGAAGCTCTTGACAACAGCTCTCTTGACAACCCGTTCACCTTGTTGAATTATCTCATCTAATTTTGCTGATATGTCCACCCACTGTACAGACTTCATTGTACTTGACGAGATTGTTCAGCTCATCAAGACTATGGTAGTGTTAGCCATATTATTTTTGTACTTTCGTGCTTTTCTGCTGCAGCTCATGGAAAAGTCTGTCTTCGTAGCATGTTCACGCAGCATGCATTATATCATTACTTTGCAATGGAATACTTTGACAAGGCACAGTGAAATTCTTTGTTTGCATATCCAATGTATACAAATAGCAGGCGCTGACAAAGTTACAAAGCACGCCAGCTCCTCCTTTTGTTCTCCTCTCCCCATCCCCTCCTCCCCCCCCCCCCCACGTGATTCCCCCACACCGGTTTCCCCATTGTCCTTTGTTCTCCCACCCTCCCCAATTGTCCACCACGAGGCTTCACCACTGCCAAGGCCCCATCATCGCCAGGCTTCATCACCGCTGCCACCGCTTCACCGCTGCCGAGGCTCCACTTCACTCCTCCTTGATGCCGTCCTGGGCCCCAGCCGCTGGCTCCGTTGGTCGCTCTGCTGACCCGGACTCCGATCCGTGAGGCGTGACTCCCCCGTTTGACCCGGACTTCTACGTGGCGACCCGGGAGGCATCGAGACCGCGGCGCCTCGATAAAGGCCTCAGGCCGCATTCCCAGTCATCAGCCACAGGGCCCGCCGGGAAGCCTTCTTTCTATTTTCTATTTTTAGCAGGGAATAATGTAAGATCTCGCTCACGGCATCAGTCCAAGCATCTGAAATGTTCATTTAATGCCCAAATAGTTATGCAATAAAAGGAAACTCATTCATAAATGCGCGGTTTTGTGCCTGTACCCACGCTGACAAAGTCTTATGCAAGAGTGTCAGTGGGCAGTGTTGCACGACATGGATCGTATTTGAGGAGCTGACATTGCACCTTTTTGTGAGAGGCACATTACAATTGATGACTTTGTACCTCGACCATCGTACATAGCCTCTGTCAAGTGGCCATTGACAGGTGTAATTATCTGGCCCTGACTGCACACAATTTGCATGCTGATGGAAACTTGCCCTTGTTTATTTATCATTGCCTAATCATCCATTTTTTGGGCCAAGACATATGAGTGACTATGCAGCCAATATATTTAGTAGCTTGAAGAATAAAAAAGCAAAATGGTTAAAATATAGAGGCCTCTCTTATTGCTGATTGCAGAAGAGTACGTAAGTGGTTTGGTAATGAAATACCTTTTGGAGTGTGTCCTTAATGCAGAAATGACTGGCATATTGGCTAGTTCCTGGCAATACTCACTGTGTTTGAACAGATGAATCTGTGGCATGGAAGGTTAAGGGGATGGCAGCCTTCCCTCCGACCACCCATGCAATGCAGATGATAGGGTGTCCCTTGTGGAATTTCATCAGCAGTAATCTGGCCATTTTATTGAAGCTGAGACTCGCAGTACTTTGTGGCTGTGTGAGGCCTCCACAGCTGCTGTATTTTCTATCCTGGAGGAGATTGGAAGTGCATCTGTCATGGAGCATGGTTTCAGTACTATGAGCTCCTTCACTGGGGTTGTTGCAGTCCTTTGTCATAGCTAACACCTGTGTCTGTGATGTGGGGATAAAACCTGCTAAGTGTTACACACTGAGCAGGTTTCTGCTCGAGGTCTAATTATTATTTTTTTAATGTGTTACCTTCATTTATACAGTGAACTCACAAGTATGATTGAAACATATAGTTGAATTCAGTTGGGGGGGGGGGGGGGGGGAGTCCAGAATCAGGGGGTCACAGTTAAAGAATAAAGGGTAGGCCATTTAGGACTGAGATGAGGAAAAACATTTTCAAACAGAGAGTTGTGAATCTGTGGAATTCTCTGCCGCAGAAAGCAGTGGAGGCCAATTCACTGGATGTTTTCAAAAGAGAGTTAGATTTAGCTCTTGGGCCTAGCGAAATCAAGGGATAGGGGGGAAAAAAACAGGAAAGAGTTACAGATTTTAGATGAACGGCCATGATCATATTGAATGGCAGTGCTGGCTCGAAGGTCTGAATGGTCTACTCCTGCACCTAACTTCAATATTTGTATGTTTCATCATAAACCAAAATGCACAAATTTGATTTCTATTTAAATTTTGTATGATATGTTTGTCTGCCAATTAACATTCATTAGCATTGTTTATCACAGGAATTACAAAATCAAAGAAAGATAACTGCGGAATCGTTAACTACTAGTCTTGATAATTTTGCGTTTACTTCTGTTTACAGTTTCATTTGAATTTATTTGCAGAAGAAAATAGGGGTCAGCAGAAGAATATCGTGGTCCCAATTTGTACAAGTTGGGTGAGTGGGCAGATGCAGTTTAATGTGGATAAATGTGAAGTTATCCTCTTTGGTGGCAAGAACAGGAAGGCAGATTATTGTCTAAATGGTGTCAAGTTGGGAAAAGGGGAAGTGCAACGGGATCTGGGGGTCCTTGTTCTTCAGTCACTGAAAGTAAGAATGCAGATACAACAGGCAGTAAAGAAAGCGAATGGCATGTTGGCCTTCATAACAAGAGGAGTTGAGTGTAGGAGCAAAGAGGTAATTCTGCAGTTGTACAGGGCCTTAGTATGACCACATCTGGAGTATTGTGTGCAGTTTTGGTCTCCAAACTTGAGGAAGAACATGCTTGCTATTGAGGGAGTGCAGCGTATGTTCACAAGGTTAATTCCCAGTCTGGCGGGAATGTCATATGTTGATAGATTGGAGCGGCTGGGCTTGTATACTCTGGAATTTAGAAGTTTGAGAGGGGATCTTATTGAAACACATAAGATTATTAAGGGTTTTGATACGCTAGAGGCAGAAAACATGTTCCCAATGTTGGGGAAGACCAGAACCAGTTGCCATGGTTTAAGAATAAGTGGTAAGCCATTTAGAACTGAGAAGAGGAAAAACATCTTCACACAGAGAGTTAAGTGTGTAGAATTCTCTGCCTCAGAGGGTGGTGGAGGCTGGTTCTCTGGATGCTTTCAAGAGAGAGTTAGAGAGGGCTCTTAAGGTTAGCGGAGTTAAGGGATATGGAGAGAAGGCAGGAACGGGGTACTGATTGTGAATGATCAACGATGATCACATTGAATGGCAGTGCTGGCTCAAAGGGCCAAATGGCCTTCTCCTGCACCTATTGTCTATTGATGGGGATGATTGGAATTTGGGGAAATGCCGTAACCCATGAGTTTGCAACATTTATAACATGCACCGGTCCACTGCCACATCTGGTAACACGTCCACTAGTGGAAGAGAATGGAAGAGAATGATGATTAGTCTGTGCATAACTGTACATATCTGAGTCGGGGAAAGAAGCTTCTGAAAGAATGTTCTGTCTTGCCTTCTCTTGAGCTCATCCAAATTTTTAGTGCTTCTTTTTGGAGTGACATTGTGCTGCTTTGAGCACTACCTTAGTTTAGTTTATTATTGTCACGTGTACTGAGGTACAGTGAAACACGTTTGTTGCGTGCTATCCAGTCAGCAGAAAGACAAGACATGATTACAATTGGGCCATTTACAGTGTATAGTTTTTATGAGAATGTGTCCAGTGCTGTTAAAATCAAAATCCTTGCATCAAAATATATCTATCTCTAGAATCTGGGGCTGCCCCATCATTCTGCCTCAGTTTGCGTAACTGTTATCATGTAGTCATGCAGCATGGAAAGTGTTCCTTCAGTCCAACATGTTCATGCCAACCAAGGTACCACATCTACGCTAGTGCCATTTATCTATGTTTGGATCATGTCCAACAAAACCTTCTCTATGAACCTGTCCAAATGTCTTTGTTTATTATTTTTTTTTATTAGAAGCAATTACATAATAAGAACATTTCATGTATATCAGTCACACATTGCTAATATTATCAATTATTTAATGACTGATATATATATATATATATTTTTAATGTCTTTGTAACTGCCTCAACTACTTCCTCTAGCAGCCCGTTCCGTTTGCCCACACCCTCAATGTGGAAAAGTTGCCCCTCTTTAATAATGACTTACAATTAAATCTTTTCCAAGATGTACGAAGATGTTGCTAGGATTTGAGTGGCTGAGCTACAGAGCTGTTGGGCAGACTTTAATTTGGCAGTGCATTTGTGACCACTGAAGTGATAAGTGCCCTATCCAGATTTCTCCATCTAGTAATAAGTTGGTAGAAGGACTTGCCACCCCATGTTGCATTTCATTGAAACTATTTGGTACTATTATGGACAATCCCTTCCAGTCAGTGCGCAGAGCAAAGTGGGAAATTACCCACATTGACACAAATAGAGAGAAACCGGCAAAGTTTACAACAATTTTTATGGATTTGGCATGGAGTGACACATTACTTAGGAGAATGGTTTAGGTTATTTTGGTCTCAATATCAATGATCTACAAACCTCTATTTAAAATTTCAATTCTTGTTTAAATTATGCTCCATTAATGAACAATGATCCCACATCTTTTGTATTACATCGCTTTGTTTAATGCCCCTTAGTGGGACATCCTCTGCTTCATTATTTTAAACTTGGAAATTAATATTGAAGATGTTCATGCTATTAAATCCCTTGAATGATTGCAATGTGGCTTTACATAATTTAAAATGTGCAGTTTTAATTTGAGGAAGGATGGAAAAGGTTGCCTTTTGTTATATTACGTCAACTAGTGGTCAGTTGATATAAATTTGTTGTCAGTGACCAGAAAGCTTTAGTTTCTGATGTGAAAATAAGACGCAAGTTCGAGTGACTGTGAGCACAATACAAATATTTCTGAAAGAGTTGTTGGTAATTGTGTCAGAAGGTTGGCCAAAAGTTTTGGCCAGCCCGAGGAAATTACAGTGGGTGTTTCCTGTTGACGGTGTTTCTATGACATGGCTGAAAGATCTTTGCAAGTGCTGCACTAATTAGTCATGTTCGTTAATTGGTATTTCTGCTGGATGCCTTTATTGACAGCAAGCGCTTCCATCAGCAGTGACGTGGGTTTACAGGATGGAAACTTGAAACTCTCGTCACACCCTGTAATTCAAGGATTATGAGTATATTATGACACCCTAATCTCCATCAGCCTTCCCACGTTTCTGCTGTGTGGCTTTTACAGAATAAATATCCTTGTTTGACATCAATGAGGAATGCTGATGGGCCAACCGCATTCTTTTCTCTGTGTCCTGTTGATTTGGCTTAAATCCAGGCAATTGCGTAAAATTAAAGGGAAAGGATCAGATTATTAGGTCCCCTGAGTGAGTACTAATGAGCATAATGAACACCCGCCTCTCTTATGCAAAGCAATGGCCTTTTATAGGATTTACAATGCAGAAGTGACACTAAAACAGCATGTAAATTGCTGCTCATCAACTGTCACACTTACTCTTTGACATACAGACAGAACACATCATGAAATGCCAAATTATTGCATTGTTGTATTTTTGCAAGAAAAGCCAGAGGTAAACTCCATAACGTGGGACCCGTGTATATCAACGGGTCGATGGTGGAAAGGGTCAAGAACTTCAAATTCCTGGGCGTGCATATTTCCAAAGATCTCTCCTGTCCCTACCATCAAGGGGATCTATCGCAGTCGCTGCCTCAAAAAGGCTGCCTGCATTATCATGGACCCACACCATCCTGGTCACACACTCATCTCACTGCTGCCATCAGGTAGAAGGTACAGGAGCCTGAAATCTGCAACATCCAGGTTCAAGAACAGCTTCTTCCTCACAGCCATCAGGCTATTAAACACAACTTCAAACAAACTCTGAACTATAACAGCCTATTGCACTTTATCGGTTTATTTATGTGTGTATATATATATTCTATGTTATATGGACACACTGATCTGAGCTGTATTTATGCCTAAAATATTCTGTTGTGCTGCAGCAAGCAAGAATTTCATTGTCCTATCTGGGACACATGACAATAAACTCTCTTGACTCTTGACTTGATGTCTGGCAGCACACAAACGCAGATTGTTTTTGAGCTGCACCACACAATTTAATTTTTTATCTTGAAAAATTAATTTCGGTATTCGCTTATGACAAAGTGGTTATTATGGTTTAGAGATAAACATAAAAACAAGCCATTTGGCCCATTGGGTCCACGCCATCCGTCGATCACACGTTACTACTAGAAACAAGGAACTGGAGATGCTTGGTTTACAAAAGGAGACCAAAGTGCTGGAGTAACTCAGCGGGTTAGGCAGCACCTCAGGAGAACACGGACAGGTGATGTTTCAAATCCTTTCCTCAGACTGATGTGTGGGGGGGGGGGGTGGGGGGAGAGAAGAAAATACCAAGAGAGGAGGGGCTGGACAAAAACTGGCAGGTGTTAGATTGACTCCTTGGTTCACTCATTCCTTCCCACCCAAATTACCCCCACCCCAAGTACTTTCCACTGCGGTCACGGTGGCGCAGCGGTAGAGTAGCGAATGCAGCGCCGGAGACCTGGGTTCGATCCCAACTATGGGTGCTGTCTGTACGGAGTTTTTCTACGTGGGTTTTCTCATACATCTTCGGTTTCCTCCCACACTCCAAAGACATACAGGTTTGTAGGTTAATTGGCTTGGTAAATGTAAAGATTGTCCCTAATGGGTGTTGGATAGAGTTAATGTGCGGGGATCGCTGGTCGGCGAGGTCCCGGTGGGCCGAAGGGCCGGCTTCTGCACTGTATCGCTAAACTAAACTAAATTGCAGGAAATGTAACACCTGTCCCTATACCTCCTCCATCACCTCCATCCAGGTGAGAGTGCAGGACAGGTGCACCTTATATAAAGTCTTCTCCTGCATCTGGTGTTCCCGATGTGTACATTGACAAGACCAAGCATATACTCAGCAACCATTTCGCTGAACACTCACACTCGGTTCGCCAGGGCCTACTGGATCTCCCGGTTGCTAACCATTTTAATTTCTATTCCCATTCCCATACTGACGTTTTTGTCCTGGGCCTCCTCCATTGTTAGAGTGAGGCCACACACAAACTGGAGGATCACCTCATATTCTGCTTGGGTAGCTTACAACCCAATTGTATGTGCATTGAATTCTCCAATTTTAGGTAATTACATAACCCTCCCCCTCTTCCTTCCCCTCTCTCTCTCTCTCTCTCTCTGCCCCTCTCCCCTGTGCCCCATCTGAAGTTGCACCTATTTCTCCCCTTCCACATACATTACTTTCCTTAGATTCACAAATTGCAACTCTTCGATCCTTTTGTGTCACACCTTCTGTCATTTCATCTCTGGTCTTTGTCCAACCATTTGCCAATTAAAAAAAAAAACTTCCTCACTGATATCAACATACTACCTGCCAGGCTTTGTCCTGCCCCTCCTCACTTCCAACCTTCTTCCACATCCCCACCCACACACAGTCTTAAGAAGGGTCCCGACCAGAAACACCACTTATCCATGTTCTCCAGAGATTCAGCCTGACCGGCTGAATTACTCCAGCACTCTGTGTCTTCACCCATTCATACAAGTTCTATGTTATCCCACTTTCTCGTCCACTCTCTACATACAAGGGGAATATTTTTACAGTGACTAATTAACCTACAAACATGTCTTTGGGATGTGGGAGGAAACTGGAGCACCCGGAAGGAACCGTTGCAGGGTAAATGTGCAAACTCCACACAGACAACAGCCGAGGTCAGGATCAAATCCGTGTCTGGCGCTGTGAGGCAGCGGCTTTACCACCAATTCTGGAATAAGCATCCCTCCCTCCCTGGCAGAAGACTGATGAAAATCTGTTCTTCCTTCTCAAAAGCGTTCCTGTGTGTTTTGGACGATGCCTGTTCAAGAATCACACTGCCAGTGCATGTTACAGTATCTCACCATTGCACGATTTAAGACGTTGACTACTATGGATGATAATAGATATTCACGGGAAATGATGAGTTAAATAAAGTTACAGTGCGTGCTAATTAATACAATAAGCATAAATGGGATAACTTATGGTTTATCTATATGTCATCCATTTCCTAGATGAAACTCATTGAGCTTTGAACAAAAAGGTTAATTAGTACTGTAATTGTACATACAAAAAATCCACTTAGATTTTGACACGCAGACACATGTAATGGTATTTCATTGTGTGCACTTATGCAGTAGTGGTCTCCGCATTGCAATTCACTTGGTCTGGGCTCCCTTACTAATCCTTGGTCAGTTAAACTAAGATGCAAGACACCCAGTTACAAGCAGGAATTGCTGTATTAACAACAATACATGTAATATTTTGTAAGCAAGTGGATTATTTTAAAACAATAGAGCATGACAAAAATGTTGTTTTATGGTATGAAGTCAAATCAGCATTGCAGTTAACTTTCTGATTGCAAATATGCTTTCATGTAAATTGCTTTTCTTAATTGTACACAGTTAAAACATCATAAAGCCAGTAAGGAATGACGGGTGAAGAACCTGTCTTTTTTTTAACAGCCAGTGAAAGCTCGACTTTATAGATAAATGGTGTTAATATTTGTCATGATGTTTTGCCAAAATAGAGCAGTTGGTTCTTAATTAGGGAAATTTCATCCATCATAGTCAACAATTATGACCTTCTGTATCATGACTTGTCATGAATAATCAATGAGGGCTGATTAATATGCATGAGCAGCAGTCTATATAGTGTGCGCTGATGCACGATACAGCAGCTTGACTAGAGCAGAGTAGGAAGCGTTAGAGTTAGCAACTGAGAGAGTGAGAGAAGGAGCCAGTTGCTTGCCGTGACCTGGGCTGTCTCTGCTACTAGTGTAATTTGTCACAGCAGAAGTGATTCACCTAGGTTACTTGCAGTGACACCCACATGAATGACAGCTAACTGAACCATTTTAAGAAAAAGAACTGGACATTGAAGGCTTTCTCCCAATACTTTCCCAACATGGGGTGTAACTTGTGCTCTCTGCAGAAAAAAGAACAGTACAAACTGCTGTATGAAGTTTGCCAGGTAATGTTGATTATTTTAATTTCCATGCACAATAGGTAATTGAACTAGAATATCTGTCTGAACGTATTGTAACTTGTATCTTGTTTATGCACTTACAAGCAGGATTTTCATCACTTTTATAGTCTGCTGTTCAATTAAAGCTCCTGCCTTTGTTTTTGTCTGTGCCCAGAAAGAGAAACGTGACCTTGTGGTTATTTTAAAATAATAGAATGTGACATTTGGTTGATATTTTATTAATAAGTGTATATCGTAACATCATCAATGTATTTTAAGTAGAGTGCATCAACATACATACACATGATGGATTCCATATCATTGTTTTGATATTTTTGTGTGGGAGCCTATGAAGTTTGTCATGTGGATTAAGCGTTGCAACAGCCGAATCACAAACACATCAAGAATACAAGAGCATCCCAAGAGAATAATCAAATCTGAATCAACTCTCAATAAGCATTCCCCAATGCTGGTTAATTTTTGCACCTGTGTTTCTTGACAGATTAATTCTTTACTGTTTCCAATTCTAAACTAGTGAGAGAAATGGTTGGTTTTCAGTTATTGCTTTTCAGATATCTGTACAATTCATTCTGCCTCAAATGAACTGTAATGTCTGTTCAATAGCAGTGGGTGGCACTGCAACTCAAGCAGGTAGGTGACACTGGCACTTAATGTTCAAAGCTTTGCATTGTCTGGGCTAAAGCTTTCAACCCATTGAAGATACCACAGATGTATTTACGTGTGCTCTCTTCTGAAAGCCTTATTCTTTGTCAGAAACACAATTTTCTTTGCAAGTTCACCAAATGATGCATGTACTTGTATTGAGTACCGCCAGAGAAAATAATGTTTTGTTAGAAGATAGACACAGAAAGCTGGAGTAATTCAGTGGGACAGGCAGCATCTCTGGAGAGAAGGAATGTTTTGTTAGTATATATCTGACGTTGTAATTAACACAATGATATTTCTTGCTTTTTTTATTGAACAAAATCATTAAAATGTGACATTCTGCATTGATGCAAGTGTATGGATTATCTGATCAGTTTCAGACAGTCTTCTACCATTCCAACAATATTTCCAAGTTTACAAAATAAACAGGTCCGGTGCAGTTTTGAAGTGGAAAAGGCAAGACTTGCCATTTATTTAGAGATGGAGGAGGCAGAGGCTGTGTCTTCTTGTCCCTCCTCCTTCAGGTGAGATGATGCACATTTTGCAGTTGACATCAGATTCCTGGAAACCCTTAGCTCCACTGTCTTACAGAAACTCCGATGGCAAGATTAAATCTTATTAAGAACTCGTGCTCCAATAATTGTTTTATTGACAATTGAGTTATTTTGCTGATCATTTTCAGATCATCCCAAGCAGCTATCCTGTTGATGCTGGATTTTTATTTTATTTTCCTGAAGCTTTGACATTGACCACTTTCACTAATAAAATGTGAAGTGGATAAGACAATATCTTGTTTGAAGTGGTGTGAAGTTGTATTTTGTACAAGAATATTGCATTTGCAGTATGTTTTCTGATGTCCTCCTTTGGCTAACTGCTTTGCTGATCTGAACTGATAGTTCAACTCACTGATTTTTATTGACTCCTGTCAATAATACACGTATCAAGCAATCCTTTTTTTCTATTTACTATTTTTAAGGCTATGTTTCATTATCTTCAATTCAGAAAATTATGTGAAGTGTACAATGCTAAAGAAACTATGAACATTTTACAATTTTGGCACAATATGAGCTTTTGACAATTAAAACCTTTTTCAAAATGAGTAATGTTGGTATCTTCACACCACAGTATTGAACACGTCAATCATCATGTAATTCCCTGTTCATACATTCTGTCATCTGTACTTCGGGTAATCCTGTTCAACCTCCTGATGTTAAATACAATTCTGGAGATGCAAAGCAAAGCTGCTTCCACATGACACGCGTTCCTTTGGGTAGCTTTCTTGTGATGATACCTTTCTCTCATATGGCAGTGTTACTTATGTAAGGCTTTTTCAAACTTCCTCAAGGTTTCCCTCTATGGTTAAGTCATGCAGTCATTCTGTATTCCGTATCAAATCTGCTGATGTATATTGTGTGAAATAACCTAGGAACGGCACAGTGGCACAGTTGCTGCCTTACAGCGCCAGAGACCCAGGTTCGATCCTAACTATGGGTGCTATCTGAACGGGGTTTGTACGTTCTCCCTGTAACCACGTGTGTTTTTTCTGGGTGCTCCGGTTTCCTCCCACATTCCAAAGGTTTACAGGTTTGTAGGTTAATTGGCTTATGTAAATGGTAAATGATCTCTAGTGTGTAGGGTAGTGCTGGTGTACGGGGTGATCACTTGTTAGCGCGGGCAGAAGGGCCTGTTTCCATGCTGTATTTGTAAAGATCTTTGTCCTATGCCTGAATCCTCATTAGCTTATAAGGCGTCAGCATAATATTAGAATTGGAGAATGTCTTCCTGGCCTCTGCTGCTTTCTGTGCTCCTCGTAGTTAATCATCCCCACAATTGTAATTTGTGTGGAAATCCTGAACAATTTACAATATCTGCATTTCTTTTCTGCATTCTCCGTAACATCCAACTTGTGTACCATTTTATCTTGAATCAATATTTCTCTGTTGGGCTTTCCTGTCTTGGGTTATCCAGTGGTGTAAAGTTCTGCTGCCTTTCTAATAGAAAAGAGTGAGGTTGGGGAACTAGACGCAAACTGCTGGAGTAACTCAGCAGGACAGGCAGCATCTCTGGTGAGAAGGAATGGGTGATGTTTCGGGTCGAGACCCTTCTTCAGACTGAAGTAGCGTCTCGACCCGAAACGTTGCCCATTCTTTCCATCCAAAGATGCTGCCTGTCCCGCTGAGTTACTGCAGCATTTTGTGTCCATCTTCGATTTAAACCAGCATCTGCAGTTCTTTCCTACACGTGAGGTAGGGGAACTAATGGCTTCACTTATGAGGAGCCAGCGTAGACTTGATGGTTAAATGGCCTCTTTTGTGTTTTGTTCTATGTTTATATATAAAATATCTCCCAGATGAATTGTCTGGTTGATCTGCTCACTTTATTTGCAAACACTGACATTGAAAGCACTGAGCCATAGTGCTACTGCGTTAAACAATTTGTCAAAGAGCCTCAAGACTGAGTTGGCAAAGATAATTTACAATTCTCAAATGCTTATTTCTTGAACATTTCCATTCCATCCTGAAGCGATTGTGTTGCAATTACAACAATGTTTACGACATCCTTCATATCACCTCTCTGGGGAATTGCTGTCATGATTTAAATGCTTAAAATGTCTCATGAATGCCCCTTGATTGCAGTGAGTTTTCAAACAAGTCTCTGACAGATACCTTATCTATTTTCTACTTTGCAAATAAGATGGACCTTACAATCTCTGAGCCGCCACATGCTGACTTTTATGCTCATTCATTCTAATGGAGATTGGATGAGGTACCTTTGTCACTCAAAGAAATGTCCACATTTTGATGAAAGCAAGTTTGAAACTAGCACTGTAACCCCTCCGAGGGAAATCAGAATGAAGCTCATTAGAACAACTGACCTGGTTTTTTTTCGAAGAGTTCCCTGCTGATTCTGGTTGTTAGACAATGTGGTAAATTAAATAGCTGGCATTGATGCCATTTCACATTATGGGCAGACACAAAATTGGATTACTGCCAGCAGGAACATCCGTCTGAATGACCATTAAGGGGGGGAGATAATTTCAATATATTTGAATGGAAAAAAGATGACCTCATTGCAACGTTGACGTAGTTTTCAATTCCTTTGGTAATACTGCAGTTGCAACTCTTGCGTTCAGCCATTTACATCCACATTTTGCATGAAGCAAGATTAATAATGGTAGAGTTTAAAGGCATCAGATTTCGGTAACAATACTGTAAGCTATTATTGCGTTAAACAGATATTCTGATAGATATCTGCATAATGTAATGTGTTAACATTTCTGAGGACTTACCCAGTCCAGTGTAAGCAGCTGTTGTATGGATCCCATGTCAGCTGAGTTTGGATGGTATCAGCCCTTTTCCTGATAGATATAGAGGTACTGCATAAAACTACCACTGGCATGACACCAGATGGTTTCACAGGTTCATTAACCATGTGTGGTGAGCAGAATGGAGGAGACATTTTTAACTTCCTCATGGAAGTCTCTTCCAGTGCATAGACAAGTAACATGAAACAAATCAGTTCTAGCTCTTTTGCAATTATCAAAGTTGTCTGATTAATCTGTCCTTTTTCCTTTAAGATTTTTTTTAGCTTATTGCATTCCTCAGGTGCATTTACACTACTCTTAATTAAACATGCTTATTTAGATCTATCTGCAGCCTACCTTCACTTCAAGAAGATGTCTAGAATTACTGTAAAATATGTTTTGCCAACAAATGCTTCGCAGGTACACAAAAGAAAATAGTTTTGCCAGTGAGTAAAACTTGGGTGCTGTACCCTTCACTTGAACCGCAGTTCCAGCACAGAAATTGTCTGAAAAATAATAACAGAAAATCACTTATTTATAAGGACATGAACTACCTTCTGGCTTGTATGTGCCTATTACAAGTGATTTCTATTTAACTGATGAATTAAGACTTTTTTCTTGGTATGCATGGCAGCAAATGGGGGTAACTCACTCTGCATACCACACACAGGCTCACAATATTGATTGATCTTTAATGAAAGGGAGATTTACTTCTGCGTTCGGATTAGTTTGTAAAGCTTTTATGTAAAAATTGAAGTGTGAAGCTCTTGATAGTAAAACACATTGAATTGCATTTAATCTAAAGCATGTTTGTAATAATCCATTAATTACATAATTTCTACATGCAACCAGAATTTTAAATGGTAGACTGCTGGATATGTTGTTCATGCACTTAATCATCCTCGTACCTCATTTGCTATAGTTTCTAACAGGATAATCTCGTCATTGAACCAAACTCTGTTAAGTTGTTTTTACGTTCTGCAAAATACAAAGTTTTATTCTTGATTTTTTAAAAATATATATAGATCAAATTCTTATAAACTTCATAGTTATAAACTTAATTGAGTATGACTATGTTAACCAGTACTTCTGTTCACAAATATATTGCATACAGAATTGGTTAAAATAGCCATAATCAATGAAGTTTGAGATTCATAAGGTTCATAGTGAGGTTCATAAGGTTCAAAATTGGTGTTGTGAAATTTCACTGGCCCTATGTCGTAAACTGGAAATTTGGCCACATCCAACATATAATCAATGTTGTACTTGTGTTTGAAATTACCTGTCACACTTTTTAAAACCACACACCAATTCTCTTAATCACATTCATTGAAAGTGTAAAAAATGCATATGTGAAGACGAAGAAGGGCCCTGACCAGAAGCATTGCCTGCCTGTCCATTCCTTCCACGGATGCTGCCTGATCTGCTGAGTTCCTCCTGCTCTTTATGTGGTGCTCAAGATTCGAACGTCTGCAGTTCCTTGTATCTCCACAGACTGACTTCCTGTTGAGCAGCAGTACAAAGCATTGGTGTATGGCTTAGTATTATTGAGCTGAGCAATGTAAAGGATGTACTCACTCCTGGAATATGTTGTGAGTGGATATTGGGTGAGGACAGGAATGGGTTGGTTTCCGTGCATCACCTGGCTGGTTATCATTAACTAGACTAACAACAAAACAAGAAAAGATTTGATTCATTGTTGGCTGGTGGACACTGTCGATGTCATCAGGGAACAGAGAAAATGATTGACAGATCTGAATGAAAGCACAAATATATTTATGCGCGCCATATGCTCAACTCCGTGACGACTAGTTAGTTTCCATGTTGTGTATCTCACACAATAGTATTGTATAAAACATTTGTGGTAATGAGAATGTAAACACCTAGATACAATTTATTACTGGGAAATTGGTCTATAGTGGAACAATGCTCATCTGTTTCTGCAGAGATAGACACAA
Source organism: Raja brachyura (assembly GCA_963514005.1). The sequence continues at coordinate 41,090,214 of OY740796.1, forward strand.
AATGCTGGAGTAACACAGCGGGACAGGCAGCATCTCTGGAGAGAAGGAATTCCTTCTCTCCCGAAATGCTGCTTGTCCCATTGACTTACTCCAGCATTTTGTGGTTTATCTGATGTGTGCACCAGCATCTGCAGTTCCTTCCTAGTCATTTGTTTCAGTCTGTGTAATAGATCCAAATGTGATCAAGGTTTATTTAATGGAATTACATAGTCATAAGGCACGAAACCACCCACCTGCCAATGAAAGACGACTTACAGTGGCCAGTTGCCCTGCTGACATCTTTGGGGTGGAGAAGAAAACCGCATCAGCCGGGGGAATCCACACGGCCACAGAGCATGTGCAGAAGTCCATGCTGACTGCACCTGAAGTCAGGATTACACGCAGGTCTCTGGAGCTGTGAGGCACCAGCTCTGCCAACTGTTTCACTGTGCCACTCCTCTGCTTCTGTGGAGGCATGTACCAGTGAGATGTTTAGATATGTGGGTCAGAAAAAGGAAAAGCCAGAGTTTGAGAGAGGGGAGATAAGCATATTCTTGTGTGCTATTGGAGTGAAGGTCGTGGAGTGGATACGTTGTGGAGTCAATTGGGTCTGGTACAGAGTACACATGCGCCAATGACATACTGTGTATCAAAAACATGAGTGCCATATGCACCAACAACCTGGATCAAAACTCCAATGAACAAAGTACAGGAGGATGTTTACCTATTATTGAAATTATATGTACATTGCATGCAAACATGGTCATAGAATTTTTGTTTTTAAGTGCTGGAGTAACTAAACGAGTCAGGAATCGTCTCGGGAGAACACTGATAGATGACATTTCTGAGCAGGCACCTTTTTCAGACTCAGCATCTGCAGTTCCTGTGTCTCAATTGTAGTCACAATTCTGGGCCCAAGTTTTTGTAACAATTTAGGCAGCTGTGTTTTAACTGGAATTGTATTATTTGATTAACAGTGCAACAAATAACATCCATCAAGAAAACAAAACTATAGTTCCGCGCCATGAACTTCATATTGCTCTGAAAATAAGTTGGGGGCAACCCACCAAACACCCACCTACCAATGAAGGACAATTTACATTGGCCAACTACCCTGCTAAATTGAAGAGAATTCCAGGTGTACTTTTGGATAAGGCAGTGGCAAAGTCTGATGATTTGTAAATTTGATCCTCCTTGTGTGGCGTATTCTAAAGAATTGAATAACAGTGCGTCGAACGGAACTGTCATTGGTTTTTATTTCCCAGAAAAAAGCTTTAGTATTTTGTCAGAAAACCTCCAGTGGCAGGTTTATTTTTACCTAGTTCTCACTGATCAACCAGACTTCTATTATATTCGGGACTATTTTAATATTTAGCTTGGCATCCTGGAGCGATTTGCGGATCTGTTTGAAATAACTTTAACCTACCAAACTGAAATAGAATGTGAATCTCCAGCCCAGTTAGATCCCAGTGTCAACTTTCCAAATTGAACGTTTCATGTCCTTCCAGGAAACAGAATCATAACTCTCACTAAATTAGCTTTCTTTTAACAGGAAAAGTTATTAAGAGCTGTTGGCTATCTTGTAGAAATGTTTACATTTAGTGATACTATTGATTTATAAAAAATAATAGCCCTCTGCTCTCCTTGCGCAGTTTACGCCATAACATTTAATCCTTTCGTCCTCCAAAACTCCAATGGTTGCTTTGCCCAATTATTCTTGGTGTCCGTGCTGAATTATGTACTAAATTCTCTTGTTTATTGATTTCTGTGAGGTCTATTAACCTGGTTCTGTAAAGCACCAGAATCTCATTCATGTGAGCTTGTTTTGTATATCAGCACAAGAAACCTGCATGGCCACACACGTAAGATGTAATGTTGATCAAATATTTAATGTACGATTGGACATAAGCAAATCTGAAACACATTATAAGGATTAGGCTGCAAGAATGATTAGGATTAGTGTCGTTTTTTTTTAAATGTCTGGTGGACGCACATGATACTTGAAGTGTGAAATGATGAATCTTTCTTGTTTCACACACATCAACAGCCAGGTTAACTATGTTGTCTGGCTAATGCTATTACCACCTGCCCTAATTGGTGTACACATGGCCAGGTGCATTTCCACTTCATTAAGTTCTTAAATTTACAGATGGTTATTGTAACAGATTTGTCAGATCATCTTTGTTTTCAGTCGGTTTTCCGGAGTTGCCTTTGTCAATTCACCTGGCACTAGTGAGTCTCAATGTTTGCAATGAATCAAAGGAACTTTGCTGGTGTCCCTATTCAGCATTTGTTTTTTGTAAGAACTAATACAGAGAGCACAATCGACTAAGTGAAAATTTCAACCCTGCCTTTTACCACCGGTATTACTATGAGTGCAGCACAATTCCTTAAAGTAGTCAGGTATTTGTTTAAACAAGGTGATAGTTCACAAGCGCTTTCCTTCTACAAAGAGTATTTAATTTCAACTTTACAGCCACTGATTTACTTAAGCTGCAGAAAGGACTCAGTTGACAGGCAGGAGACCTGTAATCTTCAGAAACTGCCCTTTAATGATGGTGGCGCCTGTCTGTAGCTCAGAAGTCCCTTTCTTAATTGGACATTTTTGAGAAACTGGCAATTGAAATTTTCCACCTGAATTGACCATGAATAATTTATGTGATCCAATAGCATACAGAGATAAAGTGCTTAGTTTTGATTATTAACTTCATTTAAGGCTGCAAATATATTTCAACTTACTATTCAATTGGAAGGCATTCGTTAGTATTTAATTGGAAGGCATTCATTAACTTAGCAACTTATGCAGTGAAATGGAGTGAATCTCACTTTTTTTTGCTAAATGTTGGCAAGAAATTTTCATGATCCTATTGACATACATATTTTTGTAAACACAGGTTGTTCTACGTAAGAAACTTAATTTATGTATTTGAAGTTGGATAGCTACCAATTGAAATACTTTATCACACGTTTTCAATCAGTGTGACATACTCTGTGAAACTTAGTAACGAATAAAGAATGAAGGTTTGAAATTTTCAGTCATAACATTTTGCTGGATATTTTGAATGAAACTCCAGATTTTTCAGTGTGGTGAACGCTTGCTTAAAATAATTCATTGATTTTGTCACTGGCAAAAAGATATTCAGTATTACTATAACATTTCACCTTTACAGAACCTAATGTATATTGCATGTAGTTAATATTTGCTGGAAGTGCAACTTAAAATATCACACTTTATGAAGATATATTTTGAAAGAGTTATTTTGTGATCTGTATGAAAGGGTAGACAAAGACAACACAAGTACCAATCCCCATTGATCTACTAACACTGTCATCTAAATTTAATATATCAGAATAAGAATGCAGCCTAACTGTCTGACAATGCCTCAGAGGCATTAACTTGTTTTAATTCCTCTCTTAAATATAGTGCTTATGACTATCGATGGGATTATTTAAAAATTTCACCTCACATCAATCTTAATTTTTTTTCATGGGCAGGCTCATATTTCAATCACTTTTAAATGGCGCTGGTACATCTCCACATCTGTCCAATGTACAGAAGCAGGTGGCAGAGGTCACAGGGGAGGGAAAATTGGAGCCTGTCACTCACAGCTACTTGAGTATTAGACTGCCAGAAAAGCAAATCAACCGAGCACTGAAGAAAAGTCTCTGCTTCTGACATTTCTTGGGGCCTCCACCAATCTCTTCTGTAACTCCGGCTGTTCATTCATTCCCTGGAGAGTCTGTCAATCTCCCACCAGAACGTCTGCAGGTGACTAGCAGAACCTCCATGACAATTCAAGACCTTCAGGTTATTTTACCAGACGTATACAACAAAGTGCGCTTTAATACACAGAGCATCACCTAGGCCAAGGCAATTGTGTGCTTTTTTGTTTCAGCACTAATTTTAATTTGTTTTGTGAGATTATTCTCTTCTCCCAACGTGGGCATGCTATGGTGCTTTCAACAACACATCAACATTCATGAAATACAATTCTTCATGTTTTATTGTAGCATTTTTGATATAAGATAATTTTAACCTGTATGAGATATTGGCCCAGATTTTGTAACGATGAAAACTGTTGGTGTTCATTTTATGAAACTGGTAACTGGCCTGTTTCTTAGCTGTAAATCTTTATGCCCCCGCTTTTAGAATATGCATACATAGTTAAACAGAAAAAAACACTTTTGTTCAAGTTCAAGTGAGTTTATTGTCATGTGTCCCTGATAGGACAATGAAATTCTTGCTTTGCTTCAGCACCACAGAACATAGTAGGCATTGACTACAAAACAGATCAGTGTGTCCATATACCATTATATAAATATATACACACATGAATAAATAAATTGATAAAGTGCAGATAACAGATAATGGGTTATTAATGTTCAGAGTTTTGTCCGAGCCAGGTTTAATAGCCTGATGGCTGTAGGGGAGTAGCTATTCCTGAACCTAGTAGTTGCAGTCCTCAGGCTCCTGTACCTTCTACCTGAAGGTAGCAGGGAGATGAGTGTGTGGCCATGATGGTATGGGTCTTTGATGATGCTGCCAGCCTTTTTGAGGCAGCGACTGCGGTAAATCCCCTCGATGGAAGGAAGGTCAGAGCCGATGATGGACTGGGCAGTGCTTACTACTTTTTGTAGTCTTTTCCTCTCCAGGGCGCTCAAGTTGCTGAACCAATCCACGATGCAACCGGTCAGCAAGCTCACTACTGTACACCTGTAGAAGTTAGAGAGAGTCCTCCTTGACAAACCGACTCTCCGTAATCTTCTCAGGAAGTAGAGGCGCTGATGAGCTTCCTTAATAATTGCATCAGTGTTCTCGGACCAGGAAAGATCTTCAGGGATGTGCACACCCAGGAATTTGAAGCTCTGTAATAACAAGGAATTGCAGATGCTGGTTTATGCCAAAGAAAGGCATAACATTCTGGAGTAACTCAGGGCAGCATTTCCGGAGGACTTTGATAGGTTACATTTTTGGGTCGTCACCCTTCTGGCAGATTGTAGGGGATTTGGCAGGGCAGAGCATGGCTGGTAATAGGTGAATTCAGGCAAATTGTTGATAGGGAGATTGTTGGACAAAGGTCAGGGATGAGTGTAAGCCCAAAAAGGATAAAGAGTTGTGAATTGTGTAACCGTTGGAAGCGATGCAGAAAATACTTTCTAAGGGCACGAGATGAAGTTTCACAAAAATTATTTGTACAAAATAGATTCATTTGACATCAAAGGAAGAGCAGCAATTCCCAGAATCACAACTCAGATATCTGGAACAAAGATTCTCTCACACCCAAAGATCAGTACTGGGATCGTTGCTCCTTTGGATTTCACAGAGTACAATATCAGTCCTTGCTAATGTTACACTTCATAGCTATGTAGATGAGAGGGGCAGCAGAAATTCTGGGAGATGATAGACAGACTGGTGAGTTGAGCAAGGACACAGATTGGCACAATTCAGTAAAAGTGGAGGTGAGGTTTTGCACTTTGGGGGGTACAGCATAATTCAGTTAGTATTATTTTGTATGTTACAGGGTACCCAAAATGAGAGAGATTGCATGCATATTTGAAAGCCTTTTGATGGCAAGATAAAACTGATATAAAAAAATTATATGGGATCCCTGACTTTGAAAATAAGGATATTGTGGCTGGAAGCAGCAAAGTCATGCTAAAAGTGGTTAGGTCTCAGATTCAACATTATGTCAACATCTGGGAGGTGCACTGAGAGGAGCATAGCAAGGACACTTAGAATATAGAAACAAAAACACAAACTTCTGGATGAACTCAACTGTTCAAGCAGTGTCTGTGGAAAGAGAAACTGGTTTATGTTTCTTTTTTTAGGAACCCTTCCTCGGAACTGGAAGGGTGCCTGACCCGAAATATTAGCTTGCCTCGTTCCATGCAAACTGCTTAACTATCAGAGTTCTTCCAGCATTCTCTGTTTTTGTTTCAGATTCAATTATCTGCAGTTTTATTTGCTTTCAACACTGGAAGTTACTGCATAAAGGCAGAGATAAATGGCATGCATGCAAGTTGTAATTTCCTTCAGAGCTGAAAATGTTAAAGGGTGGGAGGGGGGAGGTCCCCAATTGAAAAGGGAGTCCTAATGTTAATATGTGTTTTGACAGAGTAAAAAGGTACTCCAGTAAACACACCACAAGAGGGCATGAATTTTAAATAATGGGCCAAAGGAATGGGAATAGAAATGAGGAATGGATGAAAATGATGAGAAGAAATAATTTGATCTATTTAGATGGTGAATATTAAGGCAGATATTCGATCATGAATAGTAACAAAAAAGGATTTGATCCACTTTATTTGATTGATTTTCATTATACGTTGGTATATTTAATACTTAATCTCAGTTCATGAACCCAATTAATATTTTGTGTCCCACAATTGTTCAAATAATGCAACTCCTTGATTTTTAAAAATAATGCAACACCTTGATTTTTCATTTACTATTTTGGTTCACTGACTATTCTGCATTCCATATCATTCATTTTCCAATAGAAATTAAATCACAAATATACATTCTGTATATATTTTGAGAAGGGTTTTCATTGTGAAATTATATTTCTGTCCAGAAATTAAATTCTGCTTCAAGTAAACATTTCATTGTTCTGTTTCGGGATATACGACAATAAAACACTAGACTCTTGAAATCTGATTTCATTTCTATAGAATCTTGAATAGTGGTACCCCAAGTGTAGAGTGGGCTGGGAAAGCTTTATTTATCCCTGGGAATACGTATTTAAATCTGTCGCCATGTCTACTTCTGACTTGTGCAGTTTATGAACGTCTTAGCTTTGACCCTAAATTGTGAGTTAATCTCATCGAGCTGTAGTATTGTTCATGAGCCAAGGACAGAGTAAGAAATATCTAGCATTCTCATCCTTGTTAGCCCAAAAGAACAGGGGGGCAGAGGTGGACAGTGAATGAAAACTGGAGTGATTTTGAGTTGATCTCCCCCATGACATAGTAAACTGGGCAGTCGCTACTTAGAGTTATCTGTGAAGAGCAGTTAAAATAATGAGCGAGTGGCTCTTGGTAACCTGGGTTTTCCAACAAGATTGGCACCTCTGTTGAGACTTAAAAGTAAATTGACATGCGTGTAGCTTTAGTGGACAAGGAGTGAGCCTGAAAATCTGGGCAGCCTGTCAAGATATGGACCAGCTGGTGCTAGTCCCCTGCAATGCCCATGGGTACTACGCTGGGCAGGTGCCACCTGGAGTCCTGCATCTCAGCGCTAAGCTAACACAGTGCTCACTCTACCTTGACCTACACCAGCCCTCGCAGGCAACCATTGGTTCAGTGGCTGTCTCCATGCTGAGCTATGAGGCAATGACCTATCTTCAACCATTTCATTGTTCTAGTGCCAGCTGATGGCTGATATCACAGCAAGCAGTGGGACAAAGGTCCATAACACACATCTCCATCTAAATGATTTAAAGATATCTTGAAGGGCGGATTTCACCAGTGCGCTAGTTCCTGTGAACACAACCTCATTAGTTGAATGTTGGCTTTTGCTCAAGTCCTATTAATGTCTTTTACAATAGTATTATTGTAAAAGATTGTTCAAAACACCTTAAGTCTTGTTTTGATAGGACCAAGGTGGATACTTATTCAGGGATTGCTACATATACAATGCCATTGTGTACTGATGCCACTGACTTGTCCATTTAGTGATCATTGGAAAGCCATATTGAACTGTAAATGACTCCCTGAAAATATCATGATAATTACAAGGAATTTACACAGGAAATCTGCTGGTATGAGTGGAACATCAAATATCTTATTCCTCAGCAGTCATAATGTCAACTGTGTCTCCTTTCAGCAAAGTATTATTTGAAGTCTGTTTACAAATGTTTCACAAACTTGCTGTTCACCCATCATTTCTAGGTTACCTTCATCTCAAATACTGAGACCACCCATTTGTAATGGCACTAGAAATTGAATCCTTGCCAACCTTTTTAGAAAAAAATGTTTGCACTATTTCAGATTGTATTGTGCTCTTTGCACAATTCTGTTTTGCATCCCATTTATTGTTGCATCTATCATTTCCATGTATACTCTTCACTCTATGGGTTTCATGCAACTAACAAATGTCATCGTACTCTGTTGTATGTGACAATACATGCATTCTAAGTTTCGAGATTTAGTGCCTATATTTCAGCATTTCCAAACATCTGTAGCCCTTGTCAGTTGTTGTAATCATGTGTTTGTAGGCTGCTTCTTATTCAGTCGACAGTCAATAGCGAAGCTGTTGTGGACTATGTTAGCAGGAGGAAATGTTTGGGGTTAAAAAAATGACCCAAGGTGTTGGAATAACTCGTGTTAAAGAAGGAACTGCAGATGCTGGAGAATCGAGGGTTACACAAAAAGCTGGAGAAACTCAGCGGGTGCAGCAGCATCTAAGGAGTGAAGGAGATAGGCGACGTTTCGGGTCGAGACCCTTCTTCAGACTGGTCAGGGATCAGGGAAACGAGAGATATAAACAGTGATATGGAGAGATAAAGCAAGAACAATGAGTGAAAGATATGCAAAAAAGTATTGGTGATAAGGAAAGCAGGCCATTGTAAGCTGTTTCTGGTGTGAAAATGAGAAGCTAGTGCGACTTGGGGGGGGGGGGGGGGGAGATGGAGAAGGAATGTCAGGGCCCGAGGGCTGAGGGAGAGGTGGGGGGGTGGGGGGGAAAGGAGCAGTCTGGGTTAACAGAATTGAGAAAATTCAATGTTTAAGCCCAGAGGATGCAGACTCCCCAAGCGGAATATGAGATGTTGTTCCTCAAACTTGCGGTGTTGTTCACTCTGGCCATGGAGGAGGCCCAGGACCGAGAGGTCGGATACGGAGTGGGAGTTGAAGTGCTGAGCAACCGGGAGGTCGGGTTGGTTATTGCGGACCGAGCGGAGGTGTTCGGCGAAACGATCGCCTAGCCTCCGCTTGGTCTCACCGATGTAGATTAGCTGGCATCTGGAGCAACGGATGCAGTAGACGAGGTTGGAGGAGGTGCAGGTGAACCTCTGTCGGACTTGGAATGACTGCTTGGGTCCCTGAAAGGAGTGGATGGGGGAGGTGAAGGAACAAGTGTAGCATCTCTTGCGGTTGCAAGGGAAAGTGCCCGGGGAAGGAGTGGAGCAGGAGGGAAGGGAAGAATTGACGAGGGAGTTGCGGAGGGAGCGGTCTTTGCGGAAGGCAGATAGGGGGGGAGATGGGAAGATGTGGCGAGTGGAGGGGTCACGTTGGAGGTGGCGAAACTGGCGGAGGACTATCTGTTGTATGCGCTGGCTGGTGGGGTGAAAGGTGAGGACCAGGGGGACTCGGCCCTTGTTGTGAGTGGGGGAATGGGGAGAGAGGGCAGTGTTGCGGGGTATGGAGGAGACCCTGGTGCGAGCCTCATCGATAGTGGGGGAGGGGAAACCCCGTTCTCTGAAGAACGAGGACATTTGCGATGACCTGGTGTGGAACACGTCATCCTGGGAGCAGATGCGGCGTAGTCGGAGGAATTGGGAATAGGGGATGGAGTCCTTACAGGAAGCAGGGTGGGAGGAAGAGTAGTCCAGGTAGCTGTGGGAGTCAGTTGGTTTGTAGTGGATGTCAGTCAGGAGTGTGTCACCTGCAATAGAGATGGTGAGGTCAAGGAATGGTAGGGAAATGTCGGAAATGGTCCAAGTATATTTGAGTGCCGGATGGAAGTTGGTGGTGAAATGGATAAAGTCAGTCAGTTCTGCGTGGGTGCAGGAGGTGACACCAAAACAGTCGTCAATGTAACGGAGGTAAAGGTCGGGGGTGGGGCCCTGGTACGTCGAGAACAAAGATTGTTCGACGTACCCGACAAAGAGGCAGGCGTAGCTAGGGCCCATGCGTGTGCCCATAGCTACGCCTTGTGTTTGGAGGAAATGGGAGGAGTCAAAAGAGAAGTTGTTTAGGGTAAGGACCAACTCCGCTAGGCGGAGGAGGGTGTCAGTGGATGGGTATGGGTTGCTCCTCTGGTCGAGGAAGTACCGGAGGGCTTTGAGACCATCCTGGTGGGGGATGCAGGTGTATAGTGACTGGACGTCCATGGTGAAGATGAGAGGATGGGGGCCTGGACAACGGAATGTGCGGAGCCGACGGAGAGTGTCTGAGGTGTCTTGAACATAGGTGGGGAGGGATTTAACAAAGGGGGATAGGATGGAGTCAAGGTATGTGGAAATGTGTTCGGTGGGGCACGAACAGGCAGAGACAATGGGTCTGCCGGGGCAGTCGGGTTTGTGGATTTTGGGGAGAAGGTAAAATCGGGCTGTGCGGGGCTGGGAAATGATGAGGTTGGAGGCTCGGGGGGGTAGGGAGCCGGAGTTAATGAAGCCGGTTATGGTGCTCGAGATGGTGGCCTGGTGCTCGTCAGTGGGGTCATGGTCCAGGGGTAAGTAGGAGGAGGTGTCCGAGAGTTGGCGCGTGGCCTCTGCTTTGTAGAGATCGACGCGCCAGACTACCACGGCACCTCCCTTGTCGGCGGGTTTGATAACCCAGTCTGGGTTGTTGCGGAGTGAGTCGATGGCAGTACGTTCGGAGGGGGAGAGATTGGAGTGAGACAGGGGAGTGGAGAAGTCGAGGCGGTTGATGTCCCGACGGCAGTTTTGTATAAATAGTTCTAAAGCTGGAGGGCCACGAGGGGGTGTCCACGAGGAGGGGGTACGTGGGAGACAGGAAAAGGGATCATCAGTGGGGGGTGAGGACTTGTTCCCGTGGAAAAACGCTGTGAGGCGTTTGGAATAACTCAGCAGGTCAGGTGGCATCCCTGAAGAAATTGGATGAGTAACATTTCGTATGTGGACCCTTCCTCAGACTGATTGGGGGGGGGGGTGCGGGGAATTAAAGCTAGAAGAGAGGAGGAGCAGGACAAAGCTTGGCAGGTAATAGGTGAACACAGGTGAGCAGGGCTTTTGATAGGCAGATAATTGGGCAATGGCCAGAGATAAAAGAAAAGGTGTGAGCCAAAAGGAAATGTTTGGGGTGATCAATTTCTTGAGTGTCCGGGCATGAGACCTGCAGTAACCACAACCATGTAATTTATACCATAGCTCAAGTCATATTGGATTATTTTAAATTAGAGAAACTTGCAAAATATCCCATTGACAGCTTAAGATCAGAAGTACATTTTTTAAAGTTTTGATGGATTATTAAGTCAAGATGTGCAGTGACCTTTCGGAAGCTTGGCATAAATGTGTATATTCTCAAACAATGCCGAATAAATTATGTCATAATGTTTGATTTAACATCGTTAGCTCTTTGATTTCTTGGAACAATTATTTCTTTCACAACAGGTTGGAGGTATTAAAATAGAATTATTATACAATGAAGAATAAATTACTTCAACTGCCAGCTTTTGGAGTGAAGCAATCCTTCACACTGTCAAATGCACTGAATTTAATTTTGGGAATGAATTTACAAGCCATATCTTACCACAATAATTCACACATGCCCACACAGTTTTTATGATCCACAAAATAAGGTCTCATCTTTTTGATATTTATATCCATTGTACAAAAAAAACCCTGCCACAATGAAAAGATTTGGATATAATGTGAATTACGATAATAGTACTGTCTGAGTTAGTTTGAAGACTGCTTCATTGGTTAAATAAGTTAATTAGAATGTTCAGGTAGAAAATAAACGAATCCATTTATCAGATTGCTCCCCATTAAGGCAAGCCTATTAGTGTGGTTTTAATGTCTGAGAAATCAAATGATGCCTGAGGAACTGAAATTAAAAAAAAAGTCACATAAACCCTTTATGTCCTGTAGTTTTAGTGATACAACGCAGAAGCAGGTCCTTCTGCCTACCGAGTCTGTGCTGACCAGCGATCCCCGCACACAGACACTATCCAACACACAATAGGGACAATTTACATTTATAACAAGCCAACTAGCCTACAAACCTGTACGTCTTTGGAGTTTGGGAGGAAACCGGTGCTTCCCGGTGAAAACCCACGCAGGTCATGGGGAGAATGTACAAACTCAGACAGCACCCGTAGTCAGGATTGAACCTGGGTCTCTGGCGCTGTAAGGCAGCAACTGTACCGTGGTGCCACTGTGCAGCCCCTGCGGCATATAGAATGTAGCAGGTACTTCTCAGTATTCCACTTGAGCACTTGAATATAGTTAATATAGCTGCAAAATGTGTTTTATTTCGGAGTAGGGTATCACCATCATGCTGCAGCAGCAATTGAGTTACATACCTACTTTCAGTCAATAGTTGTTTGAGGTTTTCCTGAATCTCACTACGGACCAAAGCTGTTTATTGACTCATCAACTCTGAACATTAGAAAGATAGAACATTGCACACTGATTGTTTCACAGTTTAGGCTGAACTCTTGAAAGAAAGCTCTAATCTATAAACCAGTGGCCTGCAGCCATTTGAACAATGAACCCATACAATGTGTCACATTCGGGTAGTAAGTGGAACATAAAAAATATTACTTTCAGTTGGAATGGTGATTAAAACTCCAAGATACCTTTACGTTTTCTGGACTACATACCTTTTACTTCACATTTTTTTTCTTTCACTTGCCTTGTATTTTTTATTTCTTCGCACATTATTTTCTCTTTTCTCATTCAGTCCACTGTCTTAAACCATATATTTTCCTGTCACAGCTTTCCTTTTATCTCAAGTTTCACTTTTTACACATTGATATTATAATACTGGGTTCTTATGTTGGGTTGTCTCAGCAACACAAACACTTCCTTTAAAAAAACGGATATTGTTGTTTTCGACAAGCAGAAATATTTGCGCATCTCAAATTGCCCTCGGTGAACTGGAGCAGAGAGATCCTTGTAATGAAGACACTTCCATTGTGATATTAAGTGTGGCTTTCTCGGATTTTGACCCAGTGAAAATGAAGGAGGATGCACGTCATGTTGGCACAATGTGCATTTTGAAAGACCATTTGTAGATGATAATATTCTGTTATATCAGCAGACCTTTCTCCCATTGAAGCATAGAAGTTACTTGGGTAACCGAGTACTGTGGTTATGCATTACTTATGGCCTTATTAACCTCCTCCTCCAGTTATAACCATTTCTGCTTCGATGCCCTCAATTGTTCCCTTTGTTCTTCTTTTTGTATATAATACGCAATCCTATTTTTCCGACCAAACTATAATATCTCATTTGGTGGCTACCAGCTTCCCACCCCAGTCATATATAAGAAAAAGTTTATCTAATTGAACAATTCGCATAATGTCAAATTTTCTCTTGCGTTCCTGTTTAAAAAATATTGTCGGGCAACTCTGTTCAGCCACACAGCAGCCTTAAGAATGAAAAAATATATAGTTTGTGAAAGATTTGACTTGCTACTTTTGCATGACCTTTAATGGCATTTGCATTTGACCTCCATCAATACTTACAATTTGGATTAAATATAACATACATTAAATCTTTTTGTAATTAAAGCTGGTTTGTGAATAAGTAGGTTTAATTAAACAGATTGGCATCAGGAGAATCCTGTAGAGTGAATCTATTTCATTGCCATAAAAAAATATATCCCATGCAAAGTACATTTAAAGCTGCAAGCTATTAGTTTCAAATCTGATGAACCAGAGAAAGCAGAATGTTCAATTACATTTACAGTAAATATTCTATTTAAAGATCATACTTTGATGAACTATTCAATTTCAGTTGAGGCTTTAACATGAAACGATTGTGCAGTATCTCACCAAACAGTAATTTGTTCATGAGGGGTGCAATTCATTGTGCAAGGTTAGGCTAATTTTTCTAAAACAGAAATACTACTTAGAAGTTGCTGTGACATCTGTTTTCCTTGTTGTTATGGTTTACTTTATTTTAATTTCTTAATGACCAAAGAGTAGATGTCACAACCATTGCAGCCATAGTATCATGTTATCTGAAATGGGATTTTTTTTTAAAATAGCTTGGTATCACTGACAAAGCCTGCTTGCGACTGTGGACATCCAGACCAGACCGTACCACACATTGTGAATGACTGTCCACTGAGGCTTTTCCCTGGTGGCATCAAAGCCATCCACCCAGTAACTGATGCTGTCCTGGCCTGGATGTCTACCCTTGACCAACAACTTTAGGCTGTGCATGTTATACGCAAGAAGAAGACTGACAAATCCATCTTTTATTTCCTGGAGGGTCCTGACCCAACAGTGCATCTATCCATTTCCCTCCTCAGATCTTGCCTGATCCTATAAATTCTTCCAGTAGTTTGTTTTATGCTAATCTTTTATTCCTCACCCCTAACTGTTTTGAGAAGGTGAAGGTGAGCGATGGCAATGATGATGTCAAGTGCAGCTACTCTCATCTCACCATTCAGTGCTTTGGTTTCTGCCCATGCCAAGTGGTGTTGGTGAAACGCAAAGTGCATTTCAATTAACAGATTACTGGTGAGTAAACACCACTTCATTGTGCTGTCTTGTACAGCTTTCATCACTTTGCTACAGAGGAGATACACTGGCATAAACACAAAATGCTGGAGTAGTTCACAGGCAGCATCTCTGGAGAGAAGGAATGGGTGACATTTCAGGTCAACACTCCTCAGACTGAGAGTCAGGGAAGGGAATGCAGAGATACAGAGATAAAGAAGTGTAAGGTGTGTGAACGAGACATCAAAGTGTGTGGAGATCAAGATAAATGTAGAATGGATCATTGTAAGCTAGGAGAACTTAACAACAGAGCAATCAGAGATAAAATGTAATCAGGGTCAGTCAGACTGATCGGAGAACTGGGAAGGCGGAGGGATGGAGAGAGAAGGAAAGCAAGGGTTACTTGAAGTTAGAGAAGTCAATATTCATACTGGAATGTGAGCTGCCCATGCAAAATATGTGGTCCTGTTCCTCCAATTTGCACTAGGCCTCAATGACATTGTAGGAGGCCCAGGACAGAAAGGTCAGTGTGGGAGGGGGAGTTAGCGTTTAACAACTGGGAGATCTGGTAGGTTTAGGCGGAATGAGCGGAGGTGTTCAGCAAAACGATCGCCAAGCCTGCGCTTGGTCTCACTGATATATAGATGTTGCCTGGATTGCAAGTTTTCTATTCAAAGAGATTGAATTGATTGGTTTTGTTATGCCTTGAGCTGAGGACACCGAGGGTTGCTTGAAAGATGTATATCAAATGAAGAGATGGATAAATAGGGTAGATGATAAGAATCTTTTTCCCATGGTGCGGATGTTTAAAATTATAGGGCATAGGTGTAACATGAGAAGTGGGTGTAGAGAGGATCTGGGGGGTGATTTTCTCATACAGAGAGTAGATGGAATCTAGAATACTCTCAAATGGTGTAAGATGCATCTGGACAATCATTTGAAGAGTCAAGGATTAGAAGGCTCCAGACCAAATGTGGGTCTCACCCCAGCCACAGACTGTTTACCCTCCTCCCATCCGGGAGGCGTTACAGGTCCCTCCGTTGCCGGACCAGCAGGTTCAGGAACAGCTTCTTCCCTGCGGCTGTTACAATAGTTAAACTCTGCACCTCGGTGATTGCCAGTCACCCCCCCCCCCCCCCCGGACACTCCTTCCCCCAGTATAATTGCACTACTGATACTGTTTGTACATATATTTTTTTACAGTTCATTATTCTAAGTTCGCTCTTCTGGGGAGATGCTAACTGCATTTTGTTGTCTCTACTGTACACTGCACAATAACAATTAAAGATTGAATTGAATTGAATTAATTGAACATATAGATAAGTATAATAGTCAGCACAGACATGGTGGGGTGAAGGTCTATTTCAGTAATGTACTGTTTAAGCTAGCTTGGACTTTATGGCAGTAATTAGTCAGATAGGACCCAAGTTTCTTTTTGTATGAAAAACATTTTACATTGTCGGGTCAATACCAGTCATGTAAGTGTATTGGACATGTTCGGCTAGTGGTGTGATGAGTTTTAGAGTTCGGACAATAGGCCTTAACTTGCTTGTCCCACAACCTCTGCTGCCTCTGATACTCTCAGCCATTACTGGGTTATCGACATGAGCAGATTTAGCTGTGGCCATTGGGGCATGCATCTTGAGAGATAAGTACCTGGAGTATGATTGGTGATAGTTGCACCCCAGCCATCTTTGTACCCACCCAGGAAAAGAAGACGACTTGAAGTTACCTGGAGAAAGAGCAACCAGGGGGAACTTACCTGTTGGAACCCACTCCGCTGTATTGTCTTGACATGGCTCGGTATCTTCAAGCCCTTTAAATAATGTATTAGATAGCTTCCCGTTCAATCTTGCCACAGCAATCATGGCTCACAATGTTTGTGTACAGATGCTCCCTGATTTACAATGCTTCGACCTACGATAATTTGACTTGACGATGGTGCCAAGCTCACTTCCGATCACGTGATTAAATTGTATTAAATGCGTTTTCCACTTACGACCTTTTTCGATTTACGATGGGTTTATCAGAACGTGACCCCATTGTAGGTCGAGGAGCAGCTGTACTATATTTATAATATACTTGAGAAATAGCAAAATGGCATTTAAAACACAAGAATTGTGCTAGAAAGGGTGCAGAGGATTCACTAGGATGTTGCCTGGATCGGAGCATTTCAATTCGAAGAGATTGAATAGGTTTGATTTATTTTACCTTGAGCAGAGGAGGCTGAGAGATGACTTGAAGGTGGTATAGTAATGTTTTAAACTAAATGTAGCCGTGTTATGCGCAAAGTGTGCAATGCAAAATAATTTGAATTCCTATGTTGTTCAGAAGCTGAAATGTCTGTGGCAAAATATTTGTGTTGAAGTTAATCATTGCATAATATAGCTTTATATTTAGATCTATCTTTTGGCAATCGCCAGGAAAATGACAAATTAGATTAGATTTTAGTGTCCACACATGTTACTGCAAGCATATTGTACTTCCCATGAGTAATCAATTTAACACTCCACTAGATTTTATTAATGTGTTCTTTTTAGCATCTTGTTGTTTTTTTAATTACAATAATCTGAATTTGCTCTTCCAGTATTCATTTCCATTTTTAATATTCAGTACAATGAACTTTCGCTTGCGCAACAAGATGTTATCAGATTTAGGGAAAGGATGTATCTACTATGAGTTAAAATGCTGTATTCAGATTGTCCTAAAGGTCTTCATCGTATTGTTTTGGAAAATTGAGTGGAGAGATTTTGGGGAAAGTTTTCCAGGTAAGAAAGGTAGGGAATAGAAGTCCCATTTAACAGGTACCTTGTCTCAACTTCAGGACATTCCCAATTGCTTCAAAACAAATTAATTATTCTATTGTTATGATGGCAAATCCAGGACTGTATTGACCTAGAATACACAGTATAGTTTGGTCCTAGAACAACAGAATAACCATTTGATTTTGCAAATATTGGCAAGAATATTTGAAGAGCTTACTGTGGGTTTATTAACGTCCTGCATGTGGACTGACAACGCTGTGTAGGAAAGAATTGCAGATGCTGGTTCATACTGCCGATAGACACAAAATGCTGGAGTAACTCAGCGGCTGAGGCAGCATCTCTGGAGTAAAGGAACAGGTGATGTTTGGGGTCAGAACCCTTCTTCAGAGTCTGTAGAAGGGTTCCGATCTGAAACATCATCTATTCCTTTCCACCAGGAAGGATGATTTGCAGCTGCCTCTGGAAAACAGAACCTACAACAAAGCAGCATTCTACGTGATCTGTGCTGTCTTCAGCATAATCTTTGAGATCAAATTCTGAAGTTGAGCGCAAAATCTTTGATTTCCAATAAAGACATGAACTATTTGATGCACTAAAACAGGGAAAGAGGGTAGTCAGGTGAAGGGATTTATGGAAAAGAGTGTGGAAAATATGGATTAAGATGAATTAATGGATTAAGATGTATGACCAATTCTGGAATGGGGAGGCAGATGGCTGAACTGGGAAAGGACAAGCATCTGACCATATACAAGGCCACAAGAGATTACAAGTGCAGGCTGTAGTGGTTCATCAATGTATTATGAATTCAATTTGGAAACTATCAACTGCAAATGAGCAGGAAAGGATAAGATTGGTAATATCTGCTCAGGAGATGAGCAGATATGACAGAGACAAAATTGAAGGTACAAAATTATGTTAAAAAGATCTCAGCAATGTGGGCTGACACATATGCCGAAACAAAAGTTTGCTCTTCAAAATCAGGACACCATCAGACACTTATTTAAGTCTTCCAGTGCCATTTCAAGACCAATGTACTACTCATGGAACTATCAATGTCAGGTTTTTTTTTAGGTCGTTTGGGAATATTGTCCTTCACCAGATGATGACACTTTTTCTTGCAAATAGCAACTTCAAGCAACCCACAGAACAATTTGACAGTCCACTTCAACAAAATTCATGCAATCTGACATCAACATTTGAAGAAGGGTCCCAATCCAAAACGTCAGCTGTCAATTCCCTCCCCAGATGTTACCTGACTTGCTGAGTTCCTCCAGCACTTTAGTGTATTGCTCAAAATTCCAGCATCTGCAGTCTCTTGCGTCTTCATCAATGTTTGTTGCTTGTGCCACAGTGATGAATAGTGTCACAATCCAGTGAACGACAGTACCCCAAGAAAACCACCAATAAACTAAAGAGTAGGTTGAAATTAAGGTATAAAAAATTGGCTCATCGACATGGAGAACAGGTGCAGGAATGTTTACTTTGACAGCAGATAGACTCTGTTGTTGGCCTATTAATTCCCAGTCACTCCTCACCTGGATGTCAGTGTGGGAATCATCACATACTTCGACACCATTAACCTGACTACCTCATTGCAAACACTGTTGTTCACTTAACAGCATCAGCATCACTGCATCAGCAAGGAACTCCCAACCAAGCCCAGCCTAATTACCCTTCCCCTAAAGCATCTCTAAGCTTTTCAGTAATTTTTATTTCATCTTAGTTATAGACAAATGCAGCTTGAAAATTTCCCTTTTCTCCCCTCTCCCATCACAAAAGAGGCACAGAAATGTGAAAACGCGCACCTCCAGATTCATGAACAGTTTCTTCCCAGCTGATATCAAGCAACTGAACCATCCTATCGGCAACCAGAGAGCGGTCCTGAGCTACTATCTACAACCTGATCTCCCGGTGGCTCAGCACTTTAACTCCCCCTCCCATTCTGAATCCTACCTTTCTGTCCTGGGTCTCCTCCATGACCAGAGTGAGTCCACCGTAAATTGGAGGAGCAACACCTCATATTACGCTTGGGAAGTTTACACCCCAGCGGTATGAACATTGACTTCTCCAATTTCAGGTAGTCCTGCTTTCTCCCTCCTTTTCAGCTCTCCCACAGCCCACTGTCTCCGCCTCTTCCTTTCTTCTTCCCGCCCCCACCCCCACATCAGTCTGAAGAAGGGTCTCGACCCGAAACGTCACCTATACCTTCGCTCCATTGATGCTGCCTCACCCACTGAGATTCTCCAGCATTTTTGTCTACCTTCGATTTTTTCTTAAACACAACAGTCAACTATCTTCAATCAGTGTTTACTGGAAGTAATACTGCATGAAACGCTATTCCATTGATCACTGTATCTGTAGACAGTGGATGGCTCTATTGTAATCTTTCCGCTGACTGGTTAGCTCGCAACAAAAGCTTTTCACTGTACCTCGGTACACATGACAATAAACTAAAGTTAACAAAGTCTGTGTCAACTACCAAGTCTGTTACACCAATCCTACATTAATCCTCTTTGTAATCTTTACTACAATCTTACCAACCCCCCCCCCCCCCCCCCCCTTCCATCCGCATAGATAGCCAGAGACTGTTTCCCAATGGACATACCAAAACCCATAGGTCATAGGTCTCATGTGCAAGAAAGAAGTTTTCTTCATTAAAATTAACAAGGCAGGTTTTCTACATACATTCCTGTGAAGCGCAGCAAGGTTGGGTTGTAGAAATTGATATAATAATAATGTTAGAAAGGCATTTAGACAGACGCAAGAATGGGTAGTAAATAGAAGTAGGAGGAACTGCAGATGCTGGAATCTTGAGCAGAACAGAGTGCATAAAGTAACTCTGCAAGTCGGGCAGCTTTTGTGGAGGGAATGGCTAGCAACATTTCAGGATGCGACTCCTTAGGCTGACGAACGGCCCCAAATTGAAACGTCACCTGTTCGCTTCCTCCATAGATGCTGCCTGACCTGATGAGTTACTCCTGCACTTTCTGTTTTGCAGTAAGTAGAGGTACATGGACCGTGTGCAGAAAGATGGCAATGTAGAAGAAAAATAGCCTGCAGAATTTAAATTCCAAAATACTTAAATTGTATTATACAAGGACAACAATGGGAGAAACATGGGGGTTACACAAAAAGCTGGAGAAACTCAGCGGGTGCAGCAGCATCTAAGGAGCGAAGGAGATAGGCAACGTTTCAGGTCGAGACCCTTCTTCAGGATGGGAGAAACATGCCTGTTTGGAAAACAAAAAGTGAAATGGCTTGCTTAATTTCTCTGTCTTCCGCACAATACATGGTAAATGCTTTCTTTTTTAAAAAGAAATATTTATTTTTTTAATTTATTGTGGTTTCTCATTTGGTGTCTTTTGCATAACTGAACTTTTTTTAAAAATCCATGTCATTTTAATTCTCCCCTTTGTTCTTTTGGCAGTGACAGAGGATGTCACAGTTATCTAAATATATTTATAACAACTTAAAAGGAACAATTAGTTAGTTGTGCATAGACAAAGAAGAAATTGTTTCTGTGGAGTAGCACCAGTTGACCTTTGTTAGCATGTCATTCTTCCACAGTTGATCACGCCCTTTATGTAAAGCTGGAGAAAGTTAAGAGAGAATAAATGAGAATTGTAACGATTGAGGATTTTTCATCTGATTTACAGGAAATGTAATTGCCGTTCATTGTGTAGTTTTCTTTTGAAGTAGTTTCCATTTAAAGCATTTCTAATACCCATCTTCTACAAGAGATTACTCCAGGACAGTTATTATCACTGTTCAAATACAATTAATTGCCTTTTTCGATTTTGGGATTGTCAGGGGATCGGTTAAAATTCTCAAACCTTCTTCAATATTTGAATAAGTATGAATGGCAAAATACCACACATTGTTCTCAGGCAAAAGTTCAGCCATAATTAATCAGAAGTAGTAGGTGGCATGAGTACATTTTTGATTAAGAATGACTTATGGACAGTTTTTACATTCTTACAATGAAATTCACAATCGGTTTCATTTAACATTGGTAAAAAGGTAATTTCTCCCATTCATGTCACATTGTTATACCTTTATGTTCCATTTTTGTGGACGGCACAGTGACGCAGCGGTAGAGCTGCTGCCTTACAGCGCTTGCAGACTGCAAGTTGCAGTGCCAGAGATCCGGGTTCGATCCCGACTACGGCTGCTGTCTGTATGGCGTTTGAATGTTCTCCCCATGACCTACGTGGGTTTTCGTCAAGATCTTCGGTTTCCTCCCACACTCCAAAGACGTACAGGTTTGTCGGTTAATTGGCCTGGTAAAATTGTAAAATTGTCCCTTGTGTGTGTAGGATAATGTTAGTGTGCGAGGATTGCTGGTCGGTGTGGACTCGGTGGGCCGAAGGGCCTGTTTCCGCGCTGTACCTCTAAACTAAACTAAACCAAACTTTTAAGTCACTCAATCTTTTTCCTATAGCTAAAAAGGTGGATTCCCAGAATAATTAAGAGAAGGCAGAATGTAACGTTCCCTTCTTCTGTCATGGAAACCTTTTAATCCATTTAAATGTTATTTTCCACATTGTACACATTGAATTAGTAACAGTTAACACTTGGACCAAAATATCTTTCTGTGGTGAAAGCTAATTCCCTATCTGGTCTGATGGATTTGCCTGCTGTTAATTCCTACAGAAATTAAGCTTCAATCCTACACACTGAATGCCATCGCAAGCAAGTGCATCAAATTCAGTATGTGTTTTATTTCTGGTGAATTGCTGGCTCATTATTTAATATTGTTTATCGGTGCTTGAGAATATAACGCATTAAAAACTGAGAAAGAATTCTATGTTTACAAGGTCAAAAAATTTTGTTTTAACTGGATAACTTTGAATAGGTCAAAGGGAAAAAAGTATATACCTGCTATTCTATTACCAAGCATGCGGAAAAGCAATTGCTTTTTGACAAGTGATTAGACAGTGAAAGAAAAGAGGAATTAGCTGTTGTAGCAACCAGGTTTAACCCTTACATTGCGTGTTCCTGACTGGAATTTCTTCTGATAACCCTTGAACTTGTTTTAACCCTCGCGTTTTTCCTTTTATCATGTATTTGTACATTGTGGATGGCTAAATTGTATATTGTCTTTCGACTGACTGGTTAGCACGCGGCAAAAGCTTTTCATTATCTCAGTACATGGAACAATAAACTAAATTCAAACTTGTACATTTCCATCTTAGCAAAATCGTTCCTACAGCAGGGTAACCAAAACTGATCATGATACGCCTCATCAATGTCCTGGAGACCTGTAACATCACATCCCAACTTCTAGCCTCAATACCCTGTCTGATGAAGGTTAATGCACTGAAAGCCGACTCCACCACCCCATCTAACCATGATGCCACTTTCAAGGAACTATGCACTTGCACTCCTAGATCCCTTCATATATCTCAACCAGGTGCATGAAATTTCATCTCTAGCTTCCCACTGTGTCTTCGGATATATCTGATAAGGCCCAGGTGATGTATCTACCTTCATACGCCTACGACACCCAACACTACCTCAACCACAATAAGGACTGCACTTAAGAATTCTCCATTAACTGTCGCAAGTTCCCCAGTCTTCATGTCTTTCTCCATGGTAAAAACTAAGAAGAAATACTGATTGGTCACTTTCAGCGGCTCCACTTTGACCACTTTGGTTTCTGAGGGGCCCTATTTTCTCTTTAGTTACCCATTATGTACTCCCTTTCCCATAATGTAAAATCTCTGACTATTCCTTAATGCTATCTGCCAGAGCTATCTACTGCCCCCATTTTGCCTTCCTAATTTCCTTTTTAATATGTTCCTCAGTTCCTGAAACTCTTCTAGGGAGACACTCGATCCCAGCTGCCTACACATATCCTATGCTGCTTTTTTCCTAATCGGAGCCTGGATTTCTCTCGTCATCCAGTTTCCTTACTCCCATCAGCCTTGTCCTTCACTCTAACAGGACCATGCATGCCCTGCCCTTCACTCTAACAGGACCATGCATGCCCTGCCCTTCACTCTAACAGGACCATGCATGCCCTGAGCTCATGTTATCTCAATGTAAAAGCATCCCACTTTCCAGACATTTATTTGCCCACAAACAACTGACTCCAACCACTTTTAGCAAGTTCCTAACTCTAAATTGAGAGAGATGGATGAAAGGAGCACATGAGGGGCGCTGATCATATTGAATGGCGGTGCAGGCTCGAAGGGCCGAATGGCCTACTCCTGCACCTATTTTCTATGTTTCTGTGTGGAAACATAACAAAGCATTTACTTTTGTTTTGCTCATCAGCATTAATTAACCTTTTAAACCTACTTAACCTGCAAACGTATACAATTAAATTAGTAAAGTCCAGGGAGGTTAGTTGGCAGTGACTATCATTTATTATAGACAATAGGTGCAGGAGTAGCTAGCACCGCCATTCCATGTGATCATGGCTGATCATCCCCAATCAGTACCCCGTTCCTGCCTTCTTCCCATATCCTCTGACTCTGCTATTTTTAAGATCCCTATCTAGCTCTCTCTTGAAAGTATCCAGAGAATCCGCCTCCACTGCTATCTGAGGCAGAGAATTCCACATTATGTCTTTGGAAATTCATTTATTGTGTATAAAGTCATCTTCAACTTTATGTGGTGTCTTAGATTTGGTGAGCACCGTAGCATCATGGCATTGTGTTGATTTTAGTACTGAATCAAGCAGTGAACGATGTTACATCATACCCTGCAGTGGGGCAGGTTAGTTTTGATAACAGCTACAGAATTTCCATTTTTATTCATGCCATAAGTTGCTGTGCATTACATTCTGAATACTGTTTGTCTCACTTGCATTACTGTCCAAAATGCCAATCAATATACCTTGTGTGTTTAACTCAAACACTTAATTGTTGGATAGGTCCAGCCAATTTTGTGTAAAGAGCTCAGGCAGAATTTGTATGCAACTAAGTTTTGTCTGAAGAAAACTATTCCAATGCAATGACTACCAAATGGTGTCTTCCAAATTAACAGTTGAGGTAAAATGCAACAGAACTCGGTGGTATGGTGGCCCAGCGGTAGAGTTGCTGCCTTATGCCCCTGTCCCACTTAGGAAACCTGAACGGAAACCTCTGGAGACTTTGCGCCCCACCCAAGGTTTCCGTGAGGTTCCCAGAAGTTTTTGTCAGTCTCCCTAATGGTCGAAAGTGGTTTCCGTTTTAAAAATCGGTAATTTTTCAGTTGAAGTCGGTTACCGGAGGACAAAAACCTCCGGGAACTGCACGGAAACCTTGGGTGGGGCGCAAAGTCTCCAGATGTTTCCGTTCAGGTTTCCTAAGTGGGACAGGGGCATTACAGTGCCAGAGACCCGGGCCCGATCCTGACTACGGGTGCTGTCTGCATGAAGTCTGTACGTTCTCCCTGTGATCTGCGTGGGTTTTCTCTGGGTGGTCTGGTTCCGTCCCACACTCCAAAGCCATACAGGTTTGTAGGCTAATTGGCTTGGTATAAATGTAAATTGTCCCATGTGTGTGTGTAGGATAGTGTTAGTGTGTGAGGATCGCTGGTCGGTGCGGACTCAGTGGGCTAAAGGGCCTGTTTCCACGCTGTATCTTTCAACTAAACTGAGATAGAAGGTGGTAGTAACATTCACTGCTGAGTTAAGCAATCAACCGTAATTTAACTTGTGTGTGAGGAGACAGTTGCTGGACAGTATGTTTAGTTTAGTGAAGAGATACAGCACGGAAACAGGCCCTTCGACCCACCAACCAGCGATCCCCGCACATTAACACTAGCCCACACACACTAGGGACAATTTACATTTACACTAAGCCAATTAATCTACAAACCTGTACGTCTTTGGAGTGCGGGAGGAAACCAAAAGTCTCGGACAAAAACCCATGCAGGTCACGGGGAGTACGTACAAATTCCATACAGACAGCACCCATTGTCGGGATCGAACCCGGGTCTCTGACACTGCAAGCGCTGCAAGGCAGCACCTCTATCGCTGTGCCACCGTGCTGCCCTGGGTATTACTCCTGGGTATTATTGGGAAGCCTGCAAATGTACCAGCAACAATCTCAAATTCGCTGAGAAAAAAATCCTTGGTATCATATATGCTTAGGCAGTGTATATATTTAAGAAAGTCTGCAAATATCATACCCCGTTAAATGTTAAGTGGCTCTCTTTCCAAAAATAACAAGGGGATTACTTGAGGAAATATTGTTTCCACCATTGTAGTGCAAGTGAGATATTTAATTAAACGTGGTGTGTTCAGAAGTGATCTGTACACCAGGCAGTGCGTGAATAGTCCCCTGACACTTCCGCGACAATTGTGAAATTTGTGCATAAATGAACTATTGTTGATTTATTACCAACCTCATTATTATTCTTTTAAGCAATAAAATGCACAGATGCAAAACCCATCAAAGCCAAATGTCAGCAGTCTAATAAAACCATGTTTACTCACAGTTATCATTTCTTTGTGCAATCTGTCAGTCAAAATGTTGATAGAATGAGCTGCTTTGACTGTTAGGTCACACATATTGTAATATTTGATAAGTGTTTCAGTTTATCTTTTAATTATCTTCAATAACTATGCTGAACCTTGAAGCAATATGTAATAATTTATACTAATTCTAAATTCAGTCGCTTGATCAGGTTTACAGTCAATGTTATTGAAGGCTTATGATACTAGATACTCAAAAAGCTGTCAAAAAGTGTTTTCCTATTTATAAATTTATCAAATAAATCTTTTGATATACAACAAATAATTCTGTTGGAAAGGCAGTGTGCAGAATCAAATTCACCTCTCAGTTGGGAGTCATCACCTTAGAGCTATACAGCACGGAAACAGGCCCTTCGGCCAAATTGTCCATGGTGACCAAGTTGCTTAGCCGAGCTAGTTTTACTCGCCTGAGTCTAGCCTACATCCCTCTAAAACCTTTCAATCCGTAACCTGTCTAAACGTTTTTTAAGTGTCAAATTGTACCTGTCTCTATCACATCCTATTGTAGTTCGTTTCCTGACCGAACCAGCTGTGAGAAAGGTTTGCCATCAGGGCCCCTTAAACATCTTCCCCCTCTCACTTTAAACTAGTGCCCTCCAGTTTCAGACTCCCCTGCTTTTGGGAAAAGACTGTGGCTATTCACCTCATCTCTGCCCCTCATACGTCTAAGGTAATCCCACAGCCTTCTGCGCATCTAGGAAAAGACCCAGCCTATTCTGCCTCTTCTTATAACCCAAGCCCCTCCAGACCCCGATACATCCACCTAAATCTTTTCTGGACTCTTTGCAATTTTAATGAATTTTTCTGAAGTATGCATTGTAGTGATATTAATTTATGGGAGGTAAATATTTTCATAGCACCGTGAGATTAGCCCTGCAATACGATGCTGCAAGAGGGAAATTAAAGTAGATTTCCCTGAGGGTACGATCCAGAGGGTCATAAAAGCACTACATAGGTTCAGTTCTCCCATCCAGAGACACAATAGCGCGGATAATTTAATTACTAATTATTGATCAAATTATGCATTTAGCTGCATCACAGAAAATTATGATATTCTATCAAAAATATTTTTATTTTATGTAAGCCACTGTATTTTTGGTTGCAAATTCATGCTATAAATTTTATACCTTATATTATAAGTTATAAAAAGCCAGGATTTCCATCTCAAACTGAATCACATGAATGATGACACAAATATAATTGCGTTTGCAGAACATTGGGTCATTAATGATAATTTTAATACATGAGATATTATGGAGAAGCTAAAGGATTTGGGTATTTCCATTCATTGTCGTTGAATGACCATACATTTGTGCAAAAAAGGCCAACATCATGTTGACCTTTAGCACAAGTACAAAAGAGATTTGATCAGCTCCACAAAGAGTCCTGCATATAGTACTTTGAATGGCAAACCAGGAAATATATATTGCACTTTGTCGCAGTAGAGTACGCAGCAATGAGTTATGAAGGTGGTATTTAAGTTGGGAGGTGATCCATACATTGAAAAATAAAATTTATCATGACTTTATGCCTTTTTCCTCAAAGATGTCTTTGTTGCGGCATTTTCAGTATAAATCTGAAATCAATAAAATGTTGTTAAAACATGGATTTTAAGGTGTCTGGGGTCAAAATGCAAAGAAAAAAAAACCTGAGTAGGCAGGAGTCAAGAGAAGGTTAAGTGTTTTTAATTGTCACATCCAGGGGGTACAGAACAGTGACATTCTTACTTGCTGCCATTTTACAGGCATAGGGACCATTTATTGATTTACTATATTTTCTGATTTCCATTCTGGACAATCAGAAGCTGCATTAATATATTTCCTCATCGCCTGGACTTACAAGCCCATTGCGATGCAACCAGGTGTTTTATCATCCAGGCAGGTTCAGCATATCTGCGCTCCTTGCAACCTTATTTATAGGCTTGGCTCTATGCTCATGGATCCAATTATAGTCAGATGCATAGCCTTAAGGCCCTGTCCCACTCACGAACTCTCCCAAGTTTTCCCTTTCATTCGAACTCGGGGAATGTCGGGTAATATCGGTAGCGAGCTCGTAAGAGCCCGTAGAAGTCCGTAGATGTTTCGTAGCTGCTCATAATGCCAGCCGTAGGAACTTGGAGTGTCAGGCAACTTGGGACTTTTTTCAACATGTTGAAAAATGTCCACGAGTTTAAAAAAATAGCCCCGAGTACCTACGAACGGCTATTACTGTATTTCTCCGAGTTCGAATCGAGGGGACAACTCGGAAGAGTTTGCGAGTAACTTTGGAAAGTGGGACAGGGCCTTTACAGATTAGAATGTTATAGCCATGCAGAAATAAAATGTCTGATTCCAGAAGTTAATAATTCTTCATGGTTATTAAATCTTTAATTGACAACAAAATCTGAATTTTGTGAACCCTATCAACGCTCAATAATGTAACATTGAAATATTGTTAGTCATAAATATTTCAGTAACATTCAGATTTTTTATGCTAGATTTTTTCCTATTCTTCCATTGAAGATGGGAGGGAACACAAGCATTTTGATCATATTTCAACTACATTGAATGGTATACCCTGGAACAGGACCTTCAACACAGTAGAAACAAGGAATGACAGATTCTGGTTAACCAAGGAAAGGCACAAAATGCTAAAATAACAGGCAGCATCTCTAGTGAACATGGATTGGTGTTTTGAGTCGGAACCCTTCTTCACTTTGAAGTCACCCTCTATTCCTTGCATATTCATGTTCCTCCCTAAAAGCCAATTAAATGCCACTGTTGTGTCTCCTTCCACCACCCGCTCTGGCAGCGCATTACAGCTACCCACAATTTTTTTGTGTTGAATAATTGCTCAGCGTATCTCCTTTAAGCTTTTGTCCTTCTCAGCTTAAAGCCTTAAAGCTGTGTCCTCGAGTTTGACATTTTCACCCTGGGAAAAAGATTCTGACTCGCTACCCTTTTCGTTTGACTTCCCAAAGTGCAATGCCTCACACTTGCTGGGAAAAAATTCCATCTGCCCATATCAGTAACTGATCCATATCCTGCCATTTCCATTAACGCCCATATTCTCTGTTTCCAACTCCACCAATGTTTGGGTCATCAGCAAACTTATTGACCAACCCGTTAACATATATGGCCAAAATATATATATATATATATATATATATATATATATATATATATATATATATATATATATATATATATATATATATATATATATAAACAAAAAACAAAAAACAAAAAAAACAGGCCATATATGTAAACGGGTTGGTCAATAAATATATCACGGACAACAGAGGTCCAGCACAGATTCCTGCAGAATACCACTGGTCACAGACTTCCTGGCAAAATAACACTCTTCCACCACTACCTTTGTATTGAATGGATAAGCCTGTTTGAATCCAAACTAACAAGTCACCATGGATCCCATGTCTTTCTGATCTGGAATAGCCTACCATGAGGGACCTTTTCAAATGCCTGACTGAAATCCATATAGATAGCTTCTATGGTCAACAATGAACTCCCAGATCCTCAAAAGCACTGACAGATACATTTGGTTGCAGAGAGTGATGAAGATGGATTTTATTGTTGGTTTACAACTGGAATGTTTCTAAAGGGAGGTTAAGAGTAGGAGTAAACGGGTCCTTTTCAGAATGGCAGGCAGTGGCGAGTGGAGTGCCGCAAGGCTCGGTGTTGGGGCCGCAACTGTTTACCATATATATAAATGATTTGGAAGAAGGAATTAGGAGCAACACTAGCAAGTTTGCGGATGACACAAAGCTGGGTGGCAGTGTGAACTGTGAAGAGGATGTTAGGAGGTTGCAGGGGGACCTGGACAGGTTGAGTGAGTGGGCAGATGCGTGGCAGATGCAGTATAATATAGATAAATGTGAGGTTATCCACTTTGGCAGCAAAAACAAGGGGGCAATTTATTATCTCAATGGGGTTAGGTTAGGTAAGCAGGCAGTGAAGAAAGCTAATGGAATGTTGGCCTTCATAACAAGAGGATTTCAGTACAGGAGTGAAGAGGTTCTTCTGCAGTTGTATAGGGCTCTGGTGAGACCACATCTGGAGTATTGTGTATAGTTTTGGTCTCCTAATTTGAGGAAGGACATCCTTGTGATTGAGGCAGTGCAGCGTAGGTTCACGAGATTGATCCCTGGGATGGCGGGACTGTCACATGAGGAAAGATTGAGAAGACTAGGCTTGTATTCACTGGAGTTTAGAAGGATGAGGGGGGATCTTATAGAAACATATACAATTATAAAAGGACTGGACAAGCTAGATACAGGAAAACTCTTCCCAATGTTGGGTGAGTCCAGAACCAGGGGCCACAGTCTTAGAATAAAGGGGAGGTCATTTAAGACTGAGGTGAGAGAAATCTTTTTTACCCAGAGAGTTGTGAATTTATGGAATTCCAAGCCACAGAGGGCAGTGGAGGCCAAATCACTGGATGGATTCAAGAGAGAGTTGGATAGAGCTCTAGGGGCTAGTGGAGTCATGCGATATGGGAAGAAGGCAGGCACGGGTTATTGATAGCGAACGATCAGCCATGATCACAACGAATGGCGGTGCTGGCACGAAGGGCCGAATGGCCTCCTCCTGCACCTATTTTCTATGTTTCTATGTTTCTAAAATAAAGGCACACATCTTACTCCATTTGAGCATGCCTTTCATCAGCAGTTACTGGTGGCAGTTATGTTCATTGTTTCAGGCTCTCCAAGATGAAACTAAAATTGAAATATTTACATCAGTGGACGTTTTAAAACCAAAGTAACAAAATATGGCCACAAATAAGTTGACATTTTTATGAGAAATCTCATTGAAGCATTATATATCATTTTCCTTACCACTAAAAGCTTGCGTTAAATACAATGGTAGCAGATACAGAAACTTCCTTCCTATTTTTCTCTTTCTGTCCTCTCTCTCGTTCTCCCCCTGTATATTCATTCATCTCTCAAGGCTAAAGGTTCTAACGTTATGAAGCAGACTTGGTTTATTGTTCCGTAACGAGTTTACAGACAATACAAATTGCACCAAAGGAATAGATAACACTCCAAACATGTGTCACGAAGTAAGCGGCATTCATGTAGAATAAAGCTGTACTTTGTGAGGAGGAATATTGGTCACCAGCTACTGAAATGAAACATTCTTAAAATGTAAGTGATAAAATGGATTAAAGATTGTAGAATTCTTTAAAGGATGTACTTTGTCTTAACAATGTATATTCCAAAAAGCACTGAGGAACACAGAAACAATGCTGCTATCTTTCTTTATACAAAGCTTCAGTATGACACCCTTAATTAATTATTGGAAACATTCTCATAAATTCTTAGATAACCAGGGCACATTAAATTACCTCTCTTGATAGAACTAATTAATAGATATCGAGATAGTATTGCGTTAAGAACGTGGATTGAATTCATACAAAATTCCTCCTTTGTTTCCGCTATCATTTGAATATCACCTGAAATCTAAATGAAAACAGTAACTGAAGGTGCTTCATTGCAGTAATTGCAAAAGTTCCCTTTTTTCTGGATGTGAGCTTTGCTTGTAAGGACATATTTATTGTCAAGACATTATTTATTATGTATTCTTGTCTGCTCAAGAAGGCAGGGTAGCGCAGCGGTAGAATTGCTGTCTTCCAGCACTGCAGACCCGTGTTTGATCCTGACTATGGGTGCTCTCTGTATGAAGTTTGAGCGTTCTCGTCATGACCTGCGTGTGTTTTCTCCAGGAGCTCCGGTTTCCTCCACACTCCGAAGATGTGCAAGTCTGTAAGTTAATTGGCTTGGTAAAATTGTAAATTGTCCCTGGTGTGTGTAGGATAGTGTTAGTGTGCGGGGATCGCTGGTCAGCATGGACTCGATGGGCCGAATGGCCCGTTTCTGTGCTGTGTGTCTCAACTAAACTAGAGCCACTTTCTTGAATCTTTGTTGCACTTCTAGAAAACCTGGTGCTGCAATGCCGTCTCAATGACTACCGCCCTGTAGCACTCACCCCCATAATGATGAAGTGCTTCGAGAGGCTGGTCAGGGACCACATCACCTCCAGACTCTCCTCCACACTCGACCCATACCAGTTTGCTTACAGGCCAAACCGCTCCACAGAGGACGCTATATCCTCCGTACTCCATCTGAGCCTGGAACATTTAGAGGAGAAAAACACCTATGTGCGAATGCTGTTCGTGGATTTCAGTTCAGCATTCAACACCATTATCCCACAGCACCTGATAAGCAAACTGGTTCCATTGGGCCTCGGCACCCCCATGTGTAACTGGCAACTGGACTTCCTCACTGACAGACCTCAGTCTGTGAGGGTTGGAAATAACACCTCCAATACCATCTCTCTGAGCACCGGCTCCCCTCAGGGCTGTGTCCTGAGTCCACTGCTGTTCACCCTGATGACTCACGACTGTTGTGCCAGGTTTAGTACAAACCACATCATGAAGTACGCAGATGACACAACAGTGGTGGGCCTCATCAGGGACGACAATGAGCTGGCTTACAGGGAGGAGGTGAAACAACTGGCGGACTGGTGCAATACGAACAACCTGATCCTGAATGTCGAGAAAACAAAGGAGATTATCGTCGACTTCAGGAAAACCCGGCACAGTCCCACACCACTTCACATCAACGACAGCGATGTGGAGGTGGTCAGTAGCACAAAGTTCCTGGGGGTGCAGATCACTAACAGTCTGACCTGGTCGAATAACATCTCATCAACTGTTAAGAGAGCGCAGCAGCGGTTGCACTTTCTGCGCCGGATGAGAAGAGCTCATCTCCCCCATCCCATCCTCACTACTTTCTACAGGGGCACCATAGAGAGTATTCTGACCAGCTGTATCTCTGTCTGGTTTGGAGACTGTAGAGCCTCCGACTGGAAGTCTGTGCAGAGAGTGGTGAGGACAGCGGAGAAAATCATCGGGACCTCTCTCCCCTCAATCGGGGATATTGCGACCAAACGCTGTGTGTCTAAGGCCAGCAGTATTATAAAAGACCCCACACATCTCCATCACGGACTGTTCACTCTGCTGCCCTTGGGAAAAAGATACCGCAGCATAAGGAGCAGAACATCAAGGTTCTGCAACAGCTTCTTCCCACGAGCCATCAGACTCCTGAATGCCATGTAATGGGCTGCCACTATTGTCTATTTATCCTTTTCACCCATGCCTATCCTTCGGTTAATTTATTGTGTTGCACAGGGAGCCAAATGCAACGTAATTTCGTTTGGAACTGCATGTATCAATGTATTTCTAAATGACAATAAAGTTTGTTTGACTTTGACTTTTGTTGGATAGGGAACACTGAGATTTAGATCTGCTGACATTGTTGGAAGGGTTACATGTTTCCAAGTCGGAAAATGTCAAGTGTCTATTTGCCATATGCAGCATGGTGTGTGTATTTTACAATATTAGCTGACCTCTTGAGGCAGCATTTCCAAAAGATCCCTTCAATAGCATGGAAGTCAATAGTCATGAAGGTCCAGGCAATATTTTCTTCAGCCTCCTTCATTCCTGAGCATTCAAATTAACAAACCAGGCCACGATACAACCAATACGTACGATATCCACCGTACACCTGACAATATTTGATAGAGCATTCGGTGACATGCTGAATCTCCTCAAACTTGAGAGGATGTAGAGGCATTGGTGAGCTTTCATTATGGTTGCATCAATGTGCTAGGCCCAGGAGAGAGTGTTGGAGATGTGTATCCCCAGGAACTTGAAGCTGTTGACTTCCTCTATCACCATTCCATCAATTAAAGACACATGCACAGAAGGCTGGGCTTTCCTTACTTGAAGTCAACGATCAGTTCCTTGCTAACGTTTGAGTCTGCGATCAAAATTATTTTTCCAGATTATTGATCACTGTCCTCGACACTGACTCGTCTTTGGCCTTTA
Source organism: Raja brachyura (assembly GCA_963514005.1). The sequence goes on from OY740796.1 coordinate 41,123,668, forward strand.
TTCGTCCAATGACGGTGATATTGTCGGTGAATTGCAAGATGGCATTGCGGCTGTTTCTACTTCCACAGTCATGGGTATAGTGATAGTAGAGCAGGGGACTGAGCACGCAACATTGAGGTTGCCCGTGTGCTTGTGTTTGCTACTCTTGCTCTTCTTAATGTTAGAAATGCCGAATTTGGGAGTTGCCGTCCGAGTAATCTAAATGAAGAATGGAAGAGGGAAGAAGATTAGACTTCATTGCCTTCCATCACAGTGATGGATGTGGGGAATCTGCTGTGATGGATGTTTATGTTAACTTTTATGTAGTTGTGTGTCTTGTTGCTATTTGTTTAAGTATGGCTGCATGATAATTCGAAAATCACTGTACCTTAATTGGTACACATGACAATAAAAGACCATTCATTTGATGGTGTACACTGCACTTGTGGATGTTTATAGTAGTTGATCTAGTCTTTATAAAGATGACTGCATTGTCATGGGCGATGCCAAGCCTCTTGAGACATGTTGGAGCTGCTCTCATCTCGGCCAGTGGGATGAACACCATCACTTTCTTGTCTTTGATTGTTTGAAAGGTACAGCACGGAACCAGACCTTTCGGCCCACTGAGTCCAAGCCGATCCACACGAGCTCTATATAATCCCACTTTCACATCCATTCCCTACGCTTTAGAGCAATTTACAGAGGCCAATTAACATAAAACCGGAATGTCTTTGAAATGTGGGAAGAAACCGAAACACCCGGAGGAAAGGCATGTGGTCACAGCGTGAACGTGCAAACTCCGCACAGACAGCAGCCAATGTCAGGATCGAACTCTGGTTTCTGGCGCTGTGAGGCAGCAGTTCTTCTAGCTGTGCCATAGTGTGGTCTAGTGCCTTGAAGATGTTGGAAAAGGCTGTGAAGTGCCTGGTGATGAGTTTCTTGTCACAGGATACTCGGTATTTGATCAGCTTTTACAGCCACAGTGTTCATTTGACTAGTCCAGTTAAGTTTCTACTCATTGATGAGACCCAGGATGTTAATTCTGAAGGTACTTGGCAATAATAATACCATTGTAGATGGATGACTCTCATGTTGGACATGGTCTATTGCCTGACACCTTCTGCTACCGATATTACTTGCTACTCATCAGCCCCTGCTTGAATGCTGTTCAACTCTTGCTATGTGCAAGCTTGTGCTACTTTATTAGCCTAAGTTTTGTGTCTGGAAATGAGCATTCGGTAATCGTCAACCAAAGTGTTCAAATCTGAAGCAAGGAAGGTCATCAGTGAAGTAGCTGAACGCCAACAAGCCAAGGACACAACTACCTGTGGAATTCCTTCAGCAATGAGCTGGGTCCGAGATGATTTCCCCATCCATCTTCCTTTGTTTGAGGGTATGACAGACGATTTGTGAAACCGTAGGAAAATTAATTATATGAATCAATGCTAAAGAGCAAATCCATATTCAAAATGGAGGGTTTGAAGGGCGAGGATAGGAGAGGTTTACATCTCCGGCCATCCAAATAATCATTAATCATTATTGTGGTCAAAGAAAAGAGAGAAAATGTGTTTGTGTGGCCTAAAAGATACATTTTCAGTTCTGTTAATGGTCATTTAAAGGCTAAATGTTTGCAACAAGTCTCTGTTCGCACATCCTGGCACAGCATAATGAATGTCTCACCTTAACATCTCAGGGCTTCCCCTCCTGATTCTCTCCTTCGTCAAAAGATGGAATAAATAAGGAAAAAGATAGTTGGGGCCTCTTGTTAAACAGTGATGAGATGATACAAGAGATTCAACAAGAAGAAGCGGCAAGATGCAAGCATTAATAGAAGATGATCACACAAGGGTAAAACACTTATAATGGGTGACTTCAATCTACATATAGATTGGGTGAATCAAATAGGCAGGGGTGCTGAAGAAGAGGATTTCTTGGAATGTATGCGGGATAGTTTTCTAAACCAATATGTAGAGGAACCAACGAGAGAGCAGTCTATTCTAGACTGGGTATTGAGTAATGAGGAAGGGTTAGTTAGCAGTCTTGTTGCACGTGGCCCGTTGGGCAAGAGTGACCATAATATGGTTGAGTTCTTCATTAGGATGGAGAGTGACATAATTAAGTGGGAATTAAGGGTTTTGAACATAAACAAAGGTAACTTTGAAGGTATGAGACGTGAATTGGCCAAGATAGACTGGCAAGTGATTCTTAAAGGGTTGACAATGGATGTGCAATGGAAGGTATTTAAAGACTGCATGGATGAACTACAACAATTGTTCATCCCAGTTTGGCAAAAGAATAAATCAGGGAAGGTAGTGCATCCGTGGATAACAAGGGAAATCAGGGATAGTATAAAAACAAGAAGCATACAAATTAGCCAGAAAAAGCAGCATACCAGAGGACTGGGAGAAATTCAGAGTCCAGCAGAGGAGGACAAAGGGCTTAATTAGGAAAGGGAAAATAGATTATGAAAGAAAACTGGTAGGGAACATAAAAACTGACTTCAAAAGTGTTTATAGATATGTGAAGAGAAAGAGATTAGTTAAAACAAATGTAGGTCCCTTGCAGTCAGAAACAGGCAAATTGATCATGGGGAACAAGGACATGGCAGACCAATTGAATAACTACTTTGGTTCTGTCTTCACTAAGGAAGACTTAAATAATCTGCCGGAAATAGCAGGGGACCTGGGATCATATAAGGTGGAGGAACTGAGTGAAATCCAGGTTAGCCGGGAAATGGTGCTGGGTAAATTGAATGGATTAAAGGCCGATAAATCCCCAGGGCCAGATAGTCTGCATCCCAGAGTACTCAAAGAAGTGGCCACAGAAATAGTGGATGCATTAGTGATAATTTTTCAAAATTCCTTAGATTCTGGAGTAGTTCCTGAGGATTGGAGGGTAGCTAATTTAACCCCACTTTTAAAAAAAGGAGGAAGAGAGAAAATTTGGAATTACAGACCAGTTAGTCTAACATCGGTAGTGGGGAAACTGCTAGAGTCAGTTATTAAATATGGGATAGCAGTACATTTGGAAAGTGGTGAAATCATTAGACAAAGTCAGCGTGGATTTAGGAAAGGTAAATCATGTCTGACAAATCTTATAGACTTTTTCGAGGATGTAACTAGCAGAGTGGATAAGGGAGAACCAGTGGATGTGTTATATCTAGACTTTCAGAAGGCTTTCGACAAGGTCCCACATAAGAGATTAGTATACAAACTTAAAGCACACGGTATTGGGGGTTCGATATTGATGTGGATAGAGAACTGGCTGGCAGACAGGAAGCAAAGGGTAGAAGTAAACGGGTCCTTTTCAGAATGGCAGGCAGTGACTAGTGGGGTACCGAAAGGCTCAGTGCTGGGACCCCAGCTATTTACAATATATATTATTGATTTGGACGAGGGAATTGAATGCAACATCTCTAAGTTTGCGGATGACACTAAGCTGGGGGGTGGTGTTAGGTGTGAGGAGGATGCTAGGAGGCTGCAAGGTGACTTGGATAGGCTGGGTGAGTGGGCAAATGCATGGCAGATGCTGTATAATGTGGATAAATGTGAGGTTATCCACTTTGGTGGCAAAAACAGGAGGGTAGGCTATTATCTGAATGGTGGCAAATTAGGAAAAGGGGAGATGCAACGAGACCTGGGTATCATGGTACACCAATCATTGAAAGTAGGCATGCAGGTGCAGCAGGCAGTGAAGAAAGCAAATGGTATGTTAGCATTCATAGCAAAAGGATTTGAGTATAGGAGCAGGAAGGTTCTACTGGAGTAGTACAGGGTTTTGGTGAGACTACACCTGGAATATTGCGTACAGTTTTGGTCTCCAAATCTGAGAAAAGACATTCTTGCCATAGAGGGGGTACAGAGAAGGTTCACCAGACTGATTCCTGGGATGTCAGGACTTTCATATGAGGAAAGACTGGATAGACTTGGCTTGTACTCGCTAGAATTTAGAAGACTGAGGGGGGATATTATAGAAACTTTAAAAATTCTTAAGGGGTTGGATAGGCTAGATGCAGGAAGATTGTTCCCGATGTTGGGGAGGTCCAGAACAAGGGTTCACAGTCTAAGGATAAGGGGGAATTCCTTTAGGACCGAGATGAGGAAAACATTTTTCACACAGAGAGTGGTGAGTCTCTGGAATTCTCTGCTACAGAAGGTAGTTGAGGCCAGTTCATTGGCTATATTTAAGAGGGAGTTAGATGTGGCCATTGTGGCTAAAGGGATCAGGGGGCATGGAGAGAAGGCAGGTACAGGATACTGAGTTGGATGATCAGCCATGATCTTATTGAATAGCGGTGCAGGCTCGAAGGGCCGAATGGCCTACTCCTGCACCTCTTTTCTATGTTTCTATCACCTGGGCTATTAACTCTCACTCTTCTTACAGGGTAAAGTAAGCCCTAAAGGGCCTGCCCGACTTGCCGATTTTTTTTCGGCCACTGCTGGAGTCATATCAGTGTCGCCAAAAGATTTTGAACATTTGAAAATCCAGCGGCTACAAAAACATGTTGCGACACTTGAAAAAACACCGCGCGTCATACGTCATCACGCCGCATCACGCCGCAAATTTTTCGGTGACTTGATACGTCAATCAATGATGCCGGCAATCGCCGAAAAAATCGCGAAGGTGGGACAGGCCCTTAATGCTCACAGTACTTGACGGAAAAGAGATTGGTCAGTATATCATGTTGCTTATGGCAGCTGAGGCGTGTAGTCTTAACAGTGACTCGGCTCTCAAATTCCCTGTATGAAGCCTGTAATATTTCTAGCAGGTTTGTTATCACATCCGCCCAGCAATTTGTCTGCTTTCTCTTTGAATCGGACTTGTAGGTCATTTAAGGAATCTTATTCACTGAATGTGTACCATGTGCCTTCTTTGGCCGTATATACCTTGTCGGATGTATTTGTGTAAAGGGACTGCAGTTATCGGCGTGTTGAAGGGTTTTAGATCATTGCCATTCCTTAACAAAGGCTACACTCCCTTTTAATGGCATGAGCAACAGTAGATACCTGTAAGTCTTGTGTAAATAACATTCAGAACATCAATAGTTTAGAAGGGGTGGCAAATCTGGAATTAGCAAATATTCACCACAATACCACTTGATAGGTTGTCTAGGCATTGCAATAAGTAAAAGTTTATTGATTTTGAAAAGAAAAGTACTTCTTTATTTGCTCTTTCTGTATATATGCAAGCCTCACTCTATATTGCCCATGAATGACGTTATGCTTTGGATTACTGCATTTGTGTTTAAAAAGAAAGGCTTATAAAATAATAAAGCTAAATGATGATGCATTCACTGGCGATGATAGAAATGTTTCTTTCCACAAGATGCAGCTGATATGCCTTGAAGTAAAAGCTACCCTTATGAATTTGGGTGGGTACAATTAGAACATTAATTGCAGATGGAACAAACACTGAAGCTCTAACTTCCCAACAACTAACACATTGAGTTGAACAATTATACCATGTGTACTAGATCTTTGCTATGTTGAAGATATCGAGCATTTAAATGAGGACAAAGAGTTTTAACGAGTTGGCATTTGTATATAATTACATGTAGGGTTCTGGTAAGTGAGAATGATCAATAGTGCTAACTGAAGGACTTTGAAGTTGAAGTGTTTCTGTGCAGTGCAATTGAAAATCATTGTTTGTTTTTCCCAGCATGACACACAATATCAACTATTTTATTAGTCATTTTTGCATCACGCTTGGGATTTGCGCTGGCAGTACTTATTACTGATAAATCGTTGATAGGGGTATGTAGACTTGGAACCAGAAAGAAAGTAATATTTAACAAAATCCAGAGCAGAAACCAAAATGGAGAAGGAAGCAAAAAAATGACATTGAAAGAGAAATGGTGTAAAAGAATTTCTTGAAGATCAAGAGGTGGTCCACAGCTCAATAATTGATGAAAATGAGCTGCAAAGGCTTTTTCGAGTGAATAAGCCACTGCCTTCAGAGAGAGTTTCTCGTCGCTGTTGATAAAAGAGCGCCGAGTCTGATCTACACTTGCGATCTTGGTGACACATGGTCTATCCCTCCTTTTCCTAAGGTGCTGTGCTTTTATTGTTCAGTGAATTACAAAGGGTCAAACAATAAAATAAGTGTAACTCTTGCTTATGGGCTAAAGAACCATTGCAATCATAATACACTCTCAAAGGCTCTCTGTCCTTATTTCCAAAGATAGCTTTCTTCGCCCCGAGGAATATGGCACCATAACATGAGATTTTTTTAAATTGCTACTGAGCAACAAAATAAAGTATTAATAAGTTTAAAGTACAGAAAAAAAGTAGGCTCTGATAAGTAGTTACATTAGCCCCTATATAGATATTTACAAATCTGATGTATGCCATCAGAAATAATGAACATTGAAACCATTAACATATCTCAAAATTTCCTTAAGCTGTGCAAAAATTTTAGTTAGAGCCTAAATGAAACTCATTGTAGATACACTTAAAAGCATGTGTTTCTATTAAATGTCAATCTGCAGGAATTATATGTTGTCTGGATGTTGCAAAAGGAATTTCTGTCACTATCCAGGCGTGAACAGCTAACTTGGTGTTTAGTTTAGTTTACAGATGCAACATGGAAGCAGGCCGTTCGGCCCATCAAGTCAAGCCAACCCATTCAATTCTAGTTCTATTGTACCCTACTTTCTCATCCACTGCCTACAAACTCTGGGCCATTTACAGTCACCAATTAACGTACAAACCCACACGTCTTTGGCATGTGGGAGGCACTCAGATGAAACTCCCATGGTCACAGGGAGAACATACAAACTGCACAGACAGCACCCGAGGTCTCTGGCGCTGTGAGGCAGCAGCTCTACGAGCTGCACCGCTGTGACACCCACATATAAAATATTGAGGGGAATGATAGGCTGAATGCAGAGTGTCTTTTCCCTAGGGTAGCAGAGTCATAAACTAGAGAGCATTGGTTCAAGGTGAGATAGAAAGATCTAATAGGATCCGAAGGGGTAATATTTCCACACAGAGGGTGAAATGAGCTGGCAGAGGAAGTAATTGAAACAGGGAGGGGTGGCGCAGCGGTAGAGTTGCTGCCTTACAGCGCTTGCAGCGCATGAGACCCGGGTTCGATCCCAACTACGGGTGCTGTCTGTACGGAGTTTGTATGTTCTCCCTGTGACCACATGGGTTTTCTCCAAGATCTTCAGTTTCCTCCCACACTCCAAAGACATACAGGTTTGTAGGTTAATTGGCTTGGTGTGTATGTAAATTGTCCATAGCTTGTGTAGGACAGTGTTAATGTTCGGGGATCGCTGGTCGGTGCAGACTCGGTGGGCCGAAGGATCTGTTTCCACACTGTATCTCTAAACTAAACTAAAGCTAAACTGAACAACATTTAAAAGTTATTTGGACAGGAACACAAATAGGAAAGGTTAGAAAGATAAGGTCAAACAGGTAAATGGATAGTTTGGATGGACATCTTGGTCGGCATGGGTTGGGCTAAAGGGCCTTTTTGCATGCAGTTTAACTCCCTATGCATCTGCAATGTTCTTGGGATTCTGCTTGGTGCTCTGGTTTGTTCACCTGTCCTAACCTTGTGCTAGTAGATTGATTAGCTGCTGTAAATTATCCTTTAGTGTCGGTAAGTGGTAAAATAAACAAAGGGGGAATATAGGGAATAACCTGTGAAGCTACAGGGAAACAAGGAAAGGGAATTGGGACTGTTGGGATCACTGTGCTGGCAGCTAACATGAACCAATGGGCTGGTTAGAATCCTTTGTTATAATGTAAATAATTAGCAATGCTTTGCCATTTGGGAGAATAACAATTGTTCAGATAAAAGCACATGGTGGAATAGCTGCTTTACGGTGCCAGAGATCCGGGTTCGATCCTGACTACAGGTGCACTCTGTGCAGAGTTTCTACGATTTCCCTGTGACCGTGTGGGCTTTCTCCGGGTGTTCCAGTTTCTTCCCACATTCCAAAAAACATGTAGGTTTGTAGGTTAATTGGCTTCTGTAAATTGTCCCTGTTGTGTGTGTGACAGAACTAGTGGACGGGTGATTGTTGGTCGTCATGGACTCGGTGGACCGAAGGGCCTGTTTCCACACTGTATTTCTAAATTAAACTAAGCTTTGCTCTGTTCAACATTAAAAATGTAATTTTTGTTGTTATTATTTTTATTTGTGTAAAGATCTCTTTTTTTTCTAATGTTAGCCATGCAGTTGAATTATTCTTATTGATATCTTTTGAGTAATTTCTGGCAATATAATTTTGTTATATGTAAACACTTCATACAGATGACCAAAACAGAAACTTATTATCGATTATAGACATAAAATGCTGGGACACTCAGTGGGACAGGCAGCATCTCTGGAGAGAAGTAATGGGTGATGTTTCGGGTAGAGACCCTTCTTCAGACTGACAGTCAGGGAAAGGGAAATGAGAGATATAGAAGGTGATATAGTGAGGGAGATATAGAACAAAGAAAGGAAAGATATGCAAAAAAGTAACAATGACAAGGAAACGGTCCATTGATAGCTGTCAGCTAAGTGCAATGCAACCCACCAGGACACCAGAAAAGTATTATCATTTGATCCAATTTATTGAATGCTTTTGATGATTTTAAAAGATTACAACATATTGTATTGATCTCATTGCATCAGGTAGATGTTGGCTTCATCGGGGATGCTTGTAGTGACGTTTCCATTTCATAGCCTCACAACGCACCTGTGCTTGTCAGCCCAATTGTTGTAGATATTCCTGAACAAAGGTGAACAAAGCAATGAGACATTGATCAATTATGGGAATCTATGTAATATACATTTAAAAAATCAATGGAAAATATATACAGTTAAAACTATATTTAACTTGTGTAGATCAATTCATATTTTGTTTTAATTCTTGTCCATTCTGATGGAGAGTGCAGCAGGCACCAGGTGACCAAGCGCTATTTAATTTTTCAAAGGAAGCATTGTTGCCTGCTCACTCTTTAATTGCTGTGCGTGGCATTGCACAGGTGCACGTTACCTACTGGCCATCTTTGAATAAAGATTAGTTTAAAGATACAACACGGAAACAGTCCCTTCTGCCCACCAAGTCCACGCTGACCAGCAATCCATGAACACTAACACTATGCGGCACACACTAGGGACAATTTACAATTTTAACAAAGCCTACTAGCCTAAAATTCTGTACAACTTTGGAGTGTGGGAAGAAACCGGAACTCTCAGAGAAAACCACGCAGGTTGAGAACATACAAACTCCATAGGGTGGGAATCTACGTAATACATTTTAGAAATGAATATCGATGGAGAATATATACAGTTGAATTAAACTTGTGTAAATCAATTAATATTGCACCTGTTGTCAGGATTGAACCCGGGTCTCTGGCACTATAAGGCGGTAGCTCTACTGCTGCATCACCGTGCCGCTCACGTCTCCTTGTACAGCTGGAGAAGAGAGGGGAATGTGTGAATGTGGAGGGAATAAAAAGCTAAAACATTCTCAAATTGCAAATGATTACCTTTTTCTGTCCTCATCTCAAATTAATTTCTGGCATCATACATAATATCATTAACATATTTAATTACTAAAGCTTTAGGCAAGATAACATATTCAAATTTGTTCATTTACTGTCCTGGAAGCTTTAATCACACATTTCCAGAAAAGATGATCATTATATTAATACCTGTAGAAATTATCAGATTACAAATTTAAAATATATATGTATACTACTCTTAGATGATAGGTACTATAGATTAAAATACATCTGAGTAACTGAAAATTTTAATTAAAAATATAATTAATGTGATTCATCCCCCTGAATAGAGTGTTTAATTAGAAAATGTCGTCATCTAGAATGTGAAGTGTTATTCAGAATTTGTTTTCAGAATGCTCTAATTCTTTAAGTTTTTATTCCGGCTTTATTTTAATAATGTGATGTCCACGCCATCACCTTTTGTTACAAAGCATCAATTTCTTCTCACTTGATTTTACCTACATTTGCTGGCTTGACAATATAATTTTTATTAGAAGCGATTGCTGATGAGAGAGTACACTTTGATAACGCTTCAGTATGGAACAGTTGCCTTTTTGTGAAAGTACTCAAATATGTGAAATGGCTGAGCATTTTTTTGTTCTTATTCATTTATTGAACACAGTATGCCAACAGTTGCATTTGTGAACAGGATAATTGGCCTCTTCAATAATTACTGCATTCTGAAACACTGTCAAAATTAGAGAGGTCATCTGCCTGCTGTGATTGCAATAAGAAGGTGTTTTCAACTCTGGTAAAGAGTATGTAATTTGATTGTACCGTTCATCAAGCAGCTGTCAAGTTTGGGTTAAGCGTTCTTAACATCAGAAAAGAATACTGTTTCACCTAGCATGGAAGCAATATGTATTGCAAGCAATCCTGTCAACATTGCCAACATGTTCCACTACATACCTCCTGCGCATTTTATTTTTTTCAAATCATCCAATATTAGGTTTGAGTTTGGATTTCATAAGAACATGATTTTTTTACATAACTGGGATTGCTTTCATTGCAAATATAATACATTTATTTGAGGTGCGTTGTGAAGATTTCTCAGGATTTTGTTATTAAATGCTGTGCCTTAAAATTGGAGGGTTTACTTTAATGAAGAAATTGTACCCGATTATTTAATATGAAATTGTCACTAAGAAGATGTTCACAAAATTTGGGCGGCACAGTGGCGTAGCGGTAGAGTTGCTGCCTTACAGCTCCAGAATCCCGGGTTTGATCCCGACTACGGGTGCTGTCTGTTCGGAGTTTGTACATTCTCCCCGCGACTGCATGGGGTTTCTCTGAGATCTTCAGTTCCCTTCCTCACTAAAGACGTACAGGTTTGTAGGTTCATTGGCTTGGTATAAATGTAAATTGTCCCTAGTGTGTTAGGATAATAATGTGCGGGGATCGCTCGTTGCCAAGGACTCGGTGGGACGAAGGGCCTATTTCCACATTGTATCTCCAAATTAAACTAAACAAAATATTTTTTCTGTATTTGGAATGTGATCTGCATGATGTGCATGTTCTGACCCAGGAAGAAACAAAAACAATTAGCAATATTATTTAGTTTATTAAGTCCATGGTTTTGCCTGATTTGTTCTGTCCTATTCATCCATTACTCTTGATTTTACTGATTTAATTTGGCAAAGCCACAAGTTTGCAAGTTTGACCAGCTTTTTGATCGTTGATCCCGCTGAACTCGTATCCTACAGGAGAGGGGGCTTATTTTGTGCTGACTTCAGCCTTATGACCACATGCCGCCTGTCCCACCCATCGGCATTTGGCTCATATCCATCTAAACCTTTCCTATTCATATATACCTGTCCAAATGTATTTTAAATGTTGTTGTAGTACATGCCTTGGCTACCTGCTATAGTAGTTTGGTCCATGCACCAAAATGTTGGAAATTGGAAAATGTTGCCCTTCAGGTTACTAGTTAATTTTTCCCCTCGCATCTTAAACCTTCGTCCTCTGCAACATATTATCCATGAAGAACAGTTACAAACTTAATGACTAACAATGGATGTGATAAAAAGTCAGGTGCTCTGGATGTTCTGTACATATGCACACAAAGAGGCCTTGTGCCAAAAACTATTGTAGATTTGGTTCATAAAAGTGAATTCATTGTTTATTTCCAATATATGACCAGTTGCACAGGAGCCAGAAGACTGATATGTCATTGGATAGGACCCACTGGATATTGGATAGAAACCCACTGCTTGACCAAGGGCTTGCTAGAATTCCCCAGCATTCTCCCTCGTGAATCTGCTCTCAATTCCAGCTCCAAATTGGGCCTCGCATTCTTTCAAATGGAGAGGGTGGTGGATTTAGGCCTACAAGGCAGGAAAGCAAGAATCTTGGAGAAACTCAGCGGGTTTGCATGAATGGTTTTCCTTATTTAAAACTTTTTTTGTGGGGCGTTTTGAATGATTTCATTTTTAATGCCAAAATAGGTATCAATGTTTACATGAATAGTCTTTAAAGACAAAACATTGATAACTTCCAGTAGACAGTAATGCTGCGGTTTAGGTCATCTTCGGATTGTCTCAATTTGTAAAATCTTTCAGAGAGGTTTAATAGATGGGACTTGTTTCTTTCTCCACCGGTGCATTCCGGTGACCTCGGTTACGGCTGTGCCACTAGTTTGTGTGTCAGCAGGTAACTCCACAGTGACCCTTTTCATTGAGATAACGATGCAAGTGCAGAGAAGATAATTGTGCCTTTTCGAAGAGTCTCAATGCAGGTCACCATCAGTGAGCTCCACTCAGCAACACTTTGACCAATAGATAAACTAAAGAGTGTTGGAAGGAACTGCAGATGCTGGTTTACACTGAAGATTGACACAAAAGCTGGAGTAACTCAGCGGGTCACCCAGCATCCCTGGAGCAAAGTAATAGGTGACGTTTCGGGTCAAATGTCAGGGGAGAGGGAAACGAGATATAAAGAAGGTACCTAGAAAAAATAAATGAAAGATATATAAAAAGCAACAATGATCTCGACCCGAAAGGTCACCTATTCCTTTTCTCCAGCGATGCTGCCTGGCTGTTAAGAAAATGCGATAATGGAGCTATTTGGTTGCACTATTTAATTCTTTCAAAATCTTTTTAATCTGAAGCAAATTTTTAGCTCCATTTATACCATAGTTAATTTGTTGGCCCACTGGTATTATTATCATTTAGATCTGCTCGCTGTATTTTGGCATTGAATTATTAATTAGCCTTGTTGCTTTTTCTTGGCGTGGCTAGAGGGTACTTGTGCATAGCGTATGAAATCAGAAGCATTGATGCAAAATTGTTTTTTGGTAGTAACATGTCAGATTATTCCTATGTGCCCATGGCACAGATGTTATACCATTTATAATTTATATCTCTAACCAAGCATATGAAAATAGCACACACGGTGAGTGCCCTTATTTGTATAGTACAGAGATTATCAGTATAGTACACGGACTATAGCATGGTACAGAGACTGTAAGTGTTATCATAGAAAGGGTTTTATTGCATTCTCATGATTTTCCAATTTTATTTGACAGGTTAATGGCAAGGACTTATCCAGAGTCACTCACGAGCAAGCAGTAGAAGCCTTTCGAACGGCCAAAGAACCCATAGTAGTGCAGGTGCTACGCAGAACACCGCGCACTAAAGTTCTTAATGCATCCCATGAGTGTCAACTTGTGGATATGGGCACGCAGACAGACATCACCTTTGAACACATCATGGCACTGGCTAAAATAAGACCACCTACTCCACCTGTTGTGGTGCTGGAGCAATACCTCTTACCTGAAGAGTAAGTATATTCTTCCATTTACTATCAGAACTATACTTACTCCCAGCACTATATTTAGTTTTGTTTCTAAACTTAAAAAGTCCAAAAACAAAGAAAGCCCTTGTTTATTAGGCGTATACTTCCAGAGGCAGCAGTATTTTAATTGTTACCTCTAAGTCATTTAAATCAGTTGTCAGCTGCCATAATAGTCCCATAAAAGTTGGAAAATTCTAAATTAATTTTGGGAGCCCTGCAGATATTTGGTAACATTAAATTTTATTGCACTTGGACAATTTGTGTTATCAGCCTTTGGGGTTTCTTCTTTTCCAGCTACTGCTTGAAAGTCCAATGTGACTTTTTTCTGAAAAAGGAATCTCCGATTTGCAGGCTTCACTAATCAATTTTTTTTTTTTTAAACACAAGTTGAAGATTATTTAGCACCTCCTCTTTCCGTTCATAGCCAGCGGCTAATGTGATTATCATTGGTGGTGTGGTGCAGAAGTCAAGGAATTTTGGTCAGGAATTACTCTCGTTAACAGTTTTAACTTGAATGCCAAGTAATCAGAATGCAATTTCAATAGTTATATTACATTGCTTTGCTTTGGTCTTTTGCATATGGAAGAACAGTCCCACAAAGTTGTATTGGCGTTTTACCAATGGTGCAGGTTTAAGTGATTGAAACATTGACATTTCAAACAAGCACTTTTGTGGAAATAAATAACTTTGTAGTACAAAACCTAGACAATTTAGGCAGCTCTGTTGCAGGACCTTATTGTGAAAGGTAGCTCTGGAAACATAAACATCTGACCTGTCGATTCCTTCCTCCTGTAAAACTGGAGAAGAATCCTGTAAAACAGAAGCCTGGCCTCGGACAAAATGGTGCAAAAGTTGGCATCGTAGCGGATTTACTGTCGTCCATCACAATCGCCCCACTCTTTTAAATCTCTTTGCTACATCTAAATTGATCACTAATTTCTAGGTGTACTTCTCACTATTTTTTGTACTTGCAGTGGGCTTGATTTTACTCATATAAAGTATTATCTGATTTGTTTAGATAGCACACAAACAAAAGCTTTTCACTTTACCTCGGCACATGTGACAATAATAAACCTAAACCTAACAGTCCAGAGACTCAAGTTCAAATCTTATTATGGCAGATGTCAAGTTTAAGATTCAGATGTTACAATTCTATTAGGTATAACAATAAAATCATTGGTAATGATTAGCACACAACCAATGGATTGTCTAGATAAAATAATTTAATTACTCTGTCCTATATCTATCCTATGTGTGACTCCACACCTATCAATGTGCACGACTCTTAAATCTCCAGTGAAATTGCCTCACATTTTTCCACGTTATAGTCCATTTGATATGACTTCATTCATTCCTTTAGCCTGGCCGTATCCCCAAAGCATATCGACACCCCACGTTTTATGAATAAAAACGTATATAGAATCAAGAGAAGCAGAATGAGTTAATTTCTCCATCCCTGCTACCTCATGATGTATACGGTAAATTTGATTAATTGAAGACAAATATTTTGCAAAGGTCTCCACTGCAGTGCATTATCTCCCCAATTATCCCAAATTGGACAATTACGGTAATTACGAAAATCACCCAAAGAATTTTTGCTCTTTGTCTGCTGTGATCTTGATATATTCAACCAATTGTAACAAATTCTTTAGGTGAGAATGCATGATTTGCAATGTGCCACGTGCCAAAGCTTTACTGATGAAATAGCATATAGTTTTTTTTTATGTTATGCACTTAGCTTTCAATGTGAAAAGTATAAATATTTAAAAATATGATATTGGCAAACATCTATTGATGTTACTGAGGAAATGGCAAACTTGATTATGTGATTTATTGTCACAGTACTAATATAATTAAGCTGTGTAAGATATATTTTAAATGCTTAAAGAACAGATAATTTCTATTTCATGTACCTATCCACCTCTTAAAGTAAGAAAAGGTTAAACAGAGTAACTAAAAGTTGTATTCTCTAGTACAGCACAGGGAGAGGATTTGTTAAAACAACCATAGGTTTCCCATTAACAATTTGGAAACACTCCTAATTAATTAGTTAAATTTATTAGATGTTTTGTTTTAAATAATAGATTAAAGGGCCTGTCCCACTTAGGCGATTTTTGGGGGCGATTTTCAACATGTTGAAAATTTTTCGGCGACAGTGGTGAGAATTTTTGTTGTCGTAGATGATGGACTTAATGGGTTGGACAGGCTAGATGCAGGAAGATTGTTCCCGATGTTGGGGAGGTCCAGAACAAGGGGTCACACTTTAAGGATAAGGGGGAATATCTTTAGGACCGAGATGAGGAAAACATTTTTCACACAGAGAGTGGTGAATCTGTGGAATTCTCTGCCACAGAAGGCAGTTGAGGCCAGTTCATTGGCTATATTTAAGAGGGAGTTAGATGTGGCACTTGTCGCTAAAGGGATCAGGGGGTACGGAGAGAAGGCAGGTACAGGATACTGATTTGGATGATCAGGCATTATCATATTGAATGGTGGTGCAGGCTCGAAGGGCCAAATGGCCTACTCCTGCACCTATTTTCTATGTTTCTATGTGAATGTCATTAAAACTAGTCTCTGGCAGCCCCCTAAAGAGTCACCTAAGTGGGACAGGCCCTTAACATTCAACTGTTTAATGAGATGCATGTTTGCATCTCTTTAACACATTTTTGAAGTGTGAGTGAACATTTGTTTTTGGTGAATGCCAAGGCTATTGCTAAGGAAAAAAACAATGTGGTGACATGATGAAATATTTGTGTTCAAACGGTGCTGGATATGAAGCCACAGATTATAGAAAAGTAATTAAGCCTGAATTGGTCTCCTGTAATGCTGTTAAGCTACATATATCACTATGATGCCTCCTCAGGATTTTGGAATTGAGTGCTGAATGATTACATGTTCCAAGTCTCATCTGTAATACAGCTCTGGGCATCATGGGTTTTTGCCATCATGAGTGCCAGTGGACCTTTTGGGCATCCTTGCTGTTGATAGCACACTGTTGAAGACTCAGCATATGTATAAGGAAGATGTGTAACATCAAGAGGTGTGAAAGGATGATGCCACTGAGAATCTTATTAGTGGAGAGACATACCTTTTGCTTTAATTGCTGCATGACGTGTCCACGTCACTCCAATATGCAGAAGGATGATGTGTGACAGCATTGTTGGGCTCTGCATTGAGGATTGCAGTTTCTACGTGGAAGCCAAATTAAGTTTCAGAGAAAGGCTGTTAAGTCATGTTGCAAAGGGGTGACACAAAAAACACTTTCAGATTATGCATAGCTTTCTTAACATCAGTTTGGAACGCAGCAATTCCTGTATTTTGGCAACTGATATGACCTCCCACTGCCATTGTTATTCCCCTTTGCAACTGTGTCCTCAT
This sequence comes from Raja brachyura, assembly GCA_963514005.1. The sequence continues at coordinate 41,140,320 of OY740796.1, forward strand.
TCAGGGGAAGCTCAATGTCATTGAAAGTGATCATTGCACCGAGGGAGTTAAAACCACAAACAATGGAGTTAAGGCTGTTGATTAAGATTCCACATGGTCTGCAGCTCTGGAAGGTTATAACCCATTGCATCCAGAGAGAGCTAGGATACATCGCTGAACATCTTCGCTCAGTCCCCCTGGACCTACCTGATCTCCCGGTTGCCAAACACTCTAATTCCCATTCCCACATTAACCTTTCTGTCCTTGGCCTCCTCCATTGTCAGAGTGAGGCCAAACATATATTGGAGTAACAGCATATCATATTTTGCTTGGGCAGCTTACAACCCAGTGGCAACCAAAGTCACCAAGGTCAGCACCGGTGACAACCTACAACACCAGGCGACAATCTACAACAGCACCTACGTCAGGAGAAGTCGAGCTACTATCATTGGCATCAAGCCAACTGTGGTCAAAAAGTTTTGAACATTTCAAAATCCAGCAGTGACCACAAAAACCTTACGATTCTTTAGGCGACTGAGGAGACTGCTCACGACCATACAGGCAACACCCCGGTGACCATGTGGCGACAGCCTAGTTGCCTGTAGTCGTCTAAAAAATTGCCTAAGTGGGACGGGCCCTTGAGGAAAGACTTAAATTGCATGAATAACTCAGGAGGTCAGGCAACATCTGGATAGGTGATGTTTTGGGTTGGGCCCTTTCTTCTGTCCAAAGTCTTTCAGTCTGATGAAGAGTCCTGACCCACAACATCACGTATTCATGTTCTCCAGAGATGCTGCCTGGCCCACTGAGTTACTCCAGCATTTTGTGTCTTTGCTGTGAACCATTCTATTTAGTACAAGAGTGCATGTGTTAAGTGGCCATACACTTGGCATACTGCTACAATGCAGGTAGAAGTTCTATTGGTGGAACTCTTACATTAGCTGCGTGTCACTAGCCACACACTGGTGCTGCGGTAGGATTGCAGCCTTACAGCGCCAGTGACCTGGGTTCAATCCTGGCAGCGGGTGCTGTCTGGATGGACTTTGTACATTCTCCCTGTGGTCTTGTGGGTGTTCGCCAGGTTTCCTCCCACGCACCAAAGGCATGCAGGTTTGCGGATTAATTTGCTTCTGTAATTTGACCCGAGAGTGTAGGACAGAACCTGTGTGTGGATGATCAATGGTCGGCATGGACTCGTTTCCACACTGTACCTCCAAAACTAAAACACTGGACGGTAGTGCACATATGCAGAATTTTTTATGCACAGTGATGCTCAGGGAACAAGCTCAGGAAATACTTTATTTGTATCTTCATTGGGGGATATAGTCTACATGCTATTTTTGTGTTTGATGTTTTTTCATCTCAATACATTGAATATCTTAACTTTCTTTTGCACAGACATCCATCGGGACTGGACTATTATGATTCAAATGACTATTTTCGAGGATTACAAACTGAAATTGACAGAGAAGAATTAGAATACGAGGTAAGCTCATTTTGTAGAGGTCATTTAGACTGAAATCCTATTAAAACTGCATATTTTTAAAACACGAGAATGCTGCCTCTTTATATGACATTATAAAGTATAAAGTGAACTTAGCCTTTTATGTTTGGTCATGCACATGGTAGATCAAGAACATTCTTGCATATACGAATTAAATAATGATTGCAGGCAAATTCTCTCTGTTATTTCACCGAATACTTATGATTGTTTGTTACCAGTGTTTTAGATGGCACTTTCACTGCATACCATTTGCTTTGTTCTCACTAGAGTTCTACCTGATCTATAATGCTTAATGCAGAGTAGATGGCACAATCTTGCTGCAAGTTCAGCAACTTTCATGTAGGTTGAGTGTCTGCTGCTGTCTGTGTGAGGTTTGCACAGGGTCATGCTGTTTCCCGCAGTATCCCCAAAAATGTGCCAGTACTGAAGTCAGTTCACTATTCTAAATTATGCTTGGTGAAAGCGATTGGCTGGAGAACAGGGTTCATGAAATGGGCATTGATAAAGAATAGATACAGGAAAATAAACTGGGATTGCCTTAGAGCTGGACTAGACGTGGTATGTTGAAGAGTCCCCTTAAGTGTAAAAATAAAGTGATGTTAAACAGAAATATGAAATTCGAATTTTAATTGAGGGAATTCATTGGATTTAATACTGAAGTGCACGGCTTTCTCATAGGTTCAGTGATAACACATTAGGCAATTGATGAGTATTTATGAATTCCAGTCCTCTCTGGGGATGTTTTTTGTGGAAGCAAGTCCTCTTGTTTGAGGTTAGGCCTTTGCTCCTGACTCTTTGTAACATCTTATGCTGTATGGTGATCCAGTCCCCGTGGTATACAGTGAACTACTAAATCTTGTGAAGCCATTAACTGTATAATTTGGTGAAACGTGTGTACTCTTGGGTAATAAATGTCATGATTTACAGCATCAAAACAGTTATTTCAAAAATCAATGCATCAGTTGAAATTAAAAACAAATTGCAATAATGAACGAGCAAAGTACAAAAGAATGTGAAATGAAAAAGATTCGGCTGGTAATTGTGAAGCTTTCTCCTGTTGGCCTTTTTGTGATGATGTGAGCTAAACCATTAATAATAGTGACTTTGATGTACTGTGTGGTGCCAAAAGGTGACCAGCATAGTGACACGGCAGCTGGGCATTGGGAGAGCCTTAATGGTCTGTTTGACTGTCTCCAGCCACAAAAGAAGCTTGTTCAGATCTTGAAGACTAAGATCAATGGTAAGGTCAAAGCACTAACAAAGGAGAGTTGAAATAGTTTTCTGAGTTACTTTTTGTTGTCTGATGATAAATGCTTTTGAACAGTCTACAGACTCACTACAGTGCCCTCCGTAATGTTTGGGACTTATTTATTTGCCTCTGTACTCCACAATTTGAGATTTGTAATAAAAAAAATTACATGTAGTTAAAGTGGACATTGTCAGATTTTAATAAATGCAATTTTTATACATTTTGGTATCACCATGCAGAAATTACAGCAGTGTTTATACATAGTCCTGTCCCCCCATTTCAGGGCACCATAATGTTTGGGACACAGTAATATCATGTAAATGAAAGTAGTCATGTTTAGTATTTTGTTGCATATCCTTTGCAAGCAATGACTGCTTGAAGTCTGCAATTCATGGACATCACCAGTTGCTGGGTGTCTTCTCTGGTGATGGTCTGCCAGGCCTGTATTGCAGCCATCTTTAGCTTATGCTTGTTTTGGGGGCTAGTCCCCTTCAATTTTCTCTTCAGCATATAAAGGCATGCTCTATTGGGTTCAGATCGGGTGATTCACTTGGCCATTTTTTAGCTTTGAAAAACTCCTTTGTTGCTTTAAGCAGCATGTTTGGGATCATTGTCTTGCTGTAGAATGAACCGCCATCCAATGAGTTTTGAGGCATTTGTTTGAACTTGAGTAGATAGGATTTGTCTATACAATTCAGAATTCATTATGCTACCGCCATCAGCAGTTGTATCATCAATGAAGATAAGTGAGCCTGTACATTCAGTAGCCATACATGCCCAGGCCATAGCACCGCCACCACCACGTTTCACAGATGAGGTGGTATGCTTTGGATCTTGGGCAGTTCCTTCTCTCCTCCATACTTTGCTCTTGCCATCAAGGGCCTGTCCCACTGACGCGACCTTTCAGCGACTGTCTTCGACCTTCAAGCTCGAGGGCACTCGCCTGAAATACCTCGAGCTGGATCGACCGTCAGCGATGACACCGCAAGCTGGATCGACCAACCACACACACGCACACGCACACACACACACACACACCCCCCCCCATCCAACAAAGGTGGGGGCCAGGGAAAGCGGGGGAGCGCTGTGTGAAATTCACACCCGCGATGAGCAGAAAGGTAAAAGATGGCTGCACAGTGTACGGTATGTCTTTTAGAGAGCACGGAGGAGGAGGGGGGGGGAGAGTATGGGTGGAGAAGGAGTGGAGACACTTTTCAGAAGTCAGAGAACTTATAAAGTTTAGCGGGCATTTAAATTACTGGTCGGTTTTCCTTGGTCCTGAAAACTCCAATGAGCCAATTAAAATGCCTGGTCAGTGACGGAGATTGCCTACGGCTGCACAAAAGGCTGGAGAAACTCAGCGGGTGCAGCAGCATCTAAGGAGCGAAGGAGATAGGCGACGTTTCGGGTCAAGACGCTTCTTCAGACTCACGGCTACAGCTGCCCTCGACTACCTATAACTACATAGCAACCCCACTCCACTGCAGTACAAGTTCAAAAGAACCATGCCGACCAATTTTTGCTTGCTGAAAAATGTTCCTCTACCAAACTTTCCTCGAACATGAAGGAACGTTCCAGTGACCTCATAGGACCTCCAAGGACCACGTGTCGACCATGCTGTGAGTTTGAGTCGAGGACAAACTTTTCTAAACTCGCAGATTAGGTCGCCGCAGTGGGACAGCCCCTTAACTCTGATAGGAGTTCATTTTCATCTCATCTGTCCACAAAACCTTTTTCCAGAACGGTGGTTGCTCTTTTAAACCTCGCCTGAGGTTTGGATGATGCCTCTAACAGTTTTATTCATGTTTCTCAGTCTCATAATGGCTTCTTAGACTTTCATTGGCACAACTTTGGGCCTAGTGTTGATAAACAGCAATAAAAGTTTCCAAAGGTGATGGAAAGACTGGTGGAAAGACTAAGTTCTGAGCTCTTTTATACCTGCATTAAGGAAGCAATGAAACACACCTGGGCAATTACAAATGCCTGTGAAGCCATGTGTCCCAAACATTATGGTGCCCATAATGGGGAGACTATGTATAAACACAGCTGTAATTTCTACATGGTGAAACCAAAATGTGTAACAATACCCTTTCATAAAATCTAACAATGTGCACTTTAACCACATGTTATTTTTTTTTTATTACAAGTCTCAAATTGAGGAATACAGACGCAATTAAATAAATGATGGGTCTTTGTCCCAAACGTTATGCATGGCACTGTAGTTCCAATTGCTGTAATGGAAATATTGAAGTGTGCAAGAAAAATATCAAGTTAGTTTTGTGGGACTTTTCACGAATGGATGTGCTTGGAATTTAATATTGCTGCAAACTTGAAGATCGCTTATTATTTTGTGTGAGATTACTATCGCAATTCACCAGTTCATTGCAAGTTAGATATGAAGAAAGTCCCTTTTGTACATTCTCTGCTTCTCAGCTGCTCAAAGTTTTAAGTGTGTATATATATATATATGTATTTATATTATATATATATATATATATATACATATATATATACACACACACACGTCTCTCTCTAATGAGTGTGTGTGTATATATATATATATATATATATATATATATATATACACACCAGGCACGTGCCGTGAGTAATTACTCAGGGTAGGCACTCAGTCCGCTTTAAAATAAAATTTTAAACCGCGCATGCGCAGATTGTTCTTAAATAAATAAATAAATAAAAACCAGTGACATTTCAATTTGCCCAAGGCTTCCTAGTCCTAGACCAATTGGGGGGACAGTTCCTTTCACAGCGTGTGGAGAGCCTGTGCCCGGGGTAAAGTTGTGGGGAGGGCACGAGTGTTGAGAAGGAGGGTGACGGGGATACTGCCAGCGCTGGAAAGGACACAGAGAACATTTACGAGGAAGGTGCCAGGACTAGGTGGTCTGAGCAATATATAGAGGTTGTAGGCTGGACATGTGAGGAGCAATGGTGAAAATCGCAAGAAAGTACTTATCACAAAGTACTGGAATCTTCACTCACTCACCGCTGCCGCTGCTCTCCGGGCGTGAAGCCACGCACTGTAGCTGGGGATAGAAGCAGCTCGGGGAGCGGCCACCAGGACCTGACAGCTGAACTTGCCGCCACTTCAGCGCCTTCTGCCGGCCCGCTCACCTTTGGCAGTGCTCTCCATCGGAACACCTATCACCAGCCGTTCGCCGACTTAGCTCATGTCAGCAACTTCCTGCAAATCCTTAAATTCCCACAGCCAAGTAACCTCAATCGCGCTGTCGGAATTTAAGGACATGAGTGAGGCCAGCGAGCGGCAGGAGAGAGGTTTTTAGACGCAGAGCTGCCAGAGGTGAGCGGAGACCGGCAGAAGGAGCTAAGGTGGCGGCTGGTTCCGCTGTCCGGCCCGGCGGCCGCTCAGCCGCCCGAGCTGCTTCTATCTCTCTCCCCCCCCCCCCCCCCACCCACCCCCCCCGCCTCAGAGCGGTGTCATTCCACGCCTCCGTGCAAGGAGCGTCGCAAGTGGATGCTCCCGACCCCTCATTCATAACATTTGTGCCCTCCCCGCAACTTTACCCCGGGCCAGACTCCCCAAACGCTGTGAAAGGAGCTCTCCTCCAACCCTGCAATTGTAGTTGCAAGTTGACTCGTGTCTGAAAGAAAATGGCAATGGGAGAGAGGGGTAGTAAAGATGAGATGCACGGTAACCAGATCATTTTAATCCAAGGAGCAAGTAGAATGTGAAGACCAATAATGGTTGGGTTGGTACTGACTATAGATTTTCTGTTGTGCATCCCAGTGATGACCAGCTCTTTGTTTAGTTTACTGATACAGCGCAGAAACAGGCCCTTTGGCCGACCGAGTCGGCGCTGACTTGCGATTCCCGCACATTAACACTATCCCACACACACACTAGGGGTAGGGGCAATTTACATTTATACCAAGCCAATTAACATACAAACCTGTACGTCTTTGGAATGCAGGAGGAAACCAAAGATTGCGGAGGAAACCTACGCAGGTCACGGGGAGAACAATCAAACTCCGTACAGACAGCACCAATAGTCTGGATCGAATCAGGGTCTCTGGCGCTGTAAGCGCTGTAAGGCAGCAACTCCACCGCTGCGGCACTGTGTCGCCATTTGTCTTTAGACCACTGATCTATTGGACACATGCTTGCAACCCCCACTTGTCACTCCACTGATCTGCTGTTGGCATTGACTATTTATTGGCACCCTAAAGAATTTTGTAAAACATACCTCAAATAGTCAAATGGCTAGATATATCTAATCGGTTTGTTGGAATCTTCGAATAGTACCGCACTTTTCTGAGTGTGCTGAGCATCTGATCAGTTGTCCTGGATCTAGATTGATTGAGATTGTCGTCAGCTAAATGCTCACATATTGCTTTGAGATCAACATTGTTTGTTTTGGGGGGGATGGCAGATTGCCTGATTGATGTTGAACAGACATGTGAAGTTAAGGGGCTGTCCCACTGCGGGGACCTAATTTGGAAGTTTAGACAAGTTTGCCCTCGACTCAAACTCGCAGCACGGTCGACACGAAGTCCTAGGAGGTCACTGGAACTCTCGTTCATGCTCGAGGGAAGTTCCCGAATACTCGTGGCCTCATGCGGAAACTGTTCCAGCATGTTGAAAGATTTTCCATGAGTAAAATTGGTCGGCATGGTTCTTTTTGACTTGTGGTGCAGTGGAGTGGGGTTACTATTTAGTTACAGGCAGTCGTAGGCAAACTCCTTAGCTGCCCGGTCATTTTGATTGGCACTTTGGAGTTTTCAGGACCGGGGAAAACCGACTGGTAGGTAAAATGCCCGCTAAACTTTATTATACTTCTTAAAAATGTCTCCTCTCTTCCCCCCCCCCCCACCCTCTGCGCTCTCTAAAGGACTTACTGTGGCAGCTGTTTACCTTCCTCTTCATCGCGGGTGTGAATTTCAGACAGCGCTCCCCCGCTTTCCCTGGCCCCCGCCTTTGCGATGTGTTTGTGTGTGCACGGTCGGTCAAACCAGCTCGCAGCTTCAATGCGGACGGTCGATCCATCTCGAGGTTTTCCAAGCGAGTACCCTCGAGCTTGAAGGTGGAAGACATTCTTTTTAACTCGCGGATTAGGTCACCGCAGTGGGACAGCCCGTTTAATATTCTGCCAGTTTCCAGCACTGAATCGGTAACCTGGGTATTTAGCCTGGGTTACACAAAAAGCTGGAGAAGCTCAGCGGGTGCAGCAGCATCTAAAGAGCGAAGGAGATAGGCGACGTTTCGGGTCGAGACCCTTCTTCAGACTGGGTGGTGACCTCATTGGTGACCTCTTCCTGATGCCATATTATTGTACAATTTGGTGGCTTGCGTAGCCCTTCGTACAGGTAACCTCTTGCCTTGTTCCTTACTCCTGCACCAAGGTGTCTGAAGTCACAATGGAAAATTTAAATCCTCATTGTGTGTCCTAATCCATTCTGGTTTCCACCAGCCTTCCCAATCCTTTCCAGCAGCAACTGGAAGCGATCACTACTTCTCCTTTACGAGGTGCCAGAAAGCCAGCTTACACGAATGGCAAGCATCAGCTGAAATTGCACTTCTTGAATAAGCATTGAGGCAATAAATAACTTGGTTATTGACAAGAGATATTAATTCTGCCTTGAATGCACTCTCCAAAGAAAATGCTGTGACATTAACTTTGGTTTAAAAGAGCCTAGAGCGCAGCAGTGACTATATAAAGCAAATACTGACAGCACTAAAAAAAATACAAGAACATAACAAAACCAAGGAATGGTTTTAGCTGGTTAGCTTAATAGTTAGTCTGCATATTAGTGATTGGTTATTTCACGATTAACTCAAAAGTGGCTTTAAGCTGCTTTGTGTTGGAAACGTGATTCTTTGTAAACCAGTCCTAGCATGGACCCAAATGACACCATGACCCTGCCTAACATTGATTAATGACTAAATCACAACTCCACAGCCCCGAGCAATGGGTAATATTTACCATTTTATGACCACAAATGGAATAACTTCTATCTGATCTAATAGGCTTCCATCTGCCCTTCCTTTCTGCAGTTGATATCACAGGCTGCTTATCTGAATTTTTAATTTCATGTAGTTTTTGTGTTCTTTTGATAATAAGAGCTGTTAGATAAAATTAACATTAATTGAATTGCACTTATATAAAAGCAAGCATAAATGTCAATGACACTCTGTACGACAAATATTGGTCATTTTTTAAGTGTTGCTGGTTTGTCTGCTCTGCCTGACTACTATCTTGCATTGTTTCCATTTAATAATGTATTTTTCAATTTTCTTATCACCTCTCCAGCACTTAGTGATATATGTACCTCTCAGTCAACTTGAATTAGAACATGGTGCAATAGTTTGTGTACACACCTCCCAGTCAAATGTAATTATATCAAATGTCTCGCGTTCTATTGCTGCAGACTGCTGGAAGGCATCCGAGGTTCCATACGTTCAAAGGTGTTAACCAAAAATCCTTGCCTTGCCTTCTAATTGTGGTTTGTTACACAAAGCCATTTGAGGAAAGGGTTTTTTTTTGTGCTTTAAAGCAGAACTTTTGTTTTCATTGAAAAACAAATATCCAGACGTCCTTAGCTGTTCTGCAGACATATTTTTAAATCGGTGTATGTGTTTGCATAGCTGACCTGGAAATGAAAAAGATGGATGATAAATATAAGGCTGCCTATATTGATTCATGGATTTAGGGGCAGAATTGACCTAGAATTAAAATGACATAGTTATTGGTGAAAGGTCTGGCCATTGTGATCTGCAGTCCTGGACTAAAATAGTAGGAATAACTAGTAAGAGTATACATTAACTTTTACTGATTTTTTTAGCTTACTGGACAGTTTGTGGATTCAAATAATGTAAAAGATTCTTCTCTTATAAAGGTTCAATTATCTTGAATCCCAAATAGATTTAAAGATTGCCAGTAGTGGAGAATGGGAGGTAGAGAATCAGCATGCATTTATAATGTCCTTCTTTCATGAAGCAAACTGTCAAATATTTGAACAACAATGTAGTTTGATGGACATGCAGTGTATAGAATATATTAAGTCTAGTAATAATACTTAATTTTTTTTTAAAGTAGACTTTAGTTGGTTGTCTATAGTTAAATTTCATTTCAAAGTTAATACACTTGGAAGCCTGAGGTGTGTTGTAGGATAAGCTGGTTAAGCAAATGAAATTGATTTCATTTCAAAGAGACTTATCGCACAGTCCAAGCACGGTCAGTTTTCCAAAAATTGTGAGGTTCCCACAACATTTATGACATACTTATCTTTTAATAGAGCCTGAAAAGCCAGTGAAGAAAAATTAATGTATTTTCATGTAACAAAATATTCAATTTCTAGTCAAGTTCTGATAGCAAACAAAGCTGGCAAATAGAAAATGCATCTTCTGTGCACATAGAGTGTCATACCTAAAAACGGGCACACAGCCAACTTACTATTAACTAATCGGAAGTTGTCTGTTCTGTATGAAATTGCCCTTTCAGAACAAAATGATTGAAATGCTGCTCTTAAGGTTTTAAGCACAATGTCCTGCTGAGTGTTGTTAGCATCACAAGTATTGAAAACTCAGGTAAAAGAAACATTACCGAGTGTGTTGGTTTAAATTGCAAATAAAATCTTGAATGTGAATCTAAAGTAAAGTTGAAAATAAGAAACCTTGAGAGAAAAAATCATTTTAACAAGTCCTGCTAATTTCTCTGCTTTGTGACCAATTAGGAAGTGGATCTGTACAGACTGCCAGGGAAGGACAAGCTTGGTCTCACAGTTTGCTACAGAACAGATGATGAAGATGACACAGGAATATATGTCAGTGAGGTAAGAAACACATTGTATTTTTTCAGAGAGAGATATATGTCTGGAGTAAATTTCACACATCAATTATGGGGTCATAATTCCTGGTTCAGGTGCATAAATTACTTTTCATGTCATACATTAGGTGTTATCAATTTTTAGCTGGTACATCAAATGGAACAATTTCAAGTATTGCTGTTGCACACTCATCTTTGTAGCTGCTTGTAATCTACTTAACAAAGGGTTAAAAATGCTGTCAATGTATTTCTTGCATTGCATGTGATTGTTTCATATTCAGAAGCTGGACTTTCACAACATTAAAATAGGGATTGGTGAGTTTCAGGCAAATTTCTTAACCTTGACGTATGCTGAGAGATTTTAACTGGCAAAATATAATAGTTTTTCATCATTTGCACAACAACTTCAACATAAAAGGTAAACAAAAATACTGGAGATACTCAGCATTTTTGTTTACCTTTTATGTTGAAGTTCTTGTGCAAACCATCCTATTTCTTCCACTAGCATTTCTTAAAGTCAACTTCATTTGTGAATTCAAACGGTGAAAAACAATTTTATTTGAAGAGTCTGAAGAAGTATTTCGACACGAAACGTTCCCAATTTCCTTCACTCCATAGATGCTGCCTCACCCGCTGAGTTTCTCCAGCATTTTCCCTTCGATTTTCCAGCATCTGCTGTTCCTTCTTAAACTTCAACATAAAGTTTATTTCTGATGCTCCAAGCAAACACGAAGTGGCTTTATTTGAGTGGCAGCTGAATATTACAGACCTTGGATTTCTATCTATAATTTATTTTATTGATTTAGCAATTTATTTATGAGGAGCAGCAAAGCATTGTACTTAAAAATGAGAAAATAAGAGATAAATCTATCTTACTAGCCATAAAGTAGCACAATGAAATATGAATACATGCATCATCTAAGCAGTGCAGAATAAATATTGATGACACAGAAAGCAGAAAAGTAATTACTGAACATATCATTTATTGAACAAAAAAAATGTTGATTTTTCAGATTGATCCAAACAGTATCGCAGCAAAAGATGGTCGCATTAGGGAAGGAGACCGAATTATTCAGGTAAAGTTAAACTTATTGCACCAACAAACATAAAACAGTCTGCTAATATTTTCAGAGATTGATCTCAAGTTGCATAATTCAGTTGTGATAATACTTCATCAGAAATCAATCTGCACAGTATTTTACAAAGTGGGCAGCACCCAATGTTAGCTCGATACATGCAGCATTTGATTAAATGTATAGAATTGTGATGAGGCACTTTCATGAGTATGGTGACTTAATAAAACATTTTCAGCAAATTCTAGGTTGTTATGAAGGATCCCGAACTGAAACGTCACCTATCCATGTTCTCCAAATGATGCTGCCTGACCTGCTGAGCTACTCCAGCACTTTGTGTCTTCTTTTGTAAACCAGCATCCGAGTTCATTGTTTCTCCACTTCAGTATTCGTGCCTGTGCTTTTCTTCTCATGGGAAAATCACCAGGAACCGATTTAGAAATTGTAGTAACTTAACACAGAGCAGCAGAGAGGGGCCTGCTATCAGGACACATTTGGTTTATGTACATATATCTTTCTTGATTATAATTTTCATGCACATTAAATTATGATATAAATTTCATGATACTCTAATCCTCCGAAAAATAAAACAGCTACTAGTTCATGTTTCTTATTTAATGAAGGCATTCTATAATTCCTCTTTTTGGAATAGACTAATTAGTGGAATGTACATACCATATCAATTAGGGTAGGTTCACTATATTTCAGTAAATTACACTCTGCTTGTGTATGTCATGTAGATAAATGGCATTGAGATCCAAAACCGAGAAGAAGCTGTAGCATTGCTTACTCGTGAAGAAAGCAAGAACATTTCCCTACTTTTGGCCAGGCCTGAACTGCAGGTAAAAAAAATGTTTATTTCCTATTCAAACTGTCATTTAATAATCCATTCACTCGGAAATGTTAAAGTCATCACTTGAACACGAATCCTCATTGTATGTCGATTAACTAATTTCAGCAGTAAATTAGTTAACATACTGCAAAACTGAAGATACATTTCATAGATTTCAATGATTAACATTCAATGGACTTTTAAAAATATTGTCACGAGAATAATGATGGTAAATTAATGAGCGGCTGAAATCTGTAGTATTTGTGAAGAAGGTTACTTGCATAGGATTGTTTAATATATTTCCAAGCAGAACAAAATTGCAAGATTTTCTGTAGCTGCTGCTGTTCTTGGAACTGGCTGAGTCACTTGGTAGAAACTCATTATCTGTTCAGATGCCATTACGTGTCAGGGGAACTTGGTGAGTGTTATACCATTGAATGTCAGTGGGAAATGGCTGGGCACTGTCACGTCCTGGTACTCTGTGACATAAGTGTTCCTGACCAACAGTGTCAACATTTTATTGTGGAAAGGACTAAAACAAGTTACATAAAGCATGTGTCAAAGTAAGTGGGACAATTGAGGTTATCAGGACAATGGAATAGTTAGATAGTGAGAAGGCTATTTCAAATATGAGAGATAGAAAGTAATAGTACAGGCACAATTGGAAGCTTGAAAGGCCAACAGTATGCTGGCCTTCTTTGCAAGGGATTTGTAATACAAGAGTAAAGAAGTATTTTCACAAATTAAAGGGTCTGTCCCACTGAACGAGGTAATTCAAGAGTTCTCCCGAGTTTCCCCTGATTCGAACTCGGAGAATTACGGTAATAGCTGTTTGTAGGTACTTGGGGCTCTCGTGGGCATTTTTCACAGTGCTGGAAAAACTTCACGAGTTACCGTGTTTCCCGAGTGCTTGCCGTTAGCATTACGAGCCACTACGGGACATCCCTGAGCTCCGACGTAGCCGCTACATACATTCTACGTACTTACCACGAGTTTGATTTTTTTTTAAACTCGGGACAGCTCTTGAATTACCTCATACAGTGGGACAGGCCCTTAACCAGTGTGGGGGAAAAAAATTGTAATATGTAGTGGTATAGATAAAACAAGTTGAATCCTGGGATGTGGCTGTTTTCATGCAAATCAATGTTACGGTTCCAGGGCTTCAGGAAGATGTGAGGTGATTGCCATGTGCTGTTCTAGATTCTAGGGGGCTAGAAAATGGAAAAAATAGTCTTGATGATCACAGCATGAAGAGTGGAGCTGTAAGGAGAAGAGATTTCTTCGGCAATGAATCTTTGCAATTATATTTTGAAGAAGGTTATATGCCCCTTCCTCATTAAGTGCCTTCAAGCCAGGAACCACAGGTCAGAGATTTAGTGTAGAGATACAGCGCGGAAACAGGCCCTTCGGCCGACCCGGGTCCGCGCTGACCAGCAATCCCTGCATACTAACACATTCCTACACACACTGGGGACATTTTTTACACTTACCAAGCCATACCAAACCTGTACGTCTTTGGAGTGTGGGAGGAAACCAAAGATCTCAGAGAAAATCCACGCAGGTCACGGAGGTAATGTACAGACTCCATACAGACAGCGCACGGGTCTCAGGCTCTGTATTCACTGTAAGGCAGCAATTCTACTGCTGCGCCACCATGACCACCAGATTTATTCTGAAGAGAATATTACCTATCCATGTTCTCGAGAGATGCTGTCTTTCTGTGCTCAGAGCGTTAAGTAGTTTCTGAACTGAGGGAACAGACATTTCAGCCACAAGATATTAGAAGTTTGGATGTTAATGGTTAAAAGAATGGTGGCAGTAGAAATGCTTGCCATGTTTGAAGAGTGTGTGGATGACCTTGAGCTGTGTTGTCACCGACAGGGAGAAGTGATGACATTAATAGTCTGATTAGTCCTTTTGTGGTTGCTGCAGAAATCACGCTTCAGATTTACTCCTCCTCTGCTGTAAACATTTGATACTCATGATCACTTTTGTTTATCAAGTATGGAATATACTAAAAAAAAATAAACAGGCAGATTTTTCAATCAAGAATGGTGTAAAGGATGATGTGACAGCTGAAAATTTTCGTTGTACTCAAAGCTAAGAATGTCTTGTAATGGTTCATCTTTTCTGATTCTAAATCGAGGTTTAGAGATATTTGATCAAGTCCTGTTGTGCTGCATGTGGCACTGGCTATAAATGTGGAATTGCAATAACTGAAATTGTCTGGTTGAGCTTTTTTTCCAATCCTCAAAGGTTATGATAGTAATAATGTACCCATTACAAATTGCACCATTTGTATTATCGTGGTAGCACAAAATGGGACCAGGGGGACAAAATCAAAACATGGGATTTGATAGTTTTACAACATTGATATATGGTAGTGATAATGTTGAAATTTCACTCTTTTCTTTGGGATGGAATTGAATAGATGAAGAACATCATGTGTGTAGTGCACTAACAATGTATGTAAACGTGTAATTAAACTTTTTTTTTCCCCCTTACGGGCAAGATCTGTTATGTGTGTTGTGAGCAAAGTTTATAGCTTTAACAACAGACCAATCTTCAATTGATCAATATTGATTCTTTCACGTACATTGATATTGTGGAAGGGAAGTACAGGGTCACCGTTGCTTGCAAGCGTGCTTTTACAAAATAAAGTTTTGCAGTTGTTAGTAGTCCAGCAAGAAGGTCCTGTGAATTATGTGTAATGATTTTTTTGTCTGAAAGATGGAAATGTAGAAAGTCTTATGGGGAAATGAATACTATGGGTGATGACTTGGACGGACATCCCTGTGTGTTGACATTGACAAGAAATACGACTTACAGTTGTATAAGTTGCCTGGATAAAGTCAATGTGGGGAGGATGTTTCCATTAGTGGGAGAGTCCAGGACCAGAGGTCATAGCCTCAGAATTAAAGGACGTTTTTTTAGGAAGGAGATGAGGAGGAATTTCTTCAGTCAGAGGCTGGTGAATCTGTGGAATTGGAGGACAAATCAATGGATTTTTTAAGGCAGAGATAGAGATTCTTGATTAGTACGGGTGTCAGGGGAGAAGGCAGATGAATGGGGTTAGGAGGGAGAGATCGATCAGCCAGGATTGAATGGCGGAGTAGACTTGATGGGATGAATGCTGCTCTTATCACTTAGGAACATATAAACATAATCCATTTTGTGCTGCAATCAGTTAAGTATTTTAAAATGTAGTCTACACAATATATGAAAGGCTGCAGTGAATTTGCTCATAGCAAGCCTCAAATCGCTGCTGGTTCCCCTTTGAAATGGGGGTATGGGTCTGTTATTTCTGTGAAAAGAGAGTGCACTTTTACCTCTAGCAGTGAAATTCTTCATCGCATTTTCATTTAGAACTTGCAGTACATGATACGGCTGCACTCTGCTTGTACTGGATGGGAGAGTCGTTGCCGAATCGATTGTAGCGTCTTCAGACCCAACTAAATTACATGTGACCTGAAATCTGATTTAAAGTAAAAATTTGAACAACTGGCACAGTAACATATAAAAGAGAGCATGAGCGAAGAATATTGGTACAAACAATAGAATAGTTCAATATTCTAAGGCATTATAATGGTTTATTTATGGGGAAAAGAGCGTCCAGTAAAAATGTTGAAAACAGGAGGATACGGGAGGAGATTTGGTTGCTTTCTACATCGCAACTAGGCTCAAATCCTAGACGGCTGATCCTCGTGCAATGGGGTTTGACTGCCCATGTTTGACAGCAGTGTTATAAATCAGTTAGAGCCTCATCAAGATCTGCTGTAGAAATAGCATGTCTGTCACGAAGCCATCTGAAATTTGTTTTAATGCCTTGCTTATTTTACTTAAATGCAGATGGATGAAGGCTGGATGGATGATGATCGAAATGATTTGCTGGATGATTTGCATATGGACATGTTGGAAGAGCAACATAATCAGGCTATGCAGTTTACAGCAAGCATGCTGCAAGAGGTAAGAATGTCCGCCACATTAGAGCAGGGATGTCAAACTCATTTTAGGTCACGGACAAAATGCCGGATCGTGCTGTGCACACGTGAATGCAGCCCGATCCGGGGACAGCTGCAGCCCGCTCTGGCATCAGGGAAATAGAAACATAGAAAAATAGGTGCAGGAGTAGGCCATTCGGCCCTTCGAGCCTGCACCGCCATTCAATGTGATCATGGCTGATCATCCAACTCAGTATCCCGTACCTGCCTTCTCTCCATACCCCCTGATCCCTGAGCCACGAGTGCCACATCTAACGCCATCTTAAATATAGCCAATGAACTGGCCTGAACTACCTTCTGTGGCAGAGAATTCCAGAGAAATCATCCTGCGGGCCTGATATCCCTGCTTTAGAGGGACAGACCCTTCAGCCCACCGATCAGCAATCACCCTGTACACTAACACTATGTTACACTACGGACAATTTACAATTTTACCGAAGCCAATTAACCTACACATCTGTACAACTTTGGGGTGTGGGAGGAAACTGGAGCACCCAGAGAAAACTCATGCAGTCACAGGGAGAATGTACAAAAGTACATACGGACAGCACCCGTAGTCAGGATCGAACCCGGGTCTTGTGGCGCTGTAAGGCAGCAACTCCACCGCTGCACATCTGGATTCAATGCAACTATTCACAAAGTCTTAAAGAGAAACAACACTACTTGCACTTCCGTTTCTCGTTGACAGTATTTCACATTCAGTTTAACTGGTGACTTACCTGACGTGCATATGTGAGATTCATGTTGTAACCACGACATGTTTGACATTTTCTAACCACTTAGTTTAGTTTAGAGATAGTGCATAAACAGGCTCACTGAGTCCACGCCAACTAACGATCCCTGCACATTAACGCTATCCTACACACACACTTGGGACCATTTGCCAATTAATGTACAAACATGTATTTCTTTGGCGTATGTTGGAGGAAACCAGAGCACGAGGAGAAAACACGAACTCCATACCGACAGCACCCGTGGTCGGGATCGAACCCGACTCTACCGCTGTGCCGACACATGGATTCTATACAACTATTCAGGCAGTTTTAAATACGCTATTTGTTCTTCCAATTGGAAGTATTATTGCACATGCGGTGTAACGAGTGACTTATTTGACATGCATAACCACCACATATTTGAGATTTTCTAACCACTTCGCTGTTTCAGACTCCACCAAATCATTTTAACCCTTAGTCTTTACACTAAATGTTCCATTCTTTTCTCTTACAGAAAAAGCAAGATGATGATGAGGGAACAACAGACACAGCCACTATTTTGTCCAACCAGCACGAGAAAGACAGTGGCGTTGGACGCACAGATGAAAGCACACGCAACGACGAGAGTTCTGAGCAAGAGAACCTTGGGGACGACCATACCACCCCCACTGCCTTGAGAGTTATGTGCAACTATGACACCCTTGGAAGCAGCGACTTGCAGTTCAGTCACGCATCCTTCATTTCCCGGGACTACGCAGATCCAGATTTTCTTTGCATTCCCTCAGATGGCTGTGAAAGGTTCCGTGATCTGCTCGAGCTAAAATATCAGATACAGAGTGACAGTCAGTATGGTCTTCACTGCCGTGGCAGTGCTGTGGGTATCGGTAAGAATGACCAGGAAATTGTTGACAGAGAACTGGAAATGCTGAATGAAGAATTGCACAACATTGAGCTTGAGTGTCTTAACATTGCACGAGCCCATAAAATGCAACAATTGAAAGAGCAATACAAGGAGTCGTGGATGTTACACAACAGTGGTTTTCACAACTACAACACCAGCATCGATAGCCGCAGCCGTGAACTCTCTGATATAACAGAACTACCAGAAAAATCAGATAAGGACAGCTCGAGCGCATACAACACTGGTGAGAGTTGTCGAAGCACACCACTAACGTTAGATCTGTCTCCAAACAACTCATTGTGCAGGGTGGTCGATAACCTGAACAGTCAAAGTAATGAGGCGGTGGCAAGCACCACTGCCAAAATGCCACTTCTTTCCCATACAATGAGCCTTGCAAAATCCAACTCAGCTACAAAAGAACCCGACCATTGCCAGCAATCTGACGGAAAGGACGAGAATCAAGCTGTGCAGTGCAACAAAAGCCAGGCTTTCCCCCAGAGCTCAACCTGTCCAATCTCATACCATAACTCGCCCTATAGACATGCTCATATTCCAGCACATGCTCAACACTACCAAAGCTACATGCAGTTGATACAGCAAAAGTCAGCTGTGGAGTATGCACAGAGCCAAATGAGTCTTGTTAGTATGTGCAAAGAACCTTCCTATCATGAATCGTCAAGCCACTTACAACCCAAGATGGAGTGGAAGGTAAAGGTCCGTAGTGATGGGACCAGATACATCACCAAACGTCCAGCCAGAGACCGCATTCTGAAGGAACGAGCCCTGAAAATTAAAGAAGAACGTTGTGGCATGACAACGGACGATGACGCCATAAGTGAGATGAAAATGGGGCGCTACTGGAGTAAGGAGGAACGCAAGCAGCATCTGGTACGTGCAAAAGAGCAGAGAAAGCGGCGGGAATTCATGATGCAAAGCAGGTTGGAATGCCTGAAGGAGCAGCAGGGTACGCAGGAGAAGAAAGAGGTAAACATCATTGAACTTAGCCACAAGAAAATGATGAAGAAAAGGAGTAAGAAGATTTTTGACAATTGGATGACAATCCAGGAACTTTTAACTCATGGGGCGAAATCACCTGATGGAACACGGATATATAACTCACTCTTGTCAGTAACAACCGTATAAGTAAGCTTTTCCATGGTGTAATTTAAGTACTACCATCTGAGGTAGAAGCCATCTTGCCTCGTTAAAAGTGGCATTTCCTGTAAATGTATAAAACACATCACTTCTCCAGCTGTAACTGGAGAATCCGTCAGTAAATAACAATGCTAACAAGGTTAATCCATATGTGCCTTTTCAAAGGCAACAATAAAACAAACAACAGCAGGCCTAATACTATAATTGCTCTTCACTTTGCTTAAGATCTATCCATTAATAGGTCCTTAAATACATGTGCCAATAGACTTTAGTCACTGTCAATTTTTTTATGAACTTAAGACTCCAACTGTTTTATATATGAAATCTTACACGCCAAAATTTGCTGTTCAATTGCTACACAAAAATATCTCACTCTTTATACTTTTTTCCATGTTCACTGCAACTTGTTCAAACTTTTCAGGATCTTCCCAATGAAAACCTAACTTTTGCTGACTTACAACCTGTCGTAAATTAGAGATGGTTTTTGCATGTATATAAATTTCATGTTTATAGCACAGATTGTGGGATTGTGAACACACTTTGTAGTTAATATGTGCTTCGTAGGCATTGACGTATTGAACAAATACAGCTAAATGAGCATTTAGTTAGTTACACACTCCATGTCTTGTATAAAATGAAAATAATTTATTGTTTTTATATTTAGATTTCAGCTGGGCATTGTATGACTTAAAATAAACAATATTAATTGCACAAATTTTACTCCTGTCACTTTTACAGCCATTAGATCTGAAATACTCATCAATAATTCCATATTTATCACAATTCTCAGGACTTCCTTTTTCCAGTAACACTTGCTGATTATGAAATCAAATGTTTCATTTATTATTCACTGAACCTTCAAAAATTGGGAAGGGTAAAGCAAGGTAGACTTAGTGTTGAAATTCTAATCCAGCCCAGCATGGCATGGAAAGCCAAATTGTAATAATTCCCCACCATTTAGGGAGGACTATACATGATTTTTTTTTAATGATTTTGAAAGGATTTCCATAATTTTCTGTGATGTCCTGATGACACATGTGTGAGCACAAGGGCATGCAGGGTTCTACTGGAAGAGCAAGAAACAGTAATAGTTCCATTAGCAAATTGATGTGTGGATGTATCAATGTAATCAAAGCAACAGCAGTACCAGGACTGATCTTTAAGGAGCTGTCCCACTACAGCAACCTAATTGGCGAGTTTAGCAGAGTTGAAAAAGTGTAATGTTGAAGACCTCCTTCGACTATGTTGAAGACTAGCTACGACAAAATTAGACACCAAATAGTGGAGAGTGAAGACGACCTCCTTACGACTATGTTGAAAACTATCTACGACTACCTTTGACTACCCTCGATTACCTACGAATAACTACTAAGACCTACTTCGACTAAACCTACGAGTAAAAAAATTTTTTTTCCATGGCTACTTTTTTTTACTCGCGGGCATTTTTCAGCATGTTGAAAAATAAGCTGTGGCCTAGCTGAGGCCTCGAGTACACGGGGACTACTCTCGAGCATGAAGGAGAGTTACAAAGACCTCCTAGGACCTCATGTCGACCATGTTGTGAGTATGAGTCGAGGGCAAACTCTTCTAAACTCGCCAATTAGGTCGCCACAGTGGGACAGCCCCTTTAGATCATTTCACACATTTTGGATGGCGGTGCAGAAATAGGGCCACAACACCAAAAACAGAAGTGGAATTGATCATAAATAGTTACGTTTTACTACAACAGATTATCCAAGTGTTGGTCTCAATCATAATTTGCACTAGCAAATGTTCCTACCAAAGCCAACCTCAGAAAATGGGAAGTATAAACTTCCCAACCAAAGGCATGCATTAATGATCATAAACCCTGGTGTTGTAGACCTACTTGTAAACTCCTGCATCTTCACCATCAGCAGATAATCTATCTGTGAGATAGAAAGTAGTTGAAGGACACATGCTGCTATCCAAATGA
This sequence comes from Raja brachyura, assembly GCA_963514005.1. The sequence goes on from OY740796.1 coordinate 41,161,480, forward strand.
GTGAGGATAGTTCTAAGCATCTTACCTGCAGCATGAACTCGCATAGGACTGTTCCTCATTCCTGCACGACTGAATTGCTAGATTTCTTGTCATAAAATATAATAGTCATTTTTATATGAATTAAGGAACAATTAACAAGTTCCTACAGCAGGCGGGCTAATTATAACATAACATAATCGCCTCCAGTGTCAATACACATGTTATGGGATGCAATGGATGTGGATGAAAATAGTTTCATTGAACTTCTCCACATTAACATTTTCTATTACCAAAGCTCCGTGACTTACTGAACACCTTGAATGACAATCATTAACTTCTATTTAAAATCAGTAAATTAAATTTATACCTCAACCACCTGAAATGTATGATTTGTACAATTATCGTTTTATTATAATAATTTAATAACATTTTAATTGTACATAATCAGTAACGTTAGTGTTTAAAGTGCTTTCTTAGCTTATTTGTGCATTTATCCGTTCAGTATTTCATATTTTGTCTTTGACAGCATTGGAATTTTCAGGCCAGATTTTTATGGTCACGTTTCATTCCCATCTATTAATTTGAAGAAGGGTCTCGACCCAAAACGTCACCCATTCCTTCTCTCCAGAGATGCTGCCTGTCCCGTTGAGTTACTGCAGCATTTTGTGTCTATCATCTATTAATTTGTTACACACTTAATAATATTTGGAATATTGTGAGCAGTTTTGAGCCCCATATCTAAGGAAGGATGTGCGGGCATTGGAGAGGAGTGTTTGATAGCTCTGGACTTGTACTTGCTGGAGTTTAGAAGGATGAAGGGGCGGTCTCATTGAAATCTGCCGAATAATGAAAGGCCCAAATAGAGTAGATGTGGAGGGGATGTTTCCAGTAGTGGAAGAGTCTAGGACCAAATGGCACAGCCTCAGAATAAAAGGACGTACCTTCGGAAAGGAGATGAGCAGGAATTTCTTTAGCAAAATGTGGTAAATCTCTGGTAGTCATTGAGACAGACAGCAGTGGAGGCCAAGTCATTGGGTATTTTTAAGGCAAAGATTGATAGGTTCCTGATTAGTAAGGATGTCAAAGGTTTCCGGGGAAAAGAGCTGGGGAAGCGGGTTGAGAGGGAAAAATAGATCAATGGGCCGAATGGCCTAATTCTGCTGCTACAGTATGTCATATGTGCACAGTCTTGCTTGATTTGTACATGAAAATAACTGCATTAAATCAATGCCATGTGGGGCTTGCATTTCTGGGGGGTCAACGTGATGCCTGAATGTTTATCATGGAAGTTCCTCTCAATAAGTGAGATGACCCAATCAACATCGCAACAGATAATGCACACTTATGCAAGTACAATCTACAGGCCTACAACATTGATCCACAGGTGAGAGTTTGAGCTTCACCACACCTGTTACAGGATTTACATACAAGTATGTGTAAAAAAAATTGAAACTAACGTTTTGTGTCATTAACGGTAACTACAAACTAATGTTTTGTTGTAAGAACTCTTCTGGTTCACTAATGTCCTTTGGGAGTAGATATTTCATGGACTTGGTACATGCTATATTTGCCTCACTATTGTGGTTAACTCTTAATCACAGCATCTACATTCTGTGTATGAATAACTGTTCTACAATATAACATTGAAAATCCCAGTTTCAATTTTCATAAGCTATTGTCCAGATTATACTCAAGATCTTGAATGAAATCAGCACCAACCTTCTAGAAATGGAATTGGCTCTATTTGCATTGCATAATTCAAATATTCGAACAAATCCTTGACTGGAATTCCTCCAGCATCTCCCTAAACGTTCCCATTAATATGGTCTCCCTGTCAGAGCTGCTTAGAACAATTTCAAGTGTGAATCACAGCCACAATGTTCCCTCTGCTACCATGGTTTCCAAGGTTAAAGGCTAATTTTGAATGAACATATCCTAGTGTCAGCTGGAGCTGATCGCTCTGAAACTGTACCCTATGGACTAATACAATAAGCACTAATATTGGTGCTGTATGGATGCCTCAAATGTGATTTGAAGCAGGAGCATGAATTTTATGTGCCGTTTGTACTGGATTAAGTAGTCATGAGATCATCTCATGGCGCTAATCACAATTTCAGCCATATGTTCAGATCATCATCTATTATATTTACATGTTGGCAATTGTTTGCAACTATTCAGTAGGTCACTGCATGAATTGATTACAACATTGTAAAAAGTAGCAAATCAGATCTAATAACAAAAACTAAAAAAAATGAATAAATGTCTCTTTACCAAGCCTCTTTCACCTTAATACAGTCCAAGATGCTTAACCTTTCCGATTTTATGCGATGAAACTTGAAAACTTACTTTAAGTATAGCAGCATCCCACAAACAACTTTGAGACAGAACAAAATCTCAGAACTCCCTGCTTTAACAATGCATTTCTCGTTCAATTAAGACTTTTAGCCTAACAGGCAAAAATAAAAATCTGCCATTTGCATCTTCCCCAATCCACCAATGCAGCACCCAGCACATTAGTTGGGGAAAGCCTAATTTACAGGCTTTACAGCAAGTTGCCAACACACCGTAGTCAAACTCAGTCGAACCACATTGCTGGCAAAACAGTATAAAAGTCTTGCGCTAAACCAAGCTAAGCAAAGATTAATAGTTTTATGTTAATGGTGATTCATTTCAGATGTACTAACCATTAGCAATAACTTCCACAATATTGTGGGATCATCTGACAAAATACAACTCCGATGTCATTTTCAACAGTACATCAACACATTGTTGAAATAATATTAATTTGTGATAATTTGCTGCATGATTTAGATGTTAGATGAGCCAGCTTTAATAAAATTGACCAGATAAATCAAATTGATCTGTGTGACTCCAGTAATTTTGAGGTCGTACTGCAATCCTTATGAGTTGGAAAATTGTCTTTACGGCTTGGACTACATATATAATAGGAAGAGTAACTCGGGAAATGTTTAATAAAACTCAATTTGTCATGTGCCCATGTGCAGGTAGCGATGGATGAGAACAGTCGTAAATACTTGGCTATCGATACGCACAAAGGTTTGCACTCTTACATAAATCCACAACTAATGATCCTTCAATCAACCACTAACAAAATATTTCAGGCCTTTTGATAACTGCAATCTAGATGATTTTATCACCACATAAAGTGCCAAAGATACTATAAACGATGTACTTTGGATGAAATATTGAACCATCCTCACCATCACAGTGTGAAATTGCAACAGTTTCTGTGAACCATTTTCAAGCAGAAGTGATGCATTACTATTTGAAGACAGGTGCCTAAGAGCTGAACCCTGTTAATTTCTTCAAGAAGGCCAAAGCATGCAGAAAAAAACAGCATTCTTTATGGGAATTATCCACATTTATTTTAGATTGCTCAAGGTCTACCAATTCTTTTAACAACATTTATGTTTTTTTAGTTTCTGGAACTACACAGTTATTATTGGGATTAGAATTAACCAGGACTTTCAACTCAATCCATGGTATACACCAAAATACATCACAAACTCCACTTGTGAAAATTGTTTCATTTTAATTATAGTGTGCTGAGGAAATACAATTCTACTCTCCAAATTTAGTTGAGTAATAATCTTCAGTTCAAATTTTGCATGTAAAAATGAAACTTAATCCTCATAGCGAAATCCTCCACAATTTCTTTAAATATTTGTCATAACAATATACTGAGATAATCACTCCTGCAAATTTGTGTGTACGGACACTTTCCCATTCAGTTCAATTAAATAGACAACAGCTTGTAGATGCACAGTTTATATGAACAATATAGCATTGAAAATCAATGTAATGTCCCATCTATTTTCAGAATAAATTCTATAATAATGCAATTTTCACCTAATGAACCCAGGCAAACTAGATGGCTAATCTTGCGACCTACTTATTTTTCAAAGTAACATATGCAATGACAATAATATGAAGTAATTCCAAAAATCACAATGTAAAACCTGGCTTTACATGACAATGCATTGCTGAAGATTATCCTATAATTTTGCATCATTATCTCATAATCATTCAAGCCATCCATTCATTATTCTCTACGTAATAATTACAACAGATTATTAACACGCTCATTTAAACTAATCAATAGTTTAAAGAAAAATAAAGTTTTATAAATGCAATAAACTATATTGAATACCTAATCGTGAAATTTTGCAATGAAACATTGTTCAGTTCATCACAATGTTGGTCCGGCATCGGTAAAGGCCTCAGTTGCCTTGTTAAAATATCATGCAACATAAATCTGAATCTGCATTACAAAGATCCCTCAACACAGTTCGTAAATGTTAAATTTGGCAGTAACATTCAATAGCCATCTGTTCAACACATATTGGCTTACTGCCCAAAGTGCTAGTTTGCATTGTCAGCTATACTCTGGAGAGATGCTCCACAGAATTAAAAAAAAATCATCAGTAAAGACAAAACACTTTGCAATGACACCGACACTTTTTGAAAACAACTTGGAATAAGCTCCTATGTCCAATTAGTAGTGGTAGTCATAATAGAGGTTAAATGAGGTCAATCTTTATTGTGTATTACAGCAGAAGTAGTGATAGATCCCAGTTTCATACATTTGATAACTGAGACAACATCAGACATCATTTATGAACAATGCTGTTAGCTTTTTGATCTTTCTTTCTAGAAACAAATTGTCTGAAACAGGTATTTGGCAGCACGATTCATTAAATGACTGATTTATGAAGCAAATGATAAAACCACATCACATCATGTAAATTCTACAATTTGTATTATTTTTCATTGCAACGTTTCCAATTTTATTGAAGGTAACCCCCAACAACCTGGATCCCTCAACAACCTTTCAGTTCCATTTATTAACTATTACTTAGATAAGTAACCCTAGAATAATGGCAAATGTAAATACAGACGACAAAATGACATGTAAACGTGTGATCTATGAAAAGAATAAACCCAGAAGAGTTAACATTCATAAATATTAATCAACACTGCCGGCATTAGCATTTGAATGACATGGGGTCTATTCAGCATGCACAAGCTATCAAAAGCTTTGCCGTAAGTCAAATCCAATTCCAGGGAAGACTACCAGTAAACTTACATTAGTTTCAGGGAAGAAGCTATCGCTGTACTATTTCTGTAAATGTTGGCAATTGCTAGAAAGTCTTTTAGAAATCAGGTTTTTCTTTAATTTCTTCAAGATTTACCCATGTATCTCAGGCAATAAATCATGCCTTAAAAACAGCAAGGGTTAATCACAAAGTGCACAACTAGAATCACATATAGAGCAGACAATTCAGCTCTGGGAGTTCCATCAGTGTATTAGTAAATTGGTGGGTGTTTCTAACACATTTCTGCTTAACCTTGCTAATTATTACCAATTTGCACTTATAAGATGATACATTCTTCAAACACGCCATGCCAAAATGTTTTACTGAAATGAAAATCATAATTGTGACTGCCCACTTCAGAACTGGGGCACAAGTAAGTTAGAAAGGAGTGCAGGAATCAGGGCTTGAGTTCATTGGGAGGGAGATGTGGAATGCAGGGTCCAGATGAGTTGGAAGGGAGTGCGGGAAAGGGGGTCTGGGTGAGTTGGAAGAGAGTGTTGTAATCATCTCGGGAGCCAGACCTAACAACCCGCACCACAGATGCACCAGAGAAAGCATTCCATCGGGATGCATTGCTGCATGGTTTGGGATTAGCTCCATCCCAAGTCCGCAAGAAATTGCAGAGTTGTGGACGTAGCCCAGGCCATCACGCAAACCTTCCATCCATTGACTCCATCTACACTTCACGCTGCCTCAGCAAGGCCACCAGCATAATCAAGGATTCGTTTCACCCCTCTCCCTCACTCCTTCTTCTCCCCTCTCCCATCAGGCAAGAGGTACAGAAGTGTGAAAACACAATACCTTCAGGGGCAGTTTTGTCCCAGCTGTTATCAGACAGATTGAACCATCCTATCACCAACTGGAGAGTGGTCCTGACCTACCATGTGCCTCATTTGTCCTTCAAATGATCTCTAGTTAGACTTTACAGGACATTGTCTTTACTCAGTACTTTGTTGAGGCATCTTTGGCAGCGATTACAGCCTCAAGTCTTCAAGGGTATGACGCGACAAGCTTTGCACACCTGTATTAGGGTAATTTCTCCCATTCTTCTATGCAGATCCTCTCAACCTCTGTCAGGTTGGATGGGGAGCACCGATGCACAGCTATTCCAAAGATGTTTGATCGGGTTCAAGTCTCGGCTCTGGTTGGGCCACTCAAGGACATTCACAGACCTACCACAAAGCCACTCCTGCGTTGTATTGGCTGTGTGCTTAGGTCATTATCCTGTTGGAAGGTGAACCTCTGCCCCAGTCTGAGGTCCAGAACACTCTGGAGCAGGTTTCATCACAGATCTCTCTGTACTTTGGGGGTTACACAAAAAGCTGGAGAAACTCAGCGGGTGCAGCAGCATCTAAGGAGCGAAGAAGATAGGCGACGTTTCGGGTCGAGACCCTTCTTCAGACTCCCTTGTCCCTATAAAAATTTTTAAAAACTGCCTTCCGCAAAGACCGCTCCCTCCGCAACTCCCTTGTCAATTCTTCCCTTCCCTCCCACTCCACCCCTTCCCCGGGCACTTTCCCTTGCAACCGCAAGAGATGCTACACTTGTCCCTATAAAAATCAAAAAACCGGACTATCTCTCTGTACTTTGCTCCGTTCGTCTTTCCCTTGATCCTGACTAGTCTCCCAGTGTCTGCTGCTGACAAACATCCCCACTGCAAGATGCTGCCACCACCATGCTTCACCGTACGTATGGTATTGGCCAGGTGATGAGCGGAGCCTGGTTTCTTCCAGACATGACGCTTGGCATTCAGGCCAAAGAGTTCAATCTTGGTTTCATTAGACCAGAGAATCTTGTTTCTCATGGTCTGAGGGTCCTTTAGGTGCCTTTTGGGAAACTCCAAGCGGGCTGTCATGTTCCTTTGACTGAGGAGTGGCTTCCGTCTGGCCACCCTACCATAAAGGCCTGATTGGTGGAGTGCAGCAGATATAGTTGTCCTGGAAGGTTCTCCAATCTCCATATCGGGTCCGTGGTCACCTCACTGACCAAGGCCCTTCTCCCCGGTTGCTCAGTTTGGCCGGGCAGCCAGCTCTGTGAAGAGTCCTGGTGGTTCCAAAGTTCTTCCATTTAAGAATGAGGGAGGCCACTGTGCTCTTCGGGAACTGCAATGCTGCAGAAATTGTTTTATACTCTTCCCCCAGATCTGTGTCTCGACACCACCCTGTCTCCGAGATCTACGGACAATTCCTTCATCTTCATGGTTTGGTTTTTGCTCTAACATGCACAGTGGGACCTTATATAGACAGGTGTGTGCCTTTCTAAATCATGTACAATTAATTTATTTTACCACTAGTGGACTCCAATCAAGTTGCAGAAACATCTCAAGGATAATCAATGGAAACAGGGTTCCTCATAGCAAAGGGTCTGAATACTTATGTAAATATGACATTTCAGTTATTTATTTTTAATTACTTTGCAAAAATTTCTAAACACCTGTTTTTGCTTCTTCATTCTGGAGTATTGTGTGTAGATTGATGATATTTAATCCATTTTAAAATAAGGCCATAACGTAACAAAACGTGGAAAAAGTGAAGGGGTCTGAATACTTTCCGGATGCACTGTACAGTCTTTTTGCTGACTCGACAGCATGCAACAAAAAATGCGTGTCAATAATACATGACAATAATAAATTAAACTAAACCAAGGTACAGCAGGCAATGAAGAAAGCGAATGGCATGTTGGCTTTCATAACAAAAGGAGTTGAGTATAGGAGCAAAGAGGTCCTTCTGCAGTTATACAGGGCGGTGGGGGCCAGTTCTCTAGATGCCTTTAAGAGAGAGTTAGATAAAGCTCTTAAAGATAGCGGAGTCAAGGGATACAAGGAGGCAGAAACAGGGTACTGATTGTGGATAATCAGCCATGATCACATTGAACGGCGGTGCTGGCTCGATGGGCCAAATGGCCTACTCCTGCACCTGTTGTCTACGGCCTATACCAAATCATTAACATTTCTGAGTAGTCAGATAGTAGATTATTGGGATTTTACTACACATACATGCCATTTCCATAAATTAAATATACCTATTCCTAAAATATGATTGAGTGTACAGTTATACAACATTGTGATGTTGTGAAGTTCACACACCATTACAACATAAATCCACTGCAAAATGCTTGGTATTACTATCTTGAATTCCAATGTGCCTTCAGACAGCAAATTAAATTGCTAAAAATGAAACCATTAATAGTAGTATATAACTTTTCCATGTACGATGATTTAATGAATTTAAATAATTAATTATGCATCATAATTTATCTGCTTGCAACGCCAATATGTGGTTTATAATTGTGTGGAAAAATATTGTGATTACATATTCATTATCAGGGGAATGTAAAATATATTCCAATGATTAATCTTTGCAACATCATAATTTCTCAAACTCATTTTGGAAAGTGGAGACAAATCAAATCAAAAGCTTTTTATTAAAGTTTTGTTGTTAAGAAAGTTTTGAGGGGCAACACAGTACTGAGACATGAAGCATTTCTAAAAACAAAAGCTAATCATTAAATAAGTATTTATAAATAACTTGTTTTACAATGACCAATTAGCATTAAAAGGAAAAGATTATACATTACATTTGTAACTGCTGCTAAATTGGTTTGATTATCTACATTCTCTAAGGCTAATTTGGCTGGCTTTGGAAACCAAGCTCACGTTTCACAGTTCCTGATGAGACAATGATATACGACCTGCATGCTAGTTAACATTACTTTATCATTCAGTTAGCACTTTATTAATAGTTTCGGCTCATAATTCAGGCTCATAATTATGACAAGCTTAGTTGCACTGCTAGAAGCTATCATATGTTTTGTGTCTTCCATTCATGTTCATAAGTTCATAAATTCTAGAAGCAGAATTAGGTCATTTGGCCCTTCAAGTCTACTCCACCATTCAATCATGGCTGATCTATCATTCCCTCTCAACCCCATTCTCCCACCTTTGCTCCATAACCTCTCACACCTTTAATGATCAAGAATCTATCAATCTCCGCCTTAACAACATCCATTGACAGCCTCCACAGCCATCTGTGGCAATGAATTCCAGATTCACCACCCTCTAACTAAATAAATTCCTTCTCATCTCCTCTCTAAAGGTACAACGCTTTATTCTGAGGTTATGGCCTCTGGTCCTAGACTCCCACAGTAGTGGAAAAATCCTCTGCACATTCACTCTATCCAGGCCTTTCAATATTCGGTAAGTTTCAATCCTCCGTTGGGGTGTTGCAACGGCTTTGGAAGAAGAGTTGTTTAGGTGAATTCCAGCATTAAGGATGTTGGTGTAATATTACAAACAGCCGGAGGTGCCATTATGCATTGCCAAAGTCAGTGAATGTTTCCGTAAATGTCACAGTCCGTCAAAGGCTTCACTGAGCATGCACACTGCTTAATGGACAGCAACTCCTTCATTCAGCCAACAATATCTGTCATGCAGGACTCCAGACCTATCATTCAAATGCTCATCCCTCAGTGACAACTTCCCACTATAAGCCTCACAATCATATTTCAGAGGCTATATACACAGCCAATTATTTAACTATAAAAACGCAACACTCATGCACATTGTGTGACAGCCATGAATAAACCTCCCTCATTTTGCTGCAGAAGCTGGCATGCCATCAGTGCAGCAACAGCAAATGGACACTCTGTGCGAGGGGGCAAATTTGCGATCCTCATCCGCTCTCTGGCAATGACTTTGTGGAATAAATAGTGCTTTTCTTCTCCCGCGTGCTACTGTACAGATACACAAGTTCTTAAGTGATAGGAAAAGAATTAGGCCATCCGGCTCATAAAGTCTGCTCCATGATTCAATCATGGCTGATCTGTCTCTCCCTCCTAACCCCATTCACCTACCTTCTGACACCCTGATACAGTTAAATCATCCTCCACAGTTGACCACGGCAGATGTGGCTACCACAATCTTAACAACCGTTGATGAGGTTACACCTGATCTGTTTTTAGAGCTATGGCTGCAACATGCGATATACACTAGTAAGGTTGACCTGATTGTATCGCAGTCTCACAGCACAGAAATAGGCCCTTCACAGTAATTAGCCATCTACACCAATCCCATTTACCCATAATAAGTCCACAGCTCCTTCAGGAGCACAAGGACCTGAGCTGAAGTAACTTCCTAGTGATGGCTTTACATCTGCCCCTTCCCCTACCTCTTGCAGCAGGCTGGTCAGTATAATAATCTGCATTGCAAGAGAAATCTAAGATTTTAATGTTATAATCCTACTGGATTTATGGCAGAAATTACAATGTCGTTTTGCACAGATCAACACAGGTTTCAACTGCAAGTGTTGTTTTAAATTTGTTGAATGATGCCATTATGATAGCCTGCTCTATGTTCTTCTGAAGAAGGGTCCTGAGACAATGTTGCCTGACCCGCTGAGTTACTCCAGCACTTTGTCTCTTTTTTATATATAAACCAGCATCTGCAGTTCCTTATTTCTGCCAAATTTGAAGACCTTGTTATCTTTGGTAGCCCACTGCCTGAGCAATTTAAAGACATTCTGAAGCTTTCCTATGAGTTGATTTAAAGCAATAAATAGTAATCAAACAGCATCCAACCTGCAGGTACTCAAGCACTGCAGTTACGGTGGGGGATATTGAGGTGGGGTGGTTAGGACAATTTTGCGTGTGTTCCTCAGTGCATGGGGTTAGTTATTTTGTAGACCTTTAATTTGGCAGCGCTGGTGTAAAATAAGCATTCTACTGACATTCAGTATTTTGTTTTCTGGTGGGAACAGCATCGCAGTTGCAGGCACCGATGCCAATATGCAGAAATGTAGTAGTTGCAACGGACAACAAAGCTGCAGCAGATCTGCCTCATAGCACACACAAAACAAATGCTGGGGCCTTGACGTGTATAAATCTTTAAAAGAACACATTAAAAGCAAGAACAAATCTGGGGACTTGCTGTTGTGGAGGTCAATGAATCAAAACCGGCTATTTATTTCTGTACGATAACGTTGATTGATTGATTAAGGTTTATTTAAATAGGGACAGACACAAAAACATAGATACACTTGCAACAGTCATCTGATGTATGCATCATAGTGTTTTAGCCAAAGCTAATTCGCAACACTTGTCCCTAGTAGGGCTTTTGGTTAAAAATGATAATACAGATTAACATTATTAATAATAGGAAAATGGAAATGGAAATGAGATAAAAAATGGAAAAGAGAAAAAGACATACAGAGAGAGCACAGTGTAAAAACTAAATATGAGAACAAGATTGTTGTTGAATTAGCCACAGTTTTGTGTTTCTTTTGAATGTGACATATGTAGGGATACATTTCAAGTGGTCTGGCAGTGAGTTCCATAATTTTGTCCCTTTTACTGAAAAGGCAGTTTGAGCAAAAGATGTTCTGCAGAAGGGGATACTACAATTGCCTTTTGACGCTGTTCGGGTGGTGGATCTGGTACCACTTTGCAGTCTTGGTATTGTTTTGCACAGCAGCTGGGGAGCAACACCATTTAAGCACCTGAAGACCAATTTAACTAAATGTAAGGAAATAAAGTTAGCAACACTTAGGATTTTATATTTGCTTAGAATTTGACAGTAATGATACCTTATTCTTTTTTTGTCCAGGACTTTCAAGGCTTGGTTATAGAGACACTCTATGGCCTTAATTGATGACTGGTGAGCCTGGGACTGGGTTAAGCCATAAGATATATGTGAGAGAAACATAGAATTCATGAAAAGAAAAGCACAGTTAAAGGTCAAACAGTTTCTTATAATCATAAAACAGCCCAAGTTTGCCTTAATGGTTTGACACATTTTCTTAATATGACTTTTAAAGTTCAACTGATTGTCTATAATTATTCCCAGATACTTTACTTCAGGTACTTGTTCAATGAGCTCACCATTGATTTTTATATTGAGGAGGTTTGTCAGAGGTGGTTTTTTGATGGAGAAGCAGACAGAGTTTGTCTTTTTAGTGTTTAAAGTTAAACAAGATGAGGCCAGCCAAGATGATATTTTGTCTAAGTTGGCATTTAGTTTCTCAGCCACAAAAGTACAGGTTTTACCAGATGCATATACAACTGTGTCATCTGCATACATCTGTAGACCTATACCTGGGCATACATCTGGCAAATCATTGATGTAGAGGCTGAAGAGTATAGGTCCCAAGACAGTGCCTTGAGGGATCCCTGTTTCAATTTTGAGAAATGTGGATCTCACACTATTAATTGTAACACATTGTTCACGGCTCTTAAAGAAACATTGCTGGTGCTGGGCACAACATGGACACAACATGGGCCTGTCCCACCAGTTTGCAAATCTATGCGATGAGCGGGTCCGGCGTCGCGGGGCCGGTCCCACTTCGATCGCCAGAGCCGTGCGGAATTGTGCGGAGTTCGTCCCGACATCGCGCGGGGCTCCGAAAAACTGACCGTGTTCAAAAATTACGCGCGGCAACGGCTTGTCGGCTCGCAGTCACCTCGACGCATTACACACCGCCTCCACGTCGTGCCTCTGTGATCCTCTCTGTAGGTGCCTCCGTGGCCCTCTGTGTGTGTGGCTCCGTGGCCCTCTGTGTGTGTGCTTCTGTGCCCCTCTCTGTGTGTCCCTCTCTGTCCTGGCGAACTTACCTTAAGACTTTGCTCCAAGTTCGCCCGACCTCGTCGCTCACCCGACCTCCGCGCGGCCCCTACTGCCGGTTTGATCGCACTTGCCGCATGCAGGCGCATGCTGGTGGGAACGGCCCTGTACAGGGATCACCCGACCTCCGCGCGGCCCCCGCTTCTAGTTTGATCGCGCTCATCGCATGGAGTCGGATGCTGGTAGGACAGGCCCTTAATTGTTACCTGGTCACACTTTGTTGTCCAGTGAGCAACATCCAATGTGATCAGTGCAGGACAGACAAGAACAGACAGTTCAATGTAAGCAAAGTAAACAACGATCCCCATTTGTGAGCTTGGTTCCTAAAGTTTCAGTGGTGTCGGGACCATGATCCTATTGGGCCTGTCCCACTTAGGTGATTTTTCAGGCGACTGCCCGCGTCTGTCAAGTTGCTGGCAGTCACCTGAAAAACCGGCAACTGGAACGGCGACTGTCAGAGTGGAACACACACACAAACACATAGCTTCCTTCACCAGCCCGTTATGCAGGGGGGGGACAGGGCAAGCGGGGGAGCGCTGTCTAAAAAACTCACACGGTTCAAAGCCAAGGTAGGACAGACACACACCGCTATAAACAGGAAGGTTGGCGCTGTGATTAAGACGGCTAAAGCACAGTGTACGGTAAATCCTTTAAAAGAGGGGGGAAGAGGGGGGAGAAGGAATGGAGACAACCTTTAAGAAGCCAGAGATACACGGCTGCGAAGCTCGGCGGACATTTAACATTACCGGTCGGTTATCCTTGGTTCTGAAAACGACTGCTCATCTTTTTTTTCCCCAATGAGCCAATGAATTTCACTGGTCAGCGCTGGCCACAACCTACGAGAACCTCCGATCTCCTGGTGACCCATTAGGACCTCCTGGCGACCCACCTACGGCATGAGAATTCTCGCTACTCTCCATGGCAGCTTCATTCTAGTTGCCGCTAATTTTTCAATATGTTGAAAAATTCATGGTGACTAATTCCCAGAATCTATTTATTTATTTGTTTGTTTGTTCCGAACAAGTAAAGACATAAATAGGAATAAATAACAACAACAAAATCGAAATAGTCAAACAATTGGACATTCCAGGCAATATTTGCAAAGCAATGAAAAGCATAAAGCGACATTTAAATGTCCAACACTTTTTCTTTACAAATTCGAAAGGAGAGAGAAGAAGAATTGGTGAACTCCCTGGCAACCACCCGCATAGTCTCCTGCAGTCGCCGAAAAAATCGCCTAAGTGGGACAGGCCCATTACTGATGGGATCTGGGCATGGCTCTACAAGAATGATGAGGACAGGTTTGGAAGGCAATAAGATATTTGAGAACTTTGGAGAGAAAAGGTAATGGAAGAAGGGATAGTACTTTGCATGGATGGAGGGAGGCTATGGGTGCTTTATTTAAAAATAAAATTACGATAAAAATTGTTTTTGAAAGAAGGAAAATATACCAGAGAAATGGGCACCATGGCTATCGCAATGACAAGTTGCATGCTTAGAAGAAGAGATAAGGGGGCTCCAGGTATATTTGATAAACCAGGTAAGCTTGGAGGTACATGAAGAGGAAAAGGAGAGTAAGTCAATTTGACTTGTACTGTGATGGTGACTAAAATAAAACAATAATGAGCCATTTACTTGGGCAGATTGGGGGTCATAGAATCATAGAATCATAGAAAATAGGTGCAGGAGTAGGCCATTCGGCCCTTCAAGCCTGCCCCACCATTCAATATGATCATGGCTGATCATCCAAATCAGTATCCTGTACCTGCCTTCTCTCCATACCCCCTGATCCCTTTAGCCACAAGGGCCACATCTAACTCCCTCTTAAATATAGCCAATGAACTGGCCTCAACTACCTTCTGTGGCAGAGAATTCCACAGACTCACCACTCTCTGTGTGAAAAATGATCTTCTCATCTCGGTCCTAAAAGACTTCCCCCTTATCCTTACACTATGACCCCTTGTTCTGGAGTTCCCCAACATCGGGAACAATCTTCCTGCATCTAGCCTGTCCAACCCCTTAAGAATTTTGTAAGTCTCTATAAGATCCCCCCTCAATCTCCTAATTCCAGCAAGTACAAGCCGAGTCTAACCAGTCTTTCTTCATATGGAAGTCCTGCCATCCCAGGAATCAGTCTGGAGAACCTTCTCTGTACTCCCTCTATGGCAAGAATGTCTTTCCTCCAATTAGGGGATCAAAACTGTTCGCAATTCTCCAGGTGTGGCCTCACCAAGACCCTGTACAACTGCAGTAGGACCTCCCTGCTCTTGTACCCAAATCCTTTTGGTATGAATGCCAACATACCATTCGCTTTCTTCACAGCCTGCTGCACTTGCATGCCAACTTTCAATGACTGGTGTACGATGACACCCAGGTCTTGTTGCATCTCCGCCTTTCCTAATCAGCCACCGTTCAGATAATAGTCTACCCTCCTGTTTTTGCTGGTCATTATTGGAATTATTCTCTGTAAATGACTACTACTCCATGGTTTTAAATGATGGCATGGATAATGGACATTGGATAATGAAAAGGCAGGCATGCCCAAACATATCAGGATTCAATGCAACAAAATCACTACACTGGAATTGTATATTTCATTTGAAACTAAACACCATTTGCAAGTTCTGAAAAAGCTAATAATCATGAAATTAGAAGCAAAACTCTCCTGATGGAATAAATTGACACCAAATTCCTTTGATTGTGACACTCCATGAATGTGTTAAGCTAACAATGGAAGCATTTAGTCCAAGCAATTTAATATTCAATAAGAGATTGTAAATGGTCCCATTTATTTATGGTGCAAATTATAAACAAGGTATGTTATCACAAAGGCAGCCACTCGGTCTGCTGAGGTCTGCACTATCTTCAGATCTTGCCTTCGAACTACACTGTTCAATGCTGATCAAATAAAGTCTCCAAATCTTGAACGTACCTTTCATTTTCTTCACGCCAGTTAATGCTCTCCGTGATCAAAGTAAATTAAAGAGATGAAAAAAACCCTCACTCACTGTACACTTTGATTTCTGGCACTGAAAGGAGCATGGGATTGATGATCAAGTGCTGCATTGGAGTTTTACTATTCACTAAATCAAGAATCTAGGTGGAAAATAACAGGCCTTAGAACGGACCGGCTAATTTCTAAGTTGCTGGTTTGTGTTTCAGTATCACATTTAAAACAGCTGACAAAAGCACACAAAGTGCTGGAGTAACTCAACTGCTCAGGAAGCTTCTCTGGAGAACATGGATAGGTGACGTTTTTGGGTCGGGACCCTTCATCTGACTGAAAATCCTCCTGATAATCCTCCACACTGGTGGCCCACAAAGATGTGTTCTCAGCCCCTTACTATACCCCCCGATACACTTACGATTGTGTCGACAAATCTACTCCATTTGCAAGTTTGCAGAGATGACCCACCACAGTGGGTCGGATCTCAACTAATGATAAGACAGACTATAGGAAGGAAAGAGCGCTGAGTAACGGTGTCAATATCCTTCAGTGCCACCAAAATAAAGCAGCTAGGTTTTAGGTGATAAGAGTCAGGGGAACTAACTCCCTGAAATTTTCCATTGTGTTCTCTTTACTAATATTATATGATTAATGCTCTCCATGTCTTTGGTTCCATTTCTAAAATGCCTGTTGTCTCTTCTACCCCATCACCATTCCCCAATACAGAATTCTATTCGTCAATAGATTACCTATTTATTGAAAATCACAAAACATTTTTTACATGATTATCTGCGGGATAACCTGGAATCTGATTTCCCAATCCAGATATATTAACTTTTCAATGACATTTGTAAAACTGTCTTTAAGTTCAAGACTTTAGTTTCAGCTTCAATATTTTCATTTTGGAATTCAACATGATATTCTAGCATACGGCAATTACATTTTCCCCACCTCATACTTTCTCCTGCCTCATTAGTTTTATGACCTCTTGTTACAAGAAAGTGTTCAGAATGCAGACCACAAGCACATCCTTTAAACTATTATTACCACTATGATTTGGCTTCAATAAGGTTAGGCAAGCCATGATGTTTTAGTTTCGTTTAGAGATACAGCACGGAAACAGGCCCTTCAGCCCACCGGGTCCGCGCCGACCAGCAATTCTCACATACACACACTAAAGACAATTTTTACATTTACCAAGCCAATTAACCTGTACGTCTTTGTTGTGTGAAAGGAAACTGAAGATCTCGGAGAAAACCCATGCGGTCACAGGGAGAACGTACAGACAGCACCCGTAGTCGGGATCGAACCCAGGTCTCTGGCATTGCAAGCGATGCAAGGCAGCAACTCTACCGCTGTGCCACCGTGCCGATTTTGTATTACAACATTGTACATATTATTCAATAAGACAGGTGTCGGGTTATGTGGAAAAGGCAGGAGAACGGGGTTAGGAGGGAGAGCTAGGTCCACCATGATTGAATGGTGGAGTAGACTTGATGGGCCAGATGGCCTAATTCTGCTACTATCACTTATGGCTTTATGATAACACTTGCCCCATGCAAACATTTTGCAAGGCATTCAATATCTACATCCCCTTCATATTCAAAATGGAACAAGGAGGCAAGAGCAGGAAAGAACCGCTTAAGGTTAAGCTGATGTGCATCTTTGACCCCCGTGGAGACTACATCAGCCATCAGAAGAGGCATTTTTGAGGCTATGGGAAACGTTGATATAGGACACCCAATGGTTATCATCCCCTTCCTTCCCCCCATTTCTCACTTGCCTGCCAATGCCTTCTGAATTCCAAGCTGCTGGTAGAGCAAGTATGGACACATTTTCTTCCATCCACTCACCACATCCCAATCCTATTCTCAGTTTGATTTCAGATTGCTCTAAAAAGAAATGTTCTCACTTGAGAAATAGAGGATGGTGGAATCCAGTTTAGTGCTCAGTTTAGTCATTGACACCATACGTGCGTTGGCAGCTATGAGTGCAAGGCATTCTTATTAACTTAAAAAAAATCTACATATGTATTTATATCATATTTATATCATATATTTAACTGGACGCATTGTGGCAAAATCAAGTCAACTTCATATTACACACAAACTGTGCAAATATATCTTTTTCCCACACAAATAACTGAATTTTGATTTAACTATTTTGCGTTTAAAATGATATTCCCACACGCCCACATTGTTGAAGCATGTTGCCCTCTGTCAATGGCAAACATACTGTTACAAATGTTTTTAAGGCAGACATAATATGTTATACAAACAGGAGCATTGCCTACGAGGACACCAATGATTTGATGACAAGCCTTGGTTGCATTTTTGAAGGATAAAATATTATTTAAATATCCACATACCAAATTTTGGTCAAACTGCTGGCCAACAAATAATTTCCATCCATTATTTCTAAAGGGGTGAATCCATTTTTATTTTCTACTTCACTTCATTATCTTCTTGGTATTATGAAATCTCTAAATAAAACATCCCTGGCCAGCGACACCTTCACCATTTGACTTCTTAAACAATTATGGTGGTCAGAAGAAAAATTGATTTTATTTTCTGTTCACAGTTGCTGCCTGACCTGTAGGTCAAAATTTCCAACATTTTGCATTTTTATGTTAACATCTTCAGTTTGGTGATTTCCATTCTTGACTATCCAGTCATCACTAGAGATTCCTGTGCAAATGCATCAACTTCTGTTCACTGATCTGATGCCAAGAAACTAACTCTGCAAAGCTATTTTTCATCGACTTTGTCCAAAAGCACCATCATCTTCAACATAAGACATCCACCTCTTCTTCACAATGTGGCTCCAATATTTTAAATAGCCAGATTGCTCATTTACTATTTAGCACGAGAAGAAGAAATGTCCTCCTGCTTAATATCGGAAAGATCAAAGACTTGCATCCATTCCCCAATTCAAACTCCATCCCTGAGGGTTACAGCAACACATCAGCTGAAGTTGGGGTAAAGTTAGGTGATGATATCGAGAAGGAAATAGGAAGACAGACACAAATAACTGGAGTAACTCAGCGGGTCAGACAGTATCTCTGGAGAAAAGGAATAGGTGACGCTTCAGGTCATGACCCTTCTTCAGAGAGTCAGAGGAAAGAAAAATGAGAGATTTCATGAGCCCCACCGCAGGGCTCGACAACATTGGAGCGGATCCCTTGCCTGGGATCGCTCCCACCGCGACCACCGTGGACTTACCAACAAGGGCTCGAAGTCTCGGGAGAGGCTAGTCGGGAGCTCCAACGCCGCAGAAGGTTCGTCCAGCCCCAACGCGAGGTTCGATCGCCCGGCGCGGGGGAGCTGATTACACCCCGATGCAGGAGCTGAACGCCTCGATGCAGAGGGCCCGAACACTGCCGGCTACGGGAGTTAAGACCGTCCCGTCAACGGAGGCTCGAGGCCCCCGACCGAGGAAGAAAAAAGGAAGAGACTTGAACTTTATTTCGCCTTCCATCACAGTGAGGAATGTGTAGGAGACACTGTGGTGGATGTTCATGTTAAAATGTGTTTTTGAATCTGTTGCTTTTAATTGTATGACTGACCTGGCCAGTGAAATTCCTTGTATGTTGCAAAACATACTTGGCGAATAAAATCAGATTCTGATTCTAAGATAAACGAGACGGAAACGAGTGACTCTCCCCTAACTCTCAGTCTTAAGAAGGGTCTCAAACCAAAATGTCACCTATTCCTTTTTCCCCAAAGATGCTGTCTAACCCGCTGAGTTATTCTAGCTATTTGTGTCTATCTTCAGTTTAAACCAACATCTGCAGTTCTTTCCTATACATTTTGCCTGGAAGTAGGAAGTCTTTGTGATAGGGTTGAGATTTTCCTCAGCAACAGACAGTTGTCACCCGTTAACGGTGCTGTCTGCAGCTCACGTAACAGGTCTGACCGAGAGATAAGCTGTCATCCACATTTCCACATGGCCCAGCCTGCGGATGTCTTAGTAACATGCTTGTTGAAGTGACTTGGGGATATTTTATTGCATTAAAGACGTTCCATAAATTACAAGCTGATATGTGTTATTGTTATAGATTATTGCATTTCTGGTGACAAACGCATTTCAAAACCAGCACAGGCTTACAGCCTTCACTTGATCATTCTAACATGGTAACAAATAGGAATTACCCTAAAACTAATAAGACACAGTTCTAAATTAGTTTATGAAAGAGTTTAAGTCTGTGCCAATGCCTCTAGGTTAGATGGGAGAGCTAAGTTAGAAAGCTGTATATCTTGTGTTTCCAGATTGATTAACACATGTTAATATGTAGTGTAAAATAATATGTCATCTTTGATTTCTTCATGTGTTGTCAGAGTAATTGAGCCAGATGTAAGAAGTTTTATCAAATAATCATTAATCTCCCAGCTGCAGTTGTGAGCATAATATTGATTTCTGCTCCTGTACTGAATTATCCAAACAAATCCCCTGCATTTGCCACAGCCGACTGACCATTAATTGTGGCAATTATTAAGGGCAAGTTCAGGAACAAGCAAAACTACACTCTTATTCCCTCCTTGAAAGTAAATCCAAATTTATTTTGGCAATGATAGGAAAGAAAATGTATTTCATTACCCAGAGAAATAATGAGATGTGTGACATATAGTGTGAAAGCAATTTGCCAATATACAGTTAGCACATATTGCTGAGGTCCATTATGACTTCAGATATTTACAGCTTTAATACCTTTTCCCAGTTAATGAGACATGAAGATGCGATCTCTAATTGGCAACATATATTATGCCATCTTTGAAGTCGATGGAGGAAGATACAGTTGTGGCATTTTAAGTGGGAAATGACACAGGGAATGGAAGGATATAAAACACATGCTGGCAGGGGCCATTATTTTAACGTGACTTCATGTTTGGCATGCACATTGTGGGCCAAAGGGCCTGTTCCTGTGCTGTACTATGCTGTCATCTATGTTATATGTTTATTATTTACAAAGATACAATTGGAAAGACTTTAATGGCAAAAATACCAAATATTTGAGCATTTAGTCATAGAGCACATAAAGAAGCTCTTCAGCCCAATTTGTCCATGCCAACCTGGGTGCCCCATCTAAGCTAGTCGCAATTGCCCATATTTGGCCCATACACCTCTCAAGGGGGTGTCCCACTTGGGCGACCTAATCTGCGAGTTTAGAATAATTTGTCCTTGACTCAAACGCAGCATGGTAGACACGTGGTCCTAGGAGGTCCTATGAGGTCGCTGGAACTCTCCTTCATGCTCAAGGGATGTTTGCGAATACTCGTGGCCTCAGCTAGGTCGCGGAAACATTTTCAGCATATTGAGACATTTTCCGCGAGTAAAATTTGGTCGGCATGGTTCTTTTTAACTCATAGTGCAATGGAGTGGGGTCGCTAATTGGTTACAGGCAGTCGAGGACAGCCGTAGGCAATCTCCTTCGCTGACCGGGCATTTTGATTGGCTCATTGGAGTTTTCAGGACCCAGGAAGACCTACCGGCGGTAAAATGCCCGCTAAACTTTATTAAACTTCTTAAAAGTGTCTCCCCCCCTTCTCCCCCATTCACCCCCCTTCTCCCCCGTCCTCTCCCCCTTCTCTCTCCGTCTCCCCGCCTTCTCTCCCCCCCCCCCCCCCCCCCCACACGCTCTCTAAAGGACTTACTGTTACTGTGGCAGCAGCTTGCCTTCCAATTCATCATGCAGACAGCGCTCCTCGGCTTTCCCTGGCCCCTGCCGTTGCGATGTGTGTGTGTGCGGCCGATCGATGCTGCTCATGGTTTCAACGCGGTCAGTCAATCCAGCTCATGGTTTCAACGCGGACAGTCGATCCAGCTCGAGGTTTTCCAGGCGAGTTCCCTCGAGCTGGAAGGTCGAAGACACTCTTTTTAACTCGCCGATGAGGTTGGCCAAGTGGGACAGCCCCTTAAGTGTTTCCTATCCATGTACCTGTCCAAGTGTCTTTTAAATGCTGCTATAGTATCAGCCTCAACTAGTCCTGGCAGTTCATGCCATGCATCCATCACCATCAGACTGAAAAGGTTGCTGTTCAGGTTTGTGTTAAATCTTGCTCCTCTCACCTTAAATATATGCTTGTTTTTGATTCCTCTACCTTGAGTAAAATACTTTGTGCCTTCATCCTATCTCTTCCCCTCATGATGGTATACACCTCAATAAGATCACCCCACAGCCTCCTACACTCCAAGGAATAAAGTCCAAGCCTGCCCAACCTCTCCCTACAGCTCTGCCCCTCAAGCCCTGTCAACAACCCTGTATATCTTCTCAGTACTTTTTCCAGCTTGTTGCCATTCTACCTACAACAGGGTGACCAAAATGAACACAGTACTCCAAGTGCGGCCGCACCAATTTTGTATTTGTTACAAAATTATATATTAATCTAAACTTTACATTTTGGAAAATGGCCCCATTTTTAATTAGAATCAATTACAGTTAAGCATATAACTTCAAAGATTAAAGCAAAGAGAATAGGGAATAGACAATAGGTGCAGGTGTAGGCCATTCGGCCCTTCCAGCCAGCACCGCCATTCACTGTGATTAAGGTTGATCATCCACAATCAGTATCCCATTCCTGCCTTCTCCCCATATCCCTTGACTCTGCTATTTTTAAGAACTCTAACTCTTTCTTGAAAGCATCCAGAGAATTGGCCTTCACTGCCTTCTGAGGCAGAGAATTCCACAGATTCACAACTCTCTGGGTGAAAAGGTTTTTCCTCGTCTCCTTTCTAAATGTCCTACCCCTTATTCTTAAACTGTGGCCCCTGATTTCTGGACTTCCCCAACATAGCGAACATGTTTCCTGCCTCTAGTGTGTCTAATCCCTTAATAATCTTATATGTTTCAATAAGATCTCCTCTAATCCTTCTAAATTACAGTGAATACAAGCCCAGTAGCTCCATTCTTTCAACATAAGACAGTCCCGCCATCCCGGGAATTAACCTCGTGAACCCATGTTGCACTCCCTCAATTGCAAGAATGTCCTTCCTCAAATTTGGAGACCAAAACTGCACACAATACTCCAGGTGTGGTCTCACTGGGGCCATGTACAATTGCAGAATGACCTCTTTGATCCTATACTCAACTCCTCTTGTTATGAAGAATATACCATCTCAAAGCTAGAGGAAAGTGACCTCAACAGTGATAACACTCATAATGTGGCTTGTGAAACAGCAATAATAACATAAATATTTTAAATATAACAAATATGGAGAAAGAAATATAAATATGACTGATGGCAGGCAATCTAATATATTGGAACCAAAGAAATAGAAGAGCTTAGATCGTTTTACATGCAGCAGCTGCATTGTTAGAGAATGTATCTGATTCCCCTTGTTTTAAAGTGAAATATCCTTGAAACATGAATGGTGGCGGAGAAAAAAATAAATAAATGGACTGTTTAAAAGTCTAAATTCCTAAATGTTTCAGACTTATTCCAAGGGCAACTTTTATAAATTACAAAACTGGGATAAGATAAGGTTAAAAAAACTCTTAAGTGCCGGGCAAAATTGGGGACATTTGATAAACTGATGTTAAAATAGATTCTGGCAGAATCAGGATGATTGAATTGAAACAACACTTGCTATCTGATATCACATTTTATCTATGGTGAGATAAGAGAGATTTGAGACATTCATCATGCTAGAAGACGATGAGTTTTCCAGATCCCTCCACCATTCCCTCCAAAGAGTTACCTTGCAACACTGGGACCTCCTCCATAAAGTGAATTCACAGGGGAATTTACAGACAGAGAGGTGAAAAGCAAAGTGTGTTCGGGAAAATGAAAAAAAGCAATGCACAAGTACCTACACATCTTAAAAATACCAAGAAAGCAAAGTGTTAAAACCACCATTGTTTGCCGCGATGAGCATATCCAGATGGACACAAGTTTAATTAACAAAAGGGTGTGGGATCTAAATGATAATGTCAAGCTTGCCATTCTGATGATTTAGTATATCCTGCAACCGTAATTTATCCTGAAGGTGTTTGTGGCCTGGTATCAGAGACAACTTTAATCATGATGCAGAAGATACAGAAATGCAATGCTTCCAGATCTCCCATCGATCTTACACCTCATCGTAAAAGATTATGGGAGTGATTTGTACCTGGGCTCTTTGGGCAGCAACCTGACTGCACTTTTATCCTTTTTCATGATTGGATTACCTACCTGAAATAAAAGCTATTTTCACTTGCATTTGAAATGCAACTCATCAGCTCTGCCTCTTTACTGCCATGGAAGAAATGTTGCAAAATGCTTGTTACAGGGAAAAACTGAATACTTCTCTTTCCATAGGCTAGATTTCTCATTTAAACACTAACACTACACAAGGTTCCTGAGGTGCAAATTTACTGATCCAAGTTCTTGCAAATTGTAGCAGGGTGAACAATGATTTAATTCCATTCTTTCTATCTATTTTTGTTCAGGTTCTGAATGTCACTTGCAAAAACCAATATCTATTGCCAATCCAAAGCAGCCCTGGAGAAGATGGTGAACAAACTACTGTAGTGTGGGCGGTGGGATTGGAGAGAGGGAGAGGGAGAGTGGGAGAGAGGGGGAGGGGGGAGAGGCAGCGGGAGAGGTAGAGGGAGATGGAGAGGGAGAGAGGGGGATGGGAGGGGGAGAGAGAGAGGGGGTGGGAGGGGGAGGGAGAGAGAGGGGGATGGGAGAGGAAGTGAGAGGGAGAGAGAGGGGGATGCGAGAGAGTGGGGGATGGGAGAGAGGGGTGGGAGATGGAGAGGGAGGGAGATGGAGGGGGGGGGGAGGGGGAGGGGGAGAGGGAGAGGGGGAGAGGGAGAGGGAGAGGGGGAGAGGGAGAGGGAGAGACTTTTTCTGACATAAATAACGGATCAGCAAAATATTTAATAACTATTTCATGGTATTATTCAATTGCTTTTTTCCATTTTGACAGGCTACAACTGTTCACAGTGATAGGAACCAAGATCTGATTTGTGGGCTCTCATCCCACATTTTATTTGCCTCAAATGCTTTTTTATTTGTTTAATACACTTGATCTATCAGCAATGTAATTGTACTCAGTAGAGTTATTCAGTTTTAACCAAATCATCTTGCATTTAGCAAAAACAGTAACACTAACAAAAAATGGATTTGTCATATTTCTAGCACCAATGACATCAAATGTAGAGGGACTATTCCAGTAAATATCAGCCCAGTGCAGAAGAAATAAATTAATAATTATGTTTTTGCTATATTCCAACTGGATCATGATGGGAAAGTTTGCAGAAGAAGAGCTGAAGTTCCACCACAAGGGGCGCTGCATTGAAGGCGCCTCTGCCTACAGCCTGTCCGTTTTTTCCCCTCTTTTTTAATTTTAGTTTGTCTAAACTGTTTTGGGGATTGTTTAGTTTTTCTATGTGGCGGAGGGGGGTAGGGTAAGGGGGAAACCGTTTCCCAGTTGCTTCCTGGCGCGGATGCGACTATTTCTCCGGGTCGCGTCCTCGCCCCCCACCTATTCACGGCCTACCACTGGATCGGGGTGGCCTTTCCTACCTGAGACCAGAGCTTCGGCAGCGGCGGACCGGCACTGGATTCACCGCGGAGCAGGCAATGCCTTCCTGGATCGACGGTTGGAGCTCCGGAGCATTGGGCCAACAACGAGGAGCTGTGGTTCGCGGAGCTCCCAACGCAGGCGGCGCATACTACAACATCACGGAGTCCCTGGGGCCCTTTGCCGAGGGCTGCCAGTGTGAATCTCCGCCCGGCGCAGCCTAGGGGACGTCGGGAGCCGCGGACTCGTAGGAAGCAGCCGATTCGGAGGTCCAAGCCGCTGAGGTTGTTCTCCAGTCCCGACGTCGGAGTTCCAACATACCGGCAAGCGGGCCAGAGCGGCGGGCTGCCCATAGTGGCGACTGAGGAGGGCTCCTGAGGTCCCGACCACGGGTGAACATCGAGGAAGAGGACTGACTTTGGTGCTTTCCCTCACAGTGGGAAACCGTTGATTCTGCTGTATGGGGATGTTTTATGTTGTCAACTATCGTGTGTTGTGTTCTTTATTTTATTGTATGGTGTAATGGTGTACGGTGTGGTGTATGGTGTATGTTTTACTGTATGGTGATCACATTTCAATGCCAACTGGCACATGTGACAAATAAATATATCTTGTATCTTGTATTTTGTAGAAGGGCTCCGACCCAAAACGTCACCTATTCTTTCTAGTTTAGTTTAGAGATATAGCGAGGAAAGCAGGCCCTTCGGCCCACCAAGTCTGCATCCACCATCGATCCCCGCGCACTAACACTATCCTACACACACACAAATACGGGCCAAATTTTTACATTTCTACCAAGCCAATTAAGTGACAAACCTGTATGTCTTTGGAGTGTGGGAGGAAACCGAAGATCTCGGACAAAACCCTCCTGGTCACGGGGAGAACGTACAAACTCCGCATAGACATACAGGGTGCTGGGTAGCACTGCTGTGGGCGATGATGTGAAACAAAGCTTGTCTGTGACTTAAAATGTTAACTCTATTTCTCTCCCCCCTGGATGTGGCCTGGCCTGCTGAGTATTTTTTAATTATAACCATATAACATATAACCATAACCATATAACAATTACAGTACGGAAACAGGCCATCTCGGCCTTCAAGTCCGTGCCGAACAACTTTTTTCCCTTAGTCCCACCTGCCTGCACTCATACCATAACCCTCCATTGTTAGTCCCACCTGCCTGCACTCATACCATAACCCTCCATTGTAGATTTCCAGCATCTACAATTTAAAAAAACGATTTCTTCCAAATCATTAACCATGGTATCCTCCTCCACAGATACCACCCGCTTCCTGTGTATTAATTCCAATTTACGCTTTGTTGCCTTCATCCCACTACATCTGAGTATCACTTTTTTCTTGTCAAGATTATATGTTTAGCTGCAGAAGAGGCTGAAACATACTTACCTCTGGCCGCTAGCATCCATCGTAATGCCCCTGTCCCACTTAGGAAACCCAAACGGAAACCTCTGGAGTCTTTGCGCCCCACCCAAGGTTTCCGTGAGGTTCCCGGAGGTTTTTGTCCTCCGGCAACCACCTTCAACTAGCATCGCAACCGGCTTCGACTAAAAAATTACTGATTTTTAAAACTGAAACCACTTTCGACCATTAGGGAGACTGACAAAAACCTCCGGGAACCGCACGGAAACCTTGGGTGGGGCGCAAAGTCTCCAGAGGTTTCCGTTCAGGTTTCCTAAGTGGGACAGGGGCATAAAGGTCAGCTGAAGTCTGACTTCAGTACCTTTGCAATGAAACTTGCAATGTGGACAATGGTTTGAAATCTCATGCTGATGCTTCACAATAGGTCCATGGCAAAACTCTGATGTGCTGAGTAGCAGGAAGGGTTTTCAAACATACGTATGGCTAATTGTTTTCTAATTTATCTTTCAGATACTAATCTTAATGAGATTAATTAACCAGATATATTTAAGTAAATGGTAGTTCTAAGTGGTTTTTCCTTATTAATTATTTTAAATTATTTTTCACTACATGTAGCAGTTCGCTGCATTTGCATGCACGGATACCTTTTAGGACATGTTTAGCGTCTGGAAAGATATAAAAAGCATATAAAAACCATGTTATGATCAGACATCTAATAAATTGCATTTTCAATTTCTGATGAATATTATTGTTTGTTTTACTTTGGACAGGTCAAGGGAAAAAATAAATAATTTTGTTGAAACATCAGATTTGTCCACAATTAGTCTCTCTTCAATATTTCTATGCTAAAGATGCCGAGCTGGACAATAATTAGTCTACTAAAATCACAGACATAAAATAAACTAGCTGGCGTCTCGATTTTACTTTGAGATAAAGACTCCTCCAGTAGCGAACACAAATGAGTCCCATGTGTGTTATAAAATAATATCAGATTAAACACATGAATTTCATCATTTAGCATTTTCCAGATCAAAAGACTTGGAACGCTGCTGTAAAAGTAGTAAATCCCAATGTTTTGGCACATGCACAGATCTGAAAAATAATTAGTCATTTGGGAAATTATATAAACATACTTTAGAATAGATATTCCAAACTTGCAACAGGTACAAGCCATCATTATGACACCACATATTTGTAATGCTCCTTTCACTATTTGCGTACTAGTTTGTTTTTGAACAATTGAGGTGTTTTTTTTTAGCGCTTTTAAATCTCTCCAACTTTAAAAAGAGATTAAGAAACTAGGAGCAATTTCCTCCTGCAATTCTGTAGAACATTGTGTGCAATGCAAACATCCTGGCTCTCTGCAAATGCCCCAAGTCATTGCTTCATAACCAGAACTGCCAAGTCTCATGTATTGAGCGTGAGAATCACGCATGTCGCCCAATTCTCACTCTCTCACGCTGATCACAGAATTTCTCACGCTCTGTCGTGAGAAATTCTGTGATCATCGAGAATTTCAAAACTAATATCAACTGCATGGGCCGCGGGTGTTGGAGAGCCGGGGCGGAGGGAGGGATGGAAGCAGAAGCTGCGGCGGGGGCAGATGCGGGTGGGGTGCGGGGACTGGCGAGTGTTTGCCGAGCTGGCAAGTGTTTGACGGGCTTGCGAGCGTTTGCCAGGCTGGTGAGTCACTCGCTGCAGCTCCGGCCATGGAGCAGCCTCAGTGCAAGAGTCCAGGGCCGTCGGAGGCATTGGAAGCGTTGCGCCGCTGCCGTGAGAGTCTCTGCGCCAAATTCACCCTGGTGGCCACCATGTATCAGGCTGCAGCTCAGTGCATCCTGGAGGACAACTAGTGGCTGGTGGAAGTAAGTACCACGCACTGGGTAGAAACGGTGGAAGATAGTGGCCTTCAAATGGGAGTGGTTGGAGAATGTATCCTGCTTGCCTGCTAGATTTTCACTTACTATAACTGCAGGAAAAATATTCCTGATGTTGGGGGAGTTCAGAACCAGGGGTCACAGTTTAAGAATAAGGGGTAGCCCAGTTAGGACTGAGGGGAGGACAACATTTCTTCACCCAGAGAGTTGTGAATCTGTGGAATTCTCTGCCACAGAAGGCGGTGGAGGCCAATTCACTGGATGTTTTATTTTTTTTTATATAAATCTTTTTATTTGAATTTCACAGCAATTTGCATACATACAAAGATAACAGACAGTGATAGCCAGGACATAATTGTGCAACAGTACGTAAGCGACCCTCAAAGCCCTTACCCCCCCCCCTCAATCCACCCAAATCAGGTCAGAATCAAACAGGGACAAACAACACTCACATACGTACACATCCACACAAATACGATAAGTTAAACAAAACAAAATGTACAAAAAATAAAGTGTGGGGGGGGGGGGGGTTGAGGGGAGAGCAGCTGCAATAAGACAGAGCAGTGATAGAAGGCACTCAGTCCTCGTCCGAGTCCGGAAACAAGTTGAGAGAGTTAACAAGTTCCAGAAAGGATTCCATGTATCTAGGAATGTCTTGGTAGAGCCTTTGAGAGAAAACCTAAGTGTTTCAAGCTTTAAATTGTAGAGCACCTCCTTGATCCAGCGGGTGTGTGTTGGGGGACAGATAAGCCTCCAGTTAAGCAAGATCAGTCTCCGGGCTAACAAGGTTGTAAAACCCAGGACCTGCTTCAACGCAACAGGTTGGTGTTGGGAGGAGTACCAAAAATAGCTGACAGTGGGTTTGGAGGAATAGTCTGGCTATAGGCTCTGCTTATCACGTTGAAAGCACTCCTCCAAAAGGCTGCTAGCTTAGGGCAAGACCAAAACATATGCCTATAGTTGGCAGGGGATTGATTACATCTGTTGCAGGTGTCCTTGACAGCGGGGTATATTCTAGATAATCTTGCATTTGTGTAGTGGACTTTGTGAAGGACTTTGCATTGGATTAGGCCATGACGGGCATATATGGAGGAAGAATGGATCAAATCCAAGGCATAGTCCCATTGCTGGTATGTTAATTTCATATTCAGCTCGCCCTCCCATGCAGCTTTTAATGAGGTATGAGGATTCAATATTACCGACCCTAACAAGTTATACAAAAAAGAGGTGCATTTCTTCCGTTTGGGATCTAGAGCTAGGATGGAATCGGTCAGGGTTTCAGGGGGGCGATTTGGGAAGTGAGGGAATGTCTTCTTCACAAAATCCCTAATCTGGAAAAAACGGAAAAGGTGGGAGTTTGGGAGGCTGGAGTCGGACGAAAGCTCCGCAAAGGACGAAAAAATGCCATCCTTGTATAGGTTTTTGATACTACTGGTACCATTACTATGCCAGGTTTTGAATGCGGAGTCTGTACTTGAAGGTTTAAAGATGTGATTTTTAAGCAGTGGGGTCAAGAAGGAAGGGCCTTGTAAACCGAAGTTTATCCCGAGTTGACTCCATATCTTGAGCGAGAGGCAAGCAATTGGGACTGCACCCACAGATGTTGTAGAAATGGGGAGTTTGGAGCATAGAACAGACCGCAACGGGGAGACGTGAACTCGCCTTTTCCATGTGTACCCAGGTCGGTAGGTGGTCGCAATCATCATTCATCCAATACAGGATTTTTTGCAAGTTAGCTGCCCAATAGTATACTGGATGTTTTCAAGAGGGGGTTACATTTAGGTCTTGGGGCTAGCGAAATCAAGGGATATGGGGGAAAAACAGGAGAGTGGTACTGATTTTAGATGAATAGCCGTGATCATATTGAATGACAGTGTCCGCTCGAAGGGCCGAATAGCTTATTCCTCCACCTATTTTCTATATTTCTATGAGTATATGGCAATGAAACTCGACCACTTGATTTTGAAGCATTCATGCATGGTGGATGTATAATGTAGTCATAGAGTGATACAGTGTGAAAACAGGCCCTTCGACCCACCAACATGTCCCTGCTACACTACCTGCTTTAGGTCCATATCCCTCAAAACCTGTCCTATCCATGTATTAGTCTATCTGTTTCTTAAATGTTGGGATAGTCCCTGCCTCAACTACCTCCTCTGGCAGCTTGTTCCATACACCCACCACCCTTTGTGTGGAAAAAGTTACCACTTAAAAAGTTACCTTTTAAAAATACTTCAAACCAAAAACAGTGAAATCATACTTCTACAATGCACTAAAACATGATTTTAATACATCAAATTTCAAAAAGTCTGTACTGAGGGTGTGGGAGGGGCACCCCCCTCCCACACCCTCCTCCCAATCAGTTGCTCCACTCCCTCGCCGGGTACCCCCAAGGCCAGTGGTCAGTGATCGCTCAGCCCCCCCACTTTCAAAAATGCTCTGCAGCCCCTGCTTCAGACAGAGACAACAGATTCCTCGGTCAAGCTTCTCAAGTTTGTGGACGACACAACCCTGATTGGACTGATCCAGGATGGGGAGGAATCTGCCTACAGACAGGAAGTGACACAGCTGGCGGCCTTGTGCCTTCGTAACAACCTGAAGCTCAATGCTCTTAAGAGAGTGGAATTGATTGTAGACTTTAGGAGAGCTCCCCCTCCTCTCCCCCCATTCACCATCAACACCACAGTCACATCTGTGGAGTCTTTTAAGTTCTTTGGAACCATCATCTCCAAGAACCTTAAATGGGGGGCCACCATCAACTCCACAGTAAAAAAGGCCCAACAGAGGATGTACTTCCTGCGGCAGCTGAGGAAACACAATCTGCCACAGGCAATGATGGTCCAATTCTATACTGCCATCGTAGTGTCCTCACCTTCTCCATCATGATCTGGAGATCAACCACCAAGAACGACATCCGGAGGCTGCAGTGAATCGTTCGATCAGCTGAGAAGGTTGTTAGCTGCAACCTTCCCCCCCATTGGCGAACTGTACACTGCAAGGGCCAGGAAGCGAGCAGGTAAGTCCATCTCTGACCCCTCTCACCCTGGCCACAAACTCTTTGAAGCACTTACCTCTGGAAGACGACTCTGAAATGCCACAGCCAGACATAAAAACAGCCTTTTTCCACAAGCAGTAGCTCTACTCAATAACCAAAAGTCTGTAGCCTCCTTTTGCTCTGGTATTTTATTTCATTCACATGTTTAAACTATAATATTTTATTCTTAATGTTTTAATGTTTAATGTTTTATTCTTAATTGTTTACTGTATGTTGTGTTGTTAGTTGTGAGCGCAACACCAAGGCAAATGCTTTGTATGTGTACATACTTGGCCAATAAACTTATTCATTCATTCAAAGATCTGCATGGCAATATATTGTCCTGTAATTAAGGCTTGGAGAGGATTTGGGGTGGCACGGTGGCGCAGCGATTGAGTTGCTGCTTGACAGCGGCAGAGACCCAGGTTCGATCCTGACCACGAGTACTGTCTGTACGGGATTTGCACGCTCTCCTCATGATCTGTGTGGGTTTTCTCCGGGTGATCCCGTTTCCTCCCACACTCCAAAGACGTACAGGTTTGTGGGTTAATTGGCTTCAATAAAGATTGTAAATTATCCCAAGTGTGGAGAGGATAGTGATAGTGTGCGGGGATCGCTGGTCGGCGTGGACTCAGTGGGCCGGAGGGCATGTTTCCGTGTTTCCGCTCTGTATAAATAAACTAAAAATCGGAGAACAAAGAACACGATCGAACGAACATGTTGGCCAACACTGATCAATCCAAATACGAACAGTTTCTATATCAAAGAACCAATCTGTTAAATTTTAAATGGGTGTTTAGGTTGAAACTGCCAGAAATAGTACACAGCTCAATCTGTGAAAATTCGATTTAGTTTCCTCAAAGATAATCAACACCTAATCAAAATAGAGCAGAAGCAAAAGGTCTTTCATAAACACTTGCAAAAACAGCTGCTGTGCAAAGAACTGCTCACATCTATTTTTTTGTAAGTAATTCAGCATCAACTTATCCATAACAGATGGAAGTATTACCCTAATTATTACACTGTTCAAGTGATTGCCAACATCTCCCAAATATTAATTGAAGCCTAAAAAAGAACAGTCTTCTGCAGATTTTTTAACGAACACGCTGATACCTCATGTCCCCTTTTCACCATCTGGAATCTTAATATGTAATTCATTATTCCTAGAAATTTGTGCATTGCTTAATGGTTATATCTAATCTATTCAAATGTAATTAACCATCAGTAAAATAATTTCAGTGCAATTTTTATTTTTGTACAGTGAGTACACTTCAAAATCCATGTATCTATATATTACTAAAACTCTCACCTTGATTGTTTGTCTGTATTTATGCATGCGTGTGCATGAGTTCTGGAAACGCCACCGAAAGACGACAATTTTTGGCAAACCTTACTCACCATTGTCCTAGGATGTGCCGTACCAAGTTCCATTCAGATTGATGTTATATTTTACAAGTTATTAACATTTAAAACTTTACAAAAAACACGTTTCAAACCACTTTTCCATTTGCCCTGCCCTGCCCATCAGCCGCGTACAACATCACAATGGGACACCACATTTCTTATTTTTAAAAATCACCATGGGTTTTTTTCCGCGTGCACTTGCCTCGCCTCACAATGGGGACCTAATGGCTCCATGGTTATTTAAAACCTTAAATAACTTAAAACAGCGCCCCCATCCACGCATGCACAGTTGGGGGAGGGTTCCCCTGTGCCTCACAACGCAACCATAGTTATGCACAGTCCCCAAGAATGCCCAAAATACACTTGGTCCCATTAAATTTTGACATTCTAGATTACAATACATTAACAACCTGTCCATAAAGCTTGGTTAACTCTAACATAGAAGCGTGTGAAACACAATTCCATTGTATTTGAAGAGCTGCCAGTCATTTCAAGCCTAATTATGTTGATTTATCCATATTACTTCTGTGAAAGAGTATTATAAGGTGTCAACCCACACCACATGCTAGAAGTATATTATATTGCAACATTAACTTTAGATATTTAGTTCACGGGAGTGCTTTTATCACAGTTGCTGTAACGTCTTCAAAATAATTTCTTAAAGCTGGTTCAAAAGTACAGTAAAGCAATATTTTTTTTAAACAACTAAAATACAACAAAAATAATTTTAAAAATTGACCAAACGAATGCATTAATTGTCATTGAAGCCCCAGATGAAATACATCAACTCCTTGGGTTAAGAAATTAAATTGATCCACAACGCAGAATTCTAAAAAACTTCATCCTATTCTCACTTATGTTTCCAATTCACTGATGCAACATTGTTAACAGTATTTCAACATCATCATTCATGTGGGAGAAAGATTCCATTGAATATTTGAAAAAATGACAAAGTTACCAATGCACAAAAGCAGATCAAATCCAGGTAATTGTAATCCAACCAGACCACACCCAATGATCAGCAATGGTTGCTGGTAAAATAGTGTCCAAACATTGTGCAAGAACAGAATTGCTGACAAGTCACAGCTACTGCCTTTGATACCATGGGGACATGTGAACCCCCCTGGGAAGGTTGCAATCAATGGACATCAAAGAGAAAGCAGATCAATGCATCAGGTCGCCCGCCTGGTAACACGGTTGGCATGTTTCCCAGGTAATCTTGGTTATTTTTTGAACACCAAATAGACAATTTTTGAGATGACAAATTTTGAAAGAGGCAAAAATATGAGAAATATAAAAAGTGCATTATACCTACATCCAACCACCCAAATCTTATTTCAAGAGTCAAAAGTGTTTTATTGTCAGGACAATGAAATTCTTGCTTGCTACAGCACAACAGAACATGTAAACATAGTACATAACAGTAGAAGAAAGTTCAGTGTGTGTATATACACATGCACATCAATAAATAAATAAACATAGTGCAATAATAATAATAGTGTGTTGTAGTTCAGAGTGTATCTGTTGTCATGTTTAATAGCCTGATGGCTGTAGGGAAGAACCTGTTCTTGAACCTGGACGTTACAGTTTTCAGACTGAAATTGTGACTTGATGTGTACTGCAGACTATTAATAAGTTTAAGATTTGTGGTTGAATGGAAATAAGGAATGGACTGTCATTGGTCACAGCACATTAACCTAAACCTAAAATTGCATATTTCACAGAAGCCGACTGGACACTAGTGTGAGAAACTAATACATTGTCACCTGTCAAATTATTGTAAGTTCAGAAACAGTCTCTTGAGGAAATTATGGCAAATTCAAAGCACTGGAAAACCTTCCCTTTCCCTCCAATCTTTTTCATTTCCAGAAGATCAACTGGGTTTGGTGTATAGGAGAAAGTAGATGAGAGTTGGTTCTCCGCAAACCCCAAGAGACCTGTCTGCTTAAACATAAACAGGCTATGTAGAACGGAAAATAAATGGTGGAGTTTTTAGCAGAAAATATTCCAAGTTTTGAAAACCTCAATTAAACCTCTCAAACCAGAGGGGACCTGAAAGAAGCACACCAAAACAATGTCTAAAATTTAATGCATAATTCATACAAAACATTCACCTGTCCTCGTAGACTAACATATTGGTGGATCACGCTAGCATGGACACTAGTGTGAGAAACTACTTTCTTGAGGAAAGTATTGCAA
This sequence comes from Raja brachyura, assembly GCA_963514005.1. The sequence goes on from OY740796.1 coordinate 41,196,535, forward strand.
AATTAAAGCACTGGAGAACTTGCCCTCTCCCTCCAATCTTTTGTATTGAGTTCTCACTCAAAGAAAGCTGGAATTTCTTGAATATAGGCAAGTATGATTCATCTAATGCCACTGTTAACTCCATGCAATAGCAAATCAGATTGAATGTATAACATCCTAGCAATTGCTGCCCTTAACCTTCTAGATGGCAAAGATGAGGATTTTTCCACATGCAAGCAGGCAGTTTTGAGAAGTTATTAACATTCATGTTATAGATGATGCACCGTGCATATACTGTATGGACTCTAATAAATGCTCCAGGCAGTGGGTAGGTTGGTACCAAGCAGAATATTCTGCCCTGAATGATCTAAATCAAATATTTTAGAGTTGGGAACATTTTTTACCATGTATGGACCTGCCCTCACAATGCAGATTATAACCTCACATGATTCCTGATGTGACTTTAGGATGTTGGAAAGATAGAAAGGTTTGCCATGAGTTGAGGCACTCAGTGCAACTTTTTCAGCCTCCCACCAGACAGAATCCAGGTCTGTTTCCAATCAATGGCAATTCCCAAGATGTTCCCAGTGAGGAGCTGTGAAATGGTAATGCTCTGGGAAGCCAAGACCAAGTGATCAAATTCCTCTGTTATACGTGGAGCAGTTGTGTGCATGTTGGTAACCTGCAACCTCTCGTCGCAACGTTTAGTGAGATGCGGGTAGCAGCATCTGCTGTTCCTATCTCTGAACCCCTTCAATGAAGTGACCTCCTCATCTGACGTACAGGATCATTGAGCAGAATCAACAGCAACAAAAGGAGTCTCCATCATATAATCTGTTTTGTTCTTTTTCTTCCTGATGTTTTATATTTGGTGAGGACTGTATTCGGATATCGACAGAGTACATGTGTGCTTGCGCGTACGCATATGCATATGCGTGTGTGCACTGATGCATTGACGACAGCGTGAGTGATCAAGAAGACACCCTTGACAAGTGTACAGCTGGGTGCTACCTGATCATTCCAAGGTCCAAAATACTGCCTTTGAGAATTCCATTGAGTAATATGTGGCCTGCCTAAAATTATTTAGAGCATAATAATAAACTGCTGGCGAAACTCAGTGGTCAATTAAGCATCTATGGTCGATGATTCAAGTTGAGACCCTGCATCTGGAACCCTGCAGATACAATACAGGGGGTCTCAACCCAAAATGGCGACCATCTCTATGCCTCCACAGATTCTGCTTGACCTGCTGAGTCGCTCCAGCAATTCGTTTTGTGCTCCAGGTTCCAGTATCCACAGTCACTCTCGCGGCTCCAGCGGACAATAGGTTAATTGAGATTGCGGCCATCATTTCCACAGGCAGACTAGCCCAGGCAAAGCAGCATGGCGTAGTTATTCGTGCGGCTGAGGAAAGATCTCAATGTAATCGTATAATCCCACAACCGCAAATGGAATTGAACTGGACAGAAATGGAATGCCAAAGGTGCATATAAAACCTGCATCATTTAGTTGAATTTCCATGCATGGGAATCAATATCGGGCAAGGGATCATCAAGAGATTACTGTAACTGGTGCAAAGCCAACTTTTCAGACATTAATATTAAAGATGTTCTGCTACCATCACAATATATTTCAACATCGGTACAAGCCTGATATAACTGTCTGCACTTTAATGACATTGTAAAATTTCAAATGGGTTCAGATCCCAGCGCACTAGGTCATATTTCTGTTCAATAATTTCTGCTTTCCCCTGAATGTAGGGCAGTATAAAAAGCAGGACAATTTAATGGAGGTTAGCAGCACTGCAAAAACTGTTATGAGTTTCACCAGATCTCTGCATTATCCTTTTTGTAAAAGAGGCAGCCTTTCATACTTTATACCTGTATAAAGGACACAAAATCCTGTAAATTTTATTTTAATAGGCAATAATTAATAATGCGCATTCCAATTATTGCTTCAGTTATTGATGGAAAAGATTTCATTGAAATACCTTGCTAGATTTAATATCTTGTTAGCAACGAACAGTGAGAAAAGATGGGAAATTATTCAGACCCTTAAATTTCCTCAAATTCATTTTGCTAACATCGATTTGTAAAATGTTGTTGTGCATATCCAGGTCATTAGAATGGGCAGGCGAATGTTCCTCAGAACAGGTATTGCTATGTTTAGGTAAATCAGATTAAATTAATTTCTCATCACATCTCAAGTGCTTTGTCCAAGTTCATCTTTAAAGTAAAATAGAGTGAGATGGTTGATAAAACATGGTAATAATAATAATAATAATAATAATAATAATAATAATAATAATATATGTTATTGTCATTACACATAAGTGCAACCAGATTTGGTTTGCAACTTCCATCCGATGTCATAGCTTAATCGACAAATAAAATAGTAAGATTAAATGAGAACTTACCAGTTTGAAGTTTGATCTTTATTTTATGAGGAGTTGCGATGAGGGATTTTGTGAAGATCCCGCCAGCAAGCATGCGCGACATTCTTCAAAGCATCGGTGTCGAGTCACAGATTAAACAACAATGACTAAATATAATAAGATTGAAGAGACTGATTATAGATCTATTCTTTTACTTCTTTACTTTCCAAAAAAAACCAGAAGCATACATAAATTATTTTGTAATATTTGTATAATTTTTGAAACAAATTAAATTTGTATTTGAGGAACTGTTATACTGTGGACAATACGCATTGCTTCTAATAAAAATATTTATTAAAAAAAAAAGATTGAAGAGACTCTTTTTACCAGTTGACCTTATAGTAGAGGGTTGGGAGGCACAAAATCCCTCATCGCAACTCCTCATAAAATAAAGATCAAACTCAAACTGGTAAATTCTCGTTTAATCTTACTATTTCATTCCGGAGTCACGTGAGTGACTTCGTGAAGATTTCAAAGCTCTGTGATTTCATGCCCTGGATCACGTCCATGCTCACACACTGCAGCAATTATGATGGAAGGAGTATGTTAACGTATTTCAGACTTCAACAAGCTGAAAAATAATATAGTATTTATTAATACAAATGAAAAATCCCTCACTCGGGGATAAATGTTTCTTGGGGACCAGTACTTAAAACTGTCCCCGCAAACGTTACGGGAGCCGCCACAGGTTTATTATAAAACCGCTGGAATGTTGCTTCGCTGGCCCAGCCCGCTGTTGCAAGGATATGGTCCATGGGAACCTCCATGGTCCTCGCCGCTGATGTGGATGCAGCCCTGGTAGAATGACATTTAAAGATATTAGTATTAATACCTGCTGCATCCAGTACCACCCTGAGCCACCTGGAGATAGTCTGCACCGTCACCCTATGATGAGGTTTCTTTTGGCTGATCAGTAGGCCTTTCTCCATTTTCCTGATGGTATGCATCACTTTGAAATAGTGACGTATGTAGGTGGCTATGCAGAGCCTCACATCAACGGGGTATGCCAGAAATATTAATGGCAGCCCTGTAGTCCCAGGTCTGTGCTGCTTTAGTAACTCATCAATGAAGAAATTTACTCTCTCAGGGGTTGAAACCATGTTATCCAATTTAATTTTTTGCAAGGTCTGAACCTGTTAGCAGCATTAACATCACCATCTTCAGGGTGAGTTTATCCAGTGGCAGTCCAATCATTGGGGACCAGCTCCTGATTAGGGTCAATACTACCCCTATATCCCAGGTGATGTTGTATCGTGGTCGGGGAGGGTTTGAATTGAAAATACTCCTCATCAATTTGGACAGGAGCTGGTGAGACCCTACTCCTATACGAAGATAGGATGACAGTGCGCTTCTGGCACTGTTAAAGGCGCTGTAGCTGAGGCCCTCATCATGATGTAGCCCCGCAAGGAATTCCAGCACATGGCGAATCATGGCTGAGTCATATGTGATGTTGATCCTGCTGCAGTAGGCCTCCCATTTCATGATTTGGGTAAGGTACTGTCATCTTGTGGATGCTCTGCACGATGCTGCAATGGTGTCCATGGTCCTAGGTGTTAATCCATATTGCAGGAGTGGCCTCTTCAGAACCTGCAAGCCAACAGGTTCAGATGACCATGGCACGGATGATTTTCCCCTGTTGAGGGGTTAGTTACCAAATCCAGGCATTTATTAATATGTATCCATGGTTCTTTAATCATCTCAAGGACCACCGAGTACCATGGTTGTGTAGGCCAGTCAGGTATTATTAAGATGCCTGTTGCAGAATCTGATTTTATTTTCTGCAATACCCGACTGATGAGGCAGAATGGAGGAAATGCATAGAAAACCCATTTCCCCCAGTGCAGCGAGAAAGCGCCCATCACTACTGCCCCTGGATCTGGTTTCCAAGATACATATGTTGGTATCTGATGGTTCAATCTGGACGCAAAAATATCTGGTGTTCCAAATTTGGCTATAATTTTAGCAAATATTTGGGAATTTAACATCCACTCGATGTTAATATTGAATACGCGTGACCTGGTGTCCGCCACTGTATTGAGCTCACCAGGAAGGCAGGTAGCTGATATCCAAATATTTCTTTCTATACACCAGAGCCAGATTGAGTTTGACAATTCATCACAAGATATTGACTTGATACCACCCATATGATTTAAATATGCCACCACAGTGGTGTTATCTATTTGAAGACGGACATGCGTATGATGTAAATTCATGCAATAAGCTCGCAGCCTATGAAATGCTCCTAGCATCTCCAAATAGTTTATCCCTTGTGATAATAGAAGGGTAGATTCGTGTAAATCCCATCTACCGCCACCACTAGAAGTGGTGTCGGTAGCTCCCCAGCCTTGGGCGCTTGCGTCGGTTTGTACCACAACTGACGGATTCCGTACAATAATGGGATTGAATGAGTCACGAATATTATCAATCCACTTTTGCCTTGATTGGCAGCTGCATAGGCCTATCAAAATGTCCAGCATTTGTTTTTAATGCTGAAATTTTTGTTCTTTGCAAATTTTGATAGTGTAGTGGGCCAAATCGCGTAACTGGAAATGTAGATACTAGTTTCCCAATTACCTTAGCAGCATGTCTGATTGTTGGTTTCCTGGCGCAAGCAAGGTTGTTACGTGCTTCAATAATATCCATTGCCTTGTTATCTGGGATGGTAACAATCATCTGATTGGTGTTAATTGTGAATCCCAGGTAGTTCATGACCTGTGAAGGGTAGAACTTAGATTTGTCTGGATGGATGACAACCCTAATTTTTGAAACAATGTTTTAGTAGCTGTCACTGCTAAATTTGTCAATTCCGTGGTCTTTCCCACAATCAAGATGTCATCTAAATATGCCATGACAATATAGTTTTCTCAGGGATGCCAATACTGGTTTCAATTTTTTTGTAAATAACCTAGGGGCTGTTGTAAGCCCATTGGGTAGGGCTCTATATTGCCATAGTTGATCCATCCAGACAAACTTCAAGAACTTTCGGTGATGTTTTCGTATGGATACTGAATAGCATGCATATTTTAAATCGAAGCACCCCGTGGAAATCAGTGATTTAGCTGTTTTGAATGTGTCCATTTTTAAATGAGTATATTTTACAAAAGTATTCAAATGGGTTAAGTCAATGGTAATCCGACATCCACCATCTTTTTTGGTTTTGGTAAAGATGTTGGATACAAACTCAAGAGGTTCGTGTATCGTTCTCTCTATCACCCCCTTGGTATGTAGCCTCAAAATTTCCTCACGTCCATGTGCTTTTTCCATATGGGAAAGTGCAAATTTTTGGTTTGGTACATGTTGAGGTGGGGGAAGTTGTTCATCTATGAATTAAATTTCATACCCCTGAATACTTTGTAATATAAATGAGTCTAAAATTATAGAGCTCCATGCATCCCAGAATAAACATAATCTCCCACCAACTTGTGAGGTGAAACATGCAGCACCTGCATGAGAACCAGACCCCCTTACTTCCATGGTTACCGGCAGGGCCTGATGTTCTGGGTTTTGGCGCTCCTTTGTGTTGCTGGGGTGTAGGGTTGGCGCATCTTCCACGCCAGTCGCTGTTGGCCCTGCCCTAAAAAGGCTTTTGTTGTTGGAGTGCGGCCAGCATGTAAGTCCTTGATGTTCTTTCAGGTGGCCCCCGAGGTCTTACATAAGGATTCTGTCTGCGAGGTGCCGGCCTGCTGGAGAAGGTGGTTTCATCAAACCGACTGCCTTTGCCTCCTCGTCCAGGTCCTTGACCTGTTTGGACAGGTCCTCACCGAACAACTGTCTCGGTGGCGGCGTCGCAGATGCCTTGCACAACCCCGCAAACTTGGGGTTGAGAGTTGGTTTGATGGAGATTTTCCAGAAGGAGTTCATCTCGTACTGTGTATTACACAGTAGTGCAAGAGCATCTTCCTGCTCCTCCGTCATCTCAGTGCCGTCAACCGACCTAGCAAAGGCAGTGATACCCGACGTCAACAGTTTCAGGATCTTTTGAAGTTTAAGCTCCTGAGCCCTGATCCCTGGACTGATGTTGCCCCAGATGGGCGTGTTAACTGTTGGTACATTCAGTGAAACACAGTTGTTCAGGGCGTCGTATTTATTCATTGCCTTGGTCAATACCTGATCCTGCAGCTGGTGTGTTGTGAGGAAGTCAATGCTTGCTGCTAGTTTTGGCTGCAATGGCTGTCCTGAGTGCTTTGGCTGGGCAAATTTGGAAACCACATCGAGTAGTTCCTCTTGAGGTATTTCAGTTGCTGCAGGTTCCTGCGCCAACCCCTCATAATGTCAGCCAGCTGCTGACTCCTGGCACTCCCCACCAATGAAGTGGATATGCTGGGTGGCCCAGATGCATGTCTCCAGGAACTTGAGGACATCCGATCCGGCTGCTGGAGATCTCGCTCAAGGAGTCGCTCACTCAGGCCATGCGACCGCCGCCGCTATCTGCGGACAGCAAGTCGACTTCCTCAGGTTCCCCTGAACGACTGAGGCTTCTGCCGTAGGCCCGCACCTCACCGAGGTGATGACTAGGGTGCCTAGGCAGGATGTCGCTGCCTGCCACTCCTGCGGGGCGCGGACATGCCGCTAGTCCATGGTCTTCCATACTAAAGCGGCCCGCATGTCTGGAAAGACATAAGTGGTGAGGAGTCGGTTCCAGCCACCGAAGCGGGGTTCACCGATATCCGCGCGGGCTTGCCACCTGTCTTCCCCCGAGACAAAGGTGACGCATTGACCCGTCCAGCCGCTAACGCGGGTTGCGGTGACTGAGATGTGTTGCCACCGGCCCACGATCTGGCAGGCTCCCCCGGTGGTGAGTCTGTGCCAGCCGGACCTGCGGGGCTCCTGGACTGCCAGCCACACCTGCGGGGCTTCCAGACTCAGATCACGATCCCTCACCGGTCCGCGATCTGGCAGACTGCTCCGGTGGCAAGTCGACGCCGGCCGCTGCAGCAGGGCTTTTCGACCTTAGTGCGGTTCTTCCCCTGGTCCGCCCTCTGGTGACCTGTATTGGAGGGGAGACAGAACGTGCTGCAGAGCGGGGAACACGCTTACGCACCTTCATACCGCTGTCCCTATGTTTAGGTGACAGTGGTAGGGAGTCAGGGTCTTGCCTACCCTGCTCCCGCACGGTGCTCCTACCACTATGTGGCTCCATTGACAGCCGTGGTGGAGAGTCGGGTCCTGGTTGCGTAAGGCTCCACGACTTCCGCGTTCTTTTCCCGGCCCAATGAGCGGGTGCTGCCGTTGTAGCGGGCAACTCCGGGGAATGCAGCCGCTGACTCCTGTCGGAAGTCCCGCGGCTGGAGGCATGTTTCGCCTTACTCCTTTTGTCCGTCGTTACTGTGAATACAAAAATTCTCTCCACAGAAACTAACCAGCTCAAGGTTAGTTCCCCTTACCTGAGCGGTCCTTTTTTAAGGGCTGGTGGAGGAGCGCACTCCCTCCCCCAGCCGTCAACTGCAACTGCGAGCGACGATATGTCGCGCATGTGAGCTGGCGGGGTCTTCACGAAGTCATTCACGTGACTCCGAAATGAAATAAAATTTAGGTTTAGATACCTTAGAAGGTTTGTACAAACGAACATTAAACCAGTAACATCAACACAGACTAAAGTGCGAGGTCGGGGAAGACAGTCCATGGGGGGGGGGGGGAGGGTGGTACTCAGCAGGGCTGGTTCAGAGCCGCTATAGCTCTGGGAATGAAGCTGTTCCTGAGTCTGGAGGTGCGGGCGTAGAAGGCCTTGTAACGTCTGCCGGAAGGGAGTAGTTCGAACAGTCCATTACAAGGGTGAAAGGAGTCTTTATGTATGCTGACAGCCTTCCTGAGGCACCGTGTGTGGTAGCCAGTAATCTTTTGCTCTATATATGTAGGAACCATATGTAGGAAAATATGTAGGTACCAATCACACAGAAATTTAAAATACAGTAAAATTGATTAATCTGGCCCACTCAGAACTTCAATGGTCATGGACTAGCAGATTGTCCGGACAATTGGATGGGAATATTCCTGTTAAAACTCCAATACACTTCCAATTCATTTCCTCTTCAGTTGTTACACAATAAACTTTCAGAACTCAGTAAGTTTAAAGGTAACATAGAAACCAGGCCCATTGAGTTTCAAGGACGGATGGAAAACAGAGGCAGGCAAATTTTAAGGAAGAAAAGGGATGAAAGAATGCATAAGAAAGATTTAGAGGGATATCGGCCAAGCACAAGCAGGTAGGGCTAGTGTAGAGGGGCCAACTTGGTCGCTATGAGAAAATGGGGCTGGAAGGCCTGTTTCTCCGCTGTATATAGGAAATTGACGCAAATGGATTTCAAGCAAATGTGGAAGGTGGACCCAGGTGAATTTAAAGGGAGTGCAGGTAACAGAATCAGCCGAGTTTCAAGGAGCTCAGGTACAGGTCCCTGAAGAGTGAGAAAGAACATGGAAACTGGGGACCCAGTGCACCAGATGCCAGAAGATTGGGATTTCTAAAAAGCTGGGTAGTGGATTATTGTAGATATACTATAGTTTACCTCAAAACAATCTAGCAAATGGATGGTCTGTGCAAGGAAACGTTGCTCCACTTAATACCCAATAGAGAGGTCAATGGAAATATGAATGAGTGCTACAATGCAACAGCATTAGTTATTTTATATTATGTATGTCATATAATATTATTATTAATATATTCCAGAAATGTATTGTGTTGATAATCTACACATATTTTACTTGACTGTGAGTCTTTAAGAAAATTAGTTAAATCAGTTAAATAAAGCAAGCATTGTATAAAGTACATTTTATTGAACCAACTTTGGCGTGGTCATAATCTATTATTTTTCTTTCTTTCGTTTATCCTATGAAAGCACCTTTGTAAATACATCTAATTATTGTCCATTTCTCTGCTCAACCTATGAATGGTATCACATTTTTGTTTACTGACTGATCTCATTTATGTGGGGCAAAGCATTTGAATGACTTGTTTTATGCATGCTAAGAGATTAAATAACTGTAAACAAGCATACCTGCATAATTACATCAAAGGAGTCTGGAATATTCAGAGATTCTTGCTCACAACAAATTTCTTTTGTGCAAATTAAAACCTGCTGCTACTAATAAACGGTGATGTTAATGAAAGCAGGTTTTGATTTACTTTCAACAAAAGAACAATTGTGGAGTAAGATCACCATGAAGTTTCTAGAAGTTCAAAGTGGGAAACTGTGATGCCTTTCTCAGGGTCTTAAATGCAATTAATTAAAAAAAATGCAGCAGCAACTAAATAGATGACCAAAACTGTTGAGAGCTAGCTGTTCTATCTGCTGCACATTCTGCCCTTGCATTTGTGTCAGTAAAATTGAAATAGGTTCAGAGCAAATTCCTTTCTCGCATGACAGATGTCCCATCATTTTCCTTGTGAAAATGCCATCAACTGTGATCATGGCAGACTTTCTGACGATGGCAAATATCTCAGCCAAATATCTCAGCCATCGGGTTCTGAATACTTTGGGATGCTCTATCTGTTGAATATTGTGTAGAACCTCTCTGTCATCTAGCATCTAGACAACAATCTTGTAACTCTTCATTTGCACCAACCAGGGGAGCTTCCTTCTGGCTGCTTTCTGAGAAAACAGCTTCATATCTTTATCACTGAATCTTTGATGAAATGGGGCCCACAATGGTCAATGATCATGTTGCAAAGAAAAAGCTTACTCAAGATCACCAACTGACTGCTGGCACTCACTGAAGATCCTTATTAGCAATGTGGTGGGTGATGCTTCATTTTGCAACCTCGAAGAAGATTTGATGGAGATTGGTTGTTTTATTCAGGCTTTCACTGAAATGTTCACTGCAGCGTAAAAAGCAATGGTTGGTGATGGCCCAATTTAGGTAGCACCATCTCAAGCATGAGCTCCTGTGATTTGGGCAGCCTGGCTAACTGCAAGAGAAATGCTATCTAATGGTCAAACAAGCAGCAAACTCCCATGCTGAGCGTGGGTCTTGCTCTCCGAATCCTATCCAATCACGTCAGGGATCCTATTCAGCCAACCCAGTAATTTATTGAAGCTTAGATCCATAAGCATCAGAGATGCTCTGGAACCTTTTTCCAAACAAGTAGCTCAGGCAACACAGTGGCCCAGTGGTAGAGCTGATGCCTTTCCGTGCCAGAGACTCGGGTTCGATCCTGACTACGGGTGCTGTCTGTACAGAGTTTGTACATTATCCCTGAGACCAAATGGTCTTTTCCGAGTACATAGATACATAGACAATATGTGCAGGTGTAGACAATAGGTGCAGGAGTAGGCCATTCGGCCCTTCGAACCAGCACCACCATTCAATGTGATCATGGCTGATCATCCACAATCAGTATTCCATTCCTGCCTTCTCCCCATATCCCTTGATTTCACTAGCCCTAAGAGCTCTATCTAACTCTCTTTTCAATGCATCCAGTGAATTGGCCTCATCTGCCTTCTGAGGCAGCGAATTCCACAAATTCACAACTCTCTGTGTGAAAAGGTTTTCCTCATCTCAGTTCTAAATGGCCTACCCCTTACTTAAACTGTGGCTTTTGGTTCTGGACTCCCCCAACATTGGGAACATGTTTTCTGCATCTAGCTTGTCCAATCCCTTAATAATTGTATCTGTTTCTATAAGATCCCCTCCCATCCTTCTAAATTCCAGTGAATGCAAGCCCAGTTGCTCCAATCTTTCATCATTTGACAGTCCCGCCATCCCGGCAATTAATCTGGTGAGCCTACGCTGCACTCCCTCAATAGCAAGAATGTCCTTCCTCAAAGTACTCCGGTTTCCTCCCACACTCCAAAGGCGTGCAGGTTTATTAGCTGTGGTAAAAATTATAAATTGTCCGTATTGTGGATAGTGCTAGTATACGGGTGATCGCTGATCGGCACAGATTCGGTGAGCTGAAATACGTGGTTCCACGGTGCATCTTGAAAGTCTAAAGCCAAGCTTTACCACACTTCTGTCTATCTTTTCTGGGCAACAAGTCCCTATTCAATACATATGCACAACATTTCCACTCCCCATCATGTTGACAGGCAGGCAGCAATCCTATACAACAGAGAATTCCCACTCTCATTGCCATGTAATGTTGCCCTTTGTTTCATGTGGTCTTGTTCAGGAAGGAGAATAATAATGAAGCCTATGAATATATTGGCAGTGTGTTTCTATTTAAGAACATGGAACTGCAGAGGCTGGTTTTATACACAAAAGAACACAAGTGCTGGAGTAACTCAGGCAGCATCTCTGGAGAACATGGATAGGTCGAGACCCGAAAGAGTGTTGTGATGTTTGTTTGGTGCCCTGGGGATGATGAGATGTGTGAGTGAAGGATCCACGAGTATGGGGTGTGTGAAGGTCAGTGAAAAGTTAGATGAAGTGTGCAGTGTTTGTGCCAGTCCATCACTGAGGTATCTATTTGCAGATGGGATTTACCAGTCACGTCCAGTCCTTATAGCTTAAACATTGAATGTCCTCAATTCTGTTAACCCTTGCTGTCTCCTCCCCTTCCCACCTCTCCCTCAGCCCTCGGGCTCCTCCTCCTCTCTTTTCCTTTCTTCTCCCTGCCCCCTGTCTGAAAAAGGGTTTTGGCCCGAAACGTTGCCTATCTCCTTCGCTCCTTAGATGCTGCTGCACCCGCTGAGTTTCTCCAGCTTTTTGTGTACCCTCCAGTCCTTATAGGTCCAGCGGCCCTGCCATAGTTCCAGGGTTCCAGGGTTCCAGGCTTTAGAGATACATTGCAGAAACAGGCCCTTCAGCACCACTGAGTCTGCGCTGGCCAGTGGTCACCGTACACTAGCACTGTCCTACACGCTAGGCCAATTTATAATTTTTACCTAAGCCAATTAACCTACAAATGTGTATGTCTTGGACACACTGGGTGGAAAACGGAGAACCCGGAGAACGTACTGACAGCAGCCGTGGTCAGCGTAGAACCCGGGTCTCTGGCGCTGTAAGGCACCAACTCTACCACTGCACCATTGTACCACCACCACTCTCACATCCAGGAAGCTTCCGCCCACAGATTTCAACTGCTCCTGATTCCAAAGTCCAATGCTGTTTGCAGCCTTCTAAAGAGCTGATAATTTAGGCACTTTGCCAAAACGTTTGGACAGTTAAGCTTTAATTGAAATTCTAGCACTTGGGCCTCCCAACCTAATAATTATCTTTTATGTATCTACAATACAGTTGTATAAAGGACGCCTACATATTATATCACATTTCCAGAGAAAAAAAAATTCTATCTTCAAGAACATTTTGCATGCAATCAACTTGCTTAAATAGTGTCACAACTTCCAAAAACAAATTCAATATAACATGAAAGCATAAATCAAGAGCTATTTAGCCTATTGAACTCATTCCTCTTTAAACACCACAGACAATACATTTTATCAAAGACTACTTTGACTAATTTGGAAAATATTGTTTCAAGCTTTTACTTTCGATTTAAAAAGTAAATCAAGCAAAATTCATGTTCCTTACACACATATTAACTACATGGAGAAACAAGGAACTGTAGACGCTGGTTGACAAAATAAAGTGCTGGAGTAATTCAGCAGATCAGGCAACATCTCTGGAGAATATGGATAGGATGAAGAAAGGCCAGACCCAAAATATCATCTATTAATTTTTTCCATAGATACTGCCTGACCCATTGAGTTACTCCAGCACTTTCTATCAGCTTTCTCTGGGGTATCATTCTAAGTTCAGTCAAGCCATAGTACAATCTTCAGGATATGACCACAGTGAAAAGGTGAACTGAAATAATGTTATTGCGTTTTTGAAAAATGAGGATTCAAAGTAGCTCACTTTCCTAACTCGACACTCTTGAACTTCAGTTGAACAGCTCTGCAATTTCTGCTACCACTAAAGCCTTTAATGAGTCAGTGAAAGGTAATAAAGTGACTCATGGAAACCTGCCTTGATTACCTCATGCTTATTGGCTTGAGTCCATTACCGCATTGCCACCGTATTTATGACTCAATCTTGCGTGCCAATTTGCCATTTGCAAGAAATTCAAATGTAAATTTCAGACTTAATACCAATTCAACTAGTGATATCTTCAGAGTACTGTCACCTTTAAATGCCACTATGAAATGTTAACTTGGGAGACGTAGTAAATATGTATTGCTCAGGTTTGTAGGATCTAAATAGAGTTTGTACGTTTTCCCTGTAACCTGCGTGGGTTTTACTCCAGGATCTCCGGTTTCCTCCCACATTTCAAAGACGTAAAGGTTTGTAGGCTAATTGGTATAATTTTAAACTGTCCCTAGTCATAGAGCTATAGTGTCATAGAGCGTGGAAACAAGCCCTTCGGCTCAACTTGCCCACACTGGCCAACATGTCCCATCTACACTAGTCCCACCTGCCTGCATTTGGCCAATAATCCCTCCATACCTGTCCTATCCATGTACCTGTCTAACTGATTCTTAAACTGTTTCTTAGTGTATGGGGGATAGTATTAGTCATAGAGTCATAGAATTAGTCATTAGTTTGTGGAGATCGTTAGTCTGCGCAGACTCGGTTGGCCGAAGGTACCTGTTCCACTCTGTATCTCTAAACTAAACTAAAAGGTTCTTGACTTCAAAAACGTGTGCAAAAGCTATTCAGTGAAAAACTGAGATGCAAGCAGCAAAAATAGTGGTAGCTTTTCACCTGAGAAAAGTACGATATTTGCATCCTTACCAGTCATGCAAATAATTAATTGAATAAGACAGGTAATAGCCAGGATCCATGTTTAATCTGAAGCTGCGAAGATCACTCCATTCCCTTTTGTGTAGTGAAATTTTACAAAGCATTATAATGAGCTTTAATGAGTCTGTTACTATTTGATTGGTCTTGAAATACAACATCGCTTTGAAATAAAAACAGAAAATGCTGAAATTCCAGACAACGTCTATGGGCAGTGAATTAAAATTAAAGATCCTGTATCATAAGGGGGAGGAGCGACACCCGACCGGTAAGCTTAAAAATCCAGCGCGGGGCTTCTTTACCGAAATCCATAACGTTCCATTCGGAGAAGTGGATTGTTTGAGGAAACCGCTGATTGGTGGGAAGTGGACTAGGGTAAGCAGCTGATTGGCCGTCAGATTTCAGCAGTTTGTAGTGTATTTTGTATTGTGTTGATATTGTATCCTGTGTAAGGGGCGAGTATGAAGGCCAGGGTAGTGTACTTTTGTAGATGTCAGATGTGGGAGGTCAGGGAATCTGATAGCCCTCCAGACGTCCACATCTGCGCCGGGTGTGTCGAGATGGGGCTCCTAAAGGACTGTGTTAGGAACCTGGAGCAGCAGCTCGATGAGCTCCGTCTGGTCAGGGAGTGTGAGGAGGTCATAGAGAGGAGCTACAGGGAGGTAGTCACTCCCAGACCACAGGAGGCAGACAAGTAGGTCACAGTTAGGAAGGGCAAGGGGCAGAGGCAGGGACTAGAGAGTACCCCTGTGACTGCACCTGGAAAATAGGTACTCGTGTTTGAGTACAATTGGAAGGGACAGCCTACCTGGGGGGCAGCAACAGCGGCCGGGCCTCCGGCACAGAGACCGGCCCTGATGCTCAGAAGGGTAGCAAAAAGAGGAGGGTAATTGTAATAGGGGACTCTATAGTTAGGGGGTCGGATGGGCGATTCTGTGGATGCAGACGGGAGACCCGGATGGTAGTTTGCCTCCCTGGTGCCAGCGTCTAGGATGTGTCGGAACGTGTCCAAAAGATTCTGAAAAGGGAGGGAGAGGACCCTGATGTTGAGGTACACATTGGTACCAATGACATAGGCAGAAAAAGGGAAGAGGTCCTGAACGGAGAATTTAGGGAGTTGGGGGGAAAGTTAAGGAGAAGGACCAAAAGGGTAACAATTTCAGGATGACTGCCTGTGCCACGTGACAGGGAGAGTAGGAATGGAATGAGGTGGAGGATAAATGCGTGGCTGAGGGACTGGTGCAGTGGGCAGGGATTCAAGTTTCTTGATCACTGGGACCTCTTTTGGGGAAGGCATGATCTGTACAAAAAGGACGGGTTGCACTTGAACCTAAGGGGGACCAATATCCTGGCAGGGAGAATTGCAAAGGCTACTGGGGAGACTTTAAACTAGAAAGGCTGGGGGGAGGGACTCAGGTAGAGGGAGCTAGGGGACAGGGTGTGGGGCAAGAGGCAGAGAAGGGAAGCACTCGGACCCAAAATGTAGGCGAGAAAGAGGAAAAAGATAATAAACAGAGAATAAGGGATGGTGGGTTTCTAAAATGTGTATATTTTAATGCTAGGAGCATTGTAAGAATGGTGGATGAGCTTAGAGCCTGGATTGACACCTGGAAATATGATGTTGTGGCAAACAGTGAAACATGGTTGCAGGAGGGCTGTGATTGGAAACTAAATATTCCAGGATTTTGTTTCTTCAGGTGTGATAGAATTGGAGGGACCAGAGGTGGAGGTGTTGCATTGCTTGTCAGAGAAGATATTACAGCAATGCTTTGGCAGGATAGAGCGCTCATCTAGGGAGTCTATTTAGGTGGAACTGAGAAGTGGGAACGGTGTAGCAACACTTTTACGGGTGTATTATAGACCGCCAAATGTGGAGCGAGAATTGGAAGAGCAAATACGTAAGGAGATACAGATATTAGTAGTAAGCACAAGGTAGTGATTGTGGGAGATTTCAATTTTCCAAAAATGCATTCTGTAAATGGGCTGGATGGTTTGGAGTTTGTAAAATGTGTGCAGGATAGTTTTTTGCAGCAATACATAGAGGTATCGACCAGAGAAGGGGCAGTGCTGGACCTCCTGTTAGGAATTGAGGCAGGTCAGGTGACGGAGGTATGCGTTGGTGAGCACTTCGGGACCAGTGATCACAATACCATTAGTTTCGATATAATTATGGAGAGAGTCAGAACTGGACCTAGGGTTCAGATTTTTGATTGGAGAAAGGCTAACTTTGAGGGAATGCGTAAGGATTTAAAAGGAGTGAATTGGGACATTTTGTTTTATGGGAAGGATGTAGAGGAGAAATGGAGGACATTTAAAGGGGAAATTGTAAGAGTACAGAATCTTTATGTCCCTGTTCAGTTGAAAGGAAATAGTAAAAATTGGAAAGAGCCATTTTAGAAAAAAGAGAGATATCTACAATAATTATAGGAGGCATGGAGTAAATGAGGTGCTAGAGGAGTATAAAGAATGTAAAAAGAATCTTAAGAAAGAAATTAGAAAGGCTAAAAGAAGATATGAGGTTGCTTTGGCAAGAAAGGTGAAAGTAAATCCAAAGGTTTTCTACAGCTATATTAATAGCAAAAGGATAATGAGGGATAAAATTGGACCATTAGAGAGCCAGAATGGACAGTATCTGCAGAGCCAAAAGAGATGGGGGAGATATTGAACAATTTATTTTCTTCGGTATTCACCAAAGTGAAGGATATTGAACTCTGTGAGGTAAGGGAAAAAAGTAGAGTAGCTATGGAAACTATGAGATTCAAAGAGGATGAAGCACTGACACGTTTGAAAAATATAAAAGTGGATAAGTCTCCAGGTCCTGACAGGATATTCCCTAGGACATTGAGGGAAGTTAGTGCAGAAATAGCAGGAGCTATGACAGAAATATTTCAAATGTCATTAAAAATGGGAATAGTGCCGGAGGATTGGCGTACTGCGCATGTTGTTCCATTGTTTAAAAAGGGTTCAAAGAATAAACCTAGCAATTATAGACCGGTTAGTTTGACGTCAGTGGTGGGCAAATTAATGGAAAGGATACTTAGAGATAATATATATAAGCATCTGGATAAACAGGGTCTGATCAGGAACAGTCAACATGGATTTGTGCCTGGATGGTCATGTTTGACAAACCTTCTTGAATTTTTTGAAGAGGTTACTAGGGAAATTGATGAGGGTAAAGCAGTGGATGTTGTCTATATGGATTTCAGTAAGGCCTTTGACAAGGTTCCCCATGGAAGGTTGGTTAAGAAGGTTCAATCTTTGGGTGTTAATGGCGGAGTAGCAAGATGGATTCAACAGTGGCTAAATGGGAGATGTCAGAGAGTAATGGTGGATGGCTGTTTGTCAGGTTGGAAGCCGGTGACCAGTGGGGTGCCTCAGGGATCTGTATTGGGTCCACTGGTGTTTGTCATGTACATCAATGATCTGGATGATGGGGTGGAAAATTGGATAAGTAAGTATGCAGATGATACTAAGATAGGTGGTGTTGTGGATAATGAAGTAGATTTTCAAAGTCTACAGAGAGATTTGGGCCATTTGGAAAAGTGGGCTGAAAGATGGCAGGTGGAGTTTAATGCTGATAAGTGTGAAGTGCTACATCTTGGCAGGACAAATCAAAATAGGATGTACATGGTAAATGGTAGGGAATTGAGGAATGCTGTGGAACAGAGGGATCTAGGAATAACTGTGCATAGTTCCCTGAAGGTGGAATCGCATGTAGATAGGGTGGTAAAGAAAGCTTTTGGTGTGCTGGCCTGTATAAATCAGAGCATTGAATATTGGAGTAGGGAAGTAATGTTAAAATTGTACAAAGCATTGGTAAGACCAATTCTGGAGTATGGTGTACAATTTTGGTCGCCTAATTATAGGAAGGATGTCAACAAAATAGAGAGAGTACAGAGGAGATTTTACTAGAATGTTGCCTGGGTTCCAGCAACTAAGTTACAGAGAGAGGTTGAACAAGTTAGGTCTTTATTCTTTGGAGCGCAGAAGGTTAAGGGGGGACTTGATTGAGGTCTTTAAAATGATGAAAGGGATAGACAGAGTTGACGTGGATAAGCTTTTCCCATTGAGGGTAGGGAAGATTCAAACAAGAGGGCATGACATGAGAATTAAGGGACAGAAGTTTAGGGGTAACATGAGGGGGAACGTCTTTACTCAGAGAGTGGTGGCTGTGTGGAATGAGCTTCCAGCAGAAGTGGTGGATGCAGGATTGATTTTAACATTTAAAAGTAAAGTGGATAGGTATATGGACGGGAAGGGAATGGAGGGGTATGGTCTGAGTGCAGGTAGATGGGACTAGGGGAAAATAAATGGTCGGCACGGACTGGAAGGGCCAAGAGGGCCTGTTTCCGTGCTGTAATTGTTATATGGTTATATGGTTATAACACCAATGCTTCGTTATATATTTTTCCATAGGATGTGCGTGCCACTGGCAATGCTATTTTTTTTTACCTAACCTGCATTTTCCCTGAATAGTTTGGTGTGCACCTGGTGTCTCACGTGTGCCCGACTGGGCAAGCATTGACGATCCTTTCCCTGATGGACATTAATGAACAGATTGTTTGTTTTTAAAGTGATGCCAGTCATTTTATTCATCACCACTTTTCCAAAATTATTTAATTGACTCAATTTAAATTCATCCATTGCCATTATAGGATAAAAATTCACATCTCAGAAATCTTTTGGCTTGCCTTGTGATTGCTTTCCTGGTAACATAACCACAGCACTGCCTTAATAGGAAACATTATTCGCCATTGACCTGCTGAGTATTTCCAACAAGTTCTACCTCCATTTCAAATTTCCAGAATCTTCTAAACTTTGCTTTGGCAATATCGTCATGGAAAAGGAGAACATATCATCAGCATGATCAAAAATAGCAGTACTGGAGGTCATATGCAACATTTTTGAAAACCAATCTAATTGATCTCATCCCTTTGTATTCTTCATCCCTGCCATGTTTCCCCATTCAAAGTATCTATTCATCTATACTATTACTAAAACTCTCATCTTGACCACTTCCGGTTTGCTTTTTTTTAATTTGCGCAAAATCGGTACCCTATATTGCTAGGATTTGTTCACCATTCTTACTCACCGTTCTCTTCTGCTCCAAGTGCACCAAGTTTTGTTCCAATCGGTGGAAGATTATAAAAGTTATGATGGTTTTAAAAATCGTGAGGTCAGCAGACTGGTCTTCTCGCCTATGTCACTATGAAGGTAACACCCGGTACCCGCTGGAGAATAATTCCCCGGAGGCGGGACTGAATCCACAAATAGTGCTGATTGAGTCTGCAAGAGTGGAGTTGGGAAAGCTGCTGTGTGGAATGATTTTGCTACATTTTGCTACATATCTTTCCCTTGAGAAATCCTCCATGAAATCGATTACCCCACTTGTTTCCCCGGAATCTTATCTTTCACATGTGCAAATCAATTCATCCCAATTGTCCCACTTGACCGGTAGATTATAGTTGCCACTTTATCTACCAGCCTGAACATCCCTGAGATGTGGGAGAAAACTCAAGAAAGACCCTCATGGTCATAGGGAGATAGAGCAAACTCCATACCGACTGCGCCTGAGGTCAGGATCAAACCTGGATCATTGGAGCTGTGAGCCATCAGCACTGCCTGCAGTGTCAAAATATATTTTACCAGGGGCCTGTCTGCACTTACATCACTTTGCTTCTGTTTTTTTTTTGCTTGTTGTCATGCAGCAATTGTCACTACAAATAACTCACTTAACTGACAAACATTGACATTTACTCAATTTGAATGGTTTGTTGAGTGTTTGAACAGTATTTAAAAAGCCTGATTCATGGATGCACTATGATTGTCTTCTACTTTTCATTGCATTAATAAAAATCACACATTTCAGTCAATGGGCCTTTCAGAAGTACACATTCCTGTCATTTCATCGACCATTCATTCACTCAGGCAAGAACCTGGTTTTCTCTCTTGCCTCCCTTCCCTGTTTTTATTGTTGAGCTTCAACTAATGAGGCGTAAACCCACATTTTAATGAGCCAACCTGAAGCAAGCAGATGGTCTTGAAAAGGGATAATTGTCAAAGTGCGAACACCAAATGCATCTGAATTTGACAAATTCAATTCTAATCTGACACTGATCTGAATGTAAAACATGGCAACAAATTAGACAATTGGGAATTAATCATGCAACAGATGCTATTTTTGCCCTCAGTGGGCTGAGGCAACCTAACTGTCCATTGAACTCTCTCACTGCACCCTGGGTTGATGTTTTACTTAAACTAGATCTTCAACAGTCAGAGGAGAAGAGATTCCCAACTGGGTGCTTCTTCTTAATAATTTATCTTCCCAATTATAAGTACAGATGAGGAATGTGGCATTTTAATGTCAAATCTTCTCCCTTCACGGAAAATGAATTAAAGGTATATGAGAGCTCTCTGTAAAAATGACAAAAACAGCTATCATGCATAAAGTTAGAATATGTTTTAAACTTCAAATATTAATCTAATTTATGGTCTTGTGTCTTTAACATGGCAGATTCATCATCGTTCAAACTTCTGAAGATGAGCCTTAATTTAAAATTTCACTTGGGAGATTTATTTTATCTCCGGTTCATTATTCGTGCTTCCGAACAGAAAAAAGCTATTGCAAGATCTTCTCATTGCATGACATAATTTAATAGAACAAGCCATTAAAATGGAGCCGGCTCGAGTTTAACATCACCAGATACATATAAAACAGTTATATTATGGACGCATGTTCACTGTCTGCTGAATCCTAAACTTGGAGATTTTCTTGCTTTTCCATCAGGACCACTGTGTTAAAGTAGCAGTGAGTTTCTCATTAGCAGAGGATAGCAAAGCAGTGTATTTCATGCCAGAAGTTCAATCACATTTTCTATTTGGTTTCTCCCCACTGTTGAGAAGCAGAAGGAAAATGTAGGGATTGGGTAATTACTCTGGGATGAATCCCACCCCCCAATTATTTATGTGCAATTTAAATACATTTTTACATTTTCTAATG
Source organism: Raja brachyura (assembly GCA_963514005.1). Next base: position 41,217,624 of record OY740796.1, read on the forward strand.
AAATATGTGCAATTAGGAACACGCTAAAAATATTGCAAACCGGTGGACTAGATGTGTTGTAACATTCAAAGAAAATATTGTGTAATTTTCCAAACAAAGTGCCTATTTATCAATCAAGCCATGGATAGAAACATAGAAACATAGAAAAGGTGCAGGAGTAGGCCATTCGGCCCTTCGAGCCTGCACCGCCATTCAATGTGATCATGGCTGATCATCCAACTCAGTATCCTGTACCTGCCTTCTCTCCATACCCCCGATCCCTTTAGCCACAAGTGCCACATCTAACGCCCTCTTAAATATAGCCAATGAACTGGCCTCAACTACCTTCTGTGGCAGAGAATTCCAGAGACTCACCACTCTCTGTGTAAAGAATGTTTTCCTCATTTCGGTCCTAAAGGAATTCCCCCTTATCCTTAGACTGTGACCCCTTGTTCTGGACTCCCCCAACATCGGGAACAATCTTCCAGCATCTAGCTTGTCCAACCCCTTAAGAATTTTGTAAGTTTTTATAAGATCCCCCCTCAATCTTCTAAATTCCAGCGAGTACAAGCCGAGTCTATCCAATCTTTCCTCATATGAAAGTCCTGACATCCCAGGAATCAGTCTGGTGAATCTTCTCTGTACCCCCTCTATGGCAAGGATGTCTTTCCTCAGATTTGGAGACCAAAACTGTACGCAATACTCCAGGTGTGGCCTCACCAAAACCCTGTACAACTGCAGTAGAACCTCCCTGCTCCTATACTCAAATCCTTTCGCTATGAATGCTAACATACCATTTGCTTTCTTCACTGCCTGCTGCACCTGCATGCCTACTTTCAATGACTGGTGTACCATGACACCCAGGTCTCGTTGCATCTCCCCCTTTCCTAATCTGCCACCATTCAGATAATAGTCTACCCTCATGTTTTTGCCACCAAAGTGGATAACCTCACATTTATCCACATTATACCGCATCTGCCATGCATCTGCCCATTCACTCAGCCTATCCAAATCACCCTGCAGCCTCCAAGCATCCTCCTCACACCTAACTATACCCCCCAGCTTGGTATCATCTGCAAATTTGGAGATGTTGCATTGAATTCCCTCGTCCAAATCATTAATATATATTGTAAATAGCTGGGATCCCAGCACTGAGCCTTGCGGCACCCCACTAGTCACTGCCTGCCATTCTGAAAAGGACTCGTTTACTCCTACCCTTTGCCTCCTGTCTGCTAGCCAGTTCTCTATCCACATCAATACTGAACCCCCAATACCGTGTGCTTTAAGTTTGTATGCTAATCTCTTATGCGGGACCTTGTCGAAAGCCTTCTGAAAGTCTAGATATAACACATCCACTGGTTCTCCCTTATCCACTCTACTAGTTACATCCTCGAAAAATTCTATCAGATTTGTCAGACATGATTTACCTTTCGTAAATCCATGCTGACTTTGTCCAATGATTTCACCACTTTCCAAATGCGCTGCTATCCCATCTTTAATAACTGACTCTAGCAGTTTCTCCACTACCGATGTTAGACTAACTGGTCTGTAATTCCCCGCTTTCTCTCTCCCTCCTTTTTTAAAAAGTGGGGTTACATTAGCTACCCTCCAATCCTCAGGAACTACTCCAGAATCTAAGGAATTTTGAAAAATTATCACTAATGCATCCACTATTTCTGTGGCTACCTCCTTGAGTACTCTGGGATGCAGACTATCTGGCCCTGGGGATTTATCGGCCTTCAATCCGTTCAATTTACCCAACACCACCTCCCGGCTAACCTGGATTTCACTCAGTTCCTCCATCTTATTTGACCCCCGTTCCACTGCTATTTCCGGCAGATTATTTATGTCTTCCTTAGTGAAGACAGAACCAAAGTAGTTATTCAATTTGTCTGCCATGTCCTTGTTCCCCATGATCAATTCACCTGTTTCTGACTGCAAGGGACCAACATTTGTTTTAACTAGTCTCTTTCTCTTCACATATCTATAAAAACTTTTGCAGTCAGTTTTTATGTTCCCTGCCAGTTTCCTTTCATAATCTATTTTCCCTTTCCTAATTAAGCCCTTTGTCCTCCTCTGCTGGATTCTGAATTTCTCCCAGTCCTCCGGTAGGCTGCTTTTTCTGGCAAATTTGTATGCCTCATCTTTTGTTTTTATACTATCCCTGATTTCCCTTGTTATCCATGGATGCACCACCTTCCCCGATTTATTCTTTTGCCAAACTGGTATGAACAACTTTTGTACTTCATCCATGCAGTCTTTAAATACCTTCCATTGCACATCCACTGTCAACCCTTTAAGAATCACCTGCCAGTCTATCTTGGCCAATTCACGTCTCATACCTTCAAAGTTACCTTTGTTCAAGTTCAAAACCCTTGTTTCTGACTTAATTTTGTCACTCTCCATCCTAATGAAGAACTCAACCATATTATGGTCACTCTTGCCCAAGGGGCCACGCACAACAAGACAGCTAACTAACCCTTCCTCATTACTCAATACCCAGTCTAGAATAGCCTGCTCTCTCGTTGGTTCCTCCACATGTTGGTTGAGAAAACTATCCCACATACATTCCAGGAAATCCTCTTCCTCAGCACCCCTGCCAATTTGATTCACCCAATCTACATGCAGATTGAAGTCACCCATTATAACTGTGTTACCCTTGTTGCATGCATTTCTAATTTCCTGTTTGATGCCATCCCCAACTCCAATACTACTGTTAGGTGGCCTGTACACAGCTCCCACTAGCGTTTTCTGCCCCTTAGAGTTTCGCAGCTCTACCCATATCGATTCCACATCCTCCACGCTAATGTCCTTCCTTTCTATTGCATTAATCTCCTCTCTCACCAGCAACGCTACCCCACCTCCTTTTCCTTTTCGTCTATCCCTCCTGAATATTGAATATCCCTGGATGTTCAGCTCCCAGCCTTGGTCATCCTGGAGCCATGTCTCCGTGATCCCAACTATAGCATAGTCATTAATCGCTATCTGCACCTTCAACTCATCCACCTTATTACGAATGCTCCTCGCATTGAGACACAAAGCCTTCAGGCTTGTTTTTACAACACTCTTACTCCTTATACAATTATGTTGACAAGTGGCCCCTTTCACATCGATCCCTATTACACTTGGCCATACTCTCCTATCCCTTTGTGATAGAACATAGTGCAGCACAATAACAGGCCCTTCGGCCCACAATATATGAGCCGAACATGATGCCAAGACCATCACTTATGTATCTGCACATAACCCATATTCCTACATTCCCTGCATATCCAATATGCAGGGTATCTGGATATCTGCTAATAATGAGGAGGACCATTAAGTGGAGAGCAAGTTCAAAACTAAAGCTGTCCATAGCATAACAGCGGCTGGGAATTCAATTGCAGTCAATTTCTGCTGACTATGAAATGAGCAAGAATTATTCATTGATTTACTCCTCACCCATCGCATTCTATGTTGTAAATAACGCAAATCGTTGTAATGGGCATTGTGGAGCGTTATTGCTATTGAATAGCTACTGGAAAATGTGGCTACAAATGACATTTCAATCTTGGTCTCATGTTGTATTTCTGTTATAGCAGCTAATAGATAGTTGAGGGATTGGAGCTGTGGAAAAGGTTGACTACACTTGATCTGAGTTGTCAATTGAAGGGTACGACAGAGGGGAAATATAAATGTACAGTATTTCAATTCAGTGAAAAAGCTATATAAAAGAGACTTAGTGTCTGAAGAAGGGTCTCGACCCAAAATGTTGCCTATTCCTTAAATGCTGCCTCACCTGCTGAGTTTCTCTGCCATTTTTTGTCTACCTTAGTGTATTTAAAATTTTTGTTTATACTTCTGATATAATATTATAAACTAAGAGTCAGGACACATTACACAGAAACCATTACCAATTATAGTTATTAATATAAATGAGTATGCAGTTTAATTTAAGATGCTGATTACGGATTTTAAGTGAAGATTTGTCCGGTGATCAAATTTGCAGCAATTAGGTTAAAGTATACTTGACCTACAAGTGTTCCAAAAGAAATAAAGGAAATGATCCAAAATGAAAACACATATAGCGAACATTAAAATCTGCCACCAGCAAATGTATGATGTCAAAATTACACCTCGCACATTGGTTTAACACCGTTGCAAAAAAAAAATTAATTAGTCTGGTTTCACATGAAGTGACAGGATTGATGTTGGATTTATAGTGGCATCAAAGTGAATATTCATTTCTTGGGTGATTTTCTAGCATTTGCTTAGATGACATTGAATTATGATGTCAATATATACATTTCACAAATATATTCTGAAATCTAAAACTGACATACAATTTATTTGGAGATGAGGCCAATTTGAAAGTAAGTTTTAAAAGGCAGATTCCTGGCTGAACCACTATTCAGCTTCTCAAATTAAACTGCTTACTCATCTTGTGTCATTAGAAGTAGAACTACTATCTACCTCATTGGAGACCCACGGACTATCTTTGATCGGACATAGCTGGCTTTATCTTGCACCAAACGTTATTCACGTTATTCTCTTTGTCGTGTATCTGTACACAATGGATGGCTCGATTGTAAACACGTATTGTCTTTCCGCTGACTGGTTAGTACGCAACAAAAGATTTCCATTGTACCATGGTACATGTAACAACAAACTAAACTCATAACTTAAATTTTGCACTATAATGCATAATTTCTCAGTGTAATGTGTGCTGTAATAATATTATAAAATGGCATGATATTCTTAAAAATGGCTGTCCCCGAAAGTTAATACTGCTGCCTGCATCGTACCCAGGCAACATTAAACTGGGCAATTACCCTTACTCAGCATCTAAACACGTTAACACTAACTTTTTTACCAATAATTACATTTTTCTCTTTCAACATGATCTTTTAAAAGGATTTGACTGTTCAATTGGCCTGACAAATTTCTCCACAAATGTGCTGTGTGCATGGAGGCATGTAATCGACGGTTTCTTTCAACAGACTCAAGGTAAATTTAAAGATTCACCACAAGATTACAGCTTCTTAATTTCTCTTTTGACTTTTCATATTAAATCAATAACTGACGTGTAAGGCATACATTCCAAATGAAGATATTGAGTCATTTTTTTAAAAATGCACGAAATGCAGAAAAGAATTGGCAAGGAATCGGGGTTATTCTGGTTGTAAATTATTGGCCTGATCGAGAACATTTCTGAATCTATTAAGTGCATATTACGGACTATTATTGAAGCTAATAGTGCTTTAAATAAGACATTTTACAGTTGGGGTAGAGACCAAATTACCCAATTGGAAGTGATCTACCATTTTAAGTGCCTCAGTGGCTGCAATGTTAACTAATTGATTATTATTTGCAGAAGAACTCTGAGTTGGATTTAGAAAAATGCAAAATGCAAGGCACTGGCACAGTTAAAAGGACTTTCTGAATTAGCCACTGTATTGCAAGTAAATTGTTGCATCTCAGATTAGAAAAGAGTCCTTGAGTTACGGGATGCCACGGTGACACAGCGGTAGAGTTGCTGCCTTACAGCGCCAGAGACTCTGGTTTGATCCTGACGACAGGTGCGGTCTGTATGGAGTTTGTATGTTCTCCCCATTACCGCATGAGTCCCCCCCCCCCCCCCCCCCAAGTACTCCAAAAAAGTACAGGTTTGTCGATTGTCCCTAGTGTGTAGGATAGTGCTACTGTACGGGAATCACTGATCAGCACAGACTCGGTGGGCCGAAAGGCCTGTTTCCGTGCTTTACCTCTAAACCAAACTAGCACCTGAATGTAAGGCATTTCCAGATATGTTTTGAAATTCTTTCAAAAATAGGAAGAAAGAGCATCTTTATTGTGCAATCAGCCAAGATGGAACATTTTAGCATTAAAACAACGAAACACTAAATGTAATTCAGAAACCAACTATCTTCACATTGAAAGACGAAAAATAAGTCTGATCATAGTTCTTGAAAATATAATTTGGAATATTATAATAGGTGCCATTATGAAACAACTTGATAGAAACATTACTCTTATGTCACTGTGAGTGATGTAGCAATGTTGATTTTTTTTAAATGAGTCATTAAAAACAAATTCCACTGTAAACAAATAGCAATTATAAACAAAGAACCTGGTGATTTTTCAATCGATTATTACCATTGTCTCAATATATGTCACCATTATATTTGAGGACAATTAAAAACCTAGAGGTTATAAAAACCTACTCCAGATGCCATGGATGCCACTGGGAGAGTTTGTACTTGGTGCCTACATTAAAATAGTTCTTTGCTAAAGAGGTCCTAATCACTCTCACCATTGAGAACATGAGGCTTGAACTGCATCAAAAAAGCTCCTAGCAAAATACCTTCTGCAAAGAGAACCACATTTTCTCCTCCATCTGGCTGGGAGATCGACAGCTGGTGAATGTATATTCTGTTTACTCTGTCATGAACAAGTTCAAATGACAGAGAGGCTGAGTAGGCTGGAACTCTATTCCGTGGAGCACAGGAGGATGAGGGGTAATCTTATAGAGGTGTATAAAAGTTTGAGAGGAATAGATCAGGTAGATGCACAGAGTCTCTTGCCCAGAGTAGGTGAATCGAGGACCAGAGGACATAGGTTTAAGGTGATGGGGAAAAGATTTAATAGGAATCTGAGGGGTAACTTTTTCACACAAAGGGTGGTGGGTGTATGGGACAAGCTGCCAGAGGAGGTAGTTAGACAGGTACATGGATAGACAGGTTTGGAGGGATATGGACCAAAGGGAACAAATACACTCTTCCCCAAAATACTTGCTTGTAACTAAGGCAGACAAAAATGCTGGAGAAACTCAGAAGATGAGGCAGTATCTATGGAACGAAGGAAATAGGCGACGATTTGGGTCAAGACCCTTCTTCAGGCTGATGTAAGAGTGGGGGGGGGGAAGAAGAAAGGAAGAGGCGGAGACAGTGGGCTGAGGGAGAGTTGGGAAGGGCAGGAGAAAGCTGGGAATACCTGAAATTGGAGAAGTCAATGTTCATACCGCTGGGGTGTAAACTGCCCAAGCGAAATATGAGGTGCTGCTCCTCCAATTTACGGTGGTCCTCACTCTAGCCATCGAGGAGGCCCAAGACAGTAAGGACCGATTTGGAATGGGAGGGGGAGTGGAAGTGCTGAGCCGCCGGGAGATCAGGTTGGTTATTGCGAACCTAGCGGAGGTGTTGAGTGAAGAGATCGCCAAGCCTACACTTGGTTTCACCGATGTAGAGCAGCTGACACCTAGAGCAGCGGATGCAATAGATGAGGTTGGAGGAGGTGCAGGTGAACCTCTGCCGCACCTAGAAAGACTTCTTGGGTCCTTTAATGGAGTCAAGGGAGGAGGTAAAGCGACAAGTGTAGCATTTCCTGCGGTTGCAAGGGAAAGTGCCAGAGGAGTGGGTGTTTTTTGCGGGAAGGGACAAATTGACCAGGGAGTTACAGAGGGAGCGGTCTCTGCTGAAAGCAGACAGGGGAGGAGATGGGAAGATGTGGCCAGTGGTGGGATCCCGTTGGAGGTGGCCAAAATGTTGGAGGATTATTTGTTGTATGTGACGGCTGGTAGGGTGGAAAGTGAGGACAAGGGGGGCTCTGCCCTTGTTATGAGTGGTTGTAACTAAGAATCCCTTTTAGAGCAAAGATAGCAAGGCCACAATGACATTACTTAATGTTTGCACTCACGTATGTGAGATTATCACAAAAGGTAGGCCAGTGCAACATTACATGAGAATTAGTATCACAATTTCCCTGCTACTCATCCTGTACCACATATATCCCTTATACCCAGCTGCACTAATGAAATTGATGGAAACACCGTATGGCTGCTCACGTTAGAAACTGCAGTCATTTGCTGGATAAAATGATGAAAGGACAAACCAAATTTCTTTCTTTTATGTTTAAATTGCTACTTTGCAACATTATTATACAGAGGATGGTTCGCCATAAGAACTGCACTCCTCTGAAGGAAAATTAAAGTAATAGATGTCATTATTAAGAGATTTAAAGAGGTGATTGCTTTACCAATCATTTAATTCCAAGTTTTAGATTTTTTAAAACAACAAAATGGCTGATCATAATACACATTTAATATTTTCTATTACTTTCAACTGAAATCTCATTTTACTGCAAGTGAAAGCATAGTTATATTCATTGAAATAAATTATTTTAAGATGTCATTGAACACCAGACTGCATTGAATTTACAGCCGGTGAACATGAACATTATGTTGTGTAGCTGTTCTGTGTCATCATTTGTTGAAAGGCTGACAGGCAGATTATTTCAAAGAACCATTCAGCCTTTACATCACAAGCAGTACCAGAATCAAACCTCATTAACCTTCTTGATGCAATATAATGTACATTCTGATCAATATCTGTTAAATTTTTGATCAAAGTCACCCATTACTTTTAAATTTGGACAAATTGTAACACTGTGAAATCCTGGTAAATTTAGTACAAAAGAAAGCAACAAAGCAAGCAGCAGCGATACAGTTATTAACCCTTCCAGCATTCAGTTGGAAGAACATAAAAGGTAACTATTTGGTCAAAGATCTATCTTTCTATCCCTGAAGCACTAGGGACTATTACTGTGATGTGAATGAGATTATCATATCATCTATGCAGCTTCTCAGACACTGCCATCCAATTCTGCTATTGCCAAATTGAAAGGTTTTAAAAAGGAGCAAACTACTGTTTAGGATTTTTTTTTACACTTTTCAAAAATGCAACTTTGAGAGCTTTAAAAAAATGTTGTTCGAAATGAAGAAAACTAATCACAAAAATGTCAGAATCTTATCTCTATTTGTGATTGTAATGGATATTTTGAATGTAGCATCAATGAAATGGACATGGTGCTGTCCTTTCACCCCTGTGAATAACATACTGGAATAAATGAAAGGTTTTCAGTGTTTCCCCATTAGAGTCTATTACACTAAATGCATCAGTTATAGAGCTATTAGAGCAGCTTAGAAAAATTCGAGGAATGAGACAGCATCAATAGTATAAAGACTACAGAAGGTGAAAAATGGACTCAATGCAGGTCAAGTAAAAGATCCAAAGCATATTCACATTCTCAACATTCAGGTTTGTTTCCTCTTTCTACTGCTAAACACAGATTTGTTTCCTTTTATCTACATTAACAACATATCTGTTGTGTAGGAAGGAACTGCAGATACTGGTTTAAACCTAAGATAGACATAAAAAGCTGGAGTAACTCAGCGGGACAGGCAGCATCTCTGGAGAGAAGGAATGGGTGACGTTTCGGGTCGAGATCCTTTTTCAGACCCTTATATCACCATCTTTCAGGTGCACCACCATCCAATATATCAATCATTCACTCTCTTTTGGTCTTTGCACACATCTTCTCTTCGCTTTTCTCGTCCCCCCTCACTTTCTCCGCAATTTATAATTGGTTTCATTTCTACTTTTTCCCAGTTCCAATGGAAGATCATCAACATGAATAATTAACCCTGTTTCTCTAGCCGCAGATGACTAGATGAACATTTCCTACATTCTCAAACAAATGTGGAGCTAAACATTCCTCCTGTAAGGTATGACAAGCATTTGTGTTGGCTTTCTCAAATGCCTTCTGGAGTCAGAAGTCATCTGCAACCAAATCAGTTAACAGAAATCATGAATGACTATTGTCAAACATCTACAAGTGACCAATATTTCAGATTCATTGTCCTTTGTTATCATGATGGGACATAGACGCCTGAACCTAAATAACTGTGCAAACTTTATTTAAGGGCAGCTCAAATTGATTTATTTTTCTTAAAGAATTTGGCCATGGTACAAGTCTATTAAACTGATTTCATTTCAAAGTACCCTTTCTATCATTCAACTAGTTTTAAAATCCAACTTCCAGAGATGAAAGCGACGAGTATTTGCAGTTCTGTCATTTTTTTCTAATTGTTCTAATCCATTCCGAGAACGAATTATTCATCCATCGACAGTCCAGCTTCTTCAAAGTTAGCTGCTGAACATGAACTGGTGTCTGGAGCTCAGTGCCTCATGTAATCTGGAAAATCCCCTTAAATCACAAGGTTCAAAGGGCATGTAACTGAGGTACACACTGATGAATTGCAACTAAGGATGTGCTTGGAATGTGCACAAGTACATTTCATCAGGTCATGCACTCCCGATACATAAAAATACCAATCTGACAGCGTTGGCAATCCTACAAAATTGCTTTTTTTCGAAGACAAGTATTTTTATTAATTTAATTTGCGACATTGCTTGTGCTCCCGAAATGTTCCAAACCAGTGATATATTGCACAACTTTAGACCTGCAAAACTCCTCACAATATTTGGTGTCACATTTGAGGAGTCGGTTTTCTGGGATATGTGTGGAACTGGTTTGCAAAATTGGCTTTATTGAAGTTTCCAAAGAATGGAAACAAAGACAATGGTCACATGTGAATGTATTTGCTGCATTGTTTGCCAATTGCTCCTGGTCTAATAAAAGACCACCTTATTTCATTTTTTTCCAAAAAATCCTTCAGGAATATTCATTTATTAAACATCAGGAGAAAGATCAGGCAAAAAAGTATCAATCACTTTTTTAAATAATCCAAGAAGTGCTGTGTGCGTGTGTGTCTGTGTGCATACACGCACATTTATTTTGGTTGCACACTGTATATTCTTAACGCAGCTTTGATGAATTGGCCAGAAATCAATTCATGCAATAGATCTACACAAACAAGATGCCAGGAATGCTCTAGGAAAGATAGCCCACAGCAATTGGCCTCGAAACCTAAAGTTACATCCACCAGCAAGACGCAAACATTTGTTGACCATCTGGGAACATGATAATGAAGGCACTTTGAATTGCACTGCTGGTACGGACACAAAAGTGAAAACCAAACAAGAGGAGGAAGGCAAGCTGGACATTTGAAACAGCCACAAGCATGGAATCAGAAGAAGGATTTGAGGTGGAGAAGGGTTTGTGGCATAATTGGGGATCGAAGAATAGTGTTTGTTTATGGTCAGGGGAACCCAGTTTGCTGCAGGGATCTCAGATGGTATTAAGTGACTTCCTCCATGTGCAAAGATGTAGTGTGATTGGATATTCACTGCTAACCTCACCTTTATAGTAAAGTAGAAGCAACTGTCAGAGGTTTCAAGATGATTATTGTTAAATTGTTCACACAACTTTCCTTTGCAATTTCTTGACTTAAATAAGAAAATACTTGGTTAAGAGAGAGAATATTATTCAGGTGGACCTATCAAGACATTCCATCCACTTGGTACTTATTTCATATCTCTAACCAGTATCCTTGCCAATCCTCTTAACTTGATCATGAGGAATAGGATCAAGATAGTTCCAAAATGTCACATACAGATGATGTCAACTGAGATGTTGATGACATATTATAAAGTTACAGAGAATAACTCACAAAATGGACTCCTCTACCTCATTCTCAGACGGGTTTCTCCCTAATGTTTTCTTTATTTGATAGATGATCTGTTTTTTCTGCAATTCATTGATATGATACAAGTTTGAAGAAGGGTCTCGACCTGAAACATCACCCATTCACTCCAGAGATGCTACCTGTCCCGCTGAGTTACTCCAGCATTTTGTGTCTTTCTTCGGTGTAAACCAGCATCTGCAGTTCCTTCCTACTCATTGATATGTTTTTTTCTAGTTTGTAAGATATGTATTTGTGTTTTGGAAATATATTTTATGATTGTAATCTCTGTTGGAACTTACTCCTCGGAATTAAATATGCTTCATTTAGAATAATTCAACCGTGTTTAGTATGCTTCTTTGGCTGGAGGTATCTCCTCCTCGGTTCGGTGGTGAGACCCAACAATCGAAAATGTGATTATTAACAGTTAAACCCATTCAGAAAAGAGACTAAGGCCCTTTGATTTTCCAGCATCTGCAGTTCCCTCAAAAAAAAGGCTGTACAGCAAATTGGTCTTGGAAATATAGGTTGCTACATGATAATCTCTCCCAAGTCAGGGTATTGGTATTGTATACTCTGAAGTACAGTTACTCAGTATATGTTATGGGTTGCACTGAAGGTATTGATATAAGCTTCAGACTCTTGGAGGGATGCACTCAAAAGTCATCACAGCCTTTGATGACGACATTGGGGAACTTTGTCAGGTTCAGAGGAGAGCAAATTAAAGAAAGTGAAATGGGAAAATTGTGGTGGTCAACATCATGCTGGAACTAAATGATGGATGGATCTAAGGAGGGTAATTGACCAGAGAGGAAATTCTAGATGCCTCAGGAATTCTAAAGACAGCGAGACGTTGTGCACAATCAATTAGAAAGACTAATTGAAGAAGATTCTTTGAACAATTACCAATGAAATGGAGTAGATATTAGTTGGCTAAACTGAATTAAAGGAGGATGATTTTCTAAGGTGTAATGTGATGCATATCAGGCTGTTATGGGGGAGTGAGTTGCTGAGATGCTGACAGAAAGCATCAAATCCTCTCTGACCACAGAAGAGGTAGCAGATAGCTGGAGGTCGGCAATTGTGCAACCTCTATTCAAGGGCAGCTGCAATTAGTGAGCTTATAAATAAATTGTTGTCTAACATCAGGGAGGTATTATTTAGATAAAGAATTGCAAGGCAGGGTGATCTATATTTGGAGAGCCAGGAATGAATCAAAGATATCAGCATAGATTTGTTCAGTGCAGTTTGACTGATCTATCAAAGAGGTAACCAAGAGTGTCAATAAGGGTGGTATACGGCTCACGCCAATTACTGAGCAAGTACGACTTGCTCCAGCCATCAGTCAATCTACCTCCCCCTTTCACCTATACTCACCCATCACTTGCCAGGCTCTGTCCTGCCCCCCTGTCTCTTCTACAGCTTTATTCCCAATCATTCTGAAGAAGGTCATAAAAAGCTGGAGTAACTCACTGGGACAGGCAGCATCACTGGAGAGAAGGAATGGGTGATGTTTTGGGTCGAGACCCTTCTTCAGACGAAACGTCACCCATTCCTTCTCTCCAGAGGTTCTGACTGTCCCGCTGAGTTACTCCAGCTTTTTGTTTCTATCTTCGGTTTAAACCAGCATCTGCAGTGCCTTCCTGCACATCCTGAAGAAGGGCCCCGGCTCAAAATGTTGTCTGCCCATTTCCTCCACGGATGCAGCCTGACTTGTTTTCCTCCCTCACTTTGTATTTTGATCAAGATTCCAGTATCTGCTGTCTCTTGTGTCTCCAGGAATACATTCACCTTTATTCTAATCCAACGCATGTTGAAGTCCAGGCTGGTAGTTTTTAAATCAATAGCAAATGACAGGGAGAGACCAAGAGGGGCTAGGATGGGTGGTGTTCAATGAAGCACTTACCTGTGTATCGGGAGAAGGCTTATCTAACACCCTCGCTCTTTCTCACAATCATTTGGCAGCATTTGGAAAATTAAAGATAGACACAAAATGCTGGCGTAAGTCAGTGGGAAAGGCAGCATCTCTGGAGTGAAGGAATGCGTGACGTTTCGGGTTGAGACCCTTCTTCACACTGAAGATCTGAAGAAGGCTGTCAACCTGAAACGTCACCCATTCCTTCTCTCCAGAGATGCCGCCTGTCCCACTGAGTTACTCCAACATTTATGTCTATCTTCGGTGTAGACCAGCATTTGCCGTTCCTTCCTACACATTTGGAATTTTGAAATTGGCTGCAATATTCTGTGACGGGATCCTAAATTAAATCTGTTTGTGATTCTCTCCATTAACCTGCTGAACACATCTCGATAAAATCAGCACAAACGCATAGGATGAGATAGCGTTCCCCATTTGGCATCTTCTCCTCTCTCCAGTAGGGAGCTGGAAAGTGAGGATTCTGCTGCTTGGGGATTGGTATAATGTGGTATTAATGCTGAATTTCACCAAATAAATCCTGTAATGAGTATGGTGATAAATAACTTATTTTTAAATAAATTGGTGCATTTTACAAATTACTTGCTTTCAATTGTGGAAACCTTATTTCATTTAATGTTATGTAAATTGATAGAGAACAAAAATAATCTGCGAAATTCCAAAACATTTAGCTCTATCGAGGAAAAAGTGGAGGCCATTGATTTTTGTTTTAGTGAGTCATTTTCCCCATTTACACTGTGCTTTGATCAAAGTATGATTTGCCTGCAGCTGGCAGAGAAGTTATCTATAGCAATGATGCTACGTAAAACTGACAGAAGTAATATTTTGCTCAGTCATTGCTGAAGATTCATATTCCCAAGTGTGACTCCAACAAGCGGTCAAAGCACCGACCAAATTCAAATGACAGAGGCTGTAATTAAAAATCCAGGTCACCAGCAAAGCAGTCCATCATACCCCTATTAGAGCCACTAATCATTTCATAATCAGTTTTTAAACTTAATATAGTAAAGCTTAGTGTCAATTTTAAATATACCTTTTCCAGGTCTGAAACTCTGGCCTTTTGTTTTTCCCCATGCAATCAAATCTAGATTTATCTTTTCAGTCCCTTAACTATTTTGTACATCCCTTGTTAAAACAGTTCTCAAGATGTCTCTACTGAATTGCAAAACCCAATCTTTTCCTATCTTTCCTTCCAGCTAAGATTCCTCACACTGATCAACCCTATACCTCCACAATCTCATTGCATATTCCTTATACCTCTCTTAACCATAACTCTCTTCTTCCTCACAACACCATTTCCCATATAAAGGCCGACACATGCTGGATAACAGCTTTTACTGTATCTCAAATAAACTGCAGCAAGGCACTAAATCTTTTGTGTCTAAAACTACAGGGCTTCAGTTGAGGGTAAGCTGCAAAAGGTTCAGAGGAGATCTGAGAAGAACATTTTCACCAGTGGGCGGCCTGATACTGGAATGCACTGCCAGAGTGGATTGTAGAGGTAGGGACTCACACAACATTTAAGAAACTATCTAGTTCACTATTTGAAATGTCAACACATACAAGGTTATAGACCACGTGCTGGTACTTGATGGTTCGCATGGACATGATGGGCTGAAGGGCCTGCTTTGTTACTCTATGTATTTATGACTCTTCAACAAATGCCTATTCTGTACCAGTAAACACCTCCATCAAGGAGGACAAGGGCAACGAGTGAATAATACCATCAATACCGGTTTCTATTGCCTGTCACCCATGATTCCAACAAAGAAATAGACTGAATTATTTTCATCATGATTGCATAAAAAACCTTGCAACTAACCTAATAGCTGCATGGGTCTACCTTCACTATATGCACTATATGAACTGATGTGATTGAAGACATTAATTTTGACTTCAGGGATACAGTGTGGAAACAGGCCCTTCGGCCCACCATGTCTGTGCCAACCAGCCGTCACCCTATACATTACACACTTGGGACAATTGACAATTTTTTCTCAAACCAATTAACCTACAAACCTGTACGTCTTTGGAGTGTGGAAGGAGACCGGGACACCTGCAGAAAACCCACGCCATCATAGACTGACTGTACAAACTCCATACAGACAGCACCCGTACTCAGGATCAAACCTGAGTCTCTGGCACTGGAAGGCAGCTGTGATTCTGTGCCGCCCTTCAACATGAAGATGAAGACTTACAACCATTTTTGGAAATGCAACAGCCAAATGGGCAAAATATGCTGGCCTTGGCAGCCACACTCATATACATCTGAAAAAGAACCAAGAGTAAAAGTCATTTTGCAGCTAAGCTGTATGTGCAAATTAGCAATTTATACATGGACAAAATTGATATTTTGTGAGCTTCATTTCAATATGTTATCGACTGCGCCCCATAACTCAAATCATAATTGGCACAAAAGCCCACTTGCATGTGAGAATTTGAAGACCTGACTTCAAAGAAATAAATCAGGTCATAAATTAAACTCAGGAAATGCCACAGTAAAAGCCCAGAAATAGCTTTGTTTCTTTTATCTCCCGTGTTCTCCCACGCTTTTGACGTGTCAATTCATGATTTTCCTTCCAATATCATTCTACCAAATATCACAGGTAACTACAGATTTCATAAGAACATCAAAACATACCTTTAAAATTGATAAATACATTTTAAAAGGAATAAGCTTATAAAAAAAAACATTGCTGATAACCTTCCAGGCTGAATAAATGATTTACTTGGATAATGGCAAATTGAAAGTACATCTCAGACATCTCATACAGAAATGATGACAATCTGATACAAATGTCGATAAAATGCTCATCATGTAAATCATCAATCATATAAGATGAATCTACTCAAAATGGACTGATGCAGAAACAGTAACTATGTTCACTGATAGGACCGGCTGACATTACTTTTTAAGGGATAGTGTGCTGGAATTAATAATTTGACTGAGATGAAAGAGTTTCAGAACCATAGTCATACAGCACAGAAACAGGCTCTTCTGCCCAACTTGTTCATGCTGACCAAGTTGCCCCATCGACACTAGTCTCACCTGCCCACATTTGACATTTCTCCTGAATATCGTTTTATACAGCGTATCAGGATTAATTGGCTGGTTGAAAGATACAGCATGGAACAGGCCCGTCAGCCTGAATCCACACCAACCATTAATCACCTGTTCAGATGAGTTCTATGTCATTCCATTTTCGCATCCCCTCCCTACAGACAAAGGACAATTTACTGAGTCCAATCAACCTACAAACCCGCACATCTTTGGAATGTGGGATGAAACCAGAGCTATGTAGAAGAAACCCACGTAGTCACAGGGAGAACGTGCAAACTCCACGTACACACAGTTCGACACCTTGCACCATGAGAACATCTTTTTTTTTACTTCAGCAGTTCAATAGAATCAAGGAAAGGCTACAATCCTTCAAAAGGCACATGTCCCCCTCACCTGGTGCCTCTGGCATGAAAGAGTGAAAGACTTTGCTGTCAGAGCACGAGGCTGCACATTGTCAAAGGTGACAAATATCTTCAGTTACAGCCTGGACAGAATCAAACATAGAAAAGGTCACCTCTACAGCCAGTGGCCACGTGATCTCTTGCACTGTCCTTAGATTATAGATTTCAACGAACATGTTGCTATCGAAGCCTGGACATTGCAAAGATTCCTCGCAATTTTTGACCCCATATCCCTCTAAACCCTTCCTATCTGTCCAAAATGAGGGCATTTAAAAGATTGTAACTGTAGAGCTTCCTCAGGCAGTTGGTTCCAGATGCAGACCACAGTCTGAGCGAGAAAGTTGAACCTGAGGTCCCTCTTAAATCTCTCCTCTTACATTGTCTGTGGCCCCGAGTCTTAGAATCCTCTAGTCTGGGGTAACAAACTGTCAGTGTTCACTTTATCCATGCATCTTGTGGGCCTCAATAAGATCACCCTTTAGCCTTTTTCGCTAAGAGAAAAATGTCCCAGCCTATCTGATTTAAGTCGAAAGGGATATATGGATGTAAACAGTGGAACAAGCAGGATGGCTAGAGTGGGGGAGGGCAGAGTATTAGTTCCACTCTTCACATCTCTCTGCCCCTCTTGCGCCATAGTCGTCCTGCCAGTTCCACTCTTCGCATCTATATATACCTTCGCTATCACCTCTTCTCAGCCATCAATGGACCATTGTGGGCTCCACCTTTCCTTGGTCATCCGTGCCGGCTCTGATTTGTTCTGAACCTTTCCATACCTCTAGTTTCCCTCTCCCCTGACTCTCAGGCTGAAGAAGGGTTTTGACCCGAAACGTTACCTATTCCATTTCTCAAGAGATGCTGCCTGATCTGTTGAGTTACTCCAGCATTTTATGTCTATCTTTGGTATAAACCAGCATCTGCAGTTCCTTCCCACACATTCAGTCCATTTAGAGATTTTTGCTTCCTGCCATTAACCTAATGATGGATCCAATTTCCTACTCTCCCAAGGATCTCATGGGCATTTTGCAATTTTGACCAGCTCGTCATGTCAGATCCTGTTCAGCGCGTTGGTTAAATTCAATGTGGGTTGCAGTGCTGATCTCACTGGCATTCCTTGTTATTTCAATTACAATTAAACCAGTCAGATACGATCTTCCCTTAACAAACCCATAGTTATTATCCCCATTTAAATTGTGCCTTTCAAAATAAAAAAATGTGCTCCTTTGAATAGATTCCAACAATTTACTCACTTTCAAATTTAAACAAACTACTCTGGAACTACTTAGTTCATGCCTCCTCCTTTTTAACCAACAGTTTAATGGTCACAACTCTCTGATGCCACTTCTATAGCCAAGAGGAATGAAAAATGGTAGATGAAGCCTCTGCTATTTCTCTCATTGCTTCTTTTAATGGTTTGTGATAATACTTCATTTTGGCCTGGTGATTTATCCTTTAAATAAAACCCAATTTAACTCTTACTACTTCCTTCCAAACCTTTTTTTAAAATCCTATTCATATATTTCATACTCATTAATATCAACCCCAACTTTTGCGAAGCCAATCAAAAACTAATTGAGATACTTCACTCATGTCATCTACCGTCTACATGCAGATTGCTTTTTTTCATCCTTATTGGTCCGGCCTTTTTCTCATTAATCCTGATTTGGGGTGGCACAGCTGTAGAGGTGTTTCCTTACAGTGCCAGAGACCCGGGTTTGATCCTGACTGCCAGTACTGTCTGTCTGGAGTTTGTGCATATTGTACATTGTACCCTGCGTGGGCTTTTTCCGTGTGATCCGGTTTCCTCCTACATTCCAAAGATGTGCAGGTTTGTAGGTTAACAGGCTTCGGTAAAATTGTGTGTAAGACAGTGCTAGTGTAAGGGTGATTGTTGGGCGGCACGCAATCGGTGGGCCGAAGGGCCAATTGTGCACTGTATCACCAGTCTAAAGTCCTCTTGCTCTCTAGGTTTGGCAGACCCACACCCTAAACTTGGAGGCAACTGACAATGCTGCTATTTTAGAATAACTATAATGTATTGTAGTATTATTGTAATGTTGTCATTGAGTCCAATGTGCATGTGAACCTCCAGAAGTAAATAATTTCATTGTTCCAGTTCATATCCGGTGCATATGACTATTAAACACTTGTACCTCGAGCCTCGTGAGTCTTAAGTTAACCCTATGCTGCTTGTTCCCTTGGTCTGCAAAGTCTTTCCTCATTTTAGTTAATAGTCAAAAGTGCTTTATTCATCACGTATGCACCTGCACAGTGAAATTTATTTTGCATATATTACCCAAGCGGGCACCCCCAGTTTTGGCGCCATTATTGAAAGTCTGGTCGGCCCGAGCACGTTATGTACAGGAGCAGTTCCGGCGAAACTATGTCCCTCTCCTCGCCCGGCCATCTTTGTGTCCCGGGGGCGCCTCCTTTATAATCATGGTGCAGTGTGAGGTAATAACCTTTTTTGTATGATGTCAGCACAAATGCTGCAGCACAATATCCAATATCAACATGTTTGACACAAAACCACAACTGCAATGACTCATAAATTGTGTCAAACTGAATGGGGTAACCAAAGCCTCCATTCAATCAACATTTGTTGTTACACAAGGACATTGCTAGCAAAACAGCATCATGGCCGGATTTCCTCAATGGTAAATTTCCTTCAATAAATTACACTGATGATCAAGCGGGGTTAATAGAGTCGAACAGTTTCATGGTCACTTGGATTACCTGCAGGTTTAAACTAATTTCAAAAACTCTAACCACCACTGTGAAATTTGCATTCTCGTTTCCTGAATTCTTTGTCTACTGTGTGTATCACTGGACGAGAAACATATCACATCAAAGAATAAAATGAGGCTTGAAGAGAACAGGAATAAAATATGGCATAGTCCAATATGATAAGAAGTGCATTTTCAAGTAGGTTTCAAGTAAGGTAACGATCTGGATATTGCAGCAAAATAACATCACGTTGATGATGCACATTCTTATTAATGTGTTAATTTACCAGCAAATTCAAAGAATTATGCGATGCACCTCAAATTGCAAATATTCAGAACTTATTGGTTAATTTACATCATTCTGCAATTTTCTTTGCAAAAAACTCACCTCATCCTGAGTCTTCCCATCATTTTAAGAACTTTCGGTATTTGCATATAGATTACCCATTAAACCCGTGACAGACTGTTAGCCCGGAATTTAACAGCTTAAGCACCCCGTTAATGATGTGATAAATGTTAATGTAATGTCAATCAATCATTCTGACCCAGAATGGAACAATTTTAACAGTTCTATCACAATCCTGCAGGTTGTTAGAGATTAAAAAAAAATGTTAAACTAAAAATATTCTTTCTTCACAATTTTCCTTTTTTTTTTCTACTCTCCTGCTTATTCTTTCTTCTCTATAAAGCCTTACTTTATTTTTTAATCTAAAATATGTTTTTCCTCCAGCTCTATTCCTTTCTCAAATCTTCAATCGCTGGTTTGAAAGATCTGGTATTGATCCACTTATTCATGAAGATCACAATTGCACCATTTCTACTTTTCAGCAAACTGCAATGCAATAATGGCAGCACAGTGGCACAGCGGTAAACCTGCCGCCTTGCAGCATCAGAGACCCCGCTTCCATCCTGACTATTGGTGATGTCTGTGTGGGGTTTCAACGTGCTTCCAAAGATGTGGAGTTTTTACATTCTTCTTATGACGTAGGTTTTCTCCATGTGCTCTGGTTTCCTACCACACTCCAAAGATGTGCAGGTTTGTCGGTTAATTGGCTTCTGTAAAGTGTGTAGGACGGAGTAGTATGGGTGATTATGCACTTGGTAGGCCCAAAGTCCTGTTTCCACACTGCATCTCCAAAAAAGCTGTTCAGCTTCACAATAGACAACATTTAACCAAGACGTTTTAAAGAAGGAACTGCAGATGCTGGTGAATCGGGGGTACACAAAAGGCTGGAGAAACTCAGCGGGTGCAGCAGCATCTAAGGAGTGAAGGAGATAGGCGACGTTTCAGGCCGAAACCCTTCTTCAGACAGAAGGTTGACTGTGAGATGCCACAATTTAAGATCTGCCTAATGTTTACGAAAGCACAATTTTTGACAAAACATTGCAAGCAATCAAATACTAATTACCAAGTTGGAACCTTGTGGCCATTGTTGGTGAGAAATTAATTTTATTTCGTCTTTGTCCATGATCAAAACAAGAAAGACAGAAAGGGAATTTTAAAAGAAACAAAGAAAGTTCCTCAAGGGCAGTTGCTTTCTTCTTCTAGGTGGGGAGATGAGGGAAGAAGTGATTTTTCTACCTGAGCAATATAATTCAGATTTAGCCATTCAGGCAGCCTTGTCGTTTGTGCAATCTCAGGTTACAGGTCCTGTTTTGGAGTCTCTGCTGATCTCCCCAGTTCTGAAATTGCATTTGCTCTTATCAGTAATTTCTCATCATATCTTTTGCCTTAGGACAATGTCGTCTGCACGGGGTCAAATCCTGATTGAGGGTTATTTTTTTTCCTTGGCTTATTTTCTCCTTGTTCAACAATTCGTTCAGTATTAAGGCCCTCGTATTTATCATTTGTGAGACCAGAACAAAACCCGAACAGCTTCTAATTATTCATTTGATTTTGATATTTACATGCGACCATTGTTTACATTTTAGTGCAATCGCAGTCAATACACATCAACTAATGACAAAACAACCACAAAAAATATATATAATTTCTGTTGTCATTATTGACAATTATAATTCAGTTTAGGCCATTTTCTCTGCTGTGTTAGACAAATAAGCAGTACCGTTTTAGCAGGCGGCATATGAATTTAAAGCAAAGAAACAAGGTAAAAAAACCTGGTCTACTGATGCATACTAGTTCCAGAATATCAATTGAAATAAAATAATTTTTTTAAGATCTTGTTATGCGAGAAGACTTAAAACTGTTGCATTGAATGCAAATAAAAGGGATATTACTGATAATTTATTAAATTGTGGCCTTTATCATGGGGATTGTGAATTGAACATCAATTTCCTATCTTGAGCAACAGTATGAAAATGAATGTGTAGGAAGGAACTGCTACTGCTGGTTTACTGCAGATTTTGGTATCTCTGGTCTGCCAAAGATAGACACAAAAAGCTGGAGTAACTCAGAGGGTCAGCCAGCATCTGTGGAGAAAAGGAATAGGTGACATTTCTGGTCGAGACAGGTCTGATGAAGGGTCTCGACCTGAAACGCCACCTATTCCATTTCTCCACAGATGCTGGCTAACCCGCTGAGTTACTCCAGCTTTTTATTAAAATGAATGTTATATACAAGGAAGGTAATATGTTCCAAATCTGTTTTTGTTACATCAACCAAATGGAGAGCTTCTTACTTTTGGAAATGTGTGCCCCAACCCAAAAAATTCTGTTCAATTTAGTCACAACTCCTAGTGTGAAGCCTTCAACTTTCTTTATTTTTTCATATTCATATCGTTGCACTTTTAAGTAAATGACATGGAATTGCAAGTAGCAGCCCCAGAAATAGATGAAATGTATGTAATATGCAGCCATGTCCTTCAGTCAAAAACTACTGATAGTTGGAGTATTTTTAATTGGTTAACACCTCTGCTAAAGTAACAAGGACACCATGTTGATAATCAGTACCAATAATATTGAAGCCTTCACTGTTTAATATTCCACAAAACTCCTTCTGAAATCGTAGCAGATAAATAGGGGGAACGCTATAGAATAATTCAAAGGGGCTTTCAAACAATTTTCAACTAATTCATTAAATTTGCTGTTTCCCCGATGAACACGTTCTTGAATAGACGTTCATTTAGTTTAATAATATATTGAATATGATCAGAATGATTACAAAACTGCCATAAATTTACACACAAAGGATGATTTTTACTCTGCTGTAGTTTTACATAATTATTTCCTGTTTTTATTAATGTAACTGTCAGAGCTCCACAGCTCAATTAAGAACCAAAACATTGACAGCAGATGCACATCGGAATCGCACTAACACCAACTAGAAATTATGTTCAGTTATGTTAGCTAATGTTTTTCCAAATGGTGACTTTTGGAATTACAATATTTGGAAAAAATAAAAACCACTGTTTTTATGTTTGTTTCCCCATGGGTAATCTAGGTCAATTCTAGCTAATTTCATTATATATCCAGTGGGAGTGCAGGTTCAAACTCAGTATTCTTTGGAGAGACTCAATCATTCACGCGAGTACATATATATCACTTTGTTGTTCATTTTATCAATAACCATCAATAAAATACTATACTTGCGGTTCCATTTCTGAAAATAATCCAGATTTACTGAATCTATAAATGAACGGTGGGAATGTTTTGCTTGAAGTTTGTTTGCAGGAAATTATCTTCAATAAAACAATGCATTTTCTCAGGGAAGGGCCTAAAAATAATCTTTAAATTATTTTAATTTTTCTCACAATTTAACTCAACAAAATGGAGAGCTTCCTGCACCCTCTGTGAAGTGAATTGTGCATGCATTAGAAATTATGTTCCATTACACAAACCATCCTTATAAAAGGCAGCATGGTGGTGCAGAGGTAAGTTGTTGCCTTACAGCACTTGCAGCGCCGGAGACCCAGGTTGGATCCCGATTACGGGTGCTGTCTGTACGGAGTTTGTACGTTCTCCCTATGACCCTGCATGGATTTTCTCCAAGATCTTCGGTTTCCTCCCACACTTCAAAGATGTATAGTTTTGTAGATTATTTGGCATGGTGTATGTGTAAAATTGTCCCTAGTGTGTGCCGGGATTGCTGGTCGGCGCGGATTTGGTGGGCCGAAGGCCTCGTTTCCACACTTCATCTCTAAACTAAACTAAAATACCACACGAAGCCTGAAACACCCAAATCTTGTTTCATCAATTTTATTTTCTCTTGTTTCCATCTTCAATACAATTGTTTAATAAATCTAGCAACCAAACCTAAACAGTGAAACAAAATTTGAGATACATTGTGTTAACATTCCAAACAAAATTGCCTCTTCCCCCCAAAGTAAAGTCATACATCTGAGCCAAATAACAATCATGTTGTTGCTTGCGACATGGGGCAATTATTTTCACAACTTACTGAATGAATTTGGCAGCATAATCCATTTTTTTGATTGGAATATAGCTGTGAGAAGAAATATACTCACTGCAGCCAACTACAATGAAATAAGCAAAGCTCAGAATAAAACCGTAACCTTAATTTATGGTCAGTTTCCCCCCTCCCCCCCCCCCCAATATGTTAGATATTTGTTCAGGGAGCAAGGAAGTGGGTGACACATGATGAAGAATATTGGAATATATCTACGTTACAAATAATGTTTGTGAAAATGTGAATAACACTATGTTGTTAAGTGAATAAGTGTATGTTTCACTTGTTGTGACAGTAAAATGTAGAAGGGAAAAACAGTTTGAGTTCTTTACCTCACTCTTATTTTGTGGCTGTTATCATTTGCACATTCTCATTCTTCAGCAAAATGAACTCGCTGTCTGCTACAAGTCTGTTATTTACCAGCTGTCGTGCTGAATTATCCATTTAAGTAAATACAGAAAAGAGTGATTTTGGTTTGCGCCACTGAGCAAATATAAGATGCCAATAAAAATCAAACTATCAAAATTACATTGCACTCCATGTGGTCTGGTAACAGATGTGATGGGTCCATTTTCACATCTGTCACTTCAGCCAACCCGACAGATGAAAGGGGGAAAAAACAACGAAATATGGGTTCCTTAATTCATAATGCATAAGAAAATTAGAATCAGCGTGTGCTTGTTTAATTTTGACTGAAGTTTCTGCAAACTGCAATAATAGAATATGCATTCAAATCCTTCATTAATGTGATTTTAAAATAAATAATAAATACATATATTACTAAATTAAACTACAACTTGTTTCACTTGGCATTATCTTATTTGAATCAATTTAGCATTGCAAAATGCAAGTAAAAATAAGAGATGGCAATTAGAACCACCTC
This sequence comes from Raja brachyura, assembly GCA_963514005.1. Next base: position 41,242,371 of record OY740796.1, read on the forward strand.
TAGCTTTGCCTCACAATCAAGAATGTTTCATGGGTGGGGTCTCGGCCCAACAACATCTGACAACCAGGGTGGCACGGTGCCGCAGCAGTAGAGTTGCTGCCTTGCAGAGCTTGCAGCACCGGAGATCCGGGTTTGATCCCAACTCTGGGTGATGTTTGTACAGCGTTTGTACGTTCTCCCTGTGAACAGCGTGTTTTCTCCGACATCTTCGGTTTCCTCCCACACTCCAAAGACGTACAGGTATGTAGGTAAATTGGCTTGGTACAAGTGTAAATTGTCCCTGGTGTGCTTAGGACAGTGTTAATTTGAGGGGATCGCTGGTCGGTGCGTACTCGGTAGGCCGAAGCACCTGTTTTCATGCTGTATCTCTAAACTAAACTATAAAACCAGCATCCCGCTGAGAATAAGGCCAGACCAGGCATCCGACAGGAACGAGAACAAGGAAGGACCCGGCAGCTGATAGGAATGAGAGCAAGGACGGACCCAGCGGCTGCTGAGAACGAAGGTCTGGCGGGCTGCCCGCGGCCACATGTGGCAGCAGGCCTGGTTCACCATGAAGGGCGAAGAAGGGCCCAGTGAGCTTGGAGAGTTGAGGAGGGGGAAGCTGGCCACAATGGGTGTGAGGGGTGGGCTGGTAAGAGGGGGAGCCTCCAAGGCCGGCTGCAGGAGGTGCCCCTGGGACACAAAAGGCAGTCGGGTGAGGAGAGGGATGTTGGGTCATGGGTGCAGCAGCTGGGGGTTTATCTGGGCTTACCTGGATCGGGGGCGCTCCAGTACTTCCAACATGTGGACCGCACTTTGGATTTTCGCTTTGTAAACGGCGCCAAAATATGGCGACTGTGCATTTGTGAGTTGTGCAAAAGAATTTCACTGTGTTGTGTATACGTGACAATAAAGAACCGTTTAACTATTGACGTCTACTTGCCGATCAGAGCTCATGGATGTAGATGGGCAATGAAACAGGCCCTTCACAACCAGCTTCAGTTAATGCAGCCACATTGGACCACAACCACATGGGGATCACAGGGAGACACAAAAAGCTGGAGTGACCCAGCAGGACAGGCAGCAACTCTGGAGAGAAGGAATGGGTGACGTTTCGGGTCGAGATCCTTCTTCAGACAGTGAAGGTGCCAATTTCTGGGTGCAGGGCAAGACAAGAGTAATCCAGCCCAAGTTCGAGATCGTGAAAACCAAATTATACATTTTCAAAATGCTCAGAGTTAGTTTTAGGTTTCAAAATACGATTCAGACTGGAAATAATTTGAATGTTTTTTCCAGTTCATATGATAGAAGAAAAATTTGTTCTGTTGACGAGAAAATTGTCTGCATGATGGGATTTGTGGCTGAATGATAGCCTGCCATTTTTTCTGATCAATATTTTTTTCACATGCAGTCATCTGTTTTTTTCTGTGAAGCAAATAGTTTAAGTTTATAAATAACTGCTGTATTTATTGCATGATTTCCGAATCATGACATTTAGTGACGAACTTAAATTAAAAGTGCATTTTGATCATTTTTAAAAAAAAATTATCTGTTAAAACATATTGCTTTCTGAGCATTCTTGACAGCTACACTTGCACAGTCATTGTATCTGAAACAGCAAATCAATAAAAGGTGATATAGCCAATTCTTGTTTAAATTACAAGAACTAATGGGTCGGATTTTATCACTGCAGTGGTCTCACAATTACCTCCATAAATAAATCTCACCAAACTAGCGAGGCCTATCAGGGTTTGGCATAATTGGGCCGGTGAGTATCAGTTCAAACACACCACACAAAATTGCAGAAAAATCTTCTACACGCAAAGCTCTCTGTCAAACCTGTCATTTCACTTCTTTATTTCTGAATATTCTTCACATTTTTAGAAACGCATTCTACCATATTCTCAACTGACCTATAATGTCATAAGTGATAGGAGTAGAATTAGGCCATTCGGCCCATCAAGTCTATGCCACTCAATCATGACTGATAGATCTCTCCCTCCTTATCCCATTCTCCTGTCTTCTCCCCATAACCTCTGACACTCATGGTATGGTCGATTATTTGGCACATGTACCGCGGGACAGTGAAATTCATTTTTGTACACAGTTCAGTACAAGTATCACTACACATAAGCACTTAGATAAATATTAGATACAGTACACATGTAACGCAGTAGTACACTGAGACAGTATTCACAGTCTCCAGTTTGGCACCATTTTCTTGTAAGTGCAGGGATCTTAACTTGACCATGAAGGCTCGTTGTCATGGCGGAATATCAAGGTTGGCTTGGCCGTTGTTGTCCTCCGCCGCTGCTCCACCACTGTAGGCCACGTCAAGTCCATGCCATCTGCCATTCCTTGTTTCGTCATTTCAGCTGGTGCAGATTGTATGAAGAAATTAGTTGGCCAATTCCAGCTGGTTCATGTTATTCTAGCGTTATTCCATTGGACTCCAATGAGGGAATCCAGCAGTAAAGCATAGCAGCTAATGTCAACAGCAGGAATCCATCTTGACTTGCCTGGTCTGTGCTGCATGACCCGGTGTTTCTAAGCCCATGTCCAGCAACACTCAGCTCCGTGCAGGATAAAACAGCCCAATTTATCAGCACCGCATCCACCACACTGTGTCTTCACTCTTTTCAGAACTAGTACGCAATGAGATCAGCTTGTTCAATTCACAACATTTTTGGACATTTATTGGAGAACCTGCAAACTTTGCCACCTTGTAACGTAAAGACAATAATTGCACAGGACAACCGCCATCTGCATGTTTATATCCTGGGGTCGCACTTTAATCCGATTTAGAAATATGCTTGTGTTTCTCTCTTGTTGCCGGGCAGAAGCCTGCAACTACAGTGACAATAAAGTATCATTCATTCATTCATTATCATAGACAACATTGAGGTCAACAACCTGCTCCGCCTCAATTTACAAGAATAATTACAAATGACAATAAATCACATCATGAATAAATAAAAGAGAAACAATATTGCCTATTACACCAAAGTTGCTTTATGTCCATTTTGTTACAGATATTTAGGTGTCTCCTTGAACATAAATCATGAACAGACGACTAAATCAAATCGACATACTTCATCATAGTTATGCTTTATCTCATGGCAAGATAGTAGGCAGGGTGGGAGGTGTATCACACCATCAAACATCTTCTCTTTTGTTCTTTCTTCCCAATCAACCATCAAGGCCCACCTCCCCAAACCTATCCCACTGCATCTTAAAATACCTGTCATAAGGTCATGTGATGGTTGAATTAGGCCAGTCGGCCCATCAAGTCTACTCCACCATTCAATCATGGCTGATCTATACATCCCTCCTAACCCCATTCTCCTGCCTTCTCCCCAAGTTTAACTTCCCCCAGCTCTGCCGAAAGATCACGATTGATAGAAATGTATGAGGGTTCGATCCTGGCTAAGGGTGCTTGTCTGTAGGGAGTTTGTACGTTCTCCCCGTGACCAGCGTGGATTGTCTCCAAGAACTTTGGTTTCCTCCTACACTCCAAAGGCGTACAGGTTTGTAGATTAATTGGCTTGGTATAAATGTACAAATCGTGTTCTGTGCTCTTTATTATTTGTATGGCTGTATGGCATTTCACTGTACCAATGGTACATGTGACAAATAAATGTATCTTGTATCTTGTATCTGGAAAAAATGGCCCTATTTAGGATAGTGTTAGTGTGGGGATCACTGGTTGGTGCAGGCCCAATGGGCCAAAGGGCCTGATACGCAAGGAATATAAGATTACCAAAGGCAGGTAGGATTGTGGAGTTGAGGCTATAACAAGATCAGCACTGATAATATGAAGAGGTAGAGAAGACTTGAGGAACCAAGCGATCTATCCCTCTTCCCAATGCAAATGTTCTTATCTAAATGAAAAATTTGCAAGTTCTCAACGAAAATAAACCTCATTGATGCATTGCAGCTCGGAAGTGAGATGCTCCAAAAGATGCACAGTAATGCACAAGTAATTGGTAAGTTAATGACAAATTGCATGGATCATTATGCTGAATGTCTTTTGCAAGATGCAACAATTTTCTCCCTATAACAGCAATGAATGAATGGAATAGCTTAACCTGGTTATGGTGTCATGGTCCATGGCCTTATTTTCCCCTATTGTTATCACTGCTTCAGCAGTATGACACACCCACCTCTCAATCTCCTTCACTTCTGGTCTCCTGCACATCCCTCATGCTTTGCTTTTCATTATGGGAAGTTATGCATTCAACTTCCTAGCTCCCCTCTCTCTCCCCTGCTTCTCTCATCCCTCATTCAGTGCACCTCCCGATTCATGTTACCCTTCAGATGACTCTTTCAGGGCCCTCTTGGCAGTCTCCAATACTTTCTGGCGCTTCTGTTATGATAATGCTCTGCTGCATTCAGGTCAACAGTAGTGAGAAGCTGGGATGCCAGAGGATATCCCTTTTCTCCCAATTATTGGTCAACCTGAAAGGAAAAACTGACCATCTTGGTACATGAATTATGAAAAATCCCCTCGATTCACATCAACAGAAAAAGCAATAAAGCTTGTTTTTATTTTAAATGGTGAGATAGAAAATATCGAAATTCAAAGGGATCTGGGCATCCTTGTACATACACTGGGCATGCAAGTAGCAAACAATTAGGAAGGCTAAAGCGTTGTGGTTCTTTGTTGCAACAAATGACATGTGTGATTATGATGTTGTTAGCTGGAATGTCAAGGTTCGCATTAAATTGGTATCACTCTGCAGCTAAAACTGCATCCTTGCAATACATATCCTACCCAATATGATGAATGCTCCAAGTCAGGCTAAGAAAAGTGTGCTACTGGTTAAAATTGGAAGCAAAATGACACCGACTGCACAAGCGAAAAAAAATGGCAGTGCAAATATTAAAAATGCAGTGAATTAAGTCATGTTATTAAGCAGCAAACAATTGGGAGATGTACAACTTTAAGGCAAACATATGGCTGAAAATAAAAGTGTCATCAAGACAAAGTACCAGCAGACAGTTAAAAATACAATAAATTTGATCATTATTTCTAATGTCTGTGAATTGAGCCTCTGAAGCTCGGAAGCAACTTGAGTATTATGACAGCAATGACATAAAGTGTTTTTGTACAAATCACCAGTTTCTGAAGCATCTTTTATTTAATCAAATGAAAAGCTCTTTCGGTACTTTGTGCCATTAGGGAATATTCCTGTTAATTATAATTGCAAGCTTTGATAGTCCCGTTAAACAATTAAGACTCTCCCAAGGGTTCTTCCAAGTAGAATTATTTATGTTGCTCGATTTAGATGCGACTTAAATGCTACAAGATTTCCAACTGAGCAAAATTCACCACAGGCATCATACGATGCAGAGACCACAATTTTCTTCATGTTATGACTGATATGTCCTTTATCTTGTCACTGCTGGATTCCTCTTGAAGTTGAGTGCAGCTTTAACATCATATTTCTCATAACTTACAAAGCTGTCTTCTCTAAAACTACCATCACAACTTTGAACTCTGCCACTGCTCAAACCATTATTTCTTTTTATTTCAGATTTCTAGCATCAGCAAGTTTTTGATTTTCATTTATCTCACTTAATTTTGCACTATCTTCAAGTTGCTTCTACCATTTGAGACCTCATTATGGAATAGAATTCAGCGTTATTTGTTAGGTTTTTTTTCCCCTTCATTCATTAAGTCAATTGCCACAACATTAAAGCTGTGTTTTAGTCCTTACATTTAGGGGGAAATTAATGATCTATCTAGTTGTCTGCTGAACAAACCTACCACTGAAATTAAAGCATTTACATTTTACTAACAAGGTCATATTTATTGTATGACTGCACTGAATGATGTGAACAGTTAATATTACACATCTCTAATGATTCAGCGCAATATGACTACTTCATATAAATGATAATTTGGAGAAGCTTTTAAAGTAACACTCAGGGAAAGGTCCAAATGGTAAACACATACAAGTTTTGTAACTTGCTGACTAGTTTATTTTAGTTAGTTTAGTTTAGAGATACAGGCCCTTCGGCCCACCAAATCCACACCTGCCAATGATCCCCGCACATTAACACACACTAGGGACAATTTGTACTTATACCAAGCCAATTAACCTACAAACCTCTACATTTTTGGAATTTGGGAGAAAACCGAAGATATCGGAGAAAACCCACGTAGGTCACGGTGAGAACGTACAAACTCTGCACAGACAGCACCTGTAGTCAGGATCGAATCTGGGTCTCTGGCGCTGCGAGCGCTGTAAAGGGCTTGTTCCATTTAGGCAGTTTTTTAGGCGACTGCCAGCGACTGTCATAGTCTTAGCAGGTCGCCAAAAAAAACAGTGACTGGAACACCTTACGACAATGTCTACAACAAGCTACAACAACCTATCATCTAGTCGACGTCAAGCTACGGCAAGCTCCCGACAACCGGCGACCTAATCGTCATGACTTTGGATGTCCATCGGCGACGACAGCTACGACAACCTACGACCACACAGGCGACAACCTATGACAACCAAAGTCAACTTATGTCCACCCGTGACAAGCTACGACCCTGTCGGCGACAACTGAAGACAATGCCGGTCGCTACTTAACTTCTCTTGGCGCCGGTACTGTCGTAGGTTGCTGTCGTAGGTTGTCGCCAGGTGATGTAGGTTGACGGAGCTATTCGCCAATGGAATTCATCGAAGTCAGTACCGGTGACAACCTACGTCACCTGGTGTCAACCTACGACAGCACCTACGTCAGGAGCAATCAAGCTACACTCATTGGCGTCAAACCCACTCACCGACTGTTGCCAAAAATGTTTGAACATGTTGAAAATCCAGCGGCAACCAGAAAGACGCTACAACTCTTTGGGCAACTGAGACTACACACGACCATACAGGCGACACTCTGGCGACCGCGTGGCGACAGCCTAGTCATCTGTAGTCGCCTAAAAAATCACCTAAGTGGGACAGGCCCTTAAGACAGCAACTCGACCGCTGCACCACTGTGCCACCCACAATTTATTTGGTGTTATTTAATGTTAACCTAAAGTAAGATGTTAAATATTGGTGTATGTATGATGGTTGGGTCACATTCTTTGCACTGCAGTGGTGTCCAGGATCCTGGCTTTTATTTCTGTTGCGTGGTTCTCAGTAAATGAGGCTGCTTCAAGTTTGCCAAATGGAAAAGCAGCTACTCAGCTTGTCCACTGCTTTTCTCCCCACTTCCTCTAGTTCTCTTCCTCTCCTATAGCTGCTCATCATTCATCCCTCCTACTGCAGGTCCCTCTGTTTTCTCTCCTTGCAACCCACAAGTTTTGTCCACATAGAAACATAGAAATTAGGTGCAGGAGTAGGCCATTCGGCCCTTCGAGCCTGCAACGCCATTCAATATGATCATGGCTGATCATCCAACTCGGTATCCCGTACCTGCCTTCTCTCTATACCCCCTGATCCCCTTAGCCACAAGGGCCACATCTAACTCCCTCTTAAATATAGCCAATGAACTGGCCTCAACTACCCTCTGTAGCAGAGAGTTCCAGAGATTCACCACTCTCTGTGTCCTTCTCATCTCGGTCCTAAAGGATTTCCCCCTTATCCTTAAGCTGTGACCCCTTGTCCTGGACTCCCCAACATCGGGAACAATCTTCCTGCATCTAGCCTGTACAACCCCTTAAGAATTTTGTAAGTTTCTATAAGATCCCCTCTCAATCTCCAAAATTCTAGAGAGTATATTGGGAAGATCCTCTCTGGAAGATGGAACGTTGCAGATGTTGGTCTCACAGCACAGGTAACTCCACCCTCTCTGACCCACGGCTTCCCGGGCCTCTGTGAAAAGCAAGCCCCACGCTAGATTTATACTCACTGCGCAGGTAACTCCATCCTCTCTCACCAACGGCTCCCCGGGCATATTGCGGGCGTAATTGTGGTGCAGTTAGGAAGTTGTCGCGTTGAGGCGCACGGGCATCGTATGGCCGCATGGGGCCGGTCCCACTGAGAAACGTGGAGGGGTATGTAGCGCAGGGCTCCGAAATTTTTGTGGTGAACTGAATCTTTGCGCGCCAACGGCCTGTCGCGTAACTGACGGCCAAAGTGGGATAGGCCCAAGACGCGTCGCAATGTCTCACCTCTAACAGGAGCAGAAGCATGCAAACGAATGCTGAACTCGGCTTGGGGCTCACAGCCATGGCGTTCCGGATCCGCCCCCACTTCTACTCCCAGAGCGAGGCCAAGAAAATTGAAGACAGATACAAAATGCTGGAGTAACTCAGCTGGACCAGCAGCATCTCTGGAGAGAAGCAATGGGTGAAGTTTCGGGTCAAGACCCTTCTTTCAGACTGAAGAAGAGTCTCAAAACGAAACGTCACCGATTGCTTCTCCCCAGAGATGCTGCCGATCCTGCTGAGTTACTCCAGCATTTTGTGTCCATCTTCAAATGGCATCATGCGCTCCAGACAGCTGTGCGGTCGAATGAAGTCGCACGGGATCGTCGCATAATTTACATGCCAAGGACACGCAAGTGGGACAGGCCCTTTACAGCGACCCAGGTTCAGTCCTGACGGATTGTACGGATTGTCCGTTCTGTCCGTGACCATGTGGATTCTCTCCAGGTGCTCCAGTTTCCTCCCACACTCTAAAGATATTCAGATTTGTAGGTCAATTGGCTATGTTAAGAATTGTAAATTGTCCCTAATGTATAGGATAGTGCTAGTGTATAGTGTGATCACCAGTCAGCGCAGACTCAGTGAGCTGAAGGGCCTATCTATTGTTTAATTGTATATCTACACGAAACATTGTGTCTGTTGTTGACAGTCATGGCTGCGTCAACTATCGTGAAAAGCCAGAGCACCCTACAGCAGCTCACCAAAATAGGTGCTCATACCATTAAGGGTGCAAATAAGACAAACATACCTAATATGCTCTCCATTCATAAAATTAATAAATAAATAAACTATTCCACCATCTCTTTCGAGCATTGTAGATGAATCAAGGATTTGATGGCAAGCTTTGTTTTAATGGAGGACTACAAAAAGGGCAGAGTAAATCCAAGCTTTTGTTTTTCCCTCGGCAATCCAATTTAAAGGTCTCTAGTGGCATAACCTAATTGAAAAGCTAAACAATGTTTTCTATCCAATTGTTTTATTGCAATCTTGCAAACATGAGATCGTTGCCACATTTATGCATGCTGGCAGGATGATCTTTCATTTTGCTTGTGTTTCGGTGGAAAATAATTCACTTTGCCAAGGCTTTGCTGTAACAACACTAATCCGGCTTGGATAACTGATGGTAAGCACTACCCTGGACCCCTTTCACAAAGAATATGTAAAATCATTACATTCACCAGAAGTTAATAACCACCATTATAAAAGCGTAGACAGATGTCAAGCAATAACATTAGGGCCATTTTATTTTATTAATAATGGGGAGTGTTTCACTGGGGATCTTGTTATGGAAGATAAAGGCTGAGATTGTGTTTCTTCTTGACTGGGAGCTTTGCCACCGAAGAGATTTTGAAAACACAATTGATCAAACAGGGAAGAAACTGGCCTGCATAACCAGAAGGTTGTGGATTTCTGCTGTGCATCCCTGAAAACTAGATTTGCTTCCCCACGATATAGCAGGCAATCCACAAGGGACATTGCAAGCAGCCTGCCCTGCTCAAATAAATGCCACCAACGTTTGCTCATAGCATTCAAATTGGCAATAGATGATTCACTCCCTGATCGTCACCACCTTCCTGTTGGCAACAGTTCAACTCCACAAATTAGCATTGCAGCAAGGTTTTGCTACTAAACTGAAAGGTCAATGATTTTCTATTTAATCACGGAGACGGTAAACCTTATTCCTTGTATGAGATAAATGTTCCCAATTTTTACGTTAGTTGATTGGCTAAAAATAAAACAAATGTACAGATGATGAACCAATTTGCAGACCGCTGTTCAAGTCAAAACAGCCCGTAATCAACCATAACTGGTAGGGTACAAGATGATTGTTTCAGGTTATTATGTATCCATGCACCTGGTGCCTTTGTGTTTCCAGGTTATGGTTCTAATGGCCAAAGCAAGAAATTGCAGTACATGTTGTTATTGGAATATAGTAGAGCGATGACCAGCAGTGGAGTGAGTAAATGTTAAAGGCAATTAATTGGCTGCCAATAAAGCAGGCCGCTTTGTCTTGTGCATTGTAATGTAAAACAAAAACTGTAGACAATGCAATTTCGTTCAAACTTGTTTGAATGACAATAAATAGCATTCTATTCTATTATTCTCACACGATATTACTGTCAACAAGTATCAGCATTGGTCTATTATTGTCATGTGTACCGTGATCCTGGGATACCAGACTGATTCCTGGGATGTCAGGACTTTCATATGAGGAAAGATTGGATAGACTCGGCTTGTACTCACTGGAATTTAGAAGATTGAGGGGGGATCTTATAGAAACTTACAAAATTCTTAAGGGGTTGGACAAGCTAGATGCTGGAAGATTGTTCCCGATGTTGGGGGAGTCCAGAACAAGGGGTCACAGTCTAAGGATAAGAGGGAATTCCTTTAGGACCGAAATGAGGAAAACATTCTTTACACAGAGAGTGGTGAGTCTCTGGAATTCTCTGCCACAGAAGGTAGTTGAGGCCAGTTCATTGGCTATATTTAAGAGGGCGTTAGATGTGGCACTTGTGGCTAAAGGGATCAGGGGGTATGGAGAGAAGGCAGGTACGGGATACTGAGTTGGATGATCAGCCATGATCACATTGAATGGCGGTGCAGGCTCGAAGGGCCGAATGGCCTACTCCTGCACCTATTTTCTATGTTTCTATGATCCAGCGAAAAGCTTTGTTTGCAAGTTGTGCTGTCAATTTACATGATACGCATGTACAATCAAGCCATACACATGTACAAGAAGGAGAAAAATAATAAAGTGCAGAACTTGTTTTACGGCGTTGTGCTACCATTGCAGAGAAAATGGAAGGACTGCAATGAAGGTAGACAAAAATGCTGGAGAAACTCAGCGGGTGAGGCAGCATCTATGGAGCGAAGGAATGAGTGACGTTTTGGGTCGAGACCCTTCCTCAGACTGATGAGGGGATGGTGGGGGGTGGGAAGAGGAAAGGAAGACTGATGAGGGGATGGGGGGGGGGGGGTGGGGGGTGGGGACTGAAACCTTCGCTTATAAACGGACCCGGTGGCACAGTGGTAGAGTTGACACGATATAGTGCCAGAGACCCAGGTTCGATCCCGACTACGGACATTGTCTATATCGAGTTTGTACGTTCTCCCCGCGACCTGCGTATGTTTTCTCCCGGAGCTCCAGTTTCCTCCCACACCCCGCACATACAGGTTTGTGCTCTTGCTAATATTGTAAATTGTCCCTAGTGCGTGTAGGATAGTGTTAGTGTGCGGGGATCACTGGTCGCCCTGGACTTGGTGGGACGAAGGGCCCGTTTCCGTGCTGTATCTCTAAACTAAACTATTATCATGTCCATTTTACATTTATATTTTCTAAATGTCTTGATATCACATCTGACAGATTCTAGTCATTTCTCAACTGCCGGTATGGACTACCATTTTTTGTAACCTTCTCTTCAATAATAGGTTCACATTTGCTATTTACCGATCAGATGGTAATAGAATTTGAGGCCATAAACCACAGCATTCACTATCAAGACTCATTCAAAATGCTGCAAAATAGATCATTAGGTTTATCTGTTCTCAGGCTCATTAACTTTTCTGGTAGGTTTTTCCAACAAATAATAATTACTTTTCCTTCCTCGATCATACTGTACCCCAGACACAAAGTACTTGTTTAAATCCCTCTCCCTATTTATTCCACATTATCATCTCCCATTTCTGACTCTAAAGGAACAATGTTTGCCTAAATCTTTTCCTTTTCACAAAAGCTTTTAGACTGTTCCAGGTTTCTCATATTCTCCCTATTATTTTCCCAATTTGTCATCCTTTATTAAATTACTAAATGTTCCCAATCCTTAAGCTCGTTACTTTTGTTTTGGCCAATTTAAGCATATTCCTTAGATTTAACACTACCTTCGATTTCTCATGTAATCAATGGGTAGATCACTTTTCCTCTTACAAAGGCAAGAGATAGTTAGAAATAAAAGTTGCAAATAATGAATTATAACTTTATATGCTAACCATTGCCTGCTCACTGTTCGTTTTATACAGTGGTTTCTGAGTTTCCCACCTTAGCCGACCGGTCCCTTGTACGTTCATGGTTTCTTGCAGTTAGTTTGAAGACTTGGGTTTCAGATTTGAATACATCATTCTCAAACCTAAAAACTCCATCATTTAACAGTCACTCTTTCTTCAAGGTCTCTTCATAGGTGAGGCTATTAATTAAACCTTCCTAGTTGCAAAATACAAAATTGGAAATAATATTTTCCTTGCTGGTTCCATCATAGACTGCTCAAGAAATCCCTCGTATGAATTCTAGGAATCCATTCTTAAGGGCCTGTCCTACAAGCATGCAACTCTATGCGATGAACGCGATCAAACTAGAAGCGGGGGCCGCGCGGAGGTCGGGTGATCCCCTGTACAGGGCCGTTCCCACCAGCATGCGCCTGCATGCGGCAAGCACAACCAAACCGGCAGTAGGGGCCGCGCAGAGGTCGGGTGAGTGGCGCAACGCAGTGCAAAGTGAGGCGAACTTGGAGCAAAGTCTAAGGTAAGTTCGCCAGGACAGAGAGGGGCACACAGAGAGGGGCACAGAGGCGCACACACACACACACACACACACACACACACACACACACACACACAGAGGGCCACGGAGCCACACACATAGAGGGTCACGGAGGCACCTACAGATAGGTTCACGGAGGCACGATGTCGGGGCGGTGTGTAATGCGTCGAGGTGACTGCGAGCCGACAAGCCGTTGCCGCGCGGAATTTTTGGATATAGTCAGTTTTTCGGAGCCCGGGGCGGTGTCGGGACGAACTCCACACAATTCCGCACGGCTCCGGCGATCGAAGTGGGACCGGCCCCGCGACGCCGGACAGCTCAAGCGACCACGTTAGGTCGCGCTAATCGCATAGAGTTGCATGCTTGTAGGACAGGCCCTTTAGTCATATATCGAGTCTATAAGTAAGCAGAAATCCCCTATTGTTACTGTATTGCTCCTTTTACATGGATCTCCAGTTTCCTTGTTTTTATATCATACACAACTTGACAGGTATGATTTAGACATCTCTCCCAGTCACCTTTTCTATCTCCTACGCTTTCTCAGCTCCACCCAAACTGATTCATGTTCAGCCAATCCCTTTCACACTACTGATGACACCTTTTATTAACTGTGGCAATCCACTTCCATTCACAATACCACAGTTTATATGCCTAGTTAATCTTGTCTGTGTTCTCTAAAAAAAAATGTGAATTATCACATCAAAGTAATCTTTACACACAAAATAATATGCCATTAAAGCTAGTTTAAAAAAGCATGATCACGGGGATCCAACAATACAAAGAATGCAAGTAGAAAATCTGTGTACTCATTCAGATGTCTGCACTAAATGATCGAGTCTTCCAAAAAAACATAATAAAATGGTTATCAGATGCACTGTTTCATGTTGCCTGTTCTTGATCTTGTATGCTGAAGGAAGAGAACGCTGGCTAATCAGAAGGCACTGCTGCACAAGCGTCAGAAAAAGGGCAGCTTTGATATTTTAACTGGCTTTAATCTAGCATGGAACAAAAGAATTAACAAGAAATGTGGCTTTGAAATTAGATAGTTGTTCCACAGCAATGGAGGCAGACATGCAATTTAAGGAACTTAACAAGAATTTACAGCTGGGAAAATTTAATCCCAGGGCAACTATAGTTACGATGAATTCAGTTCATTAATTTCATTCATTTAAAGAAAATTTGATGCTGCAAAGCATTACACAAATATATTATCGGGTCTCCAGGGATGATTGCAACTAATGAGCAAGTCAAAGGCCTTGCGTGCCAGAAACATGGGAAGCTTTTATATACAGCTTAAATTTTAACATTTGTAAGGCACTTGACATTATTGCTTAACCATTTCAGACTAACGGCAACCTAAGGTAATCTGCATTGCATCTCAATCCATTCACCATCTAGATATGTGTTCATTAATGTATATGTAATTGAGACGAAACCTTGTTGTTCTTTACATGGGGCAAAATTTCACACTTCTGCACGGTGTTGCCACACATCAGTATAACATATTCTCTGTAATGTTAATCTTGTTTGCATTTGTTCAATTAAAGATTTACTTTGGAGTTTACGACGAGAGCCAAAAGGGCACATTAATATTACTGGGAGGTCTGATCGGTGTGCCAATATTTGCAGAGATTTCACAGAGAAATTGGAAATTGTGGTACCCAATGTGTTCGTCACACTGAATTATTTTTGGCTGTCCACCGTGACAACATTGCAGCTAACCGGAGTGGAAATAAGCGGATAACTTCGCTGACAATTAAGTTTACTCCCTGCACTGTTGTGAGTGACCAGAAATTATGCTACACTAAAAAATTCCCAACTCTTCCTTTCTGGAGTTTTTCTGGAATATGTTCATGATCATAAGTTGTAGGAAGTTCAGCTCTGGCTGAACAACTTCTAATCTTGTGTGTGGACTCGATAAGAAGAAGTTATGAGAGCAGAATTAGGACATTCGGCCCAAAGTCTACTCCACCATTCAATCATGGCTGATCTAATCTTTCCCTCTCAACCCCCTTTCTGCTGCCTTCTCCCCATAACACCCGTACTAATCAAGAATCTATCAATCAATCTCTGCCTTAAAAATATCCATTGACTTGGCCTCCACAGCAATGAATTGAAAAGATTCACCACCCTCTGACTAAAGAAATTCCTCCTCATCTCCTTTCTAAAGATAAGAAAGATCTAAGATCTAAATGCTCTTGTTTTATTGTAATAATTTTTGGCTGTTTTTTCATCCTCTGCACATTAGACTTTATTTGATGTGCAATTAACTGCTTGCTTCAGTCACATGCTCTTTCTTACCGCAAACATATCACCTGACATGTGGTCGTCCATTAATTTGTCACCCTTTTGTCCATTCTTGGGATAAAGGTGTTACTGTCAAGATTGGTATTACTGACTTATTGTTCGGTATCAGAGTACTTCATAGTGTGTAAGGTTGAGAATTTGGCAAGTGTGGGAATTTGGTACAGAGAGGAATGAGGTGAGAGTTGACCCCGTTTATAAGATGTTGTCTCAGGTTTTCATGCTTTGTGCAAATTAGTAATAGGACCAGATTAAACATTAGATATAAATAACGCAGCAAAGATCCAGTATTGAACTGCAATACGAGACCACAGGCAACAAGATTATTCCAAGCAAAACTGATAACAAGAGTTGCTGTTTCTTTTGAATTTCTAGACACCTTGATCAAAACCTAGTGTGCAAGTCAGAAATAGAAGGTAGGGCAAGAGTAGTTGGACTACTTACTTTTACACTGTGAAACGTGGCACCAAAGTAGGTCAGGCCAAGCATGTTTGAAATGTTGTGATCTAGATGAGATAAATAGGAATATTTTTCATAACTGATTTGAAAAGTTACATTGAACGGAACACATCTGTGAGGGTCAGAATAAAAATAGCTGACAGCAGAATTCTCACTGTGTCACCCAGGGTCAGGAGACTGTCCAGGAAAGAGCATTAGAACTATCTTGTGGGTGTCAGATGTGCAAACACTGACATTTTTGCCTTCATTTTTCAACAAAACGCAGGTCTTTACGTCTGTGTTCACCAAAGTATTTTAAAAGCGAGAAAAGCAAATAATAAGGCCTATTTTAATGTGTGCTTTAGTTTAGAGACGCAGCACGAAAACAGGCCCGTAGGCCCACTGAGTCCGCGCCGACCAGCGATCCCCGCGCATTAACACTATCCTACACACAATCGGGACAATTATTCATTTATACCAAGCCTATTAACCCACAAACCCTTACGTCTTTGGAGTGAGGGAGGAAACTGGAAATCTCTGAGAGAAACCACGTGCACGGGGAGAACATGCAAGTTTCGTACAGACAGCAGCCGCAGTCGGGATCGAACCCGGGTCTCTGCCACTCCAAGCGCTGCAGGGCAGCAACTCTACTGCTGCCGTGCCATCCCTAAATGTATTGAGTTTATTCATAGACACCGGACAGAAACAAAAACTGATGTTCTTGAAAGATCATCTCCCTTTTTCTACTGCAGAAACGGGATGAAGTTGTAGAAAAACAATCACTTTGCTTAGAAAACAGAATCTAAAGAGCAAAAGGAAATAACTTTCACAGCAGTAAGTGCAGTATAATTTCTCTAGAAAATGCAGTGTGGAGGTACGTTATGTGGAGGTTAATCAATGTCAACCATGAACAGTACATTGGTCCCCAAACCTGACTGTGATTAGCTGCAGTCATGTTACTATAAGCAACCAAAACATACCAGCTGTAGAAAACTGGAGGGGTAAAAGACAACATTAAGAATAAGCAAAATAAAAATATAAAAACTGTAACAGAGAGATATAATGAATAATACAAGCTGTAAGTACAAACATGGGAAAACAGTTCACTTTTGGACCAAGACTGCTCTGCATCCATAACATCCACAGTTTCTGCTCACACACCTCGACCACCCCAATATGTTGTTGAAGATTTGCACTGAATATCAAGGGTTGGTGGTTCAATTCTCTCGTGGTCATTGCCTGGAACTTCTTTGTTGAGGATGTTATTTGTCAGTCTACATTGTCCAGGTCTTGTTGCAAACAGTGCAGGGCTGCGTCACTGTTTTTAAGAGTTCCCCATGTACAAGCCTCACAATAACATGTCCAATTGTATTTTGGAGTCAATATTTTGTCTCAAATATAACCCCATTGGCATGGGTCAGGGTTCAATGATCAGATCCAGTCCCTGCTCAATTTTCATTCACCCTCTGCTCCACAAGGAAGTTGAATTTCATATGAAGGCTATTTACGATTTGTTGCAGAGTTGAAAGCCGGAGAATAACCAGAAAGATTTTACGTTTGGCTTTTAAAAGTCCGTGGTTCACCCAGTGAATACCCATATGTTTTTATTTGGAAAATTTGTGATTTTTCAAAAGCCATTTAAGTGAAGCTTTTACTTTGAAATTAGCCTTAGTACAGAAAGATTACTGAATGGTAGATGTTAAGCATGAGAACATGTTGTGAAATTGTCAACATTGACAACCGTATTATTGGAAAACTGTGGATGAAATGAATTAAACAAATACTTATCTGTAAGAAAATGAACCGCCCGCATACTCTCAAGGAATGAGAATTAGCCCTATCATGTTTTGCAGGCTGATTTCTGAAACGAGGTTTATATTAATCACCATATTTAAATTAACAGCATAGACTGATTTAAATTGAGATTATTTATGCACAAAATATTTAAATGATAATTAAATGTATTACAAGATTTACAGTTAAAAATGTCATTGGCGATACAGATTTTAATATATATATATCTCCCAGTACAGGCACATTTTAAGTGCCAATTATGTCATAGTTGCTAAATGATTAAATATGTATACTCCTTGTGATTAACCACACAAATAAATTTACCATACATTGCACCCATTTCACTGGCATCAATAAATGTTTAAACTTACCATCTTTCAATTTGATAACCAATTTTACTGGGATACCTCATGGTTTAGAGATTCAATTCAACTATCACCTTGTTAATGTATGCTGCACCGCTCTTTTGTTTTCTGCATTTTTCAGTCTTTCATCTCACCCCTTAACTGCTGCACATTTTCAGATGGTGAGGCCCATGCTTTTGAAATTGTGTTTGCTTTTACATTTCCTCAAATAACTTCTCCAGAATCATCTTTTTGATTAATCTTTTATGGCCATTGCCATCTTTGTCTCTATCTTTTGCTCATCACGGTGGTGCAGTGGTAGAGTTGCTGCCTTACAGCCAATGCAGCGCCGGAGAACCGGGTTCGATCCTGACTGTAGGTGCTGCCTGTACGGAGTTTGTACGTTCTCCCCGTGACCTGCGTGGGTTTTTTCCGAGATCTTTGGTTTCCTCCCACACTCCAAAGATGTACAGGTTTGTAGGTTAAATGGCTTGGTAAATGTATACATTGTCCCCTGTGGGTGTAGGATAGTGTTAATGTGCGGGGATCGCTGGTCGGTGCGGACCCGGTGGGCCGAAGGGGCTGTATCCGTGCTGGATCTCTAAACTAAACCACTTCTATTCAGATTAGTCCTTCTTAAGAACCTATAGTTGACTCTCATTCTCAGAGGTGCATGGTAAATGGAAGTTTTTCTTGGTATAAACCATGCAAATAACTAGTGCTGATGACCAATAAATTGAAAGCATTAATAGAATTATTACTGCCAAGTGGTATGAAAGTAATTGACAAAATAATTGTCCCTAGTGTGTCGGGTAGTGTTATAATGCGGGTGCTGGTCGGCACGGAATTAGTGGGCCGAAGGGTCTGTTTCCACGCTGTATCTGTAATATTAAACTAAAATTCAGTACAATTTAAATTTGTCAATTTAGTTTTACCCTTAAATTATTTTTAAGGTATTAATACATTGGTCAGCGTATGCAAAAAACGTTTGTTGTATTTTATTTCATAATACTGCAGCTTTGCTATTTTCAATCGGTCAGTATGGCAATAAACAAAACAAAATGGCAAAAATAGTTCCATCTACACTAAATAAGCAGTCAATTGATGCATGTTGTTAGCTGATTTAATGAGTGTTTCTCCATAAAATTATTCTCACATTTAATTTTATTACAGTGGAATTGAATTATAACAATCAATTTATACAGGTCTCCAAATGATTACCACAACCAAATGATCTCAATAGCCGGAGGTATCAGCTTCACAGATTCAACGAGTACAAGGTCTGGATTTTTAAACAGCTATTCTGCTCAGACCAGAATCACACTGCTTAAAATGCTCTCCCATGAAATTAATCCATTTCTGAAAGGGTAATTAAAAATACCATTCCACCACAGAATGTCTACCTTTCTATCTTATTCAAAATACCAAAGTGAATGAAGAAAATCAAGCAATCCCTCACTATTTGAAGCTAATATGGATTCTTTTTTTTTCCTTATTCCCCTTGAGCACTCCTATTTCCCTGCAAAATTCAATACAAGGTACTCAGCCTAATCAGCATAATGAAAAAGAAAAAAAACTAAGGGCTGACTGCTTTCAGCAAATGTAGTTCAATTCACATTGCTCACCAGCATCAAACATCGACCTACAACTGGGTTCCACTGAACGAATCATCAACCTTTCAAGCAGTCCTTCAGAGTTGAGGCTGACTTGTTTTGACTCCAATTGCCACCAGTCATGATTGAAGATTCAGGGTTCAGACACAGGTGGGGCAGCAGAAGCTTCATGCAGTTTATAGAAACATAGAAAATCGATGCAGGAGTAGGCCATTTGGCCCTCCGAGCCAGCATCGCCATTCAATATGATTATGGCTGATCATCCAGCATCAGTACCCTGTTCTCGCTTTCTCCCCATATTCCTGGATTCTGTTAAGCCTAAGAGCTATATCTAACTTTCTCTTGAAAACATCCAGTGAATTGGCCTCCACTGCCTTCCGTGGCAGAGAATTCCACAGATTCACAACTTGCTGGCTGAAAATGTTTTTCCTCATTTCAATCCTAAATGGCCTACTCCTTATTCTTAGACTGTGACCCAAGGTTTTGAACTCCCCCAACATTGAAACATTTTTCCTGCATTTAGCCTGACCAATCTCTTAAGAATTTTATATGTTTCTACAAGATCCTCTCTCATCTAACCTCTAATTTCCAGTGAATATAAGTCCAGTCGATCCGTTAAAAACTGAACCAATCTTGTGTACCCTTTCCCCTTCTGCAATATTTACATGGCTCTCCTTTTGAAACCATTCTAAATGGTTGCAAGGCAAAGATGTATTATTTCTTCAAGGTATATTGACAATTCCAAGAGTCACAAGTGTTTTATTGTCACATGTACCCCCAAAACAGAAAAAGTCTTAGTAGCACAAGAGGCTTGTAAGCACAGTACTCAATAGATTATATAGTAAACAAAGAAAGAAAAAATGTTTAATAATTTAAAAAAACAATATAGTGAAAACAAAAACAGAGCCCAAAGTCCCTAGAGCAAACTAGGCAGTTCGCTGTTTAGTTGCAGTTTGCAATAGCATAATGGTTTTTCGGAAGAAGCTGGTCCTGTTCTGCTCAATACAATTTTCTGATTCCTAGTCCTTCGTCCAAAAAACAGCAATGAGATGAAAGCCTGCCAGTGTGGTGTGGGTCCTTGATGATGCTAGCTGACTTTTTGAAAGAGCGCATCCTATAGATCTCTTCAATGGTGGAGAGGTCAGTGCCCACGACGGACCTGGTAGTGTTTTGTAATCTCCTTCATTCCTGCGCATTTGGGTTGCCAAACTAGGACATGATTCTTCCTTTGTCCTGCTGGACATGCCTTCCTATGTTGGAGGAGCTCAGAGTAGAATATCATTTTGAAACTTTGCTACTACAAGTACAATCAACTTGGCCCATCCACCTGAGCTGGCTGAGCATGTGAACCTCGGTGGTGGAGATATTGACTTTGGAGATACAAACACGGCTTATCTTACCACTGATTTTGGAGTTTGTAGATTATGGATTGATGATATTTTTAGTGGTTTTTTTTAATGTGCCCAGTTGACTAAACTTTACCAAACTAAAGTTCACCAAACTATACTGAAAGGCAGGGATCATTGTTCCTCTGTAGAACATGAGCTTGGTGCCATGGTTGAGGTCTTGGTCGAATGAGTGCATTAATTTTATCAACAATATCAGCCTTTGGTATGAGATGCCACCCGAGGAGTCATAGAAAGTGATCCACTTTTCCCTCAGGGTTCTCAACAGATCCTGACGGTCTGGCACTGTGATGTTTGGGTGGACCACTTGGGAAAGAACCTTTATCGTCCAGAGGAGAGGAGATGCACAACTGCTGCCTCACAACTGCACTGAATAGAGTTCACTCTTCACATCTGATGCTGCTGCCTGTGTGCGGTTTGCTCTCTGTTCCTGAGACTGTGTGGGTTTCCTCCGGGTCCTCTGTTTCTTTTCCCATATCTGTCCCTTTTTAAATCACCCCATGGGTGTAACTGAGCTGTAGAATCTGGGGGTGCATGGAGTTGCTGAGAATATGGGGATGATAAAATGAATTAGGTTAGGCAATAGAAGCTTGATGGACAGTGTAGGGCGAATTAGTGGGGTGAAGGGCCTGTGGCCATGCTGTACCTATCTATGCCCCTCTGTTTTGTGCAAGGGTCACATTTCTCCCACTCCAGTAAATTGGTCAGCAGGGAGTTTAGACAAGAGTGTGAATATATACAAGTCACCTGCATGACATAACTAGAGATTGGAGGTGAATTTTATTTCTTCTGCTACTCTGTGCCACAATATTAGACCATATGAAGCAAAGTGTGTGCTTACAAAACAATGATCAATTGCCCTTGAACCTTGAGAAACTAAACCTGCTTTTGGCATTGTGGTAAATTAGTGGCGAGTTACATTCTTTGCCGAACAGTTCATACTAATAGGAACAGGACAGATGCATTTGGTCATTGAGAAATGTAGTGCAGCTTCGATTCTCTCAAGAGCTCTCATCATGGAGATTTTTTTTCCATAAAATGGCTTTGCACGGAAAAGGTAGTAAGAACTTGTTGTAAACTACATTTTAAAAGTGAATTTCATCACTCTGCATCCATTGAGATTATTTATTTGATTGCAGCAACTTGTACTCAAAAGCTATTTCAAGATGTATGGAAATGAATGCCGTTTGCCTCAAACAGGCTAATTCACGACATCAGAAACATAGTTGAAGTTAACTTATAATGATCCATTCCACATCATTAACAAAGATATAATTGACTGACTTTTATCATTGGTGTAATAGGCAAAAAACATGCAGGTTTATGTTCCATTTCATAATCTCTTAACAGCCACTGAAGTCCTTTTCAAACAATTACTGTTGTATTATAGTAAATACAGATTGAATTAACATACATTAATATGTATTACACAGTGATGCAATAATGGGTGGAGGATACCTTCCACTGACGTTGTCAAGGAATACATTTTGGTCATACCACATGGAAAGGCTCTGCTGATGATCGTCAAATGAGATTGACTATCTTTAAACCTATTAGATGTTTCAGATCTTTCATGTTCACTTAAGGACATAGACAGCGTCTCTGTTGAACATTAGTCAAGTGATGCTAAAGTGATAAGTCAACGCAGATTTATCATTCTGGTAAACAGAGCCATCTGCCTTCAGCAATATCTCCAGATTAAGTTCCATCTTTGCTTTGCCTCCCTCTACCTCATTCGCACGCCAATGAAACTTTTAATGGATGATCTCCACTATCAGTAACCAGGTCCTGTCCCTGTTAGTACTTGGAGAGACTAGAACAAGTCCAGTTCACAACAATTGCTGAGAAATCTAACTCACTGTGAAATTCGCAATGGACAAGAGCTCTCAACATGGAGATTTTTTAATCATAAAATGGCTTTGAACCAAAAGGAAGTAAGTAAGAACTTGTTGTAAACAACCTTTTGTAGCATATTTTATCATTCTGCATCCTTTGAAATCATTGATTTGATTGCAGCAATGTGTACTTAAAAGTTATTTCAAGATGTATGGAAATGAATGCTGTTTGCGGCAAACCGGCTAATTCAAAGCGGTAGTTAACTAAAAGTTAGTAAGTAACAACCTGTTGCAAGCTACCTTTTTTTGATGTATTTTGTCACTTTGCTTCCATTGGAGTCTTTGATTTGATTGTAGCACCATGCACTGAAAAGTTATTTCAAGACGTATGGAAATTAAAGCACCGGAAACACATAGATCCCACAGAGGAAATGCACAATCAACTTTAAACTCTGCTGCTGGGCTTCATGCGTTATCTCGTGGTGGAGCACAGTCATGAAAAATACTGCAAATAGTCGTCAGGAAGCTTGGTTTCTGGGTTCGTACATACCCATTTGGGAATCCCAAACGTACTACAAACACAAGAGCCTGCATATGATGGAATCTGGAGCAAAAAAAAACTGTTGGGGGAACACTGAGTCCAGCAACATCTCCAGCAATTATTTGTTTGGGAGGAAACCGGAGCACCCAGAGAAAACCGGATAAACATGGATAAACATGCAAACTCCACACAGATGTCACTCGAGCTCAGCATCGAACCCGGGTCTCTGGCACGATGAGGAAGTAGATCTAGCAGCTGCGCCTCTGTGCTGCCCTGATCAGCCTGTTCTGTCAGATTAAGCAGTAAACTATAGAGTGCATGGATCTATTGCTGGACTTTTAACGGGAAAGAAATTAGGCAGTTTCAACTTTGGATTAGTAAATCCCCCAGTAGGTTACTGCTAAGACGATCAAGTTAATCCAAGTTATAAAGTTATGCTGTAGGTGACCCCACTAGATAAATTAAATGTTTTTAAACATGGCGAGGTGATAACTGGCTTGGTTGCTTTGAGGATCGTGTTCCTCCACCTTCCCTTTCAATTAACCTACGTTCCCTTTCATGGAGTTATGTTATTTATGGAAGTGATTTAATTATGTAGAAAACCTCCCAGGAAGATTGAATTGAATATCGCCAGTGGTGAGCATTGAATCAAAGCCATTTATTGCCTGGTGACTATTCATGAAATCTCACATGTTGATTGTCCTTTTATGATACTGTTAATCATAATGTTCAGTGTAGTTAGTTATAGCCTGTGGATTTTAATAGGTATCAGTATAATTAATTTCAGCTTCAGTAAAATTAAAGGCAATCTTAATGGCAAAATTAAATTTTCTTTATCTTGCGCCGAACAGAAGAGCTAAGATGTGCCCACAATGCTTTGCTCTTTTTGTGTAAAGATTCACATAGTCTCCGCAACTAATTCCAGGCAAAATAGCACCGAAGGAGGGCACACACAGTGAGAAAATATGCTGGAAAATGTTACTAAGATCCAGTGAATAGCAAGGGAAGAATTATTTGAAGAACATATTCTAAAAGTGTGAGAACTTGATCTTTCCTTCAAATGTGAGTTAGAGTCACAGAGTCAGAGTCTTTAGAGTTCACGCTGTCTGTGATACTGCGCAGAAACAGGGCCTTCGGCCCACCAAGTCCACGCCAACCAGTGATTCCACAGACCCCGGAGAAAGCCCACGCAGGTCATGGGGAGAACGTACAAACTCCGTACAGACAGCACCCATGGTCAGGATCGAATCTGGATCTCGAGCCCTGTAAGGCAGCAACTCTATTACTGCACCGCATAAGAGTCATAGAGTCAGACAGCGTAGAAACAGGCCCTTCGGCCCAACTTGCCCACACTGACCAACAGGTCCCATCTACACTAATCCCACCTGCCTGTGTTTGGCCCATATCCCTCAACACCTGTCCTATCTAATTGTTTCGTAAACTTTGCAATCGTCCCTGCCTCAACTACCGCCTCTGGCAGTTTGTTCCAGTCACCCACTTCACAGGGTTCTCAATTAATACGACCTATTCCATGATTTATGGGGAAATAACTAAAACAATTTAGGTCAATGTGGTGATGGTAATTACTGGGAAAATATTATTAGTTCTTCCAGCTGTGTATTATATGGCAATAATTGTGATGCCGTTGCAGGATGTGTTTTAATATGAATGCATAACTGTGTGCTCCTCTTGTGGGGAAAAATGCAATCCAGTATGGTGATGATTTCTAGATGCTGAAAAACTCTTGCAACTCAAAGATAAATTCAGCTCTTTTCCTTTTTTTTAATGCAAATAATAAATAAGTAAAAAATATTTGCAAACTAGTTACTTAATGAAAGGTTTCATGTGGTTGATTGCTGCCCTGCAGTTAAATATTAAGCAAAGAGGTTAGCTTGACGGAGATGCAATTGTTTTCCGTATCGTATCTTCGTCCGCACTGCAGCCCAACATCGAGGAGGTCTTGCTGGAGAGCTCCACCGCGGGAGTCTGCAGACTTTAACAAAACGGAGCCCGCAGTCTCTGCTCAGAGACCGACTTCGGGAACTCCTAGAAGCGGGAGCTTCAATTACCCCGACTGCGGATGTCTCGACTACCCCGACAGCGGGAGAATAAAAGAGGAAGAAGTTTGGACTTTATTACCTTCAATCACAGTGAGGAACGTGGGGATTCCACTGTGGTGGATGTTTATGTTAACGTTTACATAGTTGTGCGTCTTGTTGCTTCTTTATTTAGTCTGGCTGCATGGTCATTGGAATTTCACTGTACCTTAATTGATACATGTGACAATAAACTGACCTTGAAAACTTGAATTCGGGTTGCACCATAGCAAGGAAGATGTGGTGCCTTTGGAGAGGGTGCAGAGGTGGTTTACCAGATGTTGAGTGGATTAGAGGGTTTCAACCACAGGGAGAGGTTGGATAGACTCGGATTGTTTTCTCTGGAGCGTCGCATGTTGTGGGAAGGTTTGATAGAAGTATATGAAATTATGAGAGGCATAGACAGGGTAGATAGTCAGAACATTTCCCCCCAGGGGCGAAATGACCAATGCTAGAGGGCATACCTATAAGTAGAGAGGGGAAGGGACTTTTAATGAAGATGTCGGGCAGAATCGACAGTGGCTTTTAAGCAGCTTTTAGATAGTGAATATGCATGGAATGGAGGGATATAGATCACTTGCATGTAGATGGGATTAGTTCAGCTAGGCATCATGATCATCACAAATATTGTGGGCTGAAGGACCCTGTGCTGCACTGTTGTGTTCTATGTTCTGCAATTCGAAGTGTCTATTGAAATCACAAAACACTTGGAGAATGATGAACAGCAGCATGACGTAATCAGTCAGCAATTCATGCAGGAATCGGTGACCACTTCAAATAGCATTAGTTTGGGAGTGGTCTATCCTTCCTCCCCAATGCACTTTCAGCATAATGGATAATATAGGATCTTAAAGTTCATATTACCAATTTGGCCCACTAAAATTTTTCTCATTCTTTCTACATGGAAGGGCAAAGATTGATCAAGAGAAGAAACTTGTATTGTAAATTCCTCGTTCTAAGCTTCCCCCCAGTCTAGTTTCAGTCAAAAACCACTGAATCAAGCACTTGATCAACTAATTTTTATTTTAACAAAACACAATTATAGTTCCCACCACTGTACCTAACCACTGCGGGTTCATTGTATTCAACAGGGCTTCCCAAGGAAGCATAGAAACATAGCAACATTTACCCTGATCTGCAAGAAAACCAGGCAAGGCTCAATACATCATCCAATCAACATTCAGCAAAGTAGAACTCTGCAACATTATTTACAAGGTGTATGTCTGGTTTGCAGTCATCCAATCCATTCTATGCATTTTGCACCTAATTGACAGGGTCTAAAGATGTTCTTATTCTTTTCCTGCAGCTTGGATCTAGGCCCTAGACCTCTCTGGCACCACTCCGCAGCTTGTCCCAGTTCTGCAGAGAGCACTTCCAAATTGACCTAATCTCCCAGCAGCTCTGAAGCTTTTATCCAATTTTAAAGTCCTAGCCTCTCCAATCTGGCCAGGATTAACAGTATCACAAACCTATAATGACCACTGAAGGAACCCATTCATTGCATGCCAACTCCATACAGAACAATCCCATCAGTCCAATTTTCTCTCATTTCCCCCATCACCCTCAACCTAGTTTCTCTCATGCACCCAATCATCCCTTTTGATTAACTTGCCCTTTACTGACACCAAGGAGAAACGTATAGAAGACAATTAACATACCAACATGTCTCTGGAATATGGGAAGAAACCAGATCACCTGGAGAAAACCCAGGCCATCATTGTTCGAAAGAGTAAACTTGTACAGACAACATCCAGATTGGGAATGAACCCAGGTCCTTGGATCCGAGAGGTAGCAGGGATAAAGACTGCACCACCATGCTACTCGTGAATTAAAACAAGTGATGTTTTAATTATTTCTCATGAGTTTACTCCAAAAATGAACATATCTCCAGATTCAAAAATCTGCAAATTACAGGGAAAAATATATAACTCACAGTGCTCTGAGAACATGCTGAAAAGCACTGACCCAGAATATCATAATCTCTACTCCATGCTCGCATTTATTGACCACTCTTTCAGATTTGTTGCGTCAAAGTGGAATCTGCACAAGTCTCGGACCATTGTGGACTCCACCTGTTTATGGTCATCGGTGTCAGCCCCGATTTGTTCTGAACCTTTTCGTACCTCCAGTTGCCGTAACGTCACATATTCCTTTCCAGGCGGAGATGCTGCCTGACACGCTGAGTTACTCCAGCATTTTGTGTCCATCTTCTGCCAATGACCACCAGTCCCAAATTTATGCACATCCAACATTTTTGTTTTACGAAAACAATTACATGCTGCTGGGAATGTTTCCTACATTCTAACAAATCCCATTTATCAGCTTAATAGAAACAAAAGAGATCTTTTCATCAAATCATATTCACTACGATAAAAATAAATCTTGACAACTCAATTGAATAAAGAAATTGTCTCCTGCTAAAAACACTAAACAATTCATCACAAATAATGTAAATTGGCATCACTTCTACCAATGTCTTCAAAATAATAGACTTCAGTAAATACCCAACCGTTTGTAAAATGAGCTTCACTGCTGCTTCAAAATTCCAGAGCAACATGGGCAAAAAGATTTGCGACACAACTCAATGAACATTCCCATTTACCATCTTCCTCAAAAGATTGTAACTTTGACCAGGACAAGAGTTTTTTTTCTGATAACATACTTCAGTCCACATTGAACGTACCTCGACCTTCATTCACTCGACTTCCATCATTACATTTCAGATGAGTTTATTGTCACATACAGCAGAGTGCAATTAAATTTCTTGTTCACATAGAGCCCCATGAGTAAGCAGCATGCGTACGGTAATGATAAATACAACAATAACTACAACATTGAAAGCAAAAGAGCAGAATGGTGCAAGACTGTAGTACAATCTGAAAATTTGTGGGGAAAATATTTCAAGGACACCAATGGAATAACCAATTGAGACAGAGTTAAGATCTCATAGAATATGTGACAGTACCTCTGGAACGGAGGTTTGAAATAAACATGGTTCAGAAGTCTAAAAGCAGAAGGAAAGAAGCTGTTCTTAAGTCTGGGCATCTGGGTTTTCAAACTCATGAATCCTCTGCCAGAAGGTAGAAGAGAGAATAGGGAACGAAGAGATTTATTCACAATATTTATGTTATATATGCTGCAGAAAGTGGTGAACATTTCCCAGTCCATCATGTGTATTGATCTCCCCACCATGCAAGGAATCGAAGAAGAATCGCTACCTCAAGACAGCAGCTAATATCAAAGACCTGCAGCACACTTGCCATGCTCTCTTCTTGCTGCTACCATCAGGAAGGAGGTACAGGACCTGAGAACCTTTACCTCTAGGTTCAAGAACAGCTTGTTCCCATCAACCATCAGGCTCTTGAAGTGCCCTGCACAATCCCAATCACAACCATATCTTAGTACCAAACTCCTGCAGAATCTGCACGATTATGGTTACTTTATATATTGTGGGTTTTGCACTATGGTCTGGTTTATTTAGGATAACTGATAATTTAATGCATCTAATGTGCTACATTCCTGTAATGTTTTAGTTTTAGTTTCAGAGCAAGAGCGTGGAAACAGGCCCTAACAGTCCACGCCGACAAACGATCACATGTACACCAGTTCTACCCTACACACTAGGGCCAATTCACAGAAACCAATTAACCTGCACATCTCCAGAAACCGGAGCACCCAAAGAAAACCCACACAGTCCCAGGGAGAACATTGAATCGGCCCGCTCGCGGAGCTTAATATCGGCCAAGGGATTTACCATCACCCGGCGGGGGCTTCAACATCAAGAACATCGATCGCCTCGACGCAGCGGGAGAAGAAGCAAGGACGAGATAAGACTTTTTGCCTTCCATCACAGTGAGGAGGTGCCTGGAGATCCACTGTGATAGATATGTTAAATTGTGTTCATTGTGTGCTTTGTTGCTTTTTTTCTGTCATGACTGCATGGTACGAAATCTCATTCAAACTTGTTTGAATGACAATAAAGGAAATTCGAAACATATAACCTCCGTACAGACATCACCTGTAATCAGGATTGAATCCGGGTCACTGGCACTGTGAGGCAGTATTACTAATGCTGTGACGTTGTGCTGCCTCTGTTATGCTGCGGAAATGTAATTGCTTTGGATCAGATCCTGTGCAGATGACATGATCACCCTTGAACTCTTAAATCCTCATCGAGAGATTTGAGCACAAAATTCTCGACTGAAACACCAGTGCAGTTGGAGTTGCAGTTTTTGGAATTAACTTTAGAGTGAGGACCCATCTGCTTTCTGAAGATGATTCCATGGGTTCATTTTGAAAAATAGGGGACTTATTTTGCAAATCAGTACATTTAAAAAATGAGAAAACAGAAGCTGCTGGTAGAATTAACACCAGATTAAACAAAACCTCGTAAGAATACAAAAGAGTATTTTTTTTGTTAATTAATCTACCTAAACTCCTTATAAATTTGACAAATTTGTTAAACTAGCATAAAGACTTTTACTGGAATATATTAATATGCATGCTCTCTTATCCAGTATATGCACATAACATGCTATTTGTCATTTGAACTTAAGAGCAGTAGTATCTGCTTTTGACCTAGGAATTAATTTTTTGACCATGCAAAGAAAAAAAAGCAATTTTGTTCTCTTTCCACAAAATAAAAAATAAATGCATTGAATGAATAGAACAGCAATATCCCGACCATTAATGACTATATACTGTTTGCACTGTTTGTGCAAAGGAACAATAGATGCAAGAGATTGAAGAATAGAAAAAGCTCAGTCTCTAATTAGAGGTCGTTAGACATAGAAATTACATGAGAATTGTTGTATTCAATAGTTAAGTATGAGAATTTAAATACCAAGTTATGCAAAATATATCAGCAGTCAAATGCAGTAAAAGCAGTTTCTGAAAACTGAATTATAAGGTTTTATATTTGACAGAATCCAATCTCATCATCATAAGTATGGATTGAATTACGCTTGCTAATAAAATAGTGAATCTCAACCAATTTACTCTGACTTTCTCTACTGCTTCATATTATTTCATTGTGATTTTGCTTTGGTGCGGTCTTCTGCAGATATAATTTTCCTTTCAACGGCGAAAGGATTTTTATTAGCAATCACACCGCCAGATTTTAAACAGATACGACACAAGGCTGAGAACATTGGTGTCAGTTTTGTCAGTTTCTGATGGATGTTTCTGCTATCTGCATGCACTATTAGTGTCCTGTTGCAGTGATGGTGGCAATAGGGACTTGAAATGTAATAGTCCCCCATGCTGGGCCTGCTATAGTGCCCCACAGCCATATTGCTGTTCTCTTCTCAATGCGCTCTTTTCCAGTGCTGTGTGACAAGTCTATACACACAACTGCAGGGATGAAACGGCACAGAGCAAGCAATTTTAGGGGAACAGAACAAAGCCTTCTCACCCCGTGTCAGAAATAAAATTAAACAAGCACTTGAGAATAAAAGGGGAAAAAAATACCATGTAAATATTAGCAAGACGACACAATCATAAATTAAATGGAAGCAAAGCATTGCAATGAATTCTACAGAATCAATTAACTGACATCCTCCCCAACAAGTCAAAAGCTGGCACAAACTAATGAAAGTGGAACCCATGCATAAAACAGATATTTGTCAATTAGTATTTGCATATGCTACAAAGGATGGTAATCATATTTATATGCAAATTCATATCACAACAGCAACTTTGGGGTAGATTTCTATTGCTTGTGCATTCTTTATTTGCATATAATCAACTAACTGGATCTTTCTAATCGAAACCTGAAAGAAAATGTGGCCAAAAGTGTTTCCACAGTAATAAAGTGTTTTTTTTTAATTACCATTATTGATTCACACCTTATTGGGTTTACATACCACACGTCTGAAATCATCTCAAAACAAAATCACAAATCACCAGCTGAAGTGACCAGAGAGACATAGATTAATTTCAACATCAGGTTTCCTTGGACAATGTGGCACAATGGTACAGTTACTGCCTTACAGCGCCAGAGACCCATGTTCGATCCTGACAATGGGCGCTGTCTGTACGGAGTTTGTACATTCTCTGGGTTTTCTCACAGTGCTTTGGTTTACTCACAAATTCCAAAGGCATACAGGTTTGTAGGTTAATTGGCTTCTATTAATTGTCCCCAGTGTGTATGATAGAACTTGTATATATTATATTATAGTGGGTCCGCGCGGACCCGCTAAGCCGAAGGGCCTGTTCCATGCTGTATCTCTAAACTAAACTAATTATGTTGCCGAGTTAGTTTCCGACCTGGTCCAGAGAAAGGACAGAATATTCTCAAGTGACTTGGTCACCTGTAGCTTCACAGTCAAGGCAGAATGTGACTTGATCATTGCCCATAGCTAAGCACTTCCGGTAGCCACAACTGGACAATGAGCAGAAATAATAATGCAACTATGTCAGGGACAATGGACTTGTTAATAATAGCTCCAACACCTCCTCAGCTAAGAGCAGCTCAACAAATACAATTTTATATTGCTGAACCATTTAATTTCTCGATCAACTGCAATTCTTGAGGAGTTTAGATTATAAGCTTTTAACCTCTTTCTATTCAACTGTTTCTCTTCACTTCAAATATGAAAAAAAAACTCCAAATGAATGGAAATGGTTCTACTGAAGTTGTTGATAAACAAAAATGGTTCCCCTTATCCCTAAAAATTCTTGACCGAACCATAATCTGTCATTTTGGATGATACCTTGAACAAACTTCATTATAAGTTGAGAGGCAATTATAGTCTTGGATCAATTAAATTGACTTTGTGTTTCTATGGTCAACAATCATTAATCAGTTTGTCACATTTAGGTCCTTATGTCTGGTATTTGTGATCTATCCTGACCAAAAAAAATCACTTTATGAACTTAACCTAATTAAGTTTGATACAAAGACCAAAGTGTTACTGAGGATAACAAAGATCAAGTATGAATTGTAACTACATACTGTAAAGAACAGGCACGTACACAAGGAATTCTTTACTATAGCTTTATTAACTACACACACATTACTGCCCTAGCTGTACATGGTCTGTCACGTTCACTAGAGAGAGAGCTAGGGGATGGGGAAGACACAGATATACTTGACTATAGGGGAGTGGTTAGCAGAGCTACATAACTACAATTAAAGGGACATGCACTACTCATCTACATCCTTCCTCTACAAAAGAAAGGAAAGTGACAGCCGACCATGTCTCATGCGCTAGGGCAACTGGAAAAATAAAGAAACAATGAAGCAGCAACAGATCATACATATTCGCCATAACGATCAGGCGGCTGCACGAGCCGGCCAGAGCAGGTCCGCATCCCGCTCATACCTCCTCCCCCCATGGGAACGGGCGGAACGGGAGCGGGAGGTGAAACCCTAACAGGAGAGCTGCGAGGCGGGGAGTGATGAGGCGACAAGGGAACGGGTGGCGAGTGCCGAGGCGACGAGGGAGATGAGGGGGGTGGGACAGGTGGAGGGACAGGAACAGGCACAGGAAGAAGGACAGGGACGGTCCGGAGGGCTCACGGGCAGGGAAAGTCACAGGCGACAGAGCAGACACGGGTGAAGCATGCGGGACAGCAGGAGGTGGAGGAGGCTCATTCACCAGGCGGAGGTGTTGACGGGACCTACGGTAGACTGTGCCATCAAGGTTAACTAAGTAGGAGCGAGGCGAATCGGCAGATCCGACGACAACTGCAAGGCTTGGGTGGCCGGAGGTGGAACGCATGCGGACAACCTGTCCAGGTGACAGAGGAGGAAGGACGCGGCAGGACCTATCATGGGAGCGTTTCTGGATGGACTGTTTCTCAGCAATACGCTCCCGGACCACGGCAGGCTTCAAAACGGAAGGGGCAAGGGTCTGTTGGGCCACTGGAATGGGAGGGCGTGTGACTCGGGACATGAGACGCTGCGCCGGGGATCCCAGGACGTGGTCGCGGGGAATGTTACGGTTGTCGGTTCAGGAGAGCAAGGTAGATGTCAGACTTGGAAACACGGCAACGCTCCAACAAGCCCTTCGCGCTGCGGACAGCGCGCTCAGCCAGGCCGTTGCTTTGAGGGTATTCAGGGCTGCTGGTGTAATGCCGAAAGTTCCAACGGTCAGCAAAGTCCTTGAACTCCGCGCTGGTGAATTGGCTGCCGTTGTCGGACTGCAGGCTTGCAGGAGACCCAAAGGTGGCGAAGTGGCGGCGCAGCTTCTCAATAACAGCAGAGGAGGAGAGAGAGGACTGCTGGTCGACTTCAAACCAGTTAGAGTAGGAGTCGACAAGCACCAAGAAGTGCTTGCCGTGCCACTCAAAAATGTCGGTTGCCAGCGCCGACCATGGCAGGTCTGGTGCGGGCTGTTGCAAAAGGGGCTGCCGCTGCTGTTGCGGTGCAAGACTGTTGCAGGTAGGGCATGGCGACACCCTGTCCCGGAAGTAGGCGGCCATATCAGGCCAGTAAAACTGGCTTTGAGCGATGGAGAGAGTGGCCTCGGCCCCGGGGTGGCCACGATGAGCAGTGTCAAAATACTGTTGCCGTAGAGCCTCAGGCACCACAACTTTGTGACCCTTAACGATTACACCATCTCGCAGTACCAGCTCGTCACGGACCAGGAAGTAAGGCACTGCCGCGGCGGGTAGGGAAGAACGTCGTTCGGGCCAGCCCCGCTGAATGACTGCAGCCAGCTGTTGGAGAGAGGCGTCAGCAGCAGTGTGTTTGACCAGAGATTTTAACTGGTTGGAGGGTACAAAGTTGACGTTCAGCACTATCATATTGGAAGCCTCGTAAGGGTGACGGGTGGTCGAAGCAAGAGGTGCCCAAGACAACGTGTCAGCGATAAACATGTCCTTGCCTTTACGATATACCACGGAGAAGGTAAAGCGCTGTAGCTGAAGCATCATCCGCTGGAGCCGGGAGGAGGCAGCGTGAATCGGCTTGCTGAGGATGGTGACCAGAGGCTGGTGGTCAGTTTCAATAGAAAACTCAGTGCCCAGGATGTAGTCTTTAAACTTTGAACAGGCAAACACAACAGCCAGCAGCTCTTTCTCAATCTGGGCATAGCGCTGCTCGGCAGGAGTCATCGTGCGGGACGCGAAAGACACAGGCAGCTGTACCCCGTCATGGATCTGCAAGCAGGCGGCACCCAGGCCGAACTACGAGGCATCACAGGTGATGACGATAGGTCGGTTTAGGTCGAACTACTTCAGCGTCGGGGTGCAGATGAGCTTGGACCTGAGCACATCAAAAGCATTCTGGTGTTGCGGGAACCAGGCCCATGCGGTGTCCTTTTTCACCAAGTCTCTTAGGGGAGCGCTCAATTCGCTCAAGTCAGGGATGAACTTTCCCAGGTAGTTGACCATACCCAGGAAACGCTGGAGGCTCGGCACATCCTCAGGAGCAGGCATCTCAGAAATCGCGGCTGTCTTCTGTGGGTCGGGCTTCAGGCCAGACGCTGTAAAAACGTGTCCCACGTAGGTGACCTCCGGGACGCGGAACCGGCATTTATTAGGGTTGAGCTTCAAATTCACCTCTCGAGCTCGATCCAGGACCAGTCGGAGGTTGTGGTCGTGCTGTTTGATATCCTTTCCATACACCAGAATATCGTCGACAATAATAGCGCATGGGAGCCTCGCGAACAGCTGTTCCATTGTTCTCTGGAATACCTCACTGGCGGAGCTGATCCCGAACGGCATGCGCAGGAAACGAAACCTCCCGAAGGGTGTGCCGAAAGTCGTCAGGTAAGATGATCGTTCATCTAATGGTATTTGCCAAAATGAACTCTTTGCGTCCAGCACTGAAAACAAAGTGGCTGGGCCGACTTGTGCAGCAACATCCTCAACAGTGCGCATAGGATAATGCGGGCGCTTGATAGCCAAGTTCAAATCCTTGGGGTTGATGCAGACCCACAGCTCACTTTTGTCCTTCTTTGCAGCGACAACCATGGTGGAGACCCACTGAGTTGGCTCGCTCACCTCCGTCAGGATGCCCGTAGCCACCATGTCACGAAGGGCAGACTCAACCCTGTCCTTCATCGCGAAAGACACTCGGTGGGGTGGGCGGATGACGGGTTCCACCTCCGGATTGAGAGAGATCTTGTAGCTGCAGGGAAGCTTCCCCAGCTTGCTGTCGAATCGATCGGGGTATTCGACCAGCGGGTCTAAAGGTTGTTGCACCATGCGGATGTCCCGGTGGAAATTGACCAAACCAAGGTCCTGGCATGCCTGAATACCGAGCAGGGGGACACATTTACCATCTAGCAGGAAGAAGGAGAGGGGCCGAACGGCCTTCAGCACTTTGCAGTTGAGGGTGGCTTTCCCCACAGGAACGAGCAGACCTCCCCCATAGGCACGAAGGACAGAGCGTTCAGTGGTAACTCGCTCATTATTCCTTATCTTTTTAAACAAGCTTGTTGACATAACGTTTGTGGTGGCCCCAGTATCAACCTTGGCAGAGAAAGTCGTGCCATTCACAGTAACTTGCACAGTCGGGTCCGTTATCAGCGCAGGTGCATTTCGAATTGAAAAAACACTCAGCTTGCTCTGGGAAGAGCTCGAATCAGACAGTGGGAGGTTGTCAGCAGGCTGATAGGAACCCGACATGGTATCATCCCGTACCAGGTAGTTTGAAGGCTTACGCTGTTGTTGTGCAGGTTTCCCACGGGAACGACATGCTGCCGAGAAATGGTTCAGTTTATGGCAGAAATTGCAGGTCTTTCCCAAGGCAGGGCACACATTAAAACCATGAGATTCAAAATTACAGTTCGGCCAGCGCTGTCCCGGCTTGGAGCTGGAGGCAGAGCTAGTCGCACGGCGAGTCCGATCAGCAGGACGGCGGCCGGCGAAGCTAGCCGCGCGGACCGCATGGTCGGAGGGGGGCACGGCGGAGGACACAGCCTCTGCCAGACTGGAGGCGTGCAAAGCCTCATGGAAAGTCAGATCAGGCTTGCACAGGAGGTCTGAACGCAGCTTTTCATCCCGTAGACCATACACCAAGACATCGCGGGTCAGTGTTTCAGTCGCGGCACCTAGGTTACACTGTCTAGCTAGGTGCTGCAAGGCAGCAACAAAATTGTCCACAGACTCACCAGGGTTCTGACGGCGTGCGAAAAACTTGAAACGCTCCAGAATGGAGTTGGTGGGAACATCACACATCTCGGTAAACTTTTCGACCAGGCACACCGGGTCTTGGGCGCTCTCGTTCAGCCCGTACACAAATGATTCGGAGCGCTCCAGAGCCTCCGGACCGGCCAGGTTCAGAAGGAGGGAGGCTTTAATCGCTGGGGCCACGGCAGGGTGGGCGATTGCGACATAATGCTCAAAATCACGACGGAAGACATTCCAGCGGTGAGCAATGTCGTCGTCAAAGATCAGAGGGTCTGGCTTACGGCAGGAGGAAGCCATGACTAGTCTGGGAAGGGTAACTGGGACTAAAGAAACAAAACCCGATATACAGGAGACGCAGGAAAAGAAACTTCTGACACCATGTAAAGAACATGCACGTACACAAGGAATTCTTTACTATAGCTTTATTAACTACACACACATTACTGCCCTAGCTGTACATGGTCTGTCACGTTCACTAGAGAGAGAGCTAGGGGATGGGGAAGACACAGATATACTTGACTATAGGGGAGTGGTTAGCAAAGCTACGTAACTACAATTAAAGGGACATGCACTACTCATCTACACATACATGCAGGCATTTTCCCCATTTCAATTCCGTAAAATGTAGAGGTTTATTTACATATATGATTACATATGTACTGCTTCTAAATCATACTTCAATCCTGCTCAGAAATGATATTGCATTGTGTGTCCTTTTAGGAGAGGCAGAGGTTCACTTGCACCTCATCCAACCTCACCTACTGTATCCGCTGTTCCAGGTGTGGCTGTTCAAGAAGGAACTGCAGATGCTGGAGAATCGAAGGTAGACAAAATTGCTGGAGGAACTAAACGGCATCATCTATGGAGCAACATTTTGTGCCGAAACCCTTCTTCAATCTGAAGAAGGGTTTTGGCCCGAAACGTTGCCCATTTCCTTCGCTCCATAGATGCTGCTGCATCTGCTGAGTTTCTCCAGCAATTTTGTCTACCAGGTGTGGACTCCTATATATCGGCGAGACCAAGCACAGGCTCGGTGATCATTTTGCTGAATGCCTCCGCTCAGGCCACCTAGGCCTATGTGATCGTCCTGTTGTTAAACACTAACACCCCATTCCATTCCCACACTGACATTCCCATCCTAGGCTTCTTTCCCTGTCAGAGCAGTGACAGTGAAGGACACTGTTATATTCACTTGGGCAGCTTACAACCCAGCCGTATGAATAATGACTTCCCTAACTTAGAAACATAGAAAATAGGTGCAGGAGTAGGCCATTCGCCCTTCGAGCCAGCAAGGCATTCAATGGAATTTAAAAGGATGAGAGGGAATCTTATAGAAACACATAAAATTCTTAAAGCATTGCACAGGCTAGATGCAGAAAAAATGTTCCCAATGTTGGGGGAGTCCAGAACCAAAGGTCACGTTTTAAGAATAAGGGGTAGTCCATTTAGGACTGAGATTAGGAAAAACGTTTTCACCCAGTGAGTTGTGAATCTGTGGAATTCTCTGCCACAGACGGCAGTGAAGGCCAATTCACTGGATGTTTTCAAGAGAGTTAGATTTAGCACTTGGGGCCAAAGGAATCAAGGGATATGGGGGAAAAAGCAGGAACGCGGTTCTTATTTTAGATGCTCAGCCATGATTATATTGAATGGAGGTGCTGGCTCGAAGGGCCAAATGGCCTACTCCTTCATCTATTTTGCTATGTTTCCATGCTTGTATATTATCATGGCTGATCATCCAAAATCAGTACCCTGTTCTTGCTTTTTCCCCATATCCCTTGATTCGGTTAGCCCCAAGAGCTATATCTAACTCTCTCTTGAAAACATCATAATCATACTTCATTAGCCAAGTTTGATTTGCAACATACGAGGAATTTGATTTGAGGTCTTCCATTGACAGGCCGATCTTCGTTGCCGTAGCCAACGGCCAGGCGCTCCGCGTCGTGGCAATCAAGTTCCCGCATCGGGGGGGATCTCAGCTCCCCGCTCCGGGCGATCGGACCCCGGGTCGAACCTCCTGCGACATTGGAGCTTCCCGACATCAGATGTTATACTCCGCAGGCCGCGGTTGAAGCGTCGATCCCAGGCAAGGGACCGTAGGCTCCGATGGTGAGCCCCACGGTAGCGCTCAAAGTCAGTCTCGAGCAAAGCCGCCAGCTCCATGATGTTAGGCTGCAGAGTGATCAGAGATACAATCCGGAAAACAATCGCATCTCCAGCAAGGTAAGAGATCGAAAAAAAAAGTTTCCCCTAACCTCCTCCCCCATTCCCCAACATAAAACAAACCAGAGAACATTAACATACTTCTTAAAACAAACTAAAAATAACAAAAAAAAGACAAAAAGCCAGACAGACTGTAGGGGAGGCTGCCATCGCCAACGGCGCCACCCGGTGGATCCAGTGAATTGGCCTCCACTGCCTTTGTGGCCGTTGCACTCATTACTTCAAGTAACCCTTGCTTTCCGTTCCTCCCCCAGCCTTGTTCTCTGATAATTTCACTGTCCTTCTACTTCATTTTAATAATTGTTTGCCACGTTGTCTCTTCCCCTCATCCAACAATGAACCATTCTACATTTCTTATCATCGTCTGCTATGATCTGTCATTTTCACACCTTAATCCTCCATATCTCTGGACTCTCTCTCAGTCTGAAGTGTCTAAACCCAAAACATCACCCATTCCTTCTCTCCAGACATGCTGCCTGTCCCGCTAAGTTAGTCCAGCATTTCGTGTCGATCATGTATGTTTTTAAGTCCAGCCACCTTAGCAACAATCATAACTTATAGTCATGGAGTCCTGCAGCACTGCATTAGTTAAACTAATCCTACATTAACTCCATTTTATTCTCTCCACATTCCCAGTCAATTTCCCCAAGATTCCACCACTCTGCTGAATGATATATGAAGGACCATTTACAGCGGGCAATTAACCTGGAATCCTGTACATTTTTGGTACAGGGGAGGAAACTGGAGCACCAGGAGTAAACACCCATGGTCAGAGAATTAAGCTGCAAACTCCACACAGACAGCAGAGGTCAGATTTGAACCTAACTTACTGGAGCAACAAAGCAGCTGCAAGACTGAACCAAATTCTGCAATAGGAAGATAATCATGTGCTAAAGTTGTCACACCAGGGAGAATTAAGTTTGTCAGGGAAGCCCCCATTCTGACTAGATGTTGGAAGTTATCTCCATTAGGGGTGCCGCATTGATGGCAGCCTCTGCCTACAGTCTGTCTGTTTTTCTATCTTTTTTACATTTTTAGTCTGTTTTTAAGGTATGTTTTGGAGGTTTCTTTAGTTTTTCCATGTGGGGGAGGGGGGTAGGGTAAGGGGGAAACAGTTTCCCAGTCACTTCTTGGCGCGGATGCGACTATTCTCCGAGTCGCGTCCTCGCCCCCCTCCTCGCGGCCTACCACCTGGATTGGCTCTGCCTTTCCTGCCGGGGACCGGCCAAAGCTTCAGCGGCGACGCAGTGCTGGATTCACCGTGGAGCGGGCGGTGCCTTGCCTGGATCGCTGTTTGAAGCACCGGAGTGTTCAACATAGCGGAGCTGGGGTTCGTAGGGCTTCCAGCGTGGGCGGCGCTGACTTCGGCATCGCGGAGTACTAGGACCTTTTGCCGAGGGCCGTCAGCGTGAATCTCCGCACAGCTCGGCCTGTGGACTTCGGGAGCCGCGGAAGTGGCCGATTCGGATGTCCAAGCCGCTGAGGTCGGTCTCCCGTTCCGACGTCGGAGTTTCATCATCCCAGCGAGAGGGCCTGAACATATGGCCGCCCGTCCGGCGACAGCGAGAGGTTCTGGAGCCCCCCCGACCACAGGTGAACAATGGAGGACAACCGAGGAGGATGACTGAACTTTGGTGCCTTCCCTCACAGTGGGGGAGCTTTGATTCCGCTGTGTGGGGATGTCTATGTTAAAGACTATCATCTTCTGTGCTCTTTATTATTCGTACGGCTGTATGGTGACCACACATTTCACTGTACCAATTGGTACATGTGACAAATAAATGCATCTTGCATATGATATATAAATATCCAAACTATTATGATTTGCAAAAGTCCGATCGTTTCATTCTAGGCATTTCCTTTGTTGAAGTTACATTTTGGAACAGATCGGAAATGCAAAACACAGTTAGAACATCGTAAGCTCGCCACATTAGTTAAGCAGATGGAGATGGGGGAGGTGATGAGACAAGAACATTGGCATGAGGAAAGAGTTAATGTTAGTGAGTGAGAATCAATAATGGTGAGTGCAAATCAATACTGTGTCACAACTGGGAATTCTCCTTAAGGATTCCCTATGTATCAACATGTGACAAGTGAGACAGACCTGCAGAAATTAATTAGGTCAGTAGTTACAGAATATAAAAGACCCCAACAATTACATATAGTGAGATTGATTAAAGGTATACATGGTTCACTTGA
Source organism: Raja brachyura (assembly GCA_963514005.1). The sequence goes on from OY740796.1 coordinate 41,282,905, forward strand.
ACTGTTGCATTTCTATGGTGTGTCTATGATTAAAACTTGCTTCAAAAATGTTTATTATTCTGTTACGTCACTTTTTCCTTGTCTGAACATCGTCCCAGGAATAGTTATAATGCAAAATAATATCACTTATACCTCAATATTAAAATATTAAGCCAAATCTTTCTGGAAAAGTAAAGCACAAATTCATCCAATTATCAATGCACAAATCAGCAAACAAATCGATGCAGAGATTCAGGATGGCAGAAGTAGCAAATCTCTATCATATGCTAGCACACTGTTCCACCATTTACCTTGCACAAAAGATGCACAAATAATGGTGCCTCATCCTTAACCTTCCTATTACTTCAATAGACTATCAATGACCATCAATCTCTTCAGCTAATAAAGGGACCAGTTATCTCAGTGTCAAAGTTGCCAAATAGTGAAAGGCCTGGATAGAGTGAATGTGGAGAGGATGTTTCCACTGGTGGGAGAGACTGGGACCAGAGGCTATAGCCTCAAAATAAAAGGACGCACCTTTAGAAAGAAGATGAGTTTCTTTAGTCAGAGGATGGTGAATCTGTGGAATTCATTGTCACAAACGGCTGTGGAAGCCAAGTCAATGGATATTTTTAAGGTGGAGATTGACAGATTCTTGATTAGTAAAAAAGTGTCAGCAGTTATGGAGTGAAAGCAGGAGGAGGGGAAAGATAGATCACCCATGATTGAATGGAGTAAACTTGATGGGCCAAATGGCCTAATTCTGCTCCCAGACCTTATGAAAGGTAAATTATTTTTGCTTAAAACATTCGCATTGTTTGTATTTGCCCCTCCTCAGTCTCTGTTGATGCACCTTTCTTGACCTGATCCGACTCAAATCCACCTTTTTTTGCGATTCATTCATACGTCTTTCCTCAAATCTCATCAGTTACAGAAATATACTGACATTGGTGCTGTCCATTGAGATCCAGGAAGTCCCATGGCTGTTACAATGTTGTTATTAGTTCATATTCCAGTAAGTCATGACACATATTCAGATGGAAGGGCTTATACAATAGTGCCCAGCATTCATAACAATTGATCCTTTTATTTAAGCAGTCCACTACAACTGTACTATCCAAGGTAAATTAAGGAATTTTTACAAGCCAATATTCAAAATAATCAGAGACAAATGCTCCTCTGGACCTGTTCATAAAGGAGGCTGTATTCCAGAATGTTCTGAGGTCCATACAGTCAAAATAAAGCAAAAAGTGCTAAAGGTCAGTCAGCGAAAGACATATTAAAAACTCTTATTCTCCCACTGTAGAAGCTGCCCGATATGCTGTTAATTGAAAGGGTGGTCATATAGATGTATACAAGATCACAAGGGGAATAGATATAGAGTGAATGCACAGAGTCTTTTATACAGAGCAGGGGGATCATGAACCAGAGGACATAGGATTAAAGTGTGGAAATAATTCCAGGGGAATGATTTTTAATTGGAACCCGAGGGGCAACTTTTTCACATAGTATATATGAACGAGCTGGGTATATGGAATGAGCTGCCAGAGGATGTAGTTGAGTCATGTACTATAATTAATAGACATTTAATAGATATTTGGACAGGTACATGGAGAGGAAATGTTTAGAGGGATACGGGCCAAACGCAGGCAGGTGGGACTAATGTAGTTGAGGCATCTTGGGTGGCATGGGCAAGTTAGGCTGAAGGATCTGTATGACTCTAACTATGAAAATGTGCTTTGCATCACTACCATTAGAAACCTTCATGCAAACCTCCTCATTCTTTTAAAGTTTTCTCAGGGAGCAACTATAAATATGAAGCCCATTTGAAGTGCCATAACGGAACTCGTATTTCAAAAGTGACTAATTTGTTCAGTTTCATTGCACAGATATTCCAGGTGATCACACCCCAACATGTATGGCATGTTTATAATAGTAAAATAAATGCACCTTCACTTTCCTCAGGCATATTTCCAGTGGATTCTTTATAAACTAGCCGCAAAGTCCCCAAAACTCAGTTTGCACTTACGGTGATTTTTGATTGAAGTTTTGAAATCTTTTGCCCTGGTTACTAATTTTGACTCGAGTACACGCCAAGAAACCTACCGCATCCACGCAACGAATAATCGTCTTTCTATGAAAATGAAAGCAAATACACAATTCAATTTTTTTTTCTCTTCGCCAGACCTTGTTCCATCTTTATAACTGTTTAGGGAATATTTGCTTTTTTAAAAATAGACTCTGCATTAACTTTCATTGTTCATACTTCTTTAGATATTCATGAAGGTGGTATTTTGGGCAAGGCTAATGTTACTGTGCCAAACTGCCCTTCAAGTGGTGTGACCTGTGTTCTTTAACAGCTGCAGTAGTGCTTATTTGAGGGGGAGGGGAGATTGTCCCAGTGGTTGGCAGACTGACTCCCATTAATGATGAAGTCGTGTTGTGCGTCCGAGTCAGCCTGGCCAATGATTTAGCTGGGACCTGGAAGTTATTTCCATGTTTTTTGCTGCCTTTGCCCTTTGAAGTGACAGAGTTCATAGGTTTGGGAAGAGCTGTCAAGGCAGACATAGAGAGCTGCTTGTCTGCATCCTGCAGATAATGAAGCCTTGGTGGGTTATTAATAAACGGAATGGGTGCCCAGTAACAATATCCTGGTCCACATTTTCTATCCATCCAGATGTATAGCAAAGGCTCAAAAACAATGAAAAACTTTAAAGCCCTATACTTGAAGAATGTATTAAATGCAAAGCAGTTGATGATGTTATTTCAAGTGCGGTTCACACTCCTTGAGTGTCAAGCAAGGCTTGGAATTCAAAACTAGAACCACCCAACTTAACCATAATCCAAACCGAGTGCAAAAAATCATAAAAATCCAAAGGCTTTGATTTAAGAATTTGCCCATCATTTTAAAATAATTAAAAATTAAACTAGTAAGCATTACACGCTGTACATTGGTGCAGATATAATGGCAATGACTGCTCTATCTTTGAATGCACTGGTAATTAAAAAGCATTGCTGTATTATTGCTTTAGACTCTGACAGAAAGGGTATGTCATTGAAACCCAAGGGATCCGATTTGTATGCCAGGAGTCAAATGAACCAGTAACACACAAACAATAAATTGATTATAATTATCTCATAGCTCTTCATGATGTGTATTTTTCTTCAACTACAGTGGAAATCAATAGTGAAATTGAATGGGAATATAAAAACAATTTGCTGAATAAATAAAATGAAAAGATTTAACATAACAAAATTTAACCATGCTTCCGTTAAAATTAGTTTAGTGCATCTGAAATTTCGTTAAGCTCGTGGGATAGTGCCTGGCACAACATTCCAATGTCCTACTGAACATAAATATTTAAGAAAAATAATAATCCAGATAAATGTAGTTCCAACGATAATACCCGTGTAATCATCAAGTGTCCCCACAATCGACAAATTCATTTTGGAAATCGAATTATAATATTCTTCTTGCCTATTATCTAAAAGGTTGCCCGCAACAGTGCAATAATAGTCATGCACAAGCTCAACTCTGAAGCAAATGCTAAATAAATGATCAAGAGATACCTGGCATTCTATTTGTCTCTCTGTTCAAGGGGGATTACAGGAAAAACCTGACCTACAATTAGTGTGGCAACACATCGCATTCCCCCCCAATTCAGCACCAGCTATCTGATATTAATTTTTATGCTTTCCTGTAATCATGCTTCAGGGATTTAACTGCAGATCTCCGATACATTTTCTGTTGCAATGGCCAATTAAGAAGGACATTTAAAAAAAAAATCAAAATCCAATATAATTTGTGAATTCTTAATTTGCATCCCGCACCTCTGCGTCTTGCGTGCAAGTGTTAAATGTACCTGATATATTAGTGGCAGAGGTCATCATAAAGTAGTTATTATATTACAATGTAAAAGCTTATTTACGCATTTAAAAATATATATTAATGACATGCTAACATGACGAATTGAACTAGAGGTGCTTTCGGAATTGTCTGATACTGATCTGCGATACAAATTCCTAGATATCAATGTTCCTCAAAATTAACCATGCATCGTGGCCTGGTATGGCAATAGGAAGCACAGACGTGCGTTTGGAATTAGTCTTCAAAATATTGGAATTTGCAGAGGAACATAAGGGGCTATTGAGAGTGGTGGAGTCAGCCTGGTCCATCACATGCAAAGTCCTCCCCTCCATCAAAAGTATCTACATGAGGAGTTCAAGTTCAAGTGAGTTTATTGTCGTGTGTCCCTGATAGGACAATGAAAGTCTTGCTTTGCTTCAGCACAACAGAACATAGTAGGCATTGACTACAAAACAGATCAGTGTGTCCATATACCATTATATAAATATATACACACATGAATAAATAAACTGATAAAGTCCAAATAACAGTTAATGGGTTATTAATGTTCAGAGTTTTGTCCGAGCCAGGTTTAATAGCCTGATGGCTGTGGGGAAGTAGCTATTCCTGAACCTGGTCATTGCAATCTTCAGGCTCCTGTACCTTCTACCTGAAGGTAGCAGGGAGATGACTGTGTGGCCAGGATGGTGTGGGTCCTTGATGATACTGCCAGCCTTTTTGAGGCAGCGACTGTGATAAATACCCTCAATGGAAGGAAGGTCAGAGCAGATGATGGACTGGGCAATACTTACTACTTTTTGAAGTCTTTTCCTCTCCAGGGCGCTCAAGTTGCCGAACCAAGCCACGATGCAACCGGTCAGCAAGCTCTCTACTGTGCACCTGTAGAAGTTAGAGAGAGTCCTCCTTGACAAACCGACTCTCCGTAATCTACTCAGGAAGTAGAGGCGCTGATGTGCTTTCTTGATAATTGCATCAGTGTTCTCTGACCAGGAAAGATCTTCAGAGATGTGCACGCCCAGGAATTTGAAGCTCTTGAACCTTTCGACCATCGACCCGTTGATATAAACAGGACTGTGGGTCCACATCCTACTCCTTCCAAAGTCCATAATCAGTTCCTTGGTTTTGCTGGTGTTGAGGACCAGGTTATTGTGCTGGCACCATAAGGACAGTTGCTCGATCTCTCTTCTGTAATCCGACTCAACCCCATCAGTGATACGTCCCACAACAGTGGTGTCATCAGCGAGCTTGATGATGGAGTTCGCACTATGACCGGCTACGCAGTCATGAGTATAGAGTGAGTACAGCAGGGGGCTGAGCACGCAGCCTTGAGGTGCTCCCGTGCTGACTGTTATCGAGTCTGACACATTTCCACCAATACAAACAGACTGTGGTCTGTGAATGAGGAAGTCGAGGATCCAATTGCAGAGGGATGCGCAGAGACCCAGTTCTGCGAGTTTGGTAACCAGCTTGGAGGGGATGATAGTATTAAATGCCAAGCTGTAATCGATGAATAACAGCCTGACATATGAGTTTTTGTTGTCCAAGTGGTCCAGAGCGGAGTGGAGGGCCAGCGAGATCGCGTCCACCGTTGATCTGTTGTGGCGGTTAGCGAACTGCAGTGGGTCCAGGTTTTTGTCGAGGTAGGAGTTGATTTGCGCCAAGATCAACCTCTCAAAGCACCATCACCACAGGCGTTAGTGCCACAGGTCGATAGTCATTGGGGCACGTCACCCTGCTCTTCTTGGGCACTGGTATAATTGATGCCCTTTTGAAGCAGGTGGGAACCTCCGACCTCAGAAGTGAGAGGTTGAAAATGTCCGTAAAAACTCCAGCCAGTTGGTCCGCACAGGTTTTTAGAACACGACCAGGTATACCATCAGGTCCAGACACTTTTCGAGGGTTCACCACTCTGAAGGATTTCCTGACATCAGCCTCTGTGACTGAGACCGAAATACCATCACAGCGAATGTGGGCTCAGGAAGGCACGTCGGTACACATTCTCCTTAGAGCTGCCTTAAGAAGGGAGCATTTATCAAAGATCCTCACCATCCAAGCCATGCTCTCTTCTCATTGCTACCATCGGGCAAGAGGTGCAGAAGAATTAAGTCCTCCGGGTTCAGGGACAGTCACTTTCCTACAGCAATCAGGTTCTTGGTCTAACCTGCACAAACTAATTCTACCACAACAGCAGAACACCTCAGTCCACCTCTTGCACTCACTTGTGTTTTGCAGTCTTTATTTTAAGAAATCTTGTGTAATTCATACATAATTCATGAATAATACATGTTTGTGTGTTGTCAGACTTTATGGGCCCTGTAATGCCGCTGCAGGCAATGTTTTCACTTTACCTGTAACTTCGCCAAACATGTGCATATGACCATTGAGTCAACTTGACTTGACCAAGTTTCTTTCACTGCAAAACTGACCAACATTTCATGTTCTATGGGAGATTAAATAATGAATTATGAATGAATGGTTTATTTCGGTCATACATTAAAAAGAACAAAGCATATGAACCAACACTGTATCCATTTCACACAACATTCGCATAATCAATGACCAAAAAATGAATAGGCTGAAGCCACAAAGCTTATTTTAGCCTATCCTATACATAACAAATCCTATCCTAAATAAAACAGTAGTGCCAAAATTATTACATTATAGTACAAAATAATAATGATGCAAGATTTGTGATATACAGCTCCTACTTAGTACCAATTTCTGAGCTTGCTGAATCCAAATGTCCCTAAATCCACTACGTTTTACATCCAAAAAAAATCCCAAAATGTTAACACAATATTTCAGTTGGTTTATTACTTGGTTTTCTCTTCACCCATTGATTTGAAAAACAGTTTTTTTTAGAAACTGGCTTACAACAAGATTGGCGAGAGTAAGGTCTGTGGATGTATAAATGTAAATAGGAAGCACAGATGTGTTTGGAATTAATCTTCAAAATATTGGAATTTGTATAATAGCGCCTTCGTTTATACGATGGGAAAATTATTTTACAAGGCAATAGATCAGAGACCCAAAGCCATTTACAAGCGAATAAAGCATCTGAGAGGACAAAGAAAGATGAGTTAATTCTTCACAAATTGTTCATGGGTAACAAGAAGCTTTCAGTTTCAGCTTACAAAAAGCATGAATTCATCAGTGAGATGGGTTCAGACGTACACTGCTTTGCCTGTAGTTCATTTCGTGGCTCAAAGTCACTGGAGCTTAATTAGTACAAGTGTCACATCTCAGTGGTGTATTCAAATGTAAATAACTTGAGGTGCCCTGATATTTACAGTCCAAGATTACTTAATCCTAAAATAGTTTTGTTTGCTTCGACCGTGTGAATACATACTGTATAATGGATAATGTTTAATTCCAGAACATACTATTTAAATGACTGAAGAAGGGTCTCAACCCAAAACGTCACCCATTCCTTCTCTCCAGAGATGCAGCATACCCCGCTGAATTACTCCAGCTTTTTGTGTCTATCTTCAACTTAAATGACAATAGTTTCAAGAGAAACTTCAGCAATGTATTGTTCAATGTTAAATGTACAACTTTTATGATATTCTGCAAAAAAATTCTACTTACTTTTCATGACCGCCTTTATTAATTTTCATAATTAAAGTAGCTAGCTTGCCTTAAAAAAGATATTAGTTTGTCTTAAACTTTCTGAGAAGAGACATTGAAATGAAGGAAGGGCAACCTGCTCCAATGTGTCAACGGAAGGTTTGTCACAGAGCTTAGTCAATAAAGTGGAAATTGTGCAATGAAAATAATTCTATATAGGTATGTTACAAAACGTACCTTCAACGGCGCGGCAGTTCTGTCACTGGCCGTGTGCACGACTATGGCACCTTTGACGGGGGGGGGGGGGGCGGGGTTAAAATGCGGTTTTCCCCTGACTTCCGGAGTTTTATTTTCTCGGGGTGTGAGTTTTTGCTGAAGATTCGTTCTGACTGCCGGTCTGTGAAATTTGTTTTTTTTTCCTTTCTTTTTTTTTATTAAATAAATCGCCTGACAAATTCAGCGCTGGTGTAAAATAAAAATTAGCTTCTAATGCCGTGAACGCCAACAACGGGGACGGATTTCACGTAGGGGACAGGTAAAGTAAAGTTGTTTAATCTACATATGAACGTGCTTCTTAAGATGACCTTAATCCAAATTTCATGTTGTGAAACGGTGATTTATTCCCCATACGAACCGGCAGTATTTTTCCTGCCAATATGGGGTTTAAATTCACTGCAACCGCAATGTTCCAATCAATCGCGTTCCATAAACTCCCACTCGCAAGATGATTTAAATGGCCATTAATTTACGGGAATTAAACTCTAAATTCCTATAATTTGGCCTATAAATTCATGACAACGAGATTTAAAAATCATGTTATATTGTGAATTCTTGTGTGAATGTTATTTGGACACTTAGGCTATTTAAAAATGTTAATATTTTCTTAAGAAATGGATAGATGTTTAAATCTAGTAATTGAATTTTGTAATTAACTACAATTGGGTAACTAACTAATTTATATGCTTTAATTTCAGGTCATCCAAGTAAGATTGTTTCATATTTGTTTCAGAATGCTTCAATCTATAATAACTGAAAATGTATTTCAGTTCTCTCAATTTTTAAGAAAGTTATGGGCTTTTGACTGTCCTCGATCACAACTTTCGTGTTAAGTCAATGGAAAAGCAATAGGGAACAACATGCTAATTTCAGAGTATGAAAATGGCCATAACCTTTTTAATACTGAAGATATGAAAGTGAATTAGGTGTCAAATTAAATTTCTTTTTATGCTTCAGCTGATGGGATAAATTGCAGACTTGATTTTTAAAATCTCAAAATTTTGTAACATTGCTATTCTATATTCCTCTCCATTACTGGAGTGGTTACATAAATTACAACAAAAAGTATACAAAATGCCGTATAATGCACACATGAACAGGATCACATAATGGCTACAGCACAAAGTAAGCCATTAGGCCCATCACATCCCAAATGATTCCATGCAAGACCGGTCTAACTAGTCCCTCCCCTCACACAGTCCTGAAAATTGGCACCATTCGCTTACAGGGTAGATGCAGGAAAAATGTTCCCATTGTTGGAGGAGTCCAGAACCAGGGGTCACAGTGTAAGAGTAAGGAGGAAGCCATTTTGTACTGAGATGAGAAAAAAACATTTTCACCCAGAGAGTTGCGAATCTATGGAATTCTCTTCCACAGAAGGCGGCGGAGGCAAATTCACTGGATGTTTTCAAGAGGGAGTTAGATTTAGCTCTTAGGGCTAAAGGCATCAAGGGATATGGGGAAAAAGCAGGAACAGGGTACTGGTTTTAGAAGATCAGCCGATCATATTGAATGGCGGTGCTGGCCCGAAGGGCCAAATCCTTTACTCATGCACCTATTTTCTATGTTTCGATGTTTCAATGTATTCAGTTCCTTATTGAAGACTTTAATTGAATCTTCCAGTAGGCAAGCCTTTCCAGAATCCAACCATACTTAACAAATAATTATTTATTTCTAAAGATAGACACAGAATACTGGAGTAACTCAGCGGGACAGGCAGCATCTCTGGAGAGAAGGAATGGGTGATGTTTCGGGTCGAGACCCATCATCAGACTTCAGAAGGGTCTCAACCCGAAACGTCACCCATTCCTTCTCCTCTGTGATGCTGCTTGTCCCGCAATTACTCCAGCATTTTGTGTTGATCTTCTTTTTAAACTAGCACCTGCAGTTCCTTCATACACAATTATGTATTTCCATTCATTTTTCCTAACATCAAGTAAAACTAAACAAAGATCAAATAGAATTAACTGGCTAAAGGCAATCCAACCATATCCGAATAGATAAATAGCTACCACTATTTTCTAATGTATATTATAAAACGGCGAAGTTCTGATGGTCATGTTGCTACAGCAATCTGTGAAGCAGTATGGGTATTGGACTCTTTAACAATTAAGATGCCAATTAGTTTATGGCCCTGGCTCTAACTGTAGACAATGGTTTCCAATGAAATAAAAAGAATCAGTTTTCCTTTCTTCGGTTTCACATCGTAATTCATCGATACAAGTCTTTTGCAATAAAGGATTTTGAGTCAGCAGACCAGGTGAAGTGAAATTAGGTCAAATATTTCATGCTTTTATGTTCAACAAACATTAATGTGCACAGACAACATCCAACGTAAAAGGGTAATAATGTGAACTGTCAAAGACATAAATCAACGTTACTACCTAGATGGCCTTTGCACTTAGCAAATCCTTGCTAAGTTCCCAGATAATGTTATAGTAACCATTTATTTTTTTATGGAACAATCAGTCAAAGCTTTTCATTTTCACACCACCTTGAGGTTAACTAGTACACAAAAACTCCCATGGAATATCATGCAAATCAATCCTAATATAAAAGCCTTTTTATGAAAGACAACTCATCGCAGTGTGTACCATGCTCAGATGCTTATGCTGTTTGCGGGTTTGTACAGATTCATGGCAATACAACTGAATATTTGCATCTCCATGGTTTTATGAGACAAACAGCAACACAAAGATGATAACTTCATCCTGACTTAGAAATTCTATTCTGAGGTACTTCAACCCCTTCACAAAAAATTCAAACAGCATTATTCTTTAACTTTGTTTTGTCCCCAAAAAAAATTATCCAAAAAGGTTAGCCACTAAAACATTAGCTTCACGTTAGAAGGGAAGATGAAGATAACATGATAAATGAATGGCACATCTGTCATCTTGTCCCGAGAAAACAAAACAAAATGCATAACGTCTCAGCAGACAAATAGCAACAAGCTCATCACCTATTGCAGGTTAATGCAAATAATAGTCAAATCCTGAAAACAAAATCATTCCAACTTTACCTCTCAATAAGAGATAGGAGACAAGGCTAGGAAAAGCATGAGGACAACATAATCAGTATGGATCTTGAAAAGGCATTGGATAAAGTTCAAAATAAAAGAGGGATGTGTCTATGTCTCAAAGCAGGAACTGGCAGCATGGATAAAAATCAACTCCAAGACAGGAAGCATAGTATTAAATGCCCCTTATTTCCCCCATCTGAAGGACGGAAACTAGCAGAGGGACTTGGATAATTATGTTTTCTTTTATACCCAAACATAATGCATGAGAAAACAGTAAAGAAAAAATGACAAGAGTACACTGCTGGATTGGGAAGACGTGCGCCAGCTGAAATTAGTTGTTTTGTGGAACTAATTAGAGGCCATTTGCAGAAATTAGCGCAATTCCAAACAGTGTGCAGGAACAGAAGATGTTTATGTGCCTTAACCCGAACAATTAGCAGGATATCACAATCTTCGATCGGACTTTACTGGCTTTATTTTGCACTAAATATTCACATTTTTCCCTTTATCATGTATCTGTGCACTGTGGCTGGCTTGGTTGTAATCATGTATTGTTTTTCCGCTGACTGGTTAGCACGCTAGAAAAAGCTTTCCACTGTACCTCGGTAAACCAAACTCGACCCAAAACTCAACATGTTGAGGGCGTGATACTTAGGTTCTTAAAAAGAGACAAAAGCAGGAGAGAGTGCGCTACATCTCTATAAAACAGTGGTTAGGCTGCAACTGGACTAATGCGCTCAATCTGGTCACCACATGATCAGGATTCAAAGGTCTGCAGAGGATGCAGAAACATTTAGGCTAAGAGGCAATTCAGCTATAATGTCAGATTGCAGATGCAAGGTTATTTTCTCCTTGGAGGCAAATAAAAATTGATGGAGGCATACAAGATCATAACTGGGTAACAAGAAACTGTTTCCATCAGCAAATGGTTTGAGGAGCCAGTGCTGTTATTGATCAGTGTTTCCAAGTGGCAGGTGTAATGTCTATAGAATATGATGAGACACAGCAAATGTGTTCCCCAAAGAGAGATATATTTCAAAGATGGAACACGAACTATCCCAGACATTCAAATGGGCATTGTTACAGGGTTGAGGTGTATTCTCACAACACAGCTCTCCAGACCAATAGTATGAATACCCACACACATACAGAGAAAGCAAAGCGCCTTCCTGAAAGATACATTATAATTACATGGAATTCAGAGGAAACGTTTTTTTTAAGTTTGTGTGCAGTCAAGAAATAACTGATTTTAAGATTGGTGGAAGAAAAAGCCAGGGTTTTCAAATAGTAACTGGACAGATATATGCAGCAGGGCCTCTCCCATGCCTGTCCCAATCCTTCCCTTCAGTTTTACATTTCACACCGTCACTTCATTCCTCAACTGACAGCCTTTCCATCTCCTTTACACCTCTAGCCTTCGTCACCATTTCCAAGCATCTGTGATTCAACCCCCCCCCCCTTTCATCTGTATCCACCTCTCACTTGCCAGGCTTTGTCCCAGCGCCATCTCTGTTTTCCAGCTTCCTCCCCACTGCAGTCTGATAGTGGGTTCAGACGCGACACCTCATCTGGCCATTTCCCTCCGCAGATGCTGCCTGACCAATCGAGCTCCTCCAGCATTTTGTTTTTTGCCAACATCTGCAGTGTCTCATTTGCACACACACATATAATTTATATATCTATATATATCTACTTATTCCTAAACTTCATTTCAATTCAATCAGTATTACTGAGAGATTTAGTGAACAGTGTACATTCGTAATTACAGGTCTTCCAACCTTCTCAGGGCGGCAAAGTATACAATGCTATTCGAAAGATTATCCTTTTCTTAACTAATCCATTAATCATTTCTTTGTGACTATTTGATATGTCGTTTTGAAGCAGGTGTATGTGCTATGTGTATGCATTTATTGTAAGACGCAAAAGAACTGAACATCACTTGTTTTAAAAAAAAACATGAAATTTGAACTGATTTTTAAAAATTGGTTGCTTATTCGAGACTTCCCCTGTTTATTCCCCTGCAGGTGTAGGTTTTTGTTGCACTCTGAATTGTAATGAATGAGTGTAAGGAAAATGGATACGCGCTTAAAATGTACACAATAATTCTGTGAATGCAGCTAAAAATAATTTAAATTATACCTGCTGAATTTGACAAAAAAAGCTATCCCAGCAATTAAAATAGAGCAAAGCTACTAATCTAGAACAAGGCAACTTTGTGATTTTCTGGAATTCTAAATCTCTAGCAAAATTACTGCATAAAAATCCAAAGATTTACAGATTGGATCAAGAGAGTTAATAGGGCCCGGTGAGGTAGTGTTCTGCTTTTTGGAATTATTCTACCATCTGCAATTTTTGTATTTTGCAAAGGATTTAACATTGATGTGAATGAAAGTTTGTCTCCAAATTTATAGTGTAAAAAATTAAACTATTTACAGATTGGATCAACTGAGTTAATATTATCTGATGTGGTATCGTTCTGCTTTTAGGATTTATTCTAATGCCTCATTGAAAAATTGCAACATGGCTGGGTGGTGAAGGGATAACTGCAAAAAATATATCAGCTTCCCTGGAAAGACAGTAAGTGCACTGATCTTTATTGGCAACCCTTGACTAGTGAATCGATTCATTGGTTTCTGTTCGTTAAATGCAATTCCATTAGACCTTCAAGTTTAAAAAAAACTATTTTACGTAACTCTCGTGAAATGAAAGATGACTCTAACTTTTCATTTTTCAGTGTTGAGAGTATTGTGTAAAAAATAAGACATGAATGACAAACACAATTAGAAAATAAGTCGTATGGTAGTGAAAGATGTGGTCTGCAGTGTTCTGTTGCTCAGGTACAATTAAGTTTTGTGAAGGTCAGTCCGGGAAGGTCTTAAGCACTAGGTGTGTTTCTGAAGCATGAAGACATCAGATATCCTCGCATGTACAGAACACGAAAGTGCTTGGCATACTTTCCTAATGAACGACATTTCTCCTGGAGGATATTTCAAAAGATTTTACAAATCACCACCATTCTATGGAGCATTAAACAAAAAAGATGATTGTTCAAAATACCATTTACCCTTAGATTGTACTTGGAATAATTACAGTGATATAGCATATAATGTGAATCTTGTAGGACTTGCCGCAGAAACAAAATAAACCTATTGGGCCCTCAGTTGCTGTTTTGATGTACAAGGTTTGCTATGGACAAAAAGCATGTGAAAGCAGAACCAGGTGTGGAGGATTTGTCCGATGGGAATAATCATTTCACAAATCAGTTCTGCAGTTTATATCAATGTTTCAGTTTTCTGTCTGCCTTACGGTCAAAGTACGAATGTGAACAATTCCTCTCCATTTCTGCCCCATCTTTGTTGCAAGAGTGCGTACAGTGCCAGTTATTACTACTCCTGCATTAGCTGTGAAAGAGCTTGTGTTTTGAAAGCTTCTTTCCCCATCACAGGTTGTTGTAAAGCAGCAAACATCAAATAAAGCATTTTTGAAGATTGTTGTGTGAGGTGCAAAAACCATGGACGGCACGGTGGTGCAGCGGTAGACGTGCTGCCTTACAGCACCAGGGACCCGGGTTCGACCCTGACTAGGGGTGCTGTCTGCATGGAGCTTGTACGTTCTCCCCGTAAGCTGCATGGATTTTCTCCAGTATCTTCTGTTTCCTCACACACTCCAAAGACGCACAGGTTTTGGTAAAATAATGAGATAGTATGCCCTAGTGTGTGTAGGATAGTGTTAGTGTGTGGGGAATGCTGGTCAGCCAGGACACAGTGGGCCAATGGGCCTGTTTCCGCGCTGTATCTCTGAACTAAACTAAAGCAACCCGAGCACAATAGAATCCCAAAACAGCAGTGTGTAAATAATTAGATCATCTGTTTTAGGGATGTCAGTGGAAGGATATGCATTGGCTAGAACAATTCCTCTGAAATAATCCTCTTGCATTAATCCCATATGAGAGAGCAAACAAGGCCTTATTTAACATTTCAGCTGAAAGCACCACCAGCAGCTCAGCATTAACCTAGAACATGTGCTGTAATTTCCTATGTGGGACATGAGACTTCAACCTGTTGATTTATTGCAGCACCATCTGGAGATCGGCATCCATCTTACATTCCTTCGAAAGACCATCGCCCCAAAACATCAACTCTGCTTCTGTCTCCAGAGATGCCGTCTCATCTGCAAAGTATTTGCGGCATTTTCTGCTTTTCTTCGCCTTTGCAGCTTTGGATTTGTTTCCCTTCCTTTGTCTTCTCAATGCAAAATGATTCCAATGAGGAAAAGTACAAAGCAAAAGAATGTCTGTCCGGCTTTGTACTTTCTCCAATTGACCTGCGTGGGTTTTCCCCAGGAGCTCCGGTTTCCTCCCACACTCCAAATACTTACAGGTTAATAAGTTGTGTAGGAAGGAACTGCAGATGCTGGTTTAAACCAAAGATAGACGCACAATGCTGAAGTAACTCAGCAGGACAGGCAGCATCTATGGAGAGAAGGAATGGGTGACGTTTCGGGTCTGAAAGGTCTTGACCTGAAACGTCACCCATTCCTTCTCTCCTGAGCTGCTGCCTGTCCCGTTGAGTTACTCCATCATTTTGTGTCCACCTCAGGTTTATGTTAATTGGCTTCGTAAAATTGTAAATTGTCCCTAGTGCTAGTGTGTGGGGATTGCTGGTCGTCTGTGGATTCGGTGGGCTGAAGGGCCCGTTTCCTCGTTGTATATCTACACTAAACTAAAATAAACTGCCGATGTGATCTGAAGCAAAGCTTCAATATTCCAAGATAGCACAAACTTATAACATCCAAACAAAGAGTCGGGGAATCACCATGAGAAATAACTGCTTTTGGTCCAGGAGCAGAGGAGTATGACTTTCATAGGTCCCATTAAAGAGCAGTTTTCTCCAGGCACAAAATACTGTTTTTCCTCTCCATCAGTAAGTGCATGAGCAGGAGAACTGTGCTTGGATCAGTCAGTCTTCTAAACAGTGATAGAGCACAGAACCCATTAAAAAAAATCTTGCTGGAGCAAAGAGGCCAACACAAAGGCAGTATTATGCCATTAGCAGATACCGAACAAGATGACAAAAAAATAAAATCACCAAAAACTGATAACTACACCGCTATTCATCTCAGATCTACTAATTGCAATAAAATCTTTGTGGATTAGATAATGTGAGCTATAAGTCACAACAATTGCTTGGTATACAAGTTACTTTAACAGCAAATGGAGCTGATTTACAAGTTTTTAAGAGATGGCTATAAACATTGCGACTGCATTGTACATATGCTTTTGTCCGTCTGATAATGCCCGCCTTTCTTCCTTTCTTTCGCAAAGCTGTCACGAAGAAAAAAACATTTTATCAAATCAAAGCACTGGTGATACTAATCACAACCTGTTTATCCCAGTGGCTTTCAGCATTCAATTCCAGGTGGACAGATTGTGGCCAACTTTAACTGAACAACACATATTTTATGGAATCCACGATGTGTTCGCTCAAGGGAATGCTCTCGTGAGAAGCGACTCCATATGAAGCAGACATTTAATATTGTGCAGGTAATGGCAGCAGTCAAGCAAGCGCAGGATTTGAGGCATCATGCAAACACCAACAGGTTTTGCAAATTGGAGCCCAGCACTTCATCTTATGTAAAACGGCAGGATTACCAGAAGGCAAAATATGAGCATTGCATTGACATTTATTAAGTTAATGAGTATAGACAAAACAATCTGTTTATCATAACTATGGGAGGAAGGGGCATCTGTCAACGGTTTGTTTAAAAGCAAACTGAAGGAACAAAGCATCGCGAGGTCCATTGGCAAGAGGGAAATGAATCGCAGGCCTGAACCAAATGAAATCCATGGTGGCCATGATGGATTGCATGGGCACTTCTACTGAACCTTTCCAACGGGCCACAAACATTGAAGGAACAAATAATTGCCGCTTGCGCTGAAGTGTTTGTGATGCCAGAGCTTGAACTGAAGCAGCATTGGCCAGATGGAACAGAGAAGATCAAGGACTCATTTCATCTTTCTATATGCCTGCACTGGGGAAAGAGTCAAGGTGACGTATGTTTGAGATTACAGCGGGAAGTGGTAGGAATTGAAGGAATGGCATTTGATTATCCCAGAGCTATAGTCCAATTTGGTAAATCAGAACTAGCAGGGATGAAACCATTTGCACAAAATCAGTATTTATCAATTAGAGGCATAGAATCATACACCTTGCAAACAGGCTGTTTGACCCATCTCGTCCACGTCAATCAAGATGCCCCATTTAAATTAGTCCCATTTACCTGTGATTGGATCATATTTCTCTAAACCTTTCCTTTCCTTGTACCTGTCAAAATGTCTTCACATTTGGAATATAGAAATACAGCACATGGACAGGCTTGTCAATCCACGATGCCTGCACCCAACATCATGCCACGATAAACTAGTCTCCTCTGCCTGCACGTGATCCATATACCTCCATTATCTGCACATCCATCGCTTATCCAAAAGTCTCTTAAATGCCACAATCCTATCTTCCTCCCCGTCTGGCAGTGCGTTCCACCATTCCCAGTGCGAATAATTTGCCCCACGCATCTTCTTCAATTGTTTACCCCTTTCACCTTAAATCCATGTCCTCTAGTCTTTGACATTTGCACCCTTGGCAACAGGTTCTGACTGTATACCCAATCTGTCTCTCATCATTTTAAAGACTTCTATCAGGTCTCTCCTCAGTGTCTGACGCTCCAGACACAACAGTCCAAGTTCAATAGAGCTTTATTTGTCACATTTTTTGCGGCATTATTCAAAATCCAAAGTCCGTCCGACCTGCATGCTCAGTGCACTGGAGCTGTTCCCGCGAACCAATGTCCCCCTCCTCTCCTCGCCATCTTTGTGCCCTGGGGGTGCCTCCTGCAGACTGCCTGAAGGTGCTGGAGGCATTGCCCCAGTTCACCCTCCTACCGGTGCTTGCTCCTCGTGTCCGACTTCTCCATCTCCATCCCGGTTACATCATCCAACGAGCCTTCGGTTGGGTTCCCAATCCCACTGACAGACGTGACCTTGAGGGCGGTCCCGTCAAACAAGAGCCTTCAGATGTGCCGCGACGAGCCTTTGGGTGTGTTCCCGGTCCTGCCGACCAACAAGGCTTTGGGCAGGCAGTGCGATCTCAACACCTGGGCAAGGTCTCCAACTTCTCTTACAGTTAATAGCCTCTGATCTTGGATCCTGGTAAACCTCTTCTGCACCTTTACCAAAGCCTCCACATCTTTGGTGGGGTGACCATAACTGCACACTATACTCTAAATGCGGCCAAAACAAAGTCCTATAAAGATGGAACATGACTTCCTGACTCTTGCACACGATGCACCAGCACATGAAGGCAAGCTCACCATATGCCTTCTTTTGCACTTTCGCTGCTTCTGTAACCAAACTTATTTTAAAAAATATTGCCAGGCAATCTTGGAACCATTCAATATACAGAAGCCAGATTACATTGAAAGTAAAATGCTACACTGCAATTATTCAGAGCATGATTTGTACCTTACTGAATAGAGAACATGCTCTCACTACTAAGTCAAGCACACAAGCCGCGTTAATATCCTGGTGAATCTCTTCTGCACTCTTTCCAACTTAATGACATCTTTCCTGTAGCTAAAACTGCACTCATTACTCTGTGTGGTCTAACCAATGGCTTGTACAGCTGCATCATGATGTGACAACTTTTATACTCAATATTCTTCTCAATGCAGGTAAGAGTTCTACCATGTCTTCTTCACCAGCTGACTCCGCACTTTCAGAGAACCATGCACCTGTACTCATTCTGTTCTGCAACACCCTCTGGGGCTCTACCATTTATTCTGCGAGTCTATCCTCGATTTGACATTACAAAGTGAAACACCTCACACTTGTCAAAGTTCAATTACATTTGCCATTCCTTGGCCCACCCCTCCGACAGACGTAGAACGTTGTAATTTCAGATATCCTTCCTCACTGTCCACGGCACCACCAATGTTGGTCAAACCCATCCACTGAGATGAAAGGATGAGCCAGATGTGGAACGTGGAAGTGAATGAAAGGTGGAAATTGACATGGGTAATGAAATGTGGAAACTGCCTCGTTTTTATCCCATTAAACGTCCTGTAGTACATGGATGTACTCCATAGGTTACTGCTGAAGCAGACAAACATGCTGATCTGGGCGGCACAGTGGCACAGCTGGTAGAACTGCTGCCTTACAGCCAAAGACCCAGGTTCAGTCCCGACCTCGGGTGATATCTCTGTGGAGTTTGCACGTTCTCCCTGTGACCGTACTCCGCGCGCACAGTTTTCTTCCCACATCCCAAAGATGTGTGTGTTTGTAGGTTAATTGGTCTCTGTAAATTGCCCCTAGTGTGTAGGGAGTGGATGAGAAATTGGGATAACATAGAAATAGCAGACTGAAGTAGTACGTTCTGAGGAACACACTGAAGCTCGGTGCAGCCAACGCCAAGGCTTGGTGGGTGAGGACCACAGTCTAAGGTCCTTCCGCTGCTGGACATGGGGGGCACGGTGTGGTGGAGTCGCCCATCAAAAATAAGGGAAGGGATTCCACACCAGTGGGCCACATGAGTGGCAAGGGTGGGATATTAATTTGTGTGAACAATATTGAATGTTTGTACAGCCTCCGAGAATGTCGGATGAATTTTTTGCACGATTCCTGTATTGCATATATTTGTTACTTGAATAAAATCTATTTCGAATTTTTTTAAATAGAAATAGTGTAATGGGTGGTGAATGGTCAGCATGGACTCAGTGTCAAAGGGCTCGTTTCCATGCTGCATCTCTAAACTAAACTAATTATTGCAGGTTATTTCAGATATGTCCCCAGAACCAAACCTTGGGATGTCAAGAGTTATGTACTGCTCAGCCTCACCTGTTGTTTACCTTGATCATGACCACACGTCGGACCATAATCTGGACTGCCCAAGACATCATACATCACACCCATTAGCAAAACCAGATGCTCGAGTGTGCAGTAACCATTGTTTCTGTGCACCCAACATCTCAAATGAAGATGCACAGAGACCAAATGCTGCCACCATGTGGTGGTGCTGCCACACAACATGAGCTGTCGAAACTCTCAATGAATGAAACGCCACCAGATAAGTCCCGTTTTAAACTGGAATAGTCAAGTCAAAGTCAAAAGAGTTTATTGTCATGTGTCCCTGACAGGACAATGAAAATCTTTCTTTGCATAGCACAACAGAACATAGAAGGCATTGACTACAATTCTATACATAAATACACCCATGAATTAATAAAGCGCAAATAACAGATGGAGGGATATTAATGTTCAGAGTTCCAAGCCAGGTTTAATAGCCTGATGGCTGTGGGGAAGTAGCTATTCCTAAACCGGGTTATACAGTCTTCAGGCTCCTGTACCTTCTACCCAAAGGTAGCAGGGAGATGAGTGTGTGGCCAGGGTGGTGTGGGTCCTTGATGATGTTGCCAGCCTTTTTGAGGCAGCGACTGCGATAAATCCCCTCGATGGAAGGAAGGTCAGAGCCGATGATGGACTGGGCAGTGTTTACTACTTTTTGTAGTCTTTTCCTCTCCATGAATAACATGAAGACTGATGATAATTAGAAGACCAGAATGGTGCATATTTGTGTTGATAGCTTTTGGTGAATGTGCACCCTCTGGATTGATGTTTAAGAAAGAACTGCAGATGCTGGAAAAAATCGAAGGTAGACAAATATGCTGGAGAAACTCAGCGGGTGAGGCAGAATCTATGGAGCAAAGGAATAGGTGATGTTTCAGGTCATTCAGAACAGGTTATTCAGTCTGAAGAAGGGTCTCGTCACCTATTCCTTCGCTCCACAGATGCTGCCTCACCCGCTGAGTTTCTCCAGCATTTTTGTCCACCCTCTGGATTGATAGTCTTTTGATTACATTTGGATATAATGTTAAATTCTTGAGCATTTTTTAAATCAAATATAGGGGTGAGAAGATATGGTAACTTCAGGGCACTCAAGTCCAAAACCTAATAATCTTCATAACCATAGACGTCTCAAGAAAATCAGCCTGTTCTGTTTGAAAGAAAATCAAGCTTACCCTATCTTCTGATAAATCTTTAATTTTCCAATCCTGATAATATCCTCAAAAATAACCTTTGGTTCCTCTGCACTTACAGAATAAAAGAAAGGCATAGATGGAGTTGATGTGGAAAGGATATTTGGGAGAGTCTAGGACCAGAGGTCATAGCCTCAGAATTAAAGGGTGCTCTTTTAGAAAGGAGGAACTTTTTTAGTCAGAGGATAGTTAATGTGTGGAACTCATTGCCACAGAGGGGTGTGGAGGCCAAGTCAGTGGATATTTTTAAGGCAGAGATAGACAAATTTTTGATGAGAAAGGTTATGGGGAGAAGGCAGGAAAATGGGATTAGGAGGCAGAGATCAGCCATGATTGAATGGCAGAGTGGACTCGATGGGCTGAATGGCCTAATTCTACCCCTATAACTTGTGACATGTGGACAGGTACATGGATAGGCTAGATTGAGAAGGAGAAATGCCAAATGCAGGAAGGTGCGAGTTCAAGAGCCCCAGGAGGCAAATTCGACCCACCGATTGGCCGCAGAAGTCGGCTATGGGAATGGATCTGCCGGCCCCGGCCAGGCGGGGTTCCACTGCCCTGGCCACAGAAGGCAAATCCTGCCCGCCGACCGGCACGGAAGTCCCGATGAGGTCAGGATCAGCTGCCTCAGTGACATTTTTGGAGGGACTTCCGGAGGGGCAATTTCGCATGAGCTTTCATAATTTTGTCCGGATTAAAGGAGCTGCAAGACCACCAGTTGGTGGCGGACCTGTAGTATAGTTAATTCAAACACTCCAACAGTTGCTATTAGCTGGAAGGCAGTCTCCTATGTTGCATCGCTGATTACTTGTGGACTCCGAGTTTGAAGTTGACTAGCGATTTATTTAGGCAGAAGAAAATAATTCAGCTTTGACATTATATTTGATCAGATAACAATAATAATTACTTTCATTTTTGAGTATATTTTCTTGCAAATTCATCCCGTTATTCTGCCATGGCAAAAATTGTATTGTTTAGTCCAAAGATACCTTCAGAACCAAATGTTGGACGGTCCACATTTACCCATTGGTCTTAAAATTACCAACTGCATTAACGAGACAGAGCTCTGCTCTGACTCTCAGTCAGAAGAAAGGTCTCGATCCGAAACGTCACCTATTCCTTTTCTCCAGAGATGCTGCCTGGCCCGTTGAGTTACTCCAGCATTTTGTGTCTATCTCTAGTGGAGAGAGTAAATAGCTTCAAGAACCTAGGTGTGATGATCACTGACGATCTGACCTAGGGTCAGCATATCAATGCAATCACAAAGAAAACTTATCAATAGAAGTTCTTTACAAGCTCCGTATCCAGAATCTAGAAGATCGTGATTCGATATGTCGACAAATATTTCATAAGCTCATAAGTGATAGGAGCAGAATTAGGTCATTCAGCCCTAATGACATTTCGTCTATTCCGTCATTCAATCAGGGCTAATCTATCTCTCCCTCCTAACCCCGTTCTCCTGCCTTCTTCCCATAACCTCTGACACTCTCTCTCTCTCGATCTTCTGTTAATGTATGGAAAAGGTCATACAGAATGGTTGCATCATGCCCTGGCCCAGCAACTTGAACACCCAGGAATGAAGGGAGACAGAGGATGGCAGACAGTACTTGTTCCAACATAGGGACTGACGTCCCCACCATCTTACAAATCTATCAAGTCAAAGTCAAAAGAGTTTATTGTCGTGTGTCCCTGACAGGACAATGAAATTATTTCTTTGCTTCAGCACAACAGAACGTAGTAGGCATTGACTACAAAACAGATCAGTGTGTCCATATACCATTATATACGTAAATACACACATGAATAAATAAATTGATAAAGTGCAAATAACAGATAAAGGGGTAATTAATGTTCAGAGTTTTTTCCGAGCCAGGTTTAATAGCCTGATGGCTGTGGGGAAGTAGCTATTCCTGAACCTGGTCATTGCAGTCCTCAGGCTCCGGTACCTTCTACCTAAAGGTAGCAGGGAGATGAGTGTGTGGCCAGGGTGGTGTGGGTCCTTGATGATGCTGCCAGCCTTTTTGAGGCAGCGACTGCGATAGATCCCCTCGATGGAAGGAAGGTCAGAGCCGATGATGGACTGGGCAGTGTTTACTACTTTTTGTAGTCTTTTCCTCTCCAGGGTGCTCAAGTTGCCGAACCAAGCCACGATGCAACCGGTCAGCAAGCTCTCTACTGTACACCTGTAGAAGTTAGAGTCGTCCTTGACAGACTGATTCTCCGTAATCTTCTCAGGAAGTAGAGGTGCTGATGAGCTTTCTTAATACTTGCATCTGTGCTCTCAGACCAGGAAAGATCTTCAGAGATGTGCACACCCAGGAATTTGAAGCTGTTGATCCTTTCAACCATCGATCCATTGATATAAACAGGACTGTGGGTCCCCATCCTACTCCTTCCAAAGTCCACAATCAGTCCCTTGGTTTTGTTGGTGTTGAGGGCCAGGTTATTGTGCTGGCGCCATATGGACATTCGCTCGACCTCTCTTCTGTACTCCGACTCATCTCTGACATTTTTGTTGTCCAAATGGACCAGAAGGCGCTGTTGTACAAATGGTATGGAAGGCGCTGCCTTAAAAAGGCAGCCCAAATCATTGAAACCAACCCTGGCTATGCTCTCATTGCACTACTGCCATCATGTAGAAGGTACAGGACCCTGAAAACCACAACCACCAGGTTCAAAAGCTTCTTCCCAGCACCATCCAACTCTTGAGCGCTGCACAACACTAATCTCAGCCACTATGATCTTCTGTGGACTATGTCTTTGGTTGAACTATGGACTTTGGGTTATTGCACTATTAAGGCTACCATGTATTACGGTTATTAAGTTATTGTGTTTTTTATTACTATTTATAATCTGTGGGTTCTAGCATTGTATAGCCCGTTGTGCTGCAGCATATTAGTGCTCCGTTGTTAGTACACATAAAAATTAAACTCCCACAACCTTCAATCCAGCATGTAATAGATACGGAAGATCCTGCTTAGCTAAAACCACACTTAAAACAATGTTCAATCATTTTATCTGTCTTTTACTGATTGAACTTTTAATTGCTTCAGAGTTGCACCTCATTAGTTACTCCCTAGATTAAACGATTTTCCACTTGAAACAAGTTAATTTAGTCAGATGCTAATGGGTTTATGAATCACTCATCTGTAATTTTAATTAAGTCATTATCACTAAAACAGCACCAAATACATTTCTCCAAAAATGAGGGAATAGATGTAGGTCTTGAGGTTGCCGATGACAAACTAACTCATCCCATCATGTTTTAAGTTGTGACATCCAATGGAGAAGAGCAAAAGATATTATACCACTGCAGCTCAAACATAATGGCAATTCCAACTTGTTCACTACAAGACATCACTGCAATTCAGATTAGATATGGTTGGTGTATTCAATACATTATACTCCACAATTGAGCCAAAGAGCAAATTGTTTCCTGGTGTTTGAGCAAATAAACTAAACAATTACAATCATTCTCAACTAAATAAGGGCAACAGAAATTGTTCAGTGCACTGGGAGCTCCTCATTCTCCAACTCCGACAAAAGATTGCAAAGGAAGTTTTGGAATCAACAGAACTAACCAATTAATAACAATGACCCGTTTGCTTTATCATTGTTACTTTTTTGCATATCTTTTATTGACAGTTCTTTGTCTCTCCATATTATCATATTTTTCTCTAGTTTCCCTCATCCCTAAAAAGTCTGAAGAAGGGTCTCGACCAGAAACTTCACCCATTCCTTCTCTCCAGAGCTGCTGCCCGTCTCACTGAGTTACTCCAGCTATTTGTGTCTGTCTTCGGTTTAAACCAGCATCTGCAGTTTCTTCCTGCACTAACCAATTGTATTGACCTGGATATGGCAACCAAAGGCGATTGGACCACACTTGTGTTGATCGCCAGACAGCTAACTTCCTCAATTTGGAATCACGCTGCACAAGAGATCTAAACAGTCTGCAAGGACCTGGGGCCATTGCACCTATCTGCCAAAAAAGATTTAAGGACTCTTGCATGTGACAAACTAGGAAATAGTAAATGTAATACAGAAAATAAATAAACATTGATATATATGCATAGAGTTTCAGGAGGAAATGAAACAAAAAAATGTTTTTAATCTTAAAAAACGCAAACGTTTGTGCAGTCGGGCAGAATTATATCGACACAAATACAGTCAGATTTCCAGGGGCCGAGAGGATGTTCAATCATAATTCTGACTTCGTAAGCCAAATAGAATGGATCGACTGGGCATATATTCACAGGAATTTGGAAGGATGGTAGGGGATCATATAGAAACATATAAAATTATTAAAGAATTGGATAGGCTAGATGTAGCAAAAACTAGACTAAGTGGGACCCGTTGGGTCCCAGCATCACACGGGAGGGCTGGTCCAAAAATGCAATATTCCACCTCTCTACCAATTCATATATTGGTGGCCAGTGGGGGTGGGGCTTTCTGGAGTGCTAGTGTGGGTTTTGTAGGCTGAAGGGACTGGTTTCCAGAGGGCTAGTATGGACATTGTGGGCCAAGTGGATTCTTGGGCTGGCAGCTCAGTCACTCAAGCCTGTTGTGCTGGCAGCTCACTCACTCACGGCTGGTGGGCTGGCAGTTGACACAGCTATTCCTTGAAATTCCATTTCAAGTAGGGTGCAAGGCCACCAAATTCAAGTGCAGTCTCATACCATATCAAGCAGGGTGCAAGGCCACTAAAGACATCGAGTCGTGACCTATCCCTCCTCCATCTTGCATGGAATGAGCCACGCCCACACTTCTGGGTTTTATAGTCCCTCCCTCCCCACCAGAAGGGGCGTGGCCTTCATGGCATGATTGACAGGAGAGAGAATCTCAACATTTTTTAAACATGAATAACTCTTTTATTTTTCATCGATGGGAAACATCCTCGGCACCTGATGAGCGGAGGGGGACTCCGAGTAAGATGGCCAAAAATCACAGCTGTACATGGTAGCTTTTTTTCTAAAATTAATATAAAAGGCAAACAGGAAGTGGTCAAGATTAGACTTTTAATTATATAGAAGGCAAGACAAGTTTAATTAGGAAAGGCAACATTAATTAGGCAACACAGCTTTAGCATTTCCATACCAAAGGCAACACAGCTTTACCATTTTAAAACCGAAGGCAACACAGCTTTAGCATTTCCAAACCAAAGGCAACACAGCTTTAGCACATCCAAACCAAAGGCAACACATCTTTAGCATTTCCAAATTATATTTTCAAACCACATTAAGGACACTGATAGGTCAGTAAAACCACTCAGTTTAGTAGACATGTGTTCAGTGTTATTCATAGCTCAGACTGAGAGATGTGACCCTCTCGCTCCCCCATCTTCCAGAGACTGACTAAGGCACTCAACACCTCCGGGTTTAATAGTCCATCGGGAAGGGGCATGGCCTTCAGGAGAGAGAATCTCAACATTTTATAAACACTAATAACGCTTTTATTTTTCATAGATGGGAAAAATCCTTGTTTCCTGTGTAGGAGGGCTCGGAGTAAGATGGCCAAATATCATATCTGTAAGTGGCAGCGTTTTTTCTAAAATCAATATACAGAACAACAGGAAGTGGTCAAGATCAGACTTAGTAATATAGATGTTCCCGATGTTGGGGGAGTCCAGAACCAGGGATCACAGTTTAAGATTGAGGGGTAGGCCATTTAGGACTGAGATGAGGAAAAACTTTTTCACCCAAAGAGTTGTGAATGTGTGTAATTCTCTGCCACAGAAGGCAGTGGAGGCCAATACTCTCTCTGTATTCAAGAGAGGGTTGGATATAGCTCTTGGGGCTAATGGAATCAATGGATATGGGGAGAAAGCAGGAACGGGATACTGATTCTGGATGAGCACCCATGATCACATTGAATGGCGGTGCTGGCTCGAAGTGTCGAATGGCCTGCTCCTGCAACTAATTTCTGTGTTTCCAAAATTAGTACTCCCAATCTAATTTTCTTACTGGCCCTTACAACAAGCGCAGTGGACATCAACAAATCAGTGATTCTGTGCTATACCATGCACAAAAAGAAAGCAGCAGCAACTGAGGGATTTCTGCACTTACAGTTCTCCAGTAGACACAGTTCTGGAGTAACTCAGCGGGTCTGGCAGCATTTCTGGAGAAAAAGGACAGGTGACGTTTCGATCGGGACTCATCTTCAGACTATCTTTGGTATAAACCAGCATCTGCAGTTCTTTGTTTTTACAGTTCCCCTATTAGTTGCAATCAGAATACGAACAGGCTTTGTCAGCAGCTGCTGCATAATGGAAAAATAATTTTCAACAATAATGTCATTATTATCTAATGTTCAGTAGGGAATGTTCCAGCTTTTTCCATAACCCAATGACAACTTAATAGAACAAAAATTGTGGTAGATCTACAGATGGGTGGTCTGGAATAGAGAAGCTCCCCAATGTCCACACATAGAATAATAAACTTGCATTTATAAGGCACCATGTTCAACTTCCTATATGCTTCACAGAAAATAAAATGTTATGCAAAGTCATTGTTGTTGGAAAACATGGGACAACTTCCATCAAACAGAATGAAATGTATACCTTTTACTAGCGGTGCAGCAGTATAGTTGCTGCCTTACAGCACCAGAGACTATGGGCACCGTCTGTATGGAGTTTGTACGTTCTCCCCGTGATCGCGTGGGTTTTCTCCGGGTGCTCTGGTTTCCCCTCACATTCCAGAGACGTGCAGGTTTGTAGGTTAATTGGCTTCTGTAAATTGCCCCGAGTGTGTAAGATGAGGAAGTGCGATAATGTAGAATGAGCGTGCAAGTGATCGAGGGTCGGTGTGGCCTCTGGGGCCGGCTTCCATGCTGTATCTCTAAACTAAAATAAGCCTTTAAATCAGAAGAGATTCAGAGATAAGACAGGAAGCAGGAACGCAAGATACAAGCATACAATCACCTTCAATATTCTCAATCATGCCTCTGGCCAAAGACACTGATGGACACACAAAATGCATTCTGCACTCACACCTCCATGGGAATTGGAAGAAGCAGACATGAGAGACCCCTGCTGGTTTGTTGGTGCTGGTACCAGTTGTTCTGTGAGAGAAGAAAATGACCCATTTGTGTTGACGAACATGTTTATATGCTACGTAGCTATCATGGGAAGAAAGGATAGCAGAGAGTTGCTCTTAAGAGAAAATCTATATAGAATAATGATAGATTATAATTGATAGCTATACAGGCAATCAGATTGTACACATTAAAGCTTGAAGCCTGCAACTGTTCCCAATTCAAGGGCCCGTCCCACTTGGGCGTCAAAGATTTTGTGAATCCCAAAATCCTGGGGCGCTGCGCGCGACCACGCGTCACTGCCTACATCACCATGCGCTCTTAATGCACGCCACACGCTCTAAATGCACGCCATGCACACATCACGTGCCCATCATGATGCGCGCATCACGTGCCCGTCATGATGTCGCGTAAATGATGCTCAAATGGCGCCCAAGTGGGACAGACCCTTTAGAACCGATTAGGTCAGAGAAGCATCCATATTATTAAAAAATCTTAATCTTTTTTTCTCATCTCTGTTAGTCCATCTCCAAATACTTTATTGCCTTTGTTTTTGTTATCACTGCGGCAGAGTGGGAATTGTCAAAGCCAATCGAGTGCTTCATCTGCTGGGGCGTTACAAATGGAATTGAACATTGAACAATTATCCCTGACCAGCTCTGCTTCAGAGCTTGCGATTAAAAGGTCTTTGGTGAAGTGGCTGAAAATAGTTGGGCTCCAGCCCGAGGAACTCATGCAACCTTGCCGTCACACCGGGATGAGTGACATCCTAGAGTCAAAAGCATTAAAAACAACAGAGTGACTTGGGAGAAGATAGGATCACTCAAGGATAAAAGAGGGAAGTTGTGCTTGGAGTTAGAGGATGTAGAGAACAAGTATTGAACAAGTACTTGGCATCACGATTCACCAAGGAGGACATGGAAGACAGCGAGATTAGTGGAGGGTATACAAATACGCTCAGGCAGATTGCATCAAGGAGTCGGTGGTGTTGGCTCTCTTGAAAGCTTTAAGGTGGATAAACCCACAAGGCCCGACAGGTACGTAGAACTGGGAAGCATTAGAGAAACCTGGCGAATAGAGGGACAGCTTAACAGGTGAACAAAGGAAGAGGACCGACTGAACTTTATTGCCTTCCACCCCAGTGAAGAATGCTGTGGTGGATGTTTGTGTTAAATTCCATTATGTACCGTGTGATTTATTGTAAGTGTATCGCTGCTGGCAAATTTCATTGTACCTTCGGATGCATGTGGCAAGTAAATTTGACTTTGACTTTTGGCAAGAGTCTCTGTTAAGTTCATTGTTACATGTACCAAGGTACAATGAAAAGCTTTTGTTGCGTGCTAACCTGTCACTGAAAAAGACAATACCATTGAGCTATTTACAGTGTAAAGATACATATGGGAATAACATTTAGTGCAAGGTAAAGCCGGTAGAATCCGGTCAAAGATGGTCCGAGGGTCACCAATGAGGTGGATAGTAGTTGATGACTGCTCTCTGGTGGTGGTAGGATGATTTAGTTGCTGATAACGGCTGGGAAGAAACTGCCCCGAAATCTGGAAGTGTGTGTTTTCACACTTCTATATCTTTTGCCTGATGGAAGAGGGGAGAAGAGGGAGTGGCCAGAATGCGACTCGTCATCGACAATGCTGCTGGCCTTGCCGAGGCAGCTCGACGTACACCTCACCACACTTGTGCATATGACAATAAATTCAACTTGATCTTTCACCAGAATCAACATTTCTGGATGTTTTCAGCAAATTTGTGCTGAAGCAATCGATCCGGTTCCCTGCACCAAAGTCATTTCATGGATCTGTTGAACAAATAAAAGCTTTACGGTGGCGGCATGGTGGCGCAGCAGTAGAGTTGCTGCCTTACAGCGAATGCAGCGCCGGAGACCCGGGTTCGATCCCGACTACGGGTGCTGTCTGTAGGGAGTTCGTACATTCTCCCCGTGACCTGCATGGGTTTTCTCAGATCTTTGGTTTCCTCCCACACTCCAAAGATGTACAGGTATGTAGGTTAATTGGCTTGGTAAATGTAAAAATTGGCCCTAGTGTGTGTAGGATAGTGTTAATATGCGGGGATCGCTGGTTGGGCCAAAGGGCCCGTTTCCGCGCTGTATTTCTAAACTAAACCTTATAATGTGTGTTGCGTCTTCAAAAGATCAGCTAAGCACAAAATTACAATGTGCAGCAGCCATAGTAAAAGTGACAGAAAGCTTCTGGTTACAATAAAGCAGTAACAACACACCTGGCATGATTAAAGCGCACAACATGAAACTGTCAAGAAAAGTAAACTGCGGCATAATTGCTCAAATTATTTAAAATAATGGTGCCATTCTGTTGTTCCCCAGTGGAATTGAAATTGCTGAAAGTGGTAGTCGCGACACGTAAGGAAACTCAAGTACTGCACAGATTTTTAAAACTCTCATTTCTTTCTCCAAAGGGATTTGCTTCCTCCTGTGATAATGCCTACATAAAACACATTTAGACACAGCCTTTTCAAGAGAAAATGATGTTGGGACACAGAAAACTGCCTTCAATAAACAGCTCCAGAACATCTGGCGTACAAATCGAAGTGCAGGTTTAAATCCCAGCAGGGCAAAGTGTACATATGATTCTAAGGAGTTACATTATTCAATTGTAAACCTCCTGAAGTTAAAATAAAATCAGATGTACAGACAGCCAGGTCTCCCTTCAAAAGCATGTTCATTTGCACAATACCAACGACATGCAATGTGAACTATCAGATGTTCACAGCACTTTGTACAGACGTTATGCACAGTAACCATCTCATCTTTGCCTGGCACAGAAGACCTGCAACAGTGCCAGAAACCTGGACCGCATCTGTGGATGTACACATTTCCTCAACATCTCCTCAGATGTTAGTTAACAGCTGGCATCCTGGTTGCACAACAAATAAATTATGTAGAGCATCTTGAAATACAAGTATATTAAGTGTCATTGTTACATTGCACTTCACATGCAATTTAAACTTTTTAGATAAGTGTGTACTTTACCTGGGAACAAAGCTACAAACTATGATATTGGAACTGAGCAACGCCGAGTGCTATCGTTTTTAGTTTGAGAAATATAGGACGAATGGCACAGCCTATCTACGGAAACACAAGGATGAGAAGGAAAAATGGCAGAAGATTAGCAATAATTCCTCAAAAAATGGAAAGTAAACTCGAGGGTACACAGACAATTCCTGTGCTTATTTCATACCTGCATATCCTTCAGGATACAAACATCCCAAGGACCAAAATAAAAGTTTTAATACCATGTTCTGGGAAGAATATTTCCACGCAAACTTAAGTGATGAATGAATGCACTAAAGCCACTTTGCCCTGTAATTTCCTCCCTTCCATCGGCTCCATCTATGCTGTGGCGGAAAGGCCACCAGCATAATCAAGGACTAGTCTTGCCCCAGTCACGCCTCCTTCTCCGCTCTGCCATCAGGCAGGAGATACAGAAATTTGAAACCACACACCTCCAGATTCAGGAACAGTTTCTTCCCAGCTGTTATCAAGCTTCTGAACGGTCCCGTCATCAGCTATAGCGCAGCCCTGACATCCCGTCTATCTCATTGGAACTTTCTTTAACCGGACTTTATCAGACTTTAATGTTTCCACTAAATGTTGTAGGTTTTATCTATGCACTGTGGACAGCTTGATTGTGTTCATGTGCAGTTTTTTTTTTACTGGATAGCACGCAAACAAAATTTCACTGTATCTCAGCACATGTGACAATAGTAATAAACTAAACTAACTAATTCAGTAAGACAGGGTTTCAGCTAAGATTCCTCACATGACAAGCCCCAATCCCAACAAAACTCAAATACAAAAATAAAGCATCACAGGGACATCAAGCAGCATCAAAATCTAAAAGAGGAATGGACAGCAGCAGAACTAAAGTAACAAAAATACAAGTAGTTATCGTAAAAAATACACTAAAACGGTAGCCGTTAAACAGCCAAAAT